>JANVYB010000005.1:5163597-6454497 GCA_027406005.1 Colletotrichum horii
CTCGGCGACCGAACCAATCCTGAACGTATCCAGCAGTGAATGATCCAAAGAACATCATTGTGTTGTACATGGCGTTCCATGCTGACTGCCAGTACGCCGGAATGATCAGAGCTCCATTGACCTCAGACGCAAAGGTCATCCTGAAAACACCTCGTTGTTAGAAAGGCTCAATGAGTCTTGCGAAGCGGGGTTTGCGGTGTTCACTTACTGGAATGCCGGCATGGCCAAGCATACTGACAATGCGAGGTTCTCGAAACCAACCAGACAAGATCCGACTAAGTTGCCAATGTTAGAGTTGAATGTCAACCACCATCGGACGAACTACTTACCGTTGGCGTACAGAGTCCAAAGAGCGATCTTTGGATTCCGACGCAAACATTCCATCGGACTCATCTGGCGGTCGGCCTCCCGAAGGGCCTCTTCATTGTGCGTGACATCCACCTTGACGTCGTGAACCTCGTCGCGAGGAGATTCCATCGTTCAGAGTCGTTCGCCTAGTCGACGGCCTCGACCGCAGGTTGTCGTCGGGTGGGTAGTAACACCGACCCGGTTGTTGGTTCGCTTGTGCTTTACGTTCCTGCGCAATGCACAAAAGGGTATCGGGTCACTGTCAAGGATTGCTGTGAAGATCTGTGGTTCAGACGGAGCGTCGGCGAGTTGACCTTCCGATGCGTTTTTGACAGATCTAGATTGTCAGTCGATGGCAACGTGTTGATGGGCTGATTGACCACGGAGGATTATATCAAAGTTCACCGACTCGACAAGCAGGTCCCTGCGACGCTGGCCGGGATCTATCCGGGCTCGCAGCCGGAAGTCCCGACTGCACCCCAGACTCTTCTCCAACGCTTAGGGTGGCGGGGTCCCCGGATGCTACTAGCCACTTTGGCCATCGGCACTTCAAATTGGGGCAAAGCTTGGTTCTGTCACGCTTGACACGTAACTGTGCAGGTGATCGCACACTTCCACCAGACCGAAAAAATGGGCTTGTCGTGTCAAAATGCTGGGTCCTCAGCCACCCGCTACACATTGCCCCGAGAACATGCAGGACGGGACATCCGGGCAGGAGTTGCTTTGTATTTGCAAGCCAAAGCTCTCAATGCCAATTGACTTTCAATAGCACTTCGGATGGCAGGAGCCAATCATGACACAAGACGGTTTGTCTTGCTAGCCCACGCGATCACGATGCTAGCTCGTGTAGAGGCTGACTGACAACCACCAAGAGAAACTGAGTGTCTCACTATCCGGATGTCCGAACCGGGTTGCTGGCACAAAGAATGCATGATGCAGCTAACGTATTCTGATTCAAACTAGCTCATGATTTGAATGCGTTTAGGTCATTTGATCAAGCTCTCGAGGAAGTCAAAGCCTTCGCGCTGGAGGTTCCAAGTCTGAGATCCGACCTTCATCTTCGCGGCAAAGGTATGTTCCTCGCCCGGAATTTCCCTCAAGTCAGACTTGACCCCCTTTTCTTGCAGCGTCTTAAACAGCTCCCTGCTTAGATCAATGGAGACCATTGTATCCGCTTGCCCGTGGACAATGAACGTCGGCGGGAAGGACGCGCTGATGTTTCTTATGGGGTCAACCTCGTCCCAATTATGAGATGGGACTATCGTGTTCATGACGTTGCCATTGGCGATTTGCGTCATGGCAAACGCCTGTCTCGGGTCGTCAAAGTTCGGAGGACCCGGGGCCTGTCCTTCGAGGGAAACACCACCCAGAATAGGCACTGGGTCCTCATCAAACACTTTGTTTAGGAACTCCTCAGTCAGTCCTGAAGGAAGTCTAGCGGCGACGTGTTCAAGCTTCTTTGTCCAGAACGGATGCGTGAAGTTACTCGGGCCATACATGTCGTAAATCCCAGCGACAGGACGGGGGACCCCAAACCCCTGAATTGGTTCATCTCGTCAGCGTCAAGTGTCACCTCGCTAATCTGGAGAGTTGCTCCCTCTGAAGTTTAGTTCTGAGCTGCATGAACTTACCAAGCTAAGCGAAAGTGTGCCGCCGGATGAAGTTCCAAACGCAAATACGTGATCGGTGTCAATAGCATATGATCCTTCAGCTTGAGTATCGACAGCTTTTTGGAGACTGCCATCGTACACCCAAGCAAGAAGGTCACGGCAGTCCCTTATGGGTCCAACGAGCAAGGAGACTTGGGGACAGAGCCGGTGATTAGGAGCCAAGACGATCCATCCTCTGCTGAGACAGTCATTTACTTGGTCTCTGTTGACCATCTTTGACGAGCCTAGCATGAAGGCTCCTCCATGGATATTGATGACTATTGGCAAGGCCCACATTAGTCCGAAGAAACTCCTTTGGCGCCGCAAAAGGCAGTCATGGGTCAGAACATACCAACCGGATGCGATGCCTTGGCCTCCGCCGGCGGGGGCAGGTAGACATCCACATCGATCTCTTGCTGGCCTATGGTCTTGTAGACTGCGCGGAAGGGGGGCTGGGTCGTCATGGCTGCTGTCGTGCTTGGCTTCAATACGGGAATCTTTCTGCAAAGAGAAATCTCGGATACAAATCCAGTCTTAAAGTCCGGGGTAATAGTGTGGCGGGGACAACCTAGATAGCTGAACAAGAAATCGTGCTTGTGGACCTTCGTGAGAATTCCCTCCGAGCCGGCATTCCGGGGTGTGGAGTTGTGGCAACTCACCCTCGAGACGACGGATGTTCCGCGGGTGTTCCGGGAATTATCGGGAATTCCGGGCATCCGCAGACGCCGCTCTGATATCCCGACGTTAGAGGCCAACGAGGCCATGTGGTCCCGGTGGGCGTCCCCTCATTATTTCGGCTCCAGCACCGTTGCGAACGCGGGGAAACACAGCTCTAAAAAGAGGCTCGACAAGCGCCCCAAAAGCACTCATCGACATCAATTGACCCCTCAACCCCTCATCCCCTCATCAACTCGTTCACACGTGCAATCAGCTTGCTGCCCCCTTGCACCCCACACATACCTCATCCGCAAACAGGCATTCTTTCCCTGATTATTGGACACTACTGCCCAGCATGAGCATTCCGGTCCACTCGACTCCCCCTGACGCCAGGACGACGTACATCATTGACCAGCTCGAGGGCGAGCGCGTCACGATCCCCGGCAGCAAGGGTGTTTTCAGAATTCTTGCATCTTCAAAACAGACAAACGGTGGTATCGCCGTCTTTTCCAGTGGTGCCGTTCTTTCCGATGCGCCCGGTTTTCACTGGCACGCGGAAGCTCACGACGTCTTCCTCGTTACCAAGGGTTACTTGAAGCTATGGAACGGCGACAAGTGCAGGATCATGGGTCCTGGTGACTTTGCCTATGTTCCCCCTGTAAGTGACTTCTGCTCGAAATGTTTTCTCTTCACAGATCGAATTCTAACCTTCATCAGAAAGTTATTCACAACCCTGAGCTCCTGGGCCCTCACACGGAAACCTTGGGCTTGGTCGCTCCTGGTGACTGGGTAGACTTCTTCCGCTATGTCGGAGAGACATACAAGGGCGTCATCGTACCTGAAAACGACAACCGTGACCTCAAGAGCTTGTTGATTCCCAAGGTCATGGCCGCAAAGGACCGCTTTGATGTCCACTTTGAGCGCAACTACACGCCTCCCGAGGTCTCGGATTGGCAGGAGAGCGAAAATGTCCTCCCCGGACCTCTGGAGCCCTACTACCTCCGTGCGAACACCGGCCCCCGATACATTCTTGGCGGTGTTCTGTCACGCCCTTTTATCAATGCCTCGCAGTGCAGCGGCAAGTTTGCCATTACCAGCCTCGAGTCCTCTAAGTTGTACGAGAAGTCACCTCTCTCAAGGTGGCTGACGTTCCCGACGGTGGACCACTGCTTCTGTGTCCAGGAGGGTGTGCTGAAGATCAAGCTGAAAGAGTCTGGAGAATGGACCGAGGTCCGCGAGGGCCAGACTCTTTTGGTTTCTGCCGGACAGGCCTTTACACTCGATTTTGGCACCCGGTTTGTAAGGGCTATCGCGTTTACAAACGGCCCAGGCATTGAGACCCTGATTGAGACTGCGGGTGAGGCATACTCCAGTTTCGTGCTGCCAGAGGAGAGCGTTGAGTGGAAGGAGGATCGCCTCTCGGAGGCGGCCAAGACTTTGGGCGTCGTTGCTGAGGCGTTGTAATCTCGCAGAGACACGTGAAAGCATTGTGAATTGAGCATTAGCATCGGAATTAGCAGTACGGCAGCTAGCTTGAATTGACCGATAAGACGAGACAATTGATTTTTTCGATGGCCCTATTATGATCAGTAAATGTTTAAATATCGTCGTGCTGTTTCCGGTCTACCTATTCGCGTTATTCAGCGCAAGCCCCGTCAAATCGGCTACGCACCCTGCTGAAAAGTTATTTCTTAGGGGCAACTTGTGTCCCCCTCTCCTAGGTAGAAAAGAAGCACCATTGGTCGGATGATGTATAGGTACTTATTAAGCTGGGTGTATACTATTCTAACTCTCCGCCCTCAACCCGGCCCCTTTTCGCTTTATTAGCTGGACGCACTGGAGGATTCTGGAGGCCTTGTTACGTTCATGCTTGCTTTCTGTTCGTCCGGGTTCTCACATTGCGCAAACCCGCAGTCAGAGAGTGGTGTGCTCGAGCGATGGTGCTGCACTCTGTTTATTAGCTGTGGGAAAGCTGCATACCTGGCACGCAAACACGGTTTTCTAGTTTCCCCGCCATCAACATATGTCCACCCACAAAGTTCATGCCTTCCCCAAAGAATGAGTCAACGTCAAGCCTGTAATCTCAGTTTCGGGAATGTAAATTGGACATAATACATCTACACGACTTTGCATATAGGTCAGGTAGAAGACATCCGAGGCGACTGGATTCCCGCACAGCACTTGAGAAGAAGAAACTATTACATTGCAACTACGACTGCCTTGCTCAGGTAGTGGAGAGTAACACAACAATCAAAGTACCAAAAAGGAGACTGAACTTGCGCCCTCAGCCGACGGAACTCTGACTACAACAATCACAAGTCAAACTTCTGTCCTACCAAATTCTCGCTCATAGCCCACAGCTTCTTCGCGTTCTCGCCATTAAGTGCATACTCTCGAGGCGTTCCGACCTGGCAGTTCTGGATGTATGAACCGCTGTGAGCCGCAAGCTCGGGGTCCAGCGCGGCCGCCAACATAGACGAGCACCCCTGAGTCGCTGTCTTGAATGGCATGTCAACCGCGAAAGGCAACCCAGTGTTCTTTCGCAGTCGCCCTTGTCAAGCTCTGTCATGGAAACATGGTTAAAGAGACCGGTACCTCCAATGCTCCCGGGATGGACTAATCTCGTGTTAGACGGTGCTTGCTTTCTCACAAGTTGATATTAGGTAGGTTTCACTCACCAGACAGCGAGACAATCCCGCGGTCTTTCAGTCTGCGAGCTAACTCGACGCTGAACAAGATGTTTGCGGTCTTGGATTGTCCGTAACCGCTCCATCCGTGGTAGTCTTTGCCCTTGTTGAAGGTCGGGTCGCTCCACCACACGTCGGAGAGCTGATGCCCGTGGCTCGAGATGTTAATGATCCGAGCATCCTTACCAGCGGTAAGAATCTTGGGCATCAGCAAGTTCGTCAGTAGGAAGTGTCCGATATGGTTGGCACTGAACTGCAGCTCGTTCCCCTTGGCATCTGTCGTGAAGTCCTTGACGTACATAATACCGGCGCAGTTGATCATGACGTCAATCTTGGAGATCTTCGAGTCCGCGAGGATGCTGGAAGCTGCGGCTCGAACGCTGTCCTGATCGGTGAGCTCCACAGCAATGAAGGTGGCACGGATAGACGGATCAATGGTGGCGATCTCCTTGATGACAGGCGCCACCTTGGCTTCAGAGCGGCCAGCGAGGATCAATGCCTCGGGCGATGCGCTGGCAAGAGAAGTTGCCATATAGGCACCCAACCCGTTGGCGCTAGCACCGGTGATGAGAAATGTGCGGCCCTTGACATTGGAGGCGAAGGTCGAAACAACCTCTTCTGCGGTAGTGTCGAAGCCGAATGGGGACATTTTGAGAGGCGTTTTGGATTGGTTTTGAGATTGAGACTTTGAAGAAAGAAGTATTTTGGTTTATGGGAGAGATCCTGGGCGTGATGCAACTAGAATGCTAGATATTTTGGTTTACGGACTGGAACGTCCTCGTCTTTTATAGACATTTCGTCGCAACATTCAACCCTCTCACAATCTTCCAATATGCCGTGCTCAAGGGTCCCAAATAGCAAGTGCTGCGTATAACAAACCGTTTTTGATCAAGCTCAACTTCGAGGCATGCAGCCGAGCCTCCTCAGGGCTGCAGAAGCGAAGTTGCGCCGAGCAATGTATCGTGGAGAACACGGTATACCGAGAATGGCTAGCGACTTTCTTATTTGCATCAAGGTAATTGTCGTTGACCTGAGTGGTTACTAAGCCCGGCGATAGGAAGAATTCAGCAGGCAACGGCATTCGCGGAAAGTCTCTCTCAAGACCACCAGAATCCTTATCTCCTATGATGGGGAAAGGATTGAACTGCTATTCGCAGCATTGTAGAAAAAGCCCCACTAAGTCCGCCATAGGACATGATGCATCATGCAACCCACGTCAAACACACCCGAACGGCTTAGTGCTGATGCTGCATGGTGGGCCGGATGCAAGTATTGATGTATTCCGCATGTCTTATTGGGCCGTCACAATCCCTCGACTTTAAGTGGGATAACCGTTTGATTAATCATTGAGGTAGCACAAAAGCCCGGAAGATGTCTTGTGGGTATTTGAGCGCTGAGACTCCTCCCTTCAGAATTGGGTTGGTAAGCATCGTCACGCGTTGGACAGCGGGGAGGTTGACAGACCCCTAAACCTGACAGCTTTGAACCCCACGCGACAACATTTGCGTCCTCAGAGTACTAAGCAAGTACCTTAATACTGGTGTATCCTTCTAAATGCTCGTCGCAAGCATTACCTGACGTGCGTATGCGACATGAGTATGCAAGCGCCCAAGACGTCGTCACGACGAAGGCAGCATCACATACGCAGTCGGACTGGATGCGGCGCCTGCAAAAAGAGACATGTCCGATGCGATGAGAAGCGACCGACATGGTGAGTTTCATTGGGTTCTCTGTGACTTTCTGGCATTCTACTAGTCTGGATTCATATAGCTATTATGATCTTTACCCCTTTTGGCCACATAGACGCGCCGTACATGGGAATCAGACGATCTTGCCAAGACAGCTATTGCGACCCTTGCCCCTTTAGATCAGATATACGCGGAGTGCATGAGAATCGGATGACCTTGCCCAGTATTGCCAGGGCTACAAGTCGCTTGCAAGGGTGGCCACAAGGAGGATCTTTGTCATGGCAAGCAAAAATGAGCGAAACTTCTCTGACCTCTCTGACAGCACAAAATGTCTCGTTACTGGCGCATCATGCGCCTATCCCCCCCTCGAACGATGGATCAGCGAGACCGGTGATGGTAGTAGTTTGAGCGGGTCTCGTCCCAACTTTGTCGGGAGGGGTGGATGGAATGCCGTCTGGCAGCTTCCCAAAGACCCCAGAACCGTGGATCCTTTTGATAGCATGCCGCTATACATGTCGGCCAAGTCCCATGAGCTGTTCCGATACTGTGAGTCTACTTATCTTCTGTACTGCGGAGTAGCCTCCATACTTTGCAAGTCTGATCAAGTCTGACTTCCGGCTTCCGAGCAGTCCTGGACGTAAACTCCCCGAAAGATGGCACCACTCCTAAGCGCAAAAAGAGGTAAGTCATATGCTTTCATTTTCCTTCGGTGCCCTCGAACTTGCTGGCTAATAAACAGCTTTTTGCAGTATCGGCAAAGTGGCCAGCAATCCGAACTCTTTTCATGGTATTCTGTTACTAGCCGGCCTCCACTACTACTGGAACAACGGCAGCCTCGGAGAGTTTGCTTCTACATACTACACGCACAAGATCAATTGGATTCGTTCCATTAACTCGTATCTTGGAGGGGCTGACCACAATGACCCCAGTAAGTTCAGGACTTACCTGAACATCGTGGGGACAATCGCCCTGATAGAGGTAAGAATAGAAAACTCGTTCTCTCGTCAAGGTCTTCTGAGGGCCTCCAGTCAAATATCACTAACAACTTGATCTCATTTGGTTATATACAGATGAGCATGGGCGACTACGACGCAGCACGAGCCCACCTGATTGGCCTGTCTATGCTCAAGGACAGGTTCCAATTCCTACGACAGAAAAGCTTGACCGGTTCGAGTATGGCTGATTCGCCGCCTGCATCTGCAAATTCCACAGATGACACTGTTCAACTCTACCTCGCCCTTGTTACATGCGACGTGATTGCGGGGACTTCGAATTTGCTCCAGCCTCCTTTTCCACAAGAAGTTACTGAGCGGCAACAACCCGAGGTTCCTACAGGAGTGGAGCAGAGATTGCCTGACGGTCGACTAGCCCTGTGGCTGGTCACTTACTTTCTCATGGCAAGCTATGATATATCCGGCGAAAACTTCGATCTTATTGATCTGTTGGATTATTTGCGCTTGGTGACCACCGCACATGGTGGCTGCTATACCTCGCCATCCTTCCCGGTTGCGCCCACCACTGAAACCCAATCGGACACACAAACTCCTCAAACTCCCTCGCCTTTTCACACCAAGATCCCTTGGGGCAGCACTGTCGCTGCCGGAGGTGCCTACATACACTGCATAATCGGCCTACCATGGACGTACGGGCCCAGCACTGGGGGCGGTCCCTTATGCTACATGATCCCCGCCATCCAACAGGACGTCGCTACAACGGAAACCGCCATGGCAGGGTCACGAATCAACATTGATAGCTGCACAGAAGGGACTCGGCTTGGCCAGGCACTGTGGCTGTGGAAGGTCGTGGTCGGCGCTTGCACCATTGCGAGCGCTCAGAAGGCGGGGCTCCCGGCCCCGGAACCTGGGGGACCGGGTAGCGAGCCATACCACCAGGATGTCGTCCCCAGAGCGCGACGTGGCAGTAGCCCGCTCCATGACGATGATGACGAGCTGTATGCCATGCTAGCGGAATGGTGGGCCAGAAGGCTGAGGCGATGGAGTAGGGCGACAGGTGTTACTGAATGGAACGCCGCGAGAAACGTATTGGCGCTGGTAGCATGGCCGGAAGAGGGTCCAGGTGAGAGGCTGGCTCAGAGGATATGGGAGAACGCAGTCAACAGACGGGTAACGTTTTGAGGGAGGGACTTGACTCTGGATTATGATGTGCCTTTTGCTGCGAGACGAAACAATGGTGTGATTGGGTGATTTTCTATGACTTCCTGTACAGTATCAACCTTTCTGCTTTGGCCATGCCACTTGGGTCAGCGCAGTTCAGTTGTTGGAATAAGTTGCAAAGTTGTCTTTAGCATAACACTAGACCAAGGTATTGACTTGTGAGAAAAACCTGCAACAGGAAGTATGGGACTACTCACACGACCCCTTCAATTTGTAAATGGTCTTGATCATGATCAGTTGCGCATCAGCATCGATACAACTGAAGAGCAGATACACGAACACAATAGACCAAGGTACTTTGATAGTCACAGCAAGTCTCCCAGCCTGAGACCACTGTCCAGCTGCTGTATGGTCTGACAGGGTGGGATGATGTGCATATTCGCATACTTGGCAGTGCCTGTGAAACCGTGCTGGCAATCTTTAAGGCCCTAGTTTTCCACAACTTTGCGGAGTCAAAAGCCCCGCAAGATAACTTGGGCTGGGTTGAGTCATGGCCCATGTCACCGGACCGAGCCTGGGTCACTCCCCGTGCAATGTCTCTGATGCCTTCAGGGGTTGTCCTTGCGATCCGATTTCTAGCTCGATGGCGATCTGGCCAATCACTCGTACCCTGTCTTTGCTGATCGCGATCTATCGCAGACTCAGCAGTCATTCACGGGGTAATGGTAGTGACGCTTGACGGTGAGAATTTTGTGTATTTGGTGACTATTATACGATCGCAAGCAATCCTGTACCGGAGTGGCAGCCGACGTACTCGAAGTGCTGCTGTTCCGGCTTCAATACCAACACCTCGTGGAACAGACGAAGCGAAACATTATTCTCCAGCTTCTTGGCATATTGCAAGAAACCTCCAAAGATCTTCAAATGCGTCGGGTGTTCCTTCGCCCAACCCTCGAGAGATGCAAGATCGTCGAAGAAGGCCAACCCGAATGTGCGGTCCTTGTCAGCCTTGCCCGTCGCGGGGTCGACGAGGTCCATGAATCGGCAGCTGTGGCAACCGACCTCAGCGCCCTGGTCGCGAAGGAAGTTCATGCCCTCGATGAGCACGGGGTGCATCGTTGACAGATACAGCTCCCGCTCTTCGGGCAGTGTTCCAGACCAATCTTGCCCAGATCGGATGACGGCGAGGTTCTTCTTGCCGGAAACCTGAACCCTTCGAGGCTTGGGGACTCCGTTGCCGTTTGTCGTTCCGTTCGTGGCTCGCTCGACCTTCTCGCCAACCAGCTCGTCACTCTGAGCCGCTGCCATTCTGTCGCGCATGCTGCCCCAGTATACGTGCTCCTTGATGGGCCCGATCACACGTTCTCTCATGTGTGCCGCACCCTCGGGGATCTCGTTGTTGGAGAAGACCGTCTCGAAACGGTCCATCGTGGGGAGGAACATCTCGAGGAACCAGCCGTGGCGTTCGGCTTGGGGATCAAGCTCGTCCCACCATGTCTTGAAGCCGGAGTCGACAGACCACTTCTCGTATGCCGCCTTGCTGGGCCAGTAAGCCAGGTGGGCAATGTTGTAGTATCCGTGGGTATCGGTGACGGCAGCCCACTCCGCGAACTGTGGACGAGACTCTGGCTCGACGGCCTTGGAGGTGGTGAACTGCGTCAACCGTGCGACGGCATCGCCATCTGCCTTGTCTTCGGAAGCATACTGGGCGCCGATGACAGCAAAGACGAGGTCTTTCGTGGCTTTGGGAAAGCCAGCGCTGTAGGCTGGGAAGGGAGGTTGCCAGTCCGTAGGTGTCTTGGCGGGGATCTTTCGGGGGCACTGGAGGTGCTCTGCGATGGCGGAGACGAGCATCTTGTAATACGTGATATGGGATTGGTGGCGGGGAATGATGAATCCTGCCGGGTCAGAAAGGAGCTCGGGGGCCTAAGCTTTTAAGCTACATGGAGGTACAAGGACCAAGGCGATAACTCCAGACCAGGTCCCTCGTCAAGAGTTGGCCAATACTCCTCGGTCGAACAGGATGGCAGAGTCCACGCGCGTGCCGCCATCTCTGCAGCTCTGCAGTTGCAGGGATCTTAGACAAAGACCATGGCCAAACATGGACCGACAAATATGGAGGCAAGCATCGCACGTTTGGGCAGGGGACTTACCAATGTTGGACATATCCTTGCCCGTTGGATCGGGACCTTACTTCCTACTTTGGAGTAGTCTCGAACAGTGGCTGAATCCTGTGATGAAATACACGGAACATCCGTCGAGTTTCCGACTCCTTTTGAGACCGTAATGAGTGTCTTATCTCGAGTAAACGGCTTTCCAAGAAGCCGTTGGGCGCTATTCTTTAGCGTACGCGTGGATGATAAGACATACCGGACTATGGGGTTAGGTTCCGCGGGCAGCACTGACTGTAGGCTAGAAAAGTGGCTTGCGGGATGACAGCTCCGCACCGGTAAGCCATAACAACAGGCTGAGAGATGCTTCAGCCCTCACCAGATGACAGACGCATAAAACCACACAGACTGCGCGTCATGTCTTGGGCAGCACCTGGAAAGGGACCTCGCAGGGATGGGGGACCGGTGCGCGGCCGACTAATGTTCCACCAGAGACACAAAACCCCACCACCCAAGTGGGCAGCAGGACGCCTTTCCCAGTCTCTGCAGCCTCGGGTTTTGGGACAAACTCGCTGATCTATATTGCAGACCTGACACTAGTACCGCGGAAAGGCTACTTCGCGATTCAGGCACCATATGGCTATTGGCCTCCCCCTTTCAAAGCGGGTTGTCGGAATGCAACTCCAGGCGTCAAATGGCACCACGCGTAGTCAATCTGCACCCCTGGTTGAAGAACATTTCTGATTTCGGCAGTCTGGGCGGACAAGGCTGTTCGGTCCGTGACTCGATTTGGGGCTGAGGAGAATTTTGTATAATTCATGCTTGGGCCCCGACAAGCTTTGCAGTGAAAGAAAAAGGGAGGCCGGCCACATAAGAGCGAAGAGGGGGCAAACTTGCGGACGAGAAACCACCGCAACTGCATACCCTATCCTCACCCCACCACCACCATTCCACCATGGCGACACCGTTCCAGGTCGAGGCTTGGACCGAGTATGCCATCGGCCTGCTCGTGCTCCTCGTTCGCATTGTCTACCGGTCGACTATCGTCGGGACCAATTGGGAGGGCGATGACTACTTTGCACTGATTGCAGTGTTCTTCTGGACGGTATGCGGAGGGTCCCTGGCCGCATCGGGCTTTGAAGAGAGGTTGAAACTGACTTTTGGGTTCAGGGAGAACTGGTGATGCTAGAGTTGATCGGTGAGAACACTCTCGCTTCCCCTTGACAGTTGATGTCTAGTTTGAACTCTAACAATCGTTTTGTCCAGGACAATATGGCAGCATCACTGGAATGACCGATGAGATCGCCTTGACGCTCTCCGACAAGCAAATCGAAAGAATAGTCGTTGGCTCCAAATGCCTGCTGGCAGGATGGATTCTATACGTTACCCTCATCTGGTGCTTGAAGGCATGCATGCTCTTCTTGTACCGCAGACTCACGTAAGATCTCGTTCGAGGTTGCAACTTGACGGTGGACTTGTTCATCATTAACACGGTTGATACAGGCTAAACTTGACGCAAAAGAGGATGGTCTACATCACCGCTTGCACCTGCGTTGTTCTCTATATCGTCACCATCATCGTGATCTTGACGAGATGCCAGCCATTCCATGCGAATTGGCAGGTTTATCCCTACCCAGGTGGTGCGTTTTGACCCCTTTCTCGCTGTTTGACATGTCTGATTGTTTTGTGTTCTAGACGCTTGCGCACTGAACATTCCGAACTACATTGCTCTCGCAATCACGAACGTCGCGTAGGTCCACAAAGAGAAGTGGTTTCACGACCGAAGGAGACTGACAGTCCATCTTAGAACGGACATGATGATTTTGTACATTCCACTACCACTATTGTGGTCCGTTCAAATGCCAATGGCACGGTAGGTTTCTTTCGCTGCAAAATCCTCCATCAATTCCACCTAACTGACCGAACCAGCAAAATCATCTGCTCCCTCTGGCTCTGCACGGGTATCTTCATCATCATTGCCACGCTGCTTCGCTGCATTCTTTGCCTGCAGGATGCACAGTCCATTAACCTGGGCACCATCTGGTCAATCAGAGAAACAGTAAGTGTGGCCCACGCACCTCACGCAATCTCCCCCAGCCCCCCTTTCCCGCACCCCGGCAAACTCTGAATGCGTGTCGAACTAACCCGTTTTTCCACCCTGGCAGTTCGTCGGCATCCTAGCTGTCAACGCTCCAGTCTTGGGTCCCTGGATCGCCAAAAACGCCTCAGCGGTGCGTTCCCGCACCTCCAAGAACCGCTCAAAGACGGGCGGCCAGGAGTCCGCCAACCACATCGTCACGATTGGCGCGAAGGAGAGCACCCACCGCCTGGACCGCCTTACGAAAGACGGCCGCAGGGGTCTGGGCTGGACTGAAATTGACAACGACAGCGAGGAGCGCATCATGAAGACGCAGAACGATGTTGCTGTCTCGGCGAAGCGTTCGGACGAGGAGCTTAACCGCGAGGTCAGTCCCAACGGTATCCATGTCAAGACGACCTTCCAAGTTTCTGGATGAGACGACCGGAGAGGACACGGAGGAAAACAATACCCCAACGCGTTGTAACACGATGTAAACTGTATAATGTAAAATAGATGATTGGATTCTCATGGAAGTTAGCTTAACGGGTCTGCTGTCACCGTCGTGGCGGAGTGACCTAAAATCACGCCAGCTAGGCTGTTGGTTCATAATACTAGTTCATATATGACATCGCAACGGTGCATTAGTTCGGTTTGGGGATGATGAGTGCATCTCGTTTGGATATTGATCTTCCGTGTTGGCTCAAAACCTGAAGTTGCAGTCATGTAATTACCGCATCACAAAAGGCCTTCCGCGAGTCAAGATATTCACGTGTAGGATCTCTGAACCAGCAGATGCTAGAAACCCATGGACCACCTACCCGTACCACGCGGAGGACTCCATACCATCGCAATTGGGGCCGATGGAGATGATACCGGACATGGAAGTGAAACCATGCCGGTCATCACTCGATGCTGCAAGAGAGAAGAGACAAGATAGGAAAGCGAGAACTGAGAGCCACACCGAAAGAGAAATCGATGGAGTGACGACGTGGTCCGGCAGATACGCTATACCCACCGGTGGGACTGCGGAGGGGTCCACTCCGCAGGTCCGCAACACTTCTCATTGGCTGAGACTCAACAACACCTCGTCCTTGTAGGATCACATCACAGGCTTCACTTGGTTCTTGCGCTTCACGTTGGGCATCAGGGTGCTGTTCACGAGTAATTCCCCTTGTCGATATCGACTTTTCAGCGTTCAGCTCTCAGATGGTTGAAGGCGCGTTTTGCAGTTTTCGGAAATCTATTGAATCGCACCTAGCTCGATAAGCGGGCCAAAATCCTGCTTTAGCTCCCTTTTGGAAGGATTTGAGACATGGCTGGAGTCAGTACCATCCGTTGGGATATCTTGGTTCTCCTACATATGTGTGCGAATGCCCTCTTGTCACGTACTCAGGGGCTTGTAGCGCTCTATCCGCGATTTGGCCAAGCGCGAGGCTCTAGCAACTCGGGCATCCACGTCCTCGGATTCAGGGACCAAGGACACTCTTCAAAAACGTCGATCTCAGTCGGCGCTATGTGTTCGGACTTGCGCCAACGGAATTCGGCCGTTCTCTGAGAGACTTTCTATGGAGCTTTCGCACATGCAGTCACCAACGGGACCTCCCGTGGTTAGGTCTGGACGCGTTGAGAATGGCGGAGTTAGGAGACACAGCGGCGATCATCAATCAGCGGTCAGACAGTCGAAATGTTGGACAACGGGAAAAAAGCCTCAGTATCGAAATCTGACGAATCATCACGATCAACGTGCGCACCGGCCGGTTTCAACAATGCCCAACGACTTTTGGACACACATCGAAGACGCCCGATCACGGATGAGTGGCCGTTGACCACGTGCGAACTCAGGAGATGGAAAAATGGAGATCGGAGGACAGAAAGAGGCTGTATTTGCCCAACAGAACAACACTGGATACATGGTTGGAGGACAAGTCATCTGGTCGAGACGCTCAACTGAACTTCAGGGCCGTCGGAGGACGGCCGACTGAACATCCCAAGGTATGTGAAAAGTCGTGAGGTTGACAAACAACTATGAGTCCAATTCTCGCCAAAGTCAATGAAATCGAAGGGCTTGTGGCTCTGGTCCCAAAGGATATGGACATCTCCTTTGCATTCTAGGGCTGAGGGGTATGATATCCGCATTGCTGCGGACATTTGGTATGCTCGTCTTCAGGCTATCCCATCGCCTTCTACATGACGCCAGGTACACCGAGGGCCCGCGGACTGTCACAAATTCCCCAATTGCCGTGATTTGCTGTTACCGCGCGCGATGTATGTACTGGGCTGGCATTATGCGCAGTTTGTGGGATAAAGGAGACGGCGATTGAAGTTTGCGTGCTCCATGGCTTCCCGCCATGTTTGGTCGAACAGTTCAGTGACGAGACAAGTTGATTTCGAACCTCAAGTGAAGCTTGGGAAAGAGCAGAGACAAGATTTCCATCCCTCCGTCTTTCCTCCGCTGGCTCTTTTAACGTCAACGTTCAGTCACATCACTAAACTCGGTTCCTACTGAGTGTTGCTGTACAACCTTCGTTCCTCATCATGACTTGGGTCTTATGATCAGAGATTTGTTACCAATCGATCTGAAATCACAAGAAATAGCATGGACTCTACATTACTTCAACGAATGCTATTTGAGAATGGTCTGATTGACTTGGAATGTCTGTCGCGAATTGCTATGTATCGCTCCCAGAAAAGCAGATGATTGGGCCGAAACCAAAGAATTGGTGCATGGAAAGGGTTTCTTAGACATGTCAGCCGGTCTCGATTGGACACGACTTGATGCAGGGCTCCGGGCATAGAGGTCATCTTCGGTCTCATCCAGAGACGAGATGAACCATGACGAGGCAGCAACATCGTCGTACAGATCAACCGAAGCGGTGGAGAGAAACAAGAGTTACCGAACCTACCAGTCGGCATTCAGAAAAGAAGACCTGAGGTCATCGGCGTGGCCGGGATGAGTCAATTGGGCGTTTCCACGGATCGCATGTTGTGGATAGCAATGGGCAATGGTCAAAACTATTTACGTCACGAAGCACAGAAAATAAATTCTTTGGTTTGATTGGAACCAATCGAGAGCACTCGTTGTATTATACCTATATGAACAAGCTCCTCGTAAACGAGTGTGGGGGTTTCAGGCCTCCGGTGCCGGGGGAGTAGCCGGAGCCGTAGGTGGGGCCGCCTCCGGTGCTGGGGCCGGGGCAGGAGCTGCTGGTTGGGCGGCAGGCTCGGCAGGGGCGGGCTGGGCAGCCGGCTGTCCTTCAGCTGGTGGAGTGGTAGGTGCGGCTTGCTGTCCGTTGCCCTTGCCTTTGCCTTGTTGTCTTTGAGCACCCCCAGGGCTAATGTTGATACCTAAAATTCATCAGTCGGCGCTCCTTAAGATTGAAGGCGAGATTATATCATACCAGACTTTCCGCCAACAGAGGTGCTACCATCGCTGCCTTTGGTAATACCAAGATTGCCGCCAACTAAGTTGGTGATGTTAGTCACAAGTCACGTAAGGGCGGTTGAAGCATTCCTACCATTCTGGACCTGACCGTTGGCTCCAACGGTGATGCCGGCATTATCCTTAAACTGCTCCGACTCTTGGACTGCCTTAGGCTGGCCGCCCTCACCAGCAGGTTTCGCCGCTTCACCAGGAGGCTTCGCCGCCTCGCCAGCCTGTCCGGGCTGAGCTTGTCCCTCGCCAGCCGGCGGAGCAGCCGGAGTCCCAGCGCCGTTGCCCTTGCCCTTCCGTTGTGCCTCCTTCGCAGCCTCCTGTTGCTTGGCAGCCTCGCCAGGATTCGAACCGAGACCCTGTTCAGCCTTTGCCGCCTCGCCTGGGTTAGCACCTGGTCCACCTCCTCCCTTGCCCTTTCCCTTGCCGCCGGCTGCACCTCCAGCCGCACCTCCGGCGTTGGCGGTGCCGTTCTTCTTTCCATTGGCCGCGTTGAGGAAGGCGTCGAGAGCGCTGTTGCCGGTGCTTCCCGCATTCTTCTTGCCGCCGAGCTGGATTCCTCCGACAGAGAGACCGCCGTTTCCGCCGCCGTTGGCTGTCTGATTGGCCGCCGCTCCAGCCTGGCCATTGCCCTTTCCTTTGCCACCGCCGCCGAGCTGAAGACCTCCTGGCCCGCCGATGTTAATGCCACCGCCCGAGAAATTGATTTGCCTCTTCGTGACTGAAGGCTTGTCGACGCTTGGTCTTACAAGAGCAGCGGCACGGCCGGCAACGCTACCCTATTGGACAGAAGACATGTCAGCAAGATATCCAAGAAGAGTAAGATAGACATAGTTGGTGATCATATCTTGGTAAGGTGTGTGAGTGACACATGGTAGCTACTTACACCGAACATCTTCAACTGGCTTTCTTGGCGATCATCGCAAAGCCCCCCTTCGCCAAGTGCCAAGAGGGCAATAGCAACAAGAGGTGAGAAACGCATTATTGCCAGGACGAATGAGATCCCAGAAGTGAGTGTAAGTTCAAGAAGGGCCGCCCAGCAGCAGAGAAGTGAAACGTCGAAGAAGAAATTGAAAGAAAGGTGAAATAAAAAAAAACTTATTGCAAAATCAAGCGACGAAGCCTCAAGCTTCAGTACCGCCAAGAGAATAATGAGAGACGAGAAGAATAAGTTGACGGGCCCGACAGACGAGATGAAGTGATGAACAATCCGGGGAAAAAAGAGGGAACCGGCGTGTTAGTCCCACATATTACTCGGGGAACGGCATATAGAATCAGATGTCGTCAGAAAAGACAGCGAGAACATGTTCTGCGGCTGCCTCCTCCCCCTCAACTACCCTGGCTGACGTGGACGTGAATCCGGCCCGGAGAGCGTGACATTGGAGATCGCGAGCCGCATGAAGCCTCCTACTACAAGGACGGCCCCGGTGCTCGGGCCCTGCAAGATCTAGACTTTTGCAGTCTTTCTACCCTCATTGCCCTGAAAAGTTCCCCTCATCCGCCCCAAACCCAGCAGGTTGGATCGGCAGCGTCGCGCTAAAAGTTCCATTGTTTAAGAACGACAGAGGTTGGCTGCAAAACACACGTCAGCGGAGCCGAGGGAGGATAAACAACGCTCGCAAAATAGCCCGGTGCGCATGAATTTGGATTGGTTTGGGCCAACATCGGACGGCGCCGCAAGTGGCTCGTCTGGAGTTGACTTGCTACCGCCTCCACCATCTCGGCACGGCTTGGCGTCGCGGAGCTGCGGCAGCGCGGGCTATTATTGGGTTACCGGGGGTCACCATGGTGTTTATTCCGTAGGCGGTTGTTTTGTGCAACTCTCCGAGACAAGTTCAATTGATCATGGGTATGTTTGTTGTTGCGAAGGGCAGGGTTACAATACTACCCCTCGAGGATTCAATTAGGGTTAACTTCCTCCGTCCTTTCTTTTCTTTCGTCGTGAGGCCGTCAGACATTACGAAGAATACAAGTCGCGCGCACAGAAGATTGAGGGACACCAGGTTTGTAGGAAGTGCTTCAGGGGGTATTGAAGTGATCTCAAGATCGGCCACACTCCGCCACGCACCATGCTTCGTTCTCAACTCTTCCCGCTCAATTTTACACCAAACCGCCACCGTCCAAGAAGTTTTCCGCCTTAAAAGAAAGGGCGCGACATAAGAAATAAGCAAGTCTCCTTCTTCCCCCAAACCGTTCACTCCGGTCCTCCGCTTCGTTTCGCCACAGTCTACGTGATGACGTTGTCGTCGTTGTTGCTGTCAAGATTCCGATGAACCTTTTCGTTTACGATGAGCTGTGTGCGCGCTTAGCAGCCGCAGGCGGTCGGGGCCAGCTCAAGGGGCAGGTAAGTGGTCCTGTAGACAGTTTTCACGTTGTCGTCGGCGGCGCCGCCGAAGGAGCCGGTGGGCTCGGGCGAGTTGGGGGCGCGAGGGGGCTTCGTCAGAGTCACGGGGTGATTGTAGCCTGCAGACCAGCCAATGGTGTCAGGACAAACGCCTTGGTAAACAGTGGTCACCTTGGTGACGACGGCGGGCGTCGGAGTGACCTGCTGAGCCGCCGAAATGCCGCCCGTCGCCGTCGCGGTGGAGTTGGATCTGGAGAGGGTCTTGCTCACCGTGACAGTGACGGTGGCCGGCGGCGCGCAGGTGGATGGCTCGGCCCCGATCGGGGTGGGGTCGGTGCAGTCGTCGCCGGAGATGGAGAACTTGGGCGTCTGCGCGTAGATCACGTAGACGTTGGTGCCGTTGATGGCGTTGCTGTGATTCGCGAAGGCACACTATGTTAGCGAACAGTTTCTCTCTCTGATGTGCTCCGCCCTATGACGGAAGGCCAACCGTGAAGGCAAGGCCCTTGTCGAGTTGTGGTGGTGTGCTCCGCTTTTCATTTAAGATGACGGACACCTGACTCGTCGAGCACCCCTGTCTAGAACATGCTGAAGGGGGATCAGCCCTTTCAGGGGCTGGGCTGAAGAAAAGCAAACCTCGAAACGACGCCTCGAGACAGAAAGGAAAATGGGAGTCCTCACAATTGGTAGCCACCGGAGTTGATGGCAGAGCAGGGAACGTCAACGGAGGCGGCGCCGGAAGCGGTCTCGATGTTCTGGGCCAACAGAGTGTAGGAAGGAGGCCAGTTGACGAAGTTGACGAGGTAGACGCTGAAGACGGAGGGGTCCGTGTCGACGGTGTCCCAGCTCAGCTCGTACTTGGAGCCTTTGGTGACGGTGGAGTTGAGCGACGGGCTGGTGAACTCGATGGCGGAGACAGCCAAGGGGGCCGCGAGGGCGAGAGCAGCAGAGAAGCGCATGTTTTCTGTGGAGTTTTCTGATCCGGAATACGATACAAAAGAGTGACTGGGATCGGTGAGGGAACGAAAAAGATCCTGAAAGGCCGAAAGGCTGACTTAGGGGGGCATCGCGAGCATTATGTGCACTTTTTTCGCGCGTCCACCTCGAGTCGAGCTCAAACCATGGGAAATTGCCAAATTGGCAACAGGCAGCCAAGTTGCTGGGCCGCAGGAACAGTGGAGTTTCTCGCCCGGGGCCCGACACTCTCGGCTCCGTTGAGCCCAGAGAAAAGCATCGCGTGAGGAGTTCGTATTTCACTTTTAGCGATCCTCTTGGACGGCTTCAAGGGCCCATGTGCGGTTCACGACAGCGGACGTAAGACTCAAGACAGCAATTATGACACGGATCGCATGTCTTGGATTGGTAAGGTCGCGTAGCGTAGCGTCAATCTAAGCGAGAGAATTAAGCACTATGCGGCACAGTCTGAGCCGATTCCTCTCTCGGCTCTGCCCCTGAGTCCTGCGCCTTTGTGCCCACGAGCTGCTGTCCCCTCTAAAACTTCATAATGGCCCTATGTAAGGGGGTTTGCCCGAACCGGACCGTTGAGACAGGCGTACGGCCGGTCTATTGGGCGCCCGGCAGGGGCGCGATTCCCGAGACTCGGGCTGTCCACGCGTGGTTACTGGTCTTCCAGCCTTCAGCCAATTTTCAAGCCATCCTCCTCGATCCTCCTCACCCATTCTTGTCCATCCTTCTTTCAATGAATCGACTCAATCGAGCCATGGCGCTGCGTCCTTCTGGTTCCTTTGAACGCGGCGCTGCGGCGTGGCGCCTCGTAAAGGACGCCCAACCATGGCTGTCATCTTACCGCCGCGCCGCACACTTGCACAAAAGGGGCATCGCCCATTGAGCGTGACAGAGCGCCTCATTTCGACGTCCGTACAAACAGCACGGATTTGCAGCCATCTTACTCGACGAGCCGGACAACAATGGCAAAAGATCCCCGCAGAGAGGGAAATTGGAGATGAGGCAGGTCGCCGCAAAGAGGTGGAAATCATCGACGTTTGCTGGTATTTTTGCCGCGCGAGCCAGTGATTGTGAATTCGAGACCCCGCCACGCGCATCTGGTGTCATTTCGTCTCCTGATCGTCTCGTGGGCGCGTCGCAGAACATCGTCGCGGGTGCGGCGGGGCCCAATTCAACCCGGCGCTGATGGCTTGCCATGACTCCGGCTTGGCAGAAGTGACATTTTGCCGACGGGATGAGATCCGTCAACCAAAAAATTGACTTGTGGCAGAAACAGCAGTCAATTATCACTGATGCGAATGACAGTCAAGCTTGATTCATTCGGTTCCCGATAGCCAGTCAAAACTGCAGCCAATTCGGGTCTGAGCCGACGTCAAAAGATTGGCAGCTCCATCAGTGGCCCCGTCTTCGAAGCGACTCTCGGCTTACAGGGCCGAGAATCTGGGGTAGGCTGCCTCAATCTCTATTGTGACCTGCGAAATTGGCCCCCAAAGCGACATTCAAGGCTCACTGATGCAACTTGCCCAACCAACTCATTTCGGCGCTATTCTCAACTGTGGCTCTTCATCTTGCAACTCCTGCCAAGCAACTGCAACTCAGGCATGTCCATGATTGTGTGCCCGAACTATCGTGCCGCATAGGTGCAACCCAAGCCACACTTGGCCACTGCTTTGCTTTGATCCGAACCAAGTGAAGACTTCGTACGATGGTTGTTTAGTAGCCTTTGATCCATTCTCAGTTTGCTTTCCGCTTCAGCTTCATTTGGTGTCTCAATCTCGACCTTACTTATGACAACAAACCTTTCCATTTCGAGTTGCAAATATCATGAGTACAGCCAATCCGTTCCAATCTTGCAAAGAAATGGCAAGACTTAGGCCGGATGTTGCGCTGAGGCTGTCCGTGTGAGACTAAGTATCCGTACACGGCTTGCCATTTGAGAATGGCCCATTGAGCTTTGGGTCAAGCTCCATTTGACATTTGAGTAACGACCAACATGTCGTGGAACCATGCGTTCTTCTTTCTTTGATCCCAACTCAACACCTTTACATCTCCGGATTTGGCATAGGTAACTGTGGACTATAAAGTCTCCCTGGTAGTCTGGGAGAGAAGCTCTCAGCGAAGATCCTGATGATGATGCCTCTCGTATCATGACGATTACACACCATCGACGATGTTCTCAACGCTCTTGCGACTACTGATTCTGGCCACTTTGACTTCTAGGGGCACCGCCAAGCCCGTAAGAGATTATACCATCTTCGCTCCGGTTTACCCATCCGACTCTCGGCGCCTTACGGAAACGGAGGCGACGCTTGGGAAACTCCACGGAAACGAGACCATCGAGAAGCGCGAGGAAGGAAAATGCCACTACGTCTCATTCTGTAAAGAACCAAAGTTCAGAGGGCAATGTATCACTTATTGTTATCCACCAGACGAGTTTGTGGTCATGGCGTCCGAATGGCAAGAGAAGACTAAATCAATCCGGATGAGGCAAGGTGCTGAGTGTTGGTTTTACCGGTGAGCAACCAAATCTGGCCAACAATCGTCATGTTGACTGACCTATTGTCTGACAGTACTTCGCTCTGCGAAAACAACCGCCGCATGACACCGAAGCAGTTTATTGTATGGCCTGGAGCGGATCTCAAGCCGCCTATTTTGGGTAATGTGGGCTGCATGTTTTGCCCGAATGTAGACGCGGACTACTTTGAGTGATACCTGCGGTTTCAACAAATTCCCAACCAACGGCAAGATTCTTGAACATATACCTGGTATGGAAGGGGAGGGGAAGAGACATTCCCGCCGGTACACATATATTCCTGGAGGTTCGTCTAGACAATCGCAACATCGTGGAAACTCTGTCTGAGCCTGTCATTCATCATCTCCCCATGCATGATCCCGTGGACATATGCTTCCCCTGCCAGGAGGTATCCCTCATCAACTCCACCCGTTCTACCTGACTTTCTCAAAATCAACGGCATCCTCCCACCTCGCATCAGCCAAATTTCATCGTCAACCTGTGCCTCGGTAGGCCCGAGTCCAAGAAAACCTCCTTCGGTGATTATGACTTGCCGCCCAGGGGTGACGAAATGAATAACTTTAGTGATATGATTGTCAATCAGGCCGGAACGGAAGCCATTCTGTGATCCTCCCTCCAGAGCGTCTTCTACGGTCATGAAGGGTCTCCTCGTGTATTCACCCTTAAATCCTGCGGTGAGAGCTGGCTTCTCACCACCTTGACTTAGCAGCCAATTATATGTTATGCAGTCCCTAACCCAACCCTCACTTCTCCCCTTGTAGTCTTTTTTCAATATAACTCTCGGCCTGATGTCTGCGCTGAGTGTATGAACAACCGCTTCAGCTAGCGAGTCGGTTCCAATGATGTAGGCGTCATCTCGATTGCAAAAGTCCAAAATCCAGGAAACGTTCCGAAGGACTCCTTGATCATCGTGTTCCAGCTTGTGTAGCTGCCTGATGGTATCGATACGACAGCCTTCGAGTCTCAGTCTGGATCCCTCGATACGACTGAATGGCTTCGGAGATTCCAATAGGCTCGTCGTGCATGTGGCGTCAAGCGGGCCGTACCAGCGGGCGTACTTCATCCGTATTTGGCGCGCCCTCTGCAAAGATGTATAACACGCTGGCCCATGAAAAGAGAAGTCGGGCACCCATGAGGGCAAGGCACTGCTTCTTCCTTCGGCAAGACTTGTCAGACCTAGAATATCCAAGTTGGGTAGATGGGGAATGAGCCACGTCGCGACGTCAGTGAAGGCTTGCTCCACGGAGACGTCGTAGCTCGGAGTCACCCCTAGAGGGTACTTTGGTCCTAGGATTAGGGGCATCAAGCCCAGAGTCCCGTAGATATGGTCTAATGGGTTCTGGAACTCATAGAATCGTAACCGGTGGAAGTTGTGTAAGACCTCCGCATGCCGCACCTCCTCATCAGTGACCGCGCCCCAGCGCCTGTTTTGCCAGTCGACCATACTATCATTGATGGTCTCTGCTTGGAAGTCTGGTAGGGATGTTGAAACGGGGTTCCAGAGACGATCAATGGTTCCTTTCCTGTCTTTCCATTCTGGTAGAGATTCATTAAGACTTGCCTCGAGTGTGTCGTCCCAGCCCACGTTGAGAATAAACGAGGCAAAATTGTTGATGGTTGTCCACGAGAATTGACTTCTGCCGCATAACAAGACCACCGTGTGCGGCTCTGGTATTGCTGCCTCTTGGACGACCCATCCTCTGGTGAGCCATCTCTTCTTCACAAAAAACGAAAAGAAGTCTGCATATGATCGACGCCAGCGCGCACACACACCTGCGCCTATCAGCTCCTCTGCTTTGGGATGATTCAATTCGTGCCCGGCATCTTGACACAATTGAATGACTTTAGGTCTCGACGAGGATCGTGACACATGCAGCATCATTGGCGCAAAGCTGTTGATGACCCAGTTGACATTATCGTTAGGTTCCGTGTTTCCAAGCCACGCAACGACCCGGCTTGCGGATTTATAGATCTTTCCCATGAGCTGCACTTGGTCCGACCTCTCGGCGTCGTTCTGCTGATCAATGCAAATAGCATCGACCCAGAAGTTGAAATGCCTCTCCGGGAAAACCAAGCGCCGAGAGTTCGTTGGAGATTTCGAATGCGTTTGGGGCCCGGATATTTCTTCGTTCATGTGTCGCAGGAAATCATAGAGGCTGTTGCCGACTTCCATGTCATCCCCATCGCACTTGATGCTGAAACGCTTTCCCTCTCCGCTCGCATTTTGATGGTCGTCGCTTTCGAAGTCTGGAGAACCCCACGTGTAAGAGAGCGCCCAGAATGGCGGCAAGTCGTGGAGGGAGTGAGTCGTCAAGCGGACAGAGAAACCATGGTGGCTGTAGTCGTCGCGGATGATGTTCACAAGCCGGATGAACTGCGGCGATGGTAATGGTTCGTAGTGATACATCGCTTTCCTCACGATTGGGATCTGTCGGAACTGGTTTTGTCGAGCCAGTCTTGCGATGCGACTCACTGATAACATCAGGAAGAATATATGCGCATTGTTGAAGACATTTTGCAAATTGGAGGATTCATTGTGGGACGGGTTCCGCCGGGCTTTTCACTTGTCCAATGATTCGAGCAGAAAGCACGCTTATGCAAGTAAGACTGCACCTTCGCGCACGATCTGCTCGGCAGGTATTTTACGACCAAACCTGATTGGATGCGACCTTGGCGCCATATAGGATGACGCTTCTTTGGACTGGGAAGGATCATGGTGATGAAGGCCGGCTAATATTTCCAGGATTTAACTTCAACTACGCATGGCTTGGCTTGTTGTTTATCCAAGAATTTTGACCTGTCGCTTCAATCTTACTTACAATCATGCTCAAATATTGGCATCAAACAAATTCGATGCTTCATGTGCTCCAAAATTACTACATCAACTTCTAAGTAGAAGTCTTCCAAAGTCTTTCAGGTTTCCAGCCTAGGCCGCTCAACCTAGGCCGTATATATACGAGTCAATCAACGCAGTGTGTGTCAAATTCTTTGAAATTTGCTAGCTCTTCGAGTAGCCCCATCTCGGAAGCATGCATTCGGGGAGAAGAGACACCTGTGATTATTTAATCCACTAAAGCTACATGACATCCAATTGCAATGAATTGACTCGTACTTCCTTCTGCTTCGGTTTCATCAGATGCTTCTACGATGCAAAACCACTCATATCACGCATCGATTTTATGCCTTCCTTTGACTCGCCGTCTGTCCTGCTTAACAGGGCGGTAGACGTCTGTGACAGACACCCCATCAGGTCCGCTCCACTTCATTCAATCGGCTCCATATGGCAGCCGAGAGTTGACTCCATCGTCAAGCAACGCATTACCTAATCCCCGATGGCACAATTGGCTAGCGCGTCAGACTGTTACGATCGGAATTGGTTGTTCGAGAACAACTAGGATGGTCATCTGGAGGTTGGTGGTTCGAGCCCACCTCGGGGAGAGACGATGCATTTTTGACAATTTTGCGCATTGAATATGACGGAATTGTTTGCGAAGAGATGCATACAATGTAGTCAGCTTAGCCGACAGAAGTGCGATTGATAGTGCTTCGCGGTCGATACTGCCTCGCGATTGAGAACACTATGTCTGCATATTGGCAAGCTGTTGTATTTTGCCGCTACCTGTATCCAAGATCTATGGCGGCTAATTAACTACAGCTACCGCCGTAGGTTTTCGCTAACCACAGCCTACATATCATGTGATACGCCGTGTAACCCAGACTTTCGCTACTTATTTCGTATCCGTATTTGAAAAATAGTTGTAAATCTGCCGACCCCGCACGACGCATTGAAACATCGAACTCCAGAAATAACCAAGTACGGCTTGATCACGATGCCGTCCGAAGTGTTGCCAAACTTGGTGATGAACCACCTGGTTCTCACTGGGTTGATCATTCTCCTGCCGTTGATCTTCTTGGCTGTACGTTCTGATAGCAAAGATGACCCACCATCAATGGCTGAGACCATCCCTTTCGTCAGCAACACATTCCAGTACATGACGAATTCCAGGGCGTTTATGCAACGTGCAAGGTATCATCGTCACTCGATGCATGATTGAGGAGATGTCTAACGAGGCGTAGCCAAGCCTTAAGGTCCAAGAATATCGTCAAACTTCGTCTTGGACCGGTACGCGTGTATCTAATCAAGGGAGGCCAGCAAGTCCAAGCAATGTTCCGGAAGTCCACCTCCATGAGCTCTGACAAGTTCGTAATCATGGTCTTAAGAAAACTCCAGGGGTCGCCTGAACAAGACGTCGCCAGATTCGCCACCGACAAAACGGGACGGCTGAAAATCCCAGAGCCGGGATTTGAGAGCGTGCCCCAGAACCAACGCTATTGGCACACTTTGCATCACATTACCACCAAGAACCTTTCGATCATTGAGAACACGTCCCAACTAGCCAGCAAGTATATCGACTTTCTCGGCGATGCACTGGAGAAGCAACCGTTGGGAGAGTGGTCAACGGTTCGGGTGTTTGAGTACCTCAGAAGAGACATGGCTGAAAGCGCGGTCAAGTCACTCGCCGGTACTAGACTCTTGGAGATCAATCCGGGGTTCATCGACCAGTTCTGGAAGTTTGACGGTGTTTCTCACCAGGTGCTCAACGGTCTCCCACAATGGATTAATCCCAAGCCGGCTCGAGAGCGGGACAAGCTCCTCGCGATGACGGAGAAGTTCCTGGATCAGGAGTTTGACAAGCTTGATTGGAACGGACTGGGCACAGATACTTACTGGGAACCAATTTTCGGCTGCGGCTACTCGCGTGATCTTCAAAAGTGGACGTATGGGCAGGGCATGACGATGCGAACACGTGCCGGCTTTCTTGCAATGTCAATCTTTGCGTAAGTTTGATTTTGGATTAGGCTATGGCCTTAGAACTGATGAGTTACAGGGTCAACTCCAATACGGTGCCCGTGACAACGTGGTTTATCATGGAACTTTTGAAAGACCCAAGTCTTTTTGACGCAGTCCGTGCAGAGGCCTTTGAGGCGCTGTTGGTTGATACTAAAACCGGTAAACGAGGGTTTGACAGTCAAAGGCTAGTTTCGTCGCCGTTATTGCAATCGATCTACATTGAGTGCATGCGGTTACATGTATCCATCGGGATTACCCGCGAGATCATGGAAGACACAATCTTGGACGGCTACCGGTTGAAGAAAGGATCTCTGATTCAGGCACCAACCAACCTTGGGCACCAGGATGACGATGTGTGGGCTAGAGATGGCCATCCTGCATCGGAGTTCTGGGCCGAGCGGCACGTCAGACACGTTAAGAAAGTTGATGAAACTACAGGTGAGGTGAAGAAGGAGAAAATGTTTGTCATGGCAGGAAAGCCAAGTGACTTTTTTCCGTTTGGTATGTAAGCCCATCTCGAGAGACGCGCAGAGCTGATTTGTAAGTAGGGGGTGGGGTATCGATGTGCCCAGGACGTCACTTTGCTAAGCAGGAGATTCTGCTGACGATCGCGACCCTAGTCACGCGATTCGACATGGAGATCTTGGAGTGGACTTACATGGACGGAAGGAAGTCTGATCGACCTGCGAAGGATAACGAGAAGTACTTTCTGAATGCGGCCGTGCCTCCCGACCGTGATGTCAGGATCCGGTGGAAGAGACTGTGGTAGTTGGACGGGCAAAGGAAATCAGCAATTGAATGAAAACGTCTCCGGAAAGGGTGTTGTAGAACTAGGGAGAGAAGGTTCTAAATTGTGTATCTACGTCTGTGAAGAAATTGACATGAAGAAAATTGCCCATCTTGTGGGCCTTTTCAGATGGTGTTCATCGTCCCGCGAACTGTTCCGATCCATCAAGCACCTAGACTTTGCTTGCAATGATAGAAGGGTCTGCGTTCTCAACAAGCATCTGCACGTACTCGTCGAACCACTCTCCAGCCCTCGGCGCACCCTCAAGTCCGCAACGTCCGTCACTCTCACCACCGGGCTTGACCCAGACGATGGAGTCGATGTGGGTGTTGTTGACCGGTGTGCCAGGCTGCATACCAAAGCCGGCGGGGCTGACGTTGCACCACTCACCCCACTCCTCTCTGCTGTTGGAAACACGGCCCTGATCAATGATGAAGCGAGACGGCAGACCCTCGGCTTCAAGATGAGGGGCAAGGGAGAGAGCATAGTGGTTCTCGTCCCATGAGTTGCTCCACTCAGTGTAGTTGGCGCGCGGGTTGGCGTTGAACGGGTTATAGTTAGACACGTTGGTTGAGAACCCACGGATCCTGGTGTTGTTGCTGGCTTTCTGGACGACCTTTGCGAAGAGCTTAGCGGCTGTGAGGTTTTATTAGCAGTAGTCTCCAATAAGTGTAAACGACGGTCAGTGACTTACAGGGTGCGAGGTTATCGTCCCAGCCAAGCCATCCTCCGTGAGCAGCATCAATGTAAAGGTGGACGTTGTCATACTGCAAACTGGAGATGGCGTAGGTAATACCCTCTTCATACACCGGCGCAGCCTTGGCACAGAACTCAACAGCCAAATTCGTAACCAAGTTTGCCAGAGAATCAGGTTCGAGCACAACTGCAAATGTCAAGTCGCTCGCGGCAGCCAGCTTCTCGGCATACGGCTTGATGTACGTCTCCTTGTACAGCTCCAACCCGTTCTCCTCACTGCTGAACTCACCGGCGCTCTCCCCAGCGCTGCAGTCTCTATCTGGCAGGTTGTACAATACCAGACCGACAATTTGCTCCTCTCCGGTCTCCTTTTGGATGGCACGAGCTCTCTCAACGGCAGTGTCGATGTTAACCAGGCTGGCGGTGTTGGACACCCAGACAAAGGTGCCGATGTTCTGGATTGTGCGGACCTTGCCGGCATTCTCGCTGTCGCCCTTGGCTACGAATGCATCATGGGTTTGCTCGAGCTTCTCGGCCCAGTCAGGGTTGGCGTAGAGCTTCTTGCCGGTAAAGGGGTTTGTTGTGTCGTTGGTGATGGAGCCTTGGCGACGGAAGTGGTGTCCCCTGACGCCCCAGCGAGGGGATGCCGAGACGGCGCCCAGAGCGGAAAGGAGAGTGAGAATTGAAGCGAAATGCATATTTAAACGAGACAAGAGACAATTCAACGAAGAGCGAAATTTTAACTAGCACCGGGCTAAGAGGCTCGACACAGAGACGAAGCCATGGCTATCAGCAAGCGCGATTGACGCAGTTCTTATACCCCGAAGTGATTACATGCCCGAGTCGTAATTGATGGCATTTCCTCCTAGTCACGGAGCCTCCATCACCATCTCAGGAACGGAACCAAAGGCACCTCATCACATTGCAACGGTCTTGCACAGCCAAGAGGCTCTTGAAGAGACGTCTGCGTCCGAGAAGCCTCTTCAGGCCATGATCACCGCCCCACCATACCCATGGCGCCAAACTCGGGGTAAGCTGGGGATGGTGATTGTGAGAGATATATTGCCCGCAATGAACAGATTTCTGGTTCCGGCTGCCGTCCCGTGTTAGCGTCCGGCATCTGGTTCGCTAGAGCTCAAATTGCCGCGCAAGGCCAAGAACCCCGATTGGAATACTCGGCTTCCGCTCCGAAACTCCAAATATGGACCACGTGCCGAGCCGCTTGCTTGTATAAATCTGGCCTCATAGGCAATATGCGTGCTTGCCACTTTTGATTGGATTGACGTTTAGTGCAACGTTGGCAGTCAGCAAATCTGGAAGCGAGGTATTGAGACTGGCGTCCTTCGGGTGTCAGATTAATGAATCTCACAATTATCCAGCCGAACGTTTGACCCAGATGATCAGAAGATTTTGCGAATTTCTGCCGATCTGTTTGCGGGAAGCATGGCTCCCAAGTGCACGTGAAAAATCTCGTGCCTTGAGGTGCCGCCCGAATCATGGAGGAAGAGGAAGCCTGTGAGACAACGTACATGAATACATTTTCTCATGTTATTCAGCCTAGAATTACGCTCAGCAAATCAAGTAAGTCTTCGTTGGAGGCGGTGCTCGGGCTCTCGGATTTCCTTCGTTATCGTTAAATCAACCAATTGTGTGACATCGGTCGCGAATGACTTCCTTAATGGCAGCCTTAACTGCGCGCACAGAGGCTCGGCAAAAGTCATCTAATGTCTCGATAAACATGTTCTTGCTCTCCCGAAACACATATGTAGGTGAACCAGTCTCTGCTCAATTGTTTTATCTTGTACGACATTGATCCATCGCCTCGGTAAACTTTCGCCCCTCACGATAAATGGAGAAAAGCCACCCTGGTCCCTCTTTTCCGATTTGTATGCTGTTTACGGAAAGCATGTCATGCTTTTGACTTGCGCACGGAGTTTGACCGTCTCAGAGTTCAACTACGGATGGTCCGGATGAATTCGTGTTGAGATGGTCCAATAGAATGGACGGAGACTCGCAGTCTACTCCGCGCCCTCATGGCCTAGGTGCGGCCACGAGGTTGACTGGCCGTTGAGCCAATGCCGGTTCCCAAATTGAAAGCTAGTTCAGATGATGCGCTAATCTAGAAGTTCTCCGCCGGAGATTCGACGGTAGGCTTTTACGAACCTGCTGTGTGAGAAATGCGCGTAAAGCTGGCGTATTGGAGCCCTCGCATTTGCTAAAAGGCGGCGAATGCGATCAAACGAATGGCTGGATCTCGATTGATGTGACATTACACAGCAGGCCATGTAATCTCCCGAACGTCCTTGCGCTTCTGACCACCATAATCTGCTGGAGAGCACCAATGAGGGGCGCCATCGAATACCCCGCGAAGGAGAAATCTCACCTACATCCCTGCGGCGCTGCTATGGCGCTTGAAGGATTTTGGAGCTTTTTGAAAACATGCAAAACACTTGATAGTGAGAACATGACGAGGGAGCCAATTCAGCGAACGATGGATGTCATCAAAATTCAGATGACGTCGAGGAGAGCACGAGCGCGCAAGACAGGCCGTTAAGACCGGATCCTTTGGAAAGCTAGCTGCACCGCCTCAAGACCTGTGCCGGATCCGAAGGCAGCCGCGTCCGTAAGGCCATAAGGGTCTAAGGGTCGAACGTGAACTGCAAGGAAACGGGACTTTGGCTGATAAACACGCCATGATCAGGGTCTAGCGCTTATTTGATCTGCCGTGCGTAGTGAGAATTTAGGCGGCGCGAATCTACTTTGGGCGCAAGCCACAGGAGCAACGGGCGGACTTTTGGAATGCTTGTCCTTGTCGCAGGCGGCTAGTTTCACCTTCGCTCAGCGACGTAACACGTCAAGCTTACGAGAGACACCGAGGCTTAAATCTTTAGCGGATATTGGTGTAACTGGTGGAACGTGAGCGACCGGTGAGGGGGACAGGTCTCGATACTGCACGTTTGTTAAAAGGCAGCCGTTCGACGGTATCCTCGAAGATGGACAGTCTATGGTCTACTTGCACCTTTCACGTTTCAAGAATTTGGACGTGGATTCAAAACACTGACAACATGTTGTGGCAACTTTGGGCTCCCGTCGTTCTCGCGACGGCGGTGTTGGGGCTCTATCGACTATGGAAGAAACTCACCACCAGACTCAACTTCCCAATTGTGGGATCACCAGGTGATCAGAATATGGCATACGCAGTACTAGAGGGCCATCAGAAGGTACTACTCACGGCATATCTCTGCGGCCGATCCAGATGCTGATCATCCTTGGTCCCCAGTACCCGGATACTCCATTCATTGTTCCAGCAGATCCGCCGTAAGTTGACATACCCGAGACATGTAAGAAGCTTGGCTTACCAGAGACCACAAAGGCGAGTAATCCTTCCAATGACTCTCTACCAAGAGGTCATTCACGCTCCCGAATCCGAGTTCTCCTTCGGCGCCGAGCTGTACGATGTCTTCCTCGGAAAATACACGCACATCGGAGTCGACAACCCCGACGTCATCGGAGCCGTACGAGTCGATCTCACTAGGAACTTGAATGGAGTCTTGCAGCCCATTCAAGATGAGGTACGCCACGGAATGGAGCAGCTCATCGGTCCTTCTCCCGAGTGGCAGACGTTCAATCTCCACAAGACGATTCTTCGCATGGTCGGTCTCATGAGCGGTCGGGTGTTCGTTGGCTTGCCTCTGAGCCGTGACGAGGAATGGCTGGCAGCGTCAATTAACTTCACCGTCGACGTCGCGAAATCACGCGTGGCGATGTTGCGCCTGCACCCCTTGATCCGACCGTTTTTCTTGGGCTTCTTACCTGAGGTCCAACACATGCTCAAAGAGCAGAAGAGGGCACAAGAGTGGATGAAGCCCCTGGTGTCAGATTTCGTTCAAAATGAGTTGAACTTGGAAGAGAAGCCAGCGAAGCCTGGATCGCGCGGTGCCTTCATCTCATGGATGATGAAGTACCTGCCGCAAGAGAGGCGAACTGCCGAGGCCGTCGGCAATAACCAGATGCTTCTATCATTCGCTGCGATACATACCACATCAAGTACAACCACTTTCGTGAGTACTGTAACAAATCCTCAGAGGATTCAGTCCACTGACTTTGAAGCAGGCGGTGATGGATCTTCTTGGTCATCCGGAATACATCCAGCCTCTTCGAGAGGAAATCCAACACGTCATAGCTGAGGATGGATATCAGCAAGATGAAGCTGGAAAGAATTATCTTTCGAAGACCTCACTCAACAAGCTAAGGAAACTGGACAGCTTCATCAAAGAGAGTCAGCGACTAAGTCCCCTGAACTTTGGTAAGACGTACAGCCCCAACACCGATATTGAAGCCGATAACTTACCTTTATCATGATAGGTGGCTCTGTGAGAAGAGTTCGGAAAGATTATACTTTCTCCAATGGCCTGAAGCTTCCTGCCGGAACCTCGGTCGCATTCCCATTATGGGGTGTTTAGTCAGTCTCCACACGGCCTCCATCACATACGATAATTACTTACACAGCCACAGTCAATCAGAGACAACTCAGACCTTTAGCCCCTCGTATAATAGCGAGACTAAGAACGCGCCGCCCGCGGAATTTGATGGTTTCAGATTCTCACGCCTTCGCGAGATCCCCGGCCGCGAAATGAAGCACCAAGCTGCCACCACAGGACCAGACGCTTTCAACTTTGGCCATGGCCCACATTCTTGTCCTGGCCGGTTCTTCGCTGTGTACATGATTAAGTGTATCCTCGTGGAACTGCTGATGGACTACGACATGCAGTTGAAGAGCACTGGGACAGGTCCTTTGCGGCCTGCAAATATTGTTAAGCAGACGCTTGTCATGCCTGATTCGAGGGTTGACGTTGAGATCAAGAGGCGAGTCCAGATTTAGGGCTGCAGGGCTGGGTCAAGAAAAGATTGTCAGTAATGCTAAAGTAAAATTGTCATTCAATATCAGATATTAAGACCAGCTCAGATGTGCATTGTGCAATACGGCAATCAAGAGAAATTGAACGCAACGTGATGCAAACACAAGAGAGACGTATCAAGATGCTGAGGCAGATGGGTGCTCAAATGTCGGAGTTTTCTCGGTCAGCAATGGCAGCTTCTGTATCCTGATCTCGTCACATAGTTGTGCGGTGTCACACAATAACAGATACTCAGTTGGGAGTCTTATGTATCTATGACGGCTATTGATGCCGAATCCGACCTGGGCACATCCTTGGCACCTTGGCTTGCCCTCCGTTATATATACGTCCGGTTGGTTCACTAGCTCTGCTGCTTTGCTAGCGTGCCGCCGTTGGGACTTCTTCCAAGGTTACCCACCAACACTCGAGAAAATCCGAAGTCTGTCGGAAAGTGCGCCCCTATCTTGTACTTGTATAAAGTTTCAAGTAGGTATGATAATTTTCGGTAGCATCGTCGTTGGGTTTTGAATACACTGACTCTCATGCAACGGAAGGACACTGGCCATGGAAAACAAACAAGCCGCGCCAGCGTCAGGCAAAACATCACAGTCCAACCAGAACGGCATCATTCGACACAGAGAAATCGGCAGTCAATCGGAGCTGCAGTCTTTCGTTCTGTTCATTCGGAGATTCGTTGAAGACGTCGCCCCCCCTCTCTGGGTATTTAAAGCCTTCGGCATCCTCGTCGTCGTTTACTGTGTGCCGTCTGTTTTGACGCGTTGCTTAGAAGTACTTGGAAGAGTCACAAGGGGCTACAAAAGCTGATAGAAAAAGGTTGAGAGGGCGGCAGTTAAAACAGTACCTATATGTCTGGAGCTTCATGGCCATTGTTGAGGCGATGGGCAGCGTACGGACTGGTCCTGAAAAACCAGTCTAATTAATTTAAGCACTTATAATCACTTTCTGAAAATATTTTTTGTTACCAATCAGGAAGTACAATGAGGGGGATTAAATCCACCGGGGACCTAGACATATAGGCAAACCACACGGCAAAAAGCAAAAAGAGAGGTCAATCGCTGACGGGAATTGAGCCCGACGTGGGGGTCGAACCCACAACCTTGAGATTAAGAGTCTCACGCTCTACCGATTGAGCTAGCCGGGCAGATGCGAGCATCTGCGGGTTTGCTTGCCGTCGAGGGGTGGGAGTGGCATGATGTAGCCGCAGTCGCGCAATTTTCGCTCACACGATGCGAAAATTTCGTGTGGTGTCTCCAGTTGATGCGAAGTGGATCAACGTTGCAAGCCTAAACCATGTCTCCAAACCCTCGCGGGCTCGGCGGCGGGCCAGTCGGATGAGTGATCGACAGGGACCCATCGCAAAAGGTTCAATCCAGTTCGGACGAAGCCGACTGAACAGGTCTCCTTAAGCTTAAGAAGGGCTTCGGACGGTGGTCAACTCGCTCGAAAGGACTCAAGATCTTCGGTGCAGACGGCTTGCGTCACACAAGTTTGTCAGTTGTTCAGTCATGCGCCCATTGAAGCCAAGAGGCTCCTCCAAATCGGCCCCCTCATCTACCCCTTTCGCCGCACACGGAGCCTCTCGCTCCGCGCTCACGTTCACGAAAGTCAAAGCCCCCTCCGTCATGCCCCGGCAGGAAATCTCCAAATCCCGGCAGACGCTGCTCGATGGGGGAAGCGGGTGGAATGTGGAGACGCAAAAATAACCTCCGTCGCCCCCTGGAATCTTAATGATCTTCCCCTCCTGTGATTCCCCTTACGTCTCTTGGCCATATGGGCGAGATTGAGGGGGCCTGACAGGCCGTTTGAATTAAAATGGTCTCGGGCAGTTGGAATAAGGTATATATCCCACCGGCCGCACCCGTCTGTCTGGATCTGATCCAGACGGCTTGAGTTGCATTCCGATCTTTTCATTCGTTTTTGTTTCTTTGTTCCACCCCCGTGCTGATCTTCCGCAATAACCATGGCGAGATCCACGGCGCTTTCTCTCCGTGCCGTCCTCGCGTTTGCCGCTGGCGTGTATTCGCAGTCGTGCATCGGCACCGACGGGGCCAAGGTTTACGAGGCAGAGGACGGCGTCCTCTCCGGCACGACGGTTGACACTGCCCAGGCTGGCTTCACTGGTAAGCACCGGACGCCTCATTTGTAACCACATCAATCTGAATTCGGCTTTCATAGGCACCGGATACGTGACCAGCTTCGAAGATGAGACCGACAAGCTCACCATCAACGTTGACTGCACCGGTGACGGCCAGAAGCTCTTCGATCTGAGCATCAGATACGCCGGCATCTATGGCGAGAAGCGCACCAACGTTGTCCTCAATGGCGGTGCTGCGAGCGAGGTTCTCCTCGCTGCTGGCGAGACGTGGGCGAATGTCTCCGCTGGTCAGGTCCTCCTGAACCAGGGCAACAACACAATTGACATCGTCAAGAACTGGGGATAGTAAGTTCATTGATGCGACATGAGAATGCTCTATGACTGACCTCAGAAGCTACCTCATTGACTCTATCACCCTCACGCCCTCTGCTGCCCGCGGACCCCACAACATCAACGAGGCCCTCGTCAACACCAAGGCGAACACCGACGCCAATGCCCTCTACAAGTACCTCCGCTCCATCTACGGCAAGAACATCCTCTCCGGCCAACAAGAACTCTCCTACTCCAACTGGGTGAACGAGCAGATCGGCAAGACCCCCGCCCTCGTCAGCGTCGACCTGATGGACTACTCCCCCAGCCGAGTCGAGCGCGGCACCGTCGGAACCGCCGTCGAGGAAGCCATCACCCACGCCGAGCGCGGCGGCATCGTCTCCGTCCTCTGGCACTGGAACGCGCCAACCGGTCTGTACGACACCGAGGAGAACAAGTGGTGGAGCGGTTTCTACACGCGCGCCACCGACTTCAACGTTGAGACTGCCCTCGCCGATACCACCAACGCCAACTACACCCTCATCATCCGCGACATTGACGCTATCGCCGTGCAGCTCAAGAAGCTCCAGGATGCCGGCGTGCCGGTGCTCTGGCGCCCGCTGCACGAGGCTGAAGGCGCGTGGTTCTGGTGGGGTGCCAAGGGTCCCGAGGCATGCAAGAAGCTGTACGCTTTGTTGTATGACCGTCTTACGAACCACCATGAGCTGAACAACCTTATCTGGATCTGGAACTCGGTCGCGGAGGCTTGGTACCCCGGCGATGAGACTGTGGATATCCTCAGCGCTGATGTCTACGCTCAAGGCCACGGAGTAAGTGCCCCTTCAGTCGAATTTAGTATAAGTCTTGCTCACCATTATCTCAGCCCATGACCACTCAATACAATGACCTCATCGCTCTTGGTGGCGACAAGAAGCTCATCGCCGCGACGGAGGTTGGCAGTGCTCCCTTCCCTGATCTCCTCCAGGCGTACGAGGCCCACTGGCTGTACTTTTGCGTCTGGGGTGACACCTTCATCAACAACGCCGAGTGGAACAGCGTCGCGGATCTGAAGACGGTAAGAAAAGCGTCCATGGTTCGATATGTTCAAGGACTAACAGTCGATAGATCTACGAGAGCGAGTACGTGCTCACCCTGGATGAGATCCAGGGCTGGCGCGGATAAAAAGCATCCTTCGGTGCCCAGGAACATATTTCACTGTAGATATTCAATTGAGACCATCTGTACATTTTTTGTCAAACTAAGTCGCTTTTATTCCGTTTGGAGTCTAGTGGTCCTTCTAGACTCCGCAGGAAATGAGCAGTGTTCATTGTACCTCTCTCTGAGTTGATGCACATCAACCAGCCTGTGTCTTACTTCCCCGCAGAAGACACGGCGCTAGGGCATGACCTTGAGAGCAATAGATTCGTCCGCCAGTGCATTACTGTTCACTAACATGGCGAGGTACCTAAATCTACATCTCTCATCATTCGCCAATCCTTTGTGACGGCCCGAAGCTCAACTTTAAACCGGCGAGAGGCTTCAACTCACTTCGACTCAGCAATAAAAAACATCCATCGAACGACAAAGTACTTCCGATTACCGCTGCGATATCAGACGACCAGAAGCAAAATTGTGCTGACTTAGTCGATAAGATGCAGGATCTCGACGCGAGCCCGGCCGGACTTTCCACGGCCCACCAGGAGCTCATCGAGATCGACCGCTCACTCCAGCAAATTCTGGATGGACAGCGCGAACCTCCGAAGAACGGCAAAAGTTGGAGGTTCCGGGGACCTCGATTCTGGGAAGATGAAAAAGCCCGCCTTGAGCCCCAGCTCCTCGTGTTTCAAGGCTTGATTGGGCGTCGGCAAGTCCTCTGGGGTCTGTACAACGACTTCGCCCGACCGCATCTACCGCGCAGGGCTTTGCTTGACTTGCCGCAAATGGTGTTAGAGATGATTGTTTCTCACATCGATCCAACAGACGACGCGAACCGTGACTATACACAGGCAGTTCCTCATGGTGGACGCGCCAGCATATACTCTATTCAGTATGTTCGGTCAACTTGTCGTCAACTCCGCGATGCAGTCTCCCACCTTCTCGTCCCCCATGTTTCTGTCGACTTGACGAATGATTCAATGGATCATCTCGAAGAAGTTGTTTCGCATCCACTCATCGGCCCCGGAGTCAAATGCATACGCCTCATTATGTCTTGTTTCCCCGCACAGATGGTGGACAACTTCCAGGTGTTCACGCGCATCCAACTCCGGCGTTTCAGGGATGCGCAGCGTAAGATTTTGAAGGAGAACCACCGACTTCACCAAATCTTCGACTATCCCGATCACATGGAGTGGAAAAATGAACTTCTGTCGGACTGGGATAGCATTCGTGTCGGGGACCAACCAGGACAGGTTCTCGAGCGGAACAAGGCGCTATAGGCAGCGTTTTGCGAATGCAGAAAGCTGTACCGGCAGGAGTACCTCAAGGAACACATATTGGCGGGAAGAATCGCAGAGATAATGCGGAAGATGCCCGGAATAACGCAGTTGGAGATCTATGATCAGCCGGTAACGGGATTCAACAGGGATCTGACCTGGGACGCCAAGTCCTTCCGAGAGCTCCGGGCAATCCTCTTCCGGAAGCTCACCCTTCCATTCAAGTGGGAGATGCATGACTTCCTAGGGTGCTGTCAAGTACTCGCAACGGACCGCGTTCTTGCCATGCGCAACATCTTGGTTCTCCTCGGGACGGCTGGAATCAAACTCACTCGACTCTCCATTAAGACGTCAGCACCGAGAGACTTTTCGCCCCTCCAATGCGATAGCTACGAAACATATGGCCTGAAGAGGCTTGCCGAAAATCTCAACTGCTTCCAATTCTGGTCTGGGAAGAGAAAGAAGGATACAGACCGGTCACCGGAGGAGCTGTCTGCAATCCGCAGCTTCATAGACCCGCTCATCGCCACGCCGAGCCTGCGAGTGCTGGACCTGAACATTGGCAGTCTCGTCATGAAAGACATGGACGGTGACTGTAACCTGAGCACAATCATGTCTCCGCAGCCCTGGCCGCAGCTGAGGAAGCTTGTCCTTTGCAATGTCCGCGTCAGTGCTCCCCAGCTTGGTGTGTTGCTTGCCGATAGGCCGCTGTCCTTGGTGATGATTGGATGCAACATGGTCGACGGAACCTGGCGGGAGCTCATGGACACCATGAAGGAGCTGGCCGACCCGGCGAGACCGAGGGACAAGCGTCTGTCGCTGGTTGCTTTCCACAACTTGTCGGGTGCCGAATTCGACGCACCGGGAGTCGACGCCTCAGCGGTATTTGACGAAAAGCTAGGGAGGTACGCAAGCAAGTATCGGAAGAAGCTGAGTCTTGCACATGCGTATGTATCGCATAGCTGCAATGTTGTAGAAAACCCCCTCGGTGAAGCGCAAAGGCTGGCCGCCAACTCGACTTGAGATAGGTACCGCAGCAATATTGGGATCAGGCCCTTCGGAGACGGACATAGGGCCCTTGGGTCGGAGACAAGGAAATATCGCCTAAGGCTTGGCAGCTGAGCCAGGCGGGGACTGACGGAAGACGTCATCTATAAATATCCCGAGATTTTTCAAACCATATGAAGACTGTGCCAGGATCGGTATGACATCTAATCAATCAAAGAAAGGACCTGTCCTAGAGTTTCAAATGATCGGTACCGCGTGGATCCCTGCAACACTTCCCGACTGCCCACATAACGTAGATACTGCGGTAGAGAGGACAAGCGTAGAGGATGAAAAAGGCGGGGAGGGAACATAATGCTAACCTTTTTGACCAATAAGCTCCTCGGGGAGACGGATTACCGATGATTTGAAACTCTCGGCTAAGGCTTAGTTTCTAGAGCAGTCAACGGCAGAGATTGGAGAGAATGAAGGTCCCAGGCGGTGATGTGTCTTGAATATGAGCCGAGGCAAGTTGGATGAAAGTAAAGGGGTTTATTCTTGTCCCCATTGACCAAGTCTCTTCTCGCGTCATTTTCGAGTTAACGGGAACAATCTTTGACTTTCCTGTGGTTGTTTCCCGAGGGCTGTAAGCAAGTGGCTGTAAGAAGTAACACTGGACTAAGCCGCAAAGGTAGTAAAAACAGATATGAAAAACTGCCATATTGAGGTTCATACCCGGTGGCGAAGCAACTTCAATAAGGGGCGCCCGGGACTTCCTTTCCTTCTCCGGATTAGATAATCCCGCCCGGAGCGGAGGATGGCTACGCCACTGCAGGCCCATCCCACCGGTACCATCAGCCGCGTGTGCAGCGCACGCGTAGTCCGGTAGCGCAATCCTGATAATCTACGTCCCTTGCCGCTTACTGCGCGGTCTCCTACATTAACGTCTACCACAGATGAGGCTCAAAGAGCTGCATTGATGCAAAGATTGGGGGAGGAGAGTTCGGGTTCTCCGGTGTGACATCGTGCTTTGATGATCATCTTGTTGACAGATCAAACCTGCCAACGAGAATGCGCTGTCGAATACAATAGGAAACTTCCTGAACGGCGCAATGCATATTCATTGGAGTCGCTCCGCAACAGCCTTACAAGATGGCACGTATGAAGGGTCCTGATGTTGATCTTCCACAGGCCGCCCAGAACGGCCGGTGTGACCGAGTGTTCGGAAAGGTGGGGGCACGGCCTCGTCCCGGGACACTGATCCAGGCCCGGTGGACGGGCGGGCCCGTAGAAAAAGTTGCACAGATGCAGGAGTGGTCGATCCGCCCTACGGATGCCCGATGGCTATAGTCTGTGCTTTCCAGGGTATGAATGCGGTGATAGGGGTGGTCCAGATGGATGAGGAGGGTGTTCATCTCTTCTTCGAAGCCCTCCTTACGAATAGCCTCGGTGCCCTTACGTGGATGCTTCTATGCGAAACTTTCCAATGATCCCCTTTTTCATGCCGTCCACCTCGAAGACCTACCAACCTATACACCACCCCCTTGCTAACGCCTTTTCGACTTCCGTGCGCGCGGCGCCACATCCAAAAAACAGATTCCCGGGTCCCCGTTTTTTCGTTGTGGTCCCTCCATCGGCTCCAGTTCATCCCACATCCCGAAAAACAAATCGGCGTGTTGACGTATGTGCCATCTGGGATGTGCCCTCATTCTAGAACAAACGATAACGGCACTGCCGTTGTGCGTTGCAAGGTCAATACCTGTTTCTCCCCTTCATGTTTGCTTTTCGGGCCCCAACCCGCTGACAGCTTGGCGGAACGGCAAACACTGGACAGCGGAGGATAGCCGCGGTTTGCATGAAGAAGTTGTGATGATTGATTGAGCTGCTACGTACTACCGGTGGGGACTCAGCCTCGGTGGTCTGAGCCGCAGTATGGGATCATGGGACGGGGGCATTGGGCGTTGTTGGTTGGAAAAGCTTTTTGTGCCAGGTTTTTTGTTTTTGGTGGTGCGGGAACATCACGTTGTGGTGCGGATCTTCCGGACTGAGAATTGTTCGATATCGCCTCTCGTGGCTCTTGATAAATAACCATCTTGCATCCCACTTACAGATTTTCTGCTCATCCTCTCACCATCAGCAAACGCACAGCAACACTAATAACGCTCACCTGAGTCCGTCACTACTTCAAAGCCTCACACAACATCATATAATCCTTTCCAGCAAACAACAACAAAACATCGCAATAATGCAGCACATCGGAAGCCTCATCTTGGCCTTTGCCTCTCTCACCGCCGCGGTCCCGAGCCTTGCTCCCGCCAGCGTGAGGTCTGCCAAGTCAGCCCACGTCCGTCGTGACACCAGCTCCTTCCAGATCTACGCCTACGGCTCTGGCATTGGCGGCCTGGCTTTGTTCACTGCTGGAGGTAAGCACTCATCTCTCTGTTTCGAAACGCATAGTCCCTCGGATGGAGAGTGTCATCTCATCTTCGTCCCATATCCTTTACTACACCATCTGTGTTACCATCCGATCGTCTCGGTCCAGACCCTCACTGCCGAAGTTCCCCACCAAACTAACGATTCTCTCCCCAGGTGATGCCTACTTCGGAGACTACACCCAGTTCAACGACTCCAACGCGGCCCCGGTGATCTGTAAGTCTGCGCCCAAAAAACATCCCCCACATCCCTTGATTTCGTAAGTCCGAGTAGATTGCTGATACCATCGCAACCAACAGTCACTCCCCAGACCGACGACGAGGAGACCTGGATCGGCGCGCCCAACACCACCGCCGTCACCACCGCCCCTACCTGGTCCAACCTCACCTTCACCATCCCCAGCTCCGACTCCGACGTCCACAACGTCGCCTTCCTCGACAGCAACTCCTCCTCCACCGGCCGCAAGACCAGCGGCTTCGCGTTCTACGGCAACTTCGTCCTCGTCGAGGCCGACGACGGTAGCTACGAGTCTCTGTGGTACGCTACTACCACCGACACCGACGGCATCTACAACCTGCGCTGGAACCAGACCGGCGACGACACCGATGACAAGATCATCCTCAACCTCAGGAGGACTGCTCCTTCCAACTAAGTCTTGTGAACAGTCTTCATAAGAACTTGATTAGCCATGTCGTTGTCAAGGCTTTTCTCCTCTTTTCTTTGTCACTTGGGACTTGGTTCATGTACATAGTCAAAATATTGTTCTGGTTTGGTTGAGCAGCGGCGCAAAAAGATGGGATGTCACGGTGCATGTAGATAGACTCTAGTGTGTCAATGAAAAATGCTCTGCAAGGGGCTTCAAGTGCGGTAAAACAAGATTGTCATTGACTTTGATTTTGGATTGTTCATCACGCAAAGTTGTGCCCATGTTGATGACCAACCAATGACTGAAAAAGACAGGAAATAACGCAAACGACTGAAATGCGCCATATAAACTCCCGATACCTCGTCGTACGTTGAAAATGCCCCTGACTCGCCGGCTTTTTCCGTATCCAGGTGAAAAAAGAAAACTCACATGCATTTTCACGTTATCTTTCAAGCTCCCCCCCACCGGATTGCTACCCTCAGAGTTGCCTCCCCCCGTCTCGTCACCGCCGAGTCGGCGCCGACATTGGATTGCGTCTTTGCCGCGCGCGTTCATTTACCACGCGGTCCGCGGAGTGGAGGACGGTGGACCCCTTTTTCACAGCCCGTGCTGGCACCGCCCCCCTTCCCCGGATTTGCATGTTTGATTCGTCCGATGCAGATCCGCAATTAAATTCTCCTACGTTATCAATCACATCGAGGGCTGCTCACATGTTTCCGGTGATCTTAGTGGGGAGCTGTGGGTGTTCAAGGGATTGGATTTGACGTTGAGTAACTAAACAGATCTGATTTCACATCACAACATCGTGTCCCATGGCAAGCCACCGCCGCCTGGAAAGGGACCGAGATGATGGATGGGTGGAAGCGGAGGCGTCCCAATGACCATGGGAACGGGATTCTTCGACCTCAGCCCTCTCAAATATGACAAGGCCGGTGTGAGCGGTGCCTTGTCATCAAGCCTGGTCCGGCTGCCGAATATGCGCTCAATGTCGCGCTTCAGGAAGTCGATGATCTCGCCCCCGTACGGAGCAAAAATGGCCTCGACAAAGACCGTGCCGCATACGCCGCCCTCTGTCCTGGGTCGGGCAGGGTCTGCTTTCGCCCGCAGCATGTCAAGCATCTCGCGCCAAGTATCTTCTTCTTCTTCATCAATGAAGACGCGTTCCAGCCGCACGATCATATCTGTACACCGTTCTCCGATCAGCTTCTCAAGGAGACCTGGAGTGAGGGTGACATTGTCAAGCTCCAAACGTTCTAGTCTCGGCCATGGCTGGGACTTGATGAGGGAGGCCAGAAGTGGCCACCGCCTGAGATCTCCCCATTCATCCAACAGGCTAAACTGAAAAGCGCCCGCTCCAATGCGAAGCTTCTCAAGGCTTGGAGTTGACGATATGGCAGCCAAATATGCCGCTACAGGCTCTAAATGTTCCTGGCCCGCTGGCCAGTGGGCAGGCGTGACGGAGACATCATCGTCTCTGGATTTCATGGTAAACTCGAGTGCTCTGACGTTCTGCACCAGACGAGAAAGTTCATTGGCCTGCTCTTTAGTCGGCTGCATCATAGACCAATGCACCATCCGAGGAGGAGTTACCGTAATAGCAAGCCTCGTAAGCCGCACGCCTGCTTCATGCAGTGCCATCGGAAGCTGTAATAAAACTCCGACAGGAGCTCCTGCCCACTGTTCGGTGCAGGTATTTGAAATTTCCCAACGGATTGGAGAAATCATGAGTCGATAAAGTCCCGTGGTCTCATCCAGAGTATGGAAATTTTGGATCACCCTGTCATAACGGTCTTTCCAGTCAGGGTCGACATCCACATCCGAGATCTCCAGTCTCGTAGCATTAGGCATCCGAACCATTGCGCCGGCGATGTCTCTCAGAAAGGCTGCATCGACACCGTTTCTGTGATCTTTGCGAATTTGTTGCTGTTCATCATAAAGCTGTTTGTACTGCACATGAGCTGCGCGCAGCAATCGTTTGAGAGACGTCTTGAGGCTAGCGAAAGGGTCTCGCCCTCGCTTGACCTCCCGCGTGGCGATGGCCTCTTTGTCCAGCCGTTTGAGCAGAGCGATAAAATCATCCGAGATCTCATGATCTTGAGCTTCTGCATGCGCTTTGTCGTTGGCGAGTCCGAACCGTTCGTGTATTCGATCGCATTGCCATTTCTCGAACCCGGCAAAGTTATTCGGGTTCGCCAGAGCTTTGGCATAGAAGGCCAAGTTGACTCTCACGCAGCGAACGGTATGAGAGAAGACTGGGTGATGCGAAATTTCGACTAATCGGGCCAGAGAGTGCGGCATCATTCTGACAGTGACCGAGCGGATGAGAAAGCGATCGGCCAGATTGCGCATGCGGCGACTGGTGAGGCGGAGAGATCTGATAGACTCGACGTCTCGACTTCGGTTGTGTTCATCGGACGAGACAAAATCGTCACCATTGAGACCAATCTTTGAAGTGCCGTTCGTTACGCGACTCATGATGTCCATCAACAACTCGGTCGGGAGTTCTGAAATGCGGTCTTTTCGCATTCGAGCGATTGCGCTCCGGGCTGTGGCCAAACGGCGCTCGAGTCTCGCACTGAGGAATCCGAGAATCTTCTGAGCCTTCTGGTTCTCGAGGAAACCGGGATCTTTACTAGTTCTGACGACGTCTTCGAGGAGCGCACTGGCTTCCACGATCTCTTGGTCGACGATGAGTGGGTCACTGTACGGAATACTTGACTCCCTGAGTCTCTCGTCCAGCTTCGCCAGAGCGGCGGCGAGGTCAGCGGGCTCTCGCAGCTGGGCATCAGTCTGTGTCAGGAAGTCCAGCGACATCTTGGAGCTAGGCGGCAGCGCCATGGAGTCGGTGGCGGATGATGTCATTGGGGATGTCAAGGGATCGTGGACGTCGGATGTGGGTGAAGTTGAGAAGCACGCCGGTGAGGTTACGCGCATCCGGGGCGAAGTGGACGCGCCAAGGGCGCTAACCCCTGCAAGTGTCACGCCCTGCTATGTCGCAACGAGGCAGGGGTTGGTTGCTCACGTTGGAGCAAGGGTTTGTGCAGCAAACACGACACCTCTCCGTACGGCCTGATTTTGGACATGAGGGTTTTTTTTAAAGAATGACAAGCTTGTTTGGATAAAATTAATTGACAAAAAGTTGAGGCAACCAGCCAAAACTAGACACAGATCGACCTTAATGACCTAGCCGTCAATCCCAACGCTGGATAAGATAACACTCATTCCCTTGGCAGACCTCGATGTTGTAATTCCAACAACTTTTTGCAGCTATCCAAAATGTCAATGTTGCGCCCAACCTGCAAAACGTCAAATCCCCTCGCAAAAGCCGCGACCTATTCCATATTAGTCTGTCCGAGACTACGTTGAAAGTTGGTAGCTGTAGTCCCTCCACTTCCTTTTGCCCTTTCGCCTGCGCCGCTGCATACGGTAGTTAACAGGCAACGATTGGAGGAAATTTATGGCAGTGGCAGCTGCCGAAAAGCGATAGTTGAAGCGGTCGGCAGTTCGATAGGGCATTCCCCCACCTGATAGTGTCTGAACCCAAGCCCCAAATACCCTAACCCAAGTCTGTAGGCTTGAAAGGTCTTCATCCGATGGAAAGCTCAAGTTGTTAACTCGTTCCGGGCTACATCACGAGGACTGGGCCCTGCGCCGTATGCGAACACAGCCCGTTTATCGGCCCATATCCAATTCTGTTCCAATCGCCCAACGCTGCCGGGGCACTTCCGCAACACAGTTCGGAGCAGATGCTTGCAAAATTCATGGTAAAGAGAAGTAGATTGACCGTAGGAGATGCCGTCAGGGTAGAAACGGATCTCTCATGGTGACCAGCTCCCGTTTCTGATTTTCCTCAGTAGTGGAATGAATTGAGGGTACAATGTACTGAGTTCTGCTTGAACTTGATCAGTCATAGCACTACCAGCAACCGCGCATAGCGCTTCTTGTATCTTATGAGTCTCCCGAATCGCGAAGTCCATGCCTTCCATCTCTCTGTTCACCTCCTTGCAAGTGAACATGAGACTCGCCTCGATGGGGCTGCCATCAGCTTGGCATAATTGACCGCTGAGACTGTCGGCCGAACAAACATAGAAATAGCCGCCCTCGACGATCGAATAGTGCTTGTAAACTTCATGTCGCAGCTCGGGGGGAGGTAGAATAAACGGAAGTGTGATGGCATTGCCTTTTGATCTTTGTGGCAACATTTGAGATAGGGGAGGGTGTGTTGAGGTGTCGAATAGTTGGTGAGAGGCGGAAAATGAGCAGAGGTCAGATTTGATGACTTTTAGGGGGCCGCAATGGGGAATGGTGCCACAGACTTTGACTTATTGGGTGCACGACAAATTAATGTCATCAAATACTAATCATTTCGAATTAAAAACTGCCTCAGATACATCATATTGAGACCAACTTGTACACTTTTCCCATTCAGCCCTCCCGGTCGTCCAAAACCTTTGCTCATAGGTATCTAGAGCAGAGCAAGCGCAGCCAGACCACAAGCACTCAAAGCAGTGGCAACATTAACAAAGGAAACGCGCTCAGCTCCAGCGACAACCACATGGGACGGCAGAGCCATACCGGTGCCAGTAGGCTGGGCGGCTCCAGTGGCGGAGGCAGAGCATGCGGTGGGGGTGACCAGAGAGCCATCGGCTCCGAAGGGGCTGTATCCCAAGCAGCCGGCATATTCGGCGGCGCAAGTGGAGCGGTTCGCGTTGGGGTCGCTGCGGCACTGGTCATAGACCATGGCGCACTTCTGAGCACACTCGCTTCCGGACGGGGCAGTCGGCGCCGCACCACTGGGGGCCGGGGCCGGGGTCGTGACAGCGGCGGAGCAGGCCGTCGGGGTGACGAGTGATCCGTCGGGACCGAAGGGGCTGTAGCCTAGGCATCCAGCATACTCGGCAGCGCAGCTTGCGTGGTTGGCGTCAGGGGCGCCGCGGCACTTGTCGTATGAGACGGCGCAGGCGGCGGGGCATTCGGCGCCGGCCGGGACGGTGGGGGCCGGAGCCGGGGTTGTGGCGGCACCGGAGCAGGCGGTGGGGGTCACGAGGGAGCCGTCCGGGCCGAAGGGGCTGTAGCCGAGGCAGCCGGCGTACTCGGCGGCGCAAGACGCGTGGTTGGCATCCGGGGCACTGCGGCACTTGTCGTAGGAGGCGGCGCAAGCGGCGGGACAAGGGGCGACCTCGATGGGACTGGGGAGGGGAACCGGAGTGGCGGAGATTTGGGCCGAGCAGGCGGTCGGCGTGATCAGCGACCCATCAGGACCGAACGGGCTGTATCCCAAGCAGCCGGCGTACTCGGCGGCGCACGAGGCACGGTTGGCGTCGGGGGCTCCGCGGCACGTGTTGTAGGCGCTGGCGCAGTTGGTCGCGCACTCGGAGGCCGGGGCTCCCGTCGGGGCCGGGCCCATGTGGGTGATGGTGCAGGGGCAGTCGGTGATGGTGAAGGTGGTGGCCTCCTTGATGGTGTAAGTGTTGGGGCCGTGGCTGATGACCGTCGGACCAGGGCAGTAGGTGGTGAGGGCGTTGACGACCTGGGTGACATAGACTGCGTCAGCCATTGGAGAGCCGTTGGCGAGCTGAGCGGCGCCCAGAACCAGGCCGACCAGGAGGGAACCCATAGTAAGAGTCATTTTATTGCGGGTTGACGATTGGAAACGAATGTGAGGTTAAAGATGGAAAAGAGTGGATGAGTTGCAGTGCAATCGGGGTGTCTTGCGGAAATGCAGCTGGTGCGAATTCAATCCCTTCTTTATAGGCTTCTTCTCGGAGGCACCTCCGTTGATCAACGAGTAGTACAGCTAGAGTAAGTGTGTTTGGAAAAGCGAAGTGGTACGAAATTTCACCGCATTCTACTCACAACCATCGCGTTCCAGAATTGTTTATCGTGTCCCTCGCGCCTCGTATCATCGTAGCAGCATTTTAGCTCAACCGCGTCTCGTATTCCCACGGGCACTTTCCCCGAAGAAGGCGACGGCGGCTCGATCCATCACTGCTCTAGGAACCAACCCTAAACGCTAAAATGTCTCTGGGAGAGAATCTCATCGGTGGGAATGGGCGCGCGCCTCAGCCGTTAAGATTAACGACGTCATTGTCGTGTGCCTAGCCCCAGGACTCGTCTCGAGCTGGAATGCTATCCCCTAAAAGGTACGGGCCTGTGTTCATAATCCGCGAAACATGCTAAGTCGGATCTCGGCCGCGGTGAATCGCGGGGAAGAGTCAGGGCAGGGAGTGTCTCAATCTACTTGCATGGCATGTCTCGCCAGTGCTAAAAGGGGCAAATTGAACGGTCTCTGTCCAGCGTGCTAGCGGAACTCCGCTGCACCAAACGGAGAATTCAAGCTTGGCTCTCGGGCAGAGGAGGCGGCCCGATTGAGCAGCATTTCGCCCGGTGCCCTTTGGACTTCTCTCCCTTGCTCTCAACCGGAGTGGATGCCGAAGGCTTTTCAGCCAGTTAGACATGAGATTTCCACCAAGGTAATTCTGGGTGAATTCCAATTGTCGGTGCTCACAAATACCATGTTCTGACCAAGTGGACTCGGGAAATTGGTCTTGACGGCCATATCATGGCAAAGTATTCAAAACTGCGTCGAGCCTACCGACAGGCTTCGAATATTGATTTTGGCCATATCAACATCCATGTCATCTCCGAGACGAGACGGCAACGCAAGGTGTGGCAACAACTTGAAATTTCTATAATATTGAATACGTCCTCGATTACGATTTTCCCTGAATATTTGGTCTGTCCACTCGTTGCACACTCACCGCGGCCGAAGCCTTCTCAACAAATGCCACTGAGGCCACGAAGTTGCTTGACGTGTCACTAGTCGACTTATTCTCAATATGAATGGGGCATCTCGTATTTAAAATAATTGGTCCATTGTACTTATTGGGGGGAAAAGAGAGCCTCAAGAAGCTGACTGTTTGCGACGTTGACATCCTGGACGGTCAGGATGATATTCAGAGAATAAGGATGAAGTCTGGCAAGTCTTCATTGCATGCTGCATCGATGTCTGAGCTTCCTGCTCAATTCACATATGATGAATTGCAACTGTCATATCATCGTGGGTTTCACGTTCAAATATATGTACTCAAGTGCTTTTTCCCGTCGCATCCCGCCTTTAGCGAACCACAAGTCTTTGGTATTGTTCACGAGGTGAAGAGAAGGTAAGCTTTCGCCACATGATGCCTTGTGCTGCCCAAGACAACTGCAACAGTTGCGATTACTGATGATTCAATATACGCAATACTCATTCGTGTTCAATTTTCCCAGAAACCCACCTCATCCAAAATGATCTTTGTATCAGACTTCATGATCGTTACAGCTTTCCTATGAAGCCGAGAGTAGATTAGTGCCATGGTTACTCGACGCCAAGAGGCAGGTGATATTTCGTGATAGTTAACGTTGTCTTAATTCTAAAGTGACAACCCAGTGAAGAGCTAACTGACTAAAGCAGCCTTTTTACACCGGGAATGCAATATCACGTCATACTCTCGTTGAAAGGTGATAACACCCTGGCTAATAAGTTGATGGTGCGCAGGGCAAGCCAAGTAGTCGCAGCAACACGTCATTTTGACTTGTAATTTGACAACGCGAACCACGTGCAAATCAGTATTAACCGGGATTACTCAATTACATGCTGAAGTCCACCTTAGCTACGAGATGTCCCATCACAGCATCATAAACTAGTTAAGACTATTCTCAACATCTGGCCCAAGTCATACATTAGTCGAAAGATTGTCGTAAGGTTCTAAACCCTTCTTCATGATGCATCGATGAGACCTGCCTTGACTTTCCATGAAAAATATGCCGGAGGTTGAGTTGCAGCAAGCTCGCGTGCACAACTCGTCTGCGACGACACAAGACCAAAAATCACCAGCTCATCGGAAGTTGCCACCACCATTGCAGCGGGAAAGTGGAATCCAACTCTGCTTCTTGATGCAACCGGTTATAGCGCCACTGACCCAGGTGAAGCTTTCATAAGCGCCTTGCTCGTAGCTGGTGGCCATGTAGGTCCCAGTCTGTCTGAGGCTTCCGACTCAGCCCTGTAACGCACGTCCGTAGCAGCGGTTGGCCCATGGACGGGTGATGACGACGCCCGTATCTCCGGTATCGATGGTTCCGCAGATGCGGTATCCTTGAGCTGCAATAGAGATGGACTAGGTACCTGGACACCAAAGGCATATCGAAGCAGACATCACGCGGCTGACTACCAGTTGCTTGTTAGCCTTGACTCTCATCTACACATAGACTCAGCCCAGACGCTCGCTTGTAGTCTTAATCCTCGTTCTCGGGAAACAGACGGCCATTTGAATGACCAACACCTGGTGGCAATGTAGTGGGTTGCTGAGCTGACTAGCAGGAGGCTCGCCACGTCGCATAAGCCGTCTAATGTTTCCACTGCGGCAAGTCGGCAATCATACTTCCAAATATATTGCATGTGTTGTTGTTTCCAGTCACAGAGTGGGACGAGGCGCCCTTCTTGTGGGATTTTGTTGGCCTTACGCACCGCCGAAGGCCACAAAGATGGTCCAAAATCTTGTGCGCGGATGTCGTGTTGTCAAGGTCCACCAATCAAGTTCAGCTCTATCCTCTAGTGTTGGACAAAAGGGCGGCAGCACCCATGGAGGTAGTTGCGGGGACATTGGCCCCGTTTGGTTGCGTAGGGCATCAAAAGAACGCTCCTGACATGTTTGAGCCTCAATAAAGTTCGACGTGCACGACCGATGCCATTGGTTGAGATCAGGGCCAAGTCAAGAACCCATCGGCTGCCCCAATATGCGGCCTTGGATGATCCTCATTTTCATTTCTCCGTCCCTTCTGGGCACGGCCCCGGGTACCCTCGGGAAACCTCGCACACACCGGGCGAGACCTAAGCTGAGCTCGCGTTCAGGATATACAAGGCCTGACTCATGCGGAACGCTCCATAAAGTGTTCTAGAACTGAACCTGGCCAACGTACCTTCACTCGTATAAGTAGGCAGCTAAATGCTCTTTGTGTCAACGTATCGGGTGCGCAGAGTCAGGTGTCTTTCATCTTGCCCATTACTAACAGAACCCTGAGAAGATCGTCAACCTCAATACCGGCCTATTGAACTCTTGGAATGAGGCAGGGCGGGATATTCAAGTGGCCACTAAAGTCCAGACTCCGATATTTACTTGCGGGGTCCAAGTACTATATTTACAAACGTTGAGGGTGGTATCGTAGACAGTACCTCCAGTATGTTTCCTATGATGGCTTGTTGTTGCTGTCGGAAGAATTATTGATGGCCTAGCCATTTGGCCCCCAGCCCCCCAGACGCCTTGGCCACTTGATTCACATGAAAGATTGCTGCGCTGCTTGTCTTATTGTTTGTGTTGATAGTTATTGTCTTTTTGACCCAAGCCATTCGTCGACAATTCTACCGGGGACCTTCGTCTTTGAGGATTCGACATGAGTGATTGGTACTTTTGCGGACTGTTCATTTTTGGTGATTATCGTCTCGATCTTGAGACCGATGCTCTTCGCCGTCTTGACTCATATGCCATCCCCCTTGCTGCATTCACTGTAGGCTTGAGTCAGGCCCCAGCCTGCCGGTCATCCTGGGCTACAGCGCCGCATGACTTCGCTGTGTAAAAACGGCGATTGAATCTACGGTGGTCTCGATGATCTTACGCAGATGTTGTATAATAATCGTCCTCCGGGTTTCGAAGTTATGTCTCTTCTGATAGTCATATACACATACGTCGGTGGACCATGATCTTGAACGATCGCTCTTGCTTGTATCGTAAAGCCGCTAGCGACATTCCTGACTTTTACAGGTTTTCACCCTGCACAGCTTTTGTAATTATAATCCAAAGTTGATTTTTTGTTTCATGTCCTTATTCACTTTGATGTTTCCGCTAGGTGAGTACGATATGCAGGTTATCAGTTGCTTCCCGAGCAGGTTCAAGTTTGGGGAATCTCTACAGCTTGTCAAGATAATAAATAGCCCCAAAGACTGTTTTTTCAAGACTTCGTTGCTGAACGAGCTGTCTTTCTGTGTTGTCTGGGGCTTGGGTGTTATCCATTGGTAAGGTACATGCGAGAACATGCTCTTCTAGCAACATTCTTTCGGTCCGACCGCCAGTCTACGTGGCCCTCGTCATCATGTCAAATCAGTGTTCTCATATCAGTACAAGATCGACCAGTTGCCCGGCAACAGAAAGGAGCCCTAGCTCTGTGTTGGCAATGAGGAGACAATTCCATATTTAAGAGCAAAACATTTACTACTTGGTGAAAACTACAGGTTACGCGAACACCGCAATAGTTCACCGGGAGACCATGATCATCCAGTAACGAGGGTTGGGTATTCACCACCGAGCTTCATTCCTTCCTATCACTCTTCAATCTGAGCATCAGCATGCCGAACATGGGTTGATCGGAAGCTTGGCTTTTCGCAATGTCTGATTGGGTCGGTTTTGATTCACCGACTAATTCGTACTCCTCCGACCGGTCTGGTGCACAGGCTGCTAAGGCCGAATATACGACGAAACGTGAATGCCAGGTCACGGGCAAGCGTGTCGGGTGATGATTCGACGGTGAAGACATCAGAGCAATTGTCAAGCTTGAACGACGGCCGAATTTGCTAGATTCTCTGTCATCAGGCCAAAAACAGACCCTGTCTTCTCCATTGATTTGGGTTTTCAGCCTTATTTCGACTTCAGTATTCGGGAAACTGTTGCGCGGTCGCGAGCTTTATCATTGTTGAGATCTCTGTCTCGCTGCACCCTGGTGATCTGCGAATGCAGCATGAGTGGGGCCACTCCGAGATATTGTGCCACATTCCCAGGCCATATGCCGAAGCGCTTTTCCGCTCCATGTACGTGTATGTGGCAGCAAATCCACTTACGACAGGTTGTTGGTCAGCTGGACTTCTGGACGAGTAGCGGTATCTGGCAAACCCCTGCCTGCTTCATCAGTCTTGGGCACCACCTCAAGCCTATTCAGGAAGGCCACGGAATCCAATACCGAAAAAAACGACGCGTGCATACGCAGCGGCGGTCGCCCACCCAACCCAGAAGATACCCAGCTGTCCGCTATCCACACTAACGTTCTCAATCAAGATGCGGCCGTTCTGAAATCCCTAGGAATTCGAGAATCCTCGGGAAAATTGCTGAAAGTGTTCTCAAAGATACGTAGGGTCAGGGGGTTACAGATAGACAGGGCAAGGTACGGTTAGGGCTAAGGATGACGGTCATTCTAGCCGCTTGTGATTCTGAGATGTACACGTGTTTGTGTTTTTTTCTGTTAGACATGGGGCCACCGAGTACCGAACAGGGGGACGCCGAATACCGCTACTCCTGATGGATCGTTGGCTGCAGCTCGTGACGGCCACGCGACCGAACCAGCCAGGCGTAGACCAATCAGTCAGACCACCCTTCGCGTTGTGGGGTTTGAAGCACCCCAGAGCCGTGTTGAAGAATCCAAGCGAGAGGCTCCCTGTGCCATGGTGTCCTGGACTATTTATGCAGATGAGAGGTGGGGCCGAAAAGATTGCGAACCTCGCTCAGACTGTTGGGAGCCCACCAGGTGGACGATTGGTTATCAACGAGGGCGAAAGGGGGTTGTCTTGGGTCACGAACACAGCACAAGCGCAGGAAATGAACAGGCCGGGCCTGGGATTATGAATCGCCAGGATTCTAGAAACGCTGCAGGACCGTTGAAGACGGGGCAGAGACACCAATCATGTCGCGCAATCAGTGGATACGGACGGCTTCTCCTTTGACCCCCTGTCATTCGAAAACTCAATTTCAAGCGAGGTTGGCAGCCGATGGCGCACCCCAGAACCCAATGGCCGACCAGCCGGGTCCGCTTTCGCTCATTCTTGGTATAAACGCCGGCACTTCGTTCTGGTGTTGCTTTTCAGGGGGATTTCTGCCTTCTTTGTCCGTCTTGTTGGAAAAGAAGGACCATGGGAATTCCGTACAGGCGTCTGGATTCGTCTAGGCGCGAGATTCGCCTGCTCGAAATCCAGACGACGCACAATCCCAACGATCCGGTTCAGGCCCGTCTTGTCCACGTCCGCCTGACTGACGATTTGGAGTTCATCGCGCTCTCGTCGCTGTACGGCGACTCCACCGAGACAGACAAAATCTTCGTCGGCGGCCAGCCCGTCACCCTCACCGCCCATCTCACCCAGGCGCTCAAGAATGTGCGCACCGTACTCTACCCAACATTGACGCAGCGCTTCCAATGCACATCGCCGCGCCGGCCGCAGTCCGGCGCTCCGCGATGGCTGAGGCAGCTGTTCGGCCTGGGCTCGTCCTCCAAGGGATCGGACGACGCGAACTGGGCGCTGCGCATCTGGTGCGACTTTCTGTGCGTGAACCCCCGCGACGAGTATGAGAAGTCGCGCGTCCACGTGGACATGAAGACGATCTACAAGGCCGCGGCGTTGGTCGTCGGCTGGGTAGGTGAGGCGGTGGAGCACACAGACGCGGGCCTCGCGATGGTTGCAGAAATCGACGAAGTCATGCCGCGTTCGTGGGGAGACCCGGGCGACGCCGAGAAGAACCCTCACAACTACTCGCCACACCACGAATGGATCAAGAAGATTGCCTGGATCTGGACGCCGCCCACCGACGGCTCGGACCCGGACAAGGCGCCTCACTGGGTCGGCGCCACGGACTTTGTCCTCCGCCAGTACTTCCAGCGGCGCTGGATCCTCGAAGAAATTTCCTCAGCCCGGTTCCCGACGTTTTTGGTCGGCGACATCATTGTCACGTGGAAGCAGATGCTTCGCCTGAACCGTCTGATTGACGAGTTCAGATACAAGCCATCCAATGTGTTTCCCCTGGTAAGTTTGCATCTCATTTATCCTGGCATAATAGCTGCGTTGTACTAACCTCTGCCTCAGGAACTGAGAGACAAGATGGCAGAGCTGCCTTTGGAGACCACGTACAAGCTGCTTGACGAATATGACAAGCGCAAGACGTTGGAGAAATCCAAGATTCTTAAGGATTATGCCGAGAGCAGCAGGACGACCTCCTCATCGAGGTCTACGGATGACGGCCCCAAAAAATGATTTCACCGATTAAATGATAAGTAAAAAGGCACAGGGAGGAGGGGTTCATGCAGCATCCAACACGTCTTATGTGTCCGCGTACTTCATCTGATGGTCACTGGCAGGGGTTAAAAATGGCTCAGACTATGTTTGTGTTGGATGTGGAAGGGTTCCGCCCAAGGGTGGTGTTGACAGCTGGAGGGCGCACAACCTGCTGTCTGAGCCATATGGCAATTTTGTGTTAAGATTCGTTTTTGTTACTTTGACTAGGTTAGATATCCATTTCTTTCTGATCGGTGTGACCCAGATCTGCATATGTATGTCCCTCATCGAAATGTGGTGGTGATTTATAGCATTGTTCAATCGTGCCTTTTGGCGACCGGTGAAGTTCTGGGAAATTAGTCGACTTGATAAAAAAAAGTGTTCTGATTTTCCCTCATGTGCAATACGTCTTGTATGCAGAGGCTTCCTTGTTCATAGAGAGTTCATCCCATCTCTATTTCTTATGAACCTTCTCACTATCCGCTGCTCGTTGATGACAAATTTGAGACCAACTCACGTGACTTGTTTCGTTCAGGCCCATCTGATTCCTCCAAATCTCGGCGAAGTGCTCCTGAAGTTAAAGAACTGTTGTCACCATGAAGCCAACGCCAATGCACAACTGGCCTGCTGATATATCCTCGTCATAAAAATGCCTCCCTCACGAGAGGCAAGTAGCCCATATCTAAGCGGACGCCCTGCGAAACGGGCCCGGACGCATCAAGCTGCACCGACGCGCAGTCGGCGGCCTCTACCGTCAACGGAGCCCACTCCTAATGAGGGAGTCCACCTTGAAGCTGCAAACACGATCACTGTAGCAGTAGAGTCAGATGCACAGCAGTTAACCCCTTTGGCGCGTTACAAAGCCTGGAAAAGTGCGTTTGAGAATCCAGTATGCAGGCGCGCTGAACATTCGACTGACTCCACTTAGGATCTGGGGGTCTGCATGATGCTTTTTGCTTCGTATGCCAGGAGCCTGACGATTTAGTTCCCTGCGACACATGCCGGAGGTCATATCACGATGCACATAAACCACCAGAGAGCTCTAAAGCGCTTCACGGAGACAGCAGCCTTTGGTACTGCCCCGTCTGTGTCGATCGTGGTTGGCATAGCAACCCTCCCATCATAACTCCTCCGAGCTCTCCCCGGCTCATAGGGGCCTCTCAAGCAGTTGAAGATGTCTTAGAAGCGATGCAGCAGTCGACGAGTCTAGATCCAAGTCCCGCGCGTCCACAACCGTCTGTGATGCCAGCCAGGCTGGTTTCGGCAGAGCACCCCGAAAACAGAGCGGCCCGGTCAAGGAATCCACCAGTGAGGAAATCACGCTTCACAACCTTGCCCACCGAAGTCGACTCGGCACTGGCTGTTGTCTATCGTGAGCTCGAAAGCGTGCCCATCTTGCAGACCAAGGTTTCTGAACTAGAGGCGGAAACGAAACGGTTGCAGCAGGTGATTAGCATGCAGCGAAATGAGATGACTATGATGCAGACTGCAGTGAACAAGACCGAAACCCTGCAGGCTGAGGTTCAGAAGCTGAGGGCAGAGGCTGTGGAGAGGGAGGTGGAGCAGAGCGAGAAGGGGGAATTGGAGCGCAAGAATAGGGAACTCGAGTCTGAACTAGGGAGAGCCAAGGAGGAGCTGGAGGAGCGGAATAGAACGTTGCAGGAGTGGAAGCGGAAGTTGTCTAGCTTGATAGGGGAGTAGGTACCGTGGTTTGAGACGAAGTCATGGAATTATTTGTGACAGATTTGGCCCAAAGTCAAACGTCTATCTTCCTCCGCCCCTCGGTCAACGCTCCGAGTGTCTCGGGGGCACGAAGAGTCTGCTGCTGAACATCGGAAGCGTACTTGTCATCCATGCCGAGGTGAGTGTGGTTGCTGACCAATTTCGTTTCGAAAGAGGGGTAGACCGTAGCTCCACTTGTCGACTTCGCCCTACTCAGGAAGGGCGCAAGTGCCTTGCCCAAGTTGCTTACCAATTTGATGGCACGTAGTCGCCGACGAGAGCTGTTTCGTCGTGCTGTTCCCGAAGAATACTGCCGGCAAATTACAAGGAGAAAGATGAGTGATGTGCAAAGAACGGGCATCCGACCTCGGCAGGCTCAAGTGTGTCGGGGAGAGTCCGATCTGTCTTTGAGCCATGCCAGGGGCCAGCCAGTAACCCTGATCCTCCATTGCTTTATATCACTTCTGGCTGATCTATAATTTTTAAACACACGCTTCATCAATGGCATTTTGGTATTCGTTAGAAAGACAGTTAGCTCTTTACCTGTGACAAGAGAAGTATGCAACCCAGGCTTCCTATATCCTTCGATACAGCCAGCTCACGATACTGATCGAATCTGAGCAGTCACCAAGCGAAGTCCAACACTGAAAAGTGGCAGCAAGAAGCCAAAACTCCGGAGATGTTCCCAACTTCCCTTAGAATCGAATCAGAGCGGCAGAAGAACGAAATAACGCTGTCGGACAAGCTGGGAGCAGAAGATTTTGGTAGATTGCGGGCCCCTTCTGACCTGATGAAAGAGGAACCAGCCCAACAACGCGGCACTTCTGAAGAAGCTGCGATGTCGACGGACTATAGCCAGCCCAACCTACCGAACCGATTCTTGAGTCACATCACAACTTCTTCAAACGCTACGCCGGGGCCGCCTCCTGACGGCGGTCTCTGGGCATGGCTTTGCGGTGGGAAGTTCCAACAGCTTTATGAACAACAAGCACTAACCTCAAGATCTAGTCCTTGGGACGCACTTGGTGGTGATGAACACCTGGTACATTCTTCTCCCGAATCCACCCCATATCCGGAAGCTGACAATGGTAGGGGGGTCATCAACTCTTTTGGCGCCTTTCAAAGCCACTATGCCCAGACACTTGGGCGAACGCCTTCTGATATTTCTTGGATTGGATCATTCGAGATGTTCCTCCTGTTCTTTATTGGCAGCTTCACGGGACGCCTCACGGATGCCGGCCTATTTCGCCCCGTCGCCCTTGTAGGCTCGATTTTGGTCGTCCTTGGCACTATATCCACATCGTTTTCGACCCGATACTGGCAAATATTCTTATCTCAAGGAGTATGCGTCGGGCTCGGGAATGGCTGTCTCTTCTGCCCGACCGTCGCTCTCGTCTCTACTTACTTTCAGAAACGGCGATCATTGGCTATCGGCATCACGGCATGCGGTAGCACCACCGGTGGTGTTCTCTTTCCCGCTATCGTGCGACAGCTGCTTCCACGTGTAGGCTTTGGTTGGACGATGAGAGTTATAGGACTCGTGCAGCTTCTGACTCTCACCGTTGCAATGTTGTCCTTGAGGCCTCGCCTTCCTCCTCGAAGAACGGGTCGATTCGTCGACTGGGCTGCATTCAACGACATGGAGTACACATTATACGGCATAGGGGCATTTTTGGTAAGGGCCTTGTTGTGATGATACCCGGAATCGTTTGCTAAAACACGAGCCTCAGACCTTTCTGGGACCCTTTTTCGCATTCTTCTTCACTGCTGCCTACGCCAGAGATGTTCTGAGCATGTCTTACGCGTCATCGCTAGATGTGCTGATGATTATGAGCGGCGTCGGGATCGTTGGCCGAATCGTGCCAACCTACCTCGCAGACCGCATTGGTGCCCTGACGGTTTTCGTCCCGGCCGTTGGCGCTGGTGCGCTTGTCATGTTCACTTGGATCGCAGTTGACACGCAGGGTGGCTTCTACGTATGGGCTGCAATGAGCGGAATTATGTTCGGGGGGATTCAGGCGATGTTTCCGTCGGTGTTGGCTTCTCTGACGGCCGATCCCAGCAAACAAGGCACTAGAATTGGCATGATCTTCACTATAGTCAGCTTCTCCGTCCTTTCGGGGCCTCCAATTGGAGGTGCGCTTGTATCTGCACTAGACGGGCGGTACCTGGGAGCACAAGTATTTGCTGGGTGTTGCCTGACTCTGGGCATGGTCTTCTCGCTTGCGGCAAGGGAGGCTAAGCGGAGGAGGAAGGGCGGGCAATTGTGGATAAAAGTGTGAGAAGTTGCTATAATGTAGAGCATAGCAAGGTTTTGACCGTTCCACTGCGTATATGATTTCTTGAGCCACTTCGTGGTTCTAGAAAGGCGAGCGCTCTACGAAGGATAACGTTTTGCTTCGTTCCTTCCCTGTACCTCTCTACTGAATTGTGTTTGTGGACAGATGTAAACTTTGCTTCTGATGATATCATCGTTAAGGACACGTCTCCCGTTTCGCATTTGAAAACACCACTACTTCCAGCGCTTTAGGCGGCCGGCAGAAATCTTCCTAGCGAGGAATGCCTCCCGGACGAGCTGGCTTGCTGACAAATTTGGCAAGCTGATCTCATGTACATGCACTCACCCCGTTCGAGCGGGCTACTCCGTCAACTTCTCCGCTGGATCTTTCCGTTCTCGAATGACAAATTCGGCAATGCATCAGAAGGATTAGTGATCCCGAGGCTCAACATTGTTCATGGGTATGAGATTAGAAGGAATAATCACCGACATCGAAAGCACTCGCCCAGCCAGATTGCTGACCGCAACTCAAACAGCACAATAACAGAGGTTTATTGGCGTGCCGATGAACGGGGATCTATTTCCAATAATCCTCGTACGGATTCACCTTCTTGGATGATACAGACTGAGCAAGACTATTGAAATCCTCTCCAGCTTCTATGTATTGAACATCCAGTCAGAATAATTTTCATGTAACGTCCCACACCCACTTCTCAGCCACCCCCACATTTCAGCCACCCACTTTTGATGCCCTCATATTAATACACATCAACTTCAACCAATATTTATATATATTATAATGCCACAACAATGCAACTTTCGCTATCACTAAGGTTTTCAGACTTACTAAATTTATCTATACTACTTTTAAGTTTGCCTACTTTAATTTAAGCTTTTTAAATAGCTTCAATATTAGCAAACTTTAAATTTAAGCTTATTTTAACCTTCTTTTGTTTTTTAGCTTTATTAGTATTAACTTCTATTTGTAATATTTTAATTTTTTATTAAGCTACTACTAATTAATATATTTTTTTATTAAAGTCTTTTTAAACCTTTTAAAAAAGTAAACACTATATATACTTATTATTATTTAGCTTGCTGAATAAGCTAAACTGATTCTAAAGCTTATTTCTCTTCTTAAAAGTTAACTAAAAGACTGCTGATATATCTGCTGCTTATTTTTTGCTTACTTTACTATTAGAGAGCTTTTTATAAACTTAACTAGCTAGTTTAATAAAAGTTAAAATATTCTTAAGTAGCAGAAGGTTTATAAGAAGTTTAGCTATACTAATAAGCTATAAATTAGTTTATTTCTAGCTATTAATAATATTCTTACTTATTAAAGCTGCTTTATATATCTTACTATAATATATAATAAAATTTCTCTTATTTATAATTATATTAGCATTTTATTCAGCTAGTAGTTTAAGCTTCTTTTTATATACTGCCTTAAGAAGCCTAAAAACTAACTAATTAAATAGCTAAAAGATATATAATATATATACTAATAAAAACAGCAAATATATTTTATTTCTAAAGTATATATATATAAAAATAATAGTTTTATAGCTTTTATAATTATTTAAGATTAATAATCTAACTTCTAAAAGATCTTCTAATTAGATTAAAGAAATAAAAACCTCTATTAACTACTTAACAGCTATAAAATCTAAAGTCTATTTATTTTCTATAGCTATAAATTTCTAAGATTTATATAGCATTAAATCTAAAGAAAACTACTACTGCTAAACATTTTTACTTTTATATATAATAAATAGAAGTAATATCTTTTTAGTTATAGAGATATACTTAATTAGAGATATCTAAATATATAATTTAAGCTGTTTCTTATAAATAGAATAAGTTTCTAATAATTTAAAAATAAACTTATTTAATCTTCTACTTTTTAGAATATTAGCTTTATTTATATTATATTAATTAAAAGCTTTAATAGCTATAATTTTAAATATAGTAAAATGTTTAAACTATTACCTAATTATATTAGTTAAAGTTCTATTAATATACTAAAAATTAATTAATCTACTTTTTTAAACTCTTACTAATAAATTTCTCTTAATAAAAAACTATACTTAGTTTTTTCTAAGAAGCTAAAAGTTCTTATAGATCTATAGAATGCATTTAGCAAAATCCTTAAGTTATTAATAGGTTAAAAGCAAGCTTAAAGCAGCTTAAATTTAAACCTATTTAGCTAAATAGCTTTCTTAGATTAGAAAAAGCTTTTACAGATTAAAAAAAGCAATATCTCTTATTTAAATACTATAGATTTAAGATTAAAGAGTTATTCTAAAAACACTATACTGTAATAAAGCTTTTTATAAACTAATACTAGCTGCAATAGCATCAAATGCTTAAAAAACTTCATCTTCTATATACTGATGCATTTAGTAGTTATTATACTTCACAGAAAGAATCATAATAATTAAGTAAAAATTAGTGAAATTATTTAAGTTTGAAAATAGCAGTAAGCATTTTCGTTGAGGCATTTTAAGGTGGCCGAAATATAGGGGTGGCCGAGAAGTGGGTGTGGGACGTTAATTAAACATGAAGGCAGAACCATCAATCACAACATTTGAATGAAGATTGAGAGGCTTCATCTTTTCTCGCGCATTCTGCGGTAGGTTTTTCATTCTGGATTACGGTCTCTCTCAACCGGCTTAGCTTCTCCGTTCACAGCGTATCGTCCAACCCTGTGTGCTGACCAATTTCGAGTTGTAGAGCGGAGAAATTGCCGACAACGCAGAAGATGCTGACAAATTTGGCCACACCACTGTACAGCACACTGATAGCGGAGGGCGTCTAGGACAGATGCTTCTCCTTAGAATATATGCCAACCATGAAGGAAATTAATTCAAGATCTATGTGCGTGAGGTCACAGCTCATTCACACAGTACGTGCTTATTCAATGCACCTGTTGCTTTTTGTTCCCCCAGTTAGCACAACGACGGAGTATTCTCTCCGCTTCTCGAATGCAGACGGCCTAGATAACGCTTTTGACCGCCTCTTTCTTAACCCATTCTTCCGTCGTCAGGATCTCCTGCGCGAAAAGTGGCCAGATTAGCTCCGTCGCGGCGTCGGTCAGCTCCTTGGTCCACCCGGCCGTGGCATCCTTCCTGCGGAAACATTAGTCTCTCCGTTCTCCGCTCATGCATGATTCGCCATTGGAGAATACTTACAATAGAGTGACATGATACCCACTTGACTTGTCAGCTTGATTTAGTACGATAGACGGGAAAGAGGGGCTCACAGTTCAAAGGCATGGCGCGCGGAGGCCTCTAAGCAGGTGTTTGCCGTCAGGCCCGCGAAAACGAGGTGGGTGATCTTGCGTTGGCGGAGCTGAAAGTCGAGATCAGTGTTCGCGAAAGAGCTTCATGAGTTTTCTCGTTAGACGGTTGATTCATGTGCAATGGGCAGGAAAAGTTCACTCGCTATTCCAATGCCGACTAACAACGACGTCGCCCTTGGACGCATCCGGCTCAAGGCCCTGAAGGATCTCGGCGCCCCACGATCCTTCCTTGAAGACTTGCGAGTTCTTCTGTTTCACCTGATTCTCTGTCATGTGTTTCCATCCAAGAAAGGTGTGCTCGTTGCACTGTTGATGCATGCTGTAGTAGATCGGAATGCCCTTGGAGCGAGCAGCGGTGACGGCTGACCGAATGTTCTCGACTGTGCCCTTCTCTTGGAGGTCCAGGAGGTGCGGCGTGAGAGCGCCTTCAGGGTGAAGAAAGTCATTGTATGGGTCAACGAGGACGAGAGCGGTGCGGATGGAAGACATCTTGCTTTCTTCTCAGATAATGCAAAAGACAGGTGTAACTACTTCTGTTGCTTGCAAAGTTGTTGCTTTCTTTATTGTGTTGTAAAGAGTTCAAGCTCTGATGCTCCCCAGGCTTTTATACTCAAATATCGTTATTAGCTCCACTCCGTTACCAATTTGTCATCCAGATTCCCACGATTCTATCTGCCATCTCTTGTTGCGCAATGGAGTGATTAGTAGATGTTGGTGACTTCCTCGGCAGATGCTCACTACCTTAGATTGACCAAATTTGTCATCAAAGCCTCTCGACTGAGCTAAAGGTGTCACCCACTATCGATTAAGGCCTTATGTAAACTTCAACCCATTTATGCAATTCGCTTTGAGGAGCAACGCTTGTTCCTGCTGACTGATTCACTTTTCTCGCTCGATGAGCTTTTGCAAGCGACGAGCAAGTTTTGTATAAAAAGAACCAGAATCGTTGCAATCCAGTCGCAACGATAATTCCTTGAGGGAAGATGAGTTATTTCAGTCGATCAAAAATGACAAGACGGATAATAGGGCTTCGAAGTGCCCCCGTCTTTGCCTCGTATGTTACCACAGCACGCCCCTTCTACTGCATAGTATGTATTTAGGGGAATCAAGCCACTTCGAGTGGATAGGGATGGGGCATGAGATGACCCGGCTCACGTGACTGACCTCTTGGAACGCCGCGCCGGAGGTGACGATGCCCCTGAGACCCACAGGATGCATGACGCACTCAACCTCGCAGCTGTCTAAGAATAACACCTTTTCAATTCACCAGTCTCATCTGACATAGCAATTCCCTCATTTTCAACTCACACAACTCAAACAACTGGACGGAATATTCTGTCTTAGATGACTTGACTTCCAAGACTTCCAAGATGTCTGCGTTCAAATTCGACATCCCTGAGTGGATCGACGGGATAGATGCAGAAGAGGGTTACGAAGCAAAAGTCGAAGGGCCTGAGGACGATTTTCCACAAGGCAGAACCCCAAAGTCAAAGTTGGGCGACAAGAGATGGACTGCCCGGGAAATCGCCGAACGCGGGAAGCAGCTTTGACATCGACCTAGACGCCTTCGAAAACTCCGATCTCGCTACACTGTACGAGCACCTGATAGATCTGGACCAAGTACTTTGTCACCTTCATGACGACTGGCCGATCAAACGATATCATGTGGGCGACCAAGTCATTAGGGCGCGTGTCCTCTCGTTCGAGCAGGTGGCAGCCCGACAACCTCAAGTGTTTCTCTCCACAAGAATACTCCAATGTCACGCCCACATCCGTTCCATAATCAATAGACGCCCGCTTGATCGGAAGCTGAGCATGAAAGATCTCCCGATCGAGATCCTCGACAGAACCATTGATCATTGCGAAGATCATCCCAACCTCGTGGATCACCCGGACCGCATGGTCACCGAGTACAAAGTGAACGAGAAAGAACTCAACACGATCAAGTCACTCCGTCTGACTTGTCACAAGCTGAACGAACTAGCTTCACGGCGTTTGATACCGTCCATAACGATCAGTCCCACGCAAGAGTCCCTCACGCGTCTGGAGGAGGTATCAAGACACCAAATTTTCAGCAAAAGCGTAAAACGCGTCCAGCTTGTCATGGACCACTACTCTCAAATCCACGCGGAAGATCCCATGAGGTTCGCCAATTATGCACTAGTCACACTTTACTGGGCAATATGTGCAAGAGAACCGAAATATCGCGGAACTACTCCCGTCATGGACACCCTCTCCGCACAAGAAAACGACAGACTTGTAAGTCTGTTTGATAGGATACACAAGATCATCAGCACACCCGAGGTTGGAGAATTTGCCTCGACGGAACAGGCAACCCGAGCTGCAGCCGCTGAAATGAGGCGCGAAACAGTTCTGTGGGAAGCATACAGCTTCTACAGGCTGAAATGTCAGGAGTATCAAGGGCTCATGAGTGGGGACCACTTCGTTCGACGAGCCTCTGAAGCAATCGCACGCCTACCGAAAGCACTTCGATTGGACGTGTACGACTACAATCACGAGGCTAACGACTGGAGGGACAAGCACGTCGGCTCAGGCAGAGAAATGAGCTACCAGTCCCTAATGGAACTTCTCACGGCTCCTATGGAATGGAATCGCTTGGCGGGAACCCTTTCAGGGCCCAATCCATCTGTGGACGCTCTCGGAAAGCTTCTCTCGGCGCTGGGAAAGCTAGGTGTCCGTTTAAAGGTCTTTTATATGGACATCACACCCCCCAACGACTTTAAGGGGCTCTTTCAGGAAGAACCAGAAGCTAGAGAGCACGCGAGAGAGCTGATGAGGGATGCTGAGTTTATCCGCCTGTGGACCCTACCTCGGTGGCCAATGTTCGCGTCGGAAGATGTTCATAGCGGCACTTTCCATATGTGGCCGGTCCGCTCAGATGCTATGATCGAATCCTTGGACGGATTTCTGGGCATTTTGCTGAGTTCCAAGAAGCTGGAGTGGCTCCAGCTAAACTTTCACAGTCTTGCATTTGAAGCTAAGATAGCGGGCGCCGAGTACTATGTCTTACCAGCTGTGATGAAGTCCCGAGAAGCATCTCGACCGTGGCGGATGGATCTCCATGATATAGGTCTGGATTCTGGCAAGATGAATGCTTTCCTCGGGGACACACCATTCGTCCTCGCACTGTGCCGCCCTAGAATGTGCCGTGGGACGTGGATGGAGGCGTTGAGCATCATGCGGCAAAAGTGCAACCAGGACGACGTAAGGGAGATGCAGTCTCCATTGGGCTTGCCACCATACAACTGTAGAGTCAAAGGACTGCTAGTGCGCACTCTTTTGTTACCAGATGGAGCTGGGTGCAATGTCATGGACAGAGAGACGGAAGAGTATGCGAAAATCTTTGAGGCCGGGGGACCGGATGACCGAGGTGAAGATGGCCAGGCCATGGAATACATTCACCACAAACGAGACGACAACCCTTTGAGCGCTTACAACTGAGAAACAAATAGTTTTTACAGACCTCCTCTGTGCATAGGTCAAACAGTCGGCCTCGTTCTGTGTTATATGTCCTTTCTCATCGCGCCGCCTTCTTTCGCTATTATCGTCTCCTCTGTATTGCGTGATGCAGGCTAATTCTTGACCCGCTATCGGCTAAGACATCACCCGCTCTCCAACCAGTCGAGGAGCTTGGCTTTCCACACTCCTTGCTGTGATGTGACCCGCAGTGATGTGTCAGCTGAGACCCAGGATCGAGTAATCCGTTTATTGATTACTGACGATTTAGCTGGCTTGTCATTCGCCAAGTCCCATGCGGCAAACCGAATCCGAGGGGCTCGCAATCCTCCACCTATTTCCAATACGCGGCGGGAAATTGTATCTTGGCAAATACAACCCTATTCACGTCATAAGTGGTCGGTATGAAAGTCCGCACGCCTAGTCGTAGATTACGCGGTCATTCAGGTATTGAGCAAAGGACGGCCTGGACGTTTTCACATAACAATTGCCATATTACATGTTTACTCGTCACATATGTATTTCATCACTGATAAGCATCTCACCCTGAGCAATGGCCCCAAACCGAGTCAGTAAATTCGGTTGTTTGCTTGTCTGCTGAAAATCATATTGCCGAGAAGAAACCATATTGCCGATATGCTAATTCTAGCACGAGATCGGAACCAATTTCGAGAGGCAGGGTTTGAAAACGTGTAATCAAGCAGTCTTGGTCGCCCATAGACTCGTCAGAGAAGTGTTGTAATCCAGACTCCGGCCTCTATTGAAATCAAGATTGGGCATTCATGGAGATACAATCGTGTCAAGGAGCGTAAGAATTGTCCAAGTAGGTAGTTCGAAGGGCCACAAGTCCTCACATGGTTCTCTCGCCACTTCTACGACACTGGGTGTCACCGGCACCAGCTAGATTGTGGCCCTCAGACACCCACGCCCAAGGCTAAGCTCAACAGACACTGCCTTTTAGCTCCTTAGACCTGTAGATTAAATTGATGGCAGATGTAGAAACGCATGGATTTACAACGGCGCGGCTGTGCAGGGATCTAATACGATATCTGGACTTCGACTCCGACGAATCACATCCCTTGTAATTGCCAAGTAACAAAGTTATCAATGACCTGGGGTAGATCACACGGAAGGAGCCATTCTATTCCGCGGAAACTCCGCCGTGGCCGCAAGGCCTAGACGCGATGCTTGCTTGCCGAGACAGCCGTTCAGGGGCGAATCCTCCTGCATCCAGAGCCACCAGGGCGTTCCTGAGTCGTAGTTCGGCGGACAATCGACCTTTTCCCTTTTGAAATCGCGATGAGCCGCACGCTACGGTAAAAGGCGTCATCGCATCCCACCGGTGGTACATCACGGTGTATTCGCTATGGGGCTGACCGGAGGCCGCGCCGCCCCTGTTTTATCACGATGCTAATTCCAACGAAGAGCAGCTAGAGATGAAAGTTTGCTACTTGCCGAAGATTCACTGGATAATGCAGGGAGTTCTACTATCCGAGGTTCGGCCTGATATCTGATATTCCATGGTAAGACAGATTCACTGACGATGGGGCTGATTCTGTGTCCATGGTCCTCCCTGCTTACTTCGATCGTCCAAGGAGGGAAGGGCAGGGGCGGGGCGGAGCGGGAGAGACGGCTGTCCTGGGAGCTGCCGCATGTGAACTTCTTCTTAAGGGTTAGGCTTATCTGTGGGTCACTTCAAGCACTTCCCGCATAAGTTTCAGTATTACTTGCATGGATAATTCTTAGTTTATCCCGGTCAAGCTTTTGCAGTAGGCTTTTCCCGGTTGGAAGTCGGTCTCTGCAGCGTGGATGTATTCGATCTAAAAGTTTTGTTCAATCGTGGAAAAGACGAAAGCTACTGATGACCAGTAAGCTTGCGATCCCAAGAGAGAGTTGTTAGAGTAAGAAACCCCAGCAGCATATGGACTAAAGAAAGTCATCCAACCTTCTGTGGCATCCAATGTCATCTCTCTCGGTCACTGCCGCTCTAGTGCGATGAGCCATGGGGCAGCAGCTAAATTTAAGCATACGTGCCACGCTCCTCCCGTAATGGGGCTTCATGCAACAAGGTTGTACACATGCTTGCAGCTAAGCCCGTGGAGCCTCACAGTGCAGGTGATATTTGACAGCTGCATCGGATGAACCGCCGCGTCTAGTGTAGACGCCGATTTCAGTGGCACACGATCGGTCTTCGCCGGCTTGGCTTGCCGCGTAGCCTAGAGAATGTTACTCGAAGAGATTCATGAACGATCGTGTCTCTAGAGACGTTCTGTATCGTATACAAACTCATAGTCCAGGCAGAAAGAAGATAAATACCTCGCTGACTTCCGGTCTAGAGTTGATTTCGGCAAGCACAGCTTCTCTATCTTTGCTCACCAAACACATTCTTTTACAGCCTAACTCCAGTCACTCTTGCAAATCACTCTATCACCTACTTATTCAGTCATTACCTCGTTTACTTGACACCCAAACCGTAATCATGAATAAGTTCTTGGCCAAAGCGATCATCGCCCTCGGTGCGTCTGAGGTAGTACGCGCAGCATGCACGAACCCGTCTGTCCGGAAGTCTTGGTATGTCCACTTCTGTACGCAGATGTCGGAGAGACGGAAAATAGCTTACAGGAAACTTTCAGGTCCGCCTTGACTGATGGCGAGAAGACGTCGTACATCAGCTCGACGCTTTGCTTGATGGATGCTGCTCAGGCCCCCGCCAAGACAGGGTATGCGGGCTCCACGACTGTCTGGGAGGAGCTTCAAGCTGCTCATGTGTCTCAGGCCCAGTTCATCCACTCTGTCGTAAGTCTTCTTTACCTGATTCCCTACAGCCAAGTAGAGACGTTGGTGGCTAATATGGAGTTGGCCTTAAGGGGGCTTTCCTGCCGTGGCACCGTTGGTACATGACTGTCCAAGAGTCCTTCCTCCGAAACGAGTGTGGCTACACTGGACCGATGCCGTAAGTCATACTCTACAGAAAGCCACTACCAGATCTAGTTGCTGATCAAGACCAGCTACTGGGACGAGCAAGCGGAACAGGCCGCAGGCCCGCTGGAGAGCGCCAGCATTCTCAACGGCAGCGCGACAGCCGGCTTCGGTTCCACGACCCTCGACGCGAACGGCTGCGTCACTGACGGTCCCTACACCAACGTCAGACTGACCCTCGACACCGAGCTCAACCGCGTGGAGCCCGTGTGCCTGAGCCGTCTCTTCAAGCAGAACCAGTACGAACAAACGGCCCAGAAGATCATCGACGCTTGCATGGCCTTGGACAACTATGTGGACTTCAACAACTGCTTGGGAGCCTCTCCTCACACTGGCGGACACTACGCTATCGGCGGTACCGTAAGTGACAGCCTTGTTTCATGACTTTATCCACCCCTTGTGCTGATTTTGTTTTCCTTAGATGGATGACCCCTCTCTTTCCCCTGGAGACCCGCTGTTCTTCCTCCACCACACCAACCTGGACCGTATCTGGTGGCAGTGGCAGGCCCAGAACGAGTCGCGCTTGACCGACATTGGCGGCAACAACGTCGCTGAGGGATTCTTCTGGTCCGGCGTCCAGCCTTCGTCTCTCGGTGTCAATGCCTTCCTGCCTTACTTCAACGACAACGGCAACACTACCACGCTTGACCACGTCTTGTGGATGGCTGGCATTGCCGAGAACATTACTATCGCTGAGGTCATGGATGTCAACAGCGACGCCATCTGCATTGAGTACCAGTGAGAGGCTTCTGAGGTCTAGGCCACCTGGCAATTGGCAATATTCCATCCCAAAACCAGGTCACGCTTCTAAGTTTGAGGGATTGTGTTTGGAGGAAGCCCAAGTGCAACAGAATACATCTACCTACTCTAGTCTACATCCATAGCGAAATTCCTTTGTCGCTGTCTGCGATCATGATGATTACTTCATTTGTGCGAACATCTCGGTTTCCAAAACTACATAAGACATAACCTACTTCCACATAACGCCCGAAACGCATAACTTGTAGAACTCCACCAACCAACAACACCAGAATGAACTCTTGGAGCGTTCATACAAAACAATTACCATCTAGATAATGACAATCTTCTAGATGTCTTACCACCCATTGATACGTTTCACAATAAACGGCAACCCGCGCCTATTTTCCTTCTTCAATCGCAGCATCCACCACCTTGGCCGCTAGCGCATTGATACTCGTCCGCGGATCCAGCAGATCAACCATGCTGATTTTAGACCCAAGCGCAATATGGAACCAGCTGCGTAGCTCCGCTGCAATCAGACTGTCAACCCCGTGTTCAGATACAGCTCGGGCTGCGTTGATTGCCGATTCATCCAATAGCAACATCGTCGCCACCGTGCTCGAGATGCTCTCCGTGACGAACTCCAGCGCCTTCTCGCGTAGTTCACCCCGCTCCGTCGTTCCGGGTGCTGCTGCTACCGTAGCTCCCACGGCCTCGTCAAACTTCCGCCGCGTCTGCGCAGTCGCCGACCGGCCATCCTCGGCATTCCCAACCGATCCGCCCGCCGACTTGTCCCGTCCATGGCGCAGGGCATCGTAGAACCCGCGCATGACATGCGACACGCGTCCATCGCTCCACCACCGCGGGGGCGCTGCGCTGCGAATACCCGCTTCCACATCCTGCTGCTCTTTGGTCGCCATATGCGCCGGGTCCATGTACGTCACGTACGTAGCGGCAGCCAGAGGGTCGGAGGCCACATCCTCATGAGGCAGGAAGGCCGGCTCCAGCAGGCGGAGGAAGTGGCTCTCGGGCATGGTGAGGACTTTATTCCGGGCCATGAGCTCCAGTGTCGTGTTGTCGGTGCTGAGGTGGCCGACATCGTTGACGAGACCGGATTGGGCTGCGGTGGCGGGCAGACCCAGACGGCGGCGGTAGCGCGCGAACTGGTCTTGGAAGTTGTTGGAGGCTGTGTACGCGGACTGGGTTGCGAAGCTGAGGACGGAGAGGATGGAGGTGGTCATGACGAAGAAGTCGAGCGGGAGGGTCTTGGTGGCGTCGTGTAGGTTGCGGGTGCCGAGGACCTTGGCTGCGAGGCCGTCGCGCCAGCCATCAAGTGATAGGCGTTCGAAGGAGATATCCTGGTATGAGACGGCACAGTGGACGATGCCCTTCAATGCTCGTTCGGCGCTTGTCTGGTTAATGGCATCCGCTACCTGCTCCGGCCGGCTGAGGTCACACGCAAGGGGTCGAATGCGCACACCGCGTTGTGCCAGGGAGTCAATGAGTGTCTGCGCCTCGGGGACGGCAGCTCCTCGGCGGGAGAGAACTACTATATCTCTTGCCCCGCGATCCGCCATCCAACGGATGATGGAACGTCCGAGACCGCTCAGCCCGCCCGTGATGACATAGGATGCTTCGGGGTCGAAGCTAACGGTCGGGTACGCCGGCACCATACGAACTGGGGCCGTGGGATTTTGGAAAGTCATCACCAACTTGCCAGTGTGGGTGCCCTTGGAGAAGTTGAGCAGGGCCTGATCAAGCTGAGAGATATCCCAGGGGGCCAGGGGTCGGACAGCAGTGATGCGGCCGGCACGTAGGTGCTCGTTGACGGACCGCATGAGGTCACCGCCAAGTTCCGGGGCCGTCTCGACGACATGACCGAGATCGAAGGAGGAAAAGCTGGCGCCCTTCTGGAATAGTTCCAGCCCGATAGCGCGGGCGTTGTTGACGTCTAGTCGGCCAATGTCGATGAGGTGGCCGAGGGGTGCCAGCGCCTTTGTGGTTTCGTATAGCCAATCGCCCTGGGCAGTGCTGAGGATGATATCGAAGCCGCGGTTGTCGGTTGCGGATATGGCACGCTCCAGCTCGGCAGCGTCGCGCGCTTTGAAAACTTGTGAGGACTTGAGACCAACCGTCTCGACGAGGAAGCGTATCTTGTCGTCTGAGCCAGCCATGGCGAAGACATCGGCGCCCTTGGCCAGAGCCAGCTGAATCGCTCCTAGGCCAACACCGCCGGACGCAGACTGGATCAACACCTTTTGCCCCTGGCGCAGGCGTGTGAGGTGCTCAAACGCGTACACAGCAGTCATGAAAACCACAGGAAGTGTAGCGAGATCAGTCAAGTCATCGCCTGAGGCAGCCTTCTGAGCAAGACACGCGGGCACGCGGGCGTAATTGCCAAAGTGCCCCTTTCCGAGCCCGTATACCCGGTCACCAGTGGCAAAGTCCGAGTCGGACCCGGCGGCCGTGACAACACCGGAGTACTCAGAGGAAAGGTTGTTGCCGTCAAAGCGGCCAGTGCAGAGCACCAAGTCCTTCCAGTTGAGCCCGACGGCGGCTACTTTGACCTCGATCCAGTCGCGCGCCAGCGGCTGCCGGCGCAGCTCTGTGTCTGGACGGAAGTAGAGCGAGCTGAGGATACCTGGCGTCTCAAAGGCGGCCCGCACGGGACCCTGGCCATCAAAGGGCAACATCTTGGCGCCGCGGGTGGCTGGTGTTACGAAGACATCAGAGTATCCATCCAGCTCCGGCTCAGGGGTCAATCGGCTCACCCAGAGACGCCCGCTGTGCCAGTCAAACTCGCGGTCCTCGAAGCTTTCGGGGTCGGACGGCTGCTGGAGCGTTTGCTCGTAGTCTGCGAGAACACGGACGAGCTCTTCTAGATCGTCTTCGTCACCAATATTGAAATTGTCGGCGTCGACGTCAACAGAGAGGAAGCGTCCTGTTGGAGCTTCCGTGGAGATGGTACGAAGTAGGCCGCTTATAACGGCCCCGTCCGGGCTTCGACCCTGCGCCATGCCGGAGGATGTTAGCCACACCATGGTGGACGTATGGTGAGCTAGGTGCTTGAAGATGTCCAGACGTTGCTGGTCGGCGTCCAGGAGAAGGTTCTTTCCGGTCAAGAACGCAACCACTCGCGCATTATTGGGTACATCCGTAACCGCAGTGTCGATTGACATGGTCTTGACCGACAGGCCGCGGCGTTCCAGCGTGGATGCCAGGCGGTTCAGGAGCGGTGTGACGCCCTCATCCCCATGAAGCAGCTGGATAACTTGGGGCCCGGCATTCAACTTAGCGGGAACGGGATCGATGAGGGTAGATATGATCACTGTGGAGTGCGTCGAGGGATGAGGATAATCGTCGAGGACAATTTCGCCCCCTGAGAAGCCCGACGCTCGCAAGGCGGTATCCCACTCGATATTACTCAAAAAGGTGCCGTTGGATCGGCCGTCCGGCACAGCGTGCCAGAACCCGGCCTGCGCGCCGCCGATGAGGCCGACCCAGGCGCTGTTGCGGCTTCCAGTGGCCTCGACTAACACCAGCTTGCCGCCCGGACGCAGCAACTTTCGGATATTACCCAGAGCCTTGCTTATTAACGAGGCAGTGTGTACGGCCTGAGATGCGATGATGAGGTCGTAGGCTGCCGACTGATAGCCTTGCTCTAAGAGGTCCTGTTCCATGTCAAGGACGGAGAACTTGACGCTGCTGTGATCGGCGAGCTGCGACCGGGCCTGTTGAAGTGCGGCGTCCGAGATGTCGGTCACCGTATAGTCCTGGTATCTCTTGAGACCCTTTGTGCTGCTGAGTGCGGCTAATACAATACGCGCCGTGTCCCCCTTTCCACCCTTGAGTTCCAGGATCTGGAGGTTCGGGTTGGTGTGGCTGATGAGGTCGAAAACACTAGTCAATTGGGGTTGTGCGCCGGTGAGGAACAAGCTCTTGTCGTAAAAGTCGGCCAGAAGACCCCCCTCCGCCAGGATTTCGTCACCAGTCCTGCGATTTTGAAGCATGTCTGCCAGGTTATCGTGAAGACGTCGCAGGGCCTGCGCTTCGATGGTATCGCCTGCGTTCTGGTACGCATCCTTCACGGCATCCTGGCGTTGAGTAGGTGACAGGTCCTTTGCCTTGACTATGGCGTCTGTTTGGCTGCCCTCTACAAGTCTCTTGATCCAAGCAACATAGTGGCCAACCGGCACAGATGTAGCCGATACCGTCTTGTTACCAACGATATGGGTTTCATACATGTCAACGGAAACAAGCGCCGCCAAGGCCTCCAGGTGGTCGAGGAGTGGTACAGAGGCAGCATTCTCTGGTGGCGCCGGGAACAACGCGCGAGCCTGGCGGTTGCTCAGAGCACGGAAGTCAGGCTTGTACACCATGCGAGTGAACGGACTGGAAAAGACCTTGGCTTGTTCAGCATCAGAAGACCGATCTTGAAGGGCATAGCTGGTGCAGCGCAGGTTCTTGATGTCAATCATCAAGCCACCCGTAGGACTTTGCAGCTGCAACTGGATGTACGCCGATCGAAGGCCGCGGAACTCGCCATGAGCAATAGCAGTGCCCCAGTCAGTATCATCAAGATCTTTTCCGGCTCTAACATGGAGCTCCGAGACGTGGGTTGGCACGAAGGCTGTGGTGGCTCGATCCGTCTGGCCGCCGTGGCAGGCGACGAGACCGAGTTGGATCATGGCATCGAGTGAGGCTGGATGAATCGGGTAGCTCGACTCTCCTCCCTTGACGGTGCCGGACGTCGTCTTGAGGGCCAGCTTGGCAGATACCAACCCCTTGTCCGGAGCAGCGCGCATATCTGAGAGTGCTTGAAACGCGGGGCCGTAGCCCAGGCCAATGGAAGAGAACGTCTTGTACCAAGCACGCGAATCCACAGCCCGGGACTCATCGGCCGAGCCAATGCTCATCTCATCCGTATTCACCGCGTCCGCAATGTCGATGCGGACCTGGGCGGTGCAATGTTCCGTCCACTGGTCCGAGTCACGCGCAACAGAGCTGACGGAGAAACTGACCCACGTCGGCTCGCGTGCCGTTGCCTGGTCGGGCAGTTCCAAGCTGAGCATGACCTCGATGCCGTGCTGGTCCTCGGGAATCTTCAGCGCCGTCTTGATATCCACATTACGCAGCGAGTGTCCCGTGATGGGCAGGGCATCCGGAGACTCTTCGTGGATCTGCGACGCAGCAACCATCGCCATGGCCATGTACCCGGCGGCCGGGAAGACAACGTCCGGAAGAAGGCGATGATGTTCGAGCCACGGCAGGTCTTTGAGCCGCAGCACGTTCCGGAACTGAGGCCGCAGCTTCGCGTTGCCGGATACCTTGGACCCGATGAGGTCGTGGCGCGGCACGCTGCGGAGGCGGAACTCCTTGCTGGCTCGGCCCTCGTAGTAGCTGACCGGCCCGTAGGTGTACTGATAGGGAGGTAGGTCTTTGGCCGTGACGCCGTGGGCCAGCGTCCCAGGCTCATGGTCGTCGGTTGCGTTCACGGCTACCAGGTCGATCTCCGCGTTGAGACCAAATAGAGACCCCGCGAGCTGTAGCATCGATACCCGGCTGTCTTCGCCGCGTTTCAAGGATCCGACGTGTGGTATCTTCTTGCCGATACTCTTCGCGATTTGGTCCAGAGGACTTTTCAGCGCCGGGTGAGGTCCGATCTCTACCAGCGCTCCGATACCTGGGTCTTCCAGTTGAAGGAGCTTGGCCACGGCCTCGGAGAAGCGCACAGGGGACTCGAGGTTGGCGCGCCAGTAAGACGAGCTGGCGTCAACTATCTTGTCTGGCGTGACGGACGATGTCCAAGGTACAGGAGCATATTGATGCTGCTTCTCGCGCAACTTGAGGGTCTCCAGATGCGCCATGCCACTTTCCAGCAGGTCCTGATACTGGGAGCCCAGTGCGGCCATGTGATGCGAATGGTACGCATTTCCTCCCGTCTTCAATAGCCGATTGAAGACGTTCTTCTCAGTTAAAGTTGTAGCAAGCTGAGTGACGGCATCCTGCTCTCCGGAAAGCGTGACGCTACCCGGCGAGTTGATGGCCGCAATCTTGATGTCCTGCTCGAGACCCTTCAGATACTCGGCCGCCTCGTCACGACATACGCCGACGGCGAGCATGGCGCCCTTGCTTTTGTTGCGGGAGACGGCCACTCCTCGGTAATACGCAATCGTGATGGCCTCAGCCGCCGTGATGTAGCCCGCGGCATATGCGGCAGCCATCTCACCGGACGAGTGGCCGACGACGCCACAGGGACGGACATCCCACGTCGCGAGCAGGTCCACGAGACCAACCTGAACGGCTGTGCAGATGGGCTGCGAGACATCAGGGGCATTAACTCGGTCGGCATCGCAGCGGCCAGAGAGAATATCAGCGAGTGTCCAGGATGGCGAGCCCCCGGGCAAAGAGGCAATGACACTGTCCAAGTGTTCGATGGCGACGCGGAAGGCAGCATATTCAAACAACTGGGCACCCATGGCGTGCCACTGTGCGCCCTGCCCGGTAAATACGAAGCCCAGACGCGGCGCTTCGGACGAATTGGAAGAGAATTTGGGGGCAGTCGCTTGCAGACCTGCCTTGACATCGTTCTCGTCGACGATTCGGAATGTGCGTTGGCCGAGTTGGGAGCGCCGGGCGCCGAGGGTGTAAGCGATATCTGCCAGAGAGTGACGGTCCGCAACGGAAGATAGGGCGGCGATGTTGGCATTCAAGGAGGTCTCGTTATGAGCTGAGAAGGGAAGTAGAACGAGTTGACGAGTGTCGGCATCAGCCTTTCTCGTTGCTTGCGGCTTGTTGAGGATAGGAGAATGCAGAGATGCCGCCTCATGAGTCCCGTTCTTGACGCCGTTCTTAACACCGTTCTCTCCAAAGCCGTTGGTGCCATTGTGGCCATTGGTGCCGTTATGACCATTGGTGTGCGAAGTACCGTTGCTGGTGCCATTGCTGATACCGTTCTTGGTCGATCCATTGCTCAAGCCGTTTCCATTGGCTGCGACTTTACCCCGGATACCTGGCTTAACATAGTCTGGGTAAACAACATTGACATGGTCGATGATACAATGTCCAATTGAACCTCCAAAGCCGGCTGAGGTGACACTTGCCCGCCGCAGCTTGCCCTCAGGCCAGGGGATGACCTCGGTGACAACCTTGGCCTTGGCCTTATCAAAGTCGATCCGGGGATTCAACGTCTTGACACCAATACTTGGAGGAATGACACCCTCTTCGAGCGCTAGTACCGCCTTGAAGATGCCCGCCAGCGCGGCCGCGCCTTCGGTATGGCCCAGGTTGGTCTTGACGGACCCGATCAGCAGCCTGTCCTCCTCAGCGTCCGAACGGCCCGGTCCGAAGACTTTCCCGGCTGCCTCAACTTCGAGTGGATCACCAACGCGCGTCCCCGTGCCGTGACACTCGAGGAATATCGTGTCCGAGGGCGGCAGGTTGCCAGCATTGACGTACGCCTTACGGATGATTCCCTCCTGCGCGACGCCGCTGGGGTGGGTGATGCCGCTTGACCGACCGTTGGCACCAATGGCACTTCCACGAACCAGAGCTCGGATCGGAGACCCGTCTCGGATGGCTGACTCTGGCTTCTTGAGATAGATGGCTGCGAATCCCTCGCCACGGGCGTAGCCGTCGGCTGAGGCGTCAAAGGCGTGGCTCATGGACGTGCCCGAGAGCGCGCCCAACTTGTCCATGGCGATCTGCATTGCCGGGTCCATGATCCAGTTTGCCGTTGCGACAATGGCTGAGTCGCAATCGCCATCGCGTATCGCCTGGATGGCAAAATGTAGCGCATATAGTGCCGATGTGCAGGCGCTGTCAAGCGTGACGCTATCTCTATGTTAGTAGTCACTCAGGAGTAACACATAGCGAAACTCACCTAGGGCCGAGAAGGTTAAAGATGTAGTTGATACGGTTACTGAGGATATTGTGGCAGACGCCGGTTGTGGCGTGTGGCCTCGCATATTCCCAGTCACGCGTCTGCGCATACGCGTTATCATAGGAGATGTCCGCAACGTAGACGCCCGTACGGGTTCCGTTGACGCTCTCCCACGTGTCACCGGCACTCTCAAACGCTTCATAGATGACCTCCAGAAGCTTCCGTTGTGACGGATCCATGGTTTCAGCTTCGAGGCCTGAAATCCCGAAGAAGGCGGGATCAAAAAGGCGCGGGTCGTCAGTTACCACGTATCCGCCCTTTGCTGCCGTGGTTCCAGGGCGTTCTGGGTTGGGATGATAGAACCCCTTGGCCGAGAAGCGAGGCTCGGCCCAGTCCTGGTATCCGGATCGCTTGTTGATGAGGAATTCCCAGAGCCCAGATGTATCGCGAATGCCACCCGCCCAACGGCAGCCTTTGGAAGATCATTAGCCTGCGAGGTGGGAAAGTCAGGGGTATGACTTGAGGGCTTACCCATGCCCACAATGGCTACTGGCTCTGGATCGCGCGTCTCACTCATGGTTACGTGTTGCAAGTCTAGGCAGAGTGTTCTTGACTGTTTTTGGTTTTTGTTTTTTTCGATACCCAAAGGACACTAGGGACGTTATAAATGCCTTTGACTACCTCTGCCGGTGTCGATGGTAGTCAATGCAGGCGCTTATGTTCTGCGTATTGTCAAGGTTGATCTGCTAGAAGATGATTTGTATGAAATTGTATCGGTTGGGCAGATGAACATTCCAAACGACATCCAAAACTGATACTTGACGAATGCCAGAGATCATGCTTTTGAGGATAATTTTAAAGGATAGATCACGCGCGGCCAGAGGGAAAACAGCACCGACTCTAGCAGGACGAGAGTTGCCGCACAGCGGAGCGTCTCGCCGGCGGGGGACTTCTACAAGGATCGTCGAAGAGACGCAGTCCGCCGCAGACTCTCATCTCGAATTCGAATCGGCCGTCTACTCGGCCGAGCACGCGTTTCACATACAACACGAAAGCCTGCGTCCACAATCGTCGCAAGCCATTGATACATGCGTGGGTTGGGACAGACTGAGCCGTGAATTATCGGCCGTATGTACGATGTCTTAGCAACCATGGCCGAAACCAAACCTATCTAGTTTTGCTTGGTAATATCGACCGCCTAGAAGTCAACACATTGCTGCATGCGTAGTGGGGTTTAAGATTGGGACGCGCCATCGTTGGATTCTGCCCGCGAAACATCGGCCGAGCTGATTTGCGATGCTGTGAGTTTCTAGCTGCATGTCCACGGCGGTCCTGGCACTATGTTACACGAAGGTTGCAGTAACCCCCGGAATCATATGTCACTTTATGTTTCCGAACGAGAGCTAATCTGGTATCCGTATTGCAAGCCCACCTGGTCGGCAAACACTGATTGCCGGGCAGCTTCCCCAGCCCCTCTTATCCGCTCAACTGACAGAACATTGTTTGCGTAAGAAACAGGTACTCCATGTCCACTTGCATCTCATGCAGCTTTGCTAGCCGACTGGGCTTCGACTCAGAGATTGCCGGGACGATATGATGCCCGAAGTCACAAGAAGCACCGACCGAAACACCTCCTAGCCTGTCCCAACCCGCTAGTTTGACGTTGCATGCGAGGTTAGCATGTATAAAGACATTATGGTTATTAGTCTCGAGATTGTTGAATATGCGCAAAATTTCATATCAACATTCTTGTTCTATCCACAAGACAGATAGCACTGATTCAACCATGTCATCGCAAAGTAACGGTATCCATGGAAGGGGGCTCTCAGCCATCGCCGAGGATATTGTTCAACAGACCCAACGAATCGCAAAGTACTTGGAAGCAAACGAGCTTGAGCAGCCTACATTTGCATCCAACTGCACCAGCCGTCCTGAGACTCTCGACTATGCCAAGCTTCAGGGCGATCTGAAGCGATCCCTGGAAGACCTCCAGTATCTGGTCGAGGGCCCGAAGCGGCACTTCCGCAACCTCGCCTGTCAGGGATACGAGCTCGCCGCAGTCTCAGTAGCTCTAGACTTCGACTTCTTCAGTATCGTCCCTGCCGAGAGTAAGATCTCTCTGGAAGAACTGGCCGACCGGGCCGGTGTCGATCTCGACAGAACGACCCGCATTGTACGCCTCCTCGCCACCGAGTCTATCTTCCTGGAGCCATCGCCTGGATATGTCGCCCACAATCCTAGCTCGTACCTTTTGCACAAAGACGAGGAGATTCGTGCAACGCTACATTACACGTACGTCGTCAACCTAAAGGTTGGGACGCCTAGACATGCTGTTTACTAATTACTTCGAGCAGACTTGACGAGATGTTCAAAGCGGCCACCGCCACCGCTGACAATGTCAAGGTGTCTCCCAAGAGCTATGATAGTGCCGTCACCCCGTTTACAACGCGGCATGGCCTCCCTATCTTCAACTTCTACGAGAAAGACACCCAGCGATCTATTCGTTTCGCCAAAGCCATGGCGGGATGGGCAAAATGTAGGCCGACATTTGCTGATTATCTATGTTTTGTGCCACTTCTTATTCCCAGCCTCTTAGCTGATGCTTTCGGAGTTTGGTGCCCTAGACTGACGCGTAAAAGTGAACTTGAACATCGATGCTCTGAAAGACTCCTTTCCATGGGGTAGCCTGAACGGAACCGTCATCGACGTTGGTGGCGGTAGCGGCAAGGTCTCCATTACTCTAGCACAGGTAAGTGAGCAATTCTCAGAATTTCTCTTGCCTTCGAGACCATCTTTTCTCACTCACCATCATAGAGCTTTCCGAACCTCAACTTCATCGTCCAAGACTCAGCCGACATGCACGTGGCAGGGCAATCACTTCTCACCGACGACACTCGCGGACGTGTATCCTTTATGCAGCACAGCTTCTTCGACCCACAGCCTGTAGGCGATGCCGCGGCCTTCATCCTGCGCGCGTGTGCGCTCAACTGGTGCGACGCCCGCGTCGTTGACATGTTCCGTGCCCTCGTCCCAGGTCTTGAGCGCTCCAAGCCCGGCACGCCGTTGCTCATCAACGACATGATCTTGCCAGAGCAGGGCGTGCTGACACGTGAGGTGGAACGCGGCATGCGCCAGATCGATCTGATTATGCTGGTTGGTTTCGGTGGCAAGCTGCGTACTGCGGACGAGTTCGAGGCCCTGCTGAAGCAAGCGGATGAGAGGTATGAGATTCGGTCTGTCCGCCCTGAGGGGTTCATGGGTTTGGTGGAGGCGCACTTGCGCCGCTGAACTGGAATGAAATGAACGCCGGGCATGTAGTAAATAGAAAGATGGGAACCAAAGCACGTGTGTCAGGCCGAGAAAGCTGCTGCTTAACGCCCTCTGAACCACTATGGATCAAACTGGGCCTAGACAAGTCCCAACAGGGATGTGAATCAGTGAGGATACTGGGTTTGAAAAGAACAAGTTCACATCAGAGCACTTTGTGACGAATTCCGCTATCTGTGTGCCCCGGCGATAAACATCGTGCTCGAGGTCACCGGTAATTCAATCTCGTGTCTCGAACCGCCAACGATACTGCGAATGAGTAAACGAGGGGCAGTAGTCATTTCTTACAATACGTCTTATGTCGCCGTGGGATGGCTGCCACGCCGCTCTCATATAGAGCCAGGCTACAATTCACATCCCAGTCAATCTCATTCAGGAAAGTGTCGCGTCGAATGCAAACAGTCCCTTACGTTCAATCATTCAGGGGTCTGAATTTAAACTTTCGCCGGATGCATACCGTTGTCTCCCACGGCCAACGGCCGTTCTTCCCACCCCACCCACATGCTTGTCTTAATAAGATTTGGTAAGGCCCTGATCTGCCACATTCTCGTGTTTTTTGACCCCTCGAGGGCTCTACTTCAGAGGCATAGATATAGCATATATACTGCTGCTAAGTCAACGTTAGCTAAAAGTATTAAAGTGACTGCAAACGATAAATATCTTACTAACCCCTTATGCTTAAGCAAATATAGAATCACTGATATACAGCTTTAGCTACCTAAATTTGCTGATTTCAATATTGAACACTTAGATCTTATATCTTCTAGGCGTACTTTTATATATTAGAGCAATCTATAAGATAGATTATGATTTTAAGTATTTTAATAACAATAAAAGCCTTTTTAGTATGCAGGAGATAGTGCTTAATAAAATCTAAATAGCTAAATCTTTTTTTCTTAATTTAGAAGATAAAGGACTTTCTGTTAATAAGCCTTTATTTCTGCTAATGCCTAGTTAATTTAGCTTTAGTTAATTAATTTAGTAAAGTTAGATAAATAAAAAGATATATTAGATGCTAGCTTTCTGTAATAAGTTCTTATACCTCACTTTTAAATATTAATAAGGTAGTATTATTATAAAAACAGTAATACTAAAGAGGCTAATAAATATTATTCTATCTATTTTAGTAGTAAAGTTCTTAAGAGACCTCTTCTCTATTAAAGCTCTTATTAGTAAGTATAAAGCTATTTATACTCTATTTAAGAAGGTTAAAGCGTTAATAAGACTCTCTAGCATTAAGTATAATAATAAATTAAGTAAAATCTTAATAACTTAAAAGTGTTAGTATAACTAGCATACTATATATTTAAGCTATTAATAAGTAGAGCAGTATAATCTGCTTAATATAGAGACACTTTTAGAGTTAATTTAGCTGTTAGAATTAGCAACTAATAAAAATATTATAAAAGTAAAAGATATACTTTCTTATTAACCTACTATATATAAGGAAGTAAGCAAGCCTATAGAGCAGTTAGTAAGAGTATTAATAACTAAAGCAGCAGCATGCTTACTTCTTTTGTAAGCTACTATAATATTAAGTATAATACTACTTATTGCTATATAAATGCCTATTATAACATTAAATAATTGCAGCTATAAGCAGATAAGTTAATAATAAGATTTAGATGAAATTAAAGTAGTAAACAGTAATATTAATATCTAGCTGATTTCAGAAAACATTATAGCTATACTGCTAGCAAAAAAGAAGAAGGATAGTTATATATCAGCAGCAAACTATATAAATAAATATATAAAACAGATTTTCACTAATAGATGCTATTAGCATCTTACTAGCTTTAATAATATTTAGAAAGCAATTAATATATACTAAACCTCACTTAAAGTTAACTTTAAGTTAAAAGAAGTTATTAATATTTTAAACTTCTTCTTAATAGTGATAATAAAAGCAGTAGTATTTAACAGCCTATAAGAGAAAGATAATAAACTGCTATTCTTATAGAGTAATAGTATTAGTTAGATTAATCTTAGCAGTAGGGTTTTTATGCTTATAGAGTGAGGAAGAAGGTTATAGAGGTTAATATTAAGCAGAGGTTGGAAAAAATACAATACAGATCAAATACAATATATATATTTAAAAATATATGTATTTAAGGGGGTAAATACAATACATGTATTGTATTATGTATTTAAAGAGATTTTATTACAATACAAATACAATACATGTATTGTATTTATGTATTTTGTATTGTATTTATGTATTTATTTATATATATTTAATTAAAGGGTTTTTATAGTAATTAATAGCCTTACTAACTAAATATATTATTTATAACTAATAATAAGATTACTACCTTCAGAGGTACTTAAAAGAAGCTTTTAACTTAGAAGAATCTAACTTTATTAATTTCTTATATAATATATATTTAATTCTATATAAATAGTAAAAGAAATATAAAAATATATGTAATTATCTATAAAATTTACTCATTAAACTTAATATCCTCTTGTTCAATATCCTCTTCATCCTCACTACTATAATCTATATCCATCTCAGAATTACTATTATTAGTATCTTCTACTATAAAATCTAATTCTGATTCAGATAAAGAAAGTAAAGAACTATCAAATAAATCACTATAAACTTTAGGGCTAAAGTTATAGGATTTTTCTTTATTTAAATCTTTATCCCAACTTTTAAGTAGCATTAATTGCTTTCTTTTAAAATGTGTTAAACTAGTTCTTCTTTTAGTAATAATATTACTACTCTAATTAAAAGTTCCTTCTATAGCAGCAGAAGTAAAGTTAATAGCTAAATATTTCCTAGCTAATATGCTAAGTATAGAGAATCTTTCTTTATTTTCTTTCCACTATATAAGTAGATTAACCTATTAATCTAATTAGTAAATATTTAAATATATTTAATTTATTAACTTTAAATAAATATTAATTACTAATAAAAATTAAAATACTTACTTTATCTCTTTAAATACCTAGTTTAAAATAGCTTTCTAATTCTGCTCTCTGAAATCTTTTATTTTGTTCATTACTTTTAACTGGGAAAAGCTGACTAATTATTTCCTCTTTAGGCTTAGGTCGAGGGTTTTTATACTCTTTAGGCTTAGGTTTTTCTTTATTTAAATCTATAGTAAAATTTGTTCTTAAAATATCTGCTCTAGATTTTCTTTTATTAATAGAACTAGTATAGTTTTCTTCTTCACTACTACTATTATCTATATTAATAAAGCTATTAGAAGCCTCTAAATATAACTGAGATTTGCCTAAAGCATTTAACTCAGCTATAATATTAGATTTTAACCTATATATTTATATATTAGTATTAATTATATTATAATAAGTTATAAACTAATATATATATATATAAAATATATTTAGTTAAATTATATTACTTACGATTTATATTCTTCAGTTAAGTCCTTTTTAGCTCGTTTAATATAAGCTTGCCTAATAAGTTTATCTACATTAGGTATATTAGTTAAACTATTAATATTTAACCTAGGATCTAAAATAAACCTAAATAGGTAAGGTTTATATATATTATAGTCCTTTTCAGTAACTATAGGGCTAGGAAAATAGCTCTCTAGTTTATCTAATCCTACTTTAATTGCTGAAACAAAGTATTAAGAATAAGGATATAAGGATTTCCCAGACTAAGTAATATAAGTTAGTAAATATTATATAATAAAATATTAAATTATAATATAATATATATAAAATAATATATATATATATTTAAAAACTTATTTTATCAGTAGAATTAAAAAAATCAGTATGTATTTCTAATTCATCTTTTAAACTATTATAAATATTAGCTAGTAAAAGTATACTAGTACTAATAGTTTGATAACTTTGAGATTGTAAAGTTATAGTAAGGTTATAAAAATGCTTTAATATATCCCTTAAATATTTTAATTGTAACCACTGATTAAAACTAAGATATACTGCTTTAAATATATCTGATTTAGTTAGTTGATTTAATTTATCTAAAGCAGGTTATAGCTCTAAAGCTATATCTATTATTATATAAACTGAATTCCATTTAGTTTTATTACCTATATAATATATTTAATTAGTATTAAAATATAATATATATATTATTAATATATATTACTTATAGAGTGGAATTTTAGTTTTATATATATTAGCTTTAAAAGAGTGGTCCTCTTTTGCTATATTAATAGCATGCTTAAACTCTTTTTGTATAGTAGTATTATTACGAAGAAGGATTACTACTCGTTTAAGTAACCCTATAATACCTAAACCTTATAAGTTAATATTATATTATAATTTAGAATTAATAATATATTTAAATAATAGACTTACTAAAGTTTTTCTTTAAAAACCTTTCTTTTTCTTTTTCAGATAGCTTTTTTAAGGCCTCACTATAATTATTATAAATAGCTATATCTTTAAAGTCTACTATATCTAAATCTTTAATAGTAGTATTACTAAACTTATTTATAATATCTTTAGCAGCTAAATTAAGTATATATGCTAAGCATTTAATATTATAAATAGGAAAAGTTATATTTTCTTTATTATAGCTAGTAATAAAGTTCTTAAAAAAGGTATTATTATTAGAGCTATTATCTCTAGTAATACTATAATAATACTATATTAGTTATAATCTTATTATATAGTATTTAAGTTAAATATATAATATAACTTAAATAAGTAATACTTACTTAGTTACTGCAGATTTAGGTATATTATAAGCTTTTAAAATATTTTGAGTAAATATATCTTTAATATAAATACCAGTATGCGCTTCAGTTAGATATTCAAACCCTAAGATAAGTTAGTATTAATATATAATACTATAAACTAATATAATTTATATATACCTAATAGTTTATACTTAATATTATATTTACTATTAATAAAAGAGGCTATTACTCCTAAATAAGGCTTATAGTCTATAGAGGTCTAAATATCTAGCTGAAGAGATAAAAAGCTATTATTATTAATATGTTGATGTAATTCGCTAATAATATTAACTCTAAAAGAGTTATATTTTTAACTAATATAACTATTTAAAGATTTAGGCTGAATTGTAGGCGTATTACTAATATATATATTAATATTATATATTTATTAAGGTTATAATATATATATATATATTATTTTAATAAAAGATATATATTTAATTACTTACCTATTAAAGTAGTATAGCATATCATTAAAATCCTTTGAAGTAATAGTACTAAAAGGTAAATTATACCTAATAAGTAGATTTATAACATAATTATAGGCTTCTTCTTCTATAATTTCTATATTACCTCCTATTATAGTACTAGTTCTAGGTCTCTTAAAACTAGATCTAGTAGAAGGGCTAGATATAAAGCTATTAATATCAGTCTGAGTAATATTACGATTATTATTTGTAGTAATATAATCTGAAACTATAAAAATAAATAAGTTAGTATTTACTTAATATAATATAATATAATATAATATAATATAATATAATATAATATAATATAATATAATATAATATAATATAATATAATATAATATAATATAATATAATATAATATAATATAATATAATATAATATAATATAATATAATATAATATAATATAATATAATATAATATAATATAATATAATATAATATAATATAATATAATATAATATAATATAATATAATTATAACTTACGCTTCATTTTTCCAGGTTGTTCTTCTTCTTTAGTAGAAATAGCTATAAGTTTATAATAAGTTTTATAGTAGATAACTCCATTACTAGCTTGAAATCTTATAGCTTTAGTATTAAAAGACCAGTTACAGTTAGGATAGTTACAGATTAAATCGATTTTTCGAGGTTCTGATAAATTTATAAGCCTTAATTTAGCTATAAATAAATTATTTTGTAATATATAAGCTGTAGAAGGTCTCTAAGTATAATTAAGTTGATTTTCTTTATCATCTTTATATTTAAATTCTCTAGTATTAGTAATACTAATCTGAGAAGAGCTAGCGTTAAGTTGAGAGCTAATATTATTAGTATTACTAATATTAGAGCTAGAACTTATAGAAGAGGTCTCAATAGGAGAATAATTGTTATTAGGATCAGAAGGCATTTTTTTAATATATATTAATATATATATTATAAATATATATAATAAGTATAATTTTTAAAAATATAATAAGTTAAAGTAGTTTAAAGTATAAGATATATTAATAGTTAGCTTAAAGTATTTAGCTTTTAGTATATATCTTATAGTAATATAGAGAAAATAATATTTCTTAAGTTAAAGAAATTATATACTTTATTTATACTTATAGATATTAGATATAATATTTATATTAGTTATTATTATTATTATTAGTTATTATTATTAGTTATTATTATTAGTTATTACTATTAGTTATTATTATTAGTTATTATTATTAGTTATTACTATTAGTTATTATTACTAATTAATAAGTTAAGTTATATATTATAACTACTTTTAAAGAAGTAATAACACTTTAACGCTTACTTTAGCACTTTAAAAAAAAGTTTTTTTCAAAAAAAAGAGTGCCCATAACGGGATTCGAACCCAGGCCCTAACAAAAACAATAACGCCAACATAGGAAATTTAACAAGCAAATTAACGCCTAAACCGCTAGGTTAAAGCGCCTGCCCTGAAGGACACTTAGCGAGGTGGGGTTTATCCTATAAGTAGTTAATATCATAAATTATTTTAATAATATTAATTAATTAGAGGGATTTCCTAGTAAAATCCTAGTAATAAATAAGCTTAAGATCTAGCTATTTAGAAGTACTTAAAAGTTTATAGCCTTTTTAATTATAATATTATTAATTAATTAATTAATTAATAATAATACTATAATTATTAATTAATATACTAAATATATTTTAAGTAGTAATTATAGTTTAATATAAAATAAATCACTTAGTATTTTCTTAAAATAACTTATATCACTATAAACTTTTATTTGTTTTATTAATAAGAAACTAAAAATATTATATATTAATAAATAAACAATATATAACTAAAATATATTTAATATTAAATAGAACTATCTTTTTCTATCTCTATAAACCTATTAAGTATAAACTTAAATATATTAAAGCTAAAAGTTTCTTTCCAAAACTATAATAATATCTCCTTATCATTATTAATATATATATCCCATTCTTTATCAGTATAATCATTTATATCCTATTTATTTCTTTTTATATAATAATTATTTATCTTATATAATACTCTTATAGCTAGTTTATTACTTATAGGATATATTAAAGCAGTCTATAATAAAATTTAAATATTAGTTATTATATATATAATATTTATACTTAACTACTTACTAAATATTCCTCTAAAGTAAAGTAATTATATCTTATACTAATATATTCTTTTATAATAATATAAAGAAAATCTTTAGTATTCTTTTCTTCTTCTAAATAGCCAGCTAATATAGTAAAAGGATCAAATCTTTCAAAATTATCCTCTATATATAGCCTTAAGCCATCTATATTAAAATCTTCATCTCTTTTTTCAGCTTCTTCTTCTCTTAAAGCTATATTTTTATTTTGAATATAAGTTATAAGCATATCTATAAGTAAAGATATTTTTTTAATAATAGTAATATTACTTAATAATATTAAGTTATTTTCTATTTCTATTATTATATTAATTATTAATAACTATAAAGATATTACTTTAATATAGTAATAATAATAATATTTAATACTTACTTTAATATTATACTATATAAATATAATTAATAAGATATAATATAATTAATATTTTAAGTTAAGCTTTATTAAGTTTAAAACTAATATAAAGTTACTTATAAAGTATATAATATATAGATATTATAACTAAAACAATAAAAGTATTATTTATTTAAAATTATATAATATTATTACTAAAAACTAATAACTAATAACTAATAACTAATAACTAATAACTAATAACTAATAACTAATAACTAATAACTAATAACTAATAATTAATAACTAATAATATTAATTAATTAAGTTATATATAATATATATATAATACTAAATTACTAGTAGATTATACTATTATTATACTATTAACTTTAATTAATAATAGAATATTATTATATATTTATTTATATTAAAATGACTATTATATCTAAACAGCTATTAGAAGATTTTAATAATCTTAATAACTTTGCTGAAATTATAGAAAGTAATAAATATTAAGATAATATCTATATAATATAATATACTAATACTTACTTTTATTTTAGATAATACTACTACTTTTAATACTAGTTTAGAACTAGATATTTCTACTTTAGTATTATATAAAACTATAGATCTTATTAATAAGATATATAGTGAAATATATCATAAAATTCACCTATATTATATATCTAATAATATTAATATTAATAATATTAATATTAAAGAGAATATAATACTTTATGAAAAAGGATACTTTAATAGTATTATAAGTAATACTAAAAGCAATACTATATATAATATTATTATATATTATAATAATAATCGTCACTTATTAAACTTAAGTTCTAATAATTTAGTAGGTTTATATTATACTTATTACTATTATAGTATATAAACTATATTATATACTAATAACTTTATTAATATAGATAAACTTTTATAGTTTAATTATTATATCTACAATTAATTTAATTAATAAAGATATAGAAACTTTAGATATATATAATAAGAATAATAATAATTATTTATATTTAAATAATATTATATCTTTTTGGAAAGAATACCTTAATTATTATTCTTTATACTGGGACTTATTAAACGAATAATATATATTTATATTGTTTTGTAATTATAAAATATATTTAAGATTAATTTATAGTTTTACACCTTTTTTTTATTATTTATTATTTTAATACCCTAACTAAACTACTAAAATAAAGGAAATAAATTCACTTAAAAGCATATATACTAAAGAAAAGCTACTATATACTAGCCTAGTTAGGCTTACAGACCCCCCCTCTTCTACTTCTCTAACTATAATGCCTCCCTAAGTTTAAATATCTCCTACTATAATATCTACATTTCTTTTTAGATACCTATATATATATATATATTAATATATATTTAAATAAACAAATACTTAAATAATTAAATAACTTACAAAAGATTTCTTAGAGCTAGAAGGAGTTATAGAAGGGCTTATTATAGGGCTTTAGGGTGGAGAGGCTGGAGGAGGGCTACTGTAAAGCTCTATAAACCCTAAGTTTAAAAGAGTAACTTTAGGGTTAATAGCATCACTTATAGTAGAAAAAAAGGCCAAATCGGGTAATTCCTCAATAGGTTTAGAGGAATATTTAGTTGTCTGTGCAGGGGGGGGGGCTTCTATAGCCTCAGAAAGAAGAAGAAGGTTCTCAAGCTCTTTTTCAGCTTCTAAATCAACAAAATCGCTATAAAAGCCAGAATTTTCAACAAAATCTCCTAATTGGGAAGTAAATGTGGGGTTAAGTGGGTCTTGGGGAGGGTTTGAGCTAATAAGAGGGTTGGAAAAGGCTTGTATTTTAGCCTGGCAGGACTGAATAAATAAATAAAAAGCATTAATTAACCCTATAGCTTCAGTAGAATAGGTAGGGTTAGGGTTAACAAAAGTAGTAGTGTTATACTCCATTTTTTTCAAAGAATCTGATGTGAAAGTTTGTTGTTTTTTGGTTGTGTATTTGAAAGTGTATTTAATAGAAAATACAGAGGGTTTATATAGTTTATAATAATCTATCCAAATAGATACGTACTGTATCAAGACGGGGAGATATTCTATCCGATTCCCTAAAATTTTCTGATTTCAAATCAGTTAGGTATAAAATCGTACGATAGATATTCAATTTGATAAAGAGTTTAGAAATAATTGGTGGATTTTAGGAGGTTGGTTTTAGGTGTGGTAGTATTTAAGATTACCCTGCATGCGGGCTGGGCCGATAGGTATTAGTACTTGGAGATATGAGTAAATATCTATTAATTAGCTCTGTTATTATATTAAATATAATAAATATATAAAAATCTAGCTAAAACTCTCAGGTTAAGCTTTTAGAATAGTTTAATATAATATATAATTTTCTTATATTTTATTTTTAAGCAGTTTAAGATATAAATAGTATTTATAATATATAATTATATATAGTTATACTATAAAAGCCTTTAATATATATATATATATATAATAAAATACAAAAATACAATACAAAATACAAAATACAATATATGTATTTTGTATTGTATTTTAAATACATGTAATTAGTATAATACAAAAATACAATACAAATACATATATTGTATTTTGTATTGTATTTTTGTATTTAGTATTGTATTTTTGTATTGTATTGTATTTTGTATTTTTTTGACTACCTCTGATATTAAGGTAAGGTTGAGAAGGGTAGTAAGGTTGAAGTTAATATTAATATTAAGAGGGTTAGAAGGCGTTAAATAGGCTGAATATTCACTTATTAAGAATAGCCACTATTAAGTACTGCAAAACACTAAATTGATTAACTATATAGTAATCTACTTTAATTTTCACTACTACAACCTATCCTTCTACCTCTTAAGATATTATCAACATGCCTCCTACAGATATATAGCAAGATTAAAGCAAACTTCATACTTAAGTCTCTTATCTACTTATAATCTCACTTAATTTTTAGCCCTCTTAAGAGCCTCTGCTTACTGCATATTAACAACATATAGGCTGTTAGATTTCACTAAAAAGTTCCATACTGCTATCACAGTATATATAATATTAATTTAAGTTGCAAAGTTATATTTAGCTGCATTCTTACCTCTTATAATCTTAAATTTTTGCTTTACTAAGCTAAAAACCCTCTCAATAATACTCCTCAGCCTTATATAAGCAAGGTTATATAACTTCTTCTTTAACTGCAACCTTATATTTAACTTAAAATAGTTATAGAAGTAATATCTCTGCTTAATAAACAGCATAATAATGCTAACATTACTTTCACTAAAACTAGCATCAGCAAAATAAAATTAACTTACTTCTGCTCTAAATAATCTCATAAAGGCATAACTAAGCAGGGTTTTATTATTCATACTGCTTTTTATGCCAGCAAGTATATATAAGAAAGTGTAGTTAAACTTCACTATAATAAAGACGTTCTATAAGATATTACCCTTCTAATTAAAAAACCTCTTCTGCTAACTAGCTAATATATAGGCAGAGATTAACATCCTATTGATAGCACTAATATACCTATTAAAAACAGCATTCTTAGCGTTAAGCTTAATATCTAGCAAAATATATAATTCTAATAACAGAGTTACTACCTCCTTATAAAGGCTAATAAAAGCATTAATTATAGTATAGAAGCTTCTTAATACTACACTCTATAATACTTTAAATTAATAGGCAGTATTATGCTAAAGCTCTCTAAACGCTAAGATATATAGTATAATTAATAACTTATACTTAACTAACTAGTATTAAATATTATTAATACTATACTAATACAGCCAGCATGCTAATAAGTTAAATATTCACTTTAACAGTTAGAAGGTATCTTCAAACTTAATATTAAACCTAGCAAGCAAAGCTTTAGCAATTTAAGTAGCTTCAGCAGCCCTTCTAGAATAGATTATAATCTGCTTAAATATTACTAAATTAACTTTATTATTATTATTATTAATAATAATATTATTAAAAGTAATAGCAATAAAAATAGCTGCCTACACTTTATTAGAGCTGTTATCTATCACTAATTTAAAGAGCTTATAAATATCTATTTTAAGCTTACTATATTTTATAGCAAATAAAAGATCAGCTTCTATTTAAAGTCTCTATATTAACAGACTTATTAAATATCTCACAGCAAGAAATATCCCTCTCTAGCATTCTCACCAGCCTCTTTTTCACTACTATAACTTCAAAATCTCATTCTATAAAGCTAATACTACTTTTTTCATTCTACAACCTTATAAACAGAAAGCTAAGCAATTAAGCCTCTTTAAGCAGCAAGAGCGTTAATCTTACTACTTAGCAGCTAATTTTTAGTATAATATAATAGCTAGAAGGATCTGCACGTCTGCATACGTCATTTTAGCTTCTTCTTAAGTTATGCAGCAAAAAACAGGCCTAAAGTGGAATAGTGCGGCAAAAAACAGCGTTTTTGCTTATTTTATGCAGCTGTGGCGAAGGCGCCAGAAACACGAGAATGTGGCAGATCAGGGCCTAAGATACACTGCTACCTCCCTTGAATACCACCCCGCTCATCGACGAACCAACGGCCGAGGGACGCATATGGCGACGCGGGCCGGCCCTAGAACCACCTGATGTTCTGATTGAAAGACACTGCGACGCAAGGTCTTCGTCTCTTTCCCCCCTGTCGACCGGCCGAATTCAATCCCGACTTTACAAATCTGACCAAGCCTGTCTGAGATTGCTGAAAGCGCCGTAGCGTCGATCAGCCGTGTGTTGACTGTTGACAAGATGGACATCGGGATAATTCAAGGCCAGGAAGGGCCATTTTGATGGAAGCTTCATCAAAAAGCTTATTAATATCTAGGACTTCAAGAGCTCAATACTCAATATAGAGTAAATAAAATTGAGATAAATAGATCTTCAAAATTCTGTTATCACTCTTTACTCACCAACTCACAAAATCATACTTCATTCCTTCACGTTTGCTTCATCTAGTAGTTCCTATTCACACTTCATCCGTCAAAACAATTCAATGGCGGTGATTGACGAAGGGAAGGACAGCTCGGGCGACACCAGCCTGGGTGATATCACCACTTCCAAGGAAGGCTCAACGATTCCGGCGGAAAACGGCTCAAAAGATGAAGAGAAGCAATCTCAACAAGCGCCAGACGGCTCCGAGACCACCTTGCAACCGGAGGCTCCTCCGCGTGACATCAACGGTTGGAAATGGTATCTCACCATCACGTCAATTCTGCTTTCTACCTTCATATACGCCCTAGACAACACCGTGGTTGCCGACCTACAGCCGGTCATCATATTGGAGTTTGGCAACATTCAGAAACTCTCATGGCTCAGCGTTGCCTTTCTTCTCACCGCAACTGCGACCAATCTGGCTTGGGGCCGCCTGTACAGCCAGTTCAATCCAAAGTGGCTCTACATTTTCCACGTTGTTCTCTTTGAAGTCGGCTCTGTCATATGCGGCGCTGCGCCGACCATGGACGTGATGATCCTGGGCCGCGCTATCGCTGGAGCTGGTGGTTCGGGGTTGTACGTTGGGTGTATGACACTCATATCTACCACCACCACCATGGCTGAGCGCCCGCTGTATGTCTCCAGCACCGGTCTCACTTGGGGTCTCGGCATCGTGCTCGGCCCCGTCATCGGCGGCGCCTTCAGCGAATCTTCAGTGGGTTGGCGCTGGGCCTTTTACATCAACCTTTTCATCGGCGCTGTGTGCGCACCCTTCTACATCTTCTTGATCCCGAGCAAAGACCCTCGCCCAGGCGCGTCGCTACGGTCTCGTTTCGTCGAGGTGGACTATGCCGGTTTCACTCTTCAAGCCGGAGCGCTCACCGCCTTGATTTTAGCAGTCAACCTGGGTGGTGTTGTGTATCCATGGGACTCTGGCCGCATCATTGCGCTGTTTGTTGTAACCGGGGTCCTTTTCATCATCCTCGGTGTTCAGCAAGTCCTCAACATCTTCACTACACCCGACCGTCGCACAATCCCCATCCAGTTCTTCCGCTCTCGTTCTGTACTTATTCTGTTCGTGGTCTGCGCTACCGGTGGCGCAGGCTCGTTCGTGCCCATCTACATGGTCCCCATTTTCTTCCAGTTTACCCGTAACGATGGTCCATTGGATGCAGGTGTCCGCCTACTTCCTTTCATTGTCGTAATGGTAGTTATTGTCTTCAGCAATGGCGCTCTGATGCCTAAGCTAGGATATTACATGCCATGGTATCTGGTGGGTGGTCTTCTGGTTGTAGTAGGAGGCGCACTCATGTACACGGTAGAGCAAGACACGCCCACAAGCCGCGTGTATGGCTACACGGTGATCATTGGCGCTGGAGTTGGAATGTTCCTACAAGCCTCGTTCTCGGTTGTTCAGACCGTCGTCAAGCCGCTTGATATCCCTCCGGCCATCGGATTCATTACCCTTGCCCAATTTGTCGGAATTACCCTCTCCTTGGCCATAGCCAATGCCATCCTCCTCAACTCCAGCCAAGACAAGATCGAACAGATCTTGCCCAACACGCCCTCAGCTGATATTCAAGCTGCAATCCTGGGAGCCCGCTCGAGCCTTGTGCGTGGTCTCTCTGCCGAGCTGAGGACCCGAGTCCTCGACGCGATTGTCAAAGCCATAGATCAGACATACACGCTGGTCATTGCCGCAGGAGGTCTCACCGCTATTCTGAGTCTCATCATGCGGCGTGAGAGGCTCTTTGGTGCCAGCACTGGCATCGCTGCCGCCTAGAAGGGTTTGGCAGCATTTTCTCCTACAAGGAGATATGTCAAGACTTTTCTTTCTCACGCCGAGTGTCTCTTCTCGCAAAATCCATCGACGATGACGTCTCCAGCTAGTACTTTAAAGCTGTTGTCATCCCCAATTCGTTCAATTTGACCCAGCTCGGTACGAACATCCCGACGAGCTCGGTCTTTGCAGGAAGCGGCATGACGGACCCTAACCGTCGAAGCGATAAAGGGGCCTTCTTTGTTTCATTAAGCTAGACCGTAATTAGATAATCCATCAAATCATTGATTTAACGATGTGACCTCTGACCTCCCCCCTCTCTTCCAAAAGTCTTGTGGTAACGCCCTTCATCCCGCGCTCAGCCTTACTCCTAACGCAGATCAATGTCTGTCTGAGACGCGTGTCTATGGTGGCAAGGATTGCTTCAGAACATGTTTGCCACGATAATCTAAATTCGGTCACCGAGACCTCATCAATAGGCAGCACGTCATGAGACGGGTGTGGGCTGGACGTCAAATCAGAATTTCCAATTTGGGTTGCCGGGGGAATATTTCCAAAATGGAGCATGCAGAAGGACCCTGGTTGATGCAACATCTTCACCGGCCTCTTGCCCTCAGACAGATTGTTTCGTTGTCACGGCTGCAGGAGAACCTGTGGCAATACAGGTTCTCAAAATTCCTTGCAGAACTTTACGCGGCGTTCTGAGTCTAAATAATGGGTCGGGTCAGATGGCTTTTCTGGTAGTTTTGCTTCAAACGGTAATCACGAATGTCACAACCCTGGGTCGAAGCAAGGATGTGATCCGTCCCATCGGTTCTCAGCCAATTAGTAGTCGAAGAACATCCACGCGGTAAGTATTCGGGATCTCCGTTAACTATGTGCATGTGCATAAATAGTATTGTGCCGCGGAGGTTACATTAATCCCCGGCTGATAACGAAAGGAAAGAACAAGAAACATTCGACATTTGACATGAATAAGAGACACCGAGTAACATCCAGAGGAATCCTAATGATGCTTACAACTCATCCTTCTCAGCATCCACTCGGGGTTTGAGTCTCAAAAAGCACCGATCTGCCCTGTGGACTATCCCGTAACTGGCCTTGGGATCGGCAAGTGATGGGCTGACCTCGAGCAGGTCAAATGTCCACACCACAAGAGTCGTAACCATACGCAGCTCTAGATACGCCAGTCGTCGACCCCAACAACTGCGAGGACCCATACCAAAGGCGATTTGAGGTGCCGCGTTTGCGTTGAACTCCACTGCTCCATCAACTTCCCCGCGTATGAGCCATCGCTCTGGGTCGAACGCCTTCATGTCTCGCCCCTCATCCCATCCCACTGTCGTCTTGGCCGTCGCATTGCGCCGGCTAGGGTCCACGTCAAAGGATGGCGCATGGAAGCCCGGCCCGTTGGCAACCATGACCACGTTCGTGCCCTTGGGGATGCGATGGCCGAATACCTCCGTGTCGCGGGTTGCCTGCCGTGCTACGCTGGTGGCATGCAGCCGGAGCGCCTCTTCCAGCACACCTTCAAGATAGGGCACCCGCGTTTTGTTCAGTTCGGCTAGCGTGGGCGTTCTAGATTGATTGTGCGCCTCGGCGTAGGCCGTATGCAGCGCATGCCGCAACTTGGTTTGGATATCTGGAAGCCGAGTCAAGTAAATGAATGTCCAGGCGAGTGTCGTGCTTATCGTGTGTAAGCCAGCGATGAACTGCCCTGCAATCTGTTCTCCACGTCAGCACCTGACATCGATGGGCTGCCGATCCGGATTTTTGAGGGCGCTCTTTCATCTTACCTCATCCATCAAAATCGGATTCTCGAAATCAGGTTTGCGACCCTCTTTTTCTGCAGTTCTCTTCTCACGCATCAACATGTATTCCACTGCCGTTTTGGCTTCGCCCGTCGCATCTAACCTCCCAAGAGAGCCCTGAATTTGTTCGCGCACAACTTGTCTCTTGACTGCTACTAGCTTCCTGAACTTTGGCGTCTTGTTGATCCACCATGTCTTCAACCACGGGAACATGGACTTGGTTACTTCGTCAATGCCCTCAACCGTCTCATAAAGCGCAGAAATGAACTCATGAACAGGAGCCTCGGGGAATTTGGCCTCTCCGTCTGGTCCGATCTCTACGCCTGAGGGGTCTAGCTGGGAGAGAGCCTCAGACTGGGGGCCCAGTGCAGTGTGCTCAAAGTGCTTATCAAACACAAAGGAGAGCATGCCGTCGAGAGCGTTGTGGTTCAGATCCTCGTTGACGTCAAAGGGTCGCCCACTACCCAAGCGGGCTTTCATCCCCCAGAAGTGGACGAGATGGAGCGCATTATCGTACATGACGGGGCCGACCGTTCCGTTCAGAAAGCTGGGGCTCATGAGATCCTGCAACCAGGCTCTTGTTTGCTTCCAAGTCTGGCCTCTCTTCATCCGGGCATGAAAGGCGCCCACAGGGCCAAGGCCGTCGGTGATAAAGTCCGACCGGTCGAACTCGGGTCGCCGCATCATAACATCCTGGGCTTCGATGGCGTCGGCGAGAAGTACCCAGGGCTTCGAAAAGGGATCCACAAACACCTGGGATAGGGGTGTCTGCAAGGTGTTCACCTGCTTGAGTAGCCACACGTTGAGCTCTCTAGTGACGATGACCTCCCGCAGCATGTCTGGGGCATGAGGGGCCATATTTGGCACCCCCCAGTCGCTTCTTCGGCACCCAGTTAAACCCCTTTTGGCAGTTTGTGGGCATCACAGCTACAGAGGGTGCCTACCACCTTGTGGCCACCCAAACCATCCTTATGCCAGATGTTTTGTGCAATAGCTGCACAGATTGAAGTAGGCCACTTAGAATGCATAAATATATTGTTTGTTAACAACCTAACTTGCTGTACATCCCTCTAATACTAAAGTATTAATATCCTCACTAAATTTATCTATTTTTTTATTGCTGCTATGTTCCTAATATGAAATTAATTGATCCTACCTTTAATAGGCTTATTAAGAAGGTCTACTAACACTAGAAGCCCTTTAGGTATAATATAATTAGAGGTAAGTTGCAATTAACAGTATATAGCGTTAAATATTAGCAAGATCTAAACTGCAAGCATAGAAGCTGCTCTAAGAAATCTATAGCAACTTCTAAAAACTTAATAACTAATAAAATAAGTTATTAGTAGTCTATATAATTATTATAGACTTCAGAGGAATAGGCTACCTCTGTGGTTAACAATCAATATAACCACCTACCTATTGCTGATAAGTTGAAGTTGCACAGTTAAGCGTTTCAAGCGATAGCATGCAAGGCAGCAGGCAGTGAGGAGGCGATGCAGGCGTATATTGAGGACCTCTTGAAGTTAGGTAAATTGACAGCATATAATATTGCTATGCAGATAAATAAAGAGGCAGGCGTTAATTATATCTGCGCAATTAATATATATAATATTTAGCGTCAACTATATTATAAAAAGTATAGCCCTCTTTTAACTACTTAGATATTTATATATAAACTAGAATAAAGCATAGATATCAGATATCTAAGCTTCTACTATAATGCCAGCTTAAATAGGATTAATGCAATCTTTTAGATATACTTTTAATGCCTTAAGTAGTGGCAGTAGAATCTAGAATTGCTGTTAATAGATGCTATATATAAGGTTAGTTATAGAGTTAAAAAAAAGATAAGTAAAACTAACTAGTAGTAAGTAAATCGCTTTAATATACTGCTTTTTGAGATTAACAGTCTTACTACAGTATATTTAACTTTTAATGCTACCTTCTACCTCATCTTAAGCAAAAGTGCTGCTGTATATAAGTAGGTTCTTAAGCAGCTTAGAGATATAATTATAGCTAAAAAAATCGCAGTTCTAAAAGTAATAATAACTAATTTTAATAAAGCACTCAAAAAGGCTGCTAGAGTTATATTTGCAAATATGCAGCAGTAGATCTACATTTAGCATATATTAAAAAATATAGTATTAAATATAAAAAACAAGTAGGATAGGGTGTTAGAGAGGGATAATAATAACCAAACTGAAAACCAGCCTTCCACTGGGGCCAGAAATACTAATAATCCTAGCGCACCCCACACTAAGAACACTTTTGATTTGCCTAATTTGACTATAAGTAGGGCTAAAGAAACTTCAGTTAATCCTACTGGCTAGGATTTTAAGGCTAATATTACAGAAGATCTTATCAACTTAGAGGCTAGCTGTAAGGCATAGAATTTAATACTAACTACTAACTTCCCACCACTTAACGACAATAACGCCAGCAATATCAACTCTATAACTACAGCGCTAAACCTAGTTATTTTATTAACTGCTGATTCTAATAAGATTGAGCAATCGCTAGATAGGGTTTTATAAGTATAGAAGTTATATATCTATATACTAACTGAGGTGCTGTTTCAGAAGCACTAGAAAAACCTCAAAAAAGCCTTTAAGGTAACCCAGCCTCAAATTATTAACTACCTTACTACTACTTACTTTCTGTTTTACTTCTAGTTTGCTAACTTTGCTATCAGAAAGTACTGCAACTATAGCCTTAAAGCAATATTATATATAGAGTCTGCTTATACTGAGTTGAAGTTATATTTATATAACTGCCTTACTGATCTCTACAGCCTCCACTCTGCAATTGCTAAGATAATTAAAACTAAAAAGCAGGCGCTATGTAATTATATCAGCAAAGAGAAGTTCCTATTTAAGAACATTTATAATAAAATGCTTATATTATACTAGTTAATTTAAGCTGTTTTATTTAAAGCGCTTAATATAGTATATTAATAATATAAGGCAGCTTATAATATCTAAGTTAATAAATTGCAATTAAAAAAGCTAGGTTCCTATATAGGCTTCTTCTTATATCAGTAAGGCCTGCCCTGCTGCTATAATATTCTCAACTGCCTCAAGTTAGCAGATAATAAACGCCACCTTATATAAAAAGCTACAGATTGCCACTAGTAGCTCAACCAGACCTTAATATATATTTTTTTCTTCTATTTCACTAAATATACCTCTAACTAACATTTTGCAGCTAGAGATTATAGCATTTAGAGCAGTAACAAAAGAGCCTAACTCTAATATTATCCTCTAAAAAAGAAACTACTAATAAAATATCATATTAATTAACAATAACAACACCCTTACAGACAATATGCTGCAGTATCAATTAACTGCACTAACACCCTTCCCTCATGCTAACTGCAATATATCTACTAAAAGAGATCCTTCTGCGTTTAAGGTAGCCTAGGCTGATATATTTATTATACTGCTGCTACTGCTAACACAGCTGCTAAAAAAGAAGAAAAAGTCAGCTGTTGAAAAGCAGGCTGAAAAACAGGAGGAGAAGATATAGGCATTAGTTAGCTAGCAGTTCTATCAGATAAGCTAGCAATTAGCTCAAACCTTACAGAATTTTGCTTTAAGCTAGCCACCACTACCTCCACCACTGCTGCCAGCTCTAGTACTAACTCTTTTCAGCTAAAGTCAGCCTCAGCAGCACTTGCAGACCTTCTTGCCGCCTCTACAAGCATACTTCAAGGCCCCACCACCCTCAAATCAGCAGCAATTCAAGCAGTTTTTGAGTCAGCCAGGGCAGCAGTATAGATATAGGCAGTATGGGCAGTATAGGCAGTATAGGCAGTATGGGCAGTATAAGCAGCTCTAGCGTTAGATTGACGCGTTAATACATGAATTTTCGCTCTATATCTTATGAAACTGCATATCACTATGCATAATGAATCTTTTGGTGGCCGACAGGGCTAGAGATTCACTCCGCCACATATAGTATAGCACCAACGCAATGACTTGCCAAAAGGGGTTTAACTGGGTGCCGAAGAAGCGACTGGGGGGTGCCGAATATGGCCCCTCCTGGGGCATCCCCCAGAATTTTGTGGGCTGACTCCGGATTGTGCGGAATACCCGGAAGGGGCCGGGGTAATAACAACCGTTTGTACAAGAGATACAGCACCCCGAGTACGGCAAGAAGGCCGAGTGGCGTTGGCAGCCCGCGTCCGAGAATGTGAATCGCATCTGAAAGAGCCATGATAATGTGCAGCACTGGTTACAAGGAAACCGTTGATAGCTTGCGTTGATACAAAGTGAAGATCTGAGGGCTCGGTTTATCTATTGGGGCGAAACTACTGAGTGAGACCCCGAATCCTGCCTTTCACACTCTTTAGACTTCATCGCAACGTGGTCCGCTAAGTAAGATGGTTCTCTAGATGGAGAAGTGATACCTCGTGGAGCTGTGACCGTCGCAGGCTAATGGTAAGGTGTCGTACCTAAGCCGATGATTCTCGGGCGAAAAATATCGGCCGATCATCTGAGGACCTTGGATCGTCACGTAGCATTATCGGAACGCACAAGACAGATATGCGAGTCAGCAACCGGGGCTGACAAGAAGGTAATTTGAATGCTTACAGCTGGGATACGTGAGTCATGAAATGCTACAGTCCGTTGCGTTGACAGCGTCCGCCCTGCAATTTGTAGCCCGAAAAAGGCAAAAAAAGGGGCTTTTTGCTGAAAACCCACCAAATCGCCCTAAACTCTGCACATTAATAGCTCTATGCGTACGCAATGCGCGAGAATAAAAAAGATATCTTTGTAATCACCTAATTGAGGGCTATCGATTGATATATTTTTTATTCTCGCGCATTGCGTACGCATAGAGTTATTTATGTGTGAAGTCTAGGGTAGTTTAGGGGGTTTTTAGGCTAGCGGAAAATTTTCCTTCTGGGTCAAAATCGGGGGCGGACGCCGTCAACGCAACGGACTGTAGTTTGCCGAAGCTTGCTGCAAAACCGCTCTCGTATGATTGTCACACTTCACTCCAAACTCATCTCCCCACAACGGATATCTGTGATGAAAGAAGCGCCGTGACCAATGGTTAATGAGACTCAACGGGGATTTATTTATCGCCACCAGGGCCGAAACACGACAGTCACAAACATCCAAGGATTGCTGCATGCCTGTCCGTTAAGTCCGGGGAACTGGTCCGCTTACCCGGGGCCATCAACTTCGGTTATCATCCCCCACGGCATCCCTTGACAGAAGTGCCTCCAACGTCCGCGCCATTCCTGCAAGAGAAGCTTGCGTAATCGTACCGATGCAGCACGGCATGTGGAACGAAAGACGGCTAGATCCTAGTAACCTAGTTTGACGACGGACCGGGCCTGGAGAATCGCCGCACTAGTTCCGCCATAAAGTAAAAGACCCTAGTCCTTTAGTATTACGAAGTAGGGGGAGGGGTGGCTATGGTGGACGCGATGATACACTTTACAAAATGAGAATAACCTCATGTCAAGACATACAGACGAATTCGCCCAGCGAGCCTTCAGACAAAATACTTCGCATGCTGGTATGACAGGCATGTGTGTAAGCTGCAGATAGGAACTTTGAGTGTTGCAAGGCAGCTGAAGAATAATAACAAGCTCCGATCATTGTACCCAACAGTTCGTTCCGGACCCTATCTGGCCAGTCGCCAGCCAGGAAGCATGATGGACAAGCTAATGATAAAACCCTCCGTCACTTTTACCGTATTACAGCTCTTGTCTTCGCCCAGGAAACTAGATGAAAGTCAAATCAAATGGACGCTTTCCGCATTGCTTCTAGATCCGAGCCAGAAACATCGGACATGCAAAAGCCTGGCCGAAAGCGTGTTGTGTCGTCTTGTATTCCATGCTACACTAGGAAGCAGAAGGTCTGGTATTTTCTATTGCCTGCAGACTTGCCCATTACTTCCTGGAGTGAGACAGCGTTCATCAGTCCTAACCCGCGTGCCCGTGCAGTGCAATCGTCGTTATCCATGCAATCATTGCGCTCGGCGCCGGCGACCCGAAGAATGCGCTTATTACAATTCGCAGGCATTGCATGCCAATACTTCGCCGGTTCAGACGGAGGCTCGCCAAATCGAAGATGTTTCTGCAGCACAGGATACTCGCATTCAACAAAACTGTAGCAGCGGTTCTGTTCAGAGTATCACAGATCAAGTGAGCACGATCGATCTGGCTGATTCGATTGCCGAAGTGTTTGGATATTTTGAGGACAGCGAGTCTAACACTATGGCTGTCGTCTGCGGGGTTAGTGCATTCTACCCCCTTTCTCTCGGCATTCTTGGCTCCATTCAACATTCGTCATACATCATTTCTGACAGCTGCACATAGTTAGGGCTGAGAAATCACCATATCCGCGACAGACGAAGCGTGCCCATTCCTCTAGAGTCATTAGAAGAAGTTGAAGATCAAACGGAAAGAATGCCGGATCGTCAGATTCTTGACTTCCTCGTGCAATACTATGTGATGGAAATCCACTGGTTCGTATAGCGGCACTGCCACTCAGCTCTGGAAAACTGACTAACCATTGCAATTTTTGTAGGATGGAACAACTTGTGCACCCACCTTGGTTCTTGGCACAGTACCAAGTATGGTGGAACTCAGACCGACCATCATCAATACTTGACGTCGAGTTCGCAGTGCTGCTCCTGAGAATGTGTTCTCACGCCTTACAGTTTCTCCCCTCGCTGTCTTACACTATCGATAAGATTCGAGGCATGTCCCTGACGGACATTCGGGACTCAATCAATGATGTTGCCGACAAGCTTACTACGATCTGCATACGACTCGATAGGAAGGGCTCCCTTCTTCGCGTGCAGCATCTTCTCTTTTCGGGATTACGTTACCAGTGCGAGGGGCGAAATAAGATGTTCTGGGAAGCATTTGGCGACGCGGTTCGAGTCGCACACAGAATTGGACTTGATCGAAGGCCTGCGGCAACAATTATAGGAATGAATGAGCTAGACAAGGAAATGCGTCGCAGGGTGTACTGCAACCTTTTCATATGGGACAGGTACTACGAGCACCTTAACTGCTCATATTTGGTCATTACCAGCTAACGTTTATTCAGCCTTTTCTCGAGACAACTCGACATGTCCCCTTTCTTGCCCCCAGATTTGACCAACGAAAACCTTCCACGGATGCACCTCGGTCCAAATGTTGATGATGCCGAAGCCCCTGAAGAGTTCTCAGAACGTTTGATCCAAGCCCGCCTGGCGTCTTTCTGGAGAGACTCCTTACCAACGCGAGAGTACGACGCGACAGCGGCCGAAGCAACATATGAGAAGTTTTGCAACGAATTTCTCGCAACTCTGCCGCCGGCCTTCGCTCTGGAGTCCAACACGCAATGGGACGAGCGTCTTCCTACGCTGCCGCTGCAGAGACAAAACCTGCATACCACGATCTTTGAGACGCTCTGCTGCAACTTTCGTCCGGTACTGCTTCAGAACCCAGTCTGCCTGGATAGGCTTCCCGTATACAAGCGAGTTCTTCTATCGTCTCAGAGAAGGGCTCTGGCAGTGGCGGCATTAAGGGTACTGGAAAGCGTCTCCAAGTTGCACACCATATTAGGCGGCTGCCACACGCGGTTCGTGGGCATCATCTTCCCAACGTTTGAAGCTGCGGTTCTCCTTGTCGGCCTATGTATGGATATGGACTTTCCCGGTAAAAGCGAGGATGGTCCTCTCGCCACGCTAATGATAGATCCACTAGGGCCAGGGAAGGTCCTTATATCTCGGGAACAATGCTTGCGCGCGGTTGATGACGCGCTTGCACGTCTCCGAATGCTTGCGGAGGTGAGCAATATGGCCGAGGTAGGAGCTCAAACCCTGACTCAACTTCTCAGTAAGATGCCAAGGCAGCAGACGCCAGACATGGAAACTATACCGGCATGGATCAACCAAATGCTTGAGCTGGGCGTCGATGAGGCCGTGGGGCAGTGTGATTTCAAAGTCATCCCCAACAGCGAGTGTGGTTCGTGGATACAACAGGTTTCAGAAGACCTTACCTAAGTAATACAAATCTCAACTTCATATGAATATGTCTGGCGATAACACGTTATGAGCCACAGAACAGAAATCTGGGCCTTCGAATTGCAGTTATCCGACTTCATGTGATTCTAGTACAGCAGTCTTTTGCCACAATTTATGAATGTTTAGGTAAAAGTGTTATATTAATTAAATTCCATGTCCGGGAAATCTTGCGGTACCGCTTTTGGGCTGTGCACCCGCTACTTCATTTCTACGGTACCGCACTGGCTTGTTCCTGCGTGTGAAGTTCATTGCGTTCCATCAAGCTTCTTCATCTACATGCACATCAATCCCGAAATACTCGCTGCTCCAAAACGATCTACCCAACCTCTCCCTAGCTCGCAATATCGGAGTACCGCAGTGGCCCGTACACGATCCAAACGTCATAAACAGCAAAACCCGGTGTCACGCTTGGGGTCTGTGTCCGCAGGGTTGCGAAGTCGGTGAGGTTCATGCCCACATTGAACTGCACTACACTGTTGGGGATAATCATGGCCGGCGCCGAGTCTGTCGTTTCAATTGGCGTCATCTGGTAAGCAACAACTAGTGCTGGTTTTTGAAACGGCAGGTTCTCATAAATTCCAGGTGTGTTGACGTTCACCCATAGTTTGTCTAGGCTGTGCGCCGCGGGATCTGACGTATCGATCTGCTGCTCTAGACCAGCAGCAATATATGCGTCCCGGAGGCTAGTCACGGCGACTGGAGTCTGTAGCGTAGAAACTGCTGGAGGAGTGGCCGCGGCCGGTTGAGGTTGAGTATTAAGCCCAAAGATGGTCATGCCTGTTGTAGGACTTGATGGCCCCCAGGGCAAAAGAGTTAGCCGAGTGATTATAATTACTTGTAGGAACGACAACTTACACTGGTTTAGACAGTGATTCTATCTCCTGCTGCCGGCTCTTGCGCAGCCATTGCAGAGTCGCCTGGAGCACGTCCGTGGTCCCGTAAATGGCGGGCCACACTGGCGACTGCGGGTTGACCACGATGCTGGCCCGGCTGAAGAGGTTATTGTAGTTCTGTACCAGTCCTGTCGCCACCGTATTCGCCGTGGAGGGCTTCTCTACGGTTGCGTTATATGTAGTTGATGAGAAGTATCCTTGCCAGGTCTTATAGCTGGCATCGGTTGTGGACACAATGGATAGTTCAGGCTGCCATTTAGACGCTTCGTACACGTAGGCCGCCTCGTCCCGTCTAACGACCTCGAGCGCAGCTGACGGCACAGGGCTCGAGATTGTCATCGCCGCCACGCTCTGCAGTGCCTGGATATTGATATATGGCTCCAGGCCAACGGAGACGATTTGCTGCGCTTGGACATCGCCCTGGTGCTGCTTTATCGCGGCCAGGACATCGGCAGGGGACGAGAGGACCGTTTCCTGATAATAGGCATCGTAAAAGTATGCCTGGCATGGAAAGTCCATTGCCAGACGGCTCAAAAAGTTACAACCAGATTCGAACGAGTTTTGTGCCGTCGAGAATAAGGTCGCTACCGCAATTCGTGCCTGATCCAGCTCGGCGCCACGCGTCTGTGAAATGAAGGTCCAGCAGACGCTCAGTGCAGTACCCTCTACTATTGAGCGGATGAAGAAGTCGCCGAAGGTCGTCTGCCAAGAGGTTGGGTCAGCCGTCTGGGTGGCTGTTTCGAGGACGTTAAAGCTGGCGGCGGTAGACCTCTTCAGACCAGAGCGCAGGTTCAGAACGACACTGAACGCACGATCGCTGGTCCCGAGCCGCCACACCAGATTGGGGTACAGTCTTGTTCCTACAAGGGCGTTGATCGTCTGGCGGAAAGTCTTCTCGAGGTAGCTCTGCATACTGGATTTGTCATGGACGACATACCACTGAACGCCACTTCCTGATGACACATCTGTGTTGCTGACGTTCACCACGTTGAGAGCAGGTGTGCGCAGGACGTCATTTGGTTGTGTAACAACACCACACGATGAGATGCCACTGCCGAGCACGGCACCAATGGCGCCGTTCCAAGGGATTTCCACAGGGGTGGCCTCCATCAAGTGGTCGAGCACGATTCCAGCGAACAAGGCCCGGGTCCCCTCAAAGCCAGGGATCTTGGAGATGATATCTTCAATGGGTACCACGACCTCCTGCTTGACGACTCGCCAGTAACCCGAGTTATCGACTGTGTTGCACCATGAGGCCGGATTGTTACCCAGTGTTGTATCGCCGCCCTGAGCCTCCCAGGCAACCGCATTGTTCATGTTCGATGAGGCCGACTTGCTCTCAGTTGAAGACGCATTCTCCACATTGGAGCTGGCACTCCCTGACGTCGTCTCGGTGGAAAATGACGCCGCCAGCGACGCCTTCCAGGCATCCTCCGTCGATCCCGAGGCCGACTGTTCGCCCGCGGCCAAGTACTGTGTCGCGCGAAGGCGGCCACCGAGCTTGGCGCGAGTGACAAAGAGATGTCCGAAGGTCTCATAAAATTCCATGAGCGCCGAATAACTCTTAGTTTGGTTGATCGCGGTAAGAGCCGCGGTGCAGTCAGGCGAGAGAGAGATGGAATCCTCGTCTAGGAAGAGGCGGACCCGAGGGAAGTTGTACGAGGCGTGCATCTGGAGTGACTCTGAGCCAGTTTCCTGCGAGCTGGCCGTCTTGCTGCTCGTACCAAAGCCAGCCGATCCACTCGCCCCAAAGGAAAGGGCACTGGCTGACACAGCAGCCTGGACATCAACACTCGAAAAGCCTTGCTGCGCGGATGCAAGCTGCATCTTGGATGAGATAGTCACAATCTCGATGCTAGAATCGTCACAGATCTCCCACAGAGGATACAAGCTCTGCAAAGGCTCGTCTACAGGCAGGTCCGGGTCCGTTTCTGGCTGGCCGGCATCTGAGCCAGCATCTGAGCCAGCATTTAAACCAGCATCTGAACCAGTATCTGAGCCAGCATCTGAGCCAGCGGCAGGACCAGCGGCAGGGTCAGAGGTAGGGCCAGCATCTGAGTTACTGGCAGGGGTGTCGCTGGAAGCTGGGCCCGAGGCCGACGATGCGTCTTGCAAGCCTAGCTCAACCGCGTTCACGCCCAAGGGGTTGGCCGCGGCCTCGGCTATCTTTTTAATCTTGGCCGCCAAACCAGAGCTCACGGTACCGGGTGAGAAAAGGAGGGGATTGATGGGATTCGGCTCCAGCTTGAAGGCTGTCTTACGAGCCCTGAACAGCTCCTGCGACTCCTGGTCGATGATGAAGCCATTGAGGAGATTATTGTTAAAGAGAACCTCATTCCAATCGTCAACTTTCATCTGCGCAGGGCGAAGCGTGTCGCTAGGTGTCTGCTGGGCAATGGCATTCGAGTCGGTAGTGGGGGCATCGGGAAGTGTCCCAAAAGCTGGTAGGCCAGACTCAAACGTGTGCAATGTGAGGCTGAATGGAGCATCTCCAGCCTTCTGCGGGCTGGGCACCCGCGTCTTCTCTCGGTAGGCGACGGTGTACACTGAGTCTTCCGCAATCTTGTTGAGAGCGTCCGAGTAATGCGGGAGTGCGGCTTCGATGTATCCTGAGAGAGTGGTCTTGCTGGTGACCAAGCTTCCGTCCGGAAGGCAGAACTGGTTCCGGCCGATGCGGTTCCAGAATTGGTTCAGTGTGATATTGCCAATTTGTCTGTCGTCTTTGGTCTGTCCGATCTGCTTCACTTCATGCTTAGAGAGCGACACAGAGGGCTGCAGACTGTTGCCCGATGTGTCGCGAGTGAGTGCAACGAGTGAGAGGCGGAATGACTTGGTGAAGTCCACGGTGAAAGCTGGCTTTCCAGGATTACTCATTGTTGTGGTCTACTGGGAAGTAGCAATGTTACGATAGGGTGTGAATTGCAAGCGACAAGTATAAGATATGTTTGATGTGATGTTCTTTTTTTTTTTTTTTGGCACATTGGAACTTGAAGGGAAACTCCTCCAACATGCTCTTTATTATAGTTGAGGCCCAACTGATGATGTGTTAACTGAGGTAGGATATCGAAGGGAAAACTCCTCCATCCGGTCCCAGAAATCACATACCAAAGTGATGTTCTCACGACGACCGGTCCAGCCCGCATGATATGACAATGTCTTATCCCAGCTCGTTCTGTCAAGTTTGTAGCGCCTAATCTTCGCTAACCATTTCAGTATCTATACCCGTGGGCTATCGTGTCAGCCGCACCCTAATTATTGAACTCGGCCGCAAACAGCGAAGGCCAGCATCAAGACCTCGATCATTGCGAGGTCAGAGGTGCAGTCAACAGCGCACCACCTGGAGACTGAACTTCATTCTGGCTCAGCCGTGGTCTGATGATTTCTGAATCAATACATCGCCCGTGGCTATAGGATAGCAGGGGTGTCAACATGTCCTAACCTGATGCAAAAGCGCCACGATGTGAACGTCTAACCCGGCAAGTCCGTTTACCCCGCTGGATAGACTGTCCAGGCAGACTTCAGGCCGTGAAAGATCTTACAGACAGACTGTGCATCAGTTCCCACACAACGATGGGCTTCTCAGGCCATAAGATACGACAGCCTACAAATACCGCCTTGTGCCCTGCCGTCGTTCTCTCACCAGACAAGCAAGCACCAACAATCTCACAACCTGACCCCAAAACGACCATTTATCTTTATTTACCCTTCTCTCAAGATGTCTTCCAAGCCGAACCCCCCGATCCCATGTCGCTACTACCATCTTGTTAATGATGGCATCGGTATCAAGATCTGGCCGGATATCCGCGATGCTACGGACAACAGCAACGTTCTCTGGGAAGGTAGAAACCACGACGGATATGGTCTGAACATCAGTAAGCACTCAGTCAGACCTTGCCTTCGCAAGCATATTGTGATCAGCTAACCAAGGCTACAGACGGAGATGTAACGGTGGATCTCACGGTTACGGCCATGGCCATTGGCACCACGTTCGTCCTATCTGAGAACACCCTCTTCGGTACCGACATGTGGGAGACCAACCAGATCTTCTGTTACGATCCGACCTCAACCGTCACGGCCAACGCGGTACGGAGGGGTGCGGTTGATAATGGAAGCCTTGACTACACGGGTCTGACTTAGTCAATTCCTGTATTGTCCATGTAGTCTCTACCAGGATTGGTACTGTTTTAGAGCTTGTCGTCGGCGATCTCAAAGCAGGCATCTAAGGATTCTGAGTACGACCCAATCTGTGCCGGGCTGTTATGCAAGGAATAGGAGGGTTGTTTAGAGGGAGAGGTGGCGAACAATGGAGATAGTTAATATAACTGTGTCCTCTTGAAAATCAATGATTGTGATATGTGATATGCATGGATTTCTGTTGTAAAATTCCGTCTTTCACTAATCCCTATCTTGATTACGGATTGATATGGACAATTTGCTTGATACTAAGTCAAAGATACATTCTCGTCAGATAATGCAAATACAGACTTGAGTTTCCAGGTCATGCCGCTGTAGCTTATTGGCTTGGCCAAGGCCGGAGCTTTGGTGGGAAAAGACAGGATGAGGGCAAACGCTCTGTTTTCCTTGTGAGTTGTCGGTGATCTGGAGAGCATAGGAGCACGATATTGACCTTGTATGCATATGCGGCTAAGGACGTAGAACTCGGGGCTTCGTTTATTCTCCTGTCCGGGCGTGAAAATCTGCGTGCATTGCGGAATATTCATCATGACAAAAACCAGTCTCGTGAGTTTGTTTGATTTGCACACAGTGTACTAGAAGTTGCCTACTCCCTTGCTTCGTGGCTGGCTGACTTGCGAAATGGTGTTGAGCGCTTAGCGCCCGTGGCAGAGGAGCTGAATGTAAAATCGATGTCACAATTCCGATAGTCGCGTGATACCTTCGGGGAGGTGGCCCAGAACGGATTTCCACAGTTTTTAGTATGCAGTGGCTGTGAAACATTTGCATACTGCAGACTCTCGAAAATAACGAAAATGGGGCCTCAACGGAAACGGCTGTCTTACTTTACACGAGGACAAGTTAGCTACCCGACGAGGTCGTTGGAGCTAGCTAACCCGTGTGTAGGAGTTCGCGCTAAGAGCGGCAGGACGGTAGCTCCCGCATTAGAGACGGGGTCTGAGTAGAGGAACGGCAATTATCACTGCATCGTACGACTGAAGGACTGATTGCTTGCCAGACATACTGTTACATGCCTTCGGTAACCGCATTTTTCCCCTCTTTTTCGCTTTCAGGACTGGCCGCCTCGGGTTTGCAAGTTCTTGTCGGTCGAGGCCTCGAGGATGCATTCCACATCGTACCATCGCTTAGAGCCCCCGTACAATACTTGTGTACCCCCGTCATCCTTTGGCTTTTGCCAAGCTTAGTGGATGGAAGGAAATCTGCCGTCCCCGAAGCCAGCGTCGTACGCTTCGCCATCACACGCTTCGCAGAGTGTGGGATCAGTGAATACCGCCTCCTCCATGACAACACAGATGGACTTGTCAGCTACCGGTTCAGTGCAAAGCCACATTCACTCATTTCAGATATCAAATCAGAAATGTGATGAAGGAATGCCCCGTATGGTGAGCCTGAGGTCCCTGCAGTGGTCGTGGATTGCTAATGATCACACTGGAAGCTATTGCTAGTTCAGCTCGCCACGCGGAAGTAGCTATTTCTTGTTCAGCTAGCCACGCGGAAGTAGCATACAACCCGCAATGGTCTGTAATGTTAAAAAGTGGGAACGCATCTACCTCGCCACCAAATATCAGCCAAAGGGACAGCTGCCCTCACCGGGAAGTTGCTTTGAAGGGCATTCGCCACGTCAGATGAGTGGTGTATTCTAATTCACATTACAGACCCTTGTGGGTTGCAGATCCTCGAAGAGACGTGATACCTATACCTAATCAGTGAATGTGAGGTCAAGGCCGCGTACTCCTGTCGACAGACCCTAATTAGTCTAAATTCTCTGTTGCTACATTTGCCCTCCCTGTCGATAAACTTCCATATTGGGATTGGTGTATTCGGCTGAATGCCAGATGGGGCACGAGACCTGCCGGACTAGGTTTGAGAACCTGCGACGGCTTGCTCTAGAATCACATTTTCCATACGCTCGGAAAATGTATTTTCGGTCCCCGATGCTCGCCATTGGTGTTCAGTTGTGTGATACGGCCGTCAATCTGAGGCCCCCGCCCACTAGCCTTGTGCAGCCTTTAAACTAAGTGTGATATGACCATTTTGTCGCTTGCGACGTCAGACGAGAAAAGTCTAAGTGACAGAGAAATCTGAACTAGAATGTTGAAAGTTATGATGTTTCTGGCAACGTTGCCATTGGCAGATTTTGGTCAATGGCTTGAAGCAGCGTTGGAGGGTGAGCTTTTGAGTAACCTGATGAAAATGACATAGCCGTAATTCCTAGCAAGGCAAGACAATGCTAGCGTCTCAACGCATGCTCAGCTCGCGATACAAGTTCCAATATCGGCGTTTACGTCTCCCAGAACTAAGGTTGTAGATGTGTGAGCCCTTCGCGTTCTGGTCCTTTTCCCCAGCTGCTGCGAGACCTACATATAAAGCCGAACGATTTCCCATGATCCTATCATTAGATCCATAAGCTACAAATAACACTTCAAATTATTCGACTATCAAACGTATTCACCCACATCACTTCTTCGTCATGGCGGCGTTGCACTTTCTCCTGCTCACTTTCCTCTGTGCACTTGCTCAGGGCACTGTTGTCATCACCTATGACACTTCAACGACCTGCGCAGGCCCTCTTTTCCGAACCTTCAACGTCAACCCACCCAACTGCGTTGCTTTCCCAGGTGGTTACCGGGCGAGCTCAGCTGAAATCGCCGATCATCGACCTCTTCCTCTGAGACTGCGCATCTGGACCAACCAGGGGGCTAATCTGTGTGGCGCTCCTTATGGTACTGGAGCCGCGTGGGGAAGCTGTGTCACCTCGCAATATCAGGAACAACACATCATCAGTGGCCTAAGTCTCGTACCTGCCCCGAACAATTTAGCGACCCCGGAAGAAGCCTTGCCTCATGATCATACCGATTCCACTTCTGCGACTCCTCTTACCTACGGATACGTGGACGATCAAGTCGTGTATGAGCTTTCGGCAGAGTCCCCGCACGCCCAAGAATATGCTAAACTGCAAAGCACCCGGGACAAGATCAGGTATGTCTATCCAGCTCATGTATCAGTCTGTAAGCTGTGCAAGAAATTTACTGACATGGTCGCAGGTTTCTGAAGAAGCATGGGGACAAACACGCAGACATCAGTGCGTGGACGACAGATGAAGACCGTCAGCTTGAACTAAAGTAGTTCATTATGAAGGACAATCTCTACGGCTTGACAACTCGGCATTCACAAGAAGGAACCCATGAATCTCACCACAATGAGACCGCTACCGTAATTACACGTTTGCAGCGTGTGAAAGGCAGTCAACAGAGTCGGAACGAGGGGGTGGCAAGATTTAGTAGGGGCAGGGGCAGAAATTATAGGCATATCGATAGTTCTTGGCTTGCTACCCTCGGTTCCATAGCATGAGCTAATGCAATGCGCTAAATTACCCTTCCTTTAACATCTAAGTTTCTTAGCCTGCGACTGTTAAGAAAATAGGTTAGGCCGAGTCTTTCTTCCTTAACAAGTGCATACCAAACGTTCCACCCTGTGCTTTAGGCAGCCGCACGAGCCCAACAAAGCAAGCCATTCCAACAACATACGAGACCCCAGCGAAGACTATCACTCCCAAATCGGACCCTTGCGATCTCTGAAGAATTGCTCCAGCTATGGGCACGCCGGTCAACGCCCTGGATTCATCAGTAGCCTGGTCGACTGACGTCCTGTGGCGGCAATGACTTACACAAGACTAACAACACTGTAAACTGTGAAATCATACCGTCCATAATCTTTTGTGGAACAATATGCGCCCATGAAAACGGGCACCAATCTGATGTTACTTCCGCTTGCAAAGCCAAAGACCACACAGAAGGCTATAACAGCTGCAACATTACCGTTTGCTGGCAGCCATATGCCCAAGATGGCGATGATGCAAAGGAAACTTGTAGCGATCATAGCATTCATCGGGCCGAATCCGTCGGCGACAAATCCAGGCAGTCGCCTGCCTGGAACGGATCCAGCATTGAGGAAAACAATCATGAGATACAACAGCCTCTTGCTAATGCCATTGGCGAGGGAGTACGATACCACTAATTCCAGCCCAATAAAGAATCCCCACTCGAGGAAAATGATTCCTATGGTCACCAAGAGAACATTATGTTGTAATAAGATGTGGAAGTCAGGCAGCATACTTTTGTTCAATGGCAGCCCTATCACGGAAAGGTTCCCGCGGACGTACAAGAAGGCAGCCAGCCATCAAGAGTACAATAGTTATTAGTCCGATAGAACGAGTTGCCCACGCAAACTCGATTCTCTCGCTCAGGTTGTTGAATATGAGGAGAGACATGACGCCTCTGAGACTTCCTCCAGCCTTGGCCTGGCCGGTTGCTGCTCCGCGCTTGACTTGCAAGTACTGTCCCACCGTCGCAACAGGCACGACGAACACTATGCGTGTTGCCGAGCCCGCACCATGCTAATCACGAGCAGGAAGTGCCAACACTCCCCGCAGAACCCAATGAAGACAAAGACTACCACGTACAGCACGACACTTTTAGCCATGAGCCGTGTCGGCCCAGGGACATCAAAAATGAGACCGATCTGTATCACACAGAAGAAGACCACAAGGTCGAAGAGGCCGAATATACAGGCAAGCTTTCTTTCATCGAAGTCATGAAGTTGGTGGGTGGAAATCCGGAATATGAACGAGGGCACTTTTGGGCGACACGACATCGGAACAACTTGCCCGCCATATCACCCTAGGCTTTAGGAGGGCCTTGGTAGCCAAAACTCCCTCCTTCGCATCGATAAGCTACCTCATCCTCGGGGGAAGAGATCACCCAGGGGTCTGTTGGAAAAGGGCGTTAGACACCACAACCACAAGGGCAGTGGGTACGTTGGATCAAGCGCGTAGCAGACTCACTCAGGCCAGCGCCGGTGCTAGCAGGGCAAGTCTTTCTCTGGGTTGTTCGGAAAGTTTGCTCAAGTCTACTTATTTCGTGGCATATACAAATAGCGGAGACTAGACAGGCTAGTCAATGAAAAGGTCGCTATTTTCAAGCCGACCACAGCCACCTTCACTGTTGTAGAGTCCGTATCGGCTGTGGAAGAAGAGAGCAAGAGTGAGAGGTCCAGTTCCCCGACATATGCTGAGGTTTCCTGTGCCAAAGTTCGGCAGATCCCGATATGTGCCTTGGGTCATGCTTTTGCTTGTGGTGCAGGCTGCGTCTCAAACAGGAGGTCGACAATGGCTGAGACGGGGTGTACCTACAAGCGTGGACGCCTGGTGCAGGCCAATGCCGGAGAATGGTTTGCTGGTATGATATTTACATGCATACAGCACGTGTTGTTATTTTACCTATCATTTTAAAATGAGAACGAACCTTTTACCCGTTGGTTTGAAGTGAATACTGTATTTCTGCTCACTCAAGACGGAAGTATTTGGTAGTGCTCTGCATCTTCCCCGTACCAATGCCCCCGCTCTTGCTCATTTTAAGAGACAGATCCTCTGTCTGTTTCCTCTTGTTATTCCGATACTGTGTCAAGATGACATCCGGTGCAAAAAATACGTGCCCCGGTCCCGCAACCCTCTCTGCCCCATCAGCCTCTCGTTAGGTAACTGCGTTTTGTAACGATAAAGCGAATACCAAGCGCGCAGGGATGTCCTACCCCATATGACTTCCAGCTCGAATGCTTTCGCCCCGTCGCTTTTGGTGGCAGTGAACCCGGCGTGGACCTCGACGATGCCCGACTGGTTGTGCTTGTCGAAGGCATTGGCGTCGATGTTCTGGTTGATGCCCCTGGCGACTTCGGCACTGGTACTTCCGAGACCGCCCGGGAAGTCGATGCGTCCGATGGCGGTGGTGATTTGCGACTGGAGCTCGCGGGCAGCTTGCGCCTGGCTGTGGAACTGTTGCTGGGCCATGACGAGCTCGGCGAGGTCAAGATGAGGGTTGAAGCAGTGAAGAGTCGTTGGTCTGCTTAAGTAGTTCGATAGGTGAAACAATTTTGCATATTTGCTACAGGTTCGCTTGGACTTGGTGATTACCTGCCCGCGGCGGGGGAATGACGTTGGGGAGTTGTGGTTCGCTGACCTGAGACATGAGACTCTCTCAGTGGACGCTTCGCCTGATGACCATTTCAACCGGTGGACGTTATTCGCCAAACTTAGTCGCTCGATGGTCACAGCGATGCTTTCACACTCGACCCTTTCAAGTCTACTTTTGGAAGTTCATTTGCCCCATTAGCCCTCTCAATCGAAATGTTTGAGTCGACATCACATTTAGAATAACACATTTGCTGTCCGGACGGATTCTCCTAGTGAAGCGGGTGGAATAATAACACAGACATTGAACAAGATTCTGCTCTAGAACAGCGATGAATCATCTGAGAATTTAATTCAATCACCGTGTTGCGAGGTTGAAGAATGTGGTCAATGCAGGAGTTGTACAATCACTCATCATTGCAGACAATGAGTGTTGATAATTATGCTGAGAACCAAACTATTGGAAATAAAAACCGTGCCAACACCCACTTTCAAAGACTTCGTATGAAGGCATGCGCCGGGGTAGGGATGGACACCAAAGGAAATGAATCTCACAGTCCTTGAAGAGAAAAGCATGTCTTGAGTCTGGTATATTTCGAGCTGGGACGTTCTATCCCCAGCAACCCTTCTTAATACTGAACAAGATCTATCAACTTCAAACAGGGCAATCCGCCATGCAATTCTCTCAAACAAGTGGTATCACAAAGTCACAAAGTCGCAACCCCCCCCCCATCTATCCATCTCCTCACTTCTTCTCCGCGCTGCCAGTCGTCTCCGAGTCAACAGCCCCAGCCGGCACCTTGCCCTCCATAACGCCATCCTCGCCCGGCTGGAACTCCTCCTTCGCAACCGGCGGGCCGTGGAAGTTCTTGCGCGCGTACGCAAAGTACCACACCACGGCAATGAACGCAAAGCCCGCAAACACGACGCTCGCGTAGTTCATTGTCGACGCGTCCACGGGCAGGCTGACCGGCATGCAGAAGATGACCACCGCGAAGACGATCCAGACGATGCAGACGCAGTTGATCAGCGTGCCGAACTTGCCGAGCGGGTAGGGTGAGTTGGCCACGGCCTTGCGGCGCTGGATCAGGTTCACCAGCACGGGGACGCCGTAACTCGTCGACAGGCAGATCGTCGCCACGCCGGTGAAGGAGTTGAACGCTGCCGAGGAGCCGAAGTAGATGCATCCCAGCACGCAGTCCACCACCGTTGACAGAAACAGCGCCCACAAAGGCATGTCGAGCTTGTGGTTGACCTTGCTCCAGAGCTTGTAGCCCGGGATGGCGCCGTCGCGGGCGAAGGCATAGGTGCAGCGGGAGGCGGCGGTGAGGGCGCCGATGCCGGCGAACATGAGGATGCCCAGAATCAGGAAGAGCAGGCCGAAGCCGCCGGCAGCGGAGCCGGTGACGGTCTTGAAGAGCAGCCCGATGGGCTGGGAGTTGGCGACCTCGAGGAGCATGGTGACGTCGGGGAGGACGAAGAGGATGGGGATGAGGTAGATGACGCCGGTGACGCCGGCGGCGGCGACGGAGAGGACGATGGCGCGGGGGACTTCGCGCTCGGGGTTCTGGACCTCTTCGCACATGGAGGCGACCATGCCGTAGCCGGTGAGGGTGTAGGCGGCTGATTTACAATGTTAGCTTCATGTTTTCTCATGTTTTGTGTACAAATTGTGATGTTACCTTGAAGCAGACCGACGAAGAAGGACCACCCGGAGGGCCATCCACTAGCCGAAGCATCGTAATGCGAAAACACAAACTCGGCAGAGCGCTTGCTGGGCGCCATGACCAGGATCGTGACCAGGATGATGAGCACGGAGGCGCCGGTCCAGTAGATGCAGACCTTGTTGATCAGATCCAGATACCGCGACCCAAACGCGTTCACGCTCGCGCACACGAGCATGACGGCCCAGAAGCAGAGCACGGTCTGCCACTCGTTCGCGACGAAGTCCTCGTTGAAGATGCTGATCGCACTCAGAATGAGCTGCGCGCCGCTGAAGTTGATGCTCAACGTAACGGTCCAGTTTCCCACCAGCGTCAGCCAGCCGTCGACGAAGCTGACCATGGGCGCCCAGCCGGCGGGGGCGAGCATGGCGGACCAGTAGTAGACGCCGCCGGCGGTCGGGTAGACGGCGCAGATCTCGGCGAGGGAGGCGGCGATGCAGAGGGAGATGATGGAGACGAGGACCCAGCCCCAGAGGACGGTGACGGCCTGGCCGTTGGTGAGGGTGATGTACATGGTCGTGGAGAGGCCGAAGGGCACGGCCATGATGGCGAAGGAGAGGCCGAGGATGGAGAGCATGGAGAGGTTGCGCGGGAGCTCGGCCTTGTAGCCCAGGCGGGCGAGGGCCTGGTCTGCCGAGACGCGAGGCGGTGCCTCGCCCATTGAGACGGAGCGGATGGAATCCGACATGGTGGGTGGTGTTGTAGTGTGAGTTCGGTATCGAGGTGTGTGTCCCGGTGGACGGTGTTGAGGTCGGAGGATGCGGTCGATGTGTATGTGTAATCCCGCTGTCGGCTGAGGATCGGGAGGATTGGGCCGGTTTGACAGGTGCCGTGCGCAGGGGAGTAGCGCCGGTTTAAAAGGAGTGAACAAGAAGGCCCGGCTGTATTAAAATACAAGTAAAGATACAAAAAAAGGATAAAACCGCACTCACGCGAGCTTCAATTGGGGAAGGGGAAGAAGCGGGAAATGGGGGGAAAAGAGGGTTAAGCGACTCTTTTAGTATGCCCGGCAGATTTGGAGAAAGAGACAGCAAGCATGGCAACCCAGCTATGCCGTGGTCTGCCGTCGATCCAGTCGAGTCACACACACAACGCCGTCAGCAACTACACCAAGGACACAATTCAATGACACAGAAACGGAGGAGATCCATCTTTTGGGGCCTGGGCTACGGCGGCGCCCCAATGCAACGGGATCGGGGGGGTGCGTGAGGGGGGACCCAGTTCCAACACGCTAGCCTCTCCCCCACGCCCCGCAGAGCAGACGAGCAGAGAGATAGAGACACCTTGAATTGGCCGAGATGGGCGTGGTTTGGGTTCCTGTTTGCTGGTGTAGCTGCGTGGAAGAGTGTTAGTCCGTAGACAAGAGACGACGCTGTATCTACGGGGCTAACGTCGATACGGACTTGCAACCGCGGGTACACGACTATCTTCAACAATGCTGCGTGAAGAAGCTGCTGGGCTGGGCTGGGTTCAGGCGCTTGTCAAGGCAATCATTCATAACAAGCGATATCTCGGGCCCAGGGGGGTCATGTTCGATTGTGGACTGAGAGAAATGGATCTATGGGGTTAGGTGGTTCGTGCGTATCAGCAGTGTCCGCCCGGGGCTTTTCGGTTGGGTGGATGTGTCTGTCTCTCTGTCTGCCTGTTTCTGTCTTTCTGTGTGTCTGACTGAATCATGAGCATGTCACTTGGGATAGATATCAAACAGCCCGCGGATTGGCGTACACGTCCCTCCCTCTTTGATGGCATAGCCGCGAGAGCTGGGACGCTGTAAGCTGATAACAGAGGTAACCCTCACACCTACAGAGATAGTTCTCCGGGCGCTCCCAACCGCGGTCCGCAGGATCGGTAGCAGGGAAGACACAGCAGCGAAAGGCTTGTTTTACAGCCCGTGATGTCATGCAACCCATCTTATCCCCCCTTCCCCCTCTCTCTCCGCAGACACACGCGACGAGCTGCGCTGTAACGAGCCCAGCAGCTGCAACGACGATCAGCCCTTTCGGCCTAGGGCGACATGTCAGTTACATCTGTAGCGCGGTCTGGCGAGGGGGGAGGAAAGCTTGGAGGTGACGAGCCAGCGGTTCGCCCCCCGGACAGTGAGACCCTGGCTAAGGTGTTCCCAGGAGAAATGAAGCGACACTGACAGGAGCACCTTATCGCTGTCGAATCTTAACGCCTCACGGTTCCTCAGGGTGTGGCTCGGTGAGCCCGGGTCTAAGCCCGTACGAGCCATGCCGGCCGCCTGCACGGCTGTGATACCTAAAAGGAACGTCTGGTCTGTCATCTTGTTGGGATTGGGTCGATTGGAGCTGGCAGACGAACTCCATCGGTACTCATCACCAGCATCCTCGAACATCACCACCATGTCTTGCCTCTGGGACAGACACTACAGACAACATCCCCTCTGCCAAGAACCATCTCCATAAGCCTCACAATTCAGCTACGCCAGTTCCTTGAACCCCACAAACCCCAACTCCCCGAAATAAACTTCACCTCATGCCGGCAGGTTCGCTCGCCCATCATCTGTCTTTCTCCGAGTCTCTCAACCACTCACATCACACCCAGACCGCGCTCCCCCAAACCCAGACTACGTACCCTACCTCAAAAGCAACCGCGCTCCCGCTCCACCTACGCTGATAACGGCGCTTCGCCAGCTTGCTGCTTCACAGACCACGAAACCACCATCATCCATACTCACACTCACACACGCGCGCTTCCCCTTCCTCCCTACGTGCCGGGCATCCTATCTCGGAAAACATCAGATCGCCAAACACCCGTCAACTTCAGATCAGCAAACACTCAGTCGCGACAACGAGAATCCCCGAAACGAAGTGTATGCGTCCTATCCTCATGAGTCGAGACGCACTCTTTGCCTCTCCCCAACGGGCATCTTCCGTAAGCCGCATACAAAACAGACTGATAAGAGACAGGCAAGGCACGACAAGTAATCAGGGTCCCCGGGAGATTCCTTATCAGCCAGCCAGAACACCACATCAAGGTACCGCCGATACCGTTCGGCCCGATACCTACTACCACCTCCAATGCGCCGCCTCACCCTGCAAGCCTATCCTACCATACCATCCAATGTCTCCTCCATCATCTCATCCCATCCCTTTCCCATCATCCTCACATCTCCCTCTCAAATCACTTGAGTTGATTCTCTTCACGATACCTCAGCGTTGAATCCCCAGAAAGTCATCCATCTGCGTCACCGCCAGAGATAACGAACCCCTGGCACCTCCGCCCCATTATGCCGATCAAAAGCCGAGGTCTCCAATTTCCACACACGCACGCCCCTCACTCATTCATTCACCAAAGCGACGCGTCCCTCGGCCACTGCCGATGCCGCAGACCGTGCGGCCACAATCGGCGCCTCACACACGTAAACTCTTCGAGAAGCCTTCTAGAATGCATCCTTCGTGCGCGAGAGCTTATATCAGCCTCACTGCACTTCATTCACACGTCCCCTGTGACCATTCCTGACAACTTTCTTCACAACATCCATCGTGCAGTGGCGGTCAGCGTCGTTTCAAGGGGACTCAATTGGCCCATCACATGCATGCCACCGCCATCGTCGCCGGGGCCACCCGACAAGTCCAGAACAAAGTGGGCTCTGTTTCCCGAATGCCGACTGCGAATCGTGTCTGCTCCATTTTGACTACGCACTAGGTGCTACCTGCTAGCACCGCCTGTCTTTTGATAAAAGTCTCATCGCGCCAATTCCTCCGTCGAGACTCGTCCCGTGCCTGTTGAAAATCGAATGCCCCCTTTTGAGCCCCTCTCTAAGTCCTGTCCGGGACTAATCGTACCCTGCGTCAACCAAAACGCCTTGCAAAGACCCGCCAAATGATGAACCCTCCATGTAAACAGCCAGAATGCCGTCTCTCCAACACGCCCATCGTCTACTGCGCCAGGTCACTTTCCGAGAACCTGCTTTTCCGTATCGTCATCAACTAGTTTCCTCTGCTTGAGAATCTTGACTAGCTCCGTCATAGTCACTGGCCGCGTGAGGAAGAGATCCATGCCGCTAGCAAAGCCCTCCTGTCGCGCGCTGGCCGACCCTAAACTGGTAATGGCGATGACCACCGCGGGCGGAAGGTGATGAGCTCTTTCAAACTTTCGAATCCGCCTGGTAGCCTCAAGTCCGTCCATGACGGGCATCGTTATGTCTGATAAGCTGTCAGCGACTTCTCCCTCATGCCCACGCAGTATCTGTCAACGTACCTATGAGAATGCAGCAGAACCTGTTGGGCTGCGCGGTGTAGGCTTGTAGAGCTTCCAGCCCATTCGTTGCTGTAGTATGTTTCTTTTGAAGTTTCTTCATGTATGCTGATAGAATCTGAAACTGTTAGCATGGTGCAATGCGCTTTCTTCCAATGGACACAAACTTTAAGATTGATTGGATTATCGTCCACGAGAAGGAACTCTTGTTGTTGGTTTATGGTCTTGGCCATTGATGATGACGCAAGCACTGGAGGTGTAGCTGTGCCAGGCGTTGATGCTGGCGATGCAGTCGATGCGGCGCCAGTGGCCTTCGCGGCGGGGCGGAAGGGAAGTTTCAGTGTAAACTCCGGATCAGGTTGAGCGATCCAATTGTCGAGCGGCGACTGTGTGATGATTTCATCCGAGGTCGTAGCCATTCGAACGCTTTTGATGCTCTCAGACTGTGCCCTCTTCCGCCCTGGGGACAGTTCCGACCTCAACGCGCTGTTGGGCGTGAGAGGTCCGGACATGGCATCCGGCCCCGCAGCCACGAGCTTTACGGCCTGTCGCTGCTGCCATCGATCAAGAGCACACGCAAGGGCTTTCGCAACTTTTCGTGGTCCGGTTCTGATTCCATGTTAGTCACGAACCTGTTCTGTGATGCACATTACTTACGGTTGTGCAATAAACTCCATCACGGTCTGCTGGCGAGACCGCCTGTAGGAGGTCGCCAGCTTTTGAGCTGACTCGGCATTGGCGCAAACGACGACGAGTGGAGGTTCATTGCCCCTGCTGTGAGACACGTCAAGCTTCCGGAATGCTTCTTCACTGCAAAGTGTGAGGTCCGCGGGAGAAGAGGCAGCTCCCGTACTCTCGTCCGTGATGCTAACATCCAACCACTTGAGCGGAAGACTCTCGACCGGGAGATCGTGGCCCCCGGCACGAAGCTCTTCGGAGCTATCAAGACCCCGACTGAACCCGCGGACAGAAAGTCTCCTGCCGGCCAAGGAACTCAAGTCCGCTGAAAATTTACGCCCGCGGCTAGCCGCCTTGCGTGAAAGCACGAGTGGCATTGACACGGTCATGCTAGTTCCATGGCCAAGTTGACTCTTGACGCTGATCGTGCCGCCGAGCGTTGCAACGATTTGCCGTACCAGACTCAGCCCAAGACCCGTGCCCGGAGCCAAGGCATCTTCTTGAGAGAAGGGGGTAAAGAGCTTGTTGCGTAGGAAATCCTCGCTGATGCCCTTGCCGGAGTCTGTTACGGTCAGAACAACCATGGATGCTGACCTCGCCGACTTGTGGACCACCTCTTCTTGTCTGAGTTGGACCTTGATAAAGCCACTCGATGTGTACTTCAAAGCGTTGCCGAACAAATTCATAATGATCCGTCTAAGCGCGCCGGGTTGGGAATGGAAGACCCACGAAAAGTTCGGGTCAATGTCGACGAGGATCTTGACGTTCTTCAAGTTGGCAGGTTGAGTCTCCGAAGGCTTTCTTTTGTGGCCGAGACCCTCGCTGGAAGCAATGGCGTCTAATTTCTCTTGGGCAGGAGTAGGAGGCCCGGAGGCTGTGCCGTGTCGAGCCAACTGAGAAGCAACCATGTGCTGGAAGCTGTGGCCAATGAAGACACTCTCAATAACCTCTTCGACAAGCAAGTCAAGGTGGACGTCGGAGACCAACGTCATCATGCCTGACTCGATGGACGCTGACGTCTCCGGACGCAACCCGCGTCCCGGTCCGTTGTTACGTCTCTGAGACCTGGAGGCTCGCAGGTAGGTGTTGACTTTGCTGTAATCAAGCAACTGCATTATGTTAGCAAACAGCATGGAGATGTCTAGTTGTATTAGACTTACGTGATCGATTGTATCGAGCAGGGTTTTGCCCGATATTTCAATGGTGTGGATGACATCGACTTGGAATGCGTCAAGTTGAGTGTCGTGAAGCAGCTCCGCCGCAGCAACGACACCGTGAAGCGGTGATCTAAGCTCATGGCTAAGTGAGCCGAGAATGTCTGTCTTTGCCTTCTCCGCAATAATGGCGTCTAGACGAATAATCTCTGCCATTGTGACCATGCCAAACGCACGCAAGTACGGCAAGTCGGCATCCGCGGTGAGAATGCGAGACGCGCTTTTGCTCCAGACAAACCCTCCAGCATAGCAACGCTCCTTCGAAGGATCCCACAATGGTACCACTGCTACACTTCTCGCCCCAGGAAACATGTCTACGATCGTTTTTGCTTCGTTTCGTCGTGTAAAGTACGAGTGCGCCGCTCGAGTCTCGGGCCGGGTCAACTGCTCGTTATCCTCTGTCGGAGTAAGGTCCGTGTCGTCACCTTCAGAATCAACGTGGTTCCATTGTCCCATTTCATCGAAGCTGAAGACCTTGCCGTTGGGATACCTTCGCAGCAACTTTTTAAGGAACCGTTCTCGCAAGGTCTTCCGGCCGAACTGAGGAATCTCGCCGCTATTCATGACGCTTTCCACCGTAGAAGATCTGCCGAAACACTTGCACCATCTATCATTGGCGTCCTCAGATCTCTCGGACATGCTGTCGTCACTACTAGAAAAGCGATTATCCGCGACTTCGCTCGCCCTACGAGGACCGCTGACAAGACCGCCGAACGACACAATGCTGGCATCGAGAAAAAGCGCACCATCTACTTCCAAAGACTTTCGAATCACGTTGGCGGCCCGTGAGAAGATCTTGATGGTCTCCGTCAAACGGGGGTCTGGGGGCGCAGAGCTTGATGTTGTAGTAGCTATAGTCGCGGTCGATGCGGTGGTCTCGACAGAATCACTAGAGTCGATTTTGGACGGAGAAGCGGCTGGGTCTCGACTGATTGGGTTGATGTTCGGCCGAATGGCTTCGATGGATCCAGATTTCGGCGATGGCGGCTCGGGCTCCGGCGGCGACGTCGCGGGGGTGTCGAACCCATTTGATGAAGATCTCGGCGACGGGGGTTTAGTGGTTGGCGGGGTCTCCTCTTTACCTCCAATGAAATCGCCCAGGCCATAGACCATGCGTTCACTGCGACGATAGCTCTCGTTCACCCTCCTCGACTCCAAATAATCCATCACCGTCTGGGAAATCTCTCTCATGAATTGCACCGAATCGGCATCCAGCCCAGCCCTTGGGCGGTCATCGAAAATGCAGTAGACGCCAATGTTGATGCCTTTCGGGGAGCGAATCGGAACACCTGCGTAGAAGCGGTTATACGGAGCCGCGTCGATGTATGGGCGGTTACAGAAGCGCCGGTCAGCGCCAAGGTCTGGGACTACGGCCACGGGAAGTTCGTCGTCACTGGTCACGGGGCCGCCAGCCTGCACCTCCTCACGAGTCGCTCCGACGAGAACATGTTCGCAAATTCCAAAAGCGCGCGGAATGGCCGTCCCGCAAAGCCAGAGGTGGTTTACTGATGGGTATTTTGCATTCGGTGTCAGAGGCACAGATCTGGTGGCCTCGGCGACAATGTATTGGTGCTGGCGGTCGAAGAGGGAGATGAGGGCGCGGGAAGCGTTCAGTCGCAGGGCTCCCAGCTGCGCAAAGGCAGTGAGGCCTGTGTCGGGCGACGACGAGAGAGCCGAGAATGGGATCGGGCGGTCGGGGCTGTTGAAGACGGCACTGGGAATGTGGAAAGAATCATATCTAGAGACGCAACGCTTGTCAGTAGAGCGCTCCCGGGTCCAGAGCTACACCTTGTCAAGCAAGCTGGCAGCAAGTGGTCTGCGTACTTGAATGTCTCCCACTCACGGGCGCCTTCAGATATCTTGTTCATGCTTCATTCAGGGTCGTAGGAGGTTTGCGATGAAGCTCGTCTTGCCCATGGTCTGACGATGGGATCTGGGAGGCGGCAGGAACAACAATGGGGAGGTTTTGTTCTCAGTGTTGTCGTCACAGGTTGTCCAGGGCCAGGTCAAGGAGGAGGAACAACGACAGCAGCACGCAGGCAAGCATCTGAGGTGAGGCGGAGGGCATGACTGAAATGCCGCTCCTCCCCGCTGTGGTGGAACAAGGATCCCGGAAGCCGGGATGGGCGCTGTTCGAGACGGTTGGGGGGGCAGGTCCTGGTCGGGCCAGTCCAGTGGCCAATGTGCAAAGTGCGAGTGAGAGTGCAGCACCCGCAAAGCAGCAGCCACGCAGCAAAAGGCAGGCAAGACATGGAGGTGGTCTTGGTCTTGCAGCTCGCCTAAGGTGCGTTAGTGCGGCCATGGTTGCAGGGCAGCAGGCGGGCAGAGGGCAGATGGATCATGGAACGGCATGGGCCAAGCCAGCGACTATCCTTGCCCTGGATGGGAAACCGGTTCTTCGGGCAGTTTGGCATCCACCGTCGTCGGTCCATGGACCATATCGACTTCGCCCGTGGGCCGTCCAAGGTAGGTACGGACAGGTACCCATCCATCCAACCATCAGAATTGCCCCTCCTTTTTCCCATGATCCCATCCACCGTCGACGTGCTGCGCGGGAGGAGGACGGCGTGCGTGACCTGGGTGTGTATGTTGGTTTGGGCCATTGAGCCTGTCGTTTGCCTTCGTTTTGCGTGTCCCGGGATGTCCCTCGGAGATCCTGAGATGCGCTAGGCTTTAGTGGCCGTCGAAGAAAGTGTGCGGCTTGTCTCTTTTTGCAGCCCAAGCCTGATGTTTTGGCGACAGATGAGCCGGACTCCGCAGGCCAAAAGAAAAAAAGGTGAGCAGAGTTCAGATGCCCAACCGCTGCAACCTCTGGCTCTGGCGGTAAGTGTGGCCACTAAGCACTGTTTGAGTGTGTGTTCCGATCAGGCGGCGTTCTGCATGGTGCTAGAGGCTGGACGAGGCCGATGGTTTCTTGGGACCAAGGTTTAAGGGTCTGGAGGCGCTCTAGCGCAGCCACATGTGTTCTGGAAGGCAGAGATTTTTAGCGTGTTTCGCGGCCTGGAGACGAACAAACGAATAGAGGCAGAGGCTAAAACAGTCGAGTTGGATGGTGGGATGGCACAGATGGTTCTTGGGGGTGCCGTGTGGTGTGGTGTGGCGGCTGGAGGAGGCAGACACGCAGACCCCGGCCAATCAACCTTTTGCGAAGTGTGATTTGTGACTTGGGCAGCGAGATCCGAGGCCGATTTCGATGGCGAGAAGAAGTGATCAGCGAACTCAGGTAACGTAGGGCAAAGCTTCGTGGGTTTTCAAGAGCGGCCAGACTCTTCTGCTGTGGGCGGTGGACCACCATGGGTGATGGACCTTGGTATGGGGATCATGGATCTGCCTCTGGCTCGGTGTAACAGTGTCCGCAGGCAGCGCGAGGTATGGATGGCATTGTGGTGTGAGTTGAAGTATCTGTACACTGAGTGCCTCTGTCGTGTGGGCATCATGAGCGAAGGATGTCGCAGTGCCAACCCAATGGTCACCGGCCGCCCATCACTGGTTGAACGGTCACCGCCTCGCCATTGTCGGCACTGTCATCCTCCACCTGACGACCTGATCGTGATGAGCCCATGGTTTTCGTTGGAGCGACGAGAAAGTCTGACGATGCACTGATGGCAGACTCGCGGCTGAAGGCAGCGCAACGGCCAACCAGAAGGGTGCTACGGGGACGGGACTGGCTCCGGGATCCCTGAATTCGACCCCCACTATCTGTACATCTGTACTCCCTGGTGGTGAGCCCTTGGTTGGTGTGCCCCTGGTCAGCCCCCAACGCGGCGCCCTTGTTGATCAACGGCCGGTGGAAAGGAGAGGGAAAAGCTGGCATCGATGCAAATCGGAGATGCCAGGAATGCAGCTGATCGATGAGCCTAGGAATGGGAGATTTCGAGGAATGCCGTGACGGGCAGGAGGGAATGGAATTGCTGCTCAGCCGATGTTGCAACCGCAGGCAGGTGCCATTCTTCGCTCTTTCCCGAGCCCCATCAGCTGTTGGCAGGGCGGGCAAGCGCAACCATCAAACAGGCAGGATCCCTCTGGGGTGCACCTTCCGCAACACCAGCAACAGCAACTGCATCTCTTGACAGGGCAATAACGGAAAGAGCAGTCACGGACTCGCAGCAGGCACTTGCTACAACAGACAGCAATCCATCGATCACAACAGCAACAGCAGCAACAGCAATCGCAACAGCAACATCAGGTGCACTGCAAATGCCACTCTCACTTCACAGTGCGGCCGCCAAAGTCAAAATCAAAGGGAAGGATCGGCCCCTCAAAACTGGCTATTGGAAACTTGGAATCTGATAAATTGCAGCAGCGGGAAGCTGGGAAGCAGCAGGGCAATTGACTCGTTGCGACCCGCTCTTTCCCTCTTCTCGACATTGTGGAGTCGCTCTTCCCTGTGAACTCTGACAGGCCCCGCAAATATGCTGTAATCCCGTACCGTGCCTCTACAGTGCCTGCACATGGTCGCTCACGTGCACCCAATAGAGATCCTGCAGAGACCACTGGAGGGAAAGACCGCCAGGTACGTACCCGTTTCGGGACAGGTTGCTTCCTGCTGCAGGCTGCAGGTCCAAGGTCCCCGTTATTCCCGGTACGTACCCCATGCGCCTTCCAAGTTCCGATTGCAGCTCTGACACGCACTTCATTTCGACCGCAACCTCATGATCCTCCATCACCACCACCTGGGCTCCTACCACTAACCAACTCCTGAAGGCGGCATTATGTCCTTTGCTATTGCATGAGCCACGCGCCCGTTCGTCTCCCTCGTCGCCAACACGCAGCTCGACATCTTGGACCCCTTTTCTTCAGCGGCCTCCTCCCGTCCCGTCGCCGTCGCCGTTGTCGTCCAGTCTCTGTTCATCCGTCCACCCACTCACTCAATGCGAGACCTGGACAGGAGGGGTCCAAGGGGTCCAAAGCCCGCACGCGTTTCTGGTCCATTTCTCCGTGGATGGTAACACTTTCATCTCTTCACAACAAGAGTTTATGAATAGCAGCAAATTCATCATCAGTCGAGTCACTTTCGCCCATTCTTTTCGGTGCCACATTCATGCAACATCCAGAAATGAGACGAAAATACGTCCCGCCCGCCTTCAGCCCAAACCATCGTCATCTCATCTCATCTTTTCCCTCGCCAACCCGCTCCCTGGATGCTGTTCTCTTGCCAACCCCGTCGGTTGCTGTGCTTCACATCGTCAGCGTCAGCAGACCAGCAGACCGTTGCAGCCAGCCTGTTTGGGGGCCCAACTCGGAGCAATGAGCATCGCCCGAGGACCCTTCCTGGACCCTGATTCAGCCCCTTGCCCGTCCCCCATCCCTGCGGCGAGCTTCCCGTCGAATCGAATGGCACCGTACCTCGCCCTGGACGACCACCCCCCGGCCTCCTCACTACGTAAGACCCCGAAGGCCCCGATCGCTCCCCCGGGTCGGCCATGCCACCCCCATCGAGCCTTGAATGCGACATCGACCCGACGACTCGCCCGGGGTTCAAACCACGAACGCTGATCACCACCACACTGCGCATAGTAAATCCGAAGCCGATTCTTTATCGCTAGAACCTTCTAGCAGACGGTAATCACGATGCTTGGCATTGTTGCTGCGTGATTGTTCTCACATGCGCGAGGACTGAGGACCCAGGTTTCAAAATCAGGCTAATGCGTCTGGAAATCAGGTTCGGAAAATCAGGCTTCGGAAATCTCACCTCACGACGTAATTACGACTCAGACACCGCCCATCTGCATGACAGCGAATTTCTGTTCTCAAGCACCCAGGGATAGCAAGCCCTTCTGAGCCTCATCGAAATTGAATGCTGCAGCATGCCGAGGCATCTAACAATATCACGGATAATACAACTGGATGTGTGCAGCCAGCTGCTTGTCTGAATCCCATCTATCCTACGCACCATCAACAAGCTTCATCCCCCCAATGACGCCTTCGAACCCGCCCCCTCCAACCGTCGCCAGGGGAGCTTCCACCGCAATCGGCTGCCACACAAACCGCGCCCCGTTCCATCCCATGATCGTCAAGAACTCCATCCTATCCCCTCCAACGTCCAAAAATGTCTGCCTCCCCTGCCCGACGAGCTTCGCCTCTGTCCACTCCCCCACGGGGAACGTGTAGTTCAGCGCGTATGTGCTCTCCCCCGAGAACAACATGACCGCATCCACCGTCCCGTTGCCGAACCACAGCCCGCTGTCCCCACCGCTGAAGACGGCGCCCTTGGCCGCGCTGGTGGGCTTGATCGAGAACGAGAGCGTGTAGTTCCGTCCCTTTTGCGTGAGCGGAGTCGTGATGCTGCACGACGGCGTCAGGACGGCGCCCTCGTCACCCAGCGCGCACGTCGACTTCGCTTGGTAGCCGTTACCTGACAGATCCTGCACTGTGCCGCCGTTGCTCTGAGTGAAGTCATATTCCACAATCGTCGTTCCCACACTCGGAATCCTACGATCGAGATTCTGCCCCGGCGCTGACGGCTGCAACTTCGCAAACAACCCCCCGTAGGCCTCCTCCGCCACCTCCCCTCCCCACTGCTTATCCGCCAGCGCCGGCAGCCCGTCCCTCCACTGGTAGTACGCCTCCGTCACTGTCGTCGCGTTCGGCCCGAAGTCGTTCCACTGCGGTGCTATATGCCCCAGCAGCGCCGCACTATCCCTCGCCGCGTTGTTCGTCGCGTTCTCCCGGTCAAACACGTTCGGCGCGAACGCCGTCCCGTCGGGCGACCCGTGGAAGATGAAGTCCAGGCTGAGCTCGTGGCCGTACCACTCGGACCACTTGCCCACCGTGTAGATGTAGTCGCCCGAGTTGAGCACCGCGTAGCCGTTGTTAACAAAGTCCCACAGCGGGTTCGCCTCGAAGTTGGCCCAGTGCTGGATCGAGACGGACTTGTTCACGTCGCCGCCCGAGGCCGGGGAGAATGTGCCCCAGATGCGCACCTTTTTGCCGGATGTGCTGGTGATGTAGTCGTTCATCGAGTCGACGAAGCGGGTGTACTCGCCCACCAGCGCCCTGCCCCTTTCATCAGCATCATCCTCGGATCACGGGTTCATGGGATGACTTACTCCTCGCTCAAAGTCGGGTCAACGTACTCATCCGCCCCGATACTCACCGTCTTCGTCTTGAACCACGGCAGGAACACCCCCCAAATATCCTGCATGACCGGAATCGTCTCGGGGTTCGACACATTCAACAGACTCAAGTCGCTGCTCAGCCCCAGACTCTCCCTCCACTGCGAGATCACCAGCGCGTGCCCCGGCGCCTCGATCTCCGGCAAGATCGTGACGCCCCGCGCGGCGCATTTTGTTTGGACGTCGTCGAAGACGTCGCGCGTGTAGGACTCGTTGGCGCGCTTGTTGAGCCCCGCGAGGGCGGGGTCGTCGGAGAGCAGGCGGAAGGCGGCGTAGAGGGAGAGCTGGCGCTCGCGGGAGTAGATTGCGACGTTGTTGTAGAGGTTGTCGGAGAGGTGGAACTGGAATGTGTTTTGTTTGAAGAAGGACATGTAGGCGCACATTTCGATTAGGAAGGAGGGGGGGTAGTAGTGGCGCGCGATGTCGAGCTGGGGGTGGTGTTAGCATTTTGGGTTGAGGGTTTGGGGTTGGGTGAAGGGGAGGATGAAGAGGAGGATGAAGAGGACATAAAGAAGGGGAGCATATGCGGGATAGTAAAAGCAGTAAGAATCAGAAGGTTACAAGAGTTACAGAGATAAAAGAGATGAAGAAGACGATAGATGTAGGACCAATAGAGACGACAGAAACAACCTAGATTTCAAGAACAGCAAAGGGAATGAAATGTAGGTAGACAGCGGATGATTTAGACATCCGCAGATACCGGCCCGAATGACAAAACTTATCTGCGCCATTAACACCGTAAAAAGGCGGAAAACTCACCATCATCCCGCGCGTCCCCCATCCGGGGCTGTCAACGCCGAACCCCAGCTCCACCGCCCCGTCCCCGAGGACCATCTGCTGCAGCACCGACCGCGTGCCCCACCACGCCCCGAGCGGGCTCGCGCCGGCGATGCGCACGCCGTCGATAGTCACGTTCAGCGCGTAGCCTTCCGAGGTCTCTCTGCCCGCTGCATCTCTGAACTTGGACGCGTCTTCATCGAGGGTTAGAAAGATGGAGCCTTGCTCTGCTGCGGCCCCAGTCGTCACAGGGATGGAGAGATTCAAGACGGAAGCAAGATCTTTGGAGAATGTTTCCGCGAAGGAGCGAAGGGTGGGCGGGATAAGTGTCTCGCCCTTTTCGTCGACTGAATCAGCAAACTTCTCGTTCACGATGATTTTCGTAAAGAAGTCGGAGGGCAGGGTGCCGCCGGTGGAGGTGTACGGCACGGTCGGGAGACCGGGGAGCGCGTCCGCAGCCACACGGAGGCCGAGCGTCAGCGCCGGAGCAAGAGCTGTCGTGAACCGCATCGTCACGATTGATGAATGCAATTCGCCAATGGCAATGTCTCAGTGACCACACCTCCAGAAATTCGTCTACAGCTAGCTATGCTATATAACCACAGGCTTATCAAATCTCGATGCGCAGCTCTATTGACATCACACGATCGTGTTCCCGGCGCGCGGGGTAAACCGCCCGAATGAGGGGCGAGCCGAAATGAGGAGCTGTGCGATTGTAGAAGGTGACAGCCGCGGATCAGCGAGCCCGCCCGGGTGTTTAGTCTACCCCTCAGGAACGGCAACGGTATCGTGTCATCGAGAGGTAGCGTGCCTTGCAGTTGTATTTTGCTGTGTAGTTGATAGCAACGTTGCAATTTGCGTGGCATATCCGACTATCAGTGGCCTTGCTTTTGCGGTGGTGTTCATGTCGGTTGGGTGGGGTCTGCCGAGCTGCTACTGCGGAGCTTGAGGGGGAGAGATTGCTGGGGTTTGATGGACGATAAAGCTGGGGTAATGGGTATCTTCCATTTGGAACGTTGTAGACTTGTGGTTGAAGGAATGGGTGATTTGCATATGTTGCGCTGTATGTTGGCCCTTTTATCCTGGCCAGATAGGTTTACGACCCCTGTTAAAGTGCAGCTAACGATGGTTGGCCTGCGTATTGAAATGCTGTCTCTCAACGATGACGCTTATTTGCGTCCGTGTGGTCAAAGGTACTGTTTGGACGTATTCTGAGGTATTTCCAACGATCAGAAGCCCATAATCTCAATACATGGGGTCAGCTATCAGGGAGGACTGACCGAGCGAGAGTGACGAACAAATCTACCGTCCCAATCTAAGCATTGCGATGTTGGGTTTGGGATTCTGCGAAACACAACACATGCCATCTCGCTCATTGGCATTGGCCACTTCGGCTTTTCAAACTGCATTTCATATCATGTAATTACATGGTTTCTGGCAGCATCACCTCTGTAGGCTGAGTACATAATAGATAGAGAACTGGTTCGAGGGTGAAGTCCTGAAGGATGGAAGCCATGGCCTGGCGAAGCAACACAATGAACATGTGTGATAGCTCAGGAGGGTTGAGCATCGTCTTTTTCTTTCCCGCCCAGTAATTTTGATACGGCCGCTGATAGATCCATCCCGCTCTGCTCGTTCGACTAGTCGAGGCTTTTACTAAGAAGCGTCTCCATGTCTCAGATAGCGAGTAGATCACTCGGCCGCAACTCCCCAATGCCACCTCGCTGAACTCTCCGCGATGAGTACTTGAATTGCTTTTCTTTTTGGGATAGATGCCAATTTTTTGGTTGTCTGCGTGATGTTGTTGATCAGAAACGCCTGGGCGTAACTGGCTACGAAATTTCACTGCGGGTACATATCGGCATTTCAGCGTCAGGTGAATAACATTTGTGAGTCCGTTGAATTCGCGATTTAGATTATTTTGAGTTCTTCCCTTGAGGCTTTTCGTCCTTCTAGTGAGAACCCATCGTGGCAGAAACACCACGTAGCTCTAAGTTGGGGGGGAACTCTATGATATTGAGGTCCTTGGATTTTCCACCGATCCAAGCCAACCCAAAGTCGCCAACGACTGATTGGCGGTCAGAATACCTTTTCATGCCTTTTAATTCCTCCTCAATTTGAATTTGGGGAGGTATCCACATAAGTTTTTCCCCATTCCACGTAATCCACTCTCGGGTTGGACTAAAGCCGTAGCCAAGCCACTGAGGTGCTTGAGGCATAGATATCTGGAAATCCTCAGCTTCACTATGCGCTCCAGTGGCTGTCTTATTTCTCGTGCTGGGCGGTATTCGAATTTTTCCACGTTCGGTAATGAGGAGCGAACTGTCAGGGGAGAAGCTTAGACCGTCAATCCAGCATCCGACATCAATGACCCCTATAACTTGGCTAGGAGAAACCCACCAAAGTCTTATAAGGCCATCAATGTCCACTGAGGCAAGAATGTTTGAGTTGGGTGAAAATTCAAGGTCTTTGACAGGAGCCTCCAAGCCACTTGACAGAATCTTCTCAACTTGACAGTCCACGCGCCACAGAGAGACTTGATATTGCTTGTATCCCAGTGATTCCAGTGCTGAAGATGAGCTCACCCAGACCGCGTCTGGCGAGATTGCCAATGCCAGGACCCACGTAGGCCATGTTTCAGTACTCTTGAGGTCAATTGCCCTTCCTTCGCCAAGGTTTACGACCCGTATGGAAGAACTGGCTGCAGCCAATGGGCTAGTTTTGCAGGTGATGGACTTGACGTTGCCAGCCTTGCCGGCAACAGGCCTGTTGCCAGGCTTATCATCGCCTGTCTTATAGGTTGCAAACTTTCCGTTTGCCGATGTGGCAAATGGCCAACCGAAGTCCCGAAATTGACTAGAAATATCGATTACTGCGTGCTCCATTGCAGGGGTGTCGAAGTTCCGCAGTATATTCGGCATCAAAATTGTTTGGGACGTTGAGAAGCCTGCAAACTGTGACCAATGATAGCCCGACTGGTTCGCTGACTTCAAAGTTGGTATCCTTAGGCTTTCGGGCATTTGTTGCGCATCGCCACGCAAGGACCATATGTGAAGCTTGCCATCGTAGCTTGGCATGAATATGTGGTCCATGTCCGGTGCCAACGCAACCTCGGCCGTGTGGAATCGTTCCCCAAAGTCGTCAATAACCCTGACAGGCCGAGTCGAGTTCAAGGGCCACAGTTTCATGGCGGTGATAGAGTCGAAGCTTCCATGCAATGAAACAACACAGGACTCTCCCCCCAAACTTCCAGCGAAACATCTCCGTGCATTAGCTATCTCTGAATTCGATGTCGTTAGGATGTTGGTGGCCTTTGGAATGGGCTGGTGGGAAATGCTATGTACTTGATTGCTCACTGGCGAAAAGGCAAGGGCAGACCAATAAATTTGAAGCGGATAACCACTGATCGATCCAGAGATTGCTTTAATAAACCCGGCCAAGGCTGTGAGAAATCCAAAAAGAACACTGCCATGAGGGGAAAGCTATGGAAGACCATTGGTTATTACCAGTTTATCAGCACAAGAAGAGGAATTACACATTTGCTTACCCTTGCTCGCTTAATCAATTTGCGCATGATCCCTCCCGCCTCGTGGGCTTTACCAATGATAAACAGGGCTTCCAGCCAATGCAAGAAATGGGCTTGAAGGAACTTGTGGCTTGCATCGCCTTCTATGATATCGCCTTGCGCTTGCGCTAAATGGTGGACCCAGTGTAGACATGCATACCGAACGTGTGGCGGAAGACGCTTATCTATCAATTGTGCTTTGATGCTGTCTCGATGATCTCCGGGACGTAGACCACAGATATTGTAACACAAAGCATGATCTTCGCTAATGAGTCTGAGGCAGTGGTTTGCTAGGTAACGATGTGTTTGCTTGGCGTTTATCCGGAATTCGGCGGCCAATGGTTTTAGCAGAAACTCGCGGAATGAGAGGTGAAAGGGTCGGACCGGTGCCGTTCGGTCCTCGGGAATGTCGATCAATGAGCTTAAGGGATCCAGAACCCTGTCCACGATCACAGGCTTGAGTTTGATCAAATTTGAAAGTGGTTCGACCGCTAAAGGTTGTTCGATCAGGATTACTGCGCCAATGACCTTTTGAAATTTATCCAGTAGGGATGAGAATTCTCTCTCCGTTTTGCCTAGTTTGAATTGACTGAGAACTGGGTGATATAAAGGCGCCAACCTATCGTTGATGCTACTGTTCTTGGCGGAATTGATGATGGAAGCAAGCTGATCGTCTGGATGTCCAAAAGAGTCGCCGATAAAACGACATGCTGTGGAGGCAAAGATGAATAGGCCGTCTGCTATGCGTACTAGAGTGTCAAGTCTCTGTTCTCCCGGCCAATTTTCGCCTAGCTTCTGGGAGGGGTCTTTCGAGGTTAATGTGTTCCATTTGACCCTGACCTTTGCCAGCTCATCATGGAGGAAAACGCCGATATCCTGAGAGACGACTGACTGCGCGACGCGATGTAGTACCGTCTCCTTGAAACGCTTCGTCAAGGGGCTGAAAGCAAATCGGATGGCGATCTCCGGCCTACTCGTAACAAATATCTTCATGTTGCAGACCCTGGACTTCGACAGGAAAGCCAAATGAGGGACAAAGGTTTCAACGTCTTTTTCCTCTGCACATTCATCTAAAGCATCCAAAACCAGGAACAGTTGGCGTGGGAAGTGGGCGTTGAGTGTACTCATAGTTGTGGCGATTGCTCTGTCGTATGTTTCTGCGCCAGCTCTGAGGGCCATGCTGTTGGTCTTCGGGTGGGGTCTAGGTCTTCTGACGCGACTTTGGATAACCTCGTCGGCTTCGTCTGAAAAGGTTCCATGAGCATCGTTCATCGCAGCTTTTAGGTCTTCAGGAAATCGCTTATTGAGATCCTCTTCAAAGGCCAGTTTCAACGCATCATCGATCATCTCTTTTGTTGGCGGAAGCTTGAATTCTCGTGAACACTTCTCACTGAAGACTTCTAGAAACACCTTTTCATATTCTGAACGGAAGGTGTCTCTGAAATTTGCAGCAAAACTGTCCTCCAGAGGGCGTTGGAGCAGCTTGGTGAACTGATCTGTGATGCTTCTGGAGGAGATGTTGCGGTGGATCTTTATCGCCTTCAAGACGAAAGGCAGCACGCTGGGGCGTTTCTCTACCAGTTGTCGAGCAATGGTGCTAAGGCCCTGATCTGCCACATTCTCATGTTTCTGGCGCCTTCGCCACAGCTGCATAAAATAAGCAAAAACGCTGTTTTTTGCCACACTATTCCACTTTAGGCCTGTTTTTTGCTGCATAACTTAAGAAGAAGCTAAAATAACGCATGCAGACATACAGATCTCTCTAGCTATTATATCACACTAAAAATTAGCTGCTAGGCAGTAAGATTGATGCTCTTGCTGCTTAGAGAGACTTAGTTGCCTAGCTTTCTATTTATAAAGTTGTAGAATGAAAAAAGCAGTATTAGCTCTGCAGAATGAGATCTTAAAGTTATAGTAGTGAAAAAGAAGCTAGTGAGGATGCTAGAGAGAGATATTTCTTATTATGAGATATTTAATAAGTCTATTAATATAAAGACTTTAAATAGAGGCTGATTTTTTATTTGCTATAAAATATAATAAGCTTAAAATAGATATTTATAAGCTTTTTAAATTAGCAATAGATAACAGCTTTAATAAGGTATAAGCAGCTATTTTTATTGCTATTACTTTTAATAATATTATTAATAATAATAATAATAATAAAGTTAACTTAGTAATATTTAAGTAGATTGTGATCTACTTTAGAGAGGCTGCTGAGGCTACTTAAATTGCTAAGGCCTTACTTGCTAGGTTTAATATTAAGTTTGAAGATACCTTCTAACTGTTAAAGCAAATATTTAACTTACTAATATACTAACTGCATTAGCATAGCATTAATAATACTTAATACTAATTAGTTAAGCATAAGTTATTAATTATACTATATATCTTAGCATTTAGAGAGCTTTAGCATAATACTACTTATTAATTTAAAGTATTGCAAAGTGCAGTATTAAGAAGCTTCTATACTATAATTAACGCTCTTATCAGCCTCTATAAAGAAGTAGTAACTTTGCTATTAGAATTATATATCTCACTAGATATTAAGCTTAACACTAAGAATGCTATCTTTAATAGATATATTAGTGCTGTTAATAAGATATTAATTCCTACTTATATACTAATTAGTTAGTAAAAGAGGTTTTTCAATTAGAAAGATAATATCTTATAAAATATCTTCACTGCAGTGAAGTTTAACTACACCTTCTTATATATACTTACTAGCATAGAGAGCAGTATAAATAATAAAACCTTGCTCAGTTATACTTTCATAAAATCATTTAGAGCAGAAGCAAGTTAATTTTATCTTACTAATACTAATTTTAGTAAAAGTAATATTAGTATTATTATACTGTTTATTAGACAGAAATACTACCTCTATAACTACCTTAAGTTAAATATAAAACTGCAGTTAAAAAAGAAGTTATATAACCTCACTTATATGAGGCTGAAGAGCATTATTAAAAAGGTCTTCAGCTTAATAAAGCAAAAATTTAAGATCATAAGAGGTAAAAATACAGCTAAGTATAACTTTACAACTTAAGTTAATATTATATATATTATAACAGCAGTATAGAACTTTTTAGTGAAATCTAACAGCCTATGCATTATTAACGCGCAGCAAGTAGAAGCTCTTAAGAAGGCTAAAAATTAAGTGAGATTATAAGTAGGTGAAAGACCTAAATATAAAGTCTGCTTCAATCTTACTATATATCTATAAGAGGCATATTAATAATATCTTAAGAGGCAGAAAGATAGGTTATAGTAGTAAAAATCAGAGTAGATTACTATATAGTTAATCAATTTAGTGTTTTGCAGTACTTAATAGTAGCCACCTTCAATAAATGAATATTCAGCCTACTTAGCGCCTTCTAACCCTCTTAATATTAATGTTAACTTTAACCTTATTACCCCTCTCAACTCTACCTTAATATTAACCTCTATAACCTTCTTCCTCACTCTATAGGCGTGAAAACCCTGCTGCTAAGATTAACCTAACTAATATTATTACTCTATAAGAATAGCAATTTATTATCTTTCTCTTGCAAGCTGTTAAATGCTATTGCTTTTATTATTACTGTTAAGAAAAAGTTTAAAGCGTTAATAACTTCTTCCAACCTAAGGTTAACTTTAAGTGAGGTCTAGCATATATTAATTGCCTTCTAAGTATTATTAAAGCTAGCAGGGCGCTAGCAGCACCTATTAGTGAAAATCTGCTTTATATACTTATTTATATAGTCTGCTGCTGATATATAACTATTCTTCTTTTTCTTCACTAGCAGTATAGCTATAACGTTTTCTAAAATCAGCTAGATATTAATATCACTATCTACTACTTCAATCTCATCTAGATCTTATTATTAACTTATCTGCTTATAGCTGCAATTATTCAACGTTATAACAGGCACTTATACAGCAATAAATAGCACTATACCTGATACTATAGTAGCTTGTAAGAGGGGTAAGCATGCTACTATTTTAGTTATTAACGCTCTTACTAACTGCTCTATAGGCCTATCTATTTCTTTATGCGCAGCAGGTTAGCAAGAGAGTATATCTCTTACTTCTATAATATTCTTGCTAATTGCTAACTCTAACAGCTAGATTAACTCTAAAAGCATCTTCATACTAAATAAACTATACTGCTCTATTTATTAGTAGCTTAAGTATATAGTATGCTAGTTATATTAGCACTTTTAAGTTATTAAGATTTTGCTTAATTTATTATTATACCTAACGCTAAAGAGTCTTATTAACGCTTTAACCTTTCTAAATAAAGTATAGATAGCTTTATACTTACTAGCAAAAGCTTTAACAGAAAAGAAGTCTCTTAGAAACTTTACTGCTAAAATAAATAGAATAATACTTATCAGCCTCTCTAGCATCACTATCTTCATAATAATACTACCTTATTAATACTTAAGAGTGAGGCATAAAAACTTATTACAGAAGACTAGCATCTAATATATCTTTTTGCCTATTTAACTTTATTAAGTTAACTAATTAAAGCTAGATTAGCTAGGCATCAGCAGAGATAAAGGCTTATTAGCAGGAAGTCTCTTATCCTTTAAATCAGAAGGAGAAGACTCAGCTACTTAGATCTTATTAAGCACTATCTTCTGCATACTAAAAAGGCTTTTATTATTATCAAAATACTTAAAATCACAGTCTATCTTACAGATTGCTCTAATATATAAAAATATGCTTAGAAGATGTAAAATCTAAGTGTTTAATATTAAAATCAGCAAATTTAGGTAGTTAGAACTGCATATCAGTAATTCTATATTTGCTTAAGCATAAGAGGTTAGTAAGACATTCATCATTTGCAGTCACTTTGATACTTTTAGCTAACATTAACTTAGCAGCAGTATATACGCCACATCTACACCTCCAAAGTAGAGCCCTCAAGAGGTCAAAAAACACGAGAATATGGCAGATCAGGGCCTAAATAAGAATGCAGCTTTGTTTTGGTCCGCGACTCCTCGCCGGAAGAAGAACGTAGCTGCCAGTGTTTCCCGGGCGGCATAGAGCTTGGCCACAGTACGGCATATAGTCGATTTCCCGGTTCCAGCTAGCCCACTTAGCCAGTAGATGCGTCGGTCATCGGGGCTATTCGACCACTGATCGATTTCGCTCAGTAAGTCCCTTCTTGTCTCAGGATGACAAAGAGGCTCGTGCTCGTTGTGGTAAGTGTCGTGCAGTGCCCCGTCAGCAACATGTAGCTTGTTTAAATTGTCATTATCAAGACGAGTCGCAACGAGTAAAGTGTTTTCCTCAATTTTAGTCACTGATCCCGTTAGAATTGAGTCTCCGCGTTTCCATGTTTGGCATAAAAGTCTACTTACGCTCCAATGCAAGTTCCGTAATCCTTCTCTCGCCTTGAAGTCTGCCTTGTTGAATATGGCCTATCAAGGCCTTCGCATAAGCCGCCGCAGTTATTGACGCATATCCTTGCCAACTGTCATTTTTATGCGAATCTGCATAGTCACAAATCCCTCTGATGACCAAGCAAGGGAAATGGTTCATCAGCCCGGCTGCTTCCATCTCAAAGCAGAGAACCCCCCTCTGTGCACTAAGCCTATCTCGTATTGTGGCATCTTTCATCAATTGGTTTGAGGACGCAATGAGCCCATAATGAATTGTCGGGTCGTCGTCATCTTCTGTACGCTGGATTCGAGCTACTAGAAGATTTGCTTCAAGCTCTGTATTCAAGCTTGGAGGACTGAAGACGACGTCACTGTGGAAGAGCTTGTCTGTCTCAGGAGGAGGCCGACTATATTTTCTCCTCAGTCGTGTTTTGTTGGCCAGTACCGCAACGATAGCTTCTTTTAATCCGTTCCCGTTCTGCTCGATGTCCGCTTTCAACCCACCCACAGCAGCTCGGATGACAGCTGGTGGCTGGTCCAGGAAGCCCGTCGGCTGGAACTCTTCATCTTGGATAGACTTCCCGAAGTCAAATTGAAATACGCCACCATGCCCACTCTGAGGGGAGCTAACAACAACGTCCCCGAGGCGTATATCGTGCCTCTCGCTAGGCGCTCCGCCGCCGATACCGACCATAAGGCCAATCCGCACATTAGGGAAGGAATGCAGCAAGTCGCGAGCGACAGCCGCAGCAGAGGCTGTACCGTAACCTCCTTCGGGTAGAACAGCGATAACCACATTATGTTGACCGATGCGGCCTAGGGTGTAGTTGTTGTTATCGCGAGGAGAGAGGGCGGACGGGGGATCGTGCTTCTCGTCAAGGAATACTTGTGCTGCGACGTATTCAGTCGTGATAGCGCATATCCAACCAATCGTGTACCCCGAGGGATCGGACATTGTGATGCATGCTCGTTGGAGCAGGTCGAAAACAGGTGTCTCCCGTCTTTGGTGGTGTAAATCGAGGTGACGTTTCGGTTGACCGAATACTGTTGCTAGGCCGAGTTCTCGGAAGATGAAGGAAGAAGGGAGGAGGGGCAACGGAAAGGGAGAAATGAAAAGAATCAGGCTGAGCGCAAGCACCCCGAACCTGACAGCCAAGGTTTGTTCCCACCACATGCAATTGACGAGACGAGTTCGATTGGACATGCGCGTCTGCACGGTACTTCCACCACACACCAATTAGGGGAATCTGGCGACGCACCATGCCAAATGTTCTTCGCCAAGATGGCCTCGTGCCTCTGAGGCGCCTCCAATGAGGCAAAACCGCCTCACTCACCACTTCCCCACTATCTTTCGGGGGATTTTCTGGGAGGACCGTTCAGGCAGATAAGCAACAGGCTCTCCATCTTTGAACAAAGACGCATCATTTCGCATTGAATCATGCGACTCCTTCTTTGCCCCTTCTAGCTTTTAGCTCGGAGTCATATGTAGACCTGTCTGCAGAGTGTTTTCGGTTACTCGGAGCTCAGAGTGGGCAGCTGTCGGCGAATAGTAGACTTAAGAGATCCTGGGATCTTGTCTTTCAACGCAGCAAACAGTTTTATATCAGTTCACAGTACTTGTCAGCACATCGGATGGCCAAACGAAGTATTATGGACGTCGGCTGTAGTACATAAGAAGGCACCGATAATCTAATGGTCAATAATAGAGACAACACTCAGTCAATTGTCTTCGGTACTCATTGCCATTTCTCAGACTGGTTCTTATTTATGTAGATACAAATTGAAATTATACGCAGACACTTAGGAGCCTTGGGTGATCTCTGATGTGCTAAGACCCATCAATCATCCGGCAGCAGGTGAGATACAAATCGACAACAAGTGAGGGGAAGATGCCACCATAAACATGGCCGCTTCTCATTCGCCATGGGTGCCGGAAACAATTCGAGAAGCGCCTCTCAATGATTCTGGTGCTCCTGAGACAGCAGAAGCATCCAAGTCGAAATCAAAGTAAGCCTTCTCCGAACCCTCTTCCATGTTACCGCGGATCTGGGAAGTCTTTTGAATCCCTATTGTCAACGCTTGTCCGCGAAGCCAGAAAACGTTCGTTGAGGACCCCAATGGACAATTGGTCCATGCTTGAGGAGCTGGTACATCATCGCGTTCGCGCATAACTAATGATATACCTACAGGCCGTGCACGCACCTTCACGGACCGCATAGGCAAAGATAACGTATTCTCAGGACGTACAACCATATCGTTCACCAAGTCTATATCGACTGGGCTGTAGGCGAGGAAGGTGGTCCGTTTTTCGGCGTGGCCTTGGGAGCATATCATGAAACGACCTCCGTTAAGACCACAGAATGTCGAAGCTTCTACGTCTACTCCATGAGCTCCCATCTTCTCTGCCAGAGTAGCTCTGTCATCACACCAGTATGTGGGGTTGGAGTTGTATCCAAGCAGGTGACTCAATAGAGAGAAGAGAGTATCGGTGAGATCCGATTCATCGAATGGAGACTGAGATGCGTCAGCGAATGTCACAAACACGTTCAATATGATTATTCGGGACCATATACTTGTTCCACAGACTTCAGGAAGCTGGAAGTGCTGAGCGTAAAGGATTCAACCCATTCGAGAACATCCATGCCCAGTTCAAATCTCAGCGGTGCACTTTTCCAGATAGGCCGGAGGAAGGCCGTATCAATATGGCGGCTCCAATCGCCAGATGAAGTACACACTGTTGAGCGTAAGATGCTGAAGCTTCGCAATCTCAATTTGTCTCCTCGGAGTCGCGTTTTGGGCCAATCTGCCATCATCGGGAGGCCTCGTGATGCCCATCTCTCACGACCAGAGTAGCCCTTGAGAAGCTCCTTCAAGAAATAAGGCTTCTCGGGTGTTTCCACGCGCCAGTCTGGCACCCAGGCCGGCAGCTTGTCGGAAGGCTGTGAATTCCACGTCCGGCACAATAACCAAGTGAACAAACCATTCCGAGTTGCTTCAGCGGCGAAGGCCGTATAGACGTGTTCCGTGGACTTGTTGTAATCGGGAACAATCCGAAACAGTCTTTCGTGAGGCTTGGGCTGGGCCAGATACTCAGATCCGATCGGATCAACGTAAGCACTTTGCCTGGGATACCTTGGCTCTTTGGTCATCGAGACATCCGAAGACAGAGTTGCCAGAGCATAAATGCGATCCTTATCATCTGAGCAGCCGAAATGACTGAAAGCATGGAAATTTTCAAGCAAGGTGTGGCCGGCCCCGGAGTCTTCAAGAAGAATAATGCATCTCCACATGTTCCGCATCTGGATCAACGCGTCCATCGCCGGCCGGTTGCTTGTCCCAGTTTCTTTTCCAAGTCTTGCGATCAGAGCAATGAGCCGGATCCACGAGATTGATGATGACCCGCAGTGAATCGAAACGTCGTGGTTGCGGACAATCTCCTGGATAATCCATCGACGGCTGAACCAACGTTGTTGAAGCAAGGTATCCATGGAAGAGATAACGGCCAGCTTTTCATCGCTTCCGAGGTCCTGGCCTACCCGTCTACCCATGCGGCCGAGAAGTTTCAGAGCTTGCTCTGCGCTGGAGTCTTTACCGAGCCAGACCAAAACCTGTTCTGCTCTTTGATAGATGCGCGACATCAACGGGATTTGCAAGTCCTTCTCAACTTTATCGTCCTGATTGATACAGACTGCATCTGCCCAAAGCATGCGAGGGCGATCCCTGAGACGAAAACAGCGAAGTGCATCAGAAAGGCTTCGGGTAATGCGGAACACAGTGTCCTGTCTGTTGAGATGAAGGGTATGATCGAAGATTGCGTCGCCCCAGGTGTAGGATATGGCTTCAAAAGAAATATCTTCGTCGTCGTCGATATTGACGTCCCGGATGTAGCAATTTAGGGGCGAGTCAAACGTTGTAGAGTGCAACAAGTGAATGACCCGAACATGACGCCCAGTCGGTAACGGGGAGTACACATACTCCATTTGGGACATCTGTGACACGCCTGAGGTCGAGAGGTAAGGCTGAATGAGGCGTGACACGACACGTAATTGAGGATGGGACTTTGCAAATGTTCAAGAATCCACGAGTACCGAGATACAGACATTTGTATCAGATCATGTTGGAACATTAAGCGCCCGATGGAACATCGTGAAACGCCGTTGGTTCTCTTTTGGCCCCCTTGTCGGTCTGGGCACGAGAGCACACCCGCAAGCTTTCGAAGAGAAATCGCGGCCAGCGCCTCTGCCGTATTGGCCAAGCGGCTAGCTCATATTCTTGCTTGAGTAGGTCGAGAGATTGATGCATCGAAGGAAAGGCCCCAAGCACAAATCAGAATCAGAGTCGAATGCCGGGCGGCTGTGAGTGGGGCTCGTTCATTCGATCCTCGTTGAGTTTCCACCGCGGTGGTCTTCTTCAGTGGTTCGTTGGATTGACACTCACCAACGATGTCGTTAGCGCGCGGTTGGGTCTTCAACGCGCCTAAAGTTATTTATAACTCCGTCATGATTACAACCAACAAGTTCAATTCGCATGCATTCTTCAGGGGTTTTGCAAACCTGTTGCTGATAACGGCGGGGGGGATCGGAGGCCGTAGGGGTGTTGTGGAGGCATCACGTCACGGCGTATTTGGCGTCTTCCACGTGTGGCCTCCCTAAAGGAACCGCTAAGGTGGACGGACATTGGTGTAAAATGGCTGGATTGCCAATTCCTACATCAGCCGTGGACTTCCGGGTGACTCATTTCTGCCCATATCTATAGCCCATCACCCTGAATCAATTCTGCTGAGGTTTCTTTTATCATTTGGTATTGCACGCGCAGCACTGCTATTCGTTCTAAGCCATGGAGCGCCCTCTTGGTCCCAAAATCTCCACTGATGCACCGGCTGAGGCCCCGACCCGCGAACTGCTGCATGGTCGGTACACAGCGCTGGTTCCTCTCCAAGCGTCACACGCGAAAGCTCTGTTCAAACATGTCGGCGGCGAAGAAAATGCCCATTTGTGGACTTATCTATTTCAAGAGCCGTACGTCGAGTACGCCCAATTCGAAGCAGACATTCAGAAATGGTCCGCATCCAAAGACCCATTGTACTTTACCGTATTGTCGGGCCCGGCGTCGGATCCATCATCCGAGCCAGTCGGTTTTACGACCTACATGTCAATAGTTCCGTCTCACAGGCGCATCGAAATCGGATCGGTCTGCTTCAGCCAAAAGCTTCAGCGAACGCGGCAAGCTACAGAGACATTCTATCTCTTGATGAAAGAAGCTTTTGAGGAGTTGAATCACCATAGACTCGAGTGGAAGGCCGACCATCTCAACAAGCCGAGTCTTACGGCTGCAGACAGGCTTGGATTTGTATTTGAAGGCATTTTCAGGTTAGTGTTGACAACAGCATCAAGATAATTCCAACTCACATCTTCTAGAAAGCACATGGTTATCAAGGGAAGGCGCAGAGACACAGCCTGGTTTAGCATCACGGACGATGAATGGCCTGTTGTCAAGGGCGGACTCGAATCTTGGTTGAGCAAGGACAACTTTGACGAGCAGGGCAATCAGCGGAAAACTTTGCACCAATGCAGATATGACTTTCAATAGAGAAGACACTAGATGTGCGTCACTGGTTCTAGAATATTGACCCATTGCGTGGAGGAAAGACGCCCCTTTGGGTAGACTGGGATGAAAGTGGTAGAATGCTTTGGTCGGAGAACTGTAGTTTAGAAATACACAAGTACCGTAAACAGCGGCATCAACGGATATGCAGCAATGATGACTTGCATACCCAGGAACTAATTGCTTTTCAACCATGAGAAATAAACGGAAATGCGCCATGTATCTTGGTGTCGGGGCTTGGCCCAGGTCGTGCTGCATCTTCCCCGCATTCTGGAGACCCCCCAAGCTGGACAAGATCGGTAGATGGCGACTCAGGCTAAACTCAGAATCCCCCGATGAGGACTCAACGCTGGACCGGGGCTTCGGAAAAGCGCCGAATCGTGACTTCGCCGACCCGCAATTTGGTCTCCGGCCTTCTGATCCTCGACGACGCTACCTCCTCCGGTTGTGGACCTGACGATGTACGTTTTCCATGGATCCTACGCGGGGTTATCCAAGGCCTCGGAATTGTGAAGACATGTAAAAGGCGGGGTTGATGCTCGTAGGAAGAGTACGCAAAGGCTGGAACCCTTTGTCTCAAACGCAGCCATTCTCAATCTCAACGCCATGAAGACCAGTCTGCTGGCCTCAACACTGGCCCTCTTCGGGCTTAGCCAGGCGCAGAACTCCACCTTCCAGAACCCCATCATCAGCGGATTCAATCCCGATCCAAGCTGCATCTTCGTCCCCGAACTGAACAACACATTCTTCTGTGCAACATCAAGCTTCCTCGCATTCCCGGGTCTCCCAATTCACGCAAGTCGAGACTTGATCCACTGGAAACATGTCTCCAATGCCTTCAGCCGAGCAGATCAGCTTTCGGGCATGGCCTTTCTACCAAAGGCCACAAGTGGGATCTATGCGCCAACACTTCGCTTTCATCAGGGTACCTTCTATCTACTATGCACGCTAGTCAACCAACAACTACCAAGGACGAACGATAGTCGATGGGACAACTTTGTTCTCACGGCAACGGACCCCTATAGTTCAGATTCTTGGTCTGATCCCGTTCACTTCAGCTTCCCGGGCTTCGATCCCTCGCCCTTCTGGGATGATGACGGCAAGACCTACGTCTCAGGCGCCCACACCGCAGCCTACTACCCTGGTATTATGCACGCACCACTAGACCTCGAGACAGGTGAGATTGGGGACATCATTATGCCTTGGAATGGCACGGGCGGACGATCCCCTGAAGCACCGCATATCTGGAAGCGAGATGGATACTACTACCTACTCCTTGCTGAAGGTGGCACGCGGGAGAATCACATGGTCACGATGGCCCGTTCGCGAAACCTGACCGGCCCGTACGAGCCTGCGCCTAGTAACCCTCTCCTAACTTCAGCAAACAATACCAGCTCATACTTCCAAGCTGTCGGACATACGGATCTCTTCCAAGATGCTAAGGGCCAATGGTGGTCCGTCGCTCTTGCGGTTCGTGCCGGCGGCACATACGGTCAGGATCCAGGGGCTTACTTCGGAAACCTGCCGATGGGTAGAGAGACAGTTCTCACGCCAGTCACATGGAATGAAGGGGAGTTCCCTGTCTTCACACCTGTCACGGGCGACATGTCCGGCTGGCCGCTACCGCCCGAAGCTATTCCCGAGGAGGGCGAAGGTCAGCTCAGTGATGCAGATGATGCCGTCACCTTCCCTCCTGGTAGCAAACTTCCGATTCACTTTGTACACTGGCGTCTTCCAAAATTAAGGAACTACGCCGTCTCACCCCCGGGACACTGGAACACACTCGCACTCAAGTCATCAGTTCTCAATCTCACAGCCTTTGATGCAGATTTCGCGCTAGGACGGGGGCAGACTTTCGTCGGCCGCCGCATGGCACACTCACTGTTCCGATTCCGCGTAGACGTGGACTGGTCAAAGTCTCTGACAAAGGAGGAGATGGAGGTTGGCGTTTCAGCAATCCAAGACCAGGCGCAACATTTTGATTTGGGTATCGTCATGCTCAAACCCAATGGTAGCGAGGACCTGCGTCCACACTTGCGTTTTAGGGGTATCTCAGAGACGCCGTACCGAGCAATCGAGAGACGCCCGAACGAGATATTTGAGCTCCCCGATGGATGGGCTGGGCAAAAGCTCTCTCTTCAGATCGAGGCGATCAATAGCACGCATTTTTCTTTTTCGGCCGGGCTTGCTGGACCAGGAGAGAACTCCGAGATGAGAGTATTTGGATATTGCAAGGGTACCGAGTTGGTACCCTACTACTCTGGTAAGTCAAACTCCATTACATGCCTTGAATCACACTGATAAAGTTCAAGGGGTCGTATTAGGGGTCTACGCCACGTCGAACGGAAAGCACGGAGAACAAGCATTCGAGACGTACATATCTAATTGGAGGTACACCGGTGTGCGGCAGCTGAGAAGCCAAGAGGATGTGGACGATGCTGATGGGGCTAGAGCTCGATGATGATGATGCATCGGGTCAGGCGCTGATGCTCCTAGAGTCTTCGTTAAATCAATCTATAAACAAGCTTTGATAATTATTGCTCTTTCTAGCGAATTTCGGCAGGTCGCCAAGAGCCATCGGAAATATTTGTGATAGGTTACAATGTCGTGCTGACACAAACCCGGGGCCAAGGAAAACTTGTTCCACTCATCTTATCAAAGGGCCAAGTATGTTTCTTGCTTGTGATGCCCTGACCGTTCGGCACGTCGTCTCTTTTCAAGCATACCGCACAAGCACAGAGCTTAAAAGTCTGATTCGTGCGACCTTCTGATCCACGAGCTCATCCGGACACAGTGATGTCCTACTGGTCGACTCCCCAGATCCGACCCCAACTATTGAGTCCTTGTATGCGCCATGATCCTTGGTTCGACCTCCATATCTGCTTACAGCGGGACGCCCTGATTGCCACATCTGTCTCGGTATCCATCGGCTTTTGGGTGAGAAAGCCCAGATGCGTCCATCCAGGCGTCACACGTTGGGACCATGAAAAGACACTCGGCCTTAGGATCAAGAGGAAGAGTTTCGCCAAAGTTGTCTGTGAGCTGCTTTTGGCCGTTGGCGTCGTAACACTTGGTCGGGCCAATAAGGATATCTTCTTGGGTCAATCCGTACTTGCTGATGAGTTTCTCAACAGCCCCGTTCTGCATAACGCCATTGTCTTGACGGTCCAGCTGTAAAAGGCTGTAATCAGTCCACGTCGAGCCCTCTTGAACGCACATGCCGGCTTTTCCGAACTCCGTGCATGACTGCCTTCCTTTAAAGCGATAAATGAACATCCTTTGAGCTTGAAGTGCAAGAGCAACCGCGCGGATCTTGAAGGTGTCAATGACTTTGTCTTCGATGTCGTTCTGTGTAAAGTTCTGATGCACTCCCAAGAATTGGCCTTCGTAGAGGTTGCTGTACATGCCGCCTACAGATTGTAAGAGATTTGCGTCTAGACCTGTTTGGACAGCCTCCGACACTGCTTTCTGATATGCTTGTACAACCGTCGCCATAGTACCGCTGATCTGTGTCCACGCGAGAAATTGGTCTGTTCCAGTGGGAATTTTCAGTTCGGTGTTGATGAAGTTCAAACCCCCTTTAACCGAAGACCCTGCGGTGCTCATAGCTCCGGTCAGAGGCACAATCCCCAACACCGTATTGAACATTCGAACCGCGTCCTTCAGAGGGGTGACGTTGTCCTGAGGCTTGGGGTAGAAATCGGTGACAATCTCGGGAAGAACCATCGAGATAATGCTCGAGGCGAAAATTATGGCCGTGTTCACGGAGTTCATGTAGCTATTCCAGTTTTGTATGGCTACTAAGACGTACCTGAAAGATAAGACACCACCCACTGTTAGTTTCCCATCTAAATGAAAGTCGGCTCACGAGCGTAGAATGATGACTGACCAAGCAGGAAGTGAAACAGGCAGGCATGGTTGGCCCGCGTTGCAAAAAGAATCCAAACCACTATGTAGCGCTCTGCATCAGTTTCACCCTCAAATGCATCGTAGCTAGACGGTTAAAATACCAGAAGAAGTTTGGTGCACCGAAGTTCGAAGAAAACAGCTGCACATTGTTGGAATTTCCTTGGGTCATGTTGAACGCATAGTCCTCGAACCATTTGTCGATGCCAAGCGTGTTCCATGTATCGGCAGTCAATGGCTCGGTTTTACACGTTCTGTCAGATTCGCTGTTTTGGGGCAAAGGTGAGGCCAGGGTTAACGAGAGGCTCAAGGCTTGAATTATTGTGACGATTCGCATGATCGAGGTGGTGCAAAGGAAGAACTTCATTGGCAGAAAGTTTACAATAAACAAAAATCAACATTAGCGAGTGGTAGTATTTGTCGTTCGAATGAGTGACGGGGGCTGCGCTGCAAAAGAGTGACCAGAGGTACCAAGGATAGGTTGATTTACATGCGAAGCGGACACCTCCTTTAAGGAGTTGTAACAAACACTTGACGTGATCAAGAAGCATTTCCAATGACGGACGATGTCTGGTTGTTGTTCCGTACTTCGGATAAGTACGAGTGCCTCGGACTAAGATTATGGAGCTGCCCCTCAATGAAAAATCCACCCCAATGCCCCCTATTTAGGACCAGTGCTACATACTCCAATCAAGCCAAGCCTAGGGGTCAGGCTTCTTTGATGACCTGTTTGTTGCTCTGTGCTTTTCATGCTAATAGCTTTTCTGATAAATCTCTAATTGGCCTTAACTTAGTTCATTGGTTGATTGATTGGTTTGGCTTGGATGGCATGCGGCAGTGTTCGGGCTAAGGTGGGAACTGAGCACAGCCTCTCTATCCGCGGGCATCCGAAACTCCACGATGCTTGTGAGCACTAAACGATAAAAGACTCCCTCTGCCGTTCTCTACTACGTATGTTCTACTCCAGATGGGGAAGGTATATCCGCATGCTCCAGGGCCTCTGTATCGAGATTCAAGAATGATGTTATTGGTGGCTATGTAGAGAACGCAACTCATGTACACTCTTACAGGGTGTGCTATGAAACTTCTTCGATATAGAAAACGCAACTTAGCCTTCACATTTAAAAAGTAATAGGTCGAAATTGCCGCTTCAGATGAAATTTTCTTGTAAAAGTGCTGTCCTTATCACGTGCTTGCTGAAGTCAGACGGAGTGAGTGAGCTACATCCCTTGTCAAATTGAATGGCCTGAAAACCGGGCTCACCAAGGCCAGGGGCAAGCGCGCGGGATCTTCAGACATGATCATCATAGCAGGTCTTTGAGCCATCTCCAGCTCGAGTCATAGCTACTTTGTCACTCGTGGCGGGGTTAAAATCAACGGCCTTGTGGACGGGGAATGTCCGAGACGGAGTATCTCCGATACGGCGAAATCCCGCAGTCTTTAGCATCGTCATAATGCCGTTGGAGATCGATTTATTTGCCAAGGCCCTCGATATCTCTCATGCCAGATGGACCGTCTTGTTGTGACGAAACATTCAGTCATGTCACAAAGCGCTTGTCATACGAGGTTGACGTATGGCCAAGTTCATCCAGCAAATTTTCCTGAGACGGCTGCCACGTCTTTCCGGGCGTTCAACGAATGACATAATGACGAACATCTACCAATAGATCGAAAGATACACAGAACCAGGCCGACCGGGTCTTCGAACATCGCTCCACTCACTTACAACAGCCTAGTGTGCTGTTCCTAGCTATGCTCATTGTTCCTTGGAGTGTTCTGATGAGATCCGAATATCTGTATCAGACAAGCTCCTAAGGTTCACTCGCCGCCACGGTGGTTCTCAGCATTCTCGTCATGGTAAAGAGGCGGGCAGACTGCGGTCTTCTTCTGGAAGATCCAACGCTTGATCCACCAAGGCAAGACAGTGAAAAGCTGATAAGAGGCGTGGGTCCGATCAGGAACGCCGAATACGTAGTCTAATTCTTCCAGAGACTTTTGCTTCGTTTCGGGTACGAATAACTAGGCTACGTTAGTGACTGTCACGGTATTGATTGGAGTAGACGACTCACAAATATGAGACCTAACGCAACTAAATTTAGTCCAGCATAGAACGAGAAGGCTCCCGTTGCCGTCATCGCGATCAACATTCGAGGGAAGGTCAGGGACAGAACGGAAGCCCAGAAGTTGTTGGTCGCAACGGCCCACGACATGCCGATCTCACGATGCGACAGAGGGAAAACTTCTGCCGAGTACATGAACGGCACCGGGCCTTCTCCGGGGGAGTAGAAAGCGGCAAAGAGGTAGACGAAGGTCGCCACGGCTGCGATTCTCGCGGGGCTGTTCTCGCTGTCCTTGTCGATGAGGTAACAGAGACCGGCGGCTACACCCAAGAGATCAACACCACGCGAAAACGACGACGAAGGTTCCCTCCGTAGCATCGAGATTACTTACCAAGTAGGGTCCAAAACATATTCGGGAATGTGAAAAGCAAGAGTGTTCGCCGACCAAAAGTGTCGATCGTCCACACTGCAGGCCATGCGAAGGTGAAGTTAATCAAACCGAAACCGAAGCTGGCCCAGAGCGCCGTGTAATCGCTGATGCCGCTCTCTTTGAAGATGGTCGAGCTGTAAAAGGAAATGATGTTGACTGTTCGAAGGTTAGCATAAACTGATCGAGTTATTGTAGAGATGATCGAAAGACTTACTTCCACACATCTGCTGTGCGATCATGACGATGCCCGCAGCCCATGTCGCACGTCTGATACGAGGGATCGTGAACAACTCGACGAATCGAGTGAAGAGATTGCTCGTGGTCTTGAGGCCGGCCTCGCGCACGAGAGCCACCTCATCCTCCAGTAGCGCATGGATGTAGTAGAGATCGCGGGCTGCCTGTAGAGGTGTATTGCGCAGCCGTAGCAACGAATGCCAAGCGTTGACGGTCTTGCCCTTCTTCAGGTACCAACGAGGGCTCTCAGGGCAGAAGTACGTGCCAATCACAAGCGGCACAGCTGGGATGAAAGCAGAGCCAAACTGTAGTCGCCATGCGATGTCTCCGGTTTTACCAACAGCAAGGTTGGCGCATGTGCCCAGGAAGATGCCTGTTCGATTTCGCAATCAAACTTGTCAGCTATTTTTGAAACGAAAGAGATAACATTCTGTTAACCGCGCCAACTTTGTTAGGACTACTACTCACCAAAGGCCGTCCAAACTTGCCAAGACATGACCAGCCCGCCTCGGATGAGAGTGGGGGAGTTCTCAGCGGAGAACACCGGAACTGTACCCGGGGGCGTTAGTCAGCCTGCGTCAAGCGCAAAACTCCCCCTACTCACGTAGGGGGCGAAAAAACTGGGTTTCCATGCGGGAAACTGGTTTCCACCCCTAATATTACTAATAACTCTATAACCCTAGCCTTAAAATTAGAGTTATATAGCTTATAATTAAGCTTAAAAAATCACAAAAATTCCTATATAGTTATTATAGTTATATATATTATAGTTACTTAGATATTTATAATAATAGTTTGCTAAGAACTTAATTATAAAAGATATATTACCTTAACCTTAAATCTAAATAAATAGATATTTAAAAGAATTTCTAATTAGAATTACTATACTTTATACTAGTTTATAATAGTTACTTCTAATTTAATATAGAAATAATATATTAGATTTCTTAGTTTTTCTAAGAATTTTATTTTTCTTTAGAATTTCTTAGAAAAACAAATTCTTAGAGAAAGCTTATTATTAATATTATATTTATTTAGTTTCTTATAAAGATCTTAATATAGCTTTATATATATATATATTATAAAAATCTATTTAAAAATTTATAATATAAACTTTTAAAATTAAAATTATAAATCTATATAAAAAAAAGAAATATATTTTTACTAAGAATTAAAAACACTTATATATATAGCTATATATTATATATATCATAACTAGTAGTATAAGAATTTTTGCGATTTTAAGGGCTTAATTATAAGCTATAATATTATAAGCTTAGGATTAGGGCTATAGAGTTATTAGTAATAACTGTAATGGAAACTAGTTTCCCGCATGGAAACCCAGTTTTTTCGCCCCCTACGTGAGTAGGGGTTCTAGCGTTAGCCTGCCACACGCTTTGACCCCCGGGTAACCTCCTTCAAACCCATTCCGATTCCGAGCAGCATTCTGGTAGACGAAACTTATCAGCGAATGATCGATTGAGTTATGATCAGGTCGCCGACGGAAACTCACCTGCACACTGCCAGTTGGCCCCAGGTTTGCGATACGGCCATGCCGAACGGGGCGAGGACAGAAAAGATGGCAGCGACGAAGATGACGCCACGACGGCCTAGGAGTTCGTTCATGGGGTCGGATATCCATCCGGCACTGTAAATCCAGTTTTAGTCGAAGCTTAATGAATACGCGTAAAGCTTATTTGATGCTACTCACAAAAGACAGATAGTGATGTACGGCATGGAGTTGACAAAGCCGATGATCCAGCTGTTCTTTGCGCAATCACCCTCGTTGGCAACTGGACCGCAAGCAGAGCCAGCAGAGTCAGGAATACCAAGAGCCGTGGGGAAGGCGAGGTTGGCGCCGTTGGAGCCGGTCTGTCTCTCAATTAGCTCATCTGTAGAAACATCTGTAGGAAATCAAGATGTACCTGATCCCATCCTTGAATAGCGGCGGCGATCGAGTTGAGGATGATAGTGTAGTACAGAGCCCACGGATGCTTCCATCTGTGGGTGACTTCCTCTCGAAGAGCAGTCTTCTCGCTCTCGTCAAGTTCATCCAGAGTCTCGAAGAGGGCTGGATTCTGCGCCACCAGGGCGCCTTTCTGGAGAAGCGGACGGATGTCGTCAGGCAAGCCTTGAGTCTTCTGATATACAGCAACCTGTTCCATGAGTTGAGCCTTAGGAATTCCCTTCAGAGGGTTGCGGATCTCCCCCTCGAGATTCTGGGTGAGCTCAGCGATGCTCTGCTTCCTTTCGGCCTCATCCTGATGGTATACGTTGTCCTTATGGACGCTATGATATGAACGAGTAAGCTCTTTGTCGTTTTGACGGATACAAGGAATGGAACTCACGGCGAATCGGTGTCAAGTCTCTTCTCAGACATCTTGATGACTTTTCGGAAGTCAATGGCAGTGAGTTGCTACAGACGAAGCTGCGAATGCTGGCTAGTATCGGCGTTCCAGTACAAAGTGAGTCGTCCAAGCTCAACGTAAAGAGCACCAGTCTCAACGACGAGCAAAATAGGGTCGTCCCGTGTGAAGCCGGCGGGATGTAGAGGGGGGCGATCAGATTAAATAACCATATTACCCGCGGCCGGTATGCCTGACTGGTCCCTAGCAGGCGTTCTCTAGAACCGCGGGGAACGTTGCTCATCCATCGCGTGTACTCATCCGTACTTTCGAATGAGCGGGCGTCGGTCGAGTATGTCACCGGGATGTGGAGGGCCTTAAAGTCGTTAAAAGTACACCAGCTCCAAAGAAACTTCTGTCTGGCGAACAATGAGGCAGACTTGCCAGCCTATCTCAGCAAGATGCGAGCATCCAAATAGAGCCCGTCTCTAACGCAAAACTGCGGGGTTACCGCTGTCACTCCATGCAGCTTATGTTACAGTACAGCATAGCAGCCTGTCGGTGTCGCCATCAAAGGGTGTATCAAGGCTTGGCCTGGTTGGTCGCATGGCCGTTGGATGATCCCCCCCTGACAAGAGAAAGCTTAGGTAGCTTGGTGAAGCTTAGTGTTGCTTGGTTGGCTTAGCTGTCTGAAGTACCGAAAAGTACGTGCGCCTCGTCAACTGTCTGCCCTCCAGCGTGTGAGAGATGACGATTGCTACCGCGTTGGGCCGTGTGTGCAGTGTGCGTGGGTGGCGCATTACGCGAATGTGCCCTTGGGCAGTCGAGGCGGCACGCAGGGGTCCGATCACGTTAACCCCCGCCGTTGTCAGTCGGGCATACGGTCGAGGTCGGTCGATTCAACCCTGGGCTTCTCCGCACCAACTTCCCCGGATTGTAAGTCTGCTGGGCTGAATTCGTTGCAAAAACGACCAACGAAGATAAAAACAGCCTTGTGAGACGAGCGGTTCTTTTTAGGGTCTGACAGTGCCCACAATTGATTTGCAAGATACATACATAGGTATGCTGGCAGAAATGCCGTCAGATCGATGGACCCGTTTGTCTGGTTCAGGATTCGTCGTCCTACCGACCCCAAATTTGAAGACAGCCAGAAGGTGCGATGATTCCGGGGTTCGTCAAATGGTGGCCGGCTCCCGCATCGGATGGCACTCTTCATAGTGTCTCATGCAACCCCTCCGTGCATCGTATGACTGAGCGTGGCACTCGGCTGGGGGTAGCCAACACCAGATCGCAAGACATGGTCTTCAATCGGACACCAACTTCTTCGGCCCCTACGAACTGGTGGGTCGGATGGTAGTCATCATTCTCGTGACCAAATTACATGCAGTCCGCCAAACTCGTCATGACCGTGTCGGCCCACTATCATCGATCGCGAATCCTGCATCAAAGAAACACCAAGAGACTTGCCTCGGCGGAGGTTCTCATGCCATAGCAGATTAATACAACCTTGATATGTCGTGCCTTGGATTCTCTAGCTTTTCAAAACGGCCTTTAGTAGGCGCCTTAGTCAATATCATCATCAGACTTTTTCCATAGCTTCCATTCATACCACCACAAGTGGATGTGGCTGGACCAAAGAGGTAGAAAGAAAGACTTACCTCGGCGGTCCGCGGCTTCCAGCCAATCAATCAAACAGAAAATGGCTGTGGGGATGGACGTGCAGCTTGGAAAATGCAAAGAATAAGAGGGCCAAGCTCCAGCTGCCCCAATCCGAGTGTTCCGACGGGGGCCTAACGGGTGCCGAAGATACCGGACTGCTGACGCTGACAAAGCGCCGCGATTGGACCTTTTGTTGCACGCTGCTGCACACGACGAGCTTCCTTCCTCGAGCTTATCCCTTAGCTACGTGGTTCCATCACGAGTGCTGCGAGCTGCGAAAGATGGCGGGCACATCGTCTACTCACGTGCGGGCGTCGATGTCCGGACTGCTGGTCTGCTTCTTCGGCATCTTACTCGCGTACTCCGCCCGGGCGGGGCCGGAGCCGGGGCCGGATGCGCCGTGCCCGGAATATGTCGCACGTCATGGTATTTGAACCCGTAAAGTTCTTGCTTATCGTAGGATTCCTCATGCGGAAAGATACATGACAGCTAACGAGGGTTGCCAGCACCGCTGTTATGGCTGCACTCGGATGACCCGTTCAAGCCGAGCGACCTGCTCACCCATGTCCGCCACACCACGCCGGCGGTCGATAGGAAGCCAATCAGTGACCTCCCGTCGCTCGACCTCGACAACTTGGAAATTTTGAATGCGTATGGCGACAAAGATCACCTTGCGCTTGTATCCGACGATGACCCTACAACCTATCCGAAATGGCTGTACGGAGAAGCCCCGGACGAGACCGGTCGCATCCACAACTCCACGCCATGTGTTGTAGTCCTGGTCGAGAAGAACGAGCGAGAGCTGGATGCGTTTTACTTTTATTTCTACTCTTTCAATGAAGGTCCAAACATCACCCAAGTCTTGGAGCCTCTCGATCGCCTAGTCAAAGGCCCGAAGGCAGCTTCAGGGATGCACTTTGGCGATCACATTGGCGATTGGTGAGTCATATCACGCATGCTCATTGAGCCAGACTAACGGTTTTCTAGGGAGCACAACATGGTGCGCTTTAAAGACGGAAAACCAACGGGAATCTATTTCAGCCAACACGTAGATGGCGCAGCGTATGATTGGGATGATTCAAAAATCTCAAAAATTGACGAACGCGTACGTCAACCCAGCGAGCTTCGTTTCTTTCAGTGTGTTAATCTGATGTATCACAGCCTGTCGTTTACAGTGCGCGTGGATCGCATGCCAACTATGCGTCGCCAGGGTAAGTCGTCACTTGTCGTGGAACAAGAGACCTCTGAGCTGACCGAACATCTCAGTGTTCAAGTTCATAATGCAGCTTTAGTAGACTACTGTGACGCAGGCCAGAAGTGGGATCCTGTCCTCTCAGCCTATTTCTATCGTTTTCATCCCGACTCCTTCACCGTCACCAGGATAGAGGGCCCCGAACAATCATTCCCAAAGCTTTCTTCCGATGTAAACTTGACGTCACTATTCTACTACACCGGCCGGTGGGGCGATCTACAATGGCCCGACTCCGACCCACGACAGGAGACGGTGCCACGGTTCGGACTCAAGCGCTTCGAATCCGGGCCAACTGGACCAAGACACAAGCATCTGGTACGGAAGGGACTCAAGCCAGATCATAGACGGAAGATGGGATGGACCGAGTGGGCCGTGGGTATTTACATGGCTTGGTACCCATGCTGCTTGAAAGGCTGGAGGAAGTGGGTTCTGTTCGGAGGCTTCGCTGTGATTTTGTCTGCTGTCGTCGTGGGGGCTGTGATTGCCGTCAGGAGATATAGAAGAAGGAAGTATCAGAGACTACAGGCGGAGGATATACCCTTAGATGACTGGGTACTAGAAGAAGAGTCTTTGCTCTCATCATCAGACGAAGACGATGAGATTGGGAAGGCTGGGAAAAACAAGTCGAAGTAGAGGAGACCAGCGCGAGGTAGACGAGACTTACACAATCAAATAAAACGAGTTAGAGAGAACTGGCATATTCTTTCGGGATTATGAAACAGCCTCACGCAAAGTTAAGTGTCGTGCGAGAAATAGGACTCTATAACATAAATTCTATAGATGGCGTAGGACTCAATATGACCGGGCTTTTCTGGAATTAACACCTTCTCACCAATATTCTGCGCATGGGAACATAATACTGTGAGAAATTATGTTTGAAATAGTTATTTTTGGCTATCATCAGTTTTAAAAGCAGGAACTGTCTGCTATTTACGATCTCCATTGCCTTCTTTTTCTTTGTCACCCCTATCATCCTTGTCATCTCTATTTTCGGGGTTGGTTTCATCCTCATTTTCCAACTTGAATATGACGGGAAAGCCTATTAAAAAAAACATCAACAACAAAAGTCTGCCCACAAAGCAAACTCTGTCAGACTGAACAGGAGCCACATCAATATCGTGAGTTCAGATATAGGCAAGTTTGGCATCGCCCACATCGGGACGATCCGACGAGAGTGGATCATGATTGCCGAACACTTTGACCTTGGCGCCAAGAATTCTTCACGAACCTTACTGAGGGCAATAACATAAGTCAGCGGCTTTTAAACGAAGACCATGTCCGTGTCAATACTGCCTCAAATATGTTTTCTTCGTTCGTTAGTAAGATTTACAATCATCATATTCGGATTACTCTAGCCTCTGCGCCGAGGCTCCAACGGGACGGATAATTCATCCGAGCCGGAGTCCTCACCTTCCCAAATGCATAGAGAGTGGCAGTCTGATTTAAGTGCGAAGCTCCCTCCGGGAAGTCAAACGGTATTCCCGTCCTATGAGCTGGCCAGTACTGTTGATCGACAGAACGTTTAGACGTTGTGAGTGAAACTCAAAGCGGGGATTCCCTAGTCTCTGAAACTGCAGCACCACTCTATGACCGGTTTTATGGGTGAGCAAATGTCGAAATCCGGGACGGTCGGACGCATCGTTTGAAACGGCAAACTTTCTGCCATGATGTATTTAGACACGTGCTTGGCATTTCTTCCTTCCGCCATCCCTAATTACGGGCATTTCATCCTCAAAAAAAGCGATTGAAAAATTCACAGACTATCGCAGACAAGATGGCGACGGCGTTTTTGATGGGAGGTTACAACTTCAACCCGGACAAGGACATTCCGGACTTGACCGGGAAGGTCATCATAGTTACGGGCGGAAATGCCGGCCTCGGCTTGGAGACGATTCGGCAAATCTCCAAACATAACCCCGCGCACATTTACCTGGCGGGTCGCTCAAAGGAAAGGGGCGAGAAGGCCATCGAGGAGCTGAAGAAGGGAGGGGCAAGCGTGTCGCCAATTTCATACTTGCCCCTGGACCTCTCATCATTTGAGAGCGTAAAGGCCGCAGCTAAGCAGTTCAAAGAGGAGTCTCAGCGCCTTGACCTGCTGATCAACAATGCCGGCATCATGTCGACGCCCGACGGCCTCACCAAGGAGGGCTATGAAATCCAGTTTGGCACCAACCACATGGGCCACGCCCTCTTCACCCAGCTCTTGCTTCCCGTCATGAAGAAGACGGCGACCGAGAACCCAGACGTGCGGATCGTCTTCCTCTCCTCCGGCGCCGAAGGCTGGGCGCCCAAGGGCACGTACGAATTCGACAAGCTCAAGACCAAGATGCCCGAGATCGCGAGCCGCTACCGCTACGGCATCTCCAAGGTGGCCAACATCCACTACGCGGCGGCGCTCGCCGAGCGCAACCCCGAGCTCAAGGTCACGAGCGTCCACCCGGGCGTCGTGGAGACCAACCTCGCGCAGTCCATCATGAACAACTCCAACTTCCTCGTCGGCATGGTCGTGTACCTCGGCGTCAAGGTCGTGGCGGTGAGCCCGCAGAAGGGCGCGCTCAACCAGCTCTGGGCCTCGTTCAGCCCGGACGTGAAGAGCGGGACGTTCTACCACCCGGTGGGCGTGAGCGGTAAAGGTACCCGATTGAGCGAGAATAAGGAGAAGCGGGATGCGTTGTGGAATTGGACCGAAGAAGAGCTACGGAGCCATCTATAGAGAGATTCTAGGATGAACTTCGGTAACTGCCCGGGGCCTAGATGGTGGGCAGAAATAACGTGTACGGCTTTACATGCGAATGAAGTCACCCGGCAGTCCAGTTTCTTCGTATTGCTTTTTTCTGCCTTGTTACTCCTAGCGCAGTGCGGAGTCGAAATAAAGTGTTCAAAGACCGGCTCGTTTCAAGTATGTTGGCTCCCGTGGCTGGAATTGGCTTGCACCTCGCTGCATGATCTCCCAAGGCGGTTTGATTTTGCCGGTAAGATTGCGCCGTGAGATGTTTAGCGCGCCTGAGAAGGCTAGGACCAACGTTAGTTCGCCCACACGAATCAGCCAACTAGCAAACTGCCAGAGGAGAAATAGACAGGGTTGGGCGGGCCTGTCGGAACCCGACAACCATGTTTGCAGGTGCCCACATTACGAGGGGAGTTGCATTGTAAATCCGGCTCACCGTTCGTTGGTTCCCCTTCTTTTTGATAGAAGGCTCGCCGTCTCAGGACTCGTCTAAACTTGACACAAACTGGCCCGGTCTATCGAATTTCCAACCATGAAGTGGGATTTTGCCCTTGCTCGCCATCGAGCAAGGCCTCTTGAGCCTCACATCCCCCGAGGGCAAGTTTACGCGCAAGCCGTATCCGCTTAGAGAGCCTCCTATTCCCCACAAGGCGAGTCGGGCGGCGGAAGTCCTAGCGTCTCTTGTCTTTTGCAATTAGGGCTTTTAAGGTTAATCACACCACTTTAGGTGAGCCGACAGCTCCGAGTAAGATTGATTGACACTTCCCTGGAATAGATGGCAGCAGGCCTCCGATGGGAGGGATATGATTGCGAGATCTTTTTTGGGTTGGTCCCGGAACTCATTCCGGTGGTCGGACGCTCGCCGACGAAAATCATGGAGATCATCCCAACTCCTTTTCTGCCTCCCTCGATAGTTGCATGAATCCTACTGGAGCAGTCGGCGGGATGAGGTGGGATATCATTCCCCTTTCTTTTTCCCATTTTTTACACAGGGCGAGCCGCAAAAATCAGTGGAGCATACAGCCTTGCCTTCTGGGGCTGGACATGGAAGTGATCGGGTAGATCGGCAGGGTAAGCCCAAGCCAAGAAAAAGCGCCAAGATGCCATTGAGATTGAGCTGCCTGAAGCGGCAGTCTTCCCAGCGCCCACGATTCGAGAGCACAGCAATGTTTCTTGCCAAGCCTTGCCAAAGTCTTGGGCAAAAAGCTTCGTAGCCATGCTGCAGGAGGGCGGGAACGGTCCATCTGTGCGTCCAGACCGCCTCAACAACTTGCAGAGAGAGAAGACGGTTCGTCCCAAGGACATGGCTGTGATCCCATCGCCGCAGCCAAAACCTCTGCTTGCCGGCATCCCAACGAGGAGGGCCAGCCCACGCGCTCCACGTGCGCCACGGGAGTGCAGATTTTGAAGCTCGAACCATTTAATGAAAGTGGAGCGAGTCTCCTCAACGGGGGTAAGCAGCATGGAACCTCCGGCTGCAGGTCCAGATTGGAGGGCTTGCGCTCGAAATCATCGTCTCCTCTGGTGAGCCGGGGCATGTTTGCAGCGATAGGCCGACCGTCCGAAAGAGGCATGGCATTCTTGCTGCTGACGGAGGGCGTTTGACTGGGCAGACAAACGGCCCAGGGATGGAGTGAATCTCCCTCCTTATAAGTAACCTTAAACTTCCCCCTTCTCGAGTTGTTTCTAGATAGCTTCATCGTGCTCTTCACACTCACCTTCGTTCACTCTTTTTTCAAACCACCCACACTCCTTTCATTACCCACCTCAGTCTCTCTTTAAGAAAGCAAGGACTTTCTGTACATAACTTGAAGTTTATCCTTGTGTTGACCACATCCCATCCACCACCACCACCACCACCGAAACGATGCGCTTCCTTCCCATGATCGCAGGCTTCAGCGCCCTGGCCGCTGCCGCCCCCGCCGAGCTCGACACCCGCGCCTCGTGCACCTTCACCGACGCCAAGACGGCCATGTCCAAGAAGACGTCCTGCACCGACATCGTGCTCAACAACGTCAAGGTCCCCGCCGGCGAGACCCTCGACCTCACCGGCCTGAAAGACGGCACCAAGGTCACCTTCCAGGGCACCACCACCTTCGGCTACAAGGAGTGGGAGGGCCCCCTCATCTCCGTCGGCGGCAAGAAGATCACCGTCACCGGCGCGTCTGGCAGTCTTATCTCCTGCGAGGGTGAGCGCTGGTGGGACGGCAAGGGCGGAAACGGCGGCAAGAAGAAGCCCAAGTTCTTCAAGGTCAAGATGAACGACGGCTCCATCAACAGCCTCAAGATCAAGAACACCCCCGTCCACGGTTTCTCCATCAGCGGAGTCACCAACCTCAAGGTGTAAGTCTCTGCGTGTTCAACTATGCTTCGTGTTTACCGATCACTAACAAAATATACAGCAACAACGTTGAGATCGACAACAAGGACGGCGACTCCAAGGGCGGCCACAACACCGACGCCTTCGACGTCGGCCAGTCCACCGGCGTGACCATCTCCGGCGCCAAGGTCTACAACCAGGACGACTGCCTCGCCATCAACTCTGGCACCAACATCGTCTTCGAGAACGGCTACTGCTACGGCTCCCACGGCCTGTCCATCGGCTCCGTCGGCGGACGCACCGACAACACGGTCAAGAACATCGTCATCCGCGACTCGACCATCGAGAAGGCCGACAACGGCATCCGCATCAAGACCATCGCCCACAAGACCGGCTCCGTGAGCGGCGTCACCTTCGAGAACATCACCCTCAAGAACATCAACAAGAAGGGCATCGTGATCCAGCAGGACTACGAGAACGGCAGCCCCACCGGCACCCCCACCGCCGGCATCCCTATCACTGATGTCACCGTCAAGAACGTCAAGGGCACCGTCGCCTCCGGAGGCACCAACGTCTACATCCTGTGCGCCAAGGGCGCCTGCTCCAACTGGAAGTGGTCCGGCGTCTCCGCCACCGGCGGCAAGACCTCCTCCGGATGCTCTGGCATCCCCTCCGGCTCCGGCGCCAAGTGCTAAAGGGCTACCCTCAGTGAGGGATCAGGTAGTGGTTGATGTCTGATGAGATCAGCTAGAGGCTGAAGACTTTCGCCGCGCGTGGTGGCCGCGTGGTAGACGGGATCATGGCTGTTTCTGCGTCTCTTGAGAGATTGTAGGCTCGGCTAGTCATCGTTCGATTCTTGCATATCTTTCCATGGAATACATATTTCACATAATTCATCCGCTGGTCCCCATATCGCGTGAAATGCATTCGTTGAAATTTAATTTGAGTGATTTATTGATTTGACTCGGGGTCAAAAAGGGGGTTTAATATGTGCGACGAACTTGGATCGCCGTGCTTCCAGGGTGTATCCTGAGTTGAGGTGGGCCGTGCCACGAGGTGGTGATGTCGGGCGAAGAGACTAAATGAGCGACATACCTCCGAAACCGAGTTTATTGCGGTCCATTTGGAGCGTGATGCAGTGAATGACCTTGATGGCGAAAAATGTGCCGATGGAATGCGTTCGCCCGCAGAGTGAGGCTTTCAGAGAGCCAGGGAGTAGATGATCCTGGGCAGAAAAGTGCAGGCTCTGGGCGGGGCACTCGGTCAGTTGTTGAGGCTATTCTCACAACTCACGATGTAGGACAGGAGTTCAAGTCACCTCAACAACTCCGTAATTGCAGTGAACGTGAAGTCGACAATGGCCATGGCCAGCCAGAGGCGCGGAGATGAAGCGAGAATTAACATGACATTCCCTGTCGGAGCAGCTGAAACCTGGCTAGCTGCCTTGTTTGGCGTCATTTAAGCTTTTGACAAGATGATGCCAAGACCGACATTGAGATGACACCGCCCATTCCCCCGCTTAAGATGCGCTTCACAGTCATAAGACCTCGAGCCGTAGATGAGTTACTAAAACATTGCGTTAATGTTTCCAACGGCAGTCCTGCCAAGAGACTAAGGATGTTTGGTTTGATGATTCTCAGAGTCATGCGTCTTCAGTTCCGCACCCGGTAGTGAGTCTCATTTTGTTTTGTTTTCTTTCAAATTACGAAAAACAGCTACATGATGTGAGGTATTACTCGATGCGTACCTACCTTATAGAGAGTATTTTGGCCTATCAGCATCACATCCGGAGAGTGAGTTTTGATTTTTGAATCTCCGGGTTTTCTCTTAGTGTTCTGGAAGGCGAAAACTGTTTTCCATAAGCTTCAGGGTCTTACAGACATCCTGCCATTTGGCCTCGCCCGCAGATTGAATAAAATATGTAAACGAGAGCCATAAGAAGAGGAATACGCTTTTCAACAAAGTATGCGGCGAAAGAAGTATGCATGGTACGACTCCCAGCCTCACGGCTTGCAGCTGACGTATCTCGGCCGAGCAGCAAGGGTCCACTTACGAATGAAGATGTCAGATATCCACCTCGAGACTGTTCCATCTTATCAATGGGTACAATACTTCACACATTCATAAACATGACGTCGAAAATCTCAAGAAGACTTATTCATCGACAACAAAAGCCAGCCTTGTCTCCAGCCCGCGTCATAAGCCCCAGCACATACCCCGCGAGCCGGCCCGCTCACATGTCTCCACACCTCGGTGAGCACTCGGTGAGGATCGATCGGTCGCGCCAAAATGATCGATCACCCGGCACAACTGCAACGCGCCCATTTCATCCATCTCATCCAAGTTTTCATCTTGCCTCACTTTTGTCTATCAAGAGATGATAAGAGGAGACGGAGCCGCAAGGGTGATGTAATGCAGCGCTCATTGCCCGTCGCGCGACACAGGTGAGGTGGGATATGTGGAGAGGCTGAAGTCATCCCGCAGTGGGTTCGTTGCGTGTGCGTGGAGGTTTTCCTCCGGGCTTGGGTTTGATGTAAGACGAGGCCGACATGATGTCATGCGAGGCCACGGCGATGGTGATTTATATGGCTGCGATGAGCCTCGAATTTAAGATAAATAGAAGAATAAATCATATCAAACACTTACCAAGTCAACCGACCAAAATAAAATCAGTTTTTTATATCCAGAATTACAAACCAATCACATATCACCATCAAAATGTCTGCGCAACAGAACAAGGCTCCCTCCGCCGGCACTAAGGTAAAACTACACCTTCACAATCTCTCTCATCTTATGTTCATCATGAATAACAATACTAACAAGCGCAGGTCCAACCCGGCGCCTCCGCCCCTACAACCTCCGAGCCCACGGGCCCCGTTCCCTCTGGCTCCCTCGCAGCCGAGTCCGCCGCCAACAACGGCTCCTTCGCCGCCAACCCCTCAGCTTTCTCCACCAGCACCGGCTCTGCTCCCGGGAGCGGCGCCGCATCGGTGCCCGGTCAAGCCGGCGCAGCGCCGACATATGTGAATAACCAGTACACGCGCGACCCGAACGGCCCGCACGGCAAGAACATCACGGAGGGCTTCGACGACCGCAACACCAAGGACGGCGTGCAGGCGGCGATGAAGGCGGAGGTCGGCAGCGAGAACGACCCTGCCCGCGTGGCGGAGCAGCACTTGAAGCTGAGCCAGACCAAGGGCGCGAGGGACGCGGGGCCGAGGCAGGGTGAGGTTGGGGGCGAGACTGTGTATGAGAAGTTGAAGAGCGATGTGCAGGCTTAGAGGGGGATTGTCATGAGTGTATGAGTAGGATACCCGTGTGGGTGGATGAATGAGAAGCGATTTCACGTTTCAAGGCATTGGAGTCTGTTTGTGTGTTTAGTGATGCTAGGTGATGTTGTGAAAGGTTGGTACAGGCTGAGGAAGTTGCTGAGGTCTTGAAGTATCGAGAACTCACCTAATGAAGGGAGTCGTCTATGAATCTAACATTATCAAACCAATGAAAAGCCGTAAAGAACGCACCTTGCGGGATGCATGGTTTCGCGATACCGGTGCGAGCTTGTTGAGGTCATTTCAACCTCACACATTCCAGTAATGGGCGCTTGGTCTAGGGGTATGATTTTCGCTTCGCATCTTCGTCTACGTGACGATGCGCCTTGTGAAAGGTCGTGGGTTCAATTCCCACAGTGTCCAATGTTTTGCCATTCGTGACAATGACTCCTATTGTTTTGATGCCGTAAAGGCCACTTTGAAGTTTTGGCTAGTAATGGGACGAAGATGTTCATCGCTGAGAGTTTGTGCGTTTGCCTGAGACTGAGCTTGATTGAGCTTGCAGACGATGTCTCCGGTCAAAGGTGGACACGCACCAACGGACACCCAGTTGATTGGCCACGCAGAAACCATGCCTCCGTTGACTCTCAGGGGACGGGACGATCGTGGAATTCAACGGCTGAATCGGACATTTTTCAGCAGACTCCTTCTCTGGGGGCCGACAGAATATTCCAATTGTTCCATTGCGCCAGGGGAAGGGTGTTGCATCAACGAGGCTCAGCTCGCCAAGATGACTTCCAGGGCTTGTTAATGCTTGTCCTGGCCGCCCATCGCGTCCCGTTCAACGGCAAACCTCACTTCAACGTGCTACCACTACTGACAATTGGGTACAACACACGTCCCCAACTTTGACAGTCACCCATCCGGCATGCCAATCGCCAAATGGAGACACGACAAGAGCCGCCAATGCATCTCCAACAACTCACCGTTCGGCTCGGGCTTCCGCATGCGAGTGGAGCCGGTACAGAATACGGTTGCCTAATTTCTGGTCCGCCGCCCTTAAACCGCATGCCATGCCGCCGCAGCGCCGCGCCTGGGGAACCATCCCGTCCCCTCGGTCGATTCGTTCTACGCTTGTTCACTTGAACGAGGCGCAGACCGGGACTAATTCATTGATCAACATCACTTCTTTGGGGAGAGAAGGTGTCCCGTTGGCCGGCGTCGTCAGAAGCAGCTGTGTTGGTGGTCACCCCTGACGCCGCCACACACCGAGTCAGGGCGAACCGCTGTAACGGACACGAGCCTGGGTTTTCCCAGCAAACTCCCGCTCGCGCCAAGTCAAATATCGGATCTTTTTTTTGTTATTCAGCGGGAACAAGTGAAGCGCCGATGCGCCGGTGGGAATACGAGAAGAGAGAGCCTTGATGGGGAAAATCTCCAGAAAGGCGGTCCCGGCTGCGGCCACCACCTTCCCGTCGACAACCACCACCACCTTAGCAGCCGCGACACCACCATATTACCACCAACTATCGTCGACCTCGTTGAACTACTGGGAGGAGGAACGGTCCAGCAGACTCCATGCGCCGCCCATGAGCAGCGCGCCCGCCGGAGAGAGCTACCAGCTCGAGTCCCTGCACTCCGCCGAGGTGGACGCCGGCAAGCCGCCCTCGCCGTCCCCGTCCGCCGCGTCCATCGACCCGTCGCAGGTGCGCTGGCTCGAGAACCAGCGCAGCCGCGGGTGGGAGGTGTGCAAGATCGTGTTCAGGGCCTGCGGCACGCTCTTCAGCGCCATCGTGCTGGGCATCTGCCTGGCGTGGTACTCGTACAGGCCGAATCTCGTCCTGGATGTCTGGCCTGGGATTCTTTTGGTCGGGGTATGTCGTCGTCCCTCTGCTTCTTGTCGGAATCTGGTATGAAACTTACACGATGCCACACACAGGCCGTGCCGTCCTTCTTCTGGGACCTGGCCGAGTTTCTAACCCTGTGCGCCCGCTACGGCCGCGGCATCACGCCCAAGGCCCTCATCGGCCTCGAGCTCGTCCTCTCCGTCGTCTCTGCCGTGGCGGCGGGATACGTTGGGCTGCAGCTCAGCTGGCTGGACGGCGACCCGGCGAACAACCCGGTCAACCTCAGCCTCTGCGCCTGCGTCCTGACGGGCATCAACGCGTATGTTTCGCTGACACCACGTCTCTGCAAGACTAACACTATATCTAGATTCATCCGCTTCTGCCTCTTCATCCGCGCCTGCATCGAACGCCGCCGCGAGATCCGCCGCCGCAGACCGCGCGTCATGTACATCCCCGAGACGGGCCAGACAGTCTACGTCGTCGCGAAGCCCTTCCCCAAGCTGCCGACCTGGCAGTCCCAGAACTCCGCCAGAGCGCCCTCCTTCCCGCGCTCGCCGGTGCAGCCGTCGAGCCCCCTCGGGACCACCGAGCCCGTCGCCGCCTTCCCCGATTTCACCGAGTCGCCGCGCCCGGACACGCCACCGCCGCCACTGCCCGAACGCCCGGGACACCAGCACGCGCTCCCGTCCGCCATCAAACGCAAGCCCGTCCGTGGGCTGCCGCCGAGGACGACGCCGGGCGACCGCGATCGGCACCTGCGGCCGAGCATGAGGCCGCCGCCGGACGATTACGTGCCGGACGAGGCGGAGCTGGAGAGGATGCGGCGGGGGGACGCGCAGCCGCAGCTTATTCTGCCTGGGGACGTGGACTTGAAGTTTGCGACGGGGGCGAATGGGATGACGCCTGCTGCTGGGGATTCAAGGGAGGGCAAGTTTCGGTTGAATAAGAATTTGGTCTTGGGCGAGAGTTCGAGGGGAGGTGCGAGGACGAGGTCGATGTGAGGAGAGGAGAGGAAGATACCCCGGTGAGGACTGTTAATGGTTTTACGCATGGCGTTGGGGATTGACAAAATTGCATGGCATGGTGTCATGATATTTGCTACATTCTGGGATATTACGATTATGAACATACGGGCATATCGAGCCTTCTTTGAATAATTGCTGTTCTAGAGTGTTGTTGTTGTACTCGATCAGTCACCTCAAATCCTACAGAAACTCCAAAGTGAGGCGGTACCTTCAATTACCTTAGGCGATGGACATGCGCCTCAACGTCACGTTTCACCTGTGAAATCCCATCTCCCAGTGACATCAAAATCAAAAAGTCCCCGTATTTCCCAGTGGCACAGCAGGTTCCCGGGGGCGCCGCGCCCCGTCGCAGCATGCTTCAGGCCCTGCAGGAAACGACGTGCCCCACCGGGCGCCTCCCGCCAGAACGGCAACGTCGCGCTGTGAATGGACCGTCCGCCCTGGGAGGGACTCAATCGAGGATCGTCACCCCTGTCGCCGTCCCCTTCACCTTCTCCCCTCGGCCGCTCATCGCTGCCCATGTTGCGCACCCAATGTTTCCCGGATCAACACCACCGCTTGCGACGACTTTACAATCACCGCGTAATCCGACCCTCGACCCCGTCCGATAACGAAACCCGCACGCTGCAGAATTGGACTTCAACACCGATAGAGCCATTGAAAGACACCTCCGCATGGCGCCCATGACGCGCAAATCCCAATCGCCATAGGCGAACGAACCTCCATTGAGACCCGATGCAGACCGCCGCCGCCGCCTCCCCTTCCGACGGACCGCAACGATGGACAACACGCCCCTCCACCCAGCCATAACCACCCTCGCCCCGGACCCGAGCGGCCAGCGCCACGGCGCCTTCCTCGCCGCGATCCCGCACAACCGCTCCATGTACCGCACCACGCTCTGCCTGCGCCTCGCCTCGCTGCTCCTCGCGCTGGTCATCCTCGGCGGCGTCCTCGGCTCCATGCGCGCGACCGACGACATGTTCATCAGCAACTGGGCCATGGGCAGCCCGACCGCCGCGCTCGCGATGCTCTGGAGCGGCGGCGATCTCGTGGCGCTGGTTGTCAGGGACAGAGGCGTGCGGTGGACGAAGAGTAAGGATAGGCCGCGGAGTACGCGGTTCAGCTGGGGCAGCCCGGGGGGCCATGTGGCGGCGCATTTGCTGATTTGGGCGCCGACCGCGGCGATGATGGGGGTGGTGGTGAGTGGGTGGCTGCAGTATATGGATCCGGCGTGGTGGCAGATGGATGAGAGGCAGGCGCATACCATGACGGCGTTGATATTCTTCATGTTCTGGTTGATGTGGGTTACCCTTCATTCGGTGCCTCTGCTGGAAGTTTGCTGACAAAAGAGACACAGGGTCGTGCACTTTGCGCTGTTCGTCTTCGCGTGCGTCGAGGTCGACAACATCCGGCGGCAGTACTCGGACGTGGTGTTCGTGCCGAGGGGCGAGCTGTGCGAGATGGTCCCCGTACCGCCGACGAGCGCGTGGGAGATCTTTGTGCCGCGGAGGATGATGCTGAGCTATTTCGCGAACCATTATGTGAGGTTCGTGCCCGGGGCGGACGGGAGCGTGACGGTGGCGAGGGATTATAGTAGTCGGCAGGCGAGGTTTTGAGCCACCGATGAAGAGGATTGTATGGAACGAGATATAAAACTTTTGGCTTGGAACCAGGGTGAGAGCATCACCATCGACGACAGCGCCTAGCGGCCACCGGCGGCAACGACATCCGACCGAGGGAACAAACGCCACAGAGCTCGCTGTGTGGTCAAGCCTGTGGATGATTGCCGGCCTCGATCGAACACGCTCGGCGAAGCACTTGGATTCGACGACGGCAACAGCGCCCGTTAGAAAACCGCAGGCTGATACATTGTCAAGACCACGTCCCTTGTCCTCTAAGCGTTTCTAGAGAATCATGAGGGACAAGGCGAATCCCGGGAGGCGACAGACAGCTTCGCTGGGAAGGACGGGCTGAATTGCCTTGGTCGACAGGCTCCATCGGGAGCGCCGTTGAGGATTCACTCGCAGCGAAGGTACACCACTGATGGCCAGGACGACTTTACTGTTGGGAAATGTTGGCTCATGCTCAGAATGAGGGCGATCCATCGTAATAAGGACCTTTGGCTCCACGATGAACCAGCCCCGAGCAGTCAGAGCCCACAAGGACACCTCCAGCAACAAACGATGGATAGTCTGGCGCCGTGCGATGCACACCGGCAACAGAACATACATCCCACGCCGCGGCTGTAGAGCCAGGACGAAAAGCAGACTTGCGTTGCACCGTCAAAGTCAAAGCAGGGCCTTGGCCTCATTCAAACGGGCCTGGTTGTACACTAATATGACTTCCGGAACCATCTTCACAGAAGGGTTGCGAGCCGGTCCAGAGTCACCACAACCGTACATAGCCTTCTGGATCGGAAGATGGTCAAAAGTTACATTGAGTGGTCAAATAGATACCACAGAACGCGTGTTCAGTAGAGAGCATCGCATAAGTTCAGAGGAAGAACCCTCAAGAGAAGGGAAGGCGACATATACACATACGGAACAAGAACGGGGAAGCGTCTCATATGGACGGCAGAGGTGATTTGAGTCACCAGCTGAATGATACCCAAGTATATACGGAAGATTGGTCACATAAACGCTTGAAATAGTATTCACAGTCGAGCATACGCTTCAACTAATATCTTTTGTCCATCGCCTGGTGCTGGCAGTCCCGCCCAATCACGTCACAGGTAAAGTCAGGCGGAGCTTCACGTGACGTGACGTCAAGCCCCATTGGCTTGTTCCTGCTGCATGCTGTAGCCAGCAGGACAACTGGCAATGCTGATTAGATAAGGCAAGGATAGCCACATGCTGAGGGGCAAAGGGTTCGCTCGCCAACAGACTCAGTTGCAGCCGTCGACATTGAAGTGATTCACAGCCCATCGTGTCATTGGCCGCCTTTGTATTCACCGTGCCTGCAGCCGAGTCCTTTACATGCATTGATATTGGTAAAAATACCCGGCGCTTGACGTGGTTGTTTGCTCGAGGGACAGGAGCAGCACCTTGCAGGCCTCAGAGGCAAGGAGGGTACGTATCTTTTTAGATGCAGGTTGGTGCCTTATCGCCTCGTTACCCTATCGGTTATCAGCTTTTTCAAAAATTTGAGTCCTCCTGCCCCACTACCAAGTCGTCAGAACAGCGACCCCTCCCCACCTTTTAGCACTGGGAACCTGAAATCAGCGCTCTCCAGGCTGTGTTTCGCACCGCCGCTCCACGCCCAAAGGACTTTTTTTTTTGCTTTGTCGCTTGGTCCCGTCACCCAGTCAGAGAAACCGTCGAATTTTTTTCTCTCTCCTTCTCCTTCACGCCTCTACCTCCTCCCCATCCTCTCCTTAGAAGTCGACTTCATCGCCGACTTGACGCTGCGTGGCATTTTCCCATCGTAGTCGACCGCATCATCAGAAAACACACAAGGGTCCCGTGTTTCTCTTCGTTTTTTTCCCTCTTGCTTTTCTGCCGGACGACCACGTTCCCCGCCATCGCTTAAAAAAGTAGACGACGACCCCGCCATCGTCATCCATCACCAAAAAAACCCCCTCCTCCTCCTCCATCACAACACCGCCATCATGGTTTCCGCCTCCAAGGAGAAGAGACTCGCCGCCAAGGGCGAGAGCAAGCTCGCCAAGAAGCGCGCTGAGAAGAAGGCCGAGAAGGAGGGCGCCTCCAAGAATGCCAGCACCACCGCATCCTCGGTGAACGGCGACGCTGAGGACGGCCCCGCCACCTCGGCCGATAAGATGGACGAGGTCAGCCGCCTCGCCGCCCAGATGGACAAGCACGGCATCTCCGACCGTGTCACCACCGGTGTCCTGGCCTCCGTCCCCAGCAGCAGAGACGTCAAGATCACCAGTGCATCCCTCGTCTTCCACGGCCGCGTCCTCTTCACCGACACCACCCTCGAGCTCACCTACGGCCGCCGCTACGGTCTCCTCGGTGAGAACGGTTGCGGAAAGTCCACCCTGCTCAAGGCCATCGCCCACCGCGAGTACCCCATCCCCGAACACGTCGACATCTACCTTCTCAACGAGGGTGCTCCCCCCACCGACATGGGTGCCCTTGAGTGGGTCGTCACCGAGGCCGAGCGTGAGATGGAGCGCCTGGACAAGAAGGCTGAGCAGATTCTGGAGGAGAGCGGCCCCGAGGACCCCGTCCTCATGGACCTGTACGAGGTATGTGATGCTCTACTGAGGAACGACGAATGACCGCCAGCTAACAACCCCGCAGCACATGGACAAGATGGACCCCTCCACGTTCGCTACCCGTGCCTCCCTCATTCTGACCGGTCTGGGTTTCAACAAGACCACCATCCACAAGAAGACCAAGGACATGTCTGGTGGTTGGAGGATGCGTGTCGCCCTCGCCAAGGCCCTCTTCGTCAAGCCCTCCCTGCTGTTGCTCGACGACCCCACCGCTCATTTGGATCTCGAGGCTTGCGTGTGGCTCGAGGAGTACCTCAAGAAGTGGGAGCGTACGCTCATCCTGGTTTCCCACTCCATGGACTTCCTCAACGGCGTGTGCACCACCATGCTTGACATGCGCATGAAGCAGCTCCTCTACTACGGAGGTAACTACGACTCGTACAGCAAGACGAGATCCGAGCAGGAGACCAACCAGATGAAGGCCTACCAGAAGCAGCAGGACGAAATCGTCCACATCAAGAAGTTCATCGCCTCCGCCGGTACCTACGCCAACTTGGTCCGTCAGGCAAAGTCCCGCCAGAAGATCCTCGACAAGATGGAGGCCGACGGCTTCATCCAGCCCGTCATCCCCGACAAGGTCTTCACCTTCCGTTTCGCCGACGTCGAGAAGCTGCCCCCTCCCGTCCTGTCCTTCGACAACGTCACCTTCTCCTACTCTGGCGACGCCAAGGACGACCTGTACCGCAACATCGACCTCGGTTTCGACATGGACTCCCGTACCGCCCTCGTCGGCCCCAACGGTGTCGGCAAGTCCACCCTGCTGCGCCTGATGACCGGCAAGCTCTCCCCCACCAACGGCTCCGTCACCCGCCACACCCACTTGAAGCTCGGCCTGTACTCCCAGCACTCTGCGGAGCAGCTCGACCTCACCAAGTCGGCGCTGGACTTCGTCCGTGAGAAGTATGCCGAAAAGTCCCAGGATTATCAGTACTGGCGTCAGCAGCTCGGCCGCTACGGTCTCACCGGCGAGGCCCAGACCTCCCTCATCGGCACCCTGTCCGACGGACAGAAGTCGCGTATCGTCTTCGCCCTGCTCGCCATCGAGAGCCCCAACATGCTGTTGCTCGACGAGCCCACCAACGGTCTGGATATCCCCACCATTGACTCTTTGGCCGACGCCATCAACGCCTTCAGCGGTGGTGTTATCGTCGTTTCCCACGACTTCAGGTATGTTTTAGACCCATTCCCATCTATGAGCAGGATACTAACCCCGTCGCAGACTGTTGGACAAGATCGCCAAGCAGATTCTGGTGTGCGAGAACAAGACCATCAAGCCTTGGGACGGCACGATAGGCGAGTACAAGAACTACCTCCGCAAGAAGATGATCACGGCCGGCGCTGTCTAAACAAGATTGTTTCCTACGGTTTTTACGAAATCCAAAACAAAAACGGAAGGTTCAGGGGCCGGGTGCTGCATTTTCCCCCAATCTTGTCTCTTCCTCCTCACAAAGCGGGCGGTTTCTGTTTCTTGTTTTTTATGAAAGGCATATTAGAACAAGGAAAACAAAAGGAGGGTAGGGTTCACGACTTGAAATGACTGCTACTCTTTTGTTTTTTCCGGAAGTGTGCCGCTGCCGCCGCTGCCACGACCGCTCATGACCCAGGCCGGGCAACAAGGGAGATGAGAATTGAAGATGAGGCGGAATAGTCTGGGAGGAAGGACGTATGGAATCGGGGCAGGGAATTGAAAGATTGGCAAAACCGCGCATCTTTTCAAAAAGGGCGGATGCCGCCTCTGCATTGGCAAATGGGATAGACAGATATCTGCAGCTGCGAACTTTTTTCTTTTTCTTTTATTCCTTGAAATTGGGGTTCTTGTTTAGACGACGAGGACAATAGAGGCTTCGGCCATTGATTGCGAATGCACATTGTCTACCTTGTGTACGTGACTTGGGCATTAGGTGTGACGATGCGTTTGGTGAAGTTATCACGGGACTTACCAAGACGCGAGATACGAATGTTAAAATCCGATATGCGCCGACATGGGAGACCTCAACAAAACGGCAATCTGTAAGGTGACGTGTAAGGTTTTTCGCAGATGCCTACGGCGGCAAACGTTTCCAGTGAGCGAAGTGAGTCAGTGGCCGGCATCAGCGTCTCCGCCCCCCGAGGAGAACTTTTTTTCCCTGCTGCTGACGCTGACGCTGCGTTCTGACGAAATTTTGGGTAGATGCAAGGCGGAGGAGGTTTGATGCACGTGATTTCACGGGAAGACGAGGCCCGGGTGATGACGGGCAGGGATTGTGGGGGACACTACGCGGTTGCGGAGGTGCGCCAGTGAAGCGGTGGGCGTGGGATGAGTGGGGGAAGGGTCTGTTATTGGACTTGGGGGAAGGTGACGTTTGGTGCTGTGTGAAGAGTTACCTTGGAGATTGGAATGGATGGATCGAAGGCGGCGAAATATCTTTGCGATGTGTCGCGTCTGAAGGGGTGATGGGTGAAGGCGTTAAGATGCCCATGAAGTTGTGCAGTGCCGAAAGGGACTGATGCACTAACAATTTCCCAGAGCGTACCTGGTAGATTTCGGATCTCAAGGGGTCCTCCCACCCCAAGATCCTGCCCCCCGAACCAACCGCCCTGAAAGGATGGCGTTTCTGGGCCGGGGTGTGCCTGACGTTGTTGTTCGCGGGTGCTGAGGAATGGGAGCGGTGCGGTTTGCGGTGACCATCGTGACGGGGGAACGAACGGGACTGGGGGAGGGTGATCAACGGGAAGTCGGAAGTGAACTTGGATGCGAGGGAAAAGGGGCCCAGGAGGTGAGATGAGCTGCTGGGGAATCTGGTTGATGGGGATTCTTCTTTTTTTGTTGGTGGAGTGGGTTTTGGGTCGGTAATTTTGTCGCGCCCCCTCACTGCAGAACTTGCTGTAGGTTTGGCCCTGGTAGCAGGTTTTTTGGGGGCGTTGCGTTGTCGTCCACTGTGCATGCAACCATCGCCATCAGCACAAGATGGATGGATCAATGGATCGTGGGTTTTTGGGGGGATTGAAGCGCTTGCTGCTAGGATCCGAAGTTGGTGATGAAGGGGGATCAAAAGGTAAAACTGGGTGCCAAGACGTGTTGCGACTGTGTCGTATCAGGAGTCAATTTGGAGCGGCGACGTGCTCGTATGGCGAGATTTGAGTTTTTGTGATTGCCGAGGTCTTGGGTCGGGGGAAGGGTTTCTGGGGGTGAGGTGAGATTGAGGCCATTCCCAGCGGGTTTTCCGGGGGCAGTAGGGACTTTTGGTCGGGGTGGGTGCGGGCGATGATGAGTGTCTCTTTGCGATGAAGGGAATGATTCTCGATGTATGTCGTGTCCGCATCGATTCCGTGACGTTCGCTCGACATTTTCTGCAGCCTTTGGGGGTTTGCGCAATGCGAGTTGGTGGGCATTGGCGGTCGACAATTTGTCTGAAGGGACGGGACGATGGCAGATGGACGACGGTCAGGAGTTGGCCTGGGGAACTGGGAGAGGCGGCTGAAATGCCTCAGAGAGATGCTGTATGTGGGAAGTATCTCTTCTTCTAGAAGATGTGGAAAGATACGTGAGAGTACAAGACGTTCCGTCTGGACTGATGTGGGCGGTAGGCTGGACTGGGCCGGCCGGGGCAGGGAAGGTGAAGGGGCGCGAAGCAACCCAAGAGGCTCAGACGTGTGCCGGGATTGGCGGGAGGGCAGGACGCTAAGCCCGACGGAGCAGGGTGGTGGGGTGGGGAGGTGCCTGGTTGCTTTTCTGGCTCCAGTGTCCTGCCTGCTGGGAAAGAGCTGGGAAGGTCCCGGGCCAAGCAAAAACCGCAGCTGCAGGAAGGAGGAGCTGGGGGTGGGAGAGAGAGAGAGACGTCCCTTCCAGAAATGGGTGAATCGCGACGGGATCCTCACGGGAGCTGGGAACTGACAGGCAGGAGGAAGGAAGCAGCAGCAGTCGCACCTGCGTCGTGAAGAGAAGAGAGAGGCAGGAAGGAAGGACAGGCTATCCATGCAGCAGCTGCTGCTTCCTCACCACATATGTTAATCTATGAGGCAAGGAAAGAGTTAGGAAAGAGGAAGGAAAGAGTTAGGTACCGGGTCATAAGCCAACACACCGCATCATTGGAGAGGCAGCTGCAACAGACAAGGAAGGAAAACGAGGTTCAATCGCGGTGCATCGACGACGACGAACCTCCCGCCTTGCGTGCGCCTCGCCTCGCCTCGCCCTCGTCGCCCTCGGCCACACTCTCCCGTCGTCAGTCGTCCACACTGGACGTCCAGTCCACGTCCAAGGAAAGGCCAATCCACCCATCCCATCAGTGTCATCTCCCCCGTTATCCGCGCTCTCGCCCTCGCCCTCGCTTTCTGTTGTTTCCTGTTCCTGCTGCACACTCTCTTCAGTCCCGTTCCCATCATCTCATCCCCCCTTCCCCTTCCCACTTCCACTTTCTCCCCCTCCATCCCATTCCTTTTCTTTTCCACCATCTTGACTTGGTCTTGGTGATCGAGCTGCACCATCGTCATCACCAACCACCACCACCACTACCACCACCACCGCATCGGGGCAATTTGCAGGGTCTACGGCAGTCGGATCCATAGCGCATCCCGTCGCTGAGCTTGACAATCCGTCGATATCTTACCGCTCTGCCCTGCTTGCCCACCCCTCCCATCGCAGCACGGCCATCAATAGATATTGCAGTGTGCACCCGCGGATGGCCAAGCTGAAGCTGGGCAGCTCCAATCAATCCAATCGCCAATCCAACGTCAGAGGGCCAGACTCACCCGCCCACCCAGCGCGTATCCGTACCTCACCTCACCTCACCACGAGTACCTTGCCTGCACCTGCCTCTCTCTCGCCTTAGCTCCGAGATCCGCACATACGCACACCACGCCCAGGTTGCCCACCTCACACTCACACGCATTGGATCTCGACACCGACTCCAACCCTCATCGCCACCCGCTTTCTTGCTGCGCCTAGGGTACAATTATCTCGCAACCTCCCAATTCCCTCACCCCGACGTTCGCAATAGCATCACCCTTCCTCACTTCGCCGAACCGGCGCATCAATCGCCTGCCCGCCATCCCTGCACCGGCAACGACGCCAACCAAACACCACACCACCACGTACCTTTTTTTCGCGATCCGCCTCACCTGGCCTGGTCACGTCCTTGTCGAAACCCCCAACGCGTAATCCCGTCCTGCTGTCCACCACCCGCCAGCTGCACATGGGTCCGCGATCCTCGTTGCAGCAGTAATTCTCCCCCTCTTTCCCTTTCCCTCCCCTTCCTCCCCTTCCTTTCTCCCACATCGCATCGTCGTGCGCACTTCGTTCTAGGTGCCTCCGCCGCATCGCATCACCTTCACAATGGAGCCATCCAAAGACTTCCGCTCGACGGTGCTGCAAGCGCCTCCCCGCCACGACGACCGCGACGAACGGGATGACCGCGAACGCCGCAGCCACCACCGCGATATCATGAACCCAGCACCAGGCGGCACGCGCCATTCGGGCTTCAGCTTGCGATCGCCAACCCAGTCCGAGTTCCATCACCCGCAGCACTCGTCCTACTCGTCGCCCAAGGCGTCGTCGCACTCCCACCCGCACCACTCCCCGCGATCCCACCAGTCCGGCCTGTCGCATCCGAATCCCCTCTACTCGTCGACGTCGTCTGCCGGCGGGCCTCTTGCGCCCTCGTTGCCGGCGTTGGGAGCCAGCGGCAGCCCCGGAGCCGGGCATCACCAGGCGCCTCCGTTGTCGCCGCTGCATCCCCCCAGCGGATACTACCCGCCGCCCGAGTCGCATGCGTCGCGCGAGAAGCCGGCCACGAGCAGCTACTACGACCCGCTGACGGATACCACAAGAGAGAGGAGGGTTTCGGACGCGGGATCGTGGCATAACAGCGCGGCCAAGACGTCGCCGTCCAAGGTAAGAGGAGATCGATTCATTTGTGTCTGTCTGTCTGTCTGTCTATCAGTTTTGCTGTGGTTGCCCGTCCTTGTTCGTAACAGTAATCGCGCTGCGCTGCGCTGAGATGCGATGCGATGCGATGCGACACGCGTGCTGTCACCGTATTAAAAGCACCTTGTCCTTCGTCACTTGCACCGGCAGCTGTACATCACGTATCATGTATCACTCTTCCTTTGTAAGGCGACAGTTGCAGGTAGGCAAACATCCCACTGATTGCTGGTGGTGGTGCCGCCGTCTGTGCAGCTGATCGTCCAGTGGCTGTCTGCTTGCTGATGCTACCGGCGCTGCTCTGTGCTGTCGGTGGTGCTGGTGTTGGTGTTGGTGCTGACGCCTTTGTAATCTCTGCTGTCTTTGCCCCATCCGGATCTTGGGAGACGATGGCGTGGGAGACCAGCAATAGAGGCAGGCGGAGGCGAGAGCATCAGCAGCATCAGCATCGGCATCAGCAGAGGGATTGCCTGGATGCCTCATTGTTCACGGCTTGCTTCAATGACACCACGCCCTCCCCCGTTTTTTTTTTCCCTTATCGTGGGCTGCACCTTGAAAAAGTAGCACCTACTGTTGGGGAAAAGGTGGTGCACTTGCCCTCTGACGCTCTGTTCGTCTCTCCCCATTCCCCATTCCCGGTGCCCCGTCGCCAGAGGTGGTCGGTCGTGTAGGTTGTCGCCTCGTCAGCCGTCACCGATCAACGCACCCGTCCAGTGTTCCAGGCGTGTCAGTCCTTTAAGGTAGCGGCGGCAGCAAAGTCGCCAGATCCATCCATCCCTTCCACCTCATCAGTGTGAGAGAAGAGTGCTGGGACCTTGCGTCTGGGACCGCGAACCAGGACCACCAGGAACCTGGACGACGCCGCCTCCCCCTTCGCTTCCCCGATCTTCGTCGTTCATTCCCGTCACCACTTCACCCAATCCACCTCACCTCACCTCACCACATCCATCACTGGACCCGGGCAGAGACCACCAGTAACAGCAGTGCTGCACTACACTACACTACACTACACGTCCACGTCCACCACCAACACGGGAGGAGCGTGTGCGGTGCCCCCTTCGCAGCCCGTCGCCCATCTCCAACTTTACCCGAATGAAAATTCCCAACCCAACCCAAACTGGTCCAGCCCAGGACTCAACCCAAAATTCTGTTTCTCTTCCTCCCTAATCAAACCAATCCATCGTGGCCTTTTGCCATCCTGCACACTTCGTCATCCATCTTCCATTGAACCACCCACCACCCGACTAATCAATTTTTTCTCTTCACCACCACGCAGACCCGCGATCCTTACGGTAATTACTCGCAAACCGAGCCGGCCTCTCGCGACTCCCACCCCTACTACAAGAACGGTGCAGGCTACACGTCTCCATCAGCCGCGAACTTCCCCCCGAGGAGTCCGCGATCAACCACCCATTCCCATCATCAGCCCCATCAACCGCCTGCCGGTTCCATCAGCCCGTCAAACAGGGCCACGCCGCACATGACGTCCCCTAGCCTGCGGCACGCTGCCTCCCCCAGCGTGCACGCTTCTTCCTCAAATGGCGGCCCCGTCACGTCCCTGCCGCCTCTCGGCAAGCCCGAGCCTTCTCCCTTGAAAGCACCAGCTCCCGCCAGCGTAAGTTTCTTATCAATTGACACGCTTTCCACGGTCGCGTTCTAACTATCGCAGACTCCTAGCCGCTCCGCCGACCCCATGTCTTTCTCCAACATCCTCTCGAGCTCCGAACCCATCTCCAAGCCAAAGTCTAAATCGCCCCCGCCCGTCGAGCAAAAAGACAAAGAAAAAGAAAAGGAAAAGGAGAAGGAGGTGCTCAAGTCCGACCCGAAGCCCGACCGTGAGAAGCCTCGCTTCGTCGATCCGCCCGTCAAAACCGAGCGCGAAGCCGAGATTGAGCTCCGTCCCGAGCCAAAGGAGCGCTCCAGCACGCCCCTCGCCCGCAGGGAGAAGAAGGAGAGAGTACCCAGAAAGTCAAAGTCAAGAGCTTCCGATATCAGAGACGCCGAGTCCACACCCAAGACCAGCCGTCGCTCGTCCTCCAAGCTGGAGACCCCAACGCCTCGCGTCCCTGCCAAGCGCCAGGCCAACGGCCAGCCGAAGCAGAAGACCTTGTCCGCTGAGAAGGAGAAGAAGGTGCAAGCTTTGATTGCCCAGCTCGACGCGGAAGCCGACGACCTTGACGATGCTGATTTTGCCGAGGAGCATGCACAGTTCCAGCAGCACGGCAACAAGCGCCGCAGACTTATGCAGACAAATGACAGCGCCCAGGGGGACCAGCGACGCGAAGAGTTCGCCACGGATATGACCCGTCGACTGACTGTCCATGCCGATCTTGGTAAGCGCCGCTACGATGATATTTACTACGAGGAGGCCATGAACGAGGTCAGGGAACGGGAGCTCTTTGCCGAGAAGGAGCGCAAGAAGGACATGCAGCGAAAGCGACGCCGCGAGAAATCTATGGCCGTCACAATGGAACAGCAGAAGCTTGCCCTCGAACGCGCCCGCCTTGCCGAAGACGAGACCGAGAAGCAAAAGCACCTGAGGGATGCCGAGCGTGCGAACAAGAAGGCGCAGCAGACAAAACTCATTCTACAAAAGGGCATCAAGGGACCCGCTCGCAACCTTGTGGAGCTCAACCTCGAGGGCGGCACTATGGCCACCTTCCAAGCGTCCGACATGGAGCCTGGGACGAAGCCGAAGGGCAAGGGCCGCAGCGGGCCCAGGCCGAAGAAGTCCAAGGAGCAGAAGCAAGCCGAGAAGGACTCTGCCGAGGCCGCACAGGCTGCCATCGACGCCGGCGAGGAGCTGCCTGCCAAGGAAGAGGGCAAGATCCGCATCAAGTTCAACAAGAAGTCCAAGGACAAGGACAAAGAGAAGAACAAGGACAAGGATCTGGACGAGGCCGACATCGAGATGCCCGACGGCGAAATCGACGGCGACGAAGAAACCATTGTCGAACCCGTCGAGGAGAAGAAGGGCAAGAAGGAAAAGAAGAAGAAGGAGAAGAAGGAAGACAAGCCCGAGGAGCCGCCCAATAAGGACGCCAAGTTCGAGACCAAGGGCTTCCTCCAGATCTATGACCAGATTTGGCGCGACCTGGCCCGCAAAGATGTCACCAAGACCTACAAACTTGCGGCGGAGTCTTACCAGACCAAGGCTTCCAACCTCAAGAAGACTGCAATTCTCGCTTCCAAGGAGGCCAAGAGGTGGCAGCTGCGTACGAACAAGGGCACCAAGGACCAGCAGGCTCGCGCCAAGCGTGTCATGCGTGACATGATGGGCTTCTGGAAACGCAACGAGCGTGAGGAGCGTGATCTCAGGAAGGCTGCTGAGAAGCAGGAGATTGAGAACGCCCGCAAGGAAGAAGCCGAGCGCGAAGCCGCCCGTCAAAAGAGGAAGCTCAACTTCCTTATTTCCCAGACCGAGCTCTACTCCCATTTCATCGGCAAAAAGATCAAGACGGACGAAGTCGAGCGCAGCACCGACAACCCCGAGGTTGCTGCCGGCGAGAAGAAGGCCCAGACCGATGAGAACAAGATGGACGTTGATGAGCCGACCGGACCTCTGGGCGCCAAGGTTACAAACTTCGAGAACCTCGACTTTGACGAAGAGAGCGAGGAGAACCTGCGTGCAGCTGCCATGGCCAACGCTCAGAACGCCATTGCAGAGGCGCAGAGGAAGGCCAGAGAGTTCAACGAGCCCCAGGGTCCCGACATGGACGAGGAGGGCGAGATGAACTTCCAGAACCCTGCCGGTATGGGCGACGTTGAGATTGAGCAGCCCAAGCTCATCAACGCCCAGCTCAAGGAGTACCAGCTCAAGGGTCTCAACTGGCTCGCCAACCTGTACGAGCAGGGCATCAACGGTATTCTTGCAGACGAGATGGGTCTCGGAAAGACTGTCCAGTCCATTTCCGTCATGGCCTACCTCGCCGAAAAGTACGACATCTGGGGTCCGTTCCTCGTCGTCGCACCCGCCTCCACCCTTCACAACTGGGAGCAGGAAATCCGCAAGTTCGTGCCGGAGTTTAAGATTCTCCCGTACTGGGGTTCTGCCGGCGACAGAAAGGTGCTTCGAAAGTTCTGGGATCGCAAGCACTCAACGTACAAGAAGGAGGCATCCTTCCACGTTTGCGTTACGTCGTACCAGCTTGTCGTGTCCGATGTTGCCTACTTCCAGAAGATGAAGTGGCAGTACATGATTCTCGACGAGGCCCAGGCCATCAAGAGCTCTCAGAGTTCCAGATGGAAGAGCTTGCTGGGCTTCCACTGCCGTAATCGTCTCCTGCTTACCGGTACTCCCATTCAGAACAACATGCAGGAACTGTGGGCTTTGCTCCATTTCATCATGCCGTCACTCTTCGACTCTCACGACGAGTTCAGCGAATGGTTCTCCAAGGACATTGAGTCGCACGCGCAGAGTAACACCAAGCTCAACGAGGACCAGCTCAAGCGTCTGCACATGATTTTGAAGCCATTCATGTTACGTCGTGTCAAGAAGCATGTGCAGAAGGAGCTCGGAGACAAGATTGAGGAAGATGTCTACTGCGACCTCACCTACAGACAGAGAGCCATCTACAGCAACCTTCGGAACCAGATCAGCATCATGGATCTTATCGAGAAGGCTACTGCAGGCGACAGCGACGATTCCGGTACTCTCATGAACCTTGTCATGCAGTTCCGAAAGGTCTGCAACCACCCCGATCTGTTTGAGAGAGCCGACACTACCTCTCCATTCTCGTTTGGGTACTTCGCCGAGACAGCCTCATTTATCCGAGAAGGTAATGAGGTTAATGTGGGCTATTCGACGCGCAATACCATCGAGTACGACTTGCCTCGGCTCCTTTGGAGAGGAGATGGCCGCGTCAACAAGAGCGACATCAACAACCCCAAGGCGGGATGGCGGAACAAGAATCTGCAGCACATGATGAACATCTTCACCCCGGAGCACATCAAAGAGAGCATGGAAGGCTCTGACAACTTTTCGTTCCTGCGTTTCGCCGACACCAGCCCGAATGAGGTGTACAAGGCCAGCCACCAGGACATCTTCACACGCGCAGTCGAGCTGTCCCAGAGGAAGAATCGTCTGGGCCACATGAATGTTGCCTATGAAGAGCCTGAGGACATCAACTTCACGCCTGCCCACGCACTGTTCCAGATCAAGGAGCGCAGGAACAGGCAGCCTTTGGCCGACATCACCGAGGAGGGTATCCTGGCCAACCTGATGAACGTCGCCCGCAGCGAGTACTCGGAGAGCGGACTGGGCCGTCTGGAGCAAGCTGGTCGTCCTCGCGCCTCAGCGCCCCCTATTGAGGTCAGCTGCTGCAGCCGTGGCGCCGACATTGAGCGGGAGAACATCATGTTTAATATGCCCATGCGCAAGAGCTTGTTCGGCCCCACCATCCATGAAGAGCGGGCGATGGTCACGGAGAAGATCCCGATCGAGCGATTCCCGCCCCACAAGTTGTTGCCTGCCCCCGACAGCGAGAAGAGAAAGTTCACCAACATCGCTGTGCCGTCCATGCGTCGCTTCGTCACGGACAGCGGCAAGCTCGCGGTGCTCGACAGGCTACTTACTAAGCTTAAGGCCGAGGGACATCGCGTGCTGCTCTATTTCCAGATGACTCGCATGATCGACCTGATGGAGGAGTACCTGACCTACCGAAACTACAAGTACTGTCGTCTCGATGGTTCCACCAAGCTCGAGGACAGAAGAGATACAGTTGCCGACTTCCAGACTCGCCCCGAGATCTTCATCTTCCTGCTGTCCACCCGTGCCGGTGGTCTCGGTATCAACCTAACGTCTGCCGATACCGTCATCTTCTACGACTCCGATTGGAACCCTACAATCGACTCGCAGGCCATGGACAGAGCACACAGACTGGGTCAGACTCGCCAGGTTACGGTGTACCGTCTCATCACTCGCGGCACCATCGAAGAACGTATCCGCAAGCGTGCTATGCAGAAGGAGGAGGTGCAGCGTGTCGTCATCACGGGTGGCGGCGCTTCTGTCGATTTCTCTGGTCGTCGCGCTCCTGAGAACCGCAACCGTGATATTGCCATGTGGCTTGCGGACGACGACCAGGCCGAGATGATTGAGCGTCGCGAGAGAGAGCTGCTCGAGAGCGGCGAGCTCGACAAGCCGCAGAAGAAGAAGGGTGGCAAGCGCAAGCGCGTGGTCAACGAGAACCTTAGTTTGGACGAGATGTACCACGAGGGTGAGTTTTTTCCCTTATCCTATCATTGTAAACATGCTGACATATTTCCAGGCGAGGGCAACTTCGACGATCGCAACGCAGCCAACGGTACTTCAGGTACGGCCACGCCCGTGGCAGAGCCCGACGTCAAGGGAGCGAAGAAGCGGCGCATGGGCGGCAAGAAGGCCAAGACCTTGAAGCAACGACTCGCCGTCGCGGACGGCCAGGTCTGAGACACCACCTGACACGATAGAGAGACGGAACATTCGTTTTTTGCAAGACAACAAGAACACGGGAAGGGATTTGTGGATTTGTAGCAATATGAAATCGGACGGAAACTACTAAGCTGGGCGCACACATGCCTGGCGTCGGAGGGGCGGTGTTTACTACGCGGATTTGCATCACGAGACGAACAGTCGCGGCCGAAAGTTTGCTGCGTCTTTGACTGTTAGACTTTATTACAAAAGCTTCTTTGTGTGTATTCTTTCATTATTATCTTTCCGAGGCCCCGGTTTTGGCGGTTGTTTTCGCCCTAGACGTTTGTCTTTAGAGGTTCGTTTCTGACGCCTCGATGGATGGGATCTTATTTTCGAGGTTGAGGTTTACGGCGAGAAATTTCGGTGTACGAGGCGTGGGATGTATTATTACCTTTAGACAATGAAGTCGCCTCGACAGTTTAAGTGAAGATGATGAGTGCCTTGTGGTGATGATGTGGTGCGGTGAGGATTGGGTGGAGGGAATGGTGATGGCGTCTCGTTGTGAATATGTGTCGTGGTGGCTTTTTTCTGGGAGTTGTTGGTCTGATCAGGGATGGTGTTTCTGAAGGCGAGGTTATGGTCTGGGTGCTCCGTTTAACCCTGCGGTATCACGGTAGGAAGGATGCTGCTTTGCAAAGGTGGAGAGAGCAAGCCTGATGTCTTGGGTCTTGGTCGGGGTGGATGTGGTGACGGATCGCCTCGAGATGGGGGGAAGTCTCTTCTTTATGGTGTTTTACGTGGTAACGGATGTGCGTTTAGCTTGCACGGGGATGAGGGCTGGGGGTGTCTGGTTGTTGAGTGTCCGACTTTCTAGCGTGATGGAATAAATGTGTCTAAACGCCTGCCATAAGATTTGCTTCTCCAAAAACTGCAAGGTTACCGTCACCGCTTCAAATCAAATCTAACGCTTGTTGTCGTTGTGCCCCAAAGTGACGTCCTCTGCGTTTGTACACTATCACCCCCTTGGAGGTCAACGTTATACAATCCTTCTTCTCCTCAAAGCTAACGGAAAAGTCTTCTTAGAGCTTGAAATCCTGTCCGAGTCTGCCGCGTGGCCTGCAAACTGTTGCTATCGTCCACCGTCAGACCTTCTTCTAGTTGTCTTTCCCCTGTATATTTCGTCTGTATTGCTCTAGGAACGCAACAAGCATCCCGTCTATCTTGCATCCCAACGCTGGTTTTCTGGTTCGTATCTTGCGTTGTTTCTGGGCTGGGGTTTGCCTCAAGATGGGGTTTCCTGAGTTCGTCCCATAGCTTTTTTCGCAAGTACTCTTGGTCTTGCTTCGTTGCTCGAAGTGTTTTGTCGGGTATTTGGGCAATGGCGTCGCGGATTTCGTCCCGGCGTGCGCGCTCACGCTCCACTTTCTCTGGCGTGAAGGGGTTGTCTGACTTAACTGCAAGATCAACGTAAGTGGGCGATTCAATAGGCCATGTAGACAGATCAGAGGAACTTACTATCGTCCAAGTAGCTGTCCGACAGAGAGCGAATCTTTTGTTCGCATATTTCCACGAGGGAGATGCCATATATGCCTAGACCCATGATGGACTCAAGGCTCTCTGCTGATTGAATGCGCTCCTCGTAGCGGCTGAATACATCGTATTCATCGAGTAAGGTGTTGCTTAGGACCGCATCGACACGCAAGCTCTTGATGACGTGGAAGTCACAGCGGATTGTTGGTTCGCCGTGAGCAAACTGCCAGTCTGCTTGAGCGATCCCTATTGTGCGCACCCGTGACCCGTCGAGGAACTCAACCGAGATCCGGTGGTAATCTTTTCGATGGACCTTTAGGCCCAAACGGCGGGCATGTTTGAGTGATATGGCCATAACGTCTGACCCCGTGTCTGGCACTGCTAGGCACTCTCTGCCGTTGATGTAGCCGCCAAGAAAGTCTTGTTCAGCGCCGAGTAGCTTCAGCGATAGTCGTGTCAGACTGCAAAGTACCTTTCTCAGCCTGTGCGAGAAGAGGGTCATTGTTTTCGTGGCCTTGAGGAATGCGCCCCCTAGGACTAGATCCCGAGTCGCTTTAGGAAGAATGCTGCAGAGAACGGTGTGTGTTTGCTTTTCTCCCTCGAAGCTGAATGTCACCCGCACTTGACCGGGCGATATCACCTTTGCACCGGATGGTAGAGTCATACCGCCACATGTGTCGGGGATTCGTTGCAGACCCAGCGATGCCGCCTTCTTCTCCGATATTAAGTTGAAGCAGGACCCTGTGTCAGGGACTGCCACAATCGTCGTCCCGTTGAGCCTTCCGTTTATTTCAAACCTCAAGCCTTGCTGCATTGACCTTTCTTTTCCAGGGGCCACGTACCTCTGCGTCGACGAGAAGCCCCCTCTGACAGCGGCGGATTCAATGCGCTCGATAGTCGCAAGTATCAGCCCGAGCGGGTTGAATGCATCTAGAAGGAATCGATATTCGGGAACTACGTTCAAAAATGCCAATGCGTTAAGTGCCAACGCTTTGAGCCTCTTTCCTAATTCCTGGAGGCTGGTCAGGTGGACCGCGTTAGATGAGCGGTCTGGCGCAGTATCGAGCCATTCTTCTAGAACTCCTGCTTTTCTTTTAGCCGACGCAAGAGCAGGGCAAGAAATTTAGGAATCATACACAGTCGAAATGTTCTGCAAAACCACTCTGAAGGGGTTTCGTCGATGTCTTGGTTGGTGGAGTTTTGGGAAGGTGTGGCGTTGAGGTGGTCTGCCGTCATTGTGGAAATCCAGCTGTTGCCAACCTAGGTTGAGTGCTCTCGAACGTGCGTCTCGACTTTCTTTTTTAGTCATAACTTGCCTTGTAATTATATGTCCTCACGAGCGTGGATAGTAGAATTGCAGCAGTATCTGAAGTTTCAAAAACCAAGAAAGATCTTTTCGTGGCCAGTTGAGGGGTAGGGTTGAAAACAGATTCACCCAGCCCCCTCTTGCGCGTTGGGACGTCAGGCTGCGGCCAAGGCAGACAGGTGACTCAAACCTACTGACCGCGACTGGGAATATAAGCCTCAGAAAAGTGATTGGCTCACTGCCTACGACCACTGTAGCCGGGCGTATTCGCGGAATATTTCTTTTGACAAGCCGCATGACGCACGTCAGCCTCAAATTCGTCAACTGGTGGCGGCTTAACATTCATCATGTTGACCAACTGTAGGCGAAAACAACATGAGTTCACCCCCCAAATCAGCAATGCATAATCATGAATATCGCGAAAGACACGGTGGATATACAGCGGCGGCATCATGGTTGGCGGGAGACATCGACAATGAAACCCTCATTTTCCGAAAGTTTGATGCGCTATCCACCGCGAATCTGCTCTACATGCAGAGCGAGATCATCGAGTTGGAAAAGCGTCTCGAAAACACGCACTTGACTACCTTACAAAGCGATGATATGGATTTGAAAGACGCCGCCAGCACGTGGGAGACACTCGTTGAGCAGTCCCGAACTGGGGCGACGAGCTTCCGGCAGGATGCCAAGGAGCGGATGGATCTCATAAAGGAGCTGCGCGGAAAGCTGCGTGAATATCGTAAAAACAACTCTCTTTATACATGTGACCTTGATGTTGCTGGTTGCCAGTTACTGACTTTCCTGTCACAGATGAAATGCTCTTGTTGCAAAGCCAGATCGCGCAGTTGAAGCATCCCGAAGATCGCCCACTAGCCGCAGTTCGACATTTCTTCGAAAAGCCTCATCACATCCTAGGTGGCAAGGCAAAAGGATTTCTTAAAGACCCCGTCGATCTAGTTACGTTGAAGAATCCGAACGATGTAGACTATTTGTCCAGATTTCTTCAACGGCACTGGGTAACTGAGGTATGCACAATGATACCCTTCTCCCTTTTACTACCGCGAGTCTGACAACGTATTGAATAAAGAAACAAATATCTGGCGACGGCGTCAACTATTTTGCCCGCTTCAATCAGCGTTCCATAACTTTTACCGTCAACTTGGTCACTTTAATTACGGCAGTCATCTTTCTACTAGGCCCTATCATAGCGTTAAATTTCGTCCAGAATCGCACGCCGAAACTTGCCCTCATTTCGATTTTTGCTATCCTGTTCGCTTCTAACATTGGCTTGATCACAACGGCCAAGCGGGCGGAAATATTTGCTGCTACAGCCGCGTGAGTTCAATTCTCTGTCCCACTTTCATGTTTTGAAACCCATGCAGGGTTCAAAGTACTGCCAACGAGTTAAAATGCGTTGAAGCTGAATTATACCTAGTTATGCCGCCGTTTTGGTTGTTTTTGTCAGTAATGGGGAGCTTTCTACGAGTCAATAAAGTTCCGCTCAATCATCCACGAGCAAATCATGAAGTCCAAACGCAAACGGCTCAATATTTGCAACAGCCAGCCGTGGGAAGAGGCTGCTATGAACGAAAAATATGTAATTGTTCGTCACAGGCCTACGCAGACAACATCTCGACAAGATCTGCGGCGGCCGTTCCCCGCACACACATTTGCTGTACTGTATTTCCGATGGCGGTATAACTGTGTAGATACCGTCCCATCCCGCGGCAAGGGACGGGCATCCTGAGCTTCGCCTATTCGCTGTTTGGTGTTCCATCTCCAACGAGATGAACTATCGGAATGGTTCACTGCCTATATAACCGTCTCCGATTCCCCGACCGGAGTTCACTATTACCGCGGCATTATCTCCAGCAAACTACGCATCTAAAGCAGGCCTCTTCTCTTCGCACCAATTTCATCAACCTACCCAAACGTCAACGTAATGTCGATTACATCCACGCAGACAACTACCGCCATCCTCGGCACTCCCCAAATCCGAGAGCTTAGTCCAGGCTTCGGGGTGGAAGTCCAAGGGCTTCACTTTGCGCCGTCTAAGAACGAGGAGAACTTTAAACTAATTCAGGATCTAGTCACCAAGGTACAATGTCTAGATGTCCAATGAACATGTACGTAGCTAATTATCGTGTAGTATGGCGTCGCCGTCCTTCGCAAGACTGGACTAACTGACGAAACCCACATCGCGCTTGCCCGCATGTTCGGCGAGCTCGACGACGTCAAGCCCTACAACAAAGCTGGTCGCGCCAACCGGCTCAAGTACGACGAGCTGTTTGATGTGGGCAATATGGAAGCTGATGGGTCGCTCGTGGACCCTGCGAGTCCGCGGGCGCAGGCTAATCGAGGGAACTCTTTCTTTCATGTGGACTCGAGCTTCAATCCGCGCAGGGCAGGGTACTCGCTTCTCCTGTCGCATCAGCTGCCGCCGCCGGGTGCGGGGGGCAACACGGAGTTTTGCGATACCAGGAGGGCGTGGGATGATCTCGATGATGACTTCAAGAAGGAGCTTCTGGAGAAGAACTATGTTGCGTGTCATTCGATCCTGCATTCGAAGAAGCTGGCTGCACCGGAGCACTTTGCGCGTTTCGAACCGGCGGATTATCCGATGGGACGGCACAGACTCGTACAGAGGCACGAGAGGTCCGGCCGGATGAACTTGTATCTTGCAATGCATATTCATCATATCGAAGGCCTCGGGGCGGAGGAGTCAAAGGAGCTGTTCGACAAGCTCTTTGGGCATGCGACGCAGGACAAGTACCGTGTCATGGTGGAGTGGAAAGATGTAGGAGACCTGGTCATTTGGGATAATACGGCTACAATGCATCGGGCTGTCGGAGGGGAGTTCGCTTACAAGTATCGGAGGGATATGAGACGGGCGACTGTCCATGATGACAGTAGCCAGGCTTGGGGGCTGAACGAGCATACTGATGTGAGACAGGGGTTGCCGTGAAGGGCCCATGGAGAATTGAGTTTGACTATTTGATACGATAGCTTTCACGATGTAAAAATGATACGATCTTGTGTGTCTTTGATATCTTTATCGCTGCGGCCCGCGACCGTCCGCATCCGCCCGCTACCGTCCCTTGCCGCCCGTTGCCGACGGACGTGCTTGGACCCCACTACTTATTACCGAGTCGGACCGGCGACATCCAAATTCTGAGCTGAGTGGAATCATCAAGCAAAGCCCTATTTTGAAAACTTCAGAGCATTCCAAAAATGACACCGGGGACGGGAAAGAGATCTTATCGGGCTTGCGTCAGGTGCCGTAGTCGCAAGTCAAAGTGTAACTTGTAGGAAGCCTTTGGGGAGCAGAGGTGTAAGCGCAGCTAACCTGATTGTAGTGAAGGGGTAGGAGAGCCTATGAAGCCTCCATGTGTATCATGTTACTACTCCGGAAGTACATGTATCATACCGGATCGTGGACGGTCTCGGAAGTATGCGGTCGAGCATGCCGATGGCGCCTCAAGTCAACATGCGGAATCTTCGAACCCCTCTCCAAGACTTGCATCGTCGGCGGTTAGTGGTGAGGGATTGATCCAGCGGGGGCAAGAGGCGGGGGAAGCTAGTGACGAGAACATGCATGAAGTAGACGAGAACACTGAGATGGGGCTTAGGAATCCATCTGATGCACTGCATATCCTGACGCGATCTGACTCTGCTATATCCGGAGAGAAACGTCCCAGGGGAGGTCACCAGTACGTTCTTGATCCCGAGGATGCGAAACCTGCACCAGTTGGGTCTGAAGCGGACTCGACAGCCGGCAAGGGTTGTCATGTTGAGAAACCACATCATGGCTCTTTAGGGAAACGAAGATCCATTCTGGATGAGTACGAGTTGACACAAATTGGCGTCGTTCATGCAGACGATGTTCTCGAGCTTCTCGCAATGTAAGTTGAGAGACATAGTATCATTTGGGCCCTGCTGACTTGAAAGATATGCTCGAGAATACCACCCCTACTGCCCCTTGGTACCAGACCATTTGCTCGGGCCGTCCGCTTTGGAACGCATTCGCAGGGTTGACTTCTTCCTCCTAACGGTCGTTCTCACAATCGCATCTAGAGACTCCACGAAACACTCCGTTGTTCATCGTTATTGTTGGAATCACGCTCAGAGTCTGCTGCTTCAGGTTCTGCTAGCGGTTCCTTGGACACAGACTCCTCGAACTGTCGAAGGTCTCTTACTGCTATCTGAATGACTGCCCCACGTTGAGAGTAGACATTTGACCTCTGGAGATCCGAAGGACGTCTTCAGAGAGGGGAGAACGACATGGTCTGTAGTTGGTCAGGCTGTGAGACTGGGATACGCTCTTCGCCTGGACCGAGCAGCTTTCAGGGGTAACGGCAGCAGCACCTCTCAGAATCAGGATCAGAATCGGCTCATCTGGATGTGTGCGTATGAATCTCATAGTAATTATAGAGAGATGACTAACACACAACAGTCACTTACATCGCTGATCGACAAATATCCGTCCGTCTTGGCCAATCCTTCTGGTCGCGAGGCCCATCCTTATCGTCCAACTTCACCGCCAAAGACTTTCCGACTCTCCAACCCGCGACTGGTGCAACCCACGAGGACTTTGCTTCAGTATTACAAGCCAACTTAGAACTCACCCAAATTCTGCACAACGCGCACGCGATTCTATACTCCTCAACCGAAAGGACACTGTCCATGATTCACGAGGGAGACTACCCTCGCTATCTGGACGATTTCATGGAGTCTGCGACCCACTGGGACTCCCGATGGAAAAGCCTCAAGGTTTCGTCAAATTTAAGAGCTGCTCTGCGCCTGTTGTACGAGTATGTATGCTTGTACATCAACGCCTTCTCGTTCCATGCGGTCGTGACGCGGAAATCGAGACCACGAACATCAGGAGGGCAGAAAAATGCTGAAAAGTCATATCTTGCTTCGATCTTCAATCAAGGCATAATGTCATCTCCGGATGCAAGGTACATAATTGGGGCGACGAGCGCCGCGAGGAGTTTGCTAGTCATCATGAACGAACAGGACCCGAAGCATATGCTTCGGTATCTACCGTCGCGGTATCACTTGTAAGTTCCTTTGAGGTTCAACTTGCGCGACGAAAACAAAAACACCGCTAATCGTTGATCTTAGATACGGCTTGTATGCTGCTGTCTTCTTGCACAAGGCTCTAGACGCAGACGCAATCCAGGGGACCACTCAGAAAGAAGAGGTCGCAAGTCTAGCGCAACGGTTTATCGCTGCTCTGAAGGAGGTCTCATCGGCAGAGTCACACATCTGTCATGGATACAGCGATCTTTTGGAGAAGCTGTGGAGTTCCAAAGGATTAAAGAGAGCGACCGCTACTCAGCATGACACTGACTCATCGGTAACTTCGGTGGCTGATACGTTCCCCAAGGCGGCCCTGCAGGAACCCCCTTATTCTGGCGCCGACAGCGTTGGTGTATTTGGGTGCGAGGACCGTCTTTCTGCATCGAACGTCTCTGACCTGGCGGTTCCCGATGGCGGTACACCAGATTTTACGTCCTTTGAAAGCTACCTGTTCGGGTCGCTGTGGCCGGGCCTTGCGGGCGTTGCCGAGCAGGGAGGTCTTGATCAAGACGTTCAATTCGGTTTCAACTTTGACAGCGTTTTGTGACGTCGTATTTCTGCGGCGGGTGCCGGGGGTCACATGGGCGTAAGAGCCGGCCGTTCAGTTGGCCATTTTCTGTCCATGTTGGAGAGGTGCTGGCGGCAAAGTCGCAGCACTTTCTATTAGATACATGAGATTGCGCTTTGCTAACTGGGCGAAGTACTGCCCAGTTATATTAAATGTCATTCCGTCTCATTGTTGGCGTCTTTTTCACTCTTATCGTCGTACTCGTCATCGTCCTTGTCTTTGTTTCTGTCATGTTCTTTTTCATCGACCCTGTTGTCCTCACCATGGACATATGTGCATACACGCCATCACGTTCTGTCCGGGTAGTAAAACTCACGCGACCCCCCCTGACTGCAGTAGATGCACGAATTCCAGAGTGAAACCACTAGATATGCACATAACTGACTCAGTGTGTCACAAATGGGATCAGTAAGTTCAATGAGCTTCGGGTTGGCGCGCGTTTACTCTGTTGGTCGTTGGTGTTGGTGCGGTCGAGGACCCTTGGCGTACGGCTGAACTTGGAACCAACGGGGAGGACTGCGCCGCCTCCGGGCCGCTGTCGCTGCAACCACACGAACTTGAAAGTGGAATAACCCTCTGGAAATGAGATAGCCGGGGCGGCATGCGACCCCCAATTGAGACTTCTGGCCGCTGCAAGACGTTGGATTTGGTGGACGGGGTGGGGGTGTGCAGACTGTGTTCTGATGGACAATCATAAGGAGTTCACTTCCCCAAGAACTGGACGTCATACCACCGTGTAACTTTTTCCTTACAGTCATCAGAACATCCATTCAACCAGCAATGAAGGTCGCCGTATGTGTATTTATTATTCCAGTAAAATGATTGCCTAATTTTAAAGCAGGAATACTATCATTCTGATGAGGAACCCGCAGCTGGTTCTGCGGCTACTCAATCGTCTTCAATGTCCTCGGCCGACTTTACACCTCGAACCTTTTCGCCTGCTTCCCTCGACCGAGAAGATGAGGAGGGGGATGTACCAAACGACTCGGACCATTCGTCAGCGTCGTCTTCCGACGCCGAACATAACCTGGAACCGGCTCCTGGAAGAGATGGCATGTTCATCTTCCGTGGATCGTCGCCCTCGAATCAAGACAGGAAAGCACCGGAGACCACGAGGAGAGCTGTGTTATCTCCGGCAGTTCGGCCCCAAAGTAGAGCTATCGCGCCAGACTCAGCTTCCAGGTCGTCGACCACGCCTTCTGTGTCGAGTTCCACTCCATCCACTGTTCCTACCGATAGCGGACACAATATTCGTCAACATGGCTCATCGAGGGCGAGTCGCGCACGAAGTACTACAGAGATTGAGGCAATCGGCCCTCTTCTGGGCGAACTCACGCTTGATGGTGGCTCTGGAGGGTTAGGAATGGCGGAACTTCAACAGGCTCTTCCGTCTGTCTCGATCACGCCCGAAAACCAAGAGCCTGGAGCAAGTTCTCCCGTGCCCGGGTTGCGACAAACATCCTTGAGCCCACGCCCTCCTCGTCGATCACGGAGGGTATCCAGAACAACTCAGGCCCCCCGCGATGTGAAAGACGAAGAGCTGCCTGCTGATCGCTTCCACCACTCAGACGTCCAGAACGCGTTTGTAGAAGCAAAGGCGCTCATGTCCCGGCTGGCTCGGGTTCTGGGGAGCAGCCCGCTTCACATTGATCCGGACTCCGCCATTAAGAGGCTACATAAGCGGGCCAAAGAGTTGTCTCGTTTCCAGTGCCCTTCGACCCGTACCGTCGGCTTCGTTGGGGACTCTGGCGTCGGTAAGATATTAACCTTCTATTAGAGACCGCCTCATGCAACTAACACACATCAGGTAAAAGCAGTCTTTTGAACTCTCTGCTACATCAAGAGGGTCTGGCTAGGACGGTAGGTATCGATTCTGAGAGTAGATGAAGATATCCACTAATTCTTTTGTAGAGCAATAGTGGAGCGGCTTGTACTTGTGTTGTCACGGAATATCATTACGACGTGGACGTGGGGAACGATTTCCAAGTCGACGTGGAGCTGTTTAGTCAGGACGATTTGATGAAACAAGTCACCGATTTATTGCAGTCATACCGCCGATTTCATTTACATGCGGACGAGATGACTGTAGCAGATGGGCTGGAGGAGGCTAAGGAGCACGCCGCTGTTGCTCGGGACACTTTCCGAGCCCTGTTCCGAGGCCGGCTCGAGAACGAGGCCTTCCTTGCAACAGAGCCAGAAGATCATGTGTTGTCGACCTTGCGACGTTGGCTTCAGGATGGCATTCCACGGCTCGGAGGAAGCCATATCAGAAGCTCTAAGGAAGACTGCTCAAACTTCTTGATACAACTCACATCGGAGGCGCCTGGGGCACAGGGCCCGGCCATTTGGCCATTCGTACGAAAGATCAAGTAAGCAAATCTTTTGCCTCAAGAGGTGATGACGTATCTTTCCTCACAAATGATAGGGTGTTCCTCGACGCGCACATACTTAGCAAGGGACTGGTTCTTGTAGACCTTCCTGGTAAGTACAACACCGAGAGTGCGATTCCAAGTAGAATAACTCATGCCCTGATCAAGGACTTCGAGACCTGAACTCTGCGCGAAGAAGCATCACAGAACGATACTTACTCGAGTGCGACGAGGTACTTGCTGTATGCAATATTGGTCGCGCTACGACGGATGTAGGCGTGGCGAGCGTATTTGAGCTTGCGCGAAGAGCTGGTCTCAGTAACGTGGGAATCGTCTGCACCAGATCTGATGTATGGCTTTGCGGGAATCAACACACGCTCCAGTCTTGCTAATACTGAGTGCTTAGGATATTCAAGCGTCGGAGGCAAAGAAGGACTGGAAGGGACAACGAGCGAAACGTATACAGCAGCTGAGCGACGAAGTTGCGACTGCCAGGGGCGAAATTGACGAAATCAAACGTACCTTGGATGAGTATGATGATGAAGATCTCGCAGAAGAAGAGAAAGACGAGGTGTATGACCTTAATAGGAACTTACGAAAGACCGAGTACGACCTCCTTATCTTTCGCGATCCAGATTGCTGACGATATGACTATAGGAAAATTTGGGAACAGAAAATCCATGAGTAAGCATTCTACCACGATGGTAGCAAGTAGTTACTGAGGCTAACTTGTCAAACTAGTCTCAAAACCTTTTTGGTCGAGACTCGAAACGCAGAGGTTACGAAGAAGCTTCAAGCCAGCTATCGAGAGAAGATTCGTGGTGGGATTGTGCATGTTTTCTGCATCAGCAATACGGAGTATTGGTCCAAGGCCATGTTACCGAAAGACGAGGCAATCCCCTCGTTGCAACTGAGTGGAATCATTGCTCTGCGGAAGCACTGTCTCTCGATCATCGCAGATAGTCAGTTGAGACTTGCCACCAAGTTTGTCACCAATGACATCCCTGCTTTGCTTGGGGAGATTGGGCTATGGGTTGAGTCTGGGGCCGGAAGCGCCAGCGCAGAACAGAAATCGGCTGTTCGCAAAACTTTGAATGAGATAGAGCGTCAGCTAAGAGAGGTCAGCTGAGATGCGAACATCGCTGCCATATGTTTTACTGATTGATTAGTAGAATCTGACAGGCCGCGGCTCAGATCTAAGACGTGTCGGTAAAGCAACCAAAGAAGATTACAAGAACCAGGTGTATGATGGTAGGCTCACTTTTCCCTCCTAATCATGTCGGGCCAAGGGACTCATTGGAACTGTCTAGATCAACGAACAGATCTATGGAGAAGGACAGCCGTAAGCGCTACGCGAGAATGGACCGGTGTGAGTAGACTGAACCAGTCTGTGCAGTATTTTGACTAAGAATGATTGTAGTGGGCGCATCGTGAGTCTAGGTTCTGTCACAATGCCTCGACTGTCCGCTGATCGAATCTATCAGAGACCTACAGCGCGTTTTGCCGTAACTACGGGAATTATTGCACCCCCGCCGTAGGGCCTCATGATTGGAATCAGGACATCATTGCCAAGATGGTCAGAGATTTGACTCCACGATGGAAGCGGATGCTTTCGTCTGTCCAGGACAGGCTCGACTCAGACATTGAAAACCTTGAGGATGAAATGAATGAGGCCTTGGAGCTACTTTGTAAGGGCCTACAGGCATAGTTGGGAATGACACGTGCTGATCGACTACCTTCTAGCTGCGGAACTCGAAGCTTTCCCTGAAGTCAACGATGTTATTGGGGAGGTATTGCTCGCACGTACCAATCAAATCCTATCCAGAATAGAGTCGTTGAGGGAGACGTTTCAGGATGATTTCTTGTGAGATATTCTTAAACAAGACTGGTTCTATGCTAACGGTTTTAAAGTGCCCTAGAAGTAGATGCTCTCACGGGAATCCGGACCTCGATCGTCGGTCAGGCAATGGAAGAATCCTACAGGCGCTGTAACATGGAGTATGGTATGATATTTTGGGTCTCTATTCCGGCACCTCTCCACATGGCTGATATTCGATGGCAGGCAGGGGAAGCGACCAAAGACGAAAGGGCATCATCAACGGTACGGTGCAGAGCCAAGACTTCTTCATGAATCACATGCGAGAGTTCCGAAGAAGATGGAAGACTGTGGTAGATGAATTCCAGAAGGAGATCCAAGACTCGATCAAGGAGGAGCTTGGTCTCATGAGCACATCTTTCGACATCATTAGGGACGAGAATGTTGCAATGGAAAGTGAAGAGAACCCGGAACTCAGGCAATGCTTGGAGGCTGAAATTGACCAGGCCAAGGAGCGGCTGGAACGTATCAAGGATATCATGATTTCTCAGTAAGTTCTCGGTCTCTTATTACGATACGTAGTTATCATCAATCATGCATTGTCTGTGAGTCTACTGATCGACCGGGCGGAGCACTACCATCATTAGATCTCTCGTCCTTGTCGTCACTATCGTCCTTTTGTCTCTATGGTGCCTCTCATTTCTAATAAACTTCAAGCACCTCTAATTCCTACATCAATCGCCACATATACCTGGATCGAGACGTTCTTGTCTCGTGATGCTCGCTAATGTTATCTCATTCCTACAATCTTGGAAGTCAAACGGAAGACCCGCACGCAGCCAGAAGTCGCAGGCATCCTGCTCTATCGCTGTCATATGTGCAAGGTCGCCACCGTGAGGAATTGCTTGAGGGTATTGAATGGTGAATGGCTAGGTGGCAAGTAAAAGTATGGGCGACAATTGTGGGAAATCGTTTCCGTAGGGACTTGGTCAAGATACTGTAGCCAATGGGATGCATATTTGGAACTCTTAAGCGAGGCCAAGCTGCGGAAATGATCGCTTTTCTGGGCAAGCGCTTGGCCAAATCGACAACATTCCCAGAGATGTCGAACGGGTCCCAACTTGGTACGAGTATTTTCCGAACCTCCATTAAGTCGGCTCGTCACTCGCAACACCATCACGAAGCAAACAGCTCCCCCAAATGTCTTCGTCGTAGGCAACTAAACCTGGGTCATCTGCAAGAAGCAATAGTCCATATGTGCGTCGCCCAAACAAGACGGGTGGCATGCGATGTGACATGGACCGAATTAAAAGAGACTACACCCATGAAAGGCGCTCCGGGACCCGCCGTGCATCGCACCCTGTCTAAGTCGCCAAGGCGCTTCGCGGAACTTGTAGCGTGATGCATTTTCAGCTTTCAGCCACATTTCTTGGCATCGAATCAGAGGAGCAGTGGAGCTATCATAACCCATTCCAATCAGCGGCTCGCAAATCGTCACGAGTGCGGGCTGTTGACTCAGTCAATTCTTCCGGATCAGACTCTTTAAGAGTGATTTGGTCCGATAGGATTTTGAACGAAATCCGCGAATATTAGCAGCGATATCGGCCATTGCACAGCAAACAACGTCTGCCGCCGACGACCCCGGTGACCATGTCTCAGCAAATTCATACGGGAGTCTGGATTGACTGGAGCCATGGCAGAGTCCTAGGTGCCACGATCACCATGTCTGCCCGGGATGGGGCTCTTCTGCTTGCTTTCATCGCAACATTCGTCACCGTTGTCGCAACGAGGCTCTGGAGGATTGTCACATTTGTGTGCCATCAGGTCCTTGCATCTGGGGGTGAACATGATGGGTTGTACTACCAACGACAACTCATCCTCCGAAACACACCTACGCCAATGGCCGCCACTGGGTTGTTCCTCCGCCAGGCTTGGAATTGGCGGGGCTACGCGAACTACCCACTACTCAGAACACTTCCATGGGCCATTGGCGGGGTTTTATACGTTGGGGTCTTTGCAGTTGCAGCCATATTCTCGTCTCGTATCTCGGATGGTGCCACGCAATTCCGATTGTTGGCTGCGGGCGATTGTGGTGCATTTCAACCGGCGGACAGAGACGCTCTTCAACAGAAATCAACCTACGACAACTCTATGGCTTCAGTCTACGCTCGACAGTGCTACACAAACTCCTCAGCAGCCTCATGCAACAGTCTCCCGGTATCTTCAGTACGCTGGACGAGTGAATCTGTGGAGTGCCCTTTCGCGGACGACATTTGCGTGGGATCCAACGCTTTCAGAATGGAGTCTGAGGTGATCAATTCCCAAACGCATTTGGGTATCAACCGACCTCAAGAATATCGCGTCAACTACCAAAGAGAAACCGTGTGTGCTCCACTCATCACAGGGTCAAGGTTCGCTCGAGACGTCAACGGAAGCGAAGCAGAGGCTCTAGGATGGGAAGACAACGTTCTGGTCAAATATCTCTATGGAAACACGGAAACTCGGAATTACACGCACATCTACAACAAATATGGACAGAACATGCACACTGGATATGGCACCGCGGTCACCGTCTCGTTCGCCCACAGAACCGATAATTACTGGCAACCGATAGATGCGTTAGCCCTCGACCACAGTGATATCACGCTGATGTTTATCGCACCCAACTCCGTCCTCCATGTACATCCAAACGACGATCCTGTGTTTGGAGCCAATATTCCGGTGGTCACTGAGGGTAATGTTACTTACTATCAACCCGACCGATACGTAAGTCCTATTGCTTGCGCCGACAGGCATCGGATTTGCAATCCCAACAACGACATCTGCACTTCTCTTGTAGGGAGTGGTGAGATTATGTCAAGCGCACGAGAAGAGCAATTGGAATTCGACCCGGCACAACTAGCAATTATAGAGCGACTATTATTCCATCTTTCGATATCGTCATTCTACCACTTGATATGGACCCGCACACAAAGCTTTCTGGAGGCACAGGAGCTGGTAGCGGAGCTGACGCAGCTCAAATTACCTTCTGATCAATGGAAGAGGGAGATGGGTCGCCTTTTCGCCGATGCTTTATCCAAGCTACAGCACCAAGTGACGGAGTATGCCACAGGCCCCTCGATCTCTGTACCGGGATATGTCTTCAAAGCTTGGAATACTAGCGCGAATAGCTCGGAAGCCGACGAGCAGGTGCAAGTTGCACACGAAGCGATGTGCAAGTCCCAGATTACCAGAGATGCCCAGGGGTCACTCAACTTTTCTATCTTGGGGCTATCGCTTCTACTAGCCGTGGGGTTGGTAGTCATTGGGCTGTCTTTTATCCTGGAAACTGCAACGATTTTCTTGGAGAAGAAGTCAGGATACGGAGCGACGAAGGCAAAGAGATGGGAACGAGATGAAAACCTGCAAGTCATGCGCATGTTGTTTGAGTTGAAATACGCGGGCAGATGGAAGGGAAGAACGGACTCTTTCCCAACTACTATCTCGAAGGATCGATTCAGATATGACGCGGAGTATCTGGGCGAGGAGCAAATGTACCAGGAAATCCGACATGATGCCAGCGGGATCAAGTCGTAAATAGGAAGAGACTAGCGTGAGAATTGTGCTACGGAAGATATTTCATGACGTCAAGCCTGAGGTGTTGCTTTCAACCGTGTGCACAATATAGAGACCACCAATTAAGAATATCAAGAATCTGGCTCGAAAAGCCATATTGGGAATGAATATGACATCTTAGAAAACAGCGCTCAAACGAAAATCATCCCCGCTCAGCAAGTAGAATCCGGGGGCCCGTCGGTTCTACACTCGATTTTGCCGTTGGCCAGTTGGACCGATCCTTCTCTCGTGACTACGTTGTAATGGCCAGCAAGTCTCACTCAATTATTAACTAGTGCGGGGTCAAAGCAAGTTGAAAAAATGAAAAGAAAAGAGTTGCAACGTGGGCTGATGGAGAAAGACCTGGCAAGGGCCACCCAATTTCGGCAACATCAGTTTACAATCCGTGGCGCTGAATACTTACTGCTAGGAGTCGTAATGACAGCCACCTCCTTGGCATTGTTCTCAGGGTCGATGCAAGTTTTCCAACGGTATGTAAACTTGGTGCCTCCGGGAATACCCAACTCAGTCGGCCTGTTCTTGATGGCGAACTCAATATCGCCCGTTCTGATGGGTGAAGGAACTTCAGTGCCGTAGCAAACCAGTTCAACAGCCGAGGCGGTGCCCAGAACGGACACGACCGCGGCGGACACCAATGAGAACTTCATGCCGTCGGTTATGTGAATGGGTATCAAGGCTCTAGAGCGAGAGTGTTGTGAAAGAGTGAATAAGATAGCTAATTGATTTCACCCATATTTAGAGGCCGACTTACACTCCTTTAATAACTTCGGACAATGTTAATAATAGTAGATCACCGAGGTAAAGTCCCACGTAGAGACAATTTGCAACGGGTCACGGTCCTTATTGCGGCCGTAGAAAAGTCAATGTCTTTGAGTCATGATTGTAGTTCGGTGACCTCGGACTTCTTGGCACGCCGCGAACTCCACATCACTTTGCTGCCGCAACCGGTGGGCGCATTGCGCCTCTGAGGGCATGGTCCAGATCATTTATCGCTCTAACATGAGTTCAAGAGACGTTGAAACTCGCCCCTAGCTGAGAGATGAGCCACGCTGAGCCTTTGTGGTGTTCTTATTGAGGAGTCAAGCCACAGGAGCTACGCCAAGGTACACGAGCTCGTGTACCACGATTACTCATTAGGCACGTTTGTGTTGGGAATTTCGGATATTGCGAAGATGAAAAATAAAGTATAGAAAATTTCCGCGGTATGCTTTTCGTTGATCTTAGTCCTTCTAGTACTGAAGTACGAGTAATGTAAGAGTAGCTGCACGCAACCCCTGAAGGTATTGAAGTCCTACCCCAGTTTCATTTTGATAGCCCCGACGGAGACTTCTGGGTGCCTTTGTATCCGCCATTGGATGAGAACGTCCCAGCCGATCTATCGGACCCTAACCATCCTTACTCTATTGCGCTTATTGCCCGCCCACTCCGGGTTGTCTCACGTGCCCTTCTCGCGCTGCGCACTGGCTCCGTCTGTTTCTCCCGCCTCGGTCACTACATTTTTTACTCGAAAAGGCTAAGCCCACATGGTTGAGACGTCGCATGAGTTTGTTGTTCCGTAGACCGTCTACGAAAAGTTCGCGGTGTCCGTCGTATTGGACAGAAGTAGACCAGACAGGCTGCAAAGAATTGAATTGAAGCCTTGGTTCAAGACCGGCTGGTTTGCGCCTCATATCCCGCGTTCCTACGCGCACAGGTTGAGGTGTTCCGGCTGCACATTGGCCAACTCAGTCTCCCTGTCTATCCCGCTGCAGGGGCGGAGCTTTCAGTGTCTCTTGAAGATGCTCATCTCAACTGCCTGGTCCGTTGGCTGTCATTCAGCTATCGGCAGGAAGTAGGAGAAAGGAGAAAGTTCTCTTATGCATATTGTATGTGATGTCCATCGTTGATGGCCTTTCATCAGGTTACCTAGCCATTCAGGATATCTTATTCAGTGTTGGTGCAACCCTGGGTCCTCTTTCAACGTTTTGCAGCGAGACCGCCTATTTCTCCAGTGGTAGAGCAACTACATTTCCTGTCAGTATATATATTAATCTGCTTTACTATTATTATTATCATCACTACTATGTTTATCGTTCTTACTACTGTCGTCATCGTCGTCTTCTTGATTATCGATATGACCGTCTGTAATATAAGCAGTGAAGTATATGGGAACTGTAGCGGTATATACACAGGAAGATCAGGCGGTCTCTTTACAGCAGGGTACTGCTGTGCTACTACTTCAATAGTTATCAGACTCCCTGGTTTTGATAGCATCAAGCGTTTGAATAAATTATATTACGAGGTCAAGAGAAAATCTTCCAGTATTTCTCTTCATTCTGTAGGTGCCTGTGTGGAGTGGAGTGGACAGCTCCAGACGTCATACCAAGTATTAGAGGGACGCCTTTGATTCTCAAGATGGCTTCATTGCTTGTTCGCGAGATCTGGATTTCTTTATCTACTTAACGGCTGCTTCTTACTAATTAGAAGCCAAGCTGCTGACTAAAGCTGACGGAATGAAGGAGGAAGAAAGGGAACACAGAACGACATATCAGGCTGTGGCAGCAGCAGGGTGCCAACGGCGCGTTTTCCCGTTACCCTCATTTTTTCGCTTGGTGATTGGCAGAAATGTTCAAAGCCGATCTAAAGCCGAGGACAACTATCTCCCGCAGATGAAGCGTCAGCAGCGCAGCATCAACATAAGCGGAAGGCTATCTGCGTTAATTAGACCTGCGCCCTTCTTCCATACGCAGAAGACGATCAGGCCTCTGACCACAAGCAGCCGCTACCAACGTTGATACCTACGACAAAGAATCTCCAGAGGCACTGAATAATCTTCACAATCAAAAGTTCTCGGAGGTCACAATAACGACTCAAGCCTTTTACCCGGCACAGAAGCCCCGCAATGACTAGAAGGAGTAAGGAAGCGCGGCGGCGGGGCAAACGCTGGCGACGCGGAGTCCTGCGAGTCGAAGAGAACTGGTCGAGTTCGCCTATGGCATGCAGGATCATCGAAAGACTCCGCAACCACGGCGGCGCCGACTTCGCGCCGACCAGGCTGGTCAACGTTTCGTCGTGGGACGTGATCGAGCCGGCGGGGACCCCGACCGATTACATGGCTTTGTCGTACGTGTGGACGCAGCACCCGGACAGAGAAGACCTGCGACGCACCGTTCAAGAGGCAATGCGGCACACGGGGATCGGTCACGTTTGGATCGACGCCTTGTGTGTGAAGCAGGACGACCCCGACGACCTGGCCCGCGAGATACCGAAGATGGGCCTTTACTACGAGAGGGCGGCAGGTGTGCTGGCCGTCGTGCCCGAGCTGCAGACTGCCATGATGCAACTGGCGGACCCGCTCGGAGGCAGACGAGAAGGGTGGACACAGGGGCCCGAAGGCGACGAATACAAACTGACGCCCTGGCGGGAAGCCCGCTACAGGCAGCTGGGCAAACATTTGAGGGCCAGTAAATGGAGTCAGCGGGTGTGGACGTTCCAAGAGGCCGTTCTTAACGAGCAGACGATAGCTTGGAACGGCTGGGGGTTCTGCTCTATGGAAGACCTCGCAGTGGCGCAAATTGTGGAGGCTCTAGGAGGCAGAGCCAGATCGGTCACGCGGCTCGTGAAAAAGGTGTGGGCGGTCAACACAGAGGGGGGCCCCTCGGCCGAGGCTACTACATGGAACCCGTTCCTCCGGCACATAATGACTCCAAAGGTAAAGTTGGAGGATTTGCCAACCTTGTGGAACTATAACAAGGAGAGGCAATGCGGGAAAGAAGAAGACCTCGTTTATGGCTACATGGGGCTTGTGAGCGATCTACCGGAGAACATAACCGTTCATTACGGCCTGGGTTTCGAGGACGTCTACAATAGGTTGATGAGGGGACGAGCAGTCAATCTCACGGTGATGTGCAGCCTGCCTAGCGCAGCGCCTGGGAAGTGCTGGATGCCTAGGGTCAATGACAACCGTCTGGAGATTGAAGCTGATGGACACCCGTCGATTGAGAGCAGTGGGCTGGTGGGCGATGGGGGCCTACTGCAAGTCGTGGGGTTCATGGCAACGCTGGTTAGTGCGGATTCAGCGGTTCTAGTGCTGAAGCCGGTGCGCGAAACGCACGACTGTGAAAAGGTAGGCAAGGGAGAGGATGATGAGTCTTGGTTTGGACTAGTCTCTGGCAGGCGTTATCTGTCACAGAAAGAGCTTGAACGCCACACGAACGCGGAGGTGCTCTGCTTGAAAGTGAAGGGGTCAGGGGTGGAATCGGTCATGGTGTTGGTGGGACACCGTTCAGGAAGTCGGTTTCATCGGGAAGAGACAATATTGCTCGCAGCCGATGGGCCGGCCGACACGATTCAAAGTACGTGGGAGGTGGGATTCGAGTCCAGATAGACTGCACAGAACTGTAAATTCCCAGAGACCATGTTGACGATTTCAGTGCTCTATCAGCCCTGAACGTTATGTTGCCATGCCCGGCAGAACATATTTTGACTCGAATCGTCAAGGCTGCCCGCAAAGGCGTGGACGATGGGGATAGAGGGCACCGCACATGCGATGTTCCGGGGTGGAAACCGACAGGGCCTCAAACCTTATCCGTGGAGGGCCTTCGAAAGACCGGGCGTTTAGGCATGGATGCCAAGACAGGATCCCCCCAAGCTGAGCTGTAGTGTAACCTATGTAAGCGCTGATAATATCAGGCTGTCAGTATTTCTCCTCCCGGACAGAGAACATGTCAGACGCTACGATTCTTTGATTGGTCTTGAAGCCTCCCGGTGCGGGGATCAAGATCCTTCCGTTGTTCATTTCATCATTTCCTCTGCTTGGCCGTGTAAGGCTGCGACGAAGGATCAGAAGGATTGCGTACCTTTCTGTGAACCAAGTCGATTTAAGTAGATCATCATCTCTTCAACCTCCAACCACGATAGAAAGCATTGCGATGTCTTTTAACTTCCAGTTCGTGAACGATGTCATCAGAGACCGGAGATGTTGTCGACATCCATGCCCCTGTGGATGGTTGGGTGGGCACTTCTCGGGACAGAGGAAGCATTGAGATTCTTTGGGATTGTTGCTTCACTGTTCTTCTCTGTTGCTGGGTTGCTACACATCCCTATGCTTCATCGCCTTCGGACAGGGGGTATCATCACTTTATCGACAAGTTTCACTTGGCTATGTTAGGTCTGCTAGGACCCGACTTTCTTTTCTTGACTGCGGTGGGGCAGTTGTCAAATGCACGGAGGAGTGTAAAAGTATGTTACAGTGCCTAAATCATGTGAAGTATGAACCTGGGCTCCTCTGACCGAGTTTGTAGTTATTCAATCGCGATGCAGACATGTGTAATGGGGTTACATGGACGTATCGACATGCGTTCTTCGTTGATATGGGCGGCTTATTTCTGAGAAGCCCTGACTTCCAAACGGGGTTCCCAATCACTGCCGAAGAGCTTTATTACCTTGTAAAACATGGGCACGTAGACTTCCCGAACATGGAATCTATGAAAGTAGACAAGATCGACACCGCAGACACCTTATCCAGGTACTGTTTTCTCTCATTTCTCTCGCAGCTTCATGATATAGCGTTTGGGAGCCTTGTGATAGCAGTAGCTGACGATATGCTGCCAGAGTTCTTACTATTCTCCAAGTCATATGGTTCGGTGTTGGTCAGATCTCACGGATACACAAGGGACTTCCAATGACCACCTTGGAACTGACCGCATTATCATTCGTCTCGGTGACGATCTTTACTTCGACATGCTGGTACTGGAAACCCTCCGTCAGCCAGCCCAAATACATAGATACTAGGAACGGAATACTAGTTAGAGAGATCCGTGCCAGAGCCAGGTTAGAGGTATGTTTAACCCCGCTGCGGAGTTGAGTAACACTGGGCTGATTATGTGTTTACAAGACGCATCCTAACCTCCCCGTCGACGAAAACGACTGGTACCGAACTCCTATTCATTTTGTGAGCGGGAACCCTTGGCTGTTCGGGGCTCATATCGCATACTATTATCGTTTCTTGTACCTGATGCGTTTGAAACTGCTCTCCAGATCTATGAAGGCGAAACTCTGGGATCGAGTTCCGCCAGATGTTTGGTTTCCCGCACACCCAATTTTCTTGCCACTCGTCTTTTTGGTTCTCGGCTTCTTTGGCGCATCGTTTCTCCTGGCCTGGAACTTCTACTTCCCAACTCGTACAGAGCAGCTTTCGTGGAGGATCTTCGCCTCATATCACGCGTTTTTCATCTTACAAGGCGGCTTGTACTACATGGTCGATGTCTACAAGTGGCATCAGCGTCATAACGCCAAATACGCAACCTCGTCACAGCGACACGTCGTTGATCATGAGCTCTCGGCCGATCCGACCACCCGCAACGATCTGGAGATAGCTGTCCCACAAACGCCGCCAAGATTGAAACAGCGCATATACAGTAGGCTTCACCGCTGGGCGATGGCGTGGAGAAATTTGTCGGTTGAAAATGACCCAGATATGGCGATACCACTCCGTGTTAGTGTGCCAATGTCTGTGCTCCTCTTTTTGTATGTCGGTGGCCGGTTTTTTGTGTACATCGAAGACTTCTATTCTCTTCGCCGACAGCCTGCCGGCGTTTACCTCACCGTCAATCGGTTCTTGCCATTTTCAGGATGAGGACACTTTTATCTTGCATTCAATGTACTCCTGCAAACATCGAGGGGTTCGAACTAGAGTCAAGGTGCCAGTCATGGTGATCAGTTTGAGTAAGAGAGAGGGAAAAGAAACAAGCATCGTATTTAGATCAAGGCTCGGCCAGAGGAATTATGGAGATGATATCATTTTGGCCCATGCTAATCTAGCCAATGAAGGGGCGCCGCGATGTGCCCAATTCTCCACCGGAGTTATCTGAGCGTTGGATTTAGATTGTTGCAGGGGGTGGTTTCTTCTTTTTCAGGGGCCGTGGCTTCAGAAACTTCACCACAACGCGCGGCAAAAGAAACGTCCCGATTTGAAACCTAAGATTTTACTTCGATTTGAAGACTCACGATGCCGCCGTCACGAACGAGGAGGTCCGACGCAGCCAAAGAGGCAGCTCATGCTACCGTGTACGGTGCCAGACCGGGCGTCAAAGCCGAGTCATCCGGCGCGGCCGCTACGCCGGTTGGCCGCCCCACGACCGGCTCTAGTCCCCAGATACCCCGTTCATCCACCCCTCACAATGTCAAAGTGGAATCTCCCGTCTCGGTGAAATCTGAGCCGCAATCCGACCAAGAGACGTCGAACCAGTCGGCTACACAAAACGCCGCCGCGGCTGTCTACTTTGACGCCGATGACTTCAGTGACGACGATGATCTCGGCTTCCAGCTAGCAACCCCAGCCAAAAGACAGACACAATCCTCAACGCCAAAGAGCACAAGAGCACCGCGACCAAAGGGACCCAAAGGCTCTGCGAGAGTGTGCTTCGAGCATGACAAGCAGTGGCAAGAAAAACGCGATGAGTGGCTTGGCCATGCGACCAGGGAGATCAGCTTTTGGGACGTCTTGACGCCGTAAGTTATCTCTGCCCACATCTTTAGATATCTGGGCTGCTGGATCGTACCAAAGCTGCATGATCCCCGTCTCTCATGCCGAGACTGACTCCATCCCCAGGGCACACATTGACACACTTCTTTCCTTCACGGAAACCTGCGAAAGGCTAACCAAGTTTTCCTTCACCTTACACGACGTCGACAGCGGCGCCACCAACTCGGCCAAGGAATTGACAGACGACGCCATCGTCAAGATCGCCCAAGCCTGCCCCAAACTCAAAACATTCAGTCTCCCAGGCGCTGCGGGCCTCACAGAGAAGTCGTTCCTCGCGCTGTGCGAGCATTGCCCTGACCTCACACATCTACACACCAGCAACGCCACACGAGGCGGGGGGAATACCGGCCACGACAAGGTGTTTGAGGCATTGACGGAGCGTCCGGAGTTAGCACCGAAGCTGAAGGAACTCCGTATCGCGAACAGTAACTTTACGAAGAAAGTATTGCGGGTGTTTTCAAAGACACGGCCGAAGGTTCATATCATCCTAATGTCAGTCAGTGAGATTAAGAAATGGGGTGATTGGGAGATAGAACGCTATCAGTCCGAGTGGTGGAGAGGGAAGTGTCAGGACATGGATGGAGTGGCTAAGAGGGAGCAGCGTAGATTTGAGAGGAACTTCGAATTCTGGTGAAGGATACTGTCATGGCAATATCCCTGCGAGTAGCATACGAAACGACTTTGAGAAGAAGAGAAGTCGGCTCAGTCCAGACCCATGAGCGTGATGCCGTCTTCTGGCTTGCAGCCCTGCGGTCCTCCTTAACTCCTTGGGCATAGATATGTATGTCTCGGCGTAAACTGCGTTACGCGAGATGCCATTGTAGATAGGAAGATTGCTGGGAATTTCACTACTTAAGAATATGAAGACAATGGCTTTCGATTTCTATTCAGGTATTATTTGTAAGCCATCTTGTCTTCGAGAGGTACTACCCTGATATTCCAAAGCAGTTCTGAGTTATATTTCGCATGAAGTGAGTTGAATATTGGTCTCGGAGTTGTCAGTGGAAGGTGGTAGATGAAGTTCACGTATCAACACATTTGTTTCTCTGAAGTTCAATTTCTCTGAAGTTCTTGCTTCTAAGGGCCGCAGCAGATGGCGATTACTTCGCCAAGCGACCACTCTCCCCACATCCATACTCAGGTCCATACCTTTGTCAACTCCATCTTCACCCACCGCGCCGAGACATACGCATGTCTCGCCAAGCTAGAAACCAGCCTCTGGAAACCGCCGTACTCAACTAATATTTACTAAGTACGCCGCTACTTATTACTCAATATTATAACTGTTATTCTTAACGCACTACCACCGACCTTCTCGTTTCGTCGGCGCAGAATGTCCCCAAAGTACGCAAGATTTCCGCGAACTTCGGGTCGCGGATAAATCACAGGGATGATGATAGTGAAGGAGATCATGGTAACGGCAGCAACAGCGACAGGCATAGAAACAGGAGACGATGTGTCTAACATCACACAAAAATAGGGAACTTAAGTCAGCTTAAAAAACATTTCTACGGTCCCATATTGTCACTCTCGACTAGTCAGATGGAGTCCTGACAATGTGATTTCCAGAATTCAAACTCATGCAGGCTGCTACCATAAAAGGCCTTCAGAAACGCTGTGGACTTCGCTTCATTCGTTAACGTTTTCAAAACGATCATCAAAAGACAAAAAATGATGTTGTAAGAAACACAAAAATTTATCCCGACCTACCCAGGGATCGAACCTAGAATCTTCAGAGTATGACTTGGAGCAGCCGAAATCTGACGCGATGCCATTTCGCCAGCAGGCCAATTGGATGCAATGACCGGCTGAGTTTGGGGCTCATATACGGCGGGCAGGGATCCGCTCGCTTTGTGTTAGTGGTCGTGCGGGGCGCAGAGGTACCCTGCAGTCTTCTGTGACTGGGCTGTTGGGCTGGTTGCGGGATGGAAATATCATGAACATCTTTGCGTGAGAGGACTCAAGTGGATTTGGTTTGAAATGGAATACGATTTTCATTCATGTGCTGGTAATTTTCGGGGAGAAAACTTACCTTGGTTGCGGCAGACAGTCAAGCTCAATCCGCTGACTGAGAGAGGTCTGAACGAGCGCTGAAGTTGGGGCGCACCTCTGAGTGTATGTAGAGGGAACCGTCAACTTCCCAAGCGTCTAATGCGACCTCTAAACTCCTGCGAATTATGTTGAGAAGAGGGAAGCTTCGCCTACATGCCGTCATTTATGCGAGTATGTTGCACCTGGTGTCTTCATACTCAATGAGGAGAGGAGAGTTTTCGGAACGCCCACCGCGTACCCGACGATCCCCTCCACTATCCGACGAACGCCTTTCGGCCCCGCTTCGAGAGATGCTTTCCTCGATATTTGCGTCTGAGTTTCGGACGAATTTTCGGTTTTCCGTGTTCGCCGAAGTCTCGAAGTATATCTTAGAGTGCTGATGATAACTAGAGCGGAGTCTGCTCATGGTCACCAACAGTACCCTTTCCACTTCGTCACTGTCAAACCCAAGCTGCTCGTCAACATGCCTACTAACAGAGCTGCCTGGCTCACTGAGCCAAAATCATATCCCTTCCAGATCAAGGATGCACCATTCCCCAGGGCTGGGCCGGGAGAGGTTGTTATTAGGAATGTTGTCACTGCTTTGGTGAGTTGTGCTTCTGTACTGGTCCAATGCGTAAAGTTCCGGGCGACTAACATGAAGGTAGAACCCCGCCGAGTGGAAAATCCAGTAAGACTGCACGCAGTACTTATTAAAACGAAAGACTGATTCAACCCCAGAGATCTCGGGATAATTGTCCAGAAATACCCAACCATTCTCGGAGCGGATGCCGCTGGTTACATCGAAGAGGTTGGCGAGGGCGTCAAGCATCTACAGAAGGGCCAACGAGTAATAGGGTGCGTCCATAATCCAGCGCGCCTTCGTTCTTGATTGATCAGTGATCGCTTATTACCAGCCAGGTATTGCACCGGCCTTGGTCTCCAAAACCACGAGTTCGGAACCTTCCAGCTCTACAGCAAAGCCACCGCGAACCTCGTCTCACCGATTCCCGATGACATGAGCTTCGAAGCGGCATCAGTGCTGCCACTCGCCATCGCAACCGCTTCTGTCGGACTTTACAAGAAGAAGTATCTCGGTCTACCTCTTCCCAGTCTCAGATCGTCGCCGACAGGAAAGACGCTGTTTGTATGGGGTGGAGCCTCATCAGTTGGTGGAACAGCAGTCCAGCTTGCGGTTGCGTCTGGTTTAAGGGTTATCACGACGGCTTCGAAGGCCAACTTTGCAAAGGTAAAGGACTTGGGCGCAGATACTGTTCTTGACTATCACTCTGAAACTATCATCGACGATGCCATAAGGGTGTTGTCTGGGACCGACCTTGCGGGGGTGTACGATGCGATCTCTTCTCCTCAATCTCTGCAGCCCATCGGCGCTATCCTCGACAAGCTTGGGCCGCATAAGGTCGTGACGGTGTTGCCTGTCGAGGGGGACTTTGGGAAGAATGCGCTCATGTCGTTCGGTAAGTCATTATGGAAAGATTAGCAACATGCCTGACAATTTTCACAGAGACTGCCTTTCAAATCACCGAAAACCCTGAGGAAGTTGGCGATCCGGTCTGGAGGGATTTTGTACCCAGCGCTGTATACCAATCAATCAAGCTAAGCCTGAGGGTCTGGCTTGATTGATTGACTGATTTTTCATGCGAAGCTTGATTGAATTGACTGGCTTAGCTTGAGATTAACTAAATTACTTATTCAGGAAGTTAATAAGACTTTTATAATATTTTAATATATTAGAAATATATCTATTTAGTGTTCTAAAGTTATTATGCTTTTTATTAACTTTTCTATTTAAAATAATAGCTTTTAATAGTAATATTACTATTTTAAGCTTAGTTTTAAAAGTATTATATTTCTTTAAGTAATAATAGCTTTATTAATAGCTTTTATAATATTAATATTAGTTTAATAAAGCTAAATATTTTTTTATAATTAGTTATTATTATTAAAATAGTGAAGATATTAAAAGCAAATTTATTAAGTATTAAAAAAGTCTGCTGATATAAAATTTACTATTAGATAGAATTATTAATAAGCTAAGTAATTATAAAGTTAAAATATTTCTCTAATTTATTAATTTTATTAATAGTAGCATTATAAAGGCTGCTATTTAATTATTAATTATAATTAGAGTTTTTAAGCTTTAGAAGCATTATAATTAATATAAATAACCTTTATAGAGGCTTTAAATAAACTAGTTTATTAATATAAGCAGCTATCTTAGTATATTATTGCTCTTAATACTTTTAAAGACCTTCTTTAGCAATATAAAGCTACTTATAAGTCTTTTAGATATTTTAATGCTTTTTAAGCTATTATAGATCTCTATTAAGGTATAATATTATAGCAGTAGTATAGAGGGAAAAGTTTTTAAGCTTTTTATAATAGTTATTAAATATTTATTAGCTGTTAATAATTAATAGATATATAAATATATAAAAGGTGAAGTTAATAGCTTAAAAGAAATATAGCAATATAGTGATATATTTAAACTATAAATAAATAGAAATATTATTAATAAATAAGATTTATAAAATTAATATTTAGCTAAATTATTATAATGCTTTTATTAGTTAAAATTATTATAATAAGAGACTTTAGAATATTTATATAGCTATAAGGTTAATCTCTTCTGTAATAAGAATATTATAAAGCTTATGCTAATTTTTAAGTTAATCTAAGAGATATTTAAAGCCTATTAAGATCTCTTAAAGTTAACTATACCTATCACTCTTATTTCAGCTTTTATATCGCTTAGTTTGCAAATAGAGAGGCTTTAAGATCTTATTTAATTTAGTAAGGATTTATTAATTTTTATTAGTTAAAATATCCTTATTAGGAATATAATCACTTTTATTATTAAAGCTTAAAAAGTAGTATATATAGCTAGTAATCTAGCTGTATTTAAGTAGAGCGCAGCAAATTATATTATATATTAAGTTCTATTAAGTAATATTACTTAATATTAAATTTAGCTTTTATAATAACTCTTCTTATAGAATAAAAATATATTTATTATTATCAGCTTTATTACTAATAGATAAAAAGGCCTCTAAATATTATAGTGATAATTTAATATACTTAATAATATTTTGAAGCTTGCTAATAAGTCTTTTAAACCTCTAATAGGCTAGGTTTTTTTAGATCTTATTAGTATTAATAAAACAATTAAACTTTTACTTAAATATTTCCTTATTAACTTTATAAATAATAGTATAACTAATAAAATTAAAAATATAGCTATAGCATTAAATTTAATAATACTAAGCATTAGTTTCTATATATAAATATAAAATAGATAGATGTAAAGCTTTAATATAAGTGCTGTTAGTATTAATATTATTAGAGACTATAACACTAATCTTATTAAATAGATGCTACTTTCTTATAACTATATATATTATAATAGCAATATTTTCACTAAAGTAAGTATTAAGCTAGTAGTAAAAACCTAAGAGGTATTATATCTACTTGCCTAACTTATTAATAAAATAGCTAAAAATAGTAATAATTATATATCAGTTAAGTGAAGTTTATAAATTAAAAGATATATAAACCTTTATAAATGCTATTTATATCTCTGCTTTAATTTATACCTTCTTAGATATATAAAGTTATTAAAGTTAATTCTTCTAATTAGTTTTTAACTAATATATCTAAATATTAATATTAAAGTTAAAAAGGCTAAGTATATACTATATATACTGATTGCTAAATATTATAAAAAGGTTGCTTATATTAATAAGAAAGCTAATAGTAAGTTTTTTAATCTAAATAGTCTTCTGCTTAAATATAGCAATAGAGATAGATTAGAAGTACTTAGATAGAAGCTTAAAGTTATTAGAGTTATTAAGAAATAAATAGCTAGTTTTAGAGCAATTTTAGAAAACAGCATAATTATTCTTAAAGTGTTTAGTAGCAATAGAAATAGAAATAGTATTAAATAGTTAATTAAAAGTTTCTATTTTATTGCAATATTAATAAACTTAGTAAATACTTCTCTTTATACTGTTAAATAAAATCTTATAAATAAATAACTTCTTATTAATAATTTAAGAGATATAGCTTTAATATAAAGGTATTTAGGGGCTACAGGCCATGGTTAGGTCAAACTGATAGGAGAAGCACTTAAAAGGTAGGTATAGTATTGCTGTGCTACTTTTGCTTGCTTCTTTTAAGATTCTCTTTTTCTAACCTTTAGTGAGTCTTTGCTAAGTTCTTGCTGTGGAAGGTTCTATACCCTAGGCCTACAGGCGTCTCTATACCTTCAGCCTTTATTAGCTAGGTTATCCCCAGCATTACTGCTCTATATGTTTAATCCCTTATAATTATCCCCCTTCTAGTTATAGTAGTCCCTACTATATAGTTAGCCTTCAGTTTGAGGTGGCTGCAGCAGTCTTCTTCTGTTGTCTAGAGCAGCCTCTATCGTCCTTCTCTATTGTCTAGTATAGTAGGTAGCTGTTATATGTTTAGCAAAAGCTCTATTATCTATTTAGGCTGTTATTATTATAGTTGTTATTAATTAAGGTCTTTTAGGCTATATATAGGTCTTTTTGTTTTAAACCTTTTTGTTAGTTATCTTTAAAGAAAGTGATATTTATTCTTCTTTTTAGCAAATATAGTTGTTTAGGTGTTTTATTGCTTTTATTCTCTGCAAACTTGCCTTTTGTTTAGTGAGGTTTCTTAATATAATATCTTTATAGTGTTTTTTGTGATAGCTTTATTTTTTGTTCTATTATCCCCTTTCTAAATAGATATATTATAAAGCTATTAATTAAGTTAGATAGCAACTGCTGTTATTGATTTATTATATCTATTTTCTCACTTTTAGTAGTGCTTGCTATAGTGAATAATTATTATTCACTTTATCTGATGTTGCGCCTACCTCTGCAACTATTTAATAAGGCTTTATAATTATCTATAAAGTGACAGCTTTTCTCTGCCTTAGTTTAGTTCTTCTTTTCCTCATAATAATATATCCTTCTATATCTTCATATTATGCAAGCTTTGCTAAGCCTCTATAAACCTTTCATAAATACTTTACTATTTTATAATACTTTTATAACTAACATCATAAGTGTAAAGAGCTTTATTACCTAAATCCTTACTGAGTATAGTTCTGATAATTCTAAGCTTAGTAATAGTATATGCTGGTATAACTAATCTAATAGCAGCAAGCTTTATATTAGCTGTATGTTATAGCTTTATAAGAGCAGTAAAGTTGTTTATGCTTATGCTTATAATGGAGATTATATATATGAGTTATGCTGGTTGCATAGCGTTAAGTGTTGCAGAGTAAGTTTAGTAATTATTTAGGGAAGGTATAAGCTAACTATTTCACTTTTAGATTTCTTCTTACTTTATTTTAACTATTTGCTATTATTAGAATTAAGTTAAATATTGCATCTGTCAGATTAAAGTTAGTTATTATTACTAGTGTGAGATTTATTATATCTTCACTATAATTAAGAAAAGTTAGATGCTTCTCTAAAGTCTCTATAAGTAGTTAGTAAACCCTGCTAGCCTTCAGTAGGACACTAAGAATTATAATAACTAATTAGTAGCTATAAGTGTTGAGGAGAGCGCTGCTGCCTATATGCAGATATAACTCTAAATATCCTTAGATATAAGTTTTATCTTATAGTCTGCTTTATTTTTACCTTTATACTAATAGGTATTTGCAGCTAGCTTGCTAAGCTAAAGACTAAAATAAGATAGATAAGATTGTAAGGCAGATTGAAAGTACTCTTCCTTCTTACTTATGCAATAAAACCTATATCTTCAAATAGGCTGACTTCCTTAATAGGCTTGCTGATATCTTAGCAATATATCTCTTAAAGAGCAATCTTTATATAGCTATACTTCTTTTATAAGATCTTTTAAAGATTTAAAGTGTCTATATGCTTTGTAATACTTATTGCTATGCTTTAATTGCAATTTTTAAGATTGTTAGTAGTAGTTTTGCGCTTTGCTCTAATTCTTATAAAGATATTAATAAGCATTTAGTAGCAGTTTGCTAGAATTTAGTTAATACTGATAATAAGGATGATTCTTCTAATAGGGGGAATAGCAATAATAGCAACTTTAATAGGCTTAGTGATAATTTATAGGATAGGAATAGCAGTATAACTGGTGATAGTAATAATAGTGAGGATAAAGATAATAAGAATGAGGCTGAGGATGAGGAAGAAGAAGAAGAGGAAGATGAAGATGAAGATAATAATAATGAAGATAGTGAGGAGGATAAAGAGTAGTATTATTAGTGAAACTTTAGTGAGAGTGTAGTAGATTTCTATAAGATGTTTTTAGTTAGATATTTATAGTTTTATATTGCTTTTATAGGGGGTTTAGGGAGTTTTTGCTAGCGTTTTAGCTGTCTTATAGTTAATTAACTTTTCTTATTTTCTCTATACTACTTATTATCCTACTTATAATGCAACTTATGCTGCTGCTTCTTAAATTTTATAAGAATTTGCAGAGCATTTGCTAAGTGTTCTTTAGGCTTCTAGATATTATATTCTATTAGCCAGCCTTTCTACTTAACTAGATATAAGGAGCCTTCTGGCGCTTCTCTTTGCAATATAATATCTTTAACCTCTTATTTTTTAAGGTCCTCTTCTAAGTCTGAAAGCAGTTTTTTAGCAAACTTTTAGCTATGCTACAGCTCTAGTAGTGCGATAGAGAAGATATTATATATCTGATTATACTTCTCTAGAAGCTGTACTCTATAGGTGTTAAAGCTTATAACTTCTATAACTAGCATAGAAATAAATTGCAAAGTGAGCTTTTGCTAACCTTTTATAAAACAAAAGTTCTTAGTTAAAAGTCTTATAACATCTCTAATATTATATAATTACACTTTTCTTTTAGTATTTATATTTTTAGCTTATGCTTTAGTTATATACTGCTAATTCTCAGCTATCCTTTAGTAAACCTCTGTCAGCTTTTTAAGTCTTTCTTCAACTTTCTAGGTCCTAAGGTTGATATATAGTAAGCAGTAGTTAATTATTCTCAGGTAGTATCCTATAAAGGCCTCAAATAGTGATATGCTAATAGTAGTATGTTTGCTATTATTATATAAAAACTTAGCTTTAACTAGCTGTGTTGCTTATTAGTTATATAGACCTTTGCTGAACTTTAAGAGATATATAGTTAAAGTTTGATATATTCTTTCTGTCTGACTGTCTGTTTATAAATATTATGCTATAGAGATGCACCCTTCTATATCTTAGGCCTTAGTTTAGTCTCACTAGAACTAACTAGTGATTAGTTTATCTCTATTGCTAATAATAGCTTTAGGTATGCTATACTAGCATTTAATCTCTTAGTATAAGATCTTTATTAAGCTTATAGCATCTAGTTGCTTAGTTATTGCTAAAAATTAGGCTACTTTAGTTATTCTGCATATAACCACTAAGATTGTATTATAAATAATCCTATTATCTTAGCAACTTTCTAGTAAGCTGGTTAAGAAGTTTAGAGAAATCTGTTAGAATAGGTGTGCTGGCAGTTCTAATATTTGCAGCAGTTTATATAGTTTATGCTGTGGTATATATGCCTTCTGGTAGTATAGACACTTAGCGATATATTGCTGTATATCCTTTATTAGATATAGCTAATAAAACTTTTATAAGATCAGTTTAACTGTTTTATTTGCCTCTATATGCTTTGATCTAGATATATTATAGTGGTTTCTTAGGATTTTATAGTAGAGGGATTCTTCTTTTAGGATAATAAGTCTTCTTTTGAACTAAAGGATATTATTCTTATTAAATTAGTACTTTTAGTATTCTCTAGCATTTTAGTAAACTTTAGCTGTAAAATCTCTGCAGAAGTGGTTTTTAGTCTGCAGTTTTCTGACTGTCTGTTTAAGATCTATACTTAGTTATAATATATAAGCTGTTTTATTTTGAATAAGCTCTCTTATTATAGTATATAGGATATACTGTTCTAGTATAGTAACTCTAGCTCCCTCTAAGTCTTTTGGTATATTGCTAATCTTTTGTAGAGCAGTTAGCATGGCATCTATATGCGATTTTAAGTAGGTGATAGTGCTAATATATGTATTTTGATGCAGTAGATTGTTAGTTCTCTTTATAGGGTGGTGCTAACCTGAAGGTGAAGATCTCTCAATCTTAGAGCTAGCTTTCTAGCAAGGTTTTTATATATTTTGCTAGACAGCTTAGATATAAGTTTTTGCAGTAGTTATAATCCTTTTAAGCTTAGCAATATATTAGCAATTTGTTGCTAAAAGCTGGCTGATAAGCTTAAGCTTTTTTCTAAGAGTGGGAAGCATATTATCCACTTTTGCATCTTCTACTATATAATTAGGGTGTTATAACAGTCTATCTGCTGGATTTATAACCTCTAACCTATATTAAATTTCAAAATCAAATATAAATAGATGATAAACCTATTAGGCAAGCTTTCTATAAATATCTTATACAGGTGTAGTGAGCACTCTTTTTAGTGTTATATAGTTTGTGAGGACTAGGAACTTCTTAGGGAGTCTTTATAGGTATTAGGCCTAATAATCTAAACTTTCTATAATTGCTAGGAGCTTTTGCTGCTCTGTAGCCTAATGTCTTTCTATATCTGAAAGCTTCTTTAACTAGAAGGCTATTAGATATCAAACTGTGTTATGCTTCTGTGAAAGTATACTAAATGCTGCTTAAGTAGATATATCAGTTTTAACTTTTATTTCTAGTATTAGGTTATAATATCTCAGCATTAAGGCTTTAGTAAATGCTTTCTAAAGCGTTTTAAATGCAGTCTACATCTCTTTTATTCAGATAAAAGCTTCTAACTTTATGCTGTTTTAGCTTCCTTTAAGTGCGCTATTTATAGAGATAGCAATATAGAAATATCTTATAATAAACTTATAATAGAAGTTATAGAATCTTAAGAATACTTATATATCTCTAAAAGACTTTAGTATTAGCTATTTAGCAACTGCTTAGACTTATTTTAGGTTTATTTTTATGCTATCTTAAGTAATGTGAAATCTTAAGAAGTTTACTTCTATCTGATAAAAGTTATATTTCTTTAGTTTTATAAACAGCTTAGCAGCTTTTAGGCGGTATAGGATAGTATAGAGGTCTTTAGTATGTTGCTCTCTTATATCTAAGTAGATGAGAATATTATTTAGGTATGCAATATAGTAGGTGTCTAAGAGGTTAGTAAGCACTTAGTAGATATATGCTTGAAAAGTTATAAGGGTGTTAGTAAGCTTAAATAGTATCACTATATATTTAAAATGCCTATATTTTATTTTAAATGCAGTTTTCTATTTATCTACTTTATTAATTATAATGCAGTAGTATGTTTTGCTTAAATTAATCTTTAAAATAAACTTTGCACTAGTGAGTTTGTTTAAAAGCTTGCTGATTAGTAGCAGAGGATAATAGTTTTTTATTATGATTTTATTTAGTCTTTTGTAGTCTATATATAATTATAAACTTCTGTCCTTTTTAGGTATGAATAGTATAAGTGTTTCTATAGAGCTGGTTGAACAGTATATATAGCTTGCTGCTTCTATTTCTTAAATATGTTTAGTAAGCATTTGAAGTTATTCTGCTGATATAAGGTATATAGGCTTATATAGGGGTTTTTTATTAGGTTTCAGTTTAATATGATATATTACTCTCTTCAGCTTAGGAACTTTCTTTATGTTTTTTTTATTAAAAATGTTAGCAAAATCTTAAAGTTCTTTAAGGACTTTTTTTTTTTTAGCTTTTGCTTAGCAAGCATTTGCTTAAGGTTTTAATATTCTTTTTGTTAGAGGCTAAGGTGCTTATTAGGTATATAATGTAGGCTTATTAGCTATTCTCTATGATTTCTTAGATGATTACTTCTGGTTTAGTAAGTGAGAAGTATTTATACAACTAGGTATATATATAAGTGTTAATATAAATATCTTCCTGCTCTATTGAATTGTTAGATAGGAGAATATCTCTTATTCTTTTAGAGTAGAGGTTTGTAATAAAGGCTTAGTAAATCTTCTGCAAATGTTTTTAACTATCTATAAGGAAGAATATAAGCTAGTAAACCTTTCTAGTAGGTGTAGGCTTTCCTTAGAAGTCTATTAGTTTAAAGGCTGCAACACTTATAGCTTCTTTTAATTAAAGTTTCTTAATAAGGTCTTTTTATATAATATCTACTGTTATGTAGGTGTTTATATTAACTTTTAGTTTAATTTTGCTAGCTGCTTAGAGTGCTAGCATTTATCTTTTGATAGTTTGTCCTATTAGAACTAAGGTGATTTCTAGTGTGGTGCCCCTTAGGGTTGCTTTTATGCCTATTTATTTCTTAAGTCTTTAGTGTTAGTTATATAAAGTACTGAAATTATATTAATTCCACTCTGTCTTAGGTTAAAGTTCTAATTGCTGTTTGCTAGCTGCATTTAGTTTTTAGTATAGTTAAGAGAAATATATTTATACTTCTTATAGTTATAATATTAGGGTTTCTGAGAATTGGGGGGTTTACTATTAGAGCTAGGTGTTGCGTAGGTGTTTGCTGAGCAGTTATTCTAAGATGGAGTTTTTAGATAGTGATCTTTTTAGTCTGATAATTTGAAGGGCTGCAAACTGCTCTTATGAGGGTGGTCTAGGGAGCTTAAGTGTAGTTGCTTATGTAACTTAGAATATCTAGCGGTTTTTTCTATATGCCTTCCTTCTATAATCTCTTATAACTTCTAAATATATAGAGCAATAGTATATATATCAGTATAGTTAATATTTTATTTAAATAGTTTGTTTTTTAAGGTTTTTATAAGGCTTCAAAAGAAGGTATGCACTTTTATATTGCTTATATTCAGCTTGCTAAAGGCTTAGTTAATAGACTTCTATTAAGCTTAATATATAATTAGCTTTTTATTATCTTTCTAATAGTATTGCTTTAAGGTATTGCAGTAGTTCTATTTTTAGAGTTTAGGTGTGATATGCTGTTCTCTTATGAAGATTTTAAAGTTTTTTTATTTTAGGTTGACCTCTCTTTCTGAGGTGTTTATAAGTGTTTGCTAATATATTTACTATTCTATTTGCAGGATATGCTTTATTACACTTATAGCTTATTAGATATATTAGCTATTAGAGCAGTTAGAATGATATTTATAGGCTTTTTTTACTGTAATAAGCTAATTTTCTTTTATTATACTTATAGACTTATTAGTAAGGCAGGCTATGTTGTAGTTTAAAGGTTTCTTAAAAACTTTAGGCGATTGTTTAGTAGGCGTTTAGTTACTTAGTATAGCAGCAATTAGCTCTTGCTGGCTGGCTATTATAGCAATTATCTGCTGTATTAGTATTTAGCTAGTTGCTTCTTCTAGCCTTCTGGCTTAGGCTAGCTTGTTGGCTGCAGCTGTAGACGTCTAGCTTTATGGCCTGTTTGGTCTATAGGGGGGGGTTTTATAGTCTCTATCTTTCTGTATATATTTGTTGCTTAAGTAGTAAGCATTTAATGCAAATAGCTTATCTTCTTTAAGACTTCTAGCCTTATTTGAAGCATAGCTTCTTGCTTCCCTTTATTAATTTATATTATCTTCTAATTATTTGCTAAAGTTATCTTCTCTATATAGGTTTATATAGGCTGTTTTGCTTTATATTTAGCAAACATTAAGCATAAGTTCTTCAGCCTAATTAGTAGGCGTTATTTAGATATATAATGCTATTATTATTGCTAACCTTTTTAAATTAAAGTAGAAGCAAAAGAATTATAAAGGTATTTAGAGGCTATAAGCTATAGTTAGGTTAAACTGATAAGAGAAGCATCTAAAAAGTAGGTATAGTATTGCTATGCTACTTTTGCTTGCTTCTTCTAAGATCCCTTTTTTCTAACCTTCAGTAAGTTCTTACTAAGTTCTCACTGTAGAGGGTTCTATGCCCTAGGCCTATAGGCGTCTCTATACCTTCAGCCTTTATTGGCTGGGTTGTCTCCAGCATTGCCGCTCTGTGTGCCCAGTCCTTTACATTTAATTGCCTTTCTTTAAAATAGTATTAATATTAACAAATTGCTAATTTTTCTATATAGTATAAAGTAAAGCTTTAAGAGTGTTATATATAGCTAGATTAATAGTTAAAATATTACTAATAGCAATAGATAATATATAAATCTAAATAGCAATCTTATAAAAAAATAATATCTTATATTTAATAAAGTAATTAATATATTAAGTATAAGTTAATAGAGATATTATAGTAACTAATAAAAAGTTAAAAAAGATATTAAAAAGTATATATAAATAGATTTTTAAAGCATAGAAGTATAATAGTAATAGTAATAGTAATAGCAGTAGTACTAATAGTAATATTAAAAAAAGGTTATTTTTAAAAGCTAGTATAAAAGTTAAAAACAGGCTTTTTTTAACTTTTAATAAAAAGTTTAAAAATATATTAATCTAATAGTATAATAAAAAGCATATTTCTAGCATTTTTAGTACTTTCTAATAATATTAATCTTATTACTAAAAAATATTATATTTTATTTTAATATCTATCAACTTAAAGATATTATTAAATTAATATTTATAACTATTTTTTTTTTAGAGATATATTATAATAAAATTTAATAAACTAATAATAAATTTACTATATAAATAATCATAAAGATATTAATTTAAAATTAACTTAAATTATCTACTTTAAATATAAAAGTTTAAAAGGTTGCAACCTTAAGCAATTAGAATAAGGCTAGATATTAAAATGCTTAAGTAAGCTTTTTTTTATTTTTTTTAAAAAATCTTTCAAAAATTCTGATTAGTCTAGAGGCTGGATTTACTTTATTCTAAGCAATATCAGCTTAATCAAGCTAACTAAGCTTTTAGCATCTTAAGCTTAATTGATTGACTGCCTGAATAGCCTCTGTTTGATTAGTTGATTGATTAATTGATTAATTCAGCTTAAATAGGATGCTGCGCTGTTTGTACCTGGAGCGCTCAAGAACGGTCAATTGCAACTAAAGCCAGATCCTGAAGTGGTGGGAAAGGGGTTGGAGTCGATCTAAGCAGGGCTTGAGCGGCTCAAGAAAGGGGTCTCTGCAACGAAGCTGGTGATTCAGTACTGAGGTGGGGCTCGTCTGAGGAAGAGAGATCTGTGTGTATGTTATGCAGTAGGTTTGAAATGCCAAAAGATTAAATCTTCAAACGGGTTTGCAGGATCCAGTCTGTGCCGTGCATGCATGCATGCTTCGGGATGCAGTCAGCGGGATCAGCTGGTCCTCCATCAGTGCACTGAAGAGCGTCGGTGAAGGCTTCACCTGGAGCTCACCTGTAGCTCACCTTGATCTCAGCGCACGGGCCAGCAGTCGATGCCAAAAAGCAGCGGCGGGATTGGCTCGGAAGGCACCGACCGACCTCGAAAACCGGAAATAACTGGGGCATCTGAGGCCGGACTTCGGCTGCTCTGTTGATCCATAACGTCACGCCGCATTCATCCAGATCCGTGCGCGTGCCCCACCACGACGCTAGCCTCCTTGCAGTTAGCGCCATGACAGCTTGCCTGCAGGCAGCACCAAAGGCGGGCAAGAGCTGGGTGGGCAGGGTCCAGACTCCTCCGAGGAAGCCGGCACGCCGGCAGCGCCGCAGTCGCAGTCGCAGTCGCAGACAGCACCTACCTTACCTAGGTGCCTAGGTACTCGCAGGCTGCCAAGGCAGCAAGCAGCACAGCGTCACCATCAGCAGAAGGCACCACCCGTCGGGTCGGATGGTTGGAGGGGTTCTTGACTCCTTCCCCGTCCATATTCGGCGCCCAAAATCAAGCCGGCGGACGGAACCTGAACCTGAACCTGACTGCGCTCGGCCGCCTCGGTTCCAGACATGGAAGCCATGACCATGACCATGACCAGACCATGACCAGACCAGACCCATGACTCTCGCCAGTGTCTCTATCGTTCCATGCAGTTAGGGGGTAAACTGACCAGAGGGGGGGGGGCCTTACCTGACCATACTAGCCTAACTAGGCAAGGGGCCCACTTTACTAATATTACTCAGCTGGTTAGGTTATCTTAGCCCTCTAGTTAGATAATAACCTAGAATACTAGAGTTTCCCTCTTATATATCTTATATAATAAATCCTATAAGTCTGTTATAATCACTTTCTAATTGATTTTAAAACAATCCTTCTAATATAGCTATCTTTTAAATCTTCTCTATTCCTCTTAAGCTTATTGCTATTATCTCTAATATTGAGGATAAAGCAGTTAAAAACTTAGCAGTTATATAGTAATATTAAAAGTCTAAAAATATTTAAGCTTAGCTCTAAATAAGCTTTATTTAAGAAGTAATTTAAAAGTAACTTTAAATCTATTTTAAATTAAAGAAGATTATTTACTTATTAAAGCACTACTAATTTTAGTCTTAGTAGAACTAAATGCTTAAAACTACTTTTAAATTAATAATATAGTATTAATAACTACTTTAGAATTAATTTAAATTTTTAGATTTCTTCTATACTTAAATATAAGTGAAGAAAGGGTATTATATATGCTTAATATTTAGATATTAAATAAAAAACAACTTAAGAACCTATCTATTAGCATAAGTGATTTTAGATTAATTAAAGATTAATATATAACTAATTATATTATAACTTTAATATTGCTATAAATAAATAGTAGCTTAGAAAGCTATTATATCTATATACCTCTAAAATATACTTTATAAATATACTATATATATATATATATAAGTAGAAAAGCATGCTCTCTTAATAACTAAATATAAATATTTTAGAATCACTTTAAAGTTACTTTTAAACTTATATAACTATAATAAAATATAATAATATAAGCCTACTAAAAGACTATATATAAAAAAGCAGTAAGGTATAAAAGATATTACTTAAATAATTTATTCTAAATCACTTTATTAATTAGTATTTTTATATATAGCTAGGTATATAGAGTAATAACTTGCTTTAAGAAGCATACTGCTTATTATAACTAATTAGATTTCTATTAACTAGCAGTTATAAAATATAAAGTAAGCATTCTAGAACTAATTTTAAATTACTTTCTAACTATTTCAAAATATTAAAAGCAGTATATAACTTTATATTTAATATATCAACTAACTAATAAGCTATAAGTATTATAATAATTACTTTCTAAATAACTATATAAGTAATTATAAATAGATTTAAGTGATTATTATAAATAATAATCTACTTAATAATATCTTAAAGTATTATAGTATTTTTAAGAAAACCTTACAGAAGATTACCTACTGCTATAAGTATATAAATCTAAAAGCATTTTAAATTAATTCTAAGTTATAACTCAGAGCATTAACTACTACATACTACAGTACTACAGGACTACATATAGTTGTAGTATGTAGTATACTACAAAGAAAAATCTAGTACTATAACTACACTACATACTACTGTAGTTATAGTATATAGTATATTACATACTACAAATTATATTACATTTTAGCTATAATATTATATATAAAATAATATACTATATAAATATTAATAAGTTATTTATTAAATAGTTATTATAACTAAAATATAATTTAATATTAAAAAACTATTAAGTTATCTTTATTAATTAGTTATATATATAATTAAATATATATACTAATTATTATTAATTATATATAGTATATAATATTAGTATATATATTATTATAATAATTAATTATTAATTAAATAATTATATAACTAAAAACTAGCTTTAAATAAATACTAATTAATTAATTAAAATTAAATATCTAGTTTTTAAAGTGTAGTATGTAGTATTATACTACATTACTACAGATTTAAAAGTGGGGCTGTAGTATACTACAAAGTTAATAAGTGGGGTTGTAGTATACTACAATTCTTTTTTAAATACTACAACTACACTACACTACATGTAGTATGTAGTATACTACGTAGTTGTAGTACTACTACGTAGTACTTGTCATAGCTCTGAAGTTGTTTAGCAACTAACTATATTACACTATATATAATTAATATTATTAATTATAGCGTTAAGTAGAACTTCTTTATCTTATATGATTTAGAATTAATTCTAGTTATATTATTAACATCTTATAGTATATATTACCACTCTATTAACCTACTTTTAACAATCCTTTTTAATATTATAGAGGGGCTTTTTAAAGTGGTTCTAAAGATAGATATACCTTATATAGAGATAAGTAAGTACTAAAGTAATATTACCTCTAACTTAATTTTAAAATAATTCTAAATATATTCTTCTAGTTGCATAAGCTATAAGAGTTTATTGCTAAATATAGTAGCAAAACGCTTTATAATTTATATAAAAGCTTTACTAATTCTAATAAAGTTATAGCGTTAGTAAAAGCTTAAGAAGCAATTTAAAATTTAGTTAGATATAGTTATTTAGCAGTATAATATAAATACTAATTTGCATAAATTTAATAAGAGAATAAGGTATAAATACTTTAGGATTAATTTTAAATTAATTCACTTACTAACTACTTATAATATATTTAATATTATAACTATAATAGAGAGAATTATATTTATATCTGTTTTCATAATAAGCAGATAGAGATTTAAAAGCAAAATGCTTTTAAAATGTTTTAAGTTGATATAAACTATAAGTATATTATAAGGGCAAATAATATTAAGGTTATTTAGAAATAGTATAATCCTATTATAAAGAAAAATAAGTAATTTAGAATTATTTCAAAACTGATATATAAAATATATCTAATAACTTTAGCACTTACTCTTACTTATATATTTATAAATAATAAATTAATTAAAATATATAAAAAGATATATAAATTAGTTTTTAAATAATTAAGAGAGGAATATAGATTTAAAGTGAAATAGAAATATATCTATAATAAAGATATAGTAAGAGTTATTTTTAATTAAAACTATTAGAATATAAAAGATAAGTAAGATATACTGCTATAAGATTGATTTAAAACTAATTTAAAAAGGTTTTAAGCTATATCTTTATAAATTATATAGCAACTAGTATAGTTAGAAGTGGCATATTAAGTGCATAATATGCTACTATATAGTCTACTTCTAGTATAATATTAAGGTTTATATATAAGAAAGAGGTTTTAAATCACTTTAGGATTAAATATAAAGTCTTATAAGATATATTAGCTGTAAGGTATATCAAAAGCTTTATACAGCTTTAAAAGGTATAATTCCTTATAGAAGAAGTGATTTAAAAATACTTATAGATTATTTTAAGAGAGAGAGAATTAAAAAGCTAAACAAACTATAAAGTCTAGCAAATAATCTCTTATAGATTAAATCTAAATTGCTCTTAAATGCCTTTAGAAGATTAAAATTAAATTATAGATAATATAAATATTATTAAAATATTATATAAAGCTTTATATTAATAGATAGAAAGGTTTATATTTATACTAAGGTATATTAAAGAGTAAGTTATTTAAAGATTACTTAAGAATTACTTTTAAATTACTTTTAGATATAATTAGTATAATAGGCTTAATATTAAGCATAGTGATATTTATGCTATATTTAGGCTAGCTTTATTATAGAGAGATAGATCTCTCTAAAGGTGCTATATTATATAAATAAAAAGATAGAATAAGTCTTTATATATTATTTTTAAATTAATTACTAATTAATTTAAAAATAAAACAGCTCTGCTATACTGAAAAGTGTAATACTGAAGATAATGCTAAGTTTAATTAGCTTCTTTTCTATTACTTTTTAATACTTATATAGAATAAAGCTAATAGTAGCAATTAGAAGTTATAAAGTATTTCTTATCAGCTTTAAAGTCACTTTAGAAGCCTTTTAGAATTAATTAAGAGGTAATCACTATTCTATTTAAGCTAGTTTACTTCTTCTCAGAGAAAGTTAAAAAAATACAAAATACAATACAATACAAAAATACAATACATAATACAAAAATACAATACAAAATACAATACAAGTATTTATATTATATTTTTGTATTATACTAAATATATGTATTTAAAATATAATATAAAATATATGTATTGTATTTTGTATTTTGTATTGTATTTATGTATTTTATTTTAATTATATAAAACTAGAGTTTTTTAATATAATTATATAAGCTTATATACTATTAATAGTAGTAATACCTTAGAATATTAAGATTAAAAATCTAAGAAAATTATATACTATATAAAACTATTATAAAAGCTTAACCTAAGCCTGCTATAGAAGGAACTTTTAATCAGGGTAGTAATATTATTACTAAAAGAAGAACTAAATTAACCTATTTTAAAAGAAAGCAATTAATGCTACTAAAAAGTTAGAATAAAGATTTAAATAAAAAAAATCCTATAACTTTAGCCCTAAAGTTTATAGTGATTTATTTAATAGTTTTTTACTTTCTTTATCTGAATCAGAATTAGATTTTATAGTAGAAGCAGATACTAATAATAGTAATTCTGAGATAGATATAGATTATAGTAGTAGGAATAAAGAGGATATTAAACAAGAGGATATTAAGTTTAATAAGTAAATTTTGTAGATAATTATATATTTTTTTTAATATTTTTTATAATTTATATAGAATTAAATATCTATTATATAAGAAATTAATAAAGCTAGATTTATCTAAATTAAAAGGTCTTTTTAAGTACCTCTAAAGGTAGTAGTTATATTATTACTTATAATTAATAGATTAAGTTATTAGAGGTAGTAGTTACTTTAAAAAGCTTTTAATTAAATATATATATATAAATACATAAATACAATATAAAATACATAAATACAATATATATATTGTATTTGTATTGTAATAAAATCTCTTTAAATACATGATACAATATATGTATTATATTTACCCCTCTAAATACATGTATTTATAAATACATATATTATATTTGATCTGTATTGTATTTTTTCCAATCTCTGCTTCTTCTAAAGTAAAAAGAGCTAGTTCTAATTAGAGTAAGGCTTTAACTCTTCAGCTATTATAATCAGATTAAAATTAATTATAAAGGGCTTTTGTAATAAACTTCTGTAATAAAATGCAGTAAGGATTAGAAAATAACTTTAGTATAGAAGAGCAGAGACTTTAAATATAAGAAAGAGCGTAATAACTAAAAGCAGAAAGAATTAAAAATTAATTTTAAAATTAACTTATAGAATTAGAATAAAGATAAATTAACTTTAAGGCTTTTATCTGTAAAGCTGACTAGCTATTTAAATTAGCTTAGCAGTAGAATAAAGAGCTAGAAGAGATTAAATAAATATTTTTAAATTAATTTAAAAGTTAATAGTTAGTTAATAAAGAGTAATATATTTGCAATTAAGTTTAATCTACTTCTAATTAAAGAAAAAGAAAGAAAAAAGAATAAGTTAAACTTTAAACCTTTAAGTTTAATAAAATAAAAAGTATAGAGATAACTAACTGTACTAAAAAGTATATTAACATCTTCCCTTATATAATTAGATATATAATTTAGAAGAATAGTAGTATATAAGGCATTAGAAGACTTAATTTAGAATCAATTTAGGAATGATTTATAAGTAGTATAAATTAGAAGTAGGTATATTTTAAAGTAATATATAATTAACTACTTAAAATAGATATTATTTAAAAGCTAGTTAAAAGTATATTTCTATTAATAATATAATAAATAATAATATAAAGCAGTTTTATATTATACATTTTATTATATATTATATCTCTTATTATATATTATATATAATATAATATAATTTTATATAAAAAGATCTTTTAATATTATAATATATATATATATATTATAAAAATAATTATATAATATTTATTTTTATTAGTAATATTTTAAATATTACTTTATATATTCATAAGATTATTACTATATAATTATATTATATATTTATATATATTATACTTTAAAATATATTTATATCTATAATAAGTATTAAATATATAGCTAAGCTTATATAATAGTAAAGTATAATAGTTTTTAATATTTATAAGTATTTAATTAAAATAGAACTAATATTATTTCTTATTATTAGTATAAATATTAAAGTATTTAGAAGTATAATATATATACTTATATAATATAAAGTTATAAATAAAGATATATTATAATAAAATATAATAATCTTTAGTATTTATAAGTATTTATTAATATAGATTAATAATAAAAAAGAAATATATTATAATAATTTTGGTTAATATTATTAGTAAGTTATATTTTAAAGTAAAGAAAAAAAAAGAATAACTTAAAATATGAGCTATAAAGCTTTTAATTATATAAATAAAATTATATAATATAAAGAATTATATAAGTATTTATAAAGATATAAGTTATCATAAACTAAATATATTTATATAAAGTTATATATATAAAAGTCTATTTATTTATTTTATATAGAATATTTAAATAAATTAGATATATTATTATTATTATATTATTATATTATACTTAATATTAATTAGAATTTATTAAATTATAATATTAAGCTAAACCTTTATTAGCTATAATTAATATTAATAACTAATAAAATTACTTAATATTAATAACTATTAATAAAAGTATAAAAGTATTTATAAATATATATATATATTTATATTTATAAAGTAAAAAAGCTATAAATATAAATATAATATAATATAATATAATACTTTTTAGTATTTATAAATATTTAGTTTTATATATAATTAATATAAAGAAAATATATTAGAGCAATACTAGTTAATATTATTAATAAGTTATATTTTAAAATATAAATAAATAGAAAAAAAGTAACTTAAATTTAAAACTATTATACTTTTAATTATATATATAGAACTATATAATAAAAAGAATTATATAAATATTTATAAACTTATATATTATAATAAACTAAATACTTTTATATAAAATTATATATATAAAAGCTTATATATATAATTATATATAAAATACTTTAATAAGTAGAGTATTACTAAAATACTATTTTATAAAGATACTATATATATATATAATAATAATAATAACTAATAATACTAAATATTATATTATAGATTTTATTATAATATAAAGTATTATATATATTTTAAGTTTTATTTTATTTAAATATTTTTAATATTAATATTCTATTAATATAGTTTATATAGTTAACTTAATTAGTAGTGTATTAATATATTTAGTATTATATCTTTATAATATATTAAATTTTAAATCTTTTTAATAATCTTTAATATATAATATTATAAATAATATTATAAACTAATATTATAACTATTTGTTATACTATTTACTATATATAGTATAAAATACTTATATTATAATATTAAAACTATATTTAAATTATATTAATACTTTATATTTAGTAGTATATAATATATTATATTATAATATAATATTAATAAATATATTATTCTATAAAATATAATATATAGTAGCTTATTAATATTAAAAGAATTTATAAGTTTAAGCTTCTATATATTTATTTATATAAATAACACTATGAAAGAAGATATATTATTAATACTTTAATTATATTATTTAATAAATAATATTTTAAATAAAATACTTAAATATAAATATATTAATAAAGATTAAACTATATAATTAAAAGTAGTAATATATTTAACAGTTTTAAATTTAAGCTTATATTATATAGTTTATTATTTATTATATAAAGTATTAAAATAAATATATTATTATTATTATTATTATTATTATTATTATTATTATAAATAATATTATTATAAACTTAAAGTTTATTTTTAAAATTTATTTTAAAACGTTTATTACTAGCAAATTATTTCTAAAGCAATTTTAAAGTAGTTATAAAGCGATCTAAAAGCAAATATTATGCTAAATTTTTCAGCTGATGCTAATGCTATAGATATTTTAAATTATAAAAACTTATAAGTTATAACTATTTATAAATTAATTTCAAACTAATTCTAAAGCAACTTAAAATCACTTTATATTCTGCTTTTTACTGCTAGACTTTTTGCCTTTTTCACTCTCTTCACCTTCCTCTTCTTCACTTTTATCCTCTTCTTCTTTAGAGCTTTTAACAGCTTTATTAAAGGCAAACTTAGCTTAGTATAAGTAAGTAGTAATATGCTCTTTAGGAAGGCTTAAATAATTTTAAATTAGTTTTAAATTAATCTTAAAATAACTAAGAAATTTATATTTATTCTTATTAGCATCTTTATAGCTGTTATAATAATTAGCCTTTTTAGTTTTATTGCTTTCTCTAAAAGTAGAAAGTATATTAGTAATATTAGCTTGAAATGAGTGAGAATTAATTTAGAATTAATATTAAAATAATTTAAGATTACTTATAAAGGTTTTATTACTGTGCTTCTTAGTAGGAAGCTATAAGAAGGTAGAAGTAGAGCAACTAATAGTCTTTTTCTTCTTAGAAGAAGTAGTAACTACAGCATTCTGCTAAGTAAGAGGGCTATACTTTAGAGTGTTAAAGCAGCTATAGAAGGCTTTAGAATTAATTAGTAATTAAATTAGAATTGCTTTAGAAGTAATTATAAACTAATAGCTGCTTTAATTTTAGTAAGGCTAATAGTATTAAGCTTATAAGCCTTAAAGTAGAGCTAGATGTTATTCTCCTCTTTATGCTTAATAATATAACTATATATATTAGACTTAAAGAAAAACTGCAGCTTTTAGATTAAGTTAGAATTAATTTTAAATTAACTTAAAAATAGAAAAAACTTATATTAATGCAGTTAATAATATTATTTAGCTTAAAAAAGCAATAATAAACTTCTTTTAAAATAATAATAATTTTATTATTTTAAATTAATTATAAATTAGTTTTAAAATAATATAAAATTAATTTAGAAATATTTATAATATTATAAGTAAAGAGAGAGAAATAAATAAAATGCTAAAATATATTTTTAAATAAGATTTACTTATTATTAGTATTAATTAAACCTTTAAAAAAATTTAATACTCTTTTTATTTTAAATTAGTTTTAAACTAATTTAAAAGTAATTCTAAAATACTTATAGTTTTTTTTAACTTAAAAGCTATAGCTAGTATTTTAGTATAAGTTATATAAAAAAAAAAAAGTAAAATTAATTCTTAATTGCTTAAAAAAAGTAATTTTAATTATAGCTTAAAAAAAAAAAGAAAAAGAAAAGAAGAATAGAATTAGAAGAGAAACTTATTTTTAAGTAGGTAGTTTGTGTGTTTACCTTAATCACTTGCTTAAATCTAACTAATTAAAAAAATCACATCCTACTAAAAATTCTGCTACCGCCTCAGTACCTCTAACCACTTTAGGCAGGTGTGGGCAGCATACCTGCCGCCTTAAGTGGGGTTGGGCAGTCTTGCCCCCCCCCCCTCTGGTCAGTTTACCTATGGTCTCGTTCCATGTTCCATGCGGATGTCTCTGTCATCGTCCGTCTTTTGTTTCCTCCTCACCTTACCAAGTACTCTTTATCTTTAAAGTTTGCCTTTGCCTAACCGCAGGTACCTTGACTACCTTTACCTACCTGACCTTGCCTTACTGTACTCTTCCCGACCTGAAGACGACGTTGGTCTCCTCCACCAAGCAGCATCCCAGCTTGCCGTCCAGCTGCCCGTCTCACATGCCCTTCGCACGCGACACCACGACTTCAACCCCTCGTCAAACCGCCACGAAGCTCTCCACCGACCCCTATCTACCTGCGATTTTCGCCGCTTGACGTCAGACCTACGAGAAAACTCCAACTTCTCCTCCGCATGCCTCTCGAACCTGCGATCCTCTCCCAAACCCACCGAAACCTCCAACATTACCCTGCGATCATGGCGACCGACGTGCACAAGAAGGCAGACGATGCGGTCCCAGCTCCAGGTCCAAATGCTGGCTTGCTCAGGAAACCAAGCGACGAGCACCCGGCAGGTCGCATCAAGCATAACAAGCTGATGCAGATCCTCCGCGGTGTCTCCTTCGCCGTCTATTTCGCAGCATGCTGCGCAAGGTACGAAGCTCTATGCCCCGCTCTGCTCTGCGACGAAAGAAAACCATAGCTAACCTGAAGCTTGCGCCAGTATCTTTATCACCCAGCTGATGGGCTGCGGCCTGTACCTAGTCAACCGCGAGCTCTACTACGCCTACATGGCGCTGACGAAACAGTCCTTCGCCCTGACCACGACCGCGATGACGCACATTTGGGGCCCCACGAAGATCCGGATAAGCGGCGATGCGTCGGTGGCGGGGCAAATACGGCAGACTCCCGGCGGCATGGTCGAGTTCGACTTCCCCGAGCGCTTGATCCTGATTGCGAACCACCAGATCTACACGGACTGGCTATACCTCTGGTGGGTGGCGTACGCCAACGAGCCGGGCATGCATGGGCACATCTACATCATCCTGAAGGAGTCGCTCAAGTACATTCCCCTCGTCGGATGGGGCATGATGTTCTACGGCTTCATCTTCATGTCGCGCAAGATGTCCACCGACCAGCCGCGCCTGGCGCATCGCCTCGGCAAGCTGAAGATGGAGCACACTACACCCAGTGGCAAGAAGCACCGCGATCCCATGTGGCTGCTTCTCTTCCCCGAGGGCACAAATTTGTCAGGCAACGGCCGCAGAAAGTCGGCGGCATGGGCGGCGCAGACGGGCCTCAAGGACCCTGAGCATCTCCTGCTCCCGCGCAGCACCGGCATGTACTTCTGCCTGAAGGAGTTGCAGGGGACTCTGGATTACGTCTACGACTGCACTGTCGCATACGAAGGCGTCCCGTAAGTTCTTGCGCCGGCCGGTCCCATCTGAGACATCAGCTAACAACATTCCAGCCGCGGCAAGTACGGCGAATCCTACTTCACCCTCTCGAGCACCTACTTCCAGGGCCGACCTCCGAAATCGGTCAACTTCCACTGGCGCCGCTTCCGTGTCGCCGACATGCCTCTGCACGACCAGAAGGAGTTCGACGCCTGGGTGCGCGAGAGGTGGTACGAGAAGGACGCCCTCATGGAGGAGTACCTCGTCAACGGCCGCTTCCCGCCCAGCGAGGACAACAAGAAGGGATACATCGAGACGGAGGTTCGCCTGAAGCACTGGTGGGAGCTGTCGCAGGTCTTTGTTGTTGTCGGAGCTGCCGGGCTCATTTTCAGGATGTTCATCAACACGATGCAGCGATGGGCGGCGGCCTTCTAGGCTGAGTGGACGGTCTAGTGTTATGACGTGATGCTTTCCTTGAATCTGGAAGCTGGATATATGGTGGTTCGGCAATGGATTGGGTACACTTTCATGATTCCCCGGTGGCTGGTGATTAGCGAGCGATTTCTCATACACGGAGGTTCGGTACATGGTTTGGTCTGGATGGGTACGGTGTATGGCCTGCTTTCATTGACGGTTGTCGGCACATCGCTCGACGACACGTCTATACTGCTTATTGGATTAGAGAAGATGATATATAGAGAACGACAGTCATATTGCTGCAGGAAGCTTAGACGGAAGCTGTTGCTGTCTGCTTGGCCGAGGCCGAATCCCCCTAATGCATATCCTTCAGTCGCACAAATGAGTTGTAACCAAATTATGGGATGCAGGGAACGGCGTCAAATCCCAAGACCGCCTACTGATTCACCTCGACCGTGCCAGCCCATTGTATAGCGAAGTGCTTACAGATGTGGCTGCGGATGCAGGCGGTCATCCTGTCGATTCCCAGCAACCCCGCTCGTCAGGCTGCCCTGAGGATGCTCATACGGGCGAGAGGCAAATAGCAAGGCGGACGTAAATTTCTGGTTTTTGATCGATTCACGGAATACTCCATATTTGCACATACATGTTGCGAGGATCGATTGTTTATCAATTACAACCAATAACACGCGACAATCTTGCGGAATCATCGCCGGGCGGCTGACAAAATGTCGTACATATTTTCAAGAGCAGACATTCCTAACTTCGTGGCGAACCCTCCTGTATACAGGGGCCATGAGCTAGACTTCTTTCGTCCGACATTGGAAGAGTCAGACATTCGTACAGACTTCCCAGTCACTATCCCGGAGAGTCTCCCTTTCGCGCGCAAGCAACTTCGAATAGCACGGAAGAACTCTCGTTTGGCCCCGGCGAAAGCCTGGATGTGAAGTGCCGTACGACAAGGCTGTGTTTAAAGTGTTCAGAAATGAGCTTGCGACACTGTACTTTGCTCAGCATCGTTATGTCATCTGCTTGAGTTACGCATACATATTCGCCCGACGTCGACCAGACAGAGGAGGTATGCTCTCCCCCCCTGATCATCACGGAAAAGGCAGGCCTTCTTGCCCCTGAGCTGTTGCGGTCGGAACGGCGACCGGCTTTGAAGTGGTTCGGCTGCCTAGCCAGAACATTGGCCGACCTGCATGCGATTGGTATCCAGTATGACAACATCAAGCGGAAAAGCAGTACGATTCGAGATGGAGTTGTGTTTCTTGCAGGCTTTGGTGGATTCACCGAACGGCCGGAAGAGCACTCGATGTGGTCGCTGTATGACGGATATGGTGCTCCAGAGCTTCGGGAAGGAAGAGCTCCATCTCTCTCAGCAGATATGTCTGCCTTAGCCAGTGTTCTGGGTGCGATACTTATTGAATCACGCTCTGAACTGCGATACCCTGAACAGCCCCAAGCACGACTTCCACGCACAAGGGAAAACGGAATGCATCCGTGGTCCTATTACCACCTTTGGATTTGTGGAAAGATGACTCGGAGAAGCTGGCGCGGTCAGCTATCTGCTCAGCCTTCCGGATACGGAGGGCGGTATTTCTGACTGCTATGGACGTACGTCTCTCCATTATGCAGTAGAAGGTGATCGCATCGAAAACGCGCAAATGTCGCTTCAGCTCCCAGGTGAAGCTCTTCACCGGCGAACGCAAGTCCGTCGTGGTCGACAAATCACGGATTTACCACTGAATCTAACGAGCTTGGAAGTCAACATGGCAGGCAAATATGGCAAGACGGCGCTCCATTTGGCTGCTGGGTACGGAGCCCCGAAGACGGTCAAATTGCTGTTAGACCACGGGGCCGATGTGACTATAAATAAGATTCACGACACCTGTGACCAGACATGTTGATTTTGCTATCGAAGGAGCTCAAGCACTGCAAGATGATCAAGACAGAGGCCGGTACAAAGATGTATTGAGGCTGCTTATGCCCGTGGTTGAGAAACGTATCCTGTTGAGTAGGGCCTATATGTGAGCAGCGGGAAGCAACAAATGCGGTGATAGTAGCGATCTCGCTTCCTTTTGAAATGGAAAAACTGCAATCGTAAGTTTCTAGTAGACTCTGTCTACTACCTCTACTACGTACTTATGCATCGCCATTCAGTCCAATCAGATCCCATCACGCATATGTCAAGGCCCGCCTCAGGTGCTGTTGCTGTCTGGATAAGCACTAGCCTGATCTGGTGATGGGGGCTTATACCCTGGTTAAGGTATGGATGTTACGTTCATAACGAAGGACGCTTAGGTACGTGTGCCACACCTTCAACGGATATTTTCAGCTGGAGAGCCTTATGTGTACGTTTACATAAGGCATCTTACAAGCCTCGCTAGCATGTCCGTATTAGACACTCTTTTCCCCGTCTCCATCTGCATCCCTTCATCCGCTGTCTACGATTGCCTGAGCGCACCTTGAAGACTTTACGACATGTCATATGCGCCAGTCCGTCCCACTGTACCATCGGTTCCTTCTGACGGCACTTTGCTCCCCTCAACGGAGTCAACGACATGCCCTAACAAATCATGGAATGCCAGCGTCGGCGAGCTTCGAAATGCGACGAGATATGCGGAACAACAGGAACAAGAACCCTCATTTCGTCAACTCTCTCCGAAAACCCAGCTGATGACTGTCATCTTCAAATACTTTAGTAATTTGGGCCTCAAGCAGTGCAGGGACCCGCAATGTGACAACTTCCGGAAAAAAGTTCGTGCCGTGCTTCCTTCCTGTCAATGGAGAGCCTTTCACGAATGCATCGTCACGGCGGTTGGGTGCTTTGACCGCCTACATGCCGAAATAGTTTTCGACAATTGGAGGGCTGCCCTCGCGCAGAAGCGGTACGTGGAAACCCTAGCTTCCAACCAAGTCTGGCTTCTTTTCTCTCATCTTCTTTTTTTTCGGCTTACTCTTTTGTTGAAAGGGGATCTTCTGGCGCCTCGCACGGTTCCTTGGCATCCAACCTGCCTCCACTTCCTTTCAACCTCGACCCCAGCCCGTTCCTGTTTTCTCGCATCGCGGAAGGGGCGCCCTCGGCCCCGGGCGATGTGGACTTTATAATGGAAGTCATGTCCGTCCTCAACTGGATCACTCTGTACACGAGTCTCAGAGGAAACGCTTCCCACGCGATGGACAGAGACATCGAGATACACGCAGCATGGGGCTACATCCACAACCTCCAGAAGCTTGAATGCACCCGACGCGTCTTATCAGCTGTCCGAGACGATGGGATTCGAAACATCGGCATTTGTCCCAACTGGCTGTGGAACCTATCCTTGGCTCAAAGCAACCAGTTTACTAGCCTGATGTCCATCCTCGAATTTATGGGCCAACGTCAATCAGTTTTCCCCAGGCGGCACAAGAAGCACCCGGAATGCACGGAGCAGTCTTGCATCCTCTCAAGTGAGGACTCGACGGACGCGGCTCAACTACACAAATGCCCGCGTAAAGACTGTCGGACCATCGAATTTCCCATCGAGAAGGTGGCAGCCGTGTTCAGGGCGCTGTCACATCCAGTGCCCTGGCGGCCTACGGCCTGGGACATCTCCACGTGGACGCCAAATGCCATGAAATTCGACCTCGCGCCCGGCAAGAAGTACATTGCGATATCGCACGTGTGGTCAGATGGAACCGGAATTGGTCTCGGAAAGCAAGGAGTTGTGAACACCTGCCTCGTCAGGGAGTGGGTTCGCATTGCGCGTGAATTGAAGTGTGATGGGCTTTGGTGGGATGCGATCTGCTTGCCTATTGAAAAAGAGTCTCGACGGAAGGCCTTGGACGTTATGCTGCACAACTTCTCCAACGCTGAATATGTCGTGGTTCATGACCAAGACTTGGTCAACCTTCCTTGGACGGGTAGGGGGACAGGCGCAATTGCTGTCGTCCTCTCGACCTGGTTCACCCGCGGTTGGACAGCAGCCGAATTGTTCTCGATGAGGGAGAAACGAAACAACGTCAAAGTTCTTTTCAAGAATCCCGACCCGACCGGACCTCCGTCCTTGATAAAAGACTTGGACAGGGACATCTTATGCGGATGGCGGGAGCTATCAACCCTGCCGCATTTTAGTGCCTCGCATATAATCTCCAGCCTTCGTACCGATATCGAAGATTTTCGGGGGCTTTTGGAGGTCCTGCGACCGAGGTCTACCACATGGGAGAAGGACCGGCTCGTTATCGCGACTCTCATGGTGCAAACGCAAAACAGCGTGGACACGTCCAAAACGATTCCAAACCTGACAAAGGCTATCTTGGTACGCTTCAGACAAATCCCGAGGACGGCCATCTTTCACAGTCAAGTACCTATGGCCACCCACGGCGGATGGTCGTGGTGCCCACCCTCCCTCTTTGACCTCGACGCCTACGATCATCCGGTACCCGAAGTACGTCAGGGATTCCCCGATTACGATCGAGACGAGCACAGGGGTATATACATCAACGAGTATGGCCACGCACAGGGACACTTCTCTGCCCTTGAGGTTGGCCCGGACGACAAATACAGGATGCAGCCACACAGTTCCCATCCGGCCGTCTCTGCCAGAATTGCCGTCGCCCTCGAGCAGCCGGAATATTGTCTGCTTCTGAAGGTTGGAGGCAGGACGAGGGGCTCTCGGGTTACTCTAGGCTTACTGGTCACGCTGGTGGACCGGAGTAGTACCCAAAACGGCCAGAAAGTTCCTGTCCAGTTGAGTGTTCTATACTGCCGTTACGTCGGCTGTGTTCCCTCGGCATTTCCAGACAACATCGAGCCACCTACTGTGGAATGTGTGTTGGGGGATGATGTCGACGACCATGGAACTCCTCTACGTCCTGTAATCGCTAGGGAAATACTCGAGAGATATGTTCAGCAGAGTTAAATTGACCCTCTTGCCGCGGAATACCACCGGAGGCCGACATTCAATCTAATAAATGTGAAGGCAAAGGAGGTTGTGCGGGAGGTATGGGATGCTTGGAGAATTGCCTACAACCACCCCGTCAAACCTCCCACTATCACCAACCTCTACGCTAAGCTCTGGGACAAGGTGTTTGCGAACAACTGGATTAGTGAGTCCCTTAACTACTCACTAGACCCCCTCCGCAAGCGCACTAGCGAGGAGACAGCCCTCTATATCAGCACTCCAAACGTCAATGAGGACGTTCCAATTAAGTCTAAAGGCAACATTATCCCCAAGTACTACCGCGCCTGCTCCCCCGTCCAATTCAAAGCTAGCTCCACCTTCAGCAGCAAGCTCGCCTTCTACTGGATTGACGACAAAGGCCAAAAGGTCCCCCCTAAGTCTGTGGACATTAAGGGCGACCTTTGCTTCAACGAGATCAAGGCTATAGTTGCTAACCACTACGAATCCAACAAGATAGAGCGAATTGAGGAGCGGACCTAAGCGAAGGTTGTCCACTAGGGCTATGCTCGCCTCACTACCATCGACCATCGCAGTATCGTCAGCGTTGGCATCATCGGCCGCCCCTAGCCCGTTCCAGACGTCATGTGGATGTGGATGAGTTGGAGCAGATCCGCCTCATAGAGGAGTACATGAAGAAGGTAGGAGGAGAACGAGGGCTCTTAGACTTGAGCGAGAAATTCTAGAGGCGTGTCTTGGTCTCTATTTCAGTCCTTAGTTTTGTTTGGTACGACGGCGTTTTAGGAAAGAATACCTTCGGGAAACCCGTATCAAGAACACGATTCTCTTTCCACTCAAGAAGACTTTTCTCCCAGACATATGAATATTCTCAACGTAATCCTGTAGAGAATGACCTCGTAGAAACTGCTATTCTCCTGCCAAGTTATATGCAGTCAGGTACCCGAGAATCTACCAAATGAACCAGAGGTTCTTCATAGATACTTCCCGGTATAAAGATATATTGAGGCTGCTGATGCCCGTGGTTGAGAAACATATCCTGTTGAATAGAGCCTGTACGTGAGTAGCGCGTGGGAATAAATGCGGTAATAGTGGCATTTTCGGATCGCCAGGAATTGCAATTTAATTGCCAAGGGAACTAGAGATTCACAAGCGACGCCGAGAACTCAGTGATTGACTTGATAGCGTTAGCGTGAACTTGAACGACTCGCGTAAAGCCCCAGTTGAGATGAACATGCGCTCGGCTTCGCAATCGATCCCACTCGGCCCGGAATTTCCAGGTCTCCAATTTATTCGTTGCGTCCAAGGTCTGTTGGGCCTGATCAGACCAGACCGCGGGCGTCGCCTGTAGTGTTATCTACGACTTGATCTCAGGGCGCAGCCGTGCGTTACGCGGCCCGGATAGCAAAACTCAATATTATTGAGAGACGATGTGTATGCACTTCAGTATCAACTCCAATCTCATTCCGGAGACACGTTGGCGTGAATTTCCATAAGGGGGTTCCAGCTAACTGGAGAATCCCTGTAAGTATCTTGGGAAAAGCTCCTTTGGGAACAAACATTGGGGTCCACGGGTAGGTAATCACATATAAACTTTTCGCCGGCATGCAGGCCAGTATCAGATAACGAGTCCGTTGTATCAGTGATATTATACAACGAGTCAAACCCCATGAACCTCCCGGTGGGCTGCGAATTCCAAGCTTCAATTTTCGCAAATAAAAAGCGGATAACGCCAGACTTCAGACAAGTTTGTAAATACCATCTCACACCAACAGTTCCCAACTGAGTTCTCCTTGTTAGCCAATCCTTCCTACCGAATTATCAACCAACACTCATCAGGTATGATCAATTCCGGTCCTTGTTCCAAAGTCGTCATGCAAACTAATCAAACGACTAGTTAAAGTCACAATGCAGCCCTTCACCTTCGTTCTGGCCGCCGTCTTCGCCGCCACGGTAACGGCACAGGGTTGCCATTTTTGGGTTCAAGAGAAGTCGACCGGAAAGAACGTGTACCAGAAGTGTCTCCAAAAGAACGAGGCGACGACCGCCATCATCAATGGCGCAAGCGTGTACATCCAGGCCAACTCAGACTGCGGCGTCTCAGTGAGCAATACCGGATACAACACAGCGCCCGTGGGATTCACCGCGTACTACGACGGCTCTTGCTAATGTATGTTTCCACTCGTCTGACATTGGATCGCTAAAGTTATGCTGACGTTGTTTGACACAGTGCAACGCCTGAACCCATATCGTGGGAATTTCTGGTGTACTTGCGACGTTCGTTTGTATTGCCTTCCACCATGTACATGCATTTGCGAAGCGAACGGCATTGAGAGGGTGAAGGATTCGGGTTCGCCAGGGCCAACCTGCTGCCGGAGAGAAGCTAATATACTCAATATGTTCAATTGGCGAAATCTCCAAAGTTCACGGCCGTTGATGTCGAAAGTTCCCCTCGTGACAATGTCTAATTGCCCGAAGCCTATTCGGTGAATGAGACATGCCGGCAAGACAGTCTTACTAATTAGCAGATTCATGAAAGACGCAGGCAAAGCCAATACTGTTTAACCGCCAGAACCGCATGGATCTCAGATCTGAGGTTACAAAATCTCGACAGATGTCACAGATTGGCTTTCTGTTGATAAATTAAGACTGAGATTTGAGTATCAGGCTGGTCATCAGCTCGACTGGTTCCCGTTGCTACCCCCTGAACGACGTCTACCTGCAGCCGAAAGCTGTGTTGCATGGGAGGTAAGTTCAGCGTTCTCTCCACTGTGTACGGTGGTTTAATGGAAATTGTGCAGTACGGAGGCAAAAGCATCTTCATATATCCACGGACACAGAAAGTCGATTTCAGCGCAGGATATGCCCAAAGGGTGAGGCCAGGGTTTCTGCCAACGGCCAACATTCACTCGAATTCTTCGCCGACTTCATGGAATCCTACATCTCCCCTTTCGAGTTGTTGCAACATCACTCGTAGGAGAATCTCCAAAATGCTACATAACTGGCGGAAAGACGGCTCATGTGTGCGCGGCAAGATCGTAGCGAATCCACCTACCGAGACGGGGAAGGATTCCTACTTTTGCATTCACAAGCGCTGGAATGTCCTCAAAGGTGCCAGAATGCACCCTGTTGGATCTATCGACTCATTTAGGGATGATCGTAACTTCTTCTTAGCATTACAGGCAACCCTTTGTATAGGTTAGGGATCTTAGCTGCGCCGTTTCAATTCCTGGACAACATACACAAGACTGCAGCTGTGCAGGGAAATCATATCTGCCCACTGCAGTATAGTACGCAAGATGGCTGACAAGACTCCAGTTCACCTTCCTCCTCAACAATAGTGACTTGGTCAAGGCATCTAAAGATGCTGCCAACTCTAAGGTAGAAGACCTGTGCAAAGTATACGACTACCTGACCTGTTCAAGTCAGATTGGGCTTGATGAGCATATGCAGATTATGGCCGAGATCATACTGCATGAACTTCAAGATCCTCACTTAGGCTTGGGGAGCCGTTCGGTTCTTGAAGGGATTCCAAAATTGACAACGCTGCCGGGTATCCTGAGGGAACAGCCAAATTATGGCTGTGGATTCTATATACTCCAGGGATACTGCTTAGTGAATATTCTATTCTGGGTCGGTGTAATGTTATCCCCTGGGCTGTCTTTCATTTTGGTGTGGCTCTCAGTGGTTGGCACTCTTGACCTTCAGAACGCGTTCGTGCCGATCATCTTTTTGTTTTGTCTGGGCTTATCGCTATAATTCTCGGCATATGTAATGATGCTAGGCGTGTAGTAAGAGATAGACGAATTGGTGACGGCGAGTCTAAGCATCCAATTATGCAGACCTCCCCACTCTCCAACATAACGACGACGTCACGGGAGTTGTGTCTCAATATCTGACCGCAAAAAAGGTTCAGATTTCTATGAAATCCAACCGCTGGTTTCGAAGTATCGAATTAAACGCCCAACAGCTTAGTCTATGGATTCATGCAGCCGCTGATGTGTCCTCGGAGTGTTTTCATAGGCTGGTGCCAGCCACATCTCCACTGACCAGGGTTCGCGGCGCGTACGTTGGTCATCAGTGACTGAACCAACAGGATCATGAAACAGATACCCAAGGTAGCGCCTGACACCAGTAATTCCTTGACTCTTGGTGCTTCCTTTAGAACCTTTTCGTGATTACACCTTCCTTTCTATTCCACCGTCTTTTCATTGCCAGAAACGCATCTTTCGAACACTTTCAACTCTACCAGGCCCGAGGCGTCCATGACAATGTCAACGCAAGCAAACACCGAGTGGTCGCTCAAGAGAGCCGTGACCGGAATCCGAAATTGGATGCCCAGAGAGGTTGTACAACCCGAAGCACACCGTACAGTATCCCCCAGCTTCTGTTTGGCTTGTCGACCTTGAGCTAACCTATTACAGTATACGACTCTCTCAGTATCGGCCCTGACGATATCCGTCTCCTCAAGGTCCAACCCGCGGGCTCCTTGGGCTCAACAGTCATCGCGAGCCTCTTCACCGCCAAACGTAACGATTTGATCAAGTACGATGCGCTGTCATATATGTGGGGAGACATCAACGATAAGGCAATCGTCTACGTGAATGGCCGTCCGCTCGAGGTTACGAAATCTCTTCATGCAGCACTGACCCATCTCCGACTTCCTGATGAAGAAGTCATTATGTGGGCGGATAGCATTTGCATCAACCAAGATGATGCGGAGGAAAAAAGCCTACAGGTCAGCAAAATGAGCGAGATTTATAGCCAGGCAGAGTTCGTGAGAATTTGGCTCGGCGAAGCGGGCCCGGATACAGATCTTGCGATGTTTGTTGTCAACAGCTGTAGCCTGAAAATGACTGATGGGGAGCTCATAGAGAGGTTGTTTGGGGACGAGCAGAGTGGCATCGGACTGATTGACGTTTTGTCGAGGCCATACTGGTTTCGTATGTGGATGTTCCAGGAAGTTCTCCTGGCCCGACGAGCCTTCGTCCACTGTGGCACTTCAAAGGCAAACTGGTCGCTGTTCATCCGGGCGGACGGTGCTGTGGGAAACATCTCGCGCCAGGGTCAGCTCCGGGGTGGATGGGTCGCCAACCTTCGCAAGGCATTCTTCAACATCACCCAATTCACAATTCCCCCGAGTGTCCTCAAGGATATAGACACCGTTTTGTTTTTAAGCCGACGACTTCAGGCGACGGAGCCTAAAGATAAGCTATACGGGCTCTTGGGTGTATGCGATATTGGGAAGTGTGTCACAGTGGATTACTCGAAGTCTGCTCGGGATGTATACATCGAGTTCACAAAGAACTTTTGTCAGAAAACAGGTGACCTAAGGCTGCTGTGCAGTGCAGGGCCATGGGATTATCGGAATGGCGAGGATATAGGCGTACCTTCTTGGACACCAGACTTCCGTGGCAAAGAGGGAGTCGAGCCGGTGTTTGTTGCAGCGGCAAATGAAAAAAGCTTCGATGCCTGTAATGGGCGCCGGTGTGAGCAGGCAGGACGAGATGAGTACGATAATGGGGTTCTTATGGGAGAAGGCTTTGTTATCGATACGATTGAGACGACGATACCTTGGCAAAAAGGTGATGCTGGTCGAAAACAGCTTTTGGAGAGGCACGCTATCGGAAACAACCGTGGGGGTCCGCCTGGAAGATCGCAGCTTGGAGCTCTTTGCGCTGCCTTGGTCTTTGATAGAACTAGGCCCAGAATGGGTGCATCGGACGACGGTACGCAGTTCAAGCGGCTACTTGGTCTGCTACGGGACGCAGAGATGCTTGGTGCCATGCCTCTTGAGAATGTTAGTACATGGTTAGGGTATGACACGGAGACTGACTCCAGGCTGTTGGCTGAGGAATATCTGAACCTACGAAAGACAAATCCTGTCGCTCTCGATGAGTATCGGACGAGGTTTGTCGGGGAGGTCAGTGCAAGCAGAGGGATTGGAGTTACCGGGTTCAAGTCAGTTGGAAACTACATTGGAAGGACAACCCGTGCAGGGAAGGTGGGAGATGTTGTTGCCGTTCTTTACGGAAGCCAATTTCCAGTTGTGCTTCGACAACTGGGAAGTGGGAAAGGGCTACGTTATCAATTCATCGGACCCTGTTATGTCAAAGGACTCATGTTTGGAGAGGCTATTGATGCGGCAGAGGTACAGGGTATGAAGGCCAGTAGGCTAGCTTTAGTTTGAGAGTTAGAATTCGTGTGAGAACGAGCATATAAATCGGTGCGTAACCTCTGCAATTGAAAGGGCCAAAACTAACTTTGTCGCAACTCTGTATTCCGAGATCGCCATTCAAATAATGTACAACAGGCAGTAACATATAATTTTGCCCTCTGCCTCGTTTTGATCCTCATTCTGCTCCAGAAACATCGTATCACTAATTCATGCCTTTTTCGACTACTTGTAGTTCGTGATCTTGCCTACGTGACTAATGCAAGGCAACCTTCACCCACGTCCTGCTTGTGCAATCGCAATAGCTGTTCCTCTTTTGTCTAGGAGGAGCTCCATGGTGTCGGAAAGAGGCTGCTGAGGCCCATTCTACATTGGGTTGCCTCGATTTTCGTTTGAAGTGGTTCGCGGCAGTGGCGACGTGGCATATGCAAGGCAACCTTCCCAGGCTCCACTGATGCATCAGTATTCGTCGATTTCATGGTAACCTACAGGAACTTATGCAGGCAGATACAGCAAAGCCACTAAACGGCTTGGGAAGATTAAAGAGACAGAGAGGAACTTTGGTTTTGTTACCCAGTTTTTTTTTAGTATTCTAGAAAGAGATTTTTTTTTTTTTTTTTTTTTTTTTTTTTTTTTTTTTTTTTTTTTTTTTTTTTATAACTAATAAGCTTCTAGGTATTGACAGATATCCTGCCATTTGGCCTCATCTCCTAAGGTCGCAGAGAACCCTGAGGGAAAGGATCAGCATAGCTATAACTAGCTAAGCTGAGCAAAGATCATAGCACTACAACTCTATCCCTGTTATATATACTACTTTCAGTACAGTTAAGATGTTAATAAGCTTTAGTCTCAGCTTATAGGATGCCTTTAATATATATTGCAATATCAGTAGAAACTTTAATTATAACTTAGCTTTCTATTATTATATTTATTTCTAATTAAACTTTTTTAACTATTACTTCTACTTTAAGAGAAGTATTAATATCTTAATAATAGATAACTTAAATAACTATTAGAATATTTAGATATACTTCTTAAGCATCTATATAGCTCTGCTTAATATTATGCAATATAAAGATATAATCTCTTAAACTTAAGAAGACCTCAAAGCTATACTAACTGCTATTAATAACAGTACCTCATACTGAGCAGCAGATATAGCATAGTTAAATACACTAAGAACTTTGATATAGCAGATAGCTCTGTTAGCTGAGATTCAGTGGTGCTAGGCGTGGGAGGATTTGCAGTAGGGTGGCTGCTGTGAGTACCCTGTTGATTAGTCTCGAAAAGTCTCTTTTTTGAACAACGCAGCTTACATAACGCAGTTACCTGGGGCCAAGGCCCGCAGGCAAGAGACAGAGAGGAACTCCGCCAATAAGAATGATGCCGACGCATTGTCTGTCCATCGGGCAGACTGCGGGGTTGAACAGGGTGGAACAATGCGTACCTTGGCCAAAATCACAAAAGTCTGCCGCCCCCACCCTGCCTCCAAAATCTGGTCCCCAAAACCTTTCCGCATCAGCATGTGTTACCAAATCGTTGAGCTGTACAGCGTGTGCCGTTGTCCTTACTACCAGCACGCTGTCGATGTATGTGAATCTTTCAGCGAGCCGGGTCACTCCATCCAACAACGCACCCTTTTAGTTGGCTATGCTTGTCACGATCATACCCCATCCGATGGCGTCTCTCCCAGCGCGCCAGTGCAAGGAGAAGTCCCAGAAGCTTCAAGTCATTTCATAACTAGGTACTGCGATCGCGCCAACGAACTTGCATAGTGCGAAGGCACATTGGCAAAAGCCATTCCATTGAGTTCACAAACCTTAAGGACCGAAACTTTTCATTCTAACCTCCACAGTGCCTTGGAGGATAGTCAGAATGTTCAGGAGTGTGGGATGGACTGGCGTGAAGGTTAGTCACAATTAAAAAATGATAAAGGGCTTCATAAGAAACGTTGCCGAGCTGTGGCAACTTCGCACCGTAGAGAGTTGTTTACAGTGCTGATGGTTTTCAGTCTACCAGAACATTCCTATTGCGATGGACGAGTTTCGGCTCTTGAGTGTGTGGCCAGCATGCTCAACGGAGTCGCCAGTTATTGCGGATCTCTTCGTAGAAAGGCTCCAGAGTCCACACATCCACTACGACGCACTTTCCTATACCTGGGGCGACTCATCAAGCACCGAAGTAATTGTTGTCAATGGTGTCGAAATACATGTCACCAGAAATCTGCGACTGGCTCTTCAGAACCTGAGACAACGATCGCAAAGTTCAGGCGAGCCCATCAGACTCTGGGTAGACAATATCTGTATCAACCAAGACAATATTGCAGAGCGAAATGAACAGGTTGCTCAGATGGGCAAGATCTACTCCCAAGCTCGATGTGTAGCTATATGGCTGGGAGATGAATCGGCAACCTCAAAGGCCGCGATGCAGCTTCTCAACGACTGTCATATGCTCAAGCGGGATAATGAAATCATCAGAAGAATAATCAGTGACGAGACTGGTGGACGAGCTTTGACTGAGCTCTTACAACGACGATACTGGAATCGGATGTGGGTCTTTCAAGAAATCGTGTTATCACGGTCAGCAACGGTGTATTGCGGCAATCTAAGCGCTAGATGGGATGTTTTCCGGCAGCTCGACAGGATCTCCGGAAATCCTTCGCTATGGCCGGGACTAGAAATTCGAAGTGGGTGGATTCTGGCTCTCCGTCGAGCTTTCTTCGGCATTGCCCAGTTTTGCATAGGAAGAGAGGAGGCAGTTGATATGAAGAATGTCCTACAGCCCACAAGAAACCTTCAAGCATCGGACCCTCGAGACAAGCTTTATGCTCTACTGGGAGTGTGCAATTCAGACTCGTTTCCGTCGCCGAATTATTCGAAAACCACGAGAGAAGTTTACGTTGACTTCACGAGAAGTTTCATATCTCACGATGATGACTTAGCGATTCTGTTAACCGCGGGCCCTTGGAATCCTGAGAACGGAAATAACATCGACTTGCCTTCATGGACTCCAGATTATCGGGGCATGAAAGGAATGGATATACGATATCTCGCAGCGAGCTACCTAGGATATTTCAACGCTTCAAAAGGACGAAAGTTCGAGCAAGGGATAGCTCTGGACGATTCAGACCCAGCAATTCTTTTTGCCGACGGTGTGATATTGGATGTCGTCAAAGATGCAGTGCATCTAGAAGGTGGCGAGGGGAAGCGCAGGAGAGCTTTCAAAGAAATAGACCCAGGATCCATGGGTCCTCACCCAAGCAACAAGTCTCAGTTGCAAGCGTTCTTTGAGACAATGATCTTTGATAACATCACTTTACACGGTGGTAATATCTCGGAGCGTCTGATCCGGAAAGAGAATCTCAGGCGGCTTGCTGTGGGCTTTTTGCATGAGGTCAACACATTCTATCATAAGAATGACGTCCACACGAGGATCAACAGCAAAGATCTTGAGCAACTCGACATGTTCCAGTCAAAGTTCTTCAAGTCGGCAGTTGACGAGTACCGGAGACTTGATGCAACAGACCCCGAGGAGCTTCATTGGCGCCGCGAGGAGTACACGTTGCGAACTGAAGAAGTAACCAACGGAAGTTTGACTAGTATATTTTCTACTGAGGGTCAGTACGTTGGAAGGGGGCTGATATCAATCAAGAAAGACGACTTGGTCGCAATCTTATTTGGATGCAGGCTGCCAGTTATACTTAGGAAAAGTGTCAGGTGGTCAGCGTATGAGTTGATAAGTCCCTGTTACGTTGCTGGCATTATGAACGGAGAGGTGACGGAGCATTTGACCTTTGGGGATATCCTGAACGGTAGTCACGCTGACAATTTGAAAGTAGAGAGGTTGCGATTAGTATGACCTGAAATTAATACGTAAAGGCACACAAGAAATTCTGGTTTGGAATGACACATCCTTAGACTTTTCCCGAGCTTTCATGTTCAGCCTCTCAATCTCAGCTCTGGCTCCATTCCATTTCTTCCTCTTTCCGTCAAAGTAGCGATAAATGTGTGGACTGTAGATGCCTCCCATCAGAATGCTGCAAAACTTTGGCTCTTGGAGCCAGAACTTCCAGCCTTTCCATCCCCAGCCCAAGTATTCATCCACACCAGTGCCAGCTGTACGGTCCGCCCAAGCTGTCCATTCAAGCCCGTTCACGACTGACGGCATGACGTTCCTCTCCTTAGCCAGGGCTGTTGTCCATGCATGCTGCCTGTCAATGGAACATGATATGTCCTCCGCGGAGGGCAATGGTGAACTTCCTTTCCAAGTCTGAACAATCGCCATAGCTGCTAGGTCATACAGCTGAAAGGCACCAGTTGCAAAAGCTACGCAGCCCATGAACGCAAGAGAGTCCGGATGCTTCTCAGACAGAACGTTCTTGTAGAGCCTCGGAAGTGGTTTGCCCCTCGCTCCCTTCGCAGCAACCCATTCTGGGTTCGGCGTGTTCGCTGGGTCATCTTTCGGATCCAGGATGCTGAAGTCTGCCTTGTAGCCAGTGCAATAGACGATGGCATCCACTTGAAGAACCCTTCCGTCGGTGAGCTCAACCTCCTCGCCGGCCACTTTACAGATGCCAGCTACCGAATCTACATCCCCTCTTTCCAGTGCGGGAATTATCTCGTCTGATACCACCGGGCTGGTCGTCTTCAAGGACGGGGCTGGGGAGAGGTTCCACTCAGGTCGAATTTTAAAGTTACTGTCTTGCAATCTCTTCACCACCATGTTGAAGAAGCTCTCGCTTGCCTTCGGGATCAAGTATTCTAAGAAAGACTGGACCTTAGTGAATCGAATGTTGATGGTGTGGTCAATTGGTCTTCCTTTGTTGATGCGAGGAATCTGAAATATTTGTTAGTCAATCGCAAGCTGGGCGCATCAAAGGTCATACTTACCACATAAGCGCCTTCCCTATGAGAGAGGTAAATCTTCTTCGCGTGTCCAATGAGGGAAACCGCTGTATCAGCGCCGCTGTTCCCGAAGCCAACAACAAGTACTCGCTTCTCCTTGAAATTCTCTGGCCTGGTGGGCGACGTTAGCAAAAGGTCAACAAGGCTTGAACCGGCTTCGCGCATACCTTTTGAACGACTTTGAATGTACTTGTTCGCCAGTAAAAGATTGAATCCCCTCAATCTCAGGATAATTCGGCGTTTGGTTCATCCCTGTTGCAATAATGACCTTGTCAAAGATCTCGGTGGAGGAACCATCTACCTCTACAAACCATTTGTTCGTGGTTTCTTCATGACACACGCGTCTCACTGAGGTGTTGAGCCGTATGAAGGGACGTAGTCTAAAGTGATCTGCATAGCTCTCGAGGTAACCTTCAACTTGCTTCGCAGAACACTGGCTTGGTACGTCTATTAAAACTTGAGTTTGAGCAACATCGACGGATAAATCGTCATCTGACCTTTTGCAAATGGAAAGTCTGTAAAGCATCCCTATTGAATTCTGGTCAGCGAGAGCCGTGCTGTGCTGTTCCGAAGACCAACGTACCCTCTCTTTAGAAATGTTGACGATAGTGGCTATGGCGTGTCAGTGGTGGTCTTTGGTATCAAGAATGGCAAATTGAGATGCCATACTTGGGAGCACAGAAGTCTTGCTGGCGTCCGGCGTGTACTTCCAAAGACCACCAACGTATGAGCTTCTCTCAAAGCCGATCGCCTCGAAGCCCTCCTCTAGACAGTTCTTCAAGGCGACGAGGCCCAATGACCCTAAAATCGTTAGCAGGACAAGGTGGAAGAATGTAAACGTGTGCAGACCCATCCCAATCACGGCAACTTTGTTGCCTCTGTCCATCTCGTGGACTTTTAGCGGTGCTGTTGTCAGTTCATGTAGGAGTGGATCGTATCACGAATTGTGCGATGGCCTGACAACTTGTAGACTCCGTTGCAGCCCCCCTTGGAATGCCTACTTTCAGCTGCCCAGAACGATGATGACCCGGATAGGCTGACATGCATCCATTAGTGTCATGTGGCGTCCGCTAATCCATCCTGGACAGGGAGGAGGAGGTTCCTGGTGGGCAATACAACTGATGGCACGGGGCAGTGTTGGGTGTCTCACAATCAGCTGTTTGATTCTCGCCTGCCTGTAGGGGCTAGGTAGAGGGCGGTCAAGTCGGTAGTACGTCGGCGGGGAAGTTGGCGCTTCTTCGTAAATCCGCCAGCCCTACCGAACGGCCGCGAGATAATATCCGAGGATTCTTACCTTTTGGGAGTATGTTCCTCATCAAATCGTCAGCTAATTGACTGAACAGGTACAGTCAAGATGAGACATCCCTCTGCACTCTATATGACGCGACGTCAAAGGCGACGTAAATTGTGGAATATTGCGTGTGCGGAATTGTTCCTACAAATCCCTCAGCGAGTCGTACTTGGAGTCGCGTGACATTGCACATGGGGATGATCTAAGCTTAACTTGGATATTTGACGCGAACGGTTGGGTACAGTCTGTTGCGTTGACGGCGTCCGCCCCCGATTTTGACCCAGAAGGAAAATTTTCCGCTAGCCTAAAAACCCCCTAAACTACCCTAGACTTCACACATAAATAACTCTATGCGTACGCAATGCGCGTGAATAAAAATATATCAATCGATAGCCCTCAATTAGGTGATTATAACGATATCTTTTTTATTCTCGCGCATTATATACGCATAGAGTTATATAAGTACGAAGTTAAGGTCGATTTTGAGGGGTTTTTAGGCTAGCGGACACTTAACGCAACGCTGAAAAGAAAAAACGAAACCCCTAGCGCGTTGCGTTGAACTGTCCGCTTAAAAAACCCCTTAAAATCGGCCTTAACTTCACATACTAGTAACTCTATGCGTACGCAATGCGCGAGAATAAAAAATATATCAATCGATAGCCCTCAATTAGGTGATTACAAAGATATCTTTTTTATTCTCGCGCATTGCGTACGCATAGAGCTATTAATGTGCAGAGTTTAGGGCGATTTGGTGGGTTTTCAGCAAAAAGCCCCTTTTTTTGCCTTTTTCGGGCTACAAATTGCAGGGCGGACGCTGTCAACGCAACGGACTGTAAAACCTAATCAGCAATCGATCAATCCCGCGAGGCGCAGCTGCATCTGATGCATAACGGTTGCTCTTGTGGCGCTCCACGAACGGGGTACAGCTCAAAGAGCTGACAATGTGGATTGAAGGCCTTCAATTGAATGAGACTGCCTGTTCTTCCTGTCTTTCGATGGCATGTTTCACATACTCAATACCCTCGATTGAGGACGATAGTAGAGAAGAACCAAACGGCGTAGGCGATGATCACAAAAACAATTGTTATAAAAGAAGTAAAAATAACAACGACGATGAAAGCGACGATTCTCAGGACGACGACAGTTGGATACAGTACGTAAAAGCCCAACAGAAATGCAGTGGTCCTAAAATAATAGAATAGGAGGGTCTGGTCTCTTCCAATGCATGAGAAATGGTGTTTATCTCGTCCACATGCGGCGTTCTCTCTGACATCGCCCAGTAAAAATGGCGTTCCTTCATAAGTGAAACCATGTTTTTCGCCTATGATATCTTGCAACCTTAGTGGGTAGGCCAAGTCTGGTTCATTTGCTGAAAGACGGTGCATGATAGCTTATTGGTCGATATGGACAGTTGGTTCAGTTGGGCTGGGGATCTCAGGTCCTCCAGGATTGACGGATGAGAGAATCGGGTCGATGTGGATAGTCGGTTCCGTTGGGCTGGGGATCTCGGGTCCGCCGGGGTTGACGGATGAGAGGATCGGGTCGAGGCTGATGATCTGGTCCTCCTCAGCACTGAGGACCTCGGGGAATTTGAGCAGGGAGGTGGTGGAAAAGTCATTGGTAGTAATGACAGCTCCATGGATGAAAGTGAACTTATTGTCGACAAAAATGTTGCCTTCCTCTTCCAACTTGGCCAGGAACTCGTCCAAGTCTGCTTCCTGAAGACGGAGTTAGACATGACCTATCTGGTATTGCGTCTTTCCAAGGCAGATACAAATTGTCAACTTACAGGTCGAAGAATAACGATATATCGGCCAGCAAAGACACTGGCGATGAGTGAAGCAAAAGCAAACACGCCGGCGAAACGCATTTTGACTGATCTGTCGGACTGTGAAAACTTTGTTCGTTGGTTGAATTGGACGCTGTTGATAAACCTGGGTCGAGTGCTCTGTTGGAATGATTGCTCTCTGCGCGTGGCATCCAGGCTCTTTATAATCATCAATTCCATCCCTTCGTGCTCCCTTTCCGTCCCAATGACAAAACAGAAGTTCCGTCATACGGACCAAAAATCACACCTCGTGGCTCCTGTTGACATTCGCCATTCGCGGAACGGTTTCGGGCATCTGCCAATGTGTCACCCAAGACAGCCGGATAAAAGGCAAGCTTAGCCAAAACCTTTTCTCACTTTCTTGTCTGGGTGATCAAATAAGATGTTTTTTCCTTTCTTGTCTGTCTTGGATCTCGCATAAACGGCAGATCGACATTGACTACTCATTTGGGACATTCCAAGACCTCACGATGCGGAGACCTGTACCATAAACGGGAACATCACGACTGGAAAGGGTAAACTTTGGAAATACTTTCAGATTTGACCGGATGCAGCCGCTAAGTCATCATAAAATAGGTCAAGTCTATTTGCCTCAAAATAGAAACCTCACATGCGCCGGTATTGCGTCAACGGGCTCTAATCTTCGTCCATCTCCTTGAGGCCTGAGACATGGACCTTTTAGCGCCCCCCACAGCTACAAGCCCAGAAAAGGATTAACGTGCCAGCCAAGCTACGCCACTAGTCAATATACTTATCTTTTGCAGTGAAATCAATACTTTTTAAGTACCTCTACTTCCACTAGAACCAGCCAATATTTATCTACTTTTTTTGACAACTATAAGTTAACTTCATTCCTCAACTTAAATCTTCTACCTACTTGCTTATAACACTACTATAATACTTCTGCTTACTTTATATCAAATTAACTTTAAAAAATACTTAAAAAATAGATAATATTTATAATAATAATATTATTTGTTAATATATAATATTTTATATAATAATAATAATATTTATAATAATACTTACTTATTTAAATATTTTATATAAAATAAACTAATAGACTTTAAAGTATAAAACCTTATATAAAAATACTCTATTTATTATAACTTATAACTATAATATTAATTATATAATATATATAGTTATATAAGCACTTTATATAATTAGCAGTTTAGTAAGTTATATTTTAAGTTATCTTTTCTCTCACTTTTCCCTACTTTAGGAAATAACCTGCTAATAATATTAACAAAAATTATCATAATACATCACTTCCCTTATTATTATCTATATAATTAAATACCTATAAATACTTAAGATTATCACCTTTTATTATAACTTAACTCTATCTATAACCTTATACTATATAGGCGTATATACTACACCTCTAAATATGCTTATATCTATATTAACTTTATTAAGTTATTTAACAATTATAATAGCAATTTTAATATTGCTAATAACTTTAAAGATCTTAACACCTCTATATAGCGCTATATATCTATCAGCCTCAGCATTATTAATAACTCTTGCTAGCTGCCTGCTGTAAAAAACCTTAATAAGATTGAAGTAAGCATATTAATACTGCTGTAAGCATATTAGTTCCTACCTCTACTTCTAAATAAATAAAATCTACTATTAGACTTCTAGCTAGCTGTTCTATATAATGATAACGCAATATAGCATAACTTTTATAAGCCTTACTTTCTGCTAGGTATCTAGTGTAATAAAGAGCCTTCAGATTATGTTAATAGCATGCTATATTGCAAACTTCTCACTAAGTATTTTAAATATAAGATATATCTACCTTTAGACCTCTTGCTACTATAAATATAGCAAAAGTTTATTTCTAAGTAGATAGCTGAGCAATAAGCATATTAGACTAATAAGAAGTTAGAGATATATTAATATGCTTATAATTCTATTAAAGCAATAAAAAACTCTATTTAGGCATCTTATTAGCTTTAATATATAATTATAGTAGAGATATATATCTTTTTAGATATATTTATTTATATAACTATCTATTAAGAGAGTACTTTCTGTAACTATTAGATTAAGTATAACTACTACTCTCTTTATTTTATTAATTATTAGCTTTCTTATAATTACTTTAAGTAGCTATATTATAACTTTTCTACTTATAACCTTATTGCTAAGCCTCTCTGCAATATATGCTTAACAATATATAAGAAGGTTGCTTATTAGAGCAATTAGCTATAGTTAGTATTAATATAGCTATAGTTGCTTAGCAGCTATATTGCTATTAATAAGAGTATAGTTTGTTATTAAGGCTGCTACTTTAATATTTAGTATATATAGAGTAAACTTATACCTATCAGCTTTAAAGTATAAGTTATAAGAGAGGCTAGATATTTTTTTCAGTAGGTTTAGCATATAAATAAAAGTCTATTAAACCTTCTAATTATATATCTACTAATAAAAACTAAAAAGCTTATCTTTATAAAAGCAGTTATTATTTATTTTATTTTATTACTGCTAATACTATTAAGCTAATGCTAGTAATACCACTTCTTTATTAATAACTTATTTACTTTTATTAACTTATTTTAATATCTCTAGTGCTACAATATTATTGCTATAAGCACTATATATAACGCTTAATATAGTAAGGTCAGCCTAACTCTCAGCAAGCTTAAAAGCTGTAACAGTAAAGCTAAAAAGATGTCTTAAGGCACTATTTACTGTAAAATAACTAAAGATAATATAGTTTGCTAGCTTCTATTTAAAGATAGCTCTCTTATTTTAATAGTAACTATAGGCTTCTATAGCTTTAAGTATGCTTTCTCTAAGCTTTAGAAGAAGCTTTATAGTAGTGCAACTTATATTAATATATTATAAGCCTTTTTTGAAGCTTATAATTCTATTATAAGTGAGGTTATAATTATATATATAAAGATGCTATTTTTCTTTTAGTTTTGCTATATATATAACTAATATATAAATGCTATTAATATTAGTAATTAATATAAAGCTAATAACTGTTATAAGTGTTATATATATTATAATAGCTACTAAGTATTAAATTTTAATTTTAATCTATTTATTAATATTATTAATATCTATTTAGCTTTTTATAAAGCTTAATATAATACTTATATATATTATAATAGCAGTAAATAATATATTTAGATATAGAAATAATTTTAATAATACTTCTATAAAAAGATTATAGTTATATATAGAGAAGCAGTAATCTTAAGCTATAAGTCTACTACTATAAAAAAAAAGCTTTCTATCTAACTAAATTACAGCTTATTATTATTACTAAAGAGGAAATAATATATATAATATTCTTTAATATATAAGCATAAAGTGCTTAATAAGAGGAATATTAATAACTTATTTAGTAACTACAGAATAACCTCTAAGTGCAAGCAGTACAATATAACACTTTATAAGTAAGAGTGCTAAGATGCCTAATATGCCAGAGAGAAGGCTAAGCATAAGTAGCCTAAGTTAAAAAGGATCTACAGCTAAATATAACACTTCAATTAGACGCCTCTACAGCTATTACCCACACCACAAGTGTCTTTTGCTGATGTACTGCGGAGTCTGAGGGCCTCTGAGGGCCTCTGCTGACTGGCTGGATGTGACGGGATCTAAAAGGTCCATGTCTCAGGCCTCAAGGAGATCAGCTCGGCACGGCACGCCACCCCGTTCGGGCAATTGACGCTCATTCCCAATGCCAACGAGGACCGAACAGCTTCGGACCGGCGTCTTTGGGCACGCGATTGTCTTAAAACCTCATTCCTTTGAGAATGAGGTACTTCAGGACAGACGAACCTCGCTTCCAGTCTTTGCGCTCTCCTTAACAGCCTCAATGATGCGAAGCACATCGCGTGCCTCGCTCGCCGGGACAGGAACGTCCTCATCCTTTCCAGTCTCAACAGCCTTGGCGAAGGCCTCAAAGAGTTTGAGGTAAGTTTTGGGCTCGACGGTCAATTTCGTCCTCTCCTCAATTTTGCCGCCCTCCTTGACGAGGAGCAACCTGCCGCCGTTGATGGGGTCCTCCACACCGAAACCGGGCTCATTGGGCTTCTTGCCCGCCTTGAGCTGGTCCTCCTGGGGGTCGAGCGCTGTCTTGTGGAATGACGCCTTTGTGCCGCGCACCCAGAACCGCGGCTGGATGCTCTCGACGCTCATGACGCCGATGCGCACGCTTACGATGAGGCCGTTCTTGTACGCGAGCTGGGCGTGCACGCTGTCGGGATCCTCGGGATCAAACTTGCCCTCGCGCTGGTTGATAAGCTTGCCATAGACGGTCTCAGGGAGACCAAAGAGGTGGTAAGCTTGGTCGATAAGGTGGGAGCCGAGGTCGTAAAGCGCGCCGCCGCCATCGGCCATGCCCAGCTCTCCCTTCCAGGAGCCAGGCTTTTCAGCACGGTAACGATCAAAGTGTGTGTCGAACTCGTAGACGCGGCCAAACACGCCGTCATCAATCATCTTTTTAACGGTCAGGAAATCGCTGTCCCAGCGACGGTTCTGGTAGACGCAGATGAGACGGTTGTTCTCCTTGGCGATCTGGATGAGCTCCTCGGCCTCAGCGACGGTCGGCACGAAGGGCTTCTCAACCATAACATGCTTGCCAGCCTGCAACGCCTGCTTGGAGAAGCTGAAGTGAGTGTTGGGCGGGGTGAGAATGTTGATGATGTCGACCTCAGGATCCTGGAGCATGGGCTCCAGGGAGGTGTGATGCTTCAAGGTGGGGTAGTCATTGGGGGCAGATGATGATGCCGTGGGCTTGCGCTGCACGATGCTGTGCAGGTTGAACTGGGGAGTGAGGTTGATGAAGGGGATGTGGAAGACCTTGGCGGAAAGGCTGCGATGGTAGGTCAGCACGTGGTTGTCCTCGGTGGATGCGCCACAGTGAGGCTATTCCGGAAGCATGCAAGGGTCTTGCAGCAAGGATATACGATCATCGGTTGCAGGGAAGCTTAACTCACCCGTATCCAATGATTCCAACGTTGTACTTCTTATCGGCAGACATTCTGAATGGTTTGCTGTGCTTTTCAATCTGAGAATTGGACACACTTCGCAGCTCAAGCTCTGCGCGACCTGCCAGCTTTATAGGTATCGTCGACTCGTGTTGTTGAGCATAACAGAGCTGATGAGGGGCAGCGTGGAGGCGCGGAGGAGCACGGTGGAGTGACGGGCCAAGATTACCGCATTGCGTCACTAGGGACATGCTCGGCGCTTTTCTCAATGGACGACGGAGAAAATTGCCCCATTTTCGGAGTGCTCGTCAGGTTACAGACCCGGACGCTAACACCAGTTTGACACACCGGGATGACCAAGCATGAAGAACTGTTAAAGTTGCCCAATTAGGTGACCTCGGAAGGCACGTCGGTGAGCCGACAATGTTCACCGAGATCCATTGGGTTAATCACTCTCCCCGCGACACATATAACCTATCGGTCAACTTTCTCGTGATGAGTGAATGAGCATATGAAATGAAATTCGAAATTTTAATTGAAATCCCCTAGTTTGACTGTGCTCTGGCGAATACATCGTCTTATTCCGTCATGCTACTATGCCCTCTTACCAGGTAGGTAGGCTACGACATTTCCTCAACATTGGCTGCTTTATTATTATCCTTTTTCGCCTTTTCTTTTGTCTTCTCTTGTACAATGAAGCATGTCTCATGACGCAATGAAAAGAAACCTCGACAGGGAAGAGGAAATGGATCTGTTTCGCTATTGATAAATGTTGATGAGATTCACCGCAACAAATGAAATTAGCCCAGTTGGCATTGCTACCAATTATCTCCAACGAAAGGTAGAAAACGATTTCCAATCAAGTAAATCCCTTTCGGCTGTTCTCGGAGGGCCGCAAAGTCGTCGACGTAGAAGTATAGCCTGCACAATAAGTAAAAGATGGAAATTGGAGAAATAACCACGAGGACGTAAACAGGCATTGCCATTGAAGGATCTCGATCAACAGAGTTATTCACCTGAGACCGTATCAAGGTGAGCAGGCGACGTCTGAGACGCCTCGAGAACTTTCCTTCTCTTCCTACTCGATCGTCCTGATCGTGGAAGCTACGTTGTGCTTCAGGGTCTGCGCCATGTACATCACCTGCTTCGTGCATACGCCTCTGTTTTCGATGCCACGTCAGGTCTTCATACAGCCAGTGAAATGCGCCATAGATGCAGAACAACACATGGTAACATGACGCAACTCTCCATATAAGCTGTTCAGTGGACGTTGGGAAGTGAAAATTCCATCCGACCATGAACGAGACACTGAATCCGACGATGAAGACGCCGCCGAAGGGGTAATAAATGAGCTCCATGGGTCGCCACAAATCAGATGGGAACCTGTCCCAAGTAGCTCCGTTAAGAGGGCGTCCGAATGGATGTAAGTGTATTAAATCACCAAGTCGCTTATAGAAGCACCACAACGGATCAACCCCGAAGATTCGGGGTGTTATGTCGTCCATTGGGGTGCGGTGCCATGAGTCTGGGAGCCTTGGATGGGTCTTGGTTTGGTCAGTGTTCGGTCAACCTTCAGAACATGGGCAATTCCCTACATGAGCACGAGCAAAGTTGCGGATCTCTTCCATAGTGTATTGGTGCCCGTCGATGGTCTTGGTCTCAATATAGCGGGGATACTGAATGCAAGGCTTTCGATACCAGCAGATAGATGTTGCAACCATGGCAAAGGTGAACGAAAGTGCCGTTAACTCTAGAGTTGTCATCGGGAGACCTTGAGCGGTTCGGTCCATCTCCTGAACGAAAAACCACAGTGCCTGCCAAAGAGTGATGAACCTGTGCGTTTGAGCTGAGTGATAGCTACAAATATGCATAGATCTGACCAGAACTTACTTTGAAAGCGTATCAACCGAGTTCCGTTCAGCGATTTCCATCGACTCCATGTCAGGGAATTCAACGAAACCATTTTTAACAAGATAGTGCAGCTGTTCGGCGTCGATGGGGAAGCCGTTAGCGAAGTCAGGGGTTTGAAGAAAAATCCCGCCCATATCAACAAAGAATGCGTGTGTGTATGTCCATTTCTTGCCATTGCATAAACGGTGGTCTTTCCGGAATTGCTGCTTTATTCCTCAGTTTTTCTCTCTCTAGTTCACTAGACCTCATGATATCTCACCTTCACACTTCTACGAGCGCTGGAAAGCTGACCTATTGCCAGCCCAAACAAAAAGTCAGGGCCCAGCAGCCCTATCATGGCGAGATTGATTTTATCAAATAGGCCATGCCACCACTTATCTTTCGGAGACAAAGCGTTTGGGTGCGTCGATACCCAAACACAGAGCACAATAGTCAATAGGCTTGACCAGAGAATATCGATGGTTCCCCTGTCTCTGCCGGCGGCCACCCACCCTTCGACAGGCTCTTGAATTTCGCTTTGGTTGAACGCATTGCGCGCCGTCAAACTGTGAAGCAGCATCTAGTGGAGGTACGGATAGTGCTAGCCACAGATGAACTATTATGTCGGGTGGACTGGGTTGAAGAGAGGGACTATGGGTTCGAAGGTCCAAGTTGTGTGTTCTTCGATCTCGCAAGCGTGCTGCGGTTATGGCTTTGAGTGTGAGTTTGCGACCATTAAACCGGAGGTCAAGATCATGTGGATTGCGTAGGATGCCTACCTGTAGGTGCAAATGCACACCCAGGCAGCAATCTTCAGGGCTAACACCTCCCTGCCACTCAGAGCCTTGCCTCATTCTTGACCAGGGTGGGGAACGTGAGCGCGATCATCCATAGATGCCATTTTCTGCGGGTCTACCTATGCAGGCTGACAGCAAGGATGAATGCTCACCTGAAGAGCCCAATGTCACATGTTTTGTGATAAGCCTGACTCTGTGACCAGTCACGTTCAAATCCTTGATAAGGCCCCCGCGACTAAGTCCAGAGAGTCTTTAAGTGCGGGAGATGACAAACGTAGGTGCCATGATCGATGATATAAAGCTATGAGACCGAGTCTGCTTGAGCACTTGGTACTGGTAACTGGACTGAGTCTAATGGGTGTCTAGACTCTGGATTGCCATGAAGCCCCCGTGGCCAACTAACAGCCGCCCCTCACTCGCCAGCGCTGAGTTGGGAATGTTGCAGCTCGCCTCGGAATGACTTATGATCCAAGTACTCCGGCATGTATTTGTCCAGAGCATCGGGCTGCCTTGCAGGAAGTTGTGCAAACACCGAGCGCATCTGTTTTCGAATGATGGAATTTCTGTACGTAAAGGCAAGGCCGTCATTGTGTGGCAGACCTGAGTGTGACATCGTGAGCTATAATGTTCCATAAGAAAGACTCGTTTACGCGCTCTGCTACCAAGTCCTTCACCTGTTTCTTCGGCCAGACCTTTGCGAGACAAGGTTTGTGGTCCTCATCCCTCGCCTTACTTGAAACACAAAGTGTTGCGGCACACCTGGCACCACATGCGTAACACTAGCCGCCCCCCTGCATGAGGCTTTCAGGCAGTCTGCACTGTAGCCATACTTCTTCCCTTAAACACGCATTCGCCTTTCCCCTACGCGGCCGATATGGAAACAGCTTGTTGCATATAAGACAACTTAAATGACACAAACAAGTTGACTTGTAATTGAGTGCTAGAGCTTATCATCGGGGCTGACAGTGTCCTCTACCTCTTTAACAGATCCCCCGCAAGTCAAAAGAGTAGGTGAAGATATTCAGCGCCTGCGAATACAGACACCTGAGCGGCTAGAGGTGAACATCTCTCAATCCACAACAACATCGCTGCTTCAAGGGTTGACATATACGAATACTACTACACTCGTAGTCTCAGCCATCATGCAGAGTATTTTGTGGCTTCACAGTGGAGCCTATCAAACGAAGTCGCCTGTGTATGTCTTAAATGATTCATCGCCGCTAAGCAGTCAGCATGGCCGCAGATCACGAAAGCTCAAAATGAGACACAAAAAAAGGACCGAATCCCTGAGTATAAAATGGTCAAAAGGGTCTTTCTTTAGGCATCATTCAACCACAAACTCCCATCACATGGAAAGCCCAATCACTACTTTTAAAACTCGAGAATTTACCAGCATATCGATTGCCATCATGAGTGTACCTACTGATTCCGTCATCTCGTTCTACGACATCATTCTTGATCCAGCTGCCTATCCCATGTCTCCAAACCCATGGAAGACCCGATATGCTCTCAACTTCGCCAAAGTCCCTTATCTCACGACTTGGGTGCCCCTCAATGCCGTCGCTGAGACACGCAGTTCTTTTCAACTCCCCGCCAACCGCAAACACATGGACGGGAGCGATTTCCCTACGCTTCCCATAATCCGCGATGCTCGTGCTCCTGCTGCCGGTCAAAAGGAAGTAGTACTTGGCGATACGTTCGACATCGCGCTGCATCTACAAAAGACGTACCTTTCTTCTCTCTCTACGTCCCCGTTCCAACAGCTCTTCCCCGCAGATGGAAGCGGAACGGTAGCACTTCATCGCGCCTTCAACAAGTTCGCAGATGAATTGTTCTCCCAGTACGGAGCTCCACTGGCGGGGTACTACATGCCCTTTGATCCACGCACCGAAGAAGCCGACAAGAAAGCCGCGATGAGCCGCTTTCCTGGGAAAACGAAGTGGGAGGAATTCGAGATTCCTCAAGGATCGGACGTGAGGAAGAAGTTCCTTAAAGATTTTGAGGAAGCGTTGGACTCGAAGTTTGGGCCGTGTTTCGCTGCTCCTGGGGACGGAAAGGGTCCTTTTATGGACGGACGGAAGACACCAATGTACGCTGATTTTATCATCGGCGGTTGGCTGCAGATGATGAGGGGTTGCCTTCCCGAGTGGGCAGAGCTGAGGGACAAATGGTCAGGCGGCAAATGGGGGAGGCTCTTTGATGCGCTTGAGCAGTGGGAGAGTGTGGATGGCCGGGACGGCGTTGCTCCGGCAAGACGTTGAAATGGTTGGCAGCCAAGTCAGGAATCTCTAGGATTAAAAATGAGAGGTCGTGGATTTCCTACCACTGTCTGACATTAAATCAATTCAAACTGGAGTTTCGAGGTTGAATTTAACTTGCATATGTCCGAAGACACTTTCGAAAGTCTTCGATAATTATCTGAAAAGACAGAAGAGTTTCAAGCCAATACACAAGAATGGCCACGATAAACATTCTCTCCAAGCCTAAGTCTGGGGTTGAAACTCGACAATGTTGCCATCCGGGTCCGCCACCATCAAGTACCGAGGCATAGCCTTAATAATTGCATCATTCTCAGCTTTCGTCAGGTTCAACAACCCAAAGGCTCGACCAATCGGCAAAGGAAGTGTCTTTGAAAACTCTCCAGCTTTCCGTATAATCGTCACATTATTATCCTCCATTCGCTTCTGCGTCGCGGCAACATCCGGAACCACAAAGCCCAAGTGTGAAAGAGTTCCGACCGTTTCCCGTCTTGTGGGTTGGTTGTTTCGATAAACTAATTCAATGAGACCTTCGATATTGCTTCGCTGCCGGTAGAGCTCAGAACTCGGTTGCCATCCGGTTCCATTTCTGCCACCATGGCTGTAGCCGAGATAGACGATGCCGAACCATTCAGTCGCCTCAATTTGATGGATGACTCGCATGCCAAGAATACGAGTGTAGAAGTCGAGACTGGTCTTGAGATCGTTGACCAGCAGCGAGATGTGGTTCATCGTGTAGGCGGCGGTTGCATGGTCTGGGCCCACATCCTCGCCGTAGGAGAACCGAGGATAGGTCCCGTTACTACTCATCGAAGGGGGCGTGCATGATCTTCCGGGACCGAATAGGTGGGCCAAGATCACGAGAAAGAGGAAGTTGAACGTCGGCAGGCGCATGTCTGGGGGTGTTCTCTTGGATTGTAGTGAACGTGGAAGCGAACTTGGAGGGCCTGCTGATGGAATACAGAGGATAGAAGACAATTAGCTCTCATTTCATCCGATGCTCGTTTCGTTCCTTTTGAACGGTTTCGATAAGATGCCATTCCCTAGGCAACGTACATCCAACCGCGGTGTGCTTTTGCAGCCGTTGGTGGTAGATAAGGCTTCATTGAAAAATATCCAACAATACTCAGCTTGCAGAAGATATCGCATACTGTGTAACCGTTTGAATGCAGGACCAGATCATGTTTGCCATAACGTCCATCGTATTCCGCTCACAAACAAAGACCCAGCCAGGGCCCTTACCCCTAAGGCATGCTGGGTACCCTTCCGCGCAAGACCTAGATAAAGCTGGATCGTACACACTGGATACGAAATCAAGTTAACTTGCAGGAAAATGTTTGTCCTGGCCTTAGGAAGAACAAACTGTTCTTTTGAGATTTCGGTCATCTCTGTGGCATGCTGCGATCGCATTGGTCCTGCTACGTAGCAAACTGTATCAATTAGGCCATTCTCAGTATGAGGTACCCGAGTCTGTCCCCGGCGACACACATACAATGTATCTGTTTCTATTAAGCCGAGTCATGACGCCCCGTCGAGATCATGTAGCCCCGCCAAGGCGATGATAAGAGCTGTAGATGTTTCAGCGTAGCTCCAAACGGCTGAACTATGGGCGTTCGGTCTTTGAATATTGTCGTGTCTCACCAACTACATCTAGCGCCCGCTCGCACTCATGATCCGGCGAAGCGGGCAGCAACAAGCTGTCAGCGTCGGATACTGAGACTTCACCAGCCCGTCTAAATTATCCGTCGTGTCCTTCGGATGTGTCGGCGCGGTCCGCTCGCTTGGGACGCTATCCGCAGTATTTGTCTCGTAGACTAAGAAGGTTTCGTCCATGGCATGAACCTGCACAAGAATGAGACGGGTAGTACCTCCGCATGTTCGATGGTAGATGTGAGGTCCCCGGCAGTTACGCTCTTTCGTAACGTTGCTTGGTATTATATCGGAGAGAACACCGGTCTGACTAGTAACTAGCTAGTAGTATGAATACCTTAGGCACAGGTAGGAGCCGAAATTTTCGTGATGAACACTTCGAGATTCAAAACGTGGAGCTATTTCCCTGTTGCTGAGATTACATGACACAGCCTAGCCACTGCAAACATAAATGAGCTTCTCTAAGACGGATAAATGATCACGAACGGCGTTCGGCGTTGCCGCGACCCTCTAGTAATTCGCCGTAGCTCAATACATCCGAACTAAAACTTCACGCATTTTTGCCACCTCCAACCGATGCAACTGACAACGACAATCCACACCAGACAGTATCCGATCCGACGATACTGCGAAGGATTCGCCTCTTCAACTTCCGAGCTGAAGTTGCGATTTGCTGATAGCACAGCCTACGCTCTTTGAGTCGTTGAAAGCATCGACTAACGGCGGTATCCGATGGTTTAGTCGATGTTGAGCAGAACTTAAAGCACGGGGCCACCGAAGCTAGGATGGCAGGCCCGGCCAAGTATCCGGAACCAGTTCGATGGACGAGTAACTCTGAAGCTGCATCCGCGGAAAACCCGACTCCTCTACGGACCATCCTGGTGAAAGGCCACGGGCGACAACTCAACATGGCCTCATTGCGCGACAAACCCACAGTCAATAATGCCTTCTAATCAGTAATTCTCTACCGTGGCGCTTCAAATTTCCTCAAAAGAGTCATGGGAATTGGAAAAATGCTGTTCCCTTGGTGCGAAATCGCTAGTAATCGGACGAGCCTAAAAGCTTATGCCCAGATTGGGTTGTATCGCGTGCTCTTTGAATGGCGAAATCAAAAGGGACACATGCAGGCGCACGTTGTGGTAAGAGCGGGAATGGTACCGGATAACGTTGATGTACGAACAGTCAGCCTACCCGGTAGATAAGCCATCCGAATACCCACGGCCACGCCGTTATACGTTGGAGGCTGTGTAATAATAGTAAACTTCGCATCTTGCATACCAGATAGATCTCCTGTCATGAGGGTTGTAAAAGTGTTGAATGGAAGATTTCAGGGCACGGTGAGTTGAAACGAAACTAAAGGCAGTGCCGGCCAGACTTTTTGGGGACGACGCAAGGCGGTTTCGCACCTTATTACCGTTAGCCTCTAACGTAGGCTGAGATCTATCGCACATCAGGGGGAACTAAAATTTCGGGCGAGATCCGGCCTTCTAGAATGTAGTCCACGTGGGAGGACGCCTAGACCGTAAATAATTGCCACCGTCAGCATATTACATGCCTGACGGGCGCAATTGTGGATATGGCCAAGACTCCACGATGTTTCTGTCGCAAGTATTAAGAGGCTAATGTCATCGTCGATCGTTTAATCACGTGGGGAATTTCCCCAGACTGATCAACGTCTGACCCTCACTTGGCAGAGGAAATTATCCGAACGGCTGAGACTGTCATCCACAATCACTATGGGGAAATGGAACGGGGAAAGTTGAAGGTCCATAATGATTTCTCATCAAGGTCGAGCGGCTATATGACTAACCGCTGCCTCGGTTACGCTCTCGCGTTCCTGTGCATCATGAGACCGTTGCAGAGAAGGCCATGAGCCAGACAAAATGCTGGATCCGCGTATGCTAGGATCGCGGGTAGGGCCAGGCAGAGTCCATCAGTTCGTAAAGGAGTACGGGAATCGACCGCGACTGGCGGGAGGGAAGGGCACGGCCGCTTCTCCAACTCGTGGCATCACGTCGTGCTCGGACATTTTGAAGCTGCACAGAGTTCAACCTGTACGAGTGAACCAATTAAATACATCGAATGGTGCCGCCCCTTGCACAGGTCTGTGGTATTGACCCTGCTTGAACAAGCCCTCGCAGCTCTTAGCAGAGTGAGTTTGTCAGTCCGGTCCGCGGGTCGCCGAGCTGATGAGAGCCCGTCCCGTCAACACATACTTTAGCCTGGAACGCTTTGGAACGGGGATGGAACATGCACATTTCTCTGCCTACTCAGACATCTTCCCATAGGCTGAGATGGTACACCACCAGAAGTCGAACTCTAATCATCGAAAATTATGAAAGATCAGCTGTTTACCAGTGCGCTGCGTGTGCAGCACAACTCGGCGGCGCGGGATGTTTGCCGATGGTCCTCCGAAGAGGAAGGAAACGTTCATGTCCCCCCACAGGAGTCGCTGAATCAATTTTGCTGCCCTTGACTCGACCGTATCTCATCGTCCGACCGGGATGAGGGATCTTGGCACCGGAGAATAGAGGATGTTCCGTTAGGCCCCCCCATCCATAGCTTGTCAACTTGAGCTGGGGTATATCTCGGACTCTGATCTCCCCTTATATCGCCCCCAAACCCGCCTTACCCCCGGAGCTGAGCAACTCGTCATATAACCCCACCGGCAGCCCGCCCACGATTGCCGGATGACATCGTCACGCAGCTGTGCAACGCCGCCTACCAATTCAACATTGCGGAGATGAACGAGTCGATAGACCACTACGACTCGGATAACTCGCCTTACTCGATTCGTCCTTTGCCTCCGGTCCTTCGTCATGGCCTCGCCGCCGTGGCGGCGATGGGGTTCTTCTCCTTCTTCACCAGTCTCGGCTTATTAACGTTCCTGACGTATAAGCTGATAACATGGCACAACGGGCCACCGAGGGAAGAAAAGAAGGACCCTATAGCAAAGGTAGAATCGCCACCGCCCACGGAGGCTGCATTTATTATCCCGAACGAGTGGTCGGTATCCCAGCAAGAGTTATCACAGAAGCCAACGAAAGAGACATGGATACAACGAGCGATCAACGAGCCGCCAAACCAGTTCTTGGTTCTAATCTTCAACCTTCTACTGGCCGATATACAGCAGGCATTGGCTTTCTTGTTGAACGTGGAGTGGCTTACGAGAAATGCGATTGAGGTGGGAACGAAAACTTGCTGGACGCAAGGATGGTTTATCTCGACAGGCGACCTCGCCTCCTCCGTCTTCATCACGGCCATCGCTATGCATACATACATATCAATCGTCAAAGCGAAGATGCTGCCAACATGGGCATTTCACACCGCCATTGTCATGATGTGGGGTTTCGTTTACGGCACCGGAATCCTCGGCGTGATTGTCACGGAGAACGGCAAGAATGACGGCGGCTTGCATGTTAGAGCAGGGGCATGGGTAAGTTGTTGGACCAAGAGCGAAACCGAGTCAGGGGACTACATGCTAACATGGTCCCAGTGCTGGATCAACTCGAAGTATCAGGATATACGACTCACCTTACACTATCTATGGATCTTCATTTCTTTGATTGTTACTACAATTATTTACTTCATAATCTTTCTTCATCTACAAAAAGTGGCGCGAAGGAGCGGTGGGGTTGTCCCCTGTTGTGGCTCTCCCGCGCCCGAGCCAGCTTGCTGCGGCTCATCAACATGCGGAGAAACATCAACTTGTAGTGGAACGACCTGTGTTGAATCGGAATCTGGACGAGCATCATCTTGCAGGAGCGGAAGCACCTCAACAAGCAACAACAGTACACGAATGTCACGGCTGCAAAGTCTCCGAATCGTATGCCTTACCACAATTCTAAGACGGCTGCCAGGAATTCCGGATTACGCCCGGCAGCATACCTTTTTACTGTATCCCCTGGTGTACGTCGTGTGTACTACTCCACTGGCTGCAGGGCGTCTTGCCTCTATGGCAGGGCACGAAGTATCTTTGGGCTACTTTTGCTTTGCCGGAGCAATGATCGCTTGCAATGGTTGGCTAGACGTGGTGCTCTACTCTTCGACGCGAAGGTCGATCGTCTTCTCTTGTGACGGCCCACCTTCACAGGAGACTGGTCTGGAAACATTTTCCTTTATGTGTGCCCAGCCTCCGAAGTTCGGCAACACAACTATTGTGATTGGTGGCATTGACCGCCCAAGGCAGCGACGACGCGATAAATGGAGCGAGAAGATTGCCCTGAAAGGCACAAAATCAGGCAGTCTCAAAGGCCTCGGGGTCGACGAAAACACAAGTACAGACAGCATGAGAGGATTCGGTATGGGAGACGGTTCGGTCATGGGAATGGCTATTCAGTGCGAAACGGTCACGACGGTATCTGTTGAGGTCAATAAGACCCCGCAGGTCACACGACCAAAACTTGCGGCGTTAGGCAGGAAAGGGAGTGATGCGAGTTCATTCAGTGCGACATCTACGGCCATGTCATCGAGGTCTTCTGGGATTAAGTCGGTGATGACTACGGACTCATATTAGCTCACAGGAGCTTGACGTCAGGCAGCATTTGGGAAGACGGTTTACGAATGATTAGAACTTCATGACTGGGGAACGGACCACACGGCCTTGCCAGCTTCTCTGAAAGCTGGCCATGACATATACCCCGAATAGGCATTTACTGTACATACCAGGAATGGAGCATTTGACTTGAACTACCATCTGCAACTTCACCCTCAACTTCGATAGAGTGACTCTTCAGTTCAGCCTGGTGTTGCACGCTCAGCCCTCGGTCCTATCCGAGCCGCTCATAGAATTCGAAGTCTCAAACCTGATGACAGGTTGGGGAGCCTTGACTCGGCGACCTCCTTCGGCTGTCTGGCCAGAAATGGTAGAACTCTAATTGAAGTTGCCCAATTGCGACCACGAGAAGAAAGCCGCTGTAACCGATGGGCAGGATTTCGTTCCGCGACCCTTGTTAGCTGACTACTGTGCTACCCCATCAATTCACGGAGCGGAACCTGCGCAAGGGACCCTGACCGAACCCTTCCAGGAACGAAGGACACACACATGGCCAAGAAGTTTGTTTGCCAGTTGGGAAGCTCCGAAACTATCGGCGTTTGGAGGAAACGAACGATCATTGGCCACCGAGTCCGTTCTTTCAAGAGAAAGTTGCTGTGTTGGTTTCAAATATCTCCATTCTTAAATTCCCTCTCGTTCTCGTCATTAAGTCTCGACGGACTCACAAAGGCCGCAATAACCCCGAGAAGCACGGCTATTGTTTGTTCAATCATCTGATGCTTCTTCCAGTAGTGGATTAAACTACGAGTTCCTGAAACATTGACTGATCCTTAATAGTTGGTGTAAATTCATAATTCAGAGGGCGCGTCCAATCGTGAAATATCTTCAACATAGGAAACAGGTCGCCAGCCAAGATTTGTCTTCGCACTGGTAAAGACGTCTTTGCTCTGTGTGGCAATGCCATCGTGGAACGTGCAGAAACTCTATGAACCGAACCCAGACAAACGGTACAGACGATCTATGAGATCTGAGTTCGTGCCACCGGCTGTCTCGTCTTAAGGCTAAAAGAGTAAACGGGATGGTTCGTTGTCGGACAAAGACGCCGTTGGTAGATCTTTCACAACAAAATGGAAATATCCGCCAGCTGACATTCTGAGTTCTTCAATCCCATGGTAATTATGTTTGAGGTTGTGCCGTGGTTTCGATGTGAGTTTGCCAACGTCTTGGCATCGTGATGGCCGCCCATGATGCTTTTTATGGTTCAGAAGGTCTTGTTGCACTTGACAGTGCCTACGAGCGGCTAGTCATAGATACGCGGTTACAGTTCTTGGCGTCTCAACTTGAAGTGTGTAAGAACAAAGCCCCCCACGTCCATAATTAACCCAATTGAATTTACAGAGTGCTCATTTCCGCGGGTTATGACTCTGTGCGCAGGGCCTTTCCCATGGACGAGTTCCACGTGAGAAACATCCCACGGGAGCTGTTGAGAGCTTTGCCATCCGGGCAGTGTCCCCTATGACTTCGATCGTAGTATACTAGATACTTCGATCCGACGATGGACGATGACGACAGCGCCGACAAAGGCGAGCATATTAGAAATCTAGTCGCATTATCGTAGCAAAATAAGGGGGTTTCGGCAGATTATACGGATTACACGCGCGTGTGGTGGACACTGCCTGGATAGCTAACTGGCACTGTCCGGCTAGCAAAACTCATGGTTGAAGTTCTGTGGAACGCATATAAGGCACTAACTATGACATGCACGGAAGAGAGGTAAAAGTTGCGCTATGCATTATTGACTCGATTTGAAGTATGCTTATTGGGTAAAGTGTGGAATGGGTATCTGGGTATCTTCCACATCAACTCTCCAACGAACCATGCAAATTACTGCCTCTCCCTCGTTTCAACAGCGACATCCTTCTTCTCATCGAGCATCTCATCCGCCACGGCATTGATTCTGCCAAGCTGGGCATCCTTTCCATCGAAAAGGAGAGCAATTTGCTCCAAGCTGGGTCCCTTGGTCTTCGGGGAGTTAGCATCGGCTCCCACTCGGTTAAGGGGCTCATCCTTACCTCGGGGAAGAACAGGTACACGACCACGAACTGCACAAGAATCCAGCCAACGTAGAAGAAGTAAAACTTCCACGACATGGCCGCAATGCCGACAGGGTTGACATAGGTATTGAAGGCCCCGCAAATACCCGCAACCAGACTGAACATGGCCATGCCCTTGGCGCGGATGTGGTAAGGAAGGATCTCGACGACTAAGCGGCGTTAGCAACTCCTCATCCCGCATGCCTGGTCCTTGGCTTTCGCGTGCTTACTGTAGAGCATCTGGGCTCCCGTCCATCCCAGGTTGTGGACACCGCTGTAGAGGTAGATAAATGCGACTGTGGTGTAGCTCGCGTGCCGGTTGCCGGTCTCGACGTATGCTCCCGTGGTGGCGGTGATGACGGCGAAGACAACCCACATGAGTGCCATGCTGATCAACATCAACGGCCTGCGACCGACTCGCGCAGGCAAGAAGGCAAAAGCGAATGAGCATGCGAAGCTGAACATTTGGGAGGTCGCCGTAATGAGAGTCGTCTCAATCTGTTTGCTGATGCCAGCGCTCTTGAGCATGCTGCCGAGGTAGTACCTGTTCCTTGTAAGCTGCGGGTACATCCCAGCGGCTCGGTTACTCACGAGACCAGACCGTTGCCTGACCACTGCTTGCAGATACCGCACCAAATGATGATAAACGAACGGTAGCGGTTACCCTTGGTCGCAAACAGTGCCTTAAGATGGAAGGGATTCTTGTTCTGAGTCATTTCGGCTTCAATCGTCTCCTTGATCTCGTTGTACTCGTGCTGGACAACAGCATCGTTGGGATCGCCGGCGCCGTGGTACTTGGTCAGGATGTCCAGGGCAGTCTGTTCTCTGCCTTTGCTGCAGAGCCATCTTGGCGACCTGTGTTCAAAGGTTAACCACAACGAGTCAAGGGCAGATTTCTCGGTGAACCTACTCGGGGAGGAAGAAGAGGCCGATCAAAACCATCGCGCTTGGGCCGGCCTGTACAACTGTTGGCGCGCGCCACGCCCTAGGGAAACAATTAGCAGCCGCTGATAACTCGGGATGTCGTACACCTTGATACGCACCAAGAGTCCGGGATGCGGAAGCTGCCAAAGGCAACCCAAGCAGCCAAGATGGCTCCGACAGAGTAGGTTGTGGAGCTGAGTGCCGTGGCCGTAGCGCGGTGCGCCGGGTATGCCAGTTCGGTCATTAGAATGGTTGAAACGGTGCTGCAAATGACACCGCCCATGCCAAGGAGAAGACGGCCGGCAATGAATGCCCCGACATTCATGGTTGCTGCGCAGATCACGGCACCAACGATGCAGAGGATACATCCCACCGCGATGGCGATACGGCGACCCATTCGGTCAGAAATAACCGGGATCAACAGGACACCCATAATGTTGCCTACCCAGTAGGACGCACTGAGGGCTCCGAGAAGGCTGTCGCGAGGGTGGTTGAAGTCTGTTGTTGAGCCTGTCAGTTGTGTTGAACGAGCAACGCGTGCAGTTTCGGTAACGAACCATCTTGCCATTGGTTGATTTGCTGCAAGTTGTTGATGAGACTGCCATCAAAACCGTGCGCAACGTCGCCCCAGAGCAGGAAGAACAGACCAAAGTTGAGCGGCCTCAGCCCAGAATCTTTGAGCCAAGAGACCGTCTTGGTGTTGGTAGGCGTGGTGGCCTCCAACGCCTGACGGTCGTCGTTGTTGTTGATCTTCTTGTCCTTCCAGACCATCTTCTGTTTCTTCTTCTGCCTCTTGAACTCTCAGAGAAGGATGAGCAAACGCAACCCTGCAAAGCAACAGCTCCAAAGTTCGGACGTATCTCGATGTTTATAATCAATTTGCACAATGTAACATTCCGCTCATCATTACCGCCTGAACGGCTCGGCTCCCCAAAGTCTTGTTTGCTCAATTTCTCGGACGGGCCCCATTGCCAGCCTCCCCCGATGCGCCTCATTGGGCAGAACAAAGAAGCACATGCCCGCAAACGCGGGGGAACTGGAGAAAACGGGGGTAAACCTGCGGGGATGGCATGGTTCGACGGCCTCGACCTAGCCGGACCAACAGGCTGTCCAGTTACTCACTAACGCGTGCCAGGTAGTACCGGGCGTCGTCAGAACCGCCGGGTCATACAAACGTGTCGGTGGTCGGGGCAAGCTTCGGGGGGCGGGAGCGGCGTCGGCCCATCGGGGGAATCGTCGCGCGGCCATCCGTCCATCGCATTTTGGCTCGGCCCCCTCTTCCCCGAACCCAGGAGTCGGGGTTTCCATACGTCACTGTGGTGAAAATGGAGGGGTGCTCGCGGGCCTCTACTCGCGGGGTTCCCACTGCCATTTTACATATTTGGCTTTGGAAAACCTGCTGATCGGCTTTTGAGAAAATGGTATCTCAACTGAAACTTTTGTCACAGTCGGAGCTTGTGCTTGACGCGCGAAGAGAGCACCGAATCAACGCGAACTCTTTCCAACAGGATGCGCTGACGACCTTCAACGGGTGGCAGTATGCCTGCTTCTACAGACATAAGGATGCCACGAGTAATGTTCTCTTCGTCAGCTTGGCGCGGCGACCTATCAAAGACACACTCGGCGATTGGGAGACATTGACGTTTGAGGACTATGAGCAGACGGCGGATGATGGACACAACACCATCTCGATAGGCGTATGTGAGGGAGACGGCACCATCCATGTTGCCTTCGACCACCACTGCGATCCGTAAGCTGCCTGATCACACTATCTCATGATGATACTAATGCATTCAGACTGCACTTTCGCATGTCAGTACCAGGCGTCGCGACGAGTCCAGAGGCACACAAGTGGGAAGCATCGCTGTTCAGTCCAACACACAATCAACTGCCGGGATATACGCGCACCGGCCAATTGGCCATTGAAAAGATCTTCCTGGAAACGACGTACCCTCGATTCATCCGCGTCGACAATGACCTTTTGTTGAGCTATCGCATCGGCATGTGAGTTGAGATTCCCAATATCGCGAAGATGAAACCTGCAGCTGACGCGGACGCACGAAATGCAGAGCCGGTGCAGGCTCCGATCACCTCTTCAAGTACAGCAGCAAGGACCGATCCTACTCTTACATTGGCCAATTTCTCACCGGCGTCAAAAACAACCCATACATCAACGGCATTTCTTATGCCAACGGCCGCGTGCACGTGTCTGGGACATACCGGGGTTTCGTATGGTACGAAGGCGTCGACGACCCGGAGGCGCGCTTGCACACGGTGCAAGCTGGACCAAATGGCCCAGAGAACAACTACAGCCTCTTCTACGTCTCGAGCGACGACCTCGGCAAGACCTTCAACAACAGCAGGGGCGAGCGGCTGGCGAATCTCGAGGTGGGCGAGACGGTCTTCCCAGACGCGGATGGCCTGATCGTGTTCGACATCCCGCAGAACAGCGGCATCCTGAACCAGGAGGCCCAGGCAGCCGACGAGGACGGCGGGTTCCATGCCCTGAACCGCGAAACCGAAGTCTGGATGCACTACTACCGCAGTCCCGGGGGCCAATGGAGCAGGCACGCATTGCCTGACGCGCTGCCGACGCGGACGGGGGCCCGGGGAGATGTCATTGCTTTACCCGGGAAAAGGACGGTGGTGTTTGCTCTGCCGGGCAATCGAAATGACAAACTCACGCTTGTGGGCGCCCGGTTGCCTGAGACTGCGACGGCGGATGATGCGACGGTGCGGTTGGAGTATCGCTGCCTGTGGCAGGGGGATGGGTTTTCCGGGGAGCCGCAGCTCGAGACATTCGTGTCTGGGTCAAGACAGGTGGTTTCAATATACACGCGAACCGAGGAGAAGCAAAGAAAGGTCGTGGTGTTGGATTTTGCGCTGGAAGAGGGCCTGTGAAGCGGCCATGGCCCGGGGATTAATGTGCTTCAGACAAACGAGACAGCGGACAGATGCAGGCGAACGCGTGTGGAATTGCATTATTTGCTTGGTTTAATGAGACAGACATTTGCTGCACGCAACATGACGTCGCACGATAAAGAAGAAACTACAGACTCAAGTTTGGACCTTGTTTGCCGGAAAAGCGCAAACGGTGCGAAGCGGTGTGCTATCTGTTATCTAAAGGAAGCATAGCCAGAAGCAAAAATCCGCTATTGTGGCTGTTCTAGCGAGACATGGGAGAAGATCGTCATGTCAGGGATCTTGTTGAAAACTTTTTTCCCTCACATGCCAACAAAGCTCATCGACTAAAGTCAAATCGCTTTTGAGAGGCAGCCCAAAGCCCTGACCAGATTTTTGATGAAGCATCATCTCATCTTGCAGATGGACGAACGATTCGAATCTGTAGATTCGCATGCATGTCAATCAACATTCGATGCAGATAGGATCTCGACATCGGGCACTCACATCTTCTCCAACGTGACGTGCTTCAAAGACCCAGAGAAAAGAACAACTCATTGGCAGACAACACCAGCCACAGAGTCGACAGACATCTCAGTGCCCAATGGCCAAAAATGCGGCCGATGGGCTTCAAGTCTCAGCGCGGAGAAATCCCATGCCACTCAACTGGCCAGCGCAGTGCCCATCTTCCTACACTTCACCACCAATGACACCACACAAACCATCCGATCCTTGTCCAGCACGGCTCGGCCGCTGGCCAGCCACCGGGAGTTCCAGAAGCCCTGATAGGCCGGGTTCGTGAGCCCATCCCGCGGTCGAGGGCCTCTCCCCGTCTTCTCTCTCCAACTCCCCTGGTCACCCCCGGCACGTCGTCCGGGATTTGCTTTTGGGCCCGTTCCGCCAATGCGGCGCTACTGTGCCTAACCTCGTGTTGGACACCTGACAAGGCCTAGTCAGGGCCAATTATAGCGCAAAAGCGGCCAATCCAGAGCCCCTGGCAGCCCTAAAGTCCGCTTCTTGGTGTTTTCCAGAGAATTTTCCTTCGCCCTGGTCTTCACTGTGCCACAGCGGGCGATGGAGTGATGCCTCCACGTCTTCTTTGCTTTACCCCGGTAGGTTGCCTGACAATGGAAGAAGAAGAAGCATCTGGCCTCCGTCTATCGTGGCCAACGGCCGGATCACCACAGAGACAGCTGGCCATTCGTCTTGCTGCGTCCCCCAGCCATCCCGAATCCCACTCCGAGAGGGCATGCTTACGTCTTCATGCCCATGTTCACCCTCTAAGAGGGCTTCTCGCTTCAGCCTCCCAAGCCCGTATCCGAACTCTGCCATCCTCTCCGGGGTGGCTTTCGCGGACTCGACGGCGGTCTCCATACGGGGAGGGGAAGGGGTTCCCTATCGCCTACGCCAAGGGTGGCAGAACAGTATGGCGTGCAGAAAGAAGCATCACCTGCAGCCCGTGAAATAATACGGTGAGTGCCGCGTTCCTGCGCGGTCAGGAGACTAAAGAGACGTGGGTACTGCACGGAGTAAGCTTGGGGTTCTGCATCCCAATCAATTTTTTAAATAGAATTACCGCCTTTTTGGCTTGCTGCTTGTTACTCCATATACAAGAACCCGAGCCATCCCACCCACTCGCGTGAGGCATCGTACACCTTTTTTTTGTGACTCAAGAATCGTCAACCCACACAAACACGCTCGCTCGCGTCCAGCCCGGCCGTTGAACCTATCGAATTCCATGGCCACTTTACGCTCGTTATAATACCTAAACATTTATATCCGTCACTCGCTACGTCTCCCATTTGCCGGGAAAGAAACATGAAGATCCCGCACGTCCCGAGAAACGACGTGGTAAAGATCGGCACCGATCCCGTCGCCGTCGACTTTTCCGGAAACACCGCCGCCTCCACCCCGAGCACCAAGACGCTGATCATCGTCTCGGCCGTCCTCGGCTCTCTCATCCTCACCGTCGCCGCCGTCTCTATTTACTTTGCCGTCACCCGCGCCCGCCGGAAGAAGCAGCTCGCGCATGAGTACAACACGGCCATCCTGCGCAACCCGAACCTCACCTGGGAGGAATATGCCCGCCGCACGAAGCTGAGTCATTCGAGGATTCTGTTAGAGGAGGAGCTGCAGCGGAGTATCATGATCCGCAAGTCATTACAGAGCCGGACGGACGTATCCACCGTGACTCCCGTGTCGCCGCCCGCCCGCACACGGTCACGCACTTGGCATGCAAGGACCAGCTCAAGGACGAGCACCGAAGATGAAGAGGAGGGAGAGGGGCTGTTGATGTCTCTCCGTGGAGACTGGACCGAGCACGAGGCAAGAGTCGAGAAGACGTGGCAGATCCTGCACAAGAAGTACCCCACACGGCGGGTGACACTGCCGGTTGAGGAGGACGCCGGACCGGTCCGCCCGCCGACGATACGACTCAAGACCCCGCCTTTGCTGTCTCACCCGATGTTCCGGGGATGGAATGGAGAGAGCGAGATGAAGCATTCGAGCTTGCCGACCGAGCTGGCGAAGATCAAGCCGGCTCAGATCTGACGAGGTGATGGGAAGTAATGTTTTCATGTTTACAATAATGTCTATAACGCGTTGATGAATGGGGTCCTGGCTCTAGTCCCAGCCCAGCGTGGCGTTCAGGTACAGGTATATATGGTTGGTTAGCGTCATGAAGGCATCCATTATTGGTTTTCCGTCGTTTTCCGGGAGTTCAATCGTAACTAGATACCTAGCATAATCCAATCTCTTCGTCTTAGCATATTCATTCTCGGACCTCCTCCCAATTAGGAACAACACTTTTCTAGCGCGCTTGTTATTGTTGTGATTGCTACAGGTATCATGGTCAACCGTCATCATCCCAGGCCTTTTTTTCGGGCAGCGCACCACTCGAAGTGATTGTGTTGTGACGCCTGGAGCTGACCAGGGCAGTGAAGATTAATCGCGTGGAGATTAATCGTTATCTTATGTCTGCTTCTTGATGTCCAGTGAACATTCGGTTGTTTGGAAGGGCTTCATTCCCCAATGCATTCAAATTGATGTAATCGTCTCTGACACGTCAACATCAGCCATACCCCGACCAACCAACTGTTGGGAAACACATTATGCTACTAGATACTCAATCCCAAGGATTCATCAACTCTCTTAACAAGCTATGCACCTCAAAAACTACTTCATACGTCTATTTAGGTCGCACTGATGCTAGTTTCAAAACATGCTGTCATGACTTCCTGTCGCACAGGAAAGAGAATGGATTAGGGAGTATCGAGCTATCTACTCAATCCATTACGCTCACGGATGTCACATGACGTAAGGTTGGATGTCAAAGGCGATGAGATACAATGCACGAACTGAAGAAGGAGAAGAGACAAGAGCGCTAACTTCAAACAGAAACAATGCCGCTTTAAAGGCAATCACAGAATTGTTACACCAGCGAGAATGGATAGCGAAGATTAGTAACTACTTGGTGAAAGAGACACTGATGAGGGGGGTGAAGACAGGAATCCATTGGCTTCTTGGAAAGTGAAAACCTACAATGGTCGCTCCTTCCTCAATTTGAGCCCTGACCGTTCTTTCCCATTTCGTTTTCCAGGTGCTTCCACTCAACCTTGGAAGCGAAAACGTTTCCCTAACCCACACTTCCCACATTCATCTCACCGCACTTCACTTTCTGCAGCGGCTTCAGCGTCTTCGCTGGCCACGTAGAGGACTTCAACGCCAAACCCAATTCGACACTTCATCTCTAGAAGTATTTCGCAGTCTTCTCACTTTCACCTACCTACTTCGGTAGCTCGTATTGCTTCCTCCGTATCACATCCACGCCGCTACTATGGGCGACGACGAACGACGCCGACAAACGGCGACACACAGACGAGGAAAACGGAGGACGAAGATGGACGTGCACAGCCACAACTTTTGTCATCGCCGACCTCTTTACGAGCTGTGGGAGAGGTTGCCACCGGAGATCATTGATCAAATTGTCGGCGAGGCTCTGCTCCTTTGCGACAAGAAGACTGGATCAAGGCTGGCGACGGTTTCCCGAGAGTTCCAGCTTGCCGTCGAGCGCCGCACTTTCAAGTCACTCCACATTCTTTCCCAGGAGATGTGGTGGTTTGCAAAGGTCTTCAAGCATGATCACAGGCAAAGAGTTCTCAGTTACATTCTCCTCGACATTGAGCCTCTGCCGTATTGCGACGACAACAGAAACATGGACAGGTCCGATAGGAGACACCAGAACAACAAGATTGCGACGGACGGCATTTTCGACCTTCTACAATTGTTGTCCACCTGGAAACAAAGCGGTGGTATAGGCCTCTGCATCATGTCTGAATGTCATCCGCTCGACTTCTATTGCGACGAGGCTTCGTATCAATACGACTATCTCGAGATTCTGCACCCGGAATTGCTGCCACAAGTCGACCACATCCGATTCTTGGACAAGATGGGCAAGAATAGAAGATGGGGCTACCGGGACTGGTTGCCGTCATCGTACTTGGCGTTAGCAACAAAGTTTCCGCATCTCCAAGCGCTCGATGTGAGATTCACTGAGCCAGGCGAGTTCTTGGCCTTCCGTCGTCACATTCGAGAGGATCTGATGAAAGCGCTGGACAAGACGCAGCTTCCATCTTCTATCTCCACATTTCGGTTCGACATTGACATACCAGACTACACCTACCACCAGCCGCCAAACTTGATGCCACTTCAGGAAAAACAATCTCTGGCTATACGGCGAGCGATTAGCAACGTCAGAGAGTTTGAGTACATTGGCCAATTGGATCCTTCGTTCTTTTGGCCTTGCGACTCTTCAAAGACCCTGGAGGTGTTTTGGCAGAATATGACCGATGTCTGCATCACTCTGAATGCTGCAACCCCCTTCGGATCGTGGTATATCGACTATAGCCCCCAGACTGGACACGAAGCCTTCCCACTTCACCTCGACGGCCAAAAGCCGCCCGGATATGGAACGGAGCAAGAGACCTCCTCGGCACGCGAGTTCCTCAAAATGTTGGAGATGAACATTGTCGCAGAAGCCAGAGAAAAGCAGCACGAAGAACGCGAGAGGCTTGAAGGGCCAGATGAGGACTCAGTTGCATCGGAACGTTTCAGTGTCAATCCCGATACTACCGTGCCGCTCCTTGAAGCAGTAGCCAGGGCCATGTCCCAGATGAAATCTCTACAGGTCTTTAAACTGCAAGACGACGTTCGGTGGAGCCGGTGGAATTCGACTGCCTCCTTGCGCCTAGAGTACTATGCTCCTGGGCGAGTGGGGAAGAAAGAGCTAGGCAGGCTCCCTACGGACAAGCCTCGGGTCTTCCTGCATGCCCGGGGTTTATCGTTCCGTGATGAACTGGTCGACATGTTTCGGAAAGTCTCCTTTCTGAACCACGATCAAGAAGCGGCCGTCACATGGATGTAGCGTCCAGGCTTCAGCATTGCATCACGTCGCGTACAAAGGGCTTTTGCAACAGAAGAAACAACGCGTCGCAAACAACATGGCTGAGGAGGGGCATCATGCGAAGGGATAGTAAGAAGAAGGAGGATAGATGGGAGGCAACGAGCTTGCACAAAGCAAATGTAGCATTAATTACGCTCAGAAAGCAAATCTCCTCTCACTCCATCGACAAAGATTGTTTCTGAGTTCTTGTTTTACTTCTCCGATTTGAAATGCATCTCACCTGATGATACTGAGCCCACGCTTGATTGATAAAGGTGGCTCCAGATCCGTTTGCAAAAGAAGGGGCTCCTTTTCGCAGTCCGTTTGTCACCGCCTACACACTTCTTGGCCTTTTCCGGGTCATGCATGCATGTTCCCGCATCACCAGATGAACTGGGAGCCTGCTACGGCTTGTTCAAGTAGTTCACCAGTCCTCTCCCGACACAAACTTCACCCCTCCAACATCAACCTGGTTTCCTCCTGGTTTCCTCCTGGCTTCCAGCAAACGTCACCGCGCCACATCCCCTCGCCCATTATGGATCGACTTCCGCAGGAGCTCGTCGACGACATCATCAGTCACCGTTTCATAGACGAAATCATCCACCCCTACAGACCCAAGCTTCGGCTTATTTCCCGGTTTGCAACGGTCTCCCGCAAATTCCAGCATGCCATCGAGCGCCTCCTCTTCCGCACCATCGAGATCTGCAACCTCGAGGACGACATCCAGATGTTCGAGTCGCTCTTCTCTGCGAGTCCTTACCGCCGCGACTTCCTCAAGCATGTCACATTGCGTATTCAGCTTGACGAATACCTCCAGCGTATTATCAAACACCCATACAAGGCCCTCGACATGGGCCAAGCAGGCCGTGAGGCGTCCAGAGCGGTCTCGGAGACCTTCCTTATCCTCTCGGCTTGGACGGATCACCAGGCCATCCGCCTGACCATCAACTGCCAGACATGGGGAAAGGTCGTGCCGGGAGGCATACCCGTCAAGGGCCAACACCGGAGTCGTGAATTCACCGTCATCGAGCTGCCGGATCTTGATACGCTGCCGGCGGCGCCGTGCATCCGCTCTCTCGAGACGACCTGCATCGATGCCTCTCCGCAGGTACACCCCTCCAGCGTCCTCGCCATCGCCAAGACGTGCCCGAAGCTCGATGACCTCATTCTCGCACACGCCGACCCGGACGGCTATAATGATTTTGAGTTCCTCGACAGGTTTGAGCACCCCGACTCTGAGATCGCGTTCCAGCTTCCGACCCACATCTTTGCCAAGGTCTACATCGACCCCTCGGCCTGCTTCAAGCTCGAGCAGTTGCTGGACTTCGTGACCGCCAGATACCACCCAAGCTTCTGCGCCACTATGCACGGCGTGCTCAATAACTTCGCGAAGCTGGACTACCGCGGCATCCTGGAGCCGTCCTTCTTCTGGCCCTACAGTGCCTCGGAGCAGCCTGCGCCCTTCTGGCAGAGCATGACCTACATGAGTCTGCTGTTCGAGCCGGTCAAACTCTCCGGAGGGTGGTACTTCAAGACCGGCCGGCAGATAGCCCACTGTCCCGTGCAGTTCCGGCGGACTCCGGAGGAAGACGTCATGATGCCCTTGATTGAGGCGATGTGCAAGGCCTTGGATCAGATGCCCAACCTGAAGACCTTTCAGATGTCCTGTGACGTGAACCAGATGAGTCGCGGCGGGTATTGGGGACTTTCGTACGCGGCGCCCGGGGTTCCGTCCAACTTCGACGAGCATGTTGAGATCCCGCCCAACAAGCCCCGCGTGTCCGGCGGCGGCGAGCGCGTGGTTGACCACGATGCCGACATTGGAAATGACAATGATGGTGGTGCTCAAGGCAGTGGTGGTGATGCTGAAGCGAGCAAATCGTCTCAAGGCACCGACAACAGCTCCCTGGATCATATCCGCACGTTTCCGAGATGGATGCTTGATGTTGGAGACTGGAAGCCCTCCGCTGAGATTCTGGAGGCTCTGCAGCGGGTGGGAAGAGGTATTCATGGTCAGGATGCTTTGATCTCGTTCGTCCCTTTCGGAACGTTCTGGTAGATTAGGACTTATCGTGTTGTTGATCACCCGGAACTTGGCTCTAAGCCAAAGATTCATACCTGGACACTTGAGTTAGCCAACAATGAATCCACAGTCATAACTGTCATTTCAGATCGCTGCCTGAGTTTTGGGCAATTTTGCCGTTCCAAAGGAGAGTCTTTCTAGCCGGGAAGTGTCTCCTATAACTTTGATCGAAGCGCACCGAATACTTTGATGAAGAGGATAGTGGTAGAGAAAATAATAGACGATGACAAGAGACGACGATGATGGGCGACGACGATAGGCACGACGATAGAAATAATAGCGATAGCAACCATAATAGCGACGACAAAAGCGACGATAAAAGCGAGTATATAGGAGACATGATTACTTCCTCATAGATGAAATAGGGTTTCTCTGTAGACGCTGCCGGTTAGCTAACTGACACTGTCCGGCTAGCAAAACCCCCAAATAATGCTTCTACCTGGATAGGGTGATTACTCCCGTTATCACCACCTCCTGTTCGACTCGTCCTTCTGTCCTTGTCACCCTTTTCAGAACCAAAGATATGGTTTCTTGTCCGCCTTAGCAAGAACTCGTAGACCACCATCTTCCAAAGCCTTTCTCGCCAGCTCTATATCGCCGCTTCCCTCTACTGCCACCTCTCGCAACTTGGGGTAGCGACCCGACTTATGATCTACCGCAAGAGCCTCGAAATCCCCTATCAGAGACCATTTGTCATTCACTGGTTCAGAGACTGAGGGAAAGACGGAGCCGTTGAAATGTAGCCGCTCCACTGACTCTGGAAGCGTCGACATGAATTCATTACAGCGGCTTCTCCACATGCAAGGTCGAGGTCTAAGCGGACGTGTGACCGGTCCTGGCCTTTCCTGGATAGACCTAAGAATGCTCCAGTTGTCGATCCAAATATTCCGTATGTTGTTGAAGTTGCGCAAGGAGAACGGATCACCATCTCCAATATACGCCTCTTTTGAGTGTCCTGGGGGGACGAATTTGAGACAAAGCGTTTCCAGGTCTGGGCAATGCTCCTCTAAGACGGCAATAACATCAGAGGCGAATATTCCCCTTGCATAGGTATCCACGGCGAAACTCCTTAGGCTGCGGGCATTCTTCAAGAGCCTTTTAACGTCGTCTTTCCTAGCAGTGACGTCGTTGAGTGTGATGGCAGTCAGATGCTGGGTCGCAAGGTCGCTGGTGAGCGACATCCAGAACCTTTCGATGAAAATGTCTGAGACTTTCGTGCCAAGGTTCAGAATGTTGGTAAGATGCGGCAACTCGAGTGGGGAGAATTCTGGATTATGTTCGTGCTTTGAAGGTGGCCTGACGAGGATGGATTTGAGGGATGGAAGCAAATGTCCACCGTCGCTTTTCTTCAAGTCGCAAACCTGGAAGAGATCCTCCGACCTCCCACACAACCCCAATTCTGTGATGTTGGGATGCCGAGCGAGGACGAGGTTGGCTTGGACAGAAGCGTTGCTTTCAGCATCCTGAGAGAGCGGCAGGGTCACTCCAGCCAAGTCTGCCGCCCTGCGTACCTGCCCATGTCTGTCTTGGGCCATCGACGGAAGAGGGTACTCCCCAGGACCGATTTCCACACCAACATAACACCGCTTGACGTAGGCTCCCGCTCCGATGTTCTGGTTCGTGCGACGTAATACGTCGAGGTGCTGCTCCGGTGCCCAAAAATGCCCGCATACAAGTGTAGGTGGCGTACGGAGTAATTGGTAGAGTATGGGGTTTCCTTTTATAACGCTCAGCAGACGCTTTTGATGATGCGTCTCGGATAATACGATCCCTTGAATCGGCCAAGTGGCCAGTCGGTGCTTCCACAAATGCGCATCAAGCTTGGACATCACCAAGTACGAGGCGATGTGCTCGAGAAGCTCGGGTGGCATATCGTTGATGGAAACCATTTTGTTAGACCGAGAGGGTGGCGCTGATAACGCAGTTAATATCTAGAGTTCTCTTTTGAACTTAGCAAGAGCCTTTGAGAATAACAGCGGTATACTGGCAACGGGGAAATCACCTAGGTGATGAAGCCGGTATGTCTCCTTGGAAAGATGATAACGCGATGTAATGTTTGGAAATTATAGAAGATTGGGTGAGAGATATGGCCGAGGTGAAATATTTTAAGGGAAGACGACGTAGATTCTACTCTTAAGTACTTCAGGCATATCTCCGGTACGTGTCTCGCTTGAGTCATGCGGGCGACGCCGTCGACCTTGCTGGCAACGAAGTCTCGTTAATACGAGACTGAGACCCACAATAGGTAGCTATAGTCGGGTTCGGCGTAGGTAGTCATTCCGGGCCCCTAGGTACGTGTACTACGAGCTTCTTACTAGACGAAGTAATGGCTGAAGTGCTCTTACTAGATTTATCTACTATGGACCCTATTATACGGTGGGTTATGAAACTTACTTAGCAAGTACTTCAGGTGTTGGGGACATCTATGAGTTTCTGAACTTTCTTCCAGATGGACCTTGTGAGTTACGCTACCAGGATGAACATTTCTGGCAAGGTGGTTGAAGACTTGCCTGATTACTTATCGTCCTGTTATGACTTTTCTTTGTGTGGTTGTTGGATTCATTTTCCCTGGTTGAATCTACAGTCGCCCCATTATTGTCATTTGCCCGGAGTGCAAAGCAAAGCTCCCTCAGCTTAGGAGAACTATCCGCAGGCTTGAAAATCTCACAGAAGCATGAGATTGAGCAAGGCAAAACACCAAATGTGTCTAATTCCAAAGGTTGCACTTGTCACTGACATTGAGGGTCATAATAGAAGAATGAAGGCCCCAAGGGAAAACATCACATCATGAGCAGGCACGGAGCTGAGAACTTGTTGCGCCCGCTGAAAGTCAGGCCGACTTCAGGCTGTGAGGAGTAAAATTCTCATTACTCGATTTAAATAAGTGAGAACATCCTTTGTATGAAATGCGCAGTGTGCCATGGTTGGCTGTGATTCTCTCACGCTTGAACCAGAATCCATAAGGGTAGGAAAGTACGATCGAAGGGGGTGCCTGCCTCAAGCGGGAACAATGGTACTTTTCTTCACCCACCTCACCACCTGCGCTTTTTCACCTTCTATCTTCATCCACACACCTTGAAAATTCTGATCACCCTCTCTATTTGCTTTCGACCGCCGAGAATATCAGATCCCACGTACTGGGTTTCCCAATTCCAGCACCATCGTCTGTCACCGTCACCGTCACCGTCGCCGTCGTTGCAGTTGTCGTGTCTGATAACTCTGCGTGTCGACATCAACAACCAGATTCACGATGAACAAACTTCCTCAAGAAATCATCGACCACATCGCCTGGTGGCTGCCGCTGCCTGAAGAAAGTTACCGCCGCAATGGGATGCCCTCGTCGCCAATCCGACCCAGTATCGCAAGCGTGTCGAAGAGATTCCGGCACGCCATCGAGAGGCTCACCTTCCACGAGCTTCACATCAAGACTTCTGAGCTCAACAAATTTGACGAGATATTGTCTGGCGCCTGCTCCTACCGCCGGCGATTCCTCACGCGTCTCAATGTCGTCGTCGTCCTTCCTGAGTACGGTGACCACAAGTTCCCCACATACGAGTTCGCCGTCGACAGAGAAGCGAACAACCATGCTGCGACTAGAGGCATGCACCAACTGCTTTACGTCCTCTCCGGCTGGGAGTCAGACCTTCGCCTCACATTGACGCTCGAGGCTCAATCCCCCTCAGACTCAAGAGCCCTCACCAGCGAGCAACTTGGCCAGCGATGGGCGGAAATCGAAGAAGGAACACGTCACGGCTTCGGACATGAAAGATACGAATACTCATTGACTGAGATTTTTGATATCGAAAAGATGCCCTTTGTTCCCTGTGTTCGCAAGATCCGATTCCAAGGACGAGTTCGAGGTCGCCAGTTTTCACCAAAAGCTACCCTCGCATTGGTCACACGATTTCTACAGGTGCAGACCATTCGGACGGAGTGGAATGAGCCATTTTGGTTCCCCAGTCTGCTGCAGGCAATGCGGCGCCAGTTGACGTACTCGCTCAAGTCAACTCACTTCCCGCCAACTTTGGATGAATGGGTGTTTGAAATTGACCCGCCCAATCGTATCAGCGGCAATCTGACCACATCACCGAATCCGCAGCCTGATCGTCTTTGCAGAGTATTACACCAGGCCGTCAATCATGTTGGCCACCTCAAGTTCATCGGCGAAGTTGACCCGTCGTTGTTCTGGCCATACCAGCCACTGGAGAAGCCGCAACCCTTTTGGCAGTCAATGAAGACACTGGAGATCACGATGGAGCAAAACTCAACGTCTACCGAGTGGTACCAGAGGACGAATTACAACAAGTGGTCTCAAAAGACCATCGCTCGCTTCAGTGACGTCGTGTTTCCCGTCAATCATGCCAGGCTTCCCGCGCCCGGACATGGCTCTGCGAACGACGCAAAACGCGCGCATCGTTATGTTCAAGCCATGTTACAGCACGAAAGGACAATCTACAACCTCACCGATCGTATCCTGGTGGACGGGGGTTTTAAAGATGATGACGACGATGGCAGCGATGACAACGACAACGAGAACAGCGCCCAGGACGGTGGCAACAGCAACGACCCCGACGAGAGCAAATACGAATACGATGACGCTAGAGAAGACGAGATGCTCGAATTCTGCGAGGTCAACGAGCCTGCGATGGGCCGTCTTTTGGATGCAATGATGAAAGCGATGCTCCAGATGCGTCGCCTCGAGTTTGTGAGACTGAAAGGCTGTCTCCCTGACATGTGGTCCTTTGAGTTCTACGCCCCTGGCGTTCCTAGCAAGTACGATGCAAAGTCCAAGCCAACACCCTCTTATCCCAGATTCGTTCTCCCCAAACGCCACTTCTGGGTCCCAGGCAAAGAAATCCTGGACGGGTTCCGCAAAATGGCGACGGAGAAGTATCGTCAACAGCCAGCCATCGTCTGGGTTGAGGACAGATGGCTGAATTAGCGAATTGGGGATGATGTGGACGACAGAGAACGACATGAACGATCTTAACAACATGGAAACAATGGATAACGGACTGGAAGATCGTTTGATTGATGGAGGACGATGTGAATGATGGAAGTGGCGAAAATGGCATTGGACAAGACATGGTGAACATCGGGCATTGTAGGTCATTGCTTTCGTGAACAATGAACGGGTTGTGCAGAACCAAAGTTTTCTTTTTGCTTCTGATTCTGCACAGACAGAATCAGACTCATGTATTCTTAGAAGATGCTTCTTTTAGTCCGGCCTAATATGATCAGTTGAGCAGCAACTGAGCAGCAACTATTACGGGTAATCAGGTGACATTTATGCGCCGTCATAACGGGCTCATCTGTGAACACTATGTCCATTGCCCATAACTCCGGTTTCTGACTTTCATTCTATGGAGGTATTTAAGTAGTAGAATGATTGCCTTAGGTATGTCATTGACACCTAGTTGGCAGCTGGTAATATAAAAGACGCTTGCCAGCATGGCCGTCTCTCACGTGGTTGTACAGAACATTCTCATTTGGCCATCAAAAACACAATCATAATCGTACGTTTGACGAGCTCCGAAGATCTTGACCCGACGTGTTCTGTGGCGCTACCTGCTTGGTTCCGCCGATTCGGCGATAGGAGACACCTGCTAAGAGGACTTATCCTCACTCCGAAGATGACTTGAAAGTGTGTCTACGCCGACCTCCGATCTACCGAGGCAAGTCATGACTTGGATGTTCGGGGTAGGTGATCATGTTTGGCCCTCCAAGACCCTTAGAAGACCCTTAGAAATCGACAGGTGACTCCCAGTATCGCCCCTCAATTCGCGATGTCAAGTCCAGACTCAGAATGCCAAGGGTCCAACGTCCAGCTGCTACATCCTCTTGCGGCCGTTCTGCCATACGGCCGTTAGATTCGGATCGGCGCCTCTTCAGCCACCATCAGTTGCTAGGACGACTCTGTTGGCTGAGAGTCGAAAGTCTCCAGCCCCTCCGACTAATGTTCCCCGGTTTTCCCTTAGACAATTGAGTCAGCTGCTGAAGTGCCCCCAGCTTTTCGGCGAGCTTAAACAGCGGGAGTGGTTTCATTGACTGGAATGCACACTTTCCCCTCAACTCCCTCCGCACTTCATTTCTTCCTTTTCTTCGTCTGCTTCCAAGCTTATTTTAATTTGAGTGCTGCTGCGAAGTTGGTCGGCATCATCCGAGACCTGATTCAATCGATGACATGCGCTGAGACAGAAGACGTGCATCCAGGTCATGCCAAGACTGGTTAGCACATCGCGACATGGCCACCTGCCCCAAATCGCTGGTCATCCACTAGTCTCCCTCATCGTCTTCCCGTGCCCTTTGATTGTCCTTGTCTCTGGCCGTTTGAAGGCTGAGTGTCATCTGACTCGGGCCGTCCCAACGGTCATGATCGCCGCCCTTATTGACGCCTCTCGCGCGAAAGCCGCCGACACGGATGTTTAATCTCTTATAGGTTCGATAGATCAAGAAAATCCACACAACGTCCAGTATTTTCCCGATTTGGCAGCTGTGTTTGAGGAAAGTTGAGATGACTCTCCCGGCGAGCATGGGCAGGTCGGCCTGCAGAAGCTCTGACGTGCCGACCACAAGGGGGAGGGAAAGGATGTTGACTTGTTACCCCCACATCATTCCCGGTCGGCGCTGTGCCGTCTGCACGTTTCTGTGCCTCCTCTCACTCGCTGCTCCTCTGTGCCGGGTGCCGCTACTGCACGATTGGATGACCGCCGAGCCGCCGGCACCTCTGCTTGGAGAGAGGTGGCAACGCATGCCCCGAGCTTGTGGGACACTTGGGATGGAAAACCACTCACAGCTTCCCAGCTTTTCCGAGAGAGGCTCTGTTAATGATGCCGGGCAGCAACTCTCTCGGTTGTGCCCCATCGTGTTGCCGCAACTGATACCGGCAAGGCGGTTGTCTGCTCCACAAGCTACTATTCCTGACACTTGGCTCCCCCCTTGTCTGCGATGGCTTCCACTCTTTCTCCCTCGCGTCTCCCTGTCTGGGGCTTGCCGCCGCCGCGATGCAATAACCACAGAGTTTCCTGAACCCCCAAGCCTGTCGCAAGGGGCAAACTTCTCCATTGTCTACCTTACCTACATTGGCGGGCTATCCAACTTGCTGCGGGCTTGCATGTATGCCGCACAACGCTAAATCTTACCCCAACCTCTATCCTCGGCACGTTGCCCACGGTGTTTGCTATTTGCTCAGCTACGAGGAGGGGAGAAGCAAACCCCGAGTTATCGCATGATCTCAACCCGCAGCGCGCCGTCGATGGAACTACGCAGACGCTGGGTGGGCTCCGCTGGCTAGTCTCTCCCGCCCTTTCGCCGTCGCCGGCGCGGATAACCCGAATAACCCTCCTTCCAACTCCGCCGTAGATCAGCCCTTCCGATGCCCTTGTGGCGGCTGTAGGGGTTCCTGATGGGCGGTTCGGAGTTCCATATTGCAACCCCTGACACATTAACGCCAGTCTAGACGCCGCCGCCAGTTGTTCTTTCTTCCACGTCAGAAAAGTCAACCTAGACAACCTAGACTCACTTGCCTTCGCCAAAACTCTCTCTCTCTCTCCCTTCCATGCCCTTAATATTCTAGCCTCTTGCTGCACTGCGACCTAGGCGATGCGACTAGTCGGTAGTCGCTTAATATTCTGCGAGGGAGCTTGTGTTGGTGGCTTGCAACGCGCCGGCCGCCTTAGACCGAGGGACACTAGTACGCCGAACGAAAAACGACGATCCAAGATCAGGAAGAAGCAGCATTAGTACAAAATGGCCACGATCAGCACGATATTACGGAACCCTCTTGGGCTATCCCCGTCGCCATCGCCTCGGAACCAGAGATTCTTCAATCAACGAGAACATCAAAACGAGGACCGAGCGGAGCCTAGGACTTCGAAATCCAGCATGATGGGACGCGCTTCTTTGGCGAACTTGTTAATCTTTGGCTTCCTGGCAATCGTTGCCAAGGCCGTCTACACGACCAAGCTCGTGCCGTACGAGGAGAACGGCAAGAGCTATCAGTGCAAATGCTCGCCGGCGGACGACTGCTGGCCCAAGGCTAACTTGTGGGATGCCCTCAACATCACCGTCGGGGGCAACCTGATCAAGAATGTGCCGCCTGCCGCTGTCTGCTATAACCAGTACCGCGGCGTTTCAACATTCGATGCAGGAAAATGCGCCGAGGCCACGGCTAAGTGGACTGATGAAAGATGGCAGTAAGTTGCTCTTTTTCTTGTGTTCGAGTATTGGTAGGGCGAGGAATTGGTGGTGGTGTTGACCGTGTCCTACCAGGATCTCCCAGCCAGCATCGCAACTCTGGACCTGGGGCAGCAACAACACCTGCGAACTCACGACAGATCCCACCAAGACGTGCACTCTGGGCAACTACCCCGAGTATGTCATTATTGCCAGGAACAAAATGCACATCAAGGCCGGCGTCGACTTTGCGAGGACCAAGAATTTGCGCCTGGTGATCCGCAACACGGGCCACGACTTCGAGGGCCGGAGCGCAGGCGCCGGCTCGCTGGCCATCAACACCCACAACTTCAAGGACATCTCTTTCGTCAACAACTACGCGGGCCCTGGCGACTACAAGGGGCCTGCCATGACCATCGGCGCCGGTGTGCAGGGCTACGAGATTTCTGATGCGGCGCATGCGAGGAACCCGCCTCAGAACGTGGTTACGGGCGAGTGCGAGGTATGTTGTCTTCAGTCATAAGATGGTGTCTTCTCTATGGTAGGCTGACTGACGATGTGAATAGACTGTCGGTGTTGCTGGAGGCTTCATGGGTGGCGGTGGCCACGGCCCTTTGAGTGGTCACTATGGATTCGGCGCGGACAACGCCCTGTCTTTCGAAGTTCTCACGGCGGCGGGAGATTTCATCACAGCCAACCAGAACAGCAACTCTGATCTCTACTACGCGCTCAAGGGCGGTGGTCCCGGAAACTACGCCGTCGTCTTGTCAGTCACCTTGAAGACTTATCCCGATACCACGCGCGGCGCCGCCCTCTTCCTCAACGTGAACGCAACCACCGGAGCCAACTTCACTCAAGTCACAAAGGCAGTGAACAAGCTCCACGAACTCGGCAACCAGATGGTCGACCAGGGTCTTTACGCCATCTACGAGTTATATCCCCCCATCATCGGCGGCGCCCTGCACATCCAGCCGATTATGGGAATGAACAAGACCGCTGCGCAGCTTACCGCTATCATGCAGCCCCTGTTCTCCTACCTCGACTCCGAAGGCATCCCGTACGACCACGGCGTCAAGGAATACCCCAACTACTACACCCTTTTCCACGACATCTTCGAGCCCGAGGCTGCTGCTCAGAACGGTCTCACGGGAGGCTGGGTCTTCACCCACCAGGACATGCAGCAGAGCAACCAGGCCGCTGTTGCGGATGCCATCCAACTTGCCCTGGCACCCGCTTCAGACAAGTTCGGCATCGTTATCAGCCATCTCTTCGACCCGGGAATGACAGTGAAGACGCCACAGAGCGCAACGCACCCAAGGTGGAGAGGCGCAACCATGCGCACGATGGCTATTCTGCCCCAGGCTCTGGACGCAACCTGGGCTCAGAAGCTGGCCCTGAACGATTTGATGGTGAACACAATCACCGAGAAGTTTAAGCAAGCCGCCCCCAACGGCTTGGCCTACGTGAACGAGGTATGATTCTCTACTCCTGACTCGCGCCCACGGTCGAACACGAAAGCTGACCCCGTGGACAGAATTATGCATTCATGAAGAACTGGCAAGACGCCTTCTGGGGACCCATCTACCCCACGCTGGCCGCGACGAAGAAGAAGTGGGACCCGAACGGCGTCTTCTTTTCCTGGTCTACCCCAGGCAGCGAGGACTGGACTGTCGTTGACTACCTGAACAGGTTGTGCAAGAAGAAGTGATTGTGTGTGTTTGTATGGCTAGCAAGCGTGCTATGTTGTTATGAGATCACAGAGATACCACCGCACTATGCCGGTTTATGGCAGCATAGATTCTTAGATCTGACAATTGATAATCAGACATGAGAGGCAGAATTTGTTCAAAGGCAACCAAATCGCAAAGTCCCCAAATACTTGGTACACGTCTCGCTTAGTCTGCGACTTTTAATTGCAGGGTGCTGCGACAACTATGGCTCTTGAGCCGGGTATCCGAGCTATTCGCATCTACATACAGATGTTCGCACATACGACCAGACCTTACTCGTTCCAAATGACGGCGCTCAGGCCATCTTCCTGGTTCACCGTACCCGGGTTGCCAACCTTAATGGTCGCGAGGAGTTGCCCCAGCTTGCCCGTGGTGCTGTTTCTCTCCACAACGGCGACATTGGCACTTGTCTGTCCGCCAATTGCAACCAGACTTCCGGCTTTGTTAATTGAGAATGTGCGGGGGAAGTATGAAAAGGCGCTCGTGGCCTCAAGAAACGTGACTTCGCCGGTGGACGGGCTGATGGAGAAGGTTGCCATGGAGTCTTCCTGGCTGCCGTACGAACGATCGTATCTATTGGATGCGTATACGAAATTGTCCTTGACATGCACCTCGGCAGCCTTGGATCCCGCCGGCGCTGCTTTCCCAGGAGGAAACGTCGAAAGCGTTTGTTTTCTTGACAGCGTCAAACACCCGGATGCAGGGTACGCCACAGACCAAGACGTGACCGAGTTTGATAGCTCGTTGACGGTGAACAAGACTGATGTATTGGCCTTGGTCCAGAACGCGCCGTGACGCGGCCCATCCCCGGCACCAGCCTGCGCAGATGGGCACTCTGTCAGAGTACCATTACCATTGATGCTGAAGATGCGAATGAGGTCGGCGCCCAGGTCGGCGGAGAGTAAGTATTTGCCGGTTGAGTCGGTAAACACCGAATGGGGATGCGGCTTGTCCTGCCGAGTCGGCACAGTGCCGGGCTGGGCCATCGTGAATGTCAACGACTGCAGCGCCTGATTTGTGCTGCCCAACGGCAGAGCATAAGTAGAGATGGTTGATGCATCACTTCAAAAATGTCATTTCAGGTTAGCTAAAGCATAAGAAGGATGGCTGCGGGCGAGTAAGCTTACTACCGTGCCACCGCGACGAATTCTGCTCCTGCTCCTCCTCCGTAGATGGTGCTGTGAAGCTCGCCGCCGGCCGTCTGGACCTGGCCCATCGGAGTTACTGTGCCATCATCACCGACGGAGTAGCTTTTGAGGAGCGGCTGGCCGAACTGAGTTTCGTCTGGAACGTAGAGTGTCTTTGTGACGGAGTCAAGGTCGAGCCACGCCGGCATGCGGTTGCCTGAGCTGATGGATTTGACTATTGACAGCTGGTTCGCGGACGACAGCTCGAGGGTGTAGATCTGGCCGCTGTAGTGTGATGCAAGCAAGGTAGCTGCCTCGCCGGAGGAGAAGGCCGCAGACAGCGCCGAGAGGATGCGGATCTTCATCATGGAGGCGATGGTCCCGGTTTCCTCAAGCGTTTGAAAAAAACGGTCAGACCAGAAGAACTTTATCAGATGGTCTGATTCGAATATGCCGTGCGACCAGGCGGTACTAAAACGTTTCTTCCGGGCCATGACTGTCAGCTTTCTTCTTCACCGTGGGACTTCTGTGTGATCAGTGATCAATCTCAAACATGGTGTTTTCAGCCCTTAATTCAGGAGAACCATGGTATGGGCTAGTGCATCTTCCGAGTTCCCCGAAAGAGTAATTCTACGGAACCAGACGCAATATGGGGACTGATAAGGTCCCATTCCGTGAAACCAGTTCGCGGCTAATTGCAGATCTCGGTGGATTGCAAGTCTCGGCAATATTGAGGCGGCTAGTTTATTCCGAGTACGTGACCATCTCTGTGGTTAGTTGTGTGACATTCCAGACGTCGCCGTGTGTAAAGGGAGGTTTTCAATGCCACTTTTCGGACACCGTTCATATTGCTGATCTACGAGGATTTCTCACAACTGTTGGGTGAAGTTCTTCTCATCAGCTTATCCACTAGTTTTTGTGTCATTTTCTTCCGTCCATGGTTCCTGTGCTATGGCTCAGGCCCCTACAGGAATCAGGCTGATGAATATTCTAATTCAGTGGCAATGGTCATAGATGAGGTCAATGAAGATTCTCTTGGCTGACCTTCATGATTAGAAGATTCCGTCGGACCAATTTGGCACTCCTTTGGTTCTACCAGATCGCGCAATGTCGTTCAATATACAATATGACACCATAAACAATTGACAATTGGCCCCCACCACCAAATGCGGACTCGGAACATCAAGTCTCGTTTCTCCTGGTAAATCAAGATGGGCCAGTCTTCGTATGATATCAGAGCCAAGCATAGTAGGGTGTTGATTATCCATTCCAAGAGAAGTCATTTCCTACAGTGCTGGCAGAAAATCTTTTATTGCATTGATTGATTTCACGATATTAGACAACGATTTATAAGGATATGGTGACTCCTCAAGCTCTGAGGTCGAGCGTCACCCAAGAATCACAGAAGCCGTACCATGGTCTCAACAGTACTTCTCGGTCTGTTGGCCGCTGCGCCACTCATTGCCGCATCGCCGTTGAACAAGAAGGCAGTAATTGACGATTGCCTGTCCGCAGCCAGTGTTCCATACAATGAGAAAGACAGCTCTCAGTGGGAAGCAGATGGATCCCCGTTCAACGTCAGGATACCATACGTCCCCATGTCCATCGCCGTCCCCCTCACTACAGAGCATATCCAAGCCGCGATCAAGTGCGGCCGAGACAACGGCGTCAAAGTGACACCAAAATGCGGTGGCCATAGCTATGCCAACTTCGGCTTCGGTGGTGAAGATGGCCACCTCATGTTAGAGCTCGACCACATGTACAACGTCACTCTCGATAATTCCACTGGTATCGCAACGGTCCAGGCTGGGTCCCGTCTGGGGCACGTGGCGAGCGAGCTGTACAAGCAGGGTGGCAAGGCGATCAGCCATGGAACATGTCCAGGGTAAGTTCTTAGCGCTCATACGATCAGGCTCTCAACTGACACGAGAAAGAGTCGGCAGCGCAGGTCATGTTCTCCATGGTGGGTACGGAATGAGCTCTCATACCAAGGGGCTTGCCCTCGACTGGCTCATTGGAGCGAAGGTTGTTCTGGCCAACAGCACGGTCGTCACCGCTTCCGAAACCGAGCATGCGGACCTCTTTTGGGCGCTTAAAGGAGCCGGCAGTTCCCTCGGAGTTGCATCCGAGTTCTACTTCAAGACCTTCGATGCGCCACAAGAAGCTACTAACTTCCTTGCCGTGCTTCAATGGGATGCCCAAAAGTCCATCGACGGGTTCAAGGTTTTGCAGGATTGGGCGGAAGAAGACATGCCGAAGGAGCTTAACATGCGGCTTTTCATCACTCCGCGCTTCACCAATTTGGAAGGAATGTTCTACGGAAACAAGACTGGGTTGCAGGCTATCCTAGACCCGTTGCTTACAAAACTGGGAGGCAAGTTGACGACATCTCAAACGACTGATTGGTTTGGAAACTTGCAACATTTTGGAAACGGCCTGGCATTGGATCAGAAAGACACATACAAGAAGGTAAGTTTCTTTCTAGGCCTCACCCGTTGTCCTTTTGCTAACTCATAGCAGCAAGAGAACTTCTACTCTAGCAGTCTTTATACAAACAAACTCTCCGATGACCAGATTGAGTCTTTCGTCAACTACTGGTATGGAGCCGGCAAAGCCTCGAAGCGAGATTGGTGGCTGCAAGTCGACCTTCATGGGGGCAAGAACTCGGCCATCACTGCTGTTCCTGCCAACTCTTCTGCGTACGCTCATCGCGATAAGTTGTTGCTGTATCAGTTCTACGACCGAGTTGACTTGTCGGCAACATACCCTGAAGATGGCTTCTCGTTTCTCCAGGGCTTTCGAGCAAACACCGCTCTTGGCATGGAGCCGGAGGAACAAGGCATGTATTTCAACTATCCTGATCCAAACATGGGACAGGATGAAGCGCAAAAGAAATACTGGGGCGGCAACTTGGCCAGATTGCAGGCGATCAAGGCGGCTATTGATCCGACTGAAGTCTTCTACTTCCCACAGAGCGTGCGACCGGCAACTCCTATCCAGCACTGACTCTCAAAACAACAGGTCTTTCATCACCAGGGGCTCTCGGGTCAAGGCGTGTGGGAGAAGTAGCAATGCATGATCGAATTGAAATGACTGCTAGACGAATATCCATCGTTATCCCACTTCCCGTCTGGAATGTCGCCATTTCGCTATCCGAATTTCCCTCCTCGTGAGTCGTCATATTGGTTCGTCCAATCTTTGACCAACAACATTCCCAAAAAAGGGCACGCTGACTCGGCCCCCAACTCCGCCTGGCTGGTCGCAAAAGCCGCAGTGGCTGGGGCACTTGATAAACTCTCTGTTAAGTCTATTTGCCCAGCCAATCATCGCCAGCCAGGGCCTGCATTTCGTCAGAACTACCAGGTATGCCCGGGGCCAAAGTCCATTTTTCGCGATGAAAACGACTCAATGCGGCTTTGTCAACCCCATCCGCATAAGATATCCGTGCCAGGGTTGCCAATGCGGCTGTCATCGCTACCCACGTGCCAGTTCAGTGGTCGCGAGGGGGGCCAAAACCCCGCAGCATGTCGACATCAGGAGGGGATCCCGGTCACCTTATTTCCTCAACTGCCTCATTGGGCTGAAGGGTCCTCGGCGTTCCCTTTGGCGATTGTGATGAGGCAGTTCATCAGGGTGACGAGGTCTCTCTCATCACTCGCATAAATAGGAGGAGTTGGTACCAATGTGGCGTTTGTGTGTTTGTGTGTGCTCACCACCGGGTCTCTCGTTTTCGAATATAATAAGTCGTTCCTCGTCGTCGTCATAATGCACCTCAAGTCCATCTTGGCCCCGCTCCTTCTCGCGGAAGCGGCGATCGCTCAAGGTCTTCCCATCCGCGTCGTCTCCTTCAACATCCGCTACGACGCCGGCTCCCGCGAATCCGGCGAGAAGCCGTGGTGGGATCTCCTCTGCCCCATCTGGAAATCCCGCTGCCGTCAACCGCATGTCATCGACGCCCTCAAGAACGCCGCGTCCGCAGCGCCGACCGATGCCGTGACTGTTATCGGACTGCAGGAGGTCCTTGATAATCAGCTGAACGACATCCAGAGCGGTCTCGGCTCCGGGTGGGCCCACGTCGGCGTCGGCCGAGACGACGGAAAGAAGTCCGGCGAGTACAGCCCGATCTTCTACCGCTCCGACGCCTTGAATCTGGTCTACAGTGAAGTGAAGTGGCTGTCCCCCACTCCGGACCAGGTCTCGTACGGATGGGGTGCCGGGAGCCGACGCATCGTCACTATTGCCGTCTTTGAGCACATCGCGACCGGGAAGAAGTTCATTCATGCCAACACCCACCTGGACAATGTCAGCAGTCAAGCTCGTTCCGAGGGTATCAAGGTCGTTGTGTCAAAGATCCAGGCCGTGCAGACAACTTACGGACCCCTGGATGTTTCTCTGACCGGCGATTTCAACTCCGACCCTAATGGCGATGCTTACCAGACCCTTTCCGCCACCGGATACATGGAAGAGCTGTACAACATGGCCACCCCGGACCAGCGCGCTGGGACCAACCAGCTCACTTACACGACCTTCGATACCAGCAACCAGGGCAGTCGCATCGACTTCATCTGGCTTGGACCCAAGGACGCAAAGAAGTACTCGGTCCAGAAGTACGAGATTTACGACAATAATGTTGACGGCATGCTCATCAGTGACCACAGGCCCGTGGTTGGTGATGTGACATTGTTGTCTTAGGCTCGAAGCCTATGTGATTCAAATCCGCTCTCGTATACCCAAATCAATGATATAATGTTTACTGTCTCGAAATCCTTCTCCAGCTTGCTTCACATTTGTTTTGTGATGTCGTGCCGTTACTGCTATTTGTATGTTCATTAATCCTCCACTAAGTAGCCGGGAGTATGAATATAGGCAACATTTCGCCGGGTACGAGATATCTCGGGTCGATTCAGGACCTCGAATAGGAAGCCGAGTACTATGTACCAGTATTTGTTCCGAAGGGAGGCCTGTAATAGGCCAACATCGCGAATAGAGTTCAAAGTTGGCTTGGGTTCTACCACATGCCCACTTTCCGGATCTCGGCAGGCCCATCAGGTATTCAATTGCACCATAGCAACAGGATTCCATTGGGCAATACCTGTCCCTCAATCAAACCTAGTGATATGCGGAGGGGCTTTCGCGATTTAAAGTCGAAAAAGAGTCATGTTTTCTCGTCAATGTGAATTGCTCGGGGTCAACACCCCGGCCCCCCACCTACCTTCGGCCCCGTTGGAAGCCGAAAGGGGCCGGAGGAGGCATTCATGAATTGACAGAGAGCCTTGCCAAATGTATAATAGGTTGCAACCTCAATGATCTGCATGATCGGCTGCTTTTTTGTGTAGAATTTTCCAATAACAGATTCGATCGCGCCAAAATGCCTCAAATTCGATTCCTTGGGCTTCTGCTCGCCCTAGCCAGCGGCTTGGTGCTAGGTTCCTGTCAGCAAAGCACCTCCTTTCCCAAACAGCTTGCGGTCATTCGTCGTCGATCCGGTTTGACGCACAAAGAGTATCTTGAGTACCACACCTTGGTACACGGTCAGAAGTCTTGGAACGCGCCCCACGACAACGCGTGGCCCATCGCGTACACCCAGAACCACGTCTTTGACGGAGCCTTTGGCGCGAACAACACCGTCGCGAACCAGATCTACGTCGGACGCGATGATGTAAATGAACTTTACAGCAGCACTGCCAACAGTTTTACCTCACCCCCGCCGACAAACTACACCGAGACCGTAATCGGACCCGACGGCGTCAACTTCAACGATATGCCAACGGCGATGTCGATGCTGGCCACCGAAACATTCTTGACTGGCCTTCCCGCTGGCGCAAAGCCTGCGGATAATAAACCACCTCTGGTAGCTTGGTTCTGGGCGATCGCTACGAAGGAAGCAACCTCCAACGAGACTTTCGCAAACACCCTTGCCGATACGCTCGTAAAGGCCATCCCGGCTGGCACAGTCTACAATGCGAGTGTCCACGTCCCGATCCCTGGAGGAGATCTCAGACCTTACTTTGGCGGCCAAACGATGCCTACCATCAACGCGGTTATCAAGTTGTGGCTGGGTGAAAGCGACTCCTCCATTTCGGCTGTGCGCACTGCCCAGACGCAACTCGACAACGCGAAGCTGCAGCTCGATGAGAACCAGTCGTTCATGCTGTTTTCGAGGGAGGTTGTCATCTGGGATATGAGGAAGAATATTGAGGTGAGACCTGTCGCCCACGCGAGCCATAAATATACCACTGACTTGAGAACAGTTTGACCAAGCCCGTCTTACCGCTACGGTCAAAGCAGAAACCGTGCTATAAACGCTGACATTGGTGGCACCATAGCTAGATGCCTTTTCTTAAAACCAAAAATAGTAAAGGATCATTTCCCGCCCCAATACCAATGACGGCCCCGGGCCTGTTGATCCATACGCGATTCATTGAGAACGAACCAAGTTTCCCCTTAATGGACCTTTCGTTTCCGCGAATGGAAACCCAGTGATGATGCCCTCAAGCCGGCCCTGAATCAGCAGACACACGGAGACTCGCGACAACCGTCTCTGAACCAATTCCAACTCAATCGGCCTTCTGAAGCTAGCTGTTACATTCAGCTGGTGACAGCTGTGTGATAGTATGGGGCAGTCCATGTTAGTTAAGTTGGCAATTGAGAGATAAAGAATTGCTTTTTCCTACCCTGCGTATCGGGCTTGCTCGGCGTCGGATTTTATTCGCCCGATGAAAGGGCATGGGTCCGTGTTTCCCCTCTTCCTGGGCTCTTTATCTCGTGCTCATCGTTGAACATTGGTGTTCTTGAATGAAGCGTAACAATTATTACTCATTTCTTAACCTCGCAACGACCACATCGTCTCGTATCTCGCGCCGTCATTATCGCGCTAACCGCTAATTGACGCTATGGTAGTCTCGACACCGCTTCTAAGCTTGTACCAGCAATACAAGCAGGACACCAATTATGTCGCTGCATGGCTTGCCACCACGGCCAAATCATGTGGCTACCCATCCGACCTCCTCTCTGAAATTCAAGCCAAAATCGAGGCCTCGAAGGCTCCGGAGGCCTCGAATCAAGCTTCTAGTCCAGCCAAGAACAAGGATGAGAAGAAGCCCGCGAAGCAGAACGTCCATGCCCCGAAGAAGTACACCGTCGCTGTGAAGGAGTTCATTCCTCTCGCCCAGTATATCTCAACATCGAAACATAAATCCTCGAACGTTCCAGACATCTTCGTCTCTGCCCTCAACAGGGTCATTGATCTTCGCGCGAGGTTCAGTGCCCAAATAAACCAGAGCGGAGCCAAGCCGGCCACCGCGAGTGACTTGAGGCACAACTACTTCCTTGGTATCATCGTTCAAGTGCGCGATGTGCTGAGACCACGAATGACCGCAACTGGATCACAGGCTAGCTATGATGGATTCGACACCCTCACCAACAGATTTGCCGGCTTATCCCTCTTCGAGCCAAGCAACAGCTTCCTCGACGCCCCGGACATCAAGCTACCGGCACGTAATGACAAAGCTCTTTACGAGGCAGACGTGGGCACATCACCGGAAGATTCAATCTTCTTCTTCCAAATGCTATGGAAGGATCTGCTTGATCTCCGCATGCGCATCAGAGTCTCCTGGCGTCGACACATGCAGGGCCACGATATGGCTGCCGCTGCAGTTTCTGCCAACACCACATTGGACTTGGCACGCCATGTAATCAATCAGTACCTCCCAGCTTTTGAGGGTGTTGAAGGCGGTATTTATGCCGTCTTGAAGGAGCACGCCACCCTGATGCACTATCGTGTGAAGGCGAATCCCTCCGACCCTCACTTTGGTCTTTTGAAGCCCGGCCAGCCCCATGAATCTATCAGCGACGACCAAATCATGTACGGGGCTGGCTTGTGGAGTTTTGCGAATGCTTACAACATGCTGACTGAACTGCTGCCTTCCATCGCACCCCCAGGTCCGCCATTCCCATTCATCCCCAGGAACCCGGCTCACGAGGTCGGAATGGGATACTGCGACTACGCCGAAATATTTGCCATACTGAAGCCCCTCTTTGAGGATCTTAGGGTCATCATTGAATCTGTTCCTAGCTGGCCTGTAGAAGACACACTCTTGCGTGGCGTCAGAGAAGCTGTCGAGACTCGCAAGGTGCCTTTCTACCTCGTTTTCGCAACGGCAGTTATATCGGACATGCATGGGTTCTTCAGCCAAGGCGAGCATCTCAACGTCGACAACCACATTATTGAGACGTTTCTCGAGGCGATAGGAGCAGTGCGAGGGTCAGTCGCGGATTACTTCGCTGCTCTAGCAGAGGCGGAGTCGTTGGACGCGATGGAGCCCTACGACGCACCCATCAGAGAGATGGATCAGGAGCTCAAGTGGCTGATGGACGAAGACCCCGTCTGGCAGGCCAAGCTCAACAAATTGCCCAAGCGCGCGAGGGCGCAGGCCAAGACGGAGGTGGAGAAGCACCGTCTTTTCAAGTACAACGCCATGATGTGCGGTCTGGCACTGTACAGGTATCGTATGATTCTGCACAAGACCGGGATCGCCCTCGCCAATGCTTCGCGGTCCATCGTCTGCGCAATGCATCTCTGGAATGCGATTGCCTCCGAGAAGCTGCACCTTGAACGTGGATGGGTGGACTTCCGCATGGTAGCCAGCGTTCTGGACAACAACCGGTGCAAAGAACTTTTCCTGGATGGCAAATCTCCCAACTACAATCCCGGTTACATGCGAAATATTGCCATGCACCTCGGATTGTCAATTCATAATTTCACCGACGAAACAAAGACCGAGATCCGGAGAGCCAGGGTGGTGGATGGCACGAAGGGCATGATCTCTGAGCGCGCCCCGATGCACTCGGCCTTTTACGATAGATACGTCACGTTCAACGGAAAGACGGGGTCGGAGAACTGGACTTTTGAGGACGTGACCGCTCTGGTCGAAAGGGTCACCGGTATTGGATTCAAACCCAAGTATGCCCCAGAGCTGATCATGGAGCTCGCTACGCTTCTTGAAGACGAGCTCCTCGTGCCAATCTGCCGTTCTTGGTCGTCCACGCCGAAGCTTTCAGGATCCTCAAGTTCGTACGCGATAGGTGCGAGCCGATGTTGGTTCCCATCTTCGTGGGGCCAGACAAGCCTATGAGGGCGAAGATCCACGTTCCTATGGTCACCGTGTGGATCTTACAATACTTTGCAACAACCCATCCAGCAGCTGCAAACGTGTTACGAGCTGCCCAAGACGTCTTCAACACGAAGCTGGTCAACGACGAGGCGCGCGGCAGCCGTGCCTTGAAGCGATACCAGGAACTCGGATTCTTGAGGCCTACTGAGAAGAAGAAGGAGCCCCGGCCCAGCGAACCCCAATGGGATCCCGATTTCAAGCGCAAATTGGAGCAGCCAATGGATGTAAACCGCGCATACGAGAGCTTCGGGCTGCCCATTGACACGTCTCGTTTGCAGCAGACTGGCACATACATCGATACGTCTGAAATGAAGGGGGATGCGCTATCGCGAATGAGTCAGAAAACGGAAGTCAAGACAATCCATATATCCGACGACGATGAGCCGATGGAAATCACGCAGACCACCTTGAGCTTCAGATAGTGATGGCCTGCTTTTAAGAGGGCGTACGGTCGAGAGGACGGTTTGATGAATGATGCCGGGACGTGAGAGGATATTTAATAATTTCTGCTTTGAAAGTTGAATATCCAATCTCTTGTATTCGAATCTGTTTAGTTGAGTCCTCAGATGCGGGAACGCAATATATGGGTCTTGCAGATCATAGGTAACTCCTCATCACATCACAGCACTTTTATGCCTCCTCAAATGTAATGCCAGTCCCACGGGCCAAATGCTGGCACTCGTAGCACGTCAACGCCTGCGGCCTTGAGCTTCCTGGAAATCTCTTCTGCCTCTTCTTCAATAGGCTGGAATGCTATCTCTTTGAAACATTTCCTCCGTCCCCTTGAGCACTCCTCCGCGATGACGTCGAGTAGTGCCAAGGCCCCCACGCTGAAGGTGTCATTCGGGGAGCTATTGGAGATGAATCGATTTAAATGGAACCGCTTAAGTGATCCTGGCAACTTTGATCGGAGAATAGTGTCCTTGGTAAGGGTCATGCTATTAGTAGTGTTGCCAATGTTCGTTGGCAGCGCTCCTGCGGCATGCCGTGCTGGCCGCGCAACACCCCAATCATCGATCCTCAAGCTCTCCAGAGTCTTGAAATGGTTCATTGAGAATGGAAATTGCTGCCCTGTGAAATTCGAAGGGAGCTTAGGGTTGGCCCAATCGTCACCAAGAGCAAGGAAGAGAGATCTCAAGGTATCCACACTCGGTGTGAGGGCGTCGATAACATCAGCCGCGCTGGAGCTGTACGTCTGGGAGAGATTTCGAACTCTACACAAGACGAACTCCTCGAGGCGACACTCACTCAACAAAGAACGCAGGCATTTTTTCGGCAGTACGACTGCGTCCATGAGCTTGACTGAGGTTAAGTTTTTGAAAGTCGAGCCGCTGACACTCTCAATCGGGATACCACAAATTTCAACAGAGTTGAGTCTTTCTCCGAAGTGTGCTATACTGGCAACAATACAGGATGCCTGTTTCTCAGACATCGCCTCCGTAGCGCGGAGTGAGAGGGACTCAAGACAGGGAAGAAAGGATTGGTAGTGTGTCTGAATGTATCTTGTCATAGCAGCCAAGATTATCCCATCGGAATGAAGCGTAAGCTCCTTGAGATGCTTCAGCTGGCTCAGGAATGCAACTGCAAGCTTATCTGTATGAATATAGGATGCATTGTGTTGTGATGCTCGGTAGCCTTCGTCCGACAAGACGATCTGGCCAGCCTCCCTCGCCCGTTTCGTAGCAAGACGAAGCCGGTCCATCTCACCAACTAATATAAGGTGCCTCGCAAAGTCCCAAGCTAATTCGAGGAAGGCATGTTTGACTGATGGAGCGAAAGCGATCGGATCCGCGGCGATACAGTTCAGCAGTATGGCTAGCTGCGGTGTGCTACCTGGGCCAGCCTCATCTGTGACAAGGATATGTCTTTGGAGTTCCGGGGTCGCAACTCTGCGTAGCAATCTGCATGTAGCTGCGAGGTTTGCAACGTCATTCTTCTCCCTGCGATGGCCAGCTACGGAAGGACGTCCATGTCTGATGATTGATTGCGTCCAAGTCGTTCGGTCGTGGGAAATTTGACGACAAATTTCCGCAATCAGCTCCTCGGGGAGATCAGTGAGATTTACCATTGTCGAAAGGCTTAATCATTAGATCTCGGAATAGGCGCAGAAAGTGAGGTAGAATGGTGTTTGGGGGTTGGCAGCACGGAATGTGGCTTTTATGGTGATAAAAACCTTTCCAACGCAGTATCAAGGTCGTGATCACAGGGTCCCCAAACTCCCGATTCCAATGGGCGGCTTTGAACGATTGAGGTATAATCCCCCAGGTCAAAGTTCGCTTATGCTAAGAAGCTTTTGTAATCTCAGACTGAGAATGCAAAGTCTATTTGCCTCAGTGGAAGCTGGAATCATATATGATACTACTGAGTGATAAGGTACCTCAAATACGGAATTTGAGTCCCTCAAGGTGACCCAAAAAGGTGAATCCACAGCTTGATGCTGGATGGGACAAACGGCGTGCTGAGCAATTCGGAGCAAAGTATAAGACCATCTATTTCAGTACCTAAAGTGAGGATGATTGCATTTAGTCATGGAGAATGAAGAGCATTAAGGTCTCCATGGCGTTGTTGGTATTGTCAGTCGCAGCGTGTAATCCCACTCACGGTGAGTCTCTCACTGAAACTTTCGGTGAGCTCCTGCGATCAGTGAAGAGCTCACTAAACGTAATGCAACGTGCTTGACCATGGTCAATCCAAGCCCAACAACAATGTATTTAATATAACCGTTCTTATCAATTTTTCGATCCATAATGAAATTATTCATATTTTGATTTCTTCACGCATGCGACTGTTGTATTGCCAGCACAAGTACAGAGCCAACTGGTCAACGATGCTGTGCCGCCCGACCACATCTAGCTATCCAGCACACCGAATCGAGACGCCGCTGCTCGGCGACATCCGACTCATGAATTAATATCAACCATTTTGGTGATTCCAGACGGCCAACATGCTCTGCGTTCAAGATAGGCTCGCGTGCCCTCTTGCCCAAGAAGGGTAGCTCATCACCGAGCTGAGCAGCCACAGCGTTGGCATCCGTCTTCTTATCTCTCACCCCAGCTGTCCCTCACTCAACGCGACGCGTTTACGCAAGCTCCGTTCCGCCCGCGACAAATGGCCAATGCCCCTCCAACCAACCCCCGGGGCCGGAACCGCAGCTGCTCGCTGAAATTGAAAAGCTCTCAGCCTTGGCGGAGCGGAGCTCAGCGCCAACAGCAGCTCACCTTCCGTGTTCGGCCTAGGAACCCAACGTTATCAGAGCAAAGTTTGAGGGCACAGCTGGGGAATGACCGCTGAATGGATTAACGTTATTTGTGCTCCTCCGCTGAACCCCACTGGCCGTCAGGGATCGTTACCAGCGGACGGCCGCGCCAATTGGGGTGCAGAGTTGGTCCTCCCTCCCGGGTTTCGACGGACAGCTCGTGAGACATTGGATATTGAAGCTTGCATGAAAAGAGAAGGACGGGTGAGATTGGTGATGGGAGAGCAAAAGCGCTGCCAAGCCGGTCTGGCACAACATCATGGCGACGGGGGATCGCCACCCCAGCTGTCACGCTGTGCTACCGATAGACTGTTTCGATGTGCATGTTAGGCTGATCGTGGACGGGGCGGCGGGTTGTGGACATCAAGCTACGTCGTACTCCGCTTGTTGATCTGGTTCATCAGGGTGGTTTTTCATGTTGCATGACACGAACCAACCGAAGCCGGTGAGCATGCGGCTGCCCAGCTATCCACATCATACATGGAATCTTCCAAACATCCAAGACACTCTATCACACCACAACAAGGCATTCCTCGGTCGCCGTTCAGGAACGTGGAACAAGCTTCATCGAGACCGTGACGATTCGCAGAGTGCAGATTGGCCACTGCTCGTCTCCAAGCCAAGACGCTTACACCAACAATCATCCCCCCATCTCCGGCGGACGTAGACGGACGAACCCCAGGAACCCTCTCCCCGTCTCTCCCCCAAGGTCAAAAGAGGCAAAGGAGCCGCTGATAAGCCAATCATCTGAACCACGACCACACGTGTATTACACCCCTCATCTGCGCTTGAGGCTTGGCAAATGCAACATCGTCACCAAAGAAGCTGTTTTCCCGGCATCATTCAACCTTGCTAACGTCTTGGCTGCGCGCGCCGCCAACGGGCCCGTCCAGCCACTCACCTTTCTCGCGAAAGAGAGCAGAGCGCGGAGCGCAATTCGCATGCAGGGCCTCGTGGGATTTTCTGCTCGTTGCCCGTGGCACCGTCGCAACCCGCCCACAGTGAAGCTGCAGAGATCGGCGTGTCTCTGAAAGGTCTTGGCAAGAGATTAGAAAATTTCGTATATAATCCCACCGAGGAGAAGCTCGTGACAGTTGACGATAGCTCCCTCTTTCGCGACGTCAGCGTGCCGAAGATCCTCTCTTCCTCCCTCCTCCACGTCCTCTCCGCGGCGCATCGTCAATCGCAGCATCGTGAAGCCTTCATTGACTTCCCCTGCATCTGCTCTCAATCGCGACCTCAATTGCTCGTGATTCTTTCCCTCTCACCCACATTCCGACTTCATCCAAGATGCGTCAATCCATCTCAGCGCTGGCCCTCGCCCTCGCCGGCACCGCGCTCGCGGTCCCCGAGAAGCAGGATGTCGACCACCTCTACTCCTCCCGCCTCTCCAAGCGCGGCATCGACGCCGAGGGCAACTTCAACATGTCCTTCTTTCACGTCAACGACGTCCACGCTCACCTCGACGAGTACTCCTCCTCAGGCACCGACTGCACCCGCCCCGAGCGTGGCTGCTACGGCGGCTACGCTCGCATCAAGCACACCGTCGACGAGCTGCGCCCCCAGTACAACGACTCCCTCTGGCTGAACGCCGGCGACGAGTTCCAGGGAACCCTCTTCTACTCTTTCTACAAGGGCGAGAAGATCGCCGAGACGATCAACCAGCTCGGCTTCGACGCCATGACCCTCGGCAACCACGAGTTCGACGGCGGCGACGACGAGTTGGGTGACTTCCTGCAGAATCTCACCTTCCCCATCGTCTCGGCGAACATCGTCTCCGACAACGAGAAGCTCAACAAGACCATCAAGCCCTACCACATCTTCGAGGAGCAGCAGCTGGCTGTCATCGGTATCACCACGCCCACCACTCCCGGCATCTCCTCCCCCGGCGCAGGCACAAAGTTCCTCGACGTCGTGAGCACCGTCCAGTCCACCATCGATCATATCAAGTCCACCACCAACATCACCCGCATCGCCGCCCTCACCCACATCGGCTACGACGAGGACCAGAAGCTCGCCGAGCAGACCACCGGCCTGTACCTCATCATGGGCGGCCACTCCCACACCCTCCTCGGCTCCATGGAGGACGCCGAGGGCCCCTACCCGACCATCAAGCAGAACAAGGACGGTGACGACGTCTTCATCGTCACAGCTTACCGCTGGGGCGAGTACGTCGGCTACATCGACGTCACCTACGACGCCGAGGGCAAGGTCCTCGCCTACCACGGCGGGCCCATCCACCTCACCAACACCACCGAGCAGGACCCCGAGCTCCAGGCCCAGATCGAGTCGTGGCGCGGCCCCTTCGAGGCCTTCGCTGCCGAGGTCGTCGGCGTCTCGAACGTCGAGCTCGACCAGACCCTCTGCCAGAAGCAGGAGTGCATCCTCGGCAACGTCATGACGGACGCCATGTACGAGTATCGCCTCAACAACTCCGACTCCGCCAAGCCCGACTTTGCGCTCATCAACGCCGGCGGCATCCGCGCCACCATCGACGAGGGCAACATCACCCGCGGCGAGGTCCTGACTTCCTTCCCCTTCGGCAACTCCATCGTTGAGATCACATACTCTGGCTCCGACCTGCGCAAGGTGCTCGAGGGCGCCGTGACCAAGGTCAACCAGTTCAACAACGAGCCCATCACCTCCTTCTTCCAGGTATCCAAGAATATCGTTGTCGAGTACAACCCCGCCGGCAATAACGGCTCCAAGCTTGTGTCGGTCGAGATCGGCGGCGAGGCTCTGGATGATGCAAAGGACTACCGTGTTGTCACGCTTGACTTCCTTGCCGGCGGCGGTGACAACATCTTTGTTGCGACGTCGGACTTTGTTTCGCTTGATACCCAGGATGAGGTCCTTGTCCAGTACGTCGAGGCCAAGAGCCCTATCGATGCCAAGATCGAGGGCCGTATTGTCCAGAGCAACGGTACTGCGACCTCGCCGTCGAGCACTGCTTCCGGTACCGCGGCGCCTACCGCCACCGGTGAGAGCGGTGCGGCCATGGTTTCCGTCAGCATGGGTGCGCTGGCTGTGAGCTTGATTGCTCTGTTGGCGATGTAAATGGTGTTGAATGACGACTGTATTCATGTATTAATGAAGTGGATGATGTAGATGTATGAATAAGAAAACATAATAGTCTTTCGGTCATGTTCGTGTGTGTGATCCTCGTGAGATGCATCCATATCTGTGCTAAGTGATCTTCCGTGGCATGGTGTAACATAGGTTGACGCCGACAAGACTGGAAGTGAACAGAATAAATTATTGCAGGTATCTAAGACTTATGCAATCGTAGAATACTAAGCGGGTGGTTGTGCACGGGAAAACATAAAAACCATGGGACAGGATCCATGAATGTGGATGTGGTACACACTCGAAAAGGGAAGGTACATAAGACAGCCGGGCAAGATTCTATGGAGCAAGATATGAACAATAAACGGATTGACACGAACTGCTAATGATGGAGCACAGTCAAGCTGGAAGTTCAATGGGAAGCAAAGTTACGCAAGGCACCGCTCTCCTCAACTCTCGTGCTCACGCGATCAACATTCCTGTACGTTCAACTATACTCGAGGCTAAGAGATGATTACATACGACGACGACGATGACGACAAATGAAGACGGCAATGATAGCATGGGACAACAACAGCAGAGATGGATGGCAGACATCACAAACATCACAGTTGGGCAAGTTTATTGAGCAAGAAAAAAACAATAAGTGTATGTATTGACCGACTGCAACAGCGCGTTGCGTTGGTGGAGAAAGAAAAACCTCTTGCGAGGAAAACCCAAACCAATAGCTAGTAGTCGTACAGATAGTTCAAATCACCCCAGAAGGGGAAGTCATGAGTAGTCGGGTCCTTGTGCCAGTCTCGGTAAAACTGTCCCATGGCCCGTTGCTTGCGCGCCAGATACTTGGACGCGATGGCTTCGCGTTGGATCTTCTCGTCTCGGTGACTCTCCTGGAGCTCGATGCCGGAAATACCAAATTCGATGCGCTGGTCCGTCCATGCGGCTGCGTTCCGGTTGAGCTTGTTATTCTCTTGGTCGTGAATACGAAACCACCGGTCTTGCTGATCCTTGGCAACCCTGCAGGTATGTCGCTTGGCGAGTTGCGATGAGGGGGTTTCCACGATAGACTTGATGCCTACATAATTACGCGGAGTCCAGATGGTAGTGGGGTCGTCGGGGAGGGCCTTTTCCTTGTTGAACAGGCGGACGATGCGACGGAAGAAGTTGGTGATGTAACACATGATGAATGGAGTGATGAATAATCAACTGGTGATTAATCGAGTAGTAAGTAGTCGACTGATAAGTCCCTTAGTCGAGTGACAAGTAAGAGTGACAAGTAAGAGTGACAAGTAAGAGTGACAAGTAAGAGTGGTATGTAAGAGTGGTGTGTAAAAGTGGCAAGTAATCGAGTTGTGTGAATAGTCGGGTTGTGAACAATTAACTGGGTTGAATAATCAAGCGTGGTTAAAAAGCGCGTGAAGAAGCTGGAAGCTGAGAAATTGGATGATTGCGGATGAAAATAAAAGTCAAGAGGATACAAGAGAAGGGGCGAAGTCCCGGGCTTATGACCACTTTCTTCAGACCATCTATGGTCTCACGCGTCGACTTCAAGTTGCGACAGGTTCGGCCAAAGAGCGAATCCACCTGTACGGGTTGTGCCTTCCAAGCCCGTTAGCCTCCAGAGAAAGGATGATTTGAGTTCCAGCAAGTGACCACACAGAACTAAAACCATCCTAATTAGTCTGCATATAACTCACTCCGGGACCTTGAAGGATGGCTCGACTGTCTTGCCTCTGTGATACTCTGAGCTGTTTCTTGTCGAAACGTCGACAACCCATCATGGTGACAGCTTCGGATGAGCTATCAACATTGGTACTGAATTTCGTTGGTTTGCTGGGGTGACAACCACATAACCTGACTCCTCAGACGCAGGTAGCATGGGAGATACCTTCAACATACCTATAAAGGTACCTTACAAATCAACTTCATTAGTTTAGACAGGGTCTCCGAAACGAACAGAACCTTCTGGAGTTGTCCTTCCCCTTTCTTCAACCCCCTATTTCTTTCCCCGGTATATCCCAAGGTTCTCAATATTGAACGAAATGTCTGGTTACCTCATAATCAAACCATTCTGTCAAGACAGTGAATGCCGCCCTGAAAGCTTGTTTTGGACTGTTGTACCGTTATGTGCGAGACAACTGTTGGCTTCAAAAGATACTAAGAAGACCGACAGGATGCTCTCTTCTAGCAGAAAACTTCTGGTTGGGAATCGTGATTCGGAAGATACCTTTCGTCAAGATGCGGTGGAGAATCCAGATTACCAATCTCCATAGTTGGTGATTTGGAGTGATGCAGAAGGGTTACTATTGCTAAAGTACCTTATCAAATACTGTCTACGCCCTCAATCATCACCTCTACGACTGGGTCCAGCCTTCTCCTTTTTCCACGTTAGGTGGATGACAACAGTTCAAAGAAATGTAACTTTCACTCCAATTCTTTCTTTTCTCTCATCTCTCCCCCCCCCGGGCCTCTGACCGTTTCTTGTCTCGAGCATGAACTCAGAAGATCTTGAAGTTCCTCTGGTCGTTGCACTCCCATAGACCAGCCTAGACACATTTTCCTCCAGGAATGCCCAAGAGGTCGAATAACAATTACTCTCTGTTGCAGTTCCGACCCTAGTGAAAAAAAGCTCAAGTCCATCGCTTTTCCAGCTCGGAGATCGTTCGCCTGTCGTAGATTCGATGGTCGGCCGGTTGTGGCCGCGTTGGGCGCTGGAATGGGCAACCGCGCGGGCTCGTGTTGCGCGGGATGGAGTACGAGGCAAGTCACTGGGGCAGGGAAATCTGAACGATCCTCTCACAATTCGCGTCTGCCCTGGGTCCCAATGGAATGCGACCAGCGTTACATTGGATGCGCCCATGATGTGACGGGTTCGTGGATCGTGGAGCTCGGCCTCGCTATCTCATCTTATCAGATCGTTTCATCTGCATCATCTACCCGACGGCGGCGTGGTTAGGACAAGCATTACCTGCCAAGGCGGCAATAGATCGACTGGCACGCCCTCTCCGTGCAGACAGCCAGGGCAGATGCAGGGTCGAGATAGCTTAATCAGATAGCAAGCTCGTGATTGACAGAGACCAGTCGCCCATAAAAGGGGCACGTCGGCTACTCAGGCTCCTCGCTCTGATCTTCATCACTGCACAACTCACAATCAGCAGAATTACTTCAAATAACAATCAATCTAATCGCTTCGTCAAAATGAAGTTCCTTCAAGTCTTCGCCCTCTTCGGTATGTCTTCAACAGAGCGATTTTATGGCTACACGGTGACTTAGTACTAACCACATCACTGATGACAGCCACCCTAGCCCTCGCTGCCCCCACCAACCCTCAGGTTCAACCTGAACTGGAGACTCGCCAGTGCCCCTACGACAACTCGAAGCCTCTTGGTGGTTGTGCTTAGAAAGCGGATGCCATTCGTTGGAAGTGATGGTCCTTTGGGCTGTCTTCACGGACCTGTCGCTGTTGGAGGCTTTCATTTGACACAGTAAATCCGCACTTCACAAGCTGCCATCTCATCGCTCGATGATCGAGGTGGTACGCGTGGATGCTGAACCTTTGCTGGGACTTCCGGCAAAGAAGATATCGTAGAGTGAGCCATCAGCCAAATTAAAACTCTTCTACTACCAAAATGACCCAGGGCATCTTGGAAAATAAAGTGCCATCGACACCCTGATTAACACCCCTTGAATTGACAACGCCAGTGGCAAATAGGCCACGCAGACTTGAGACTGAGCCGCGAAAACTTGGTTATGAACTTTTAGGCCAAAACCGCTGGTCTTAGTCCGCTTTTGAGTTATCAATGATCGATCCTAGCAGCCATTCTTCTTGTGGCGTATGTCCTGCGGTTCATCCCATCTCCCCGTCGGGTTGTTCCTAGACCCATATCCCTGGTTTTCCCTTGGTGAGTGGAGAATACACCGGCAACGGCGTTCCCCCACAAAGCCGATAGCATTGGATAAACTCACGGCTTGAACTCTCAATTTAACCGTAAAGCCAATGCAAATTGCTCAGTTTTTCCAGTGCTTCCGGCCATGAATCTCACACAAGGCGAGACTGGTAGACGACTGAACACTATCGAGCGCTAATAATTCGATTGCAATTATAACATGTTCATGAGAAAACATCATGATCACAAGGCCCGCGCCAAGTGCTGCTTGAATGTTCTCGACATAAAATCAATTGAAGCCACCTGACTCCCACAAGACGGGCCTTCCTAGCACTGACATTACCAAACAAGCGAACAGGTCCTCTTAGCTAATTGGCAGCGGAGTTTCGCGGAGCTGCCAAGGTGAGGGGGAACGAGACTTCTTCTTAAACAATCTGGCGATGCCGGCGCCCTAACCAATCCAAGTATCGTCTCCCGGCAGTTCCCCATAAAGTCATTCGTTCTATGCGGGGAAAGTGGATATAAACAACATTTCCAAGGTTGCAATCATGCAGATCGACAGCACTGAATCCGACCTTTCGGGTCAATGCCGCCCGCCAGATGAGCATGCGACTCGTGAGCATAAAAACTCCCCGAACCCAGATGAGGGCGGCGTCTTGCGTTGCATCCGATTGATCGGCCAAGTCCAACATCATGGGATTGTTTCGCACGTTCGCCTTCGGCGTGAGCGCCGTTGCAGCCGGGCTTTCTGGAGTCGCAGAGGCGAAGGATTACACGCCGCATGTCGACTTGTTCCTTGGAACAGAAGGCCCCGACGGCTCGTCGTATCAAGGCGGCAATGTTTTCCCCGGCCCTACTCTGCCGTTTGGAGCCGTCAAGGTCGGTATCGACACTACGAGATGGGACACGAGGTATCAGGCAAACGCGGGCTACACCGTCGAAGGCAACGTCACCGCCATCACCATGCTGCACGTAAGCGGGACAGGAGGTGCTCCTACTTACGGTTTGATCCCGCAGATGCCCCTGACCACACTTGAGGGTGTCAATTTGCTGGATAACATCACATACATGCAACCGAGAATCGGGCATGATGTGGCAGAGGTCGGGTACTACAAGACGGTGCTGGAAAGCGGAGTCACGGCAGAGATGAGCGCTAGCATGCACGCCGGCATCATCAAGTACGAGTTCCCTAATGATGGCGGCCGTCATGTCCTAGTCGATCTAAGCCACTACCTGCCGACACGGGGTAAGGAATCTCAGTGGTACAGCAATGGGTTCCTCGAGCGCAGTGAAGATGACTCGACCTACTCTGGATACGGCATCTACAGGGAAGGCTGGTCACTTGGTAGGTTATGACATCCTGAAGTTGTTGTCCAGGCTGGTTGACCTTTTGCAGGCGGCGATTTCAAGATCTACTTCTGTGGCCAGTTTGACAGCGTGCCAGAAGATGTCGGCCTGTTCTCTGGCATCTATACAGACCCGTATTGGCCCAACACGACGGACGTTAAGCCCTTTTACAACAACGCGACCTCTATTCATGGAGGCATCGATGGCTATCAATATGCTGACCGTATTGGGGGCGTCTTCTCATTCCCTTCGACTGTATCTACCTTGACATCGAAAATTGGTGTCTCGTGGATCTCGACTGAGAAGGCTTGCCAGTTCATCAAGGATGAGATTCCGCATTGGGACTTGAACAAGACCGTGACTGAGGCGAAGGCCGCATGGAACGACGAGGTGCTGTCAAAAATCGATGTCCAAACCCAGAATGAGACACAGCTTGAGATGTTCTACACTGGTCTTTACCACTCGCACCTGATGCCCTCCGACCGCACGGGGGAGAATCCCGCCTGGGAGTCGAAAGAACCGTACTATGACGATTTCTATACTCTTTGGGACACCTTCCGCTGCACACATGCGCTTATATCTCTCATCCTCCCGAACCGGCAGGTCGACATGAGTAAGATTCTCCTAGAAATGTCCTGAAGTTCTCCAGCTTACGCAATTTAGTCCGTGCCATGATCGATATCTGGAGACACGAGCGTTTCCTGCCCGAGGGCCGCAGCCACAACCACAACGGTCGGGTCCAAGGTGGCTCTAACTCCGACAACGTCCTTGCTGATGCATACGTCAAGAAGCTTGACAAAGACAAACTCATCAACTGGGCAGACGGTTATGCTGCCGTCCGTACCAATGCCGAGCTGCAGCCTTACAACAACTTTGACTTCAACGATCCCACGGGAAGCACCAAGGAAGGTAGAGGCGCCTTAGATGACTGGAAGAAGTACGGATACGTGTCGACCAACTACGGACGAAGCGTCAGCAAGACGGTGGAGTACTCTTTGAACGACTTTGCTGTTTCTCAGATTGCCAAGGGTGAGGCCCCGGAGGAAGCCGGGAAGTACTTAAACAGATCCACGTAAGACATCTCATAGCACCGAGTACTTTCTTGAAGACATTACTAACATAGCGTGAATAGCGGATGGCAGAAGATCTGGCTCGCTGATGTAGCTGCGCTCAATTTCACCGGCTTCCTCGCCCCTCTACAGCCCAATGGCACCGTTCTCCCTGACTACAGCCCCCTTGCCTGTGGCGAATGCAATTGGGAAGCTATCTCCTACGAAGGCACCCCTTGGGAGTACAGCTTTACTGCTCCTCACGACATGTCCACCTTGGTCACTTTGATGGGAGGCCCTGCCAAGTTTGAAAGCCGACTTGACGCTAGCTTCATTCCTGGACTTGGAGAGCAGGAGCAGGGGAACAACGGTATCGGCAGCATGATTTACAACCCTGGTAATGAGCCCAGTTTCATGACTCCGTTCCTCTACAACTACATTAAGGGAAGACAGTGGAAGAGCGTGACGAGGAGCAAGTTTGTGGTTGATGAGTATTACCACGTCGGACCCAGCGGCATTCCAGGCAACGACGATGCCGGAAGTATGAGCAGTTGGCTCGTGTGGAACATGCTAGGACTCTACCCTGTAGTTACTCAGCCCGTTTACTTGATTCTTTCACCTCGATTCGAGAACACAACCATCAAGCTCGGCAAGGACGGTGGCCAATTACAACTCACGGCCACTGGGCTCGATCAAGGTCCGTACATCCAGTCTTTGAAGGTGAACGGCAAGGCATGGGACAAGAGTTGGGTCACGCACGATGATCTCCTGGGCGAGAATGGGGAAGGCGGCAAGTTAGAGTTTGTAATGGGCGTGGAACCTCAGGAATGGGATTCGGGCGAACTGCCGCCTAGCCCGGGTGCATTGTAGGCATTGGTTGACGCAGGAGTCGGCTTTGCTGGGTGATGCCACAACCGAAATTGGCGTCCAGGCAAAAGAGGAGTATATTAATGAACATTTTGATCTCGCTGTTCAAAATTCACTTGCTTCTTTCGGAACATGCAGATGGGACTTGAGAACCTCTCCATTTAACGCACTCACTATAATCGTCAACTCCTGAAGGCGGTGATCAAGCTAAAGAGCCAAGCCATCCGGGTGCGTGTTCCCGAGAGCATTGGCAACGAACCGGATATTGCAATCACACCTAGTAATGACAGACAATTTATGTAAAGCTCCTGAATGTTAACGATGCAAGACTTAGGGCGGACTCCATGTTTGGGGGTTGACTAAGAGGCTTCGGGAAGGTCTCAGGCAGTCAGCTGACGGTGGAGGTAACACAGAACAGCGGCTGAAATCCCTCATCGTCCGGCTTACGTCACATGTCTTTAATGTCTTGGAAATATGTAATCAATGTCGCACAGAATGAATTCAGCCTCGGCTCAATGGCTTAATGTCAGCAGCGCTGCGGCGTGCTCCTACTGCGTGCGTCCATATCATGAGAGAGAGTGGATCCTTCGTTAGTTGTGACAACTAATCTGAGTTTTGCATCAAACATCCGTAATCAAGACGAGCTCTCAATCCGAAGTAGCCACCAATATTGCCATGTCTCGCAAACTCAAGATCTTTCCGTCTCGCCTCGAGGCGTCGTCCTATCATGCGCCGGGCGGCGGCGCAGCCTATCAGCCCCTTCGAGAGAGCCTGATCAAGAAGATTTTGGAACAAGGCTACGATGAGCCAACAATGATTGAGCATGTGAGTAATTGCATTTATGGACATTAATCATGCCATGCGCTCATCATTGTGGCAGGGCGTGGTGTGGGCCGACGACCAAGATCCTTTCGGGCACATCATGAATGCAGGCTTCTCACACTTTGCGTCGTCGTGTAACTTCCGCGTATTTGAGAGCTTCGAGGCACAGCTGGGCGAAAAGATCAACGATTTCATCAACGCCAAGGGCATTGGGGTGATGGTCAAGCAGTTCACTGTTGACATCAAGAGGCCCGTTTCTTACCCCGACTCGGTAAGTCGGGCCGCCTTACTCTTGGGGGCCAATTGCCACGCCTTGGCCGTACATTATGCTGACATTTTCATACGAAATATCAGATCATCTGTGCCGTTCGGCTGGGCGAAGTAAGACCCGATCGCTACTTCATCACCACGACCATGTGGTCTCTTAGGCAGCAAGCCCCCGTGGCCGAGTCGGAGGGATGGATCGTGTTTTTCGATTATAGCAAGGGTCGAGTTGCAAACTTGGTGGATGCTGGCGGCGTTCACAGGGATCTTTACGAAGCTCTGAGTATCAAGTGCGCGAAGATGAACGAGACCGCCGCGGCTTGGAAGAAAACACAACCTCAGAAGAAGCAGCACAAGCTGTGAAGTTTGGGTATCCACATTGACATTGTCATGCTGCGGGTAGAGCTCTCGATAAGAGTAGTATAAGAATAGACAGACGACAGAAACGACAGGGACGACAAGAAAGTCGAGGCTGATGAAATAGCGAGTCGCATGGTAAGCTGCAGGCTAGGCAGTCAGAACCAAGAGTTGAGGGAACAGCTGCCTGAGGTTACATGGCATGTATATTTCCTTACTCGTTTGGCTTGAACTTCTCCGGCAGCTTCCAGGAAGGCAGCACATCAAAGACAGCAACATCACCCTCAACATCATACAACTCCGACTAATTCGCAGGATAAGGCCTCTGAATCTCGTACTCAATGTGTCTAGTCATTCGCTCAAGAAAGCTACCCGCCTCAAGCGCATAGTAAGGAAGTTGACGTCTTTCATACCCAACAGGCCAATCATCGTCCAAGTAAAACTTTTTCACGTCCTCGATGTACAACGTGGTTGGACCATGCTTACCACGGCGAACCAGGACACCAAACAAGTTGGCATACTGTGCAAGAGAGCAGACGGCGCCGTGGTTGCCGAACCTGAAGTTGGGGTTGATGGCCTTGGAGTCGTTGTGCCGGCGGTGGTGGTGCTCCGCGGCGTCTTCAAGCGTCAGAGTCTCGCCGGCCGTTGAGGCTGAGAGGAGTTGTTCGAAGAGGGTGTGGTTCATGTTAACATTGTCGCCCATTCCCCTGTCATTTCGGGTCGGCGCGGCGATGCAGTTGACTATGAACTGCACAGGGGCATCGTTGAAGTTGTCGAGGTCGATACGAGGGCCGGGATGCAATTGGCTGGTCGGGCCAACCACAAGCGCGATCTGCGGGCTGTGAGTGGATGGTCGTATTCAGCAGGCAACAAGCGGCTTACATTGTCATCACCAAAGTTCCACACCACCCGCATGGCCTGCGCAATCTCGTCGTAACTGATGTTGCGGCCTCAGCGGTTGATGAATCCGCGGTTGGCGAGCGTGTTGAGCGCAGGACATAAGGCTCGCCGATAGTAGCCGTCGCCTGAACCATTGGTGTGTTTCTCGTAGTAATTCATCTTTTCGTCCCACGTGAAAGGCTCCTTGTAGGGCGTGGGGTTCTTCGTGTCGGGGATGTAGAGGTCGTTGTGGCCAATGGCCACTTGGTCCCGCGCAGCCAAGATCCACTCCTGGTGGCCTGGAAAAGAGAGGGCGGATGGCAACATAGCTGCAAAGAGCAACAGAAAGACTCTGGTATTGGTCATTATCGCGGGAAAGCTGGTTCTTGATGAGATCAATGTTGAAACTGCGCTTCTTAAGCAGCCCTTATATCTGGTTCCCGTATCACTCAATCCGCCAGAACCAGAAGCATCAATGCTGTGTTTATCATGATAGTATATCTCCGGCAATCCTAGGAATTCAATACTCATCAACCCCCAGGTTCATCACAAATCTAAAATGCCTCGTCATCACATTTCCAGTTGCCACGACGAAAGAAAACAGGCAGCAGTTTGTCATAGAAGAATCCCTTGGGTGCGGCGACCGCCATTTCGGTGCTTATTATTTGAGATGGCTGCAAATGAAGATAGAATTTGCCAGCTAGTCACGAAGTAGGAGCAATTATCCAGAGAAATGACAAACTGCGTCGGAGCAATCACAAACTAAGCCATGAAAACATGGTATCAAGGCACAGACCGAGGCACAGATCCCATTTCGGGCATCCCTCTTATCTCGATGCGTACTTACACATCTCACCGATATTGCATTGTCCTCGTCATTGTCAGATGAGCAGTCAGGTCTTTGCATCTGACATGCCCTGTCCTGACTGGAAGTCTGACCCGGGCCGAACCTCTCGTATCGCTTGCAGTTGTTTCCCTTTAGACAGGTGAGTGATTAAATGACTCGGTGGTTTTCGTGCCTGATTACCACTATTGGCTGAGATGCATGGCCTAAAGTGCAATATTCTCTCCTGTTCGGGGAGCTGACGTCGTACGGGGGCTGGATTGGGAACCATTGAGGCTTATTCTTTGATCACAATCCACTGAGGTCTCGGGGAATCGTCAGCATGAGACGGCGCAGTAAGGCATAGATACTGGGCGGCGGGCGCGAAGATGACCATTTCGGGATTCATGTCTCAGTCCAGTCCTGGCCTCGTTGGCCTTCGCGAAACAGATTCTTGTTAAAAGCGACATGTTTCTCGAGATGCTAAAGATGTGTTTCCATCAATCAGTGCAGATAACCGCTCATCTCATCACACCGTCTTTGATCCTTCGGTCGACATGCGACTTCTATTATCCATTGCCGCTCTTACGGCGACTGTTAACGCTCTAGTTGTAAGGGCGGATGGCAGTGTCACGTCTTCAACAGCAGTAGCCACGCCCACTGCCTGGACCGGGTTCCCAGTTCCCACCCAGTACACACTCCCACAAGATGATCAAGACCTCCAAGAGAGGAATGGCGAAATTGAGCTCAAGCGTGACACTATCACCTACGTACCATCAATCATTGGGGAAACCTCCCTCTTCATTGGCGGCTCTGTCGGAACCCAGATAGTCAGGCAGGAGCAAGCCAAGTGGATCCAGGACTTGACTCCAGTGCAGCAAGATGCCTTCAGAGAGGGCAACGCATCGCTCAAGGCAATTCAAGATGCAGGTTCACTTCGAATCCCAGCACGACGCAAAGCTAACCATTCATTTTACAGCATGGCGGACTCAAGACTTTGGAAGACTACAAGATCCTGTACGATGGCTACTGGTCTGGATCAGTACCTGGTGGCATCGCCCAGGGCCAGTTCCACAACTTCACCTCAGACCTCCTCTTCGCAATGGAACGCCTGTCCACAAACCCCTACGTTGTCCGCCGCCTCAACCCAAAGTCCGAAAAACTGCCATTCTCCGTCGATGCCAGCACCATCAACTATCTCACTGGAACAACTCTCGACGCCCTCTTCAACTCCGGCAGTCTCTTCTTAGCAGACCACAGCTATCAAGCCGAATACACCGCCCAAGACGGCCGTTACTCAGCCGCCTGCCAAGCGCTCTTCTTTCTCGACCAGCGATCTGGGCAATTCCTCCCGTTGGCCATCAAGACCAACGTCGGCTCCGACCTGATTTACACACCCCTGGACGACCCTAACGACTGGCTTCTCGCCAAGATCATGTACAACGTAAACGACTTCTTCCATGGCCAGATCTACCACCTCGCCAACTCCCATGCCGTTGCTGAGATTGTCAACCTGGCTGCCACCCGCACGCTCAGCAGCCGGCATCCCGTTTTCGGACTTCTGCAGCGCCTCATGTTCCAGGCCTACGCTATCAGAGCGACCGGGGAGGTTGCGCTGTTCAACCCGGGTGGGTTGTTTGACCAGAGCTTTGCGTTCTCCAACGTCTACGCGAGGAAGTTTGCGACAGACTTCTATCCGACCGTTGCTGGGCCATTCCAGGCGAACTACTTTGAGGAAGACCTCCGCGCGAGAGGACTGTTGAACGCCTCGTACGGTCCAGAGCTGCCTCATTTCCCCTTCCATGAGGATGGTTACAAGATTATCGGCGCCATCCGCAGCTTCATTGAAACTTTCGTCGACACGATCTATGAGTCTGACAGGGTTCTGGCCGAGGATTTAGAACTCCAGGCCTGGATCACCGAGGCCAACGGTCCCGCCCAGGTCATCGACTTCCCTTCCGCCCCGTTGAACACCCGGAAGCAGCTTGTTGAGATCCTGACGCACATGGCCTGGCTCACCGGCGTTTCTCACCACGTGCTAAACCAAGGCGAGCCCTTCACGACCTCGGGCGTCTTGCCTCTCCACCCGGCTTCGCTGTACGCCCCCGTACCAACAGCCAAGGGCGGCATCAAGGACCTTCTCTCCTGGCTGCCAAGCGAGCAGAAGTCAGTGGAGCAGATTTCGCTCCTTGCGAGGTTCAATAGGCCAAAGATCGTTGAAAATAATGAGACGCTGCTGCACATGTTCGATGTGGAGACTCTGCTCTCTGGCACTGGCGAAGCTGTGAAGGCTGCCAATCAACAGTTCATGAAGGCAATGGACACAATCAGCAAGGAAATCAGCACGCGCAAGTTTGACGACCAAGGATTGAGCCAAGGAATGCCATTCATCTGGACGGGTATGGATCCTGGGGTGATCCCATTTTACCTAAGTGTTTAGGCATTTCATCATGTAACAAGGAGGAGCAGAAACTAGCAAATAGACATGTTCAAAATAAACAATATGTATCCCATCTCTATACTCTTGAAGTTTTGCTAGCCGCGCAGTATTAGTTAGCTTTCTGGGCAGTGTCTACCATATAAGCAGTAGACAATCCATATTCTACATCTATACTAAAGCGAACACATTCCTATACTCACTTTTATCGTCGCTATCTTCGTCACTATCGTCGTCGCCCATCGTCGTCGTCTATTGTCGTCGTCTATTGTCGTCGTCTATCTTCATTGTTATTATCGCTATTCCTCGTCCTCGTTCAAGTATTGAGTATAGCACGATTTATTTATTAGGGACACTGCCCGGCTAACAAAACTCTACCCTTGAAAATCAACCTACCTAAGTAGGTACGTGTACCATCACCAAGTGCCACTTACGGCATCTTGGGAATCGGCACCAGCAACTTCACCACCGGCTGCGACCGGAGCCAAGGGCGGCCATGGCAATCCCTATCCCTCGACCAGTCCACCGTCAGCTGTCTTTGAGCGTCCAAGAAATCCGACGCATCATATGCTATGCCAAAGTGCCTTTCGAACCACGTGTCACACAGCCGCAGCTCCATGAAATCATACGCGTCCACACCCCCAAAGACCTTAGGATACCCGTCGTGCGTATACCTACACTCGGGACAGAGCCTTGGGGGTGTGACGTACGTGTTGCGGTACCTGAGGATCTCGTTGAGATTGACGTTGCAATCCAGTGCGTCAAGGTCTAGGAGCCACAGCTCCTTGACGCCGGTGAAAATGTCATACAAGATGCGCAAATTCATGTTTCCCGAGGGCATGTTGTAGTTTAGTCTGCGCTGGGGTTCCGCAGGGTACCATGGGACATAGCCTTGAGCCTGGCCAGTCGTTACCCAGTCGGTCGGGAAGTTCCCGTCAGCGACGTTGCGGGCACCGTGCTGCTCAAGCAGTTCCCAGGACCTCGCTCGCCCGTCTTGCATCAGATACAGCCACTCCCCGAGGTAGTTGCTGTAGGCCTGGTCATTCCAGTTGTCCATGGTCACAGCGATGGCATTGAGCTGACCGCACAGCGGATCGAAGAACAAGGGCTTCCCGATCCACTGGCGCGGCCTGGTTTGGGTTCGTTCGTTGGGGAAGTGGACGAGGACGAGATCCTGCGTTGTGCACTGGGTGGGATCGCCGATGAAGGTCCTTGGCGTGATGCGTCTGGCTGCACGTTCGGCTGAGGTCATGGTAGACACAGTGGTCATGGACCAGTCGCCCTGCTGCTGAGGGAAACGGTTCAGTGTGTTGAAGCGGTCAGATGCGTCGCGACTTCGGTGGTTAATGCTTGCAACTTGCACATCTGGGGTAGAAGACTCGGTTGAGTGAACGAGGCTGCGCCAGCTTGATTCGTTAGCGACATCCTGACGCCGAAGGGGGTGGAAGGTGAGGTAGCGAGCGTTCTGGCAGTTGGATGGATTGCAGTTGAAAGGAGGGCAATTGGGATGGTGAGTGCGGTGTTCTCTGAACTGTACGAAGCGAATCTGCGGTTGGCTAGGGCGTGTAGCACTAGCAAACTCGTAGATCTCATCCTGGAGCTCGGCGGGGAGGTTAGAAAAGGGGTGGACAGGAAGAGCATTGAAGTTCCAGGTATTGAGGTTGAAGTTGCTCATGTTGGGCTTGAGGTGGCGGACGCTGTTGATGGGAGTCCAGATGAGTGAGATTGAGTTGAAATGAGGTTGTAATGAGTAGACGAAATGGTGGCTGTCTAGTAGGTATTGTTATGTTGAGAGTGCAAGGTAGATGAGAGAAAAGCTGATGATGTCGGAGTCAATTACTCGGAATGCTACGACGATACCTTCATGATATAGGCCGAGGGTTCGTAGACAGCACCACTGTTCGCCCCATCGATGTTCGAGATCAAAGATCCCATCGCATTAGCATGGGCTCAAAGACAGACTTTATGACAAAGTCTTGCTGGACTCAGCTCAAAGCAAGTAGTTCGCCGTTGTGCATTGCTTTTGTGAAGTTGAAAGAATGAGTGCTACCCACAAAGATAAAAGCCGGTTCCTTTTCCAATACAATGCCGTTGTGCAAGATCCCTCCAACGCCATCCAGAAAGACTTTTGGTGTTACATTCGGGTATCAAGAATAGATTCACTGCCCCCTTCCGATAGGGTAGTTGAACATCAACAACCCGTTCAAGCCGCCAACCCAGCCGTCATCATCGTACTCGGCGGCGTCGCCCTTACCAGGTCCGCAGATGACACAGGGTACGCCGCCCTTCCAGTCGCCACTACCAGACTCGCCGACCATCTCACCCTCGACGCGGATCTCGGTGCCGATGGGGGCGCCAGCGCTTCGTTTGCCGTCGATGCTGACCTCGAGCTCGCCGTCGCGGTTCTTGCTGCTGACTTTGAGAGTGACTTTGGTGTTGAGGGGAAGCACCAGCGGACGGAAGCTCAGACTTCGGGGGCAGATTGGTGTGATGAGGAGAGATTTGACGAGGGGATGGATGATTGAGCCTCCGGCGCTAAGGCTATAAGCGGTTGAGCCGGTGGGCGTGCTGAGGAGTATGCCGTCGGCGACGGCTTCTGTGAGAAAACGGTTGTTCAGGTAGATGTCGATATGGGCGAGATGTGGCTTCGGGCCACGGTGAATGAGCAACTCGTTGAGCGCGTGGATGGGCTGAGGGATGTCTCTCTTCGTCAAGATTGTGTCTTCCGGGGGCGTTGCGGGGAGATGCGCCTGGGACTTGGTCGTCGGCAACAGCTGGCTATTGATGTTCTGGCCATTCGTATCGAAAACCCCGACTCGCAATCGGTGTCGAAGCAGAATCTTAGCCGCCCGGCTCGGCCCCATGCTCTTCCCTGGAGAATGGTGCCATCCGTTCTCCTTGTTCTTCGGCTCATGCTCCACCTCTCCGCTAGCAACCCTCGTGTGCGGCCCCATCAAATCCTCGGTCGCAACCCCGCTGCCGCTCATGTATGCCTCCCTCCACGCTCTCTTGTATTCCTCAAACTTCCACTCGGCCAAGAACCCTATCGTTCCAAAGTTGAAAGCGAGGATCGGTGGTACGGAGGAGTACATGCTGAAGTGGCTGGCAGCGCGCAAGATCGTGCCGTCGCCGCCTAGTGTGGTGATCATGTCGATCCTGTCGGGGAAACTCGAAGGGTCGCAGGTGTAGATGGGGAAATTTAATGATTCGTGGACCATCGTCGCGACTCTCGGCTCGAATATCAGGTTGAGGCCCGTGTATGTGCTGTTCAGGTGTTTCGCAAAATCGATCGTCGCACGCAGGACTTGGGGCGACCGCAGCTTCGGCATGAGGAGGATGTTTCGTGGTGGTGTTGGCCAGTGCAGAGACAGCAGGCCTGAAGTCGAATTCGGAGGGTCTCGGTACTTTGGGACGATTCTTCGAGGAAGAGAGGAGACATCGCGGATTTCGGCAGCGCGGGCGGCGCTTGTCGTCGAGAAGTTCAACGGTCGAAAAGCTCGAATCGGCCCCGCCATGGGCAGGCGAGCTCGATTGCTGAGGGCCCAAATCCTGGACATTCCGGGTAGATATTCGCTTGGAAATGATACGAAATACCTTCAAGAATGGTTCATGGTCAGGTACACCGTCCAGAAACCTGTCGCTGAGGCGGTTGGAGCTGTCGCGTTTTGAAGCTTGTGAAGAGGAAGAAGCGGCAGAATGAATTAGCAATGACGACAATTCCATTTGCCAGCCCCACCTAAGCTCTCACCGACACTATGGCTCTGATCTCACCGAGCTGAGTCATCCCGGAGAACCCGGATAGCCCCGCTTCGGGCCCGAGCCGATGGAAGCCGGTGGGTCGTCCTCAGATGGTACCTAAGTAACAACTACACAAATACAGTGCGATCCGTACTTAATGTCTGACATTCCTTTCCTTAACCCCGCTCTCTCCGGAACTTGCAGCAATGCTTTTTCACCTTACGGTTCATGTAAATAGCACATTCCAGGTTCTGCTCAGTTGCGGAGAGTTGCGCTGAAAACGCCCGCAGAGAACACTGTCATGGCTTCAGAGAAGATTTTCGTACCGTTATCTTACAATCTCAGACTTGAACCTGAACCAAAGTCTTACTCCTTCCGGGGCGTCGTAAAAATTGAGTAAGTAGTAAAGGAGCAGTCGGCATTCGCAGACCAGGCATTTTAACATGCGCCAGGTTGAACTGTCTCCAACATGCTCATACAGTAGCTTTAGACGCCGTTGGCCTTCGCATTACCGAGGTTTTGGCAGATACATGTAAACAAGGGTGTTCGTCATCTTCTATGATGTCCGCGGAGTCAGTAATGGGCCATTTCATTGATCTTTTGTCTACTAAAACTGGATAGGTTCAATATCCAAGGCGGCAAGATCATCATCCGACCTAGGTTCACCTTTCTACAAGGATCGCGGAGCCTCATCTCCATTTCCTTCTCAGGATCCTTTGCAAACGACTTCACTGGAATCTTTCATACCACTGGAGGAGCAAATGAAGACACAGCATTCATTGCCACTCATATGGAGCCCACGCACGCGCGAAAGGTGAGTCCAGCCCCCCATTATTTTTCTACCATTGAAGAATTTGCAAATTTGGCCGACACACATGGTAATAAAACCGCGTGAATAGGTGTTCCCCTGTTTTGACGATCCTAAGCTCAAGGCACGCTTCGTCATCTCAGTTGTTGTGGATGACGGGTTCTCATGCCTGTCAAATATGCCAGAGGTAACACGAAACGTTACATCATCAGGGACCAGCCTCTACACTTTCGCCGAAAGCCCACCAATTTCCACCTACGTATGTTGCAAGAGATTGAGAAGCCCTAATTGATAGTTTTGGATATGTCCGACTAACGACATTGAATCAGCTGGTGGCAATAGTAGTTGGCAAGTTCGATCATTTGCAACTGAGTACTACACAGTCGAAAGTCACAGTTTACACACCCGAGGGACAAGCCGAGGACGGAAACTTCGCTCTTCATTTCGCATCAAGATGCATTGAGTTCTACGAAACGCTCTTTGGTATTTCTTATGCTTTGCCAAAACTTGACTTGGTTGCGATTCCAGATTTCGCATGCAGTGCAATGGAAAACTGGGGGCTTGTGCTGTTTCAACCTCACAAGCTGCTCCTTAAATGGTCTGAGGCGTCACTGGATCGGCAAAGAGTAGTCTCCGATTGCATCTTTCACGAATTGGCTCATCAGTGGCTCGGTAATCTCGTAACAATGACAGGTTGGGATGAGCTTTGGCTGAAAGAGGGCCTGGCTACGTGGATATCGACCTACGCTATGAACCACTTCCAACCCGAGTGGCATGCGTGGTCCTCTTTTATCCTTGATGCCCGAGAGCAAGCTATGGAAATCGACAGTCTATATGCTACGCATCCATTGTACACCGGAAACCAGGATTCAACAGACTATGGACAATCATTCGATCAAATTTCGTATCGAAAAGGAGCTTGCATCATCCACATGATCTATGGTCTCTTAGGAGATGCAAACTTCTTCTCCGGTATCCGACGCTACATTGAGTTGCACAAGTTTTCAAACGCATCTGCAGATGACCTGTGGCTTGTGCTACAGAATGTAGGAAACATTCCGATACCTTGGATGAGGAAGTGGGTAGAGACCATGGGATTTCCTCTCGTGGCGGTGGAGGGCTTCTCAGTTGGCGACTCAAAAGGACAGCGTCTTTTCCACTTGAGAAAATGCCGTCATCATGAACTACAAGACGATAGACGAGATACTTGCCAAGAAACCGTGGTTTCTCCCCTAAGGCTTTCGATCAGAACCGAGTCGGCGAAAACGGAATTGAACTTTGACAGCAGCGATACAGTCGTCAGCCTAGCAGAATCTCGATTCCATCTTTTCAATGCCGGGTACTTTAGTTATTTCCGCACTAAATATCAGGAGCATGAGATCATGGCTCTAGGGCGCGCGGCTCAGGCGGGTAACATCGATGACATCGAGACCGCTGGACTACTTGCCGACACCGCGGCGCTTTGTCGTAGTGGGCATCTCAACGCCCCTATCCTGCTCGAGCTGGTTTCCCAGCTGTGTGAAAATGCTAGGCCTCCCATGACGCTGCACATACTCAAGCACCTCACGGACTGGAGATTGGCCCATTTGTTTCAGCGACCGGAAATCGTCAATGCGGTTGAAGCGTTTTGCCTCGCTCAAATACGCCACTGGACCGAAAGTCGAGACTTTTTCGCGTTGGGCGGAAATTTTGTGATCAAGGATGATGAAATCAGCAAGGTGCTTGATTTCATGATTGTTCTAGGTGATCATGGGTCAGGGAAAATATTATCCGTTAACGGAGGAAGGCTAAGCTGACTCCGTCTCTAGATGCGTGTCCCAGTTGCAGAAGCATGCGCAGGGTTTAGTCACATCGCCAGTCCGCAAAAGCGTCCTTCTGAGGGCGGCTATGGCGTCGAATCCGAGCCAAACATTTGAGGATGTGATGTTGATGTATCACAGTGCCCGCACTGCAGATGATAGCCGCGCTGCACTTGATGCCCTGGGCTATGTTCGCGTACCACATTTGGTCCGGAGATGCTTAGCCCTGTTGGTAAATGGAGATGTCAAAACCCATGATGTGAGATTGTCTTTTGTGTTTGGCAACCTGCTCATACTTTCTTCTTAATCTACTGACCAAGTGTGTGTTAAATGTCAGATATTTGTGGTCTTGAATGGGCTCTCCAAGCATTCTATTGGAATATTCGAACTAAAGGAATGGGCCAAAGAAAACTGGGTGGCTTTGGAAACATGGCTCCCATCCAACATGTTACGCCAGTTGGTTCGACTCTTGTTCGTCGGCGCCTCAACCCTGCAGTCTCTGGATGATCTGAGGCAATTTTTCCACTCAAGGAACACTGCATCCTTTGAGCAATGCTTGCATCAAGAGATTGAAAAAGCGGTAATCAGAATCAATTGGATACAACGAGAACGTGAAGGTACATTGTCTTGGCTCCGGACTGCTGGATATACATCCATTAAGAATAGCGCATCAACAGGTGGTGGTTTCCTGCTGTGTACCAGTTATGAATCAGAACCCTGGAGCTCCTGAAGTTTGTAGGCATCTCTCGCAACTTGAAGTTGAGCCGCTGATAGCCCAATCGATATGAAGCTTTGAATAATATTGATGGCACCGAACACCAGAACGGCCCAGATGGTGAACCAAAGCTTCAAATCTCTCCTATCCCTCCAAATTGACATAAGGCGGTTAGGCTGGATGCCTTCCACATAGTTATGAATGATTCCAAGGCGATACCGTAGAATCGGAAAATCAGTTGCGTGATACGTCTCCCTTGTTGGTCGCCAAATCCCCAACAGGGTGTCAGAAACCCCAAAGCCGCACAGGTCATCAAGACGCGGATCAATAACTCCATCTATAGCGGCAAAAGCGCGAAGCGTCTGGCGATAGAGCTTGCGAGCACCAGGACTATCAGAGAAAAGCAACTTGTACGATTGCAAAATCTCCTTGATAAGGCTAGAAGTATTGAAGTTGTGGGCAGGCAGTTCGTCCTCAAGATAGATTTCCTGTACGAATCTTTTTGAAATTCATGGTTACTCGCTGTGCTCCAATTGATATGTAGATAAAGGGTAGTAAAAGATGACGGACCTGGAAAGTATGGAATCTTCCGACTTGTACAGGTCGCAGAAAGACGGCGACCTGTAGAGATATAAGGCTGGTACGGTTGCATCGAAGCAAAGATGGGAACTCAAAGAGTCAACCCATCTGATTCGAATGTTGCCGATTTGCTTCAGGGTCCTAGTATTGAGAGAAGATACTTGAAACCGTGGCGATGATAAATCGGCTGTTGTTACATCCATCTTGCGGGGCAAAGTCTCACCGAACGCTCTGAGTACCTCGTCAATTGGCCGATTGGATTTGCTGATGTCCGCCATGGTGCGAGCCGGGCACGCGGCGCCTTGACTGTCAACGCGAAAGAGGTTCTCTCCAAATGACCACCGAGGGACGAGTAGTTGGGTAATGATGGCAACCGAGTAAAATATAACTTGCTTTGCCAATGACGAGCGGCGATGATCCTGCCTTTCAATGACAACAAAGGCGTTCACTGGGTCATTACTCAGTTTTTGGACGGCACTGTCAATGGAACTCTGGCAATTGTCCCGGAAAATTAGCATGACGTGATAAAACAGTCGCAAGGTTCTCTGAAATGAATCCTCTTCTGGGTGGAAGCTCGTGTTCAGAAGTTCTACTGTCGATGGCTGAATTTGAGGTGCTGTCAATCTGTTGAAATGACCGATGACTTGTCTTCCCGCACTATTGTTGAAGTCTTGGGGATTTGAACCGCTGAGAAGGCCCAGAAGACTCATTTCAGCGGGTCTAAGATTGTTGACACGAGATCCGCGACGCGCCATTCCGAGTTGTCTTCTCCCTGGATGCCGAAAATAAGGTGAGACATTGAATGCAGGGTGTCAGCTTAGCTTGGTACTGATGCTTGCCGGCTCTATATGTGCTGCGCCAGTATCTCAGCCTGATTTGAGCTATGCAGGCTGACATAGCAGAATGTAATGATCAGCCGTAGGCTGCCAAGCATGCGCATGCCAATGTGACGATTGTGTAACCTGTTACGACGTGGCTGGTATCATGTGACTCTGGATATCATTTATCCGCGCTGCCTTGCCCTATCCCTCTCCCTTGATCATTTTGCTATGCATGTTGAAGAATTCGAAAATTCTGCTTGACAGCCAGCACATGCTTCCATCTCCGTCCATTCATTGGCAAAAGGCATGGAAGACGCAATAGATGAAGCGTAAGTTGAGGATCACTCTTGATACTGATGATCCTAATCTCCAGTACAGTAGGACGTCGTGTGAGCGAGTCTGGCAGGAAGCTCTCGCCCGTTGTCGGGAAGAACTGGGTGAAGCAGACTATGAAATGATCACACGGTTTGAAGATGCCGACGATTTGATGGCGGCCATCCGCAAACTCGAGTCAGGGTATCGCAATGGTCATATCTTGAGCCTTCTCATTCGGATGAAGCCTTACCTGGGACGCATAATGACGCTGGCCACCTTCCTCTGGATCAGTTTGGGTCTCGCTGGCTTCCCCATTTCTTACATGTTGGGGGCACTCGTCCTTCTCATCCAGGTGCGTTGCCATTTCCCCGCCCGATTGGATGACTCATCAAAAATAATGCTGACACGTTCAATGCCAGCTTGCATGTGAATCGGAGCGGGCCTTGACCGAAATAGCAGCGACATTGAAGCAGCTCAGCCAACGTTTGGAGCTGTTCGATATCTACAGACAAAACGTTGAGGTGCACCCGTCGTTATTTGCGGCTATGTTCGACATCCTGGTACAGGTAACAATGTGCTCTGCTGCTGCGATCAAGCATTTCCGCAAAAACGATATCGGAACCGCAACTACTTTGATGTCTTGGTCCGGGATCCGTGGACAGTTCACCGAAGTGCTCGATGACATCTCTCAGAGAACAGATCACCTAAGAGACATGGCTCAAGCAGAGAACAACCGCCACATAAGAAACCAGTCCCGACTTGTCGAACAACTGACTCGGCTCAGTTTACTGGGGTCTCAAAATAACTCTCAGGACCCGACTCTTCCCTGTCATAGTCTGCCGTATCCCAGAAATACTGCCTTCTACGGAAGATCGACTATATTGTCCAACTTGGATGAATTATTTAGGGACCATGATGGTGTGTCTGTCAAGAACGTAGCATTGTGGGGTCTGGGGGGAATCGGCAAGTCCCAAATTGCACTCGAATTCGCATACCAACAACTGGCAGCTGGATGCCAGATTATTCTGTGGATATCAAGCGAGGGAGATGCGGAAATGGCCAGCTCATTCAACCGAGCGGCCTCACAACTTCGGGTTCCCGGCCTGGATCCTGCGAACACGCCCGATCTGAACAGGTATCTTGTTCTCCAGTACTTACAATCCATAGGTGAGTTAAAGCTCGTTGTGAGAGAATGCAGTCTCTGTGTTGTTAACCAACATAAGATCTTGATTGGCTCATGATCTTTGACAACGTCGAGGATCTCACCAGGATTGAGGACGCTATGCCATTAACAGGAACAGGTAGAGTTTTAGTGACCTGCAGGAGCGAATACTCGGCCGATTTCCTTGCGTCTGCGCCACCAACCTTACATGTTCTTGAGGTTCCGACTTTCACGAAAGAAGAGGGAGGCGAGCTTCTCCTACAAATTGCTGGCCAGGCAAATCCATCCGATGAAGATCGAGGCTGTGCCCTGGAGCTATCCGAAAGACTAGGGGGACTGGCCCTAGCACTTGACCTGATTGGTAGGCAAATCAAGATCCGAAAGAAGGCGATGACTCCATTCCTACCATTCTATCTTGAGCATCGACTGTTGCTCAACAAGCAACCATCGAGAGGTATACGAAACAAGTATTACTCCTTAGACCTCGAGACAGTCTGGAAAACGTCCTTCCTCAGCCTCTCAGATGACGCTGCAAGCTTGATTCGACTCATGTGCTTCGTCGCACCAGATGATATCCCAGACTTCCTGTTTACGGGGGGAGAACACTTTCCGGCAAAATATACCTTCATTACCAATCCAGCTAAGTCTGATTTTCTCAAAACGCGAATTTCGACTGTACAACAAGCTTACCGTATCCAGGTGGGAGGACGCCAAGATCGAGTTGATTGACCGTGCTCTGATCACAATCAACCCCAAGACTTCATTCATGGCAATTCATAGACTAACACGGGAGGCCTACTTCGATACATTACCCGAAGCTGAGAGATTGGATGCGTTTAGTTTCGTATTGAGCCTGTTTCGCAAGCCATTCTCTAGGAGTGGTGGCAGCCACCTGTACCACCGTTGGGACGTATGCTCGAAATTGATCAGCCATGTAAATGCGCTTGGCGATCGTTACATGGAGCTTGGAAACACGAAGTTCTACCCCCCGACGCCCGAGTTCACGACCGTTTTCAATGACGCAGCTTGGTAAACAACCACCCCATACTCGAAAGTTTCATCCAAGAACCAGCCGGTTTGACTCTTGTGTGTATGCAGGTATCTTCTCGAAACCGGCTTCTTCCGTGGAAGCGAGGAATTGACCAAAATTGCCTCAGTAAATTGTGTAGACAAGCGCACTTTTGAGTACGCCGATCTGCTAGGCACTATTGGGACTAATCACGAGCGACAATCCCACGTGGAGCTTGCTCTGGCTGCGTTCCAGGAAATGCATGACATCTGCGAAGGGCTCTGGCTACCGTTCGATGTACGGATAGCACGAGCGTACAACGCTGTGACCAATGGCCTAGTTGGTGCCTGGAGAGCTGCTGATGCTGTTGCATACGGTACCAAAGCCGTAGAGTATGGCCCTCGAGAGCCAGATCTCCGCGTCCAGCTCAACCCAGACAGATACCTGCGGTGTAGAGCTTGCGCGTATCTCTACGTGGGCGACCTAGAAAGTGCTAAGAAAGACCTCAATGAGGCAGAATATTGGCAAGATATCAAACATGGGAAAGACAGCCATTATCATGGAGAGTAGGTATCCCCTTGCTCATTATTATCCCTCTTCTTCCCAGATTCCCACCGGCACTGAACGCCTTTCCAGAACATCAAATGTAACCCATCTCACACATATTCACAGATCCGAATACCTCTGCATGAAAGTTTCAATGCTGGACAACCAGCTTGAAGATGCGTTTTATCATGGCGAACGGGCATTCCAATTGCTCTCTCCTGGAAAGCCAACACACGCCTTCGTAGCCGCGACCAGGTACCGACAGGGATGGATGGTGGTGGTGGTGGTATTGTTTAATCGCCGGCACGTCCCTGCATAGGGCAAAGGGCGTCCGCGTCGAGCTATATACATTCCCCATCCCGCCTTCGTCCCGTAGTAAACAAGTAGATAGAAAGTAATCCAAACCCCGACAGGGATGGATTCGCCAGATGCAGGAAAGGTATGAGGATTCACTGGAACATTTACAACAAGCCCTCGAGATATGCCAGTTCAACGAGATTAGCAACGGATACCAGGCCTACGCCGGGGCAACCACGAGGTGCAAATGGCGCATCTCACAGGTCTTGAAAAAGCTTGGACGGAGTACAGAGGCCGAGTTCCTACTAGAGGAAGCCAAGTCAACCAAGAAACAACTTTACAGCTCTGGACTTTTCTTGGAAAGAGAAGATGAAGTTGAATCCTGGGACTCATTGGTCGCGTTATTGTTCAGATGATGGAAAGCAGTAGCAAACAACTCCCTAGATTGAATAATTCCGTCTGCATTTACTGCAGGTCCTTTAATAGTATGCATGATCCATTGCGCACCGGCAAACCAAAGTCAAACTTCCTCCTGCACGTATATGTACCGTCTTATATCCTTGGTATAGAAGCTGCGCTCTTGGAGGGTCTAGGATAACCCAGATCGTGGATGTTAGCACGAGACCGCTCCCACGTCTGTATTATACAACGGCTGGAATGAGATCCGAAGGTGCAAGGCGGCCGGGGGTCCCGTTTGACCCCGAAAATTGAGGCTGCATCAGAGGGCCTGGTACGTGACGGCAGGCTACCTTGGCATGGCCCCCCAATGATGTCAGTTGGATCCTTCAAATTCCCAAATGGGCAGCACACATGGATTGCCCCCGTGACGACCCGGGTGAATTGCGATATCTGAGTTGTTACTGACCCTTCCGAAGTTGCTTTCGTATCCTCCATATTAGACAATCATTCCTTCAGAACTAGGTCGACGATTCCACCTTCGTTCATCCTCGTTACTTTCTTATCGATAACGCGCAGGCATAATCAATCATGGAACCAGTGAGCCCAGTCACACAACGTACGTTCTTTCCCAAATCTTGTTTTGATTCGTGTCTGAAACAGCCTCGACAGAGTCCCAGCAGCAGTTGCCACTGCAAGACAATCGAAAGCAACCCTGGAAGGACTTCATCGTCGTCTCTCACCAGGCCGACAAGCCTCTGATTCTCAGTCCTTCAATTCGACTTCTCGGCCAAAGGGTCAACGCTCATCAAGGTTAATTTGCCTTCCATTCAGATTCCAACGACACCTGCACGTGGAACTTGATGATGGACTGGAAGATGTACTAGTAAGCGTCATGAGGTGGCGAACACAAACCTCTACTGCTAGGGTGAAATTTCCGAGGATCACATGCGTAAAAACACTTTGGCTTATCTTCGATGAATAGACTACCTCAACAAATTGAAGGGTGTTAACTGCCAGCTGTCTCACTTAGTTCCATGTCCCTGCCCAAAGGAGAAGTGGAATTCTTCCACCGAATGCTCTTTCCCTAGACGTATTCACTTCTTTGACCATAGAATGAATCTAGTTTCGATACTGACGCGAGTCTCCGCTTCGGGGTCAGCGTCGGGGATCTTGATAGAACTGTGAGGAACGCTTGCTGAAGAATACCACAGCTATCAGTGTCTCGCGACAAAATGGTGATGGAGAGTCCATTCCGTACCTCGAAGCTCCTGTGCACGATCTGAGTCCCAAACAACGAATGCCAGCGCTTCGTCTTTTGTCTGGTCCTTTAGGCAAAACCATTCATGTTTGTCATTCCATCGCGGGTACATCGATTCCTCAATCCACTGAGGCTGTACTTTCTCCACAGTCTCCCAATCCGAATCAACAGTGGTTCTCCTGTCACACACGGCCAAGGCGTCATCGTTTATCCTTGGGATGAGGGGGCGCCAAATACTATGAAAGATTTGAACATGAATAACAAGTTGACGGTGTAGTGGCGTCCTTGACTTACTTGATGATACGAAGGCGGTACCTGCCTGATTCAAGATTCGCTTTCTCCTCGTCATCGAGCAAGCAAGCGAGAGACTTCTGCACGCCATTGGGTGAACCATCTTGAGCCAAATCTTTCAGTTATGTTCCTTTCGCGAAGGGATATTGGTATTGAGTTACGAACCCGCATGTATGGCATGTGCGACTTCGATAGTCATCTTCCTCGCATCAACGTCTTCCGAGAGAGTATACATTCTTGGTTTGATGGGCATAGGAGTGCCCTTTGAGCGCCGGATCTGGGATAGCTTAATATGTCAGAAGTTGATCCCTGTGTGCAAAGGAGGATATTAATGTGTGTACTTACGCGAAAATCAAAGCAAACAGCTTTTTCGCCTTCCAACCGGGAGCAGATGAACGTGTTCATCACTTCAATGTAGTCCAAGATAGCTTGCCTCTGTGCATCCGTTGACATGTCTGATTCGGTAGTGCTGATTTGGCAGTGCTTCGGGAAGGGATGACTGTAGTATTCGAAGCCGTGCTCCTCGATCGAGAAGCCATCGAGTCCCGTCGACCTCACGTCGCGAATGGTGACTCCAGGATACAACTTGAAGTGGACATTCGTAGCTGGAAGGCCAGAAGGTACGTCGTCAAGCCATATCTCGTATGCTTTTTCATCTTTGTATTGGTTGGTATCGCTCAGATAATTGAGAGAGGCTTTGAAGGAAGTAGCCTGCGTCATTATGAATATTATGCTGTTGAGGATTGGAAATCCCTCAAAAGATGAACCAACTGACGATACAATGACCATCCCTGTCTACTTAAAGCAGCATCCGATTCCACTGAGTTCTGACGACCTTTGTTTGGTCATGACAATTGGGCGGGAAATGAACTCCCGAGGCCTTCCATCCGGCACGTAGCATGCCTACGGCCCAGCTCGCATAATGCAACGAAATGACACTGTCAAATTGGAAATTCGGAAGCCCGCACGGTGCGGTTACATGACATGTACTAATGCAAACAAAGGGCTTTTTTTGAAGATAGGGAGTCACATAGTGGCCTTGAGAGCCAATGGTAAACCAGAGAGACAGTATCGTGCATGAGGAGCGACGAAAATCGCCATCAAAGCCATGCAACAGGGCCATGTTGCTTGGTGTCAAGCTGACCACCCTCACTTGGACCAAATTTCATCTCAGCCTGATCAACCCGAGAAAACGTGAAATGATCAATATGCGCAAATAGCGACGAGTTTTGATTTTGTGAAAGACTATCAAATTTTTTTTTATCTTGGCGTCTGGTCTGGTGTTCCAATGATTTTCAAAACGGCCGAATGACTGCTCAGGTCAAGCGTCGTTGTCCCGGATTTTGAAGGTTTTCAAGCTTGCAGTAATCACATTTACCCTCTCACTACCTCAACTTTGAGATTGCCTTATTGATTGCTGTGGGGACAAAAACGGAACCGTAGTGTCCAAGGTGGCACTACGACTTATGTACTACGACAATTGCGCTATTAGATCATGTTGGATTGGCTTCGCCATCGACTCCACATGACATCTTGGATTGAACAACCATCCGGCATTAGTTTAGCCTTCAGTTCGTCATTTCTACGTTGGTGAGGCTGACGCCACACTGAATGTACGAACGCAGTGACAGAACACATACTCAAGCTCTCCGGCTTGTTCGTCTATACATCTGCGTAATCAGAGTTGGCGGCCTGACTGCGCTTGAAAGCCAGGTTAGCAAGGTCTCAGAGAATCTTTTGAGGATGCGAACTACGTCAACGTGACCTTCAGGATGTCGTATGGTCGAAAGTTCTAAGTCACTAATCAAGATCACATATTATCAACAGAAATGTACCCCCAGCATGACTCGTCACATCTACTCCTCCACCGGTTCCTCCTCCTCGTATGCCTCCTCAGCCTCGTCATCATCCATCCCAGCGTCCTGGTACTGCTGATATTCCGACACCAAATCGTTCATGTTGGACTCCGCCTCCGTGAACTCCATCTCATCCATGCCTTCCCCAGTGTACCAATGCAAGAACGCCTTTCTGCGAAACATGACACTAAACTGGTCCCCAACTCGCCTGAAAATGTCCTGAATAGCCGTTGAATTTCCGATGAAAGTCGAGGAAGCATTCATTCCAACAGGCGGGATAGAACAGTGGGCCGTCTGCACATTGTTCGGAATCCATTCCACGAAATACGCCGAGTTCTTCGCCTGCACACCCCTAATCTGCTCCTCAATCTGCTTCGTCGACACTTTGCCTCGATAAATCGCAGAGCAAGTCAAGAACCGCCCGTTCCGGAAATCCGAAGCCGACATGACGTTCTTCGGATCGAACATCTGCTGCGTCAGCTCCGCCACCCCGAGATTCTGGTACGCCGCCGCAGTCGTCAACGGCGCAAACCCAACCGTGAAGAAATGCAATCTCGGAAACGGCACCAGATTCACGGCCAGCTTTCTAAGATCCGCATTCAGCTGCCCGGGGAAGCGGAATCCCGTCGTCAGCCCGGACATCACCCTCGACACCAGCTTATTCAGATCCCCGTACGAAGGATGCGACTGCTTTAGCGTCCGGCGACAGATATCGTACAACGCTTCGTTATCAATACAAAACGTCTCGTCGCTGTTTTCAACAAGTTGATGGACCGACAGCGTCGCATTATACGGCTCCACGACGACCTCCGACACTTTCGGCGATGGCAGGACCGAAAACGTAGCCATCATGCGGTCCGGGAACTCTTCCCTCACCTTGGCGATGAGCAGCGTGCCCATGCCCGAGCCGGTGCCGCCGCCTAGCGAGTGCGTGATCTGGAAGCCCTGCAGAGAATCACACGTCTCGGCTTCGCGGCGTACGACGTCCAAGACTTGGTCGACTAGCTCCGCGCCTTCGGTGTAGTGCCCCTTGGCCCAATTATTACCGGCGCCGGACTGGCCGTGAACCATGTTATCCGGGCGGAAGAAGTTGCCGAGCGGGCCCGAGCGGATCGCGTCCATTGTGGCCGGCTCGAGGTCCACGAGGACCGCGCGGGGGACGTATTTGTTGTTGGAGGCTTCGGCGAAGTAGACGCTCAGGCGGTCCGACTGCTGGGCGGACTCGCCACGGAAGTAGCCATCGTGGTCCAGGCCATGTTCATCATGGATTGTCTGCCTGTGAAGTCATTCGGTGTAAGCTTGGGTCGTCAGAAGGGACTTAGGGGATATACCAAAAGGCAGTTCCGACTTGGTTGCCCTGTACGAAGCCATCAGCAACACATCGACAAAGTAGGGTGGATGGTGACTTACACATTGGCCGGTCTGGAGGTGGATCTGTTGAGGACATTCGTCAGTAAGGCTTACACACACTTTTCCCAGCTTACGACGATGACGACGCAATACTTACGATTTCCCGCATAATGAAGTTAGGAATACTTGACTGAAATGATGGAAAGGGGGTACACCAAACCAGTTGCTTGACCTGAGTATTTCCTGGGACATATCCACCATTTATCAGGTATCATTGCCGAAACAACACGCCTCTTAACGCCGAAAAAGCCTACCCCTTGATTCGTCCGGACCCCTCGGCCCCTCCGCCGCCTTTCGGCCCAAACCGCCGGAGGGGCCCAGACCACCGACACGGTCTTGTTTAAACGGATGCCTGCTCCCGTTAAGCGACTGCCTATCCGTTCTGAAGAAGCCTGGAGTTCACGTGCGGTACTTGAGTTTGTGCGGTGTGGGACAGGCCATATTGAGTCACGCCGCGACATTTCTCAGTTTAGGTGGATCCGACATTACAAATTCGGGCGATGTCGGTTGGCGCCCTTCGTTACTTTACGTGATGTTTTACATGAAGGAAACAAACAATGGTTGCTGCAGGGACAGAGCAGATGGCTTGGGATTTCTGTGAGTTATTCGGCTGCCTGGGGCGTTTCGGCTTTTAGGTGTTGCCACTGGTGTGTTGGCGCAGGCAGCTGCATTCTGTGCCGCATACCGGCTGGGAGAGAGCGAATGGGCCATTGTCTTTGTTTCCAAAGAGGCAGGTTGTTTTTCTTACGCTAAATCCAAATATTTTGCTTGTGAACATTATGTGTCCAGGGGACACTTTTATACGGAAGCCTGGTAGATGTGTCAAATCAACATCAAAGCGACGTACAACAAGGAATTGATAACATCCCCCAGCGCTGGCAGGAGACCGCAGCTTAGTCAGTTCAATGATGTTTTGGTATTAAAACACAGAAGTATAAGTATTTTGGTAGATTACTGGTCAACAATCACGATATACTTAATCTCAGACTGAGTCCGATTCCTCGAACCCCCTGATCATGCTGTCAAAGAATGCCGCATCCACCCCTTGAAAAGCCCAGTCTTCCACTCGCGCAGAAAATCCGGGACCGTAAAGTTGATTACTTGGACCGTCCGCAAGCCAAGTGCCCTCATTGTTTGGGTCCAATGAGAGAGCTTGATCAGAGCTCAGAGGCACACTTGGTCCTGTTGTCTCATCCATCTCCATCAGCCCAGCCGGCGCAACGGCCGACATGGTACTAGCATCGACACAGCCTTGGTCCTGTTGACCTTGGTGATTGATCGGCCTGAAAGGCTCCCGTGAAAGCAGCGCATCGGGAGAGATAGTGACGGTGCCGTAGCATGGAATTCTGAGCCGCAGAATACTCGACTCTCCCCCCTGAGCTTCTCTGCTCTCCGAAGATGGTGTCAGCATCGTGCCGATGGTCAAGTTCGTCGTAAGCGTTGAGCTTCTTGCCGCATGGGCCTCGATATCGAGCAGCCTCACCAGAACATCGGCGCTCTTCATTGCCATCATATCAGTGGACGTAGAGCTTCCCTCGCGCATCAGCTCCAACGTCTCCTCTACTTTATCGCGATCTGTGTGTCTCTGATGTGCAAGAACATCGTTCCCCCCATCCCGTCTCCGCGCGTCAATATGCGCCAGGAGAAGAGTCATGGCGGCTATGAGAGCGAAGAAGTCCGCTGCATCGGGGATGCTGCAGACTCCTATGGCGCTGCGTATAGTGACGAACCGCGAGAGGATTTCGCGGGATGCGTCGACGCAGGCGATTCTGCTGGTGCTTGCAGCACCGGATGGGGAACTGCGGAGCATGAAGGGGAGATGAAGTTGAACCAGGAGGAAGTAGTGAAATATTTGGCCGCAGAGACGCAGGCTTTCAGTCACTGAGGTGAGGGTTTTGCTGCCGAGTGAGGTGAACTTGGGAAGGGTCCACCATCTTGGAGGCATGCCGGCGGCTGCCATGCGCATTTCCAGGTCCAGGGTATGAGTTATTTCGAACATGCTAGCATGAGTGTCTTTCTGGTTCCTTTGAATGATTCTGGACGCAACTGCGCAGTGTACCTGCTCAAGTCTCCCTAAGGGATGGTCGTCGAGAGGTGGGGCGATACTTCCGTCCGAGGCCAGGCCGGAGTGGTGGTCTCTGGTGCTGTCCGGCAAGCCCAATAGCAGGCAGATGAAACGTTCAATGTAGACTATCCGGAACCAGACGAATTGTGTGTCAGGGGGCCCGGAGGGGTCGACTGTCTCAACGGGTGATTGATCGTGGGGGCGGTGGATGCCCATGAGTTGGGCGATTGATACTGCTCTACGGCACGCCAACAGAGAGAGTCTGAGATTCCCACCGTTTGCCAGATAAACGGTTTGCAGAATGACACATTGAAGAGCGTCGATGGTTCCCATCAGATTGTTGTTTTCGCAGACCAGCGAAATCGCCGCGTCGGCGAGTCGCTCCATAATCTTGCGTGGGGTTGCTGGCGTCGAAGGCGTGCACTTGTACGTGGACGGTATTCTCTGTAGCATTGTGGCCAATGTCAGCATCCTTTTTGCTAAAAGAACAGGATGCATGGATTGGTACAAGCCGGCGACAAAGTGCTCTACTGGTTCTGGTTGAAGACTTTCGAGCACCTGATGCGGCGTGAGCAAGAGTTGAAACACGAGGTCGGCATCTGAATAGAGCTCGTGTATGGTTTCGCAGTCTTCCTTCGACGGTAATGCGGCAGTAAGCTCTTTCGAGAGGGTTGCTAGGGGGCCATTCTGGGAAGATTGGTGAAGAGCCGAAGTGTTGTGAGTGTGGTGGGATAGCGGCTGAGGTGTCCTTTGTGATTCGCCATTGGTGGTCCGTAGTTCTGTGGTTGATACACAAGACGGTGACTTCGAGTTTGTTGGTATGCTTTCATGTGCAGTTTCCGGCTGAGAATGGACTTGTGGATATGATGCATCATGGTTGTGAGCAATGCCCTCGTCCCCGCCAAGCGCCTCACCATCATCAGCATCACGCTGCGGAGACCCCAGCGACACCGAGATTCCCCAATTCGATTCGACTTCGATTTCATCATCATCATCATCAATCTGCTGAGTAGACTCCCTCGAACTCTTCCGATACAGTTGCTCAACCAGCCTCTCCATCCGGCCCAATCGGTCCCCGACATTGCCGACCCGGGCCTGCGTCCGAGGCAGGTGATCCTCCGGAAACTCCTGGCTCACGCACGGCGTGCCCTTCTGCCAGCATCTCCGACACGTGTCGCGAGGACCGTTTTCGTCAAACAGGCAGCGGATCTTGCGCCGGCGGCATTCCCAGCAGCTCCGCGTTCCCTTACGGACGGCTCGACGTTTCGTAGCGGCCCGCTCCGAGGCTGTGTGACGGCTGCTGCCGGTAGTCGTATCCGGCATCGCAGTCATTGCATGATACCCTGGCAGAAAGTATCGATGGAAAAGGTTGGATGGGTGATGTTGTTCGTTCGAGTCTGGCCGGACGAGATGATGTTTGGGAGATGGAGTTCGTCCGTCGTTTCGTCCGCCGTCGCTCGGACGGATTCGGAATTGTGGGGCTGGCTCGTGCGATGTTCTTCATCAAGCCCCTTGAGCTAGCTAGGTAGCTGTTATTGCCCCTAAATGGCAATTACGGCCGTACTCCGACTAGATTCTAGGCCCTTCGATCATGAGAGGTCTTTCAATCTGTATCAGTCGTCGAGCTGTGAAAGACGTATATAAGAAGAAGGTTGCAGATCTTGGGCAATGGAATCGGAGCCTTCATCATAATCTGTCTTTGCCCTTCCGCGTGCCTCTAGATCATCCCGTCGAGTCACCTCTGGCGGTACATGATAGGCAGGCGAAAATCCCGAGCCGAGAACCTCGCTGATATTCTCTTGCATCCCCTGCACGACTGGCTCATCCGCTGCTGTTGTCCTTGCCTGTTTCCCTCTGCGGTCGAGCCTATGATCTCAGCAGGCTCATTCATTCTCTCAACGTTGGCTATGAATTGCATCTCTAGACACGGATGTGGGATGTACGAGGCCGAGAGACTATACGCGTATTTCGTGTGAAACTTGAAAAGCTCGGCCGAAGTGGACTCGGGCAGAATCAGGTAGAGTAGTCGATGGATGATCTGGTTTCATTCTTATTGGAGAAAGAACAATCCCGGGCTCTGTTGTTAACGGTTTCGTGGCAGACTTCCCAGGATGGAGGACTGAAAGAGAAGCAACTCTGTAGTTTACCATCCGCCCATTTATGATCGTGCGACGATTCGAGTGAAGTGATGGAACAACCCGACAGACAGTCGCTGTCTGGGCGGTTTCTGGGAAGGTTAGCGAAGATGTTTCAACGGCGACTGCCGCACTTACTGATAACAAGCCAGAGAAACAAGAGTGTTGATTGCGGCAAGAGTATATGCTAGAGACACTCGCAAAGCTCTCGTCTAAACATCGATATGTTTCGTCCTATGATTATTATTCCTTCTACACAAACACTATTATATACTGCGCACCTTCTCAGGCATCTCTGTCGCCCATTTAAGGTACCCTTGTACAAAGCATCTTTGATCGTACTTCCCGAACCCCCAGGCTTGAGGCTATCATGGTAAAAGTCGTTCTGCTCGAGAAGGTGCTTCATCGATTCATTTGCGGCGTTGACTGTGAAGAGCGGCGTGTTGATCGTCGGCTTTGCTAGCTAATTAGCAGCACGAAGTTGATCGACCTGAAGTAGAACTTTGTGGATCAAGTTCAGTTCGCCCATCGACTCGCAATAGCTTCGGCTGGAGCCTCCCGAATCCGACAAGGCTTTCCCCAGCTTGCAGGCCAGCTCGGCACCGGCCAAGAAGTCTCCAACACCAAAGCCAAATGCAGCCATCTCTAGGTTTGCGGGACGGTACGGTGGCGGTTTTGTTTCCAGCTCTTGCTGCGAAGTTGATGAAATTGAATTTGATCTGTTCGTGAGTAATTTTAAAAAAATTGGCGAGCCTTCAGCTGCTGGTGCCTGGCATTGGCCTACCAAGAGGATTGGGTCTAATGATTACGTTTACATGCCTTTGGGCGCGGCTTGATTGAAGCGAACCAGTAGAATCCAATTGCTGTCTCGATCAGGCGCAGCGAGACTGTCCAATGAGATTGTCAGCAGACTTCGCTGTCACATATCATGCATATCTAAGTGAAAAGTGCATATGGCTCATCGAAACAGTCCTCCCACGTCCTCTTCCCAGAGGACCAAAACTTCTCCAACATTCCGACAGCTGCCAAAGGAAGGTAGGTACCCAGATCTTGGCTCATAGAGACCAGCTGTTTCACTACCATCACCCTCCCAGCCGCATTCCCTGTAGCCGCTTCGAAGCCGGCAACAATGAGGGGCCATTCTACACAGTTCTTCATCAGCGGCGCCTCGGCTGTCTTCTCAAGGATGGAGATGAGCCGGCCGTAGTGAATTGTTCTCACAGCTCTCCATCCCGCTGAAGAAGGCAGAGCCCTGAGGCCTTGAAGTGATGATATGGCGTACAGTGCAACAGCAGACTGATAAGCTTGAGCCATGAGCAGGAACTCTTCCCGTACGTCGGCCTCTCTTGTCTCGGCCCAGGTCTCGGGCGAGAATTCGATGATGTCTTCTATCAAGTCTTCCGAAGCAGACTGTGGAGTTCCCATGTCTTCAGGAAGACTGTCGGTCGCTATTAGGTAGCGGAGATAGTTGATGCGGATAATGTCGGTGAACAGGTCGACAGGGCATGGAAGAAAAGGGTAGTAGCCTGACTGATAAAGCTCTCCTATCAATTCGATATTGTCGTAGCTGTGACTTGGTTCTGATTGGTCGTCTGCGGGACTTGTCGAGTTTGCGAAGGTTTCAACGCTGTCTATAGGTTAGAAGCCCAGGTCTAGCTTACTTGTTCAAGTGCTACGATTTGAACAGGGACATGCAGGGGGGAATCCAACTAGCCACTCACATTTTCGGGAAAAGCAGCATGGGTGCCATGTAAGGTGTCAGGCGGTACACACTCTCAAACCCGCCTCGAATGTCGACTAGACTTTTGTAGCCGTTCAAATGGTGTCGCCAGTTGGACGCGGTTGCCGATCCCATAAGCTAGCATAAGTCAGCAACCATGGTAGACTCCTATCATTCGTATAGGCTCACATCTGCGTATAAGAAGACCATAACACTGGCCAAAGTCATGTCCGATCCGCGCGTCGCGTCGTTGCAAACGTCTTCGTTGAGAGCTTGTATCGCCAAGCATCGATGATGGTGGAACCGCGCTCGGATTTCCATCATGAAGGGATCGGTCTTCTTTTGTGACAGACGCAGCATGCGGTGCTCGATGGCCATGGACACCAGAGCGTGCCGGGTGGCGGCAGGCATGTAGTGGATGAACCGAACCGGTATGATCCACGGGCTCTTCATCAACTGGGTCGTTTCAAAGGATGGGTAGACCGACTCGTTCCCTACAGTGTGAAGTAAAAGGTCAGCACATACATACAGGCCCAACACCCACGGATGCTGGTCACTCACAGTACGAAGTCGCCTCGATAATGTCACACACCTCCGACCGAAGTTCCATTCCAGGGGAAGGGGGAAAGAGGTGGATCATCTGCGAGCCGGCTCGCGTAACAGCCTTGTTAGAATCAGGGCTACTGTCTTGTTCGGAGCTTGTTTTTGACGATTCCTTCTTTGCGGCTGGCTTCTTCCGCTTCCAAGTGCGAGTCTTGACCTTGCCGGGCGCCAGCCACGTCAACGGTTTCTTGTCTTCATAGCCGGGACATACGACGCCAGTTGTCTTACACTTGCCGCATACAGGACGAGCGGCGTCGCAGACCACGCGACGATGCTGGCACTCCCAGCACTGTTTCCTTCCACCACCGACAGCAGGGTGGTCTGCCGCCGTGGCCAGCGCTATCCGACGAGCTGTTGAGGTCATTGTCTGGTTCTCTGGATGGTGACCGAGAGTGATAATGATACGTTTTGGGCTATTGCAAGTAATCGACGACACCTCCATGCACGTCCGCCGTTTGGGGATGAGTTTATTAAGAGATCGGATGGACTTTCAGCTTGGAGATGACATCGGTGAAGTGGGACGTGAGACTAGGGGGCGGAGTGCAGGTCTTGGCCAGCTCATTATCCTAATCGGGTAAGGCGGGGCTGAATCCTTCAGAGTTGCGGCGCAGGCTTCCAGCGTTCGGAAACCAGCCAACCAGCCCTACGGACGGTGCTGACGAGCTAGCTTTATCTCGAGAAGAGACGAGAGAGATCTTCGTTGCGCAGCGAACTAAGCTGCACGTGGCGATAGCGAGGGCCAAGCTTTTCGTCTCATCCAACGGAACCGGGCCATTCTCACCCACTTGGCCTATCTATGTTACTGTGAGACACCATACATCATCCACCCGACGATAACAATCATTCTCGCATAGAAGAAATTCTGAGATACATATCACTTATTCAGCCCCCGGAGGAGAAAGATGAACAGTGACATTGCAGGCGGAGTCAAAGGATTGTAAGTTGAATTCGTGTTTCCCAACATGAGTTTCTGATGATCTCAATGGGGGCTAGATGACAACTCCGTCGCTCTCTGTTCGATTCACTCACAAAGAACTAATTGAGGTTTTCCCTCAACGAAAAATAGGTCTTTGTTGAGTTTATAGAAACCAGCGATTCGATCAAAATTTGATCTAGGCTTGTTCGTGGTAGTGCTGGTGCGGGTCATGAACCTCCTGCGGGCCTCACTCCACAACGCTTCGCAGCAACAACCATCCTCGATAGTCTAGTGGTGAGGATATCGGCTTGTCATTCACACGATTAAGTTGACTTGTTTTTATATAAATCTGTCTAGAATTATTACTACTCTCGACGTACACCATGTAACGGGGGGTAGGTCCGTGTTCACTTCCCCGTCGAGGAAATGATCTTTTGTTTTAACATCCTTTTACCCTTGTAGGTGTTCTCTAGACATTATGAAATTACAAAATTTCTTGGTGTTTACCGAGGTGAGAGGCGGCGAGCTGGTGAATTTTTATACCCCAATCCACTTCAATAACTGTGAAAATTCTTGGGGAGAAAGGTGTAGTCCACTGCAGAGAACGAGGTCTCTGCTCCAATTATTCCCGCTACATAGTCACAACCTCTGCGTTCTTTCAGCTTCCGAGCCTCAGAACAGACTGATCATTCGGAAGCGAGCAGGTGTATCCCAGAAAAGTTTCGTTTCCCAGATTCCGAGTTCAAGCTTGAGAAAAGCACAAGGAACAAGAGTACCTCATGTGTATTGGGTATGTAGATGACCTCCGTGTCTGCTTGAGATTGACACCCAGAAGTAGGTGCGTCACTTCCTTGGTCCGTGGCGAAGGGTGTGCAGTGTTTAAGCTTGCGAGGCCTAGCCCAATCTCAACTCAAATGCCTGTCCACGGAAGGTGATGTGGCCTTTAGATGCTTGTCCTCGAATGCCGGAAGTACCTTATGTGACCGAAGATGACTATGGGGTAGACGGGCATTTCCTGCAAGTGCAGGTTGGCAATTTTGCATGAGATGAGCATTGAATAAATGGATACAGTTCAGATTAGAGAGAGAATGCAGAGCTTTATCGTGGATTGCTTGAGTCGATCGAGTCCAGATGTGGGAACTTCAGTCGTGAGAGTTTTGCCATCTATATCGTGGTGACTGATCCTGATGCGGCGCAATAGGCGCTCAAGTCGTCTAACCGTGCTGCGACTATCTAGGAGAACAAAACTAGCGTTAGGTTGATACTTGTCGCGCATGATAGACTCGTTATACTAATTACATCCTGGAGATCAAATATCTGAAGCTCGGAGACAGTGCATGAAACAAGGGTAACAAATAGTGAATTATCATTATTATTAAATGATATGAAGTCTAATCGTCTGTGATGCATCTCCACTCTACTGCTTGGCATCAGCGATAATACTCTCAGCCGCAATCTCAGCAATGCCGTACACAGCAGTCTGAACATGGGCAGAGACCAGCAGGGGGATAACACTAGCATCCACGACGCGCAGGTTTGAAGTACCGTAGACCTTCAAGTTGGCGTCAACAACACCTCCGTCCTCCTTGGGCAGCATCGAGCAAGTTCCGACGGGGTGGAAGATGCTCAGCGTAGTGTTGAGAGCAAACTCCTTCCACTGCTCGTCCGTCTGGACGACATCCAGACCGGGCTCGTACTCGCTCTCCCAGATGGAGGCCATGGGCTCGGTGGTGGCGATCTTGCGGCAGTACTTGATGGCCTGGATGGCTGCCTCGAGATCGTGCTCGTGGGCAAAGTAGTTGGGGTTGATGATGGGCTTGCCGGTGGTGTCGGCGGGGTTGATGTGGATGTTGCCACGGCTCATGGGGTGCATGATGGCTGCGATGAGGGTGAAGAAACCCTTGCCGAAGAGGGGGGAGGTGGAGGCTGGGTAGCCCTTGACGCCAGTGTAACCATCGGAGAAGATGACCTCCAGCTGGGGGATGGCCGGGTTGGTCATGAACTCAAGCTTCTTCGCGTCGACCTTGCTGGGGTCCTCGCCGGCGGCTTCCTTGGCGAGGGTGACCATTTGGGAGTCGTTCCCGAGGGCTTGCGCCCAGGTGGTGAAGGTGTAGCCGCTGCCGGTGTAGTCGTACAGGGAGACTTCGCCGGCATTCCAGAGGGCCAGCTGCTCGGCGGCGTAGGTGGTGTTGCTGCGCAGGATGTCGAAGGAGGTGTACTCGGGCTTCAGCTGGTAAGAGCTTTGGATACGGAGGTGGTCCTGCAGGTTCTCGCCGACGCCGGGAAGGTCGATGACCTGGGCGATGCCGGACGAGTTGAGGACGGAGGCTTGGCCGATTCCGGACAGTTCCAGAAGACCGGGGCTCTGGATGGAACCGGCAGACAGAATGACTTCTTTGTTGGCGGTGATGATAGTTCCATCCTGTAGAGTTACCCCAGTGGCCTGCTGCTCGTCTCCAACCTTCTCAAGGTTGACCTTCACAACAGTGGTGTCGGACAGGATCTCCAAGTTGGAGCCAGCAATGGGGACGTAGGCGTTGGCGCTATACGAGCGGTTGTAGTGGGTAGCATCAATGCTGCTGGGCTGATACATGACGCCTAAGGGGTTACCACCTAGAGACTCAAGGTTGGTCTTGATGCCCAGGGTGTTCATCGTTGGGATCCATGTCTCCTGGTGCTCGGGAATAATCCGGTTGATGACCGCCTTGACCGGGCCGCTGTCACCAACGCCCTCAGAGCCATAGGTATCTGTGTTGATACCAGTGAAGTTCTCCGACTTCTTCATGGCGGCGATCATGGTCTCCCAGTTCCATCCCGCATTGCCAAGTGCCTCCCAGCTGTCATATTCCTCAGCAGCAGATCGATCATAGGACATGAGATTGAGAGCAGAGCTGCCACCGAGGACCTTGCCGCGGTTCACGGAGAAGACACGATTGTTGACGTTGGTCTGCGCCACGGTGGTGAAGTTCCAGTCATACTTGGTCGCCAGCGTCGAGCCCTTCATGCCAGGGACATTGATCTTGGGCTCGTCCCAGGCCTCGGGGCCCGCCTCGATTAAGAGAATCTTCGAGTCAGGCAGGCCCTCGCTCAGGCGCGCAGCCACGGCTACACCGGCCGTACCGCCACCGACGACGATCTGGTTAAAGGGGTCAGTGTGTCGAGTCCGAACGCCGCCGCCACCAACCAACAAACAAACGTTGCAATCAAATCAATCCGAGGGGAAAGCGAAGCAGCAACCCCCGTCGAAAAGAGCGAAAAAAGCAACAAAAGGTCTGAAAACGGACGTGAGGACTTACATAATCGTAGGAGTCGTCTCCATAGGGCTGCGGCGCAGGCGCTGCAAAGACATGGGCCGCGAGGGCAGCAAATGCGAGACTTGACTTGACAAGCATGGCTAAGACGGTGGTATGCAGCGATCTTTTTCCCGAAATGGACCAAACAATAAGGTTTGAAGAATCGTCGGTTCAGCGATTGAGAGATCACGAAACGAGAGACGAGGATTCGCGAAAAAGCTCAAGCCAATGTTGCGCGATATCTGCACGTCAGGCCTCCTGGACGAAAACCAACAACACACTCATGTACGACGATGGAGGGACGGTGGCGTGCCTTGACCATGCGTCACCTCCGGTGAGAGAAACGGGCTGAGCTGAGCCTTTTTGTACGTCCCACAAGATAGCGAATAAAAGTCGCAATTCGATAGTACGGATATTAAGACCACCACGGGCAATATCGTCCAGCCAGAATGTGCTGATCATGAGCCACGCGGCCCAGCAAATATCCTAGTCGCCGCCCCAGGTCGCCGCTTGCCAAGTTCTACAACGGCACAAGGCCCAGAATCGGTGGGGTTCCGAGCCATCGTTCTGCCATATACGCCGGACGTCTGGTATGACGGTAGGAAGCGTGTGAGGGGAGAGAACGACAGGCCATCCATAGTAAGCACTTATTAAGTCCCGACACTACGGACGCTACGCCAGGCCAACGCACACCTTCTTACATGAAAAACGATACGCGAGCCAACTACCCCGACGAGCTAAGAGGAGAGAAGAGGGGGAATTGCATGAGTAGTTCGTAAGCGGGCATAGCACAGTCTTATGCTTGGCCGGGCCCCAACGGTTAAAGACGAACGACACGCCCTCGCCGGCACGTTGGCTGTGCCCGGCGAATGCTACCGTACCATCGACGTTTCTGTTCCGGCGGGAACGGTTGGCAATGCGGAGCTGCGCCGGCCGGTCGTTCCTCCGGGGGAGGGTTCATGACTCAAGGATATCCCCTGACAGACCCATCCGACAACCTGACGGGTCCTTGTCTGGGCAAATCATCCGTCTTAGTCAATAATGAACAATTCCACCACAATCCCACGTCGCCAGGCATTGACGGCGTTGTCTTCCGGGCTTTCCCCGTCTCCTCGCAATTTTTGTTTACAGCACGACCCTCAGAGTGAACAGGCTTCCCCTGGGATACCCTTGACATCCGCGACGTTGCCGCCATTAGACTCGGCCACCTCCCTCACCTCGCCCGAAACCTTCGTTGTTAGTGCTCTTCTGGTTGGGTGGTGTAGGAAAGAGGAGCGATGCCACCCAGCTCTCTGATATACTTCACGTCCGCGTCCGTATCTGTCTCAAGGCAATCTTCACAATTGTCTTGTCGATGTGAGAGTTGACGGGAGGATCGGATGGCCAGAGTGTGCAAAGCCAAAAATGAGAACATGATCGCCGTCAACATGCCTCGAAGCAGCACGGCAGCCCTGCTTTGTCATTTTGGCCAAATCCACAAATCTGGAAATCATCACACCCCCTTGCGGCATTCTGCGCAACAGTCGACGTGCGGCTTTTCGTCCCTGTCGTATGTGCAGCAGCGGCGCAGGAGAAACCCACATCAGCCCAGGATTCTTGACGAATTGTCTTCAGCAGAGGCAACTGCATGCATCGGAAGATTGGAGGCCACTCAAACTCAATTTGTATCCGTGGCCACCACCGGGCAAAGCCTCGGAGGGGGTAACGCGAACCTGCGGAATGCTGCCCTTCTCTCTCCTCTCCTCTCTCTCTCAAGTCCGTCCACAACAGGAGACTCGGGCGAGACTTTTGTTCTCCGGGGTCAGTCTCTCGGCTGAGACACGCCAACACCCAAGATAGGCATCTGAGAGAGACATTGCACGCCACGCGCAGCCACGTTTCTAGCTCTGAGTTCCCCGTGCCTGGCACTCAATAATGTTTCCGAGGCGACGAACAAGCGCCCACCTGAATGCTTAAAGTCCATTAAGAAAAAGTATGTTGGACGATCTCCCATCCACAAATCCACACTGCTACTGCACGACAACACATCGAAGCATCGCTACCACCCTTTCCCACAAGGCCTGCGGGATGAACAGGTTGGGTCTTCGCCCTTCTGAGACATATGCGCCGTGTGCCCTGACCTCCTCCGTTTCCTTGCAGACAAGACCACCACTCGGCCTCACGCATGCAGGCTGTGCGGCGGAAACTGAATTACCTGCATCAGCTACGCCTGGGTACTCTGTCTTTTTCGTCGCAGCTCTCTTTAGACGGCTACAAAGTCCTTAACACGCCCTCCCCCCTCGTCCCTTACTTCTTAGCGTCCCCGTTCAAAGTCCGGGGCAACAAGACGAGCTGCCATCTCAAAGCAGATCTTGGCGATCGTCGTCGCCTTTGCCCTGTGCAGCCATTCGCCAGCACGACCACGACCGCCAGCCGTGGGTCCCTCCCGCGCGGCGCCCCTTCTTCAATCTCTTACATTTATCCAGCGGATGGCCCAGCTCCTGGCTCCCGCGCACAAACCCTCGTTCCTTGCTTCCTGGCACTCAGGCTACCAGGTCTGATCTGGGAACCTGCCATTTTCTTCGCTTTTGTCAGCCCATCGTCAGCAAACAGTGTTAACGACGACGATGACGATGGCGCCAGTGACTCCTCCGAACCCGCTGCCGCCGGACGAGAATGTGAACCCGACTCTGTTAGCGATATCCGGCGTGCTCATCTTCTTCGTCATCTTCACGACGACTCTGCGGCTTTACGTGCGCTTCTCACTGCGGCACCTAGGATGGGACGACTATTTGATGGCAGTCACCGCCAGTCTCGGTATTGTCAGATACGGCGTTCAGTGTGCGCAAGGCGCGACCGGAAACGGGAGGCATAGGTGGTACATTTCGTCGGAGGAGTACGTCAACAACAACATGCTGGGATGGTTCGGCCAGATTCTCCTCTTCGCCAGCGTCTGCCTGCTCAAGTGCTCGATTATGCTGCTGTTGCTGCGCATCAAGGATTCCAGCCGGATGAAGTACTTCCTCTGGACGGTTATGGGTGGATTGGTGATCACAAACTTTGGCGTCATCATCATCCTCCTGGCAGAGTGTGACCCCGTGGAGGCGTACTGGACCGGAGTGGGGAAGTGCTGGGATGCGAAGATCCGGATTTACGCCATTTACTTGACGATTTGTGAGCTCATCGGTTTTGAGCATTCATCGACACCGTGGCTAACGTTGACTAGCTTACTCCGTTTTGACCGACTTGCTTTGCTCTTTCTTGCCTCTGGCGGTCGTCTGGCAGGTCCGAATCCCGTTGACAACGAAGATTTCAGTTGGTGGACTGATGAGTCTTGGATTGATGTAAGAATATCGGCACATGTGGCGGTGCATCTGATGCTAACTTGTCGGCAGTGCAACCGGTTTTGGCATCGCGAGAGCCGCTTCGCTTGGTCTCGTCACCAACGACCTTAGTTGTATGTATTCTATCTTCCCTCTTCATTTATCCCAAGGCTGACTTTGAAAACCAGACGTCTACGCTGTGACGGCAATCTGGTCAAACCTCGAACTTTACCTCGGCATCATTGCCGGAAATCTTGCACTGTCGCGTTCAATCTTCTTCTATTTCTTCGGCGAAAAGCAGCCACAATCACATCCTTCAGGATACGCCAGCAACTCGTACGCGAACTCCCAGACTAGGTCCGCGTATCTTAACAGCAGGTTGCGCGGCGACAACGCTGGCCCTGGTGGGACAGACACGTACATCCGCTCCGAACGACGACCGTCCGTGAAAAGCGACCACAGCGAAATACCATTGGAACCCGGCATTCAGAAGAGGACGGAGTTCTGGGTGTCGGAAGAAGACGTCGAGAGCGAAGCATCTACAGCAAGGGCAGGAAAGCAGTCACCGTTATGAGAGGGAGCCGGTTGGGATTTTCAAGTACACGCAGCTCGCAAAGAGCTTACGCATGCTACGGTGTTGGGGGGAGTACTATGAAAAAAGGCGCACGCCATCAGATACCCGGCAGAGGAGGCCACAGTACCGTCACGACCTGCCCTGGAATTGAGCTGTTTTGCGTTGAATGTTGGTTTAGTTTCTACGAAAAGATAATGATAATGAGGTCAGGTTATCTCGCAATTGCGCCAATTGCGGTTCATCGTGTGAATGCCAGGGAAGACGCTCCATCCAACGATCTGATGTCCTGATATGGAATGTCGGGCATTGGATGGAGTCGTCAGAACCAAAGTTGTCTGCTCTGTCAAAGCGCTCGCCATTACCCACTTTCTGCCAACGCAAGCCTCTTTTTACGCAATTTGAAGGCTGAGAAAATCCGAGCATCCTGGCCTGACCGTTACACCCGCCAGCGTCAGATGGGGCCGGAGTGGGTTGACAATTCTCGTTCCCTGCGGGTAAGAATTGTCTGAGCGCGTGGAGTTCGAGACTCGACAGACAGTCGGAGATAACACCCGATTGATGACTGCCCAGGCAGCGGCGCAAGCTGCGAGCCCCGGTCGTTCTTCAACGGCGGGATTCTCACGCCGGCCGCTCTCCGTTCATTAGCGAGCCTACTCCCCCTAGGACGAAGGCAGGCACCTCTTTTTTTCCTCCCCGGAGTTTGAGGGGAACCAACAAGTTTCGGGTGCTGCAACTTTCAGGGTCGGTTTTTCTGCCCCTTGTTCATAACGGTGGGTGGAAAAGGGTCAATCCCCGTGTCTTCCGGCGCCAAGCAGGGATCTTTCAGCAGGGCTGCAAGGCACCGGGATTTACCGTCAGCACGGCCGTCGTGGACGGGCAGCAAGAAACCAGTGGGCTTCGTGGAGCGCGATAGCCGTATGGCTGGCCAGCGTCGCATCGTCGAACAGCCGTGGGGTGGTGGAAAGCGGGAGGAGGAGACGGGCAAAGTGAAGGTTCATCTGAGCGAGTCTACTCTGCGGTTAGCCTACTTTGTGCAGGTCTGTCCGTACAGTCGGCATCATCAAATGCTCTCGTCAGAGCTTAATAATGTAACACCTTCATCTCATGTCGTAAATTGTACGTTGGGGTGGTAGCACTGATGCGGCCTTGGACATGAAGCCAAAGGCTAAGTGAAGTGCTCCTGCAACCTTAAACGCGCATCTGGGGTGGCAGGTCTGTTTTGAAAAGCCGGCGACGTACGTGACCTTGCAGCTGCTTGTAAGCTATGACAAGCCGTTAGAGACGTTGACTTAGCGATTATCAAGACAAGACAACGAGCAAGGCCAGACTTCGGTTATCGCCGACAGAGCCTTTGTTGGCTGTTGGCGGATTCACAGACCACGAGATGTTTCGATGCGATGCGGAATTATAAAGAAAAGAAGGTTAATCGTGGAGCGCAAGCACCACCCGTTGACCCCGTCAGAGCTTTGGGAGCGATACCGAGGCAGCGTGCGAGCCGTTTCGCAGCCTATGTCAACGTCCGAACGAACTACTGGAGAAAACCCAAATAACACTTGCTACAATTACACTAGGATGGGTTGTCTTGTCCTTTGGTGGCCGCAGTGGCAAGGCGGGTTTCAAGCACACTGTCGCGTCTCTCGAAACAAGGATGCTCTTGGCTAGGTATCGAATAATGCCCTTCTTTTCCCGATGTTGTCGATCTCACACAGAAGGTTCCTCGAGAGTGGATAAGATAGGCGCATATGGCGCCAGGGCAGTTTTCAAAGGCGGCGGAAACACAGCTGCTCAACCATAGGCATTGTCTCAGTGACAACGGAGAATTTTACGAATAAACCATCGGCGGTGATGCTCGAAACGAGTAAGTCCGAAATCCGACATTTTGAGCGTAGCTTGGCCTATGATCCCCAGGTCTAGTCAGTTATGCTCGCACATTTACCGAGCTGTTCATGAAAATGCGATTGTGTAACCCGCGAGAGAGATCAGACAGAACACAAATTCCATCTTTTCATTCAAGCCGAACACCACACTGTTGATCTATAGCTATCTCTTTTTAGTATCCACGGAAAAGCCTGCTTTGCCGGTCACAATTCACTGGTGCTCCCTTTTTGACGATGAATATATGTTCATTTAAATTGCATTCGTTGAACTCTAGGTATTCGCGATAAATATTGAATCCCATGCCTCTAACTCTAATAGTAGAAATTCTTCAATTCGACATTTTCTTCTTCAACTGTTCGACAGCCAACTGACCCAGCTGATCAAAGCTATGTGCACTCGTCAGTTGTAGAACACTCACATCAACTCCCATCGTGTGCTTCCACCAGTTGCGGATCTCAATCGTCATGAGCGAGTCCACGCCAAGCGCTGATGGTGAGAGGCTTGTGTCAACCCCTCCCTCGTCAATCTCTCTCATCAAGAAACCAAAGACCCTCTGAGCGATCTCTTTTGACAAATGAGCGACAGTGGCTGCAGAGTCCAACTCTTGGGGGTTGCCTTGAAGACGTGCGATGTAGTCAGCCAGTCCCGGGCGACCAGAATTGTTTTGAGAGGAGAGGGCGCCTTCTGAGTTATCTAGGTAATGAGCCATGCGCGGGTCTTGCTTCCATACGACGCGGTTGCTTGGGTCATCGATGGGGATAGTGCAGTCGAGGCCGACGACGAGCTGGCTGTTGAACCCGCTGTTGTCTTCCATTCCGGTGTCTCGTGATGTGGCGATTGCAAGCTGCAAGCCCTTCAGCATCTCTGACTCAGACACCAACTTTGCACCGGCTTTTTTCATAGCATCTTCGACATCCTGAGTTCGGCTGACATAGCCGACATCCTCTACGCCACCGAGGTCAACAACTGAACATGGCATTCCGAGACCACGGCGGTACTGCGCGAAGCTGTCGAGGAATGTGTTGGCTGCGGCATAGTTTGCTTGGCCCGGGTACCCATGAACACCAGACATGCTGCCGAATAGAACGAAGAAGTCTATGTCAGCGGTCAGAACGCGGTGTAGATTCCACGTTCCGCGAATCTTAGGGCTCGTTGCTGTCTGCCATTGAGACAGGTTAAGCGTTGGCAGCGACCCGTCTGCAAGGACCATTGCAAGGTTGATGACGCCGGCGATGCGCTTGAATGAAGATACCCTCGAAACGATGGCCTCTACAGCTGATCCGTCTGTGATGTCGCATGCAATGGCAGTTGTTCTGCAGCCCATTCCCTCCAGCTCGGCCATGAGGACCTGGTCTTCAGCCCCAGCACCGGCTGATCTGGAAATGAAAACCAAGTCTCATGCGCCGTGAGAGGCCATCCAGCGTGCAATCGAGCCACCGAGACCTCCCATACCACCCACTAGCAAGTAGGAAGCGTCGTTCTTGAATACTGGAGCTGGCATTGGATGGGCGACCTTCAGAGCACCTTGCCTCTCGTCGCTGAGATCAACGACGACCTTGCCAATATGGGTGCCCTTGTAGAGGTAGCGGAAGGCATCCTCAACATCGCCACAAGAGAAAATACGTGACGGCTTTACAGGCGAGATGAATCCCTTCTCGTACAGCTCAACTGCCTGCTCCAATAGGCGAGCCACAATGCTAGGATCCTGAGCTGCAAGGTTCGCCATCTCCACGCCCACAAAAGACCGATTCTCGTCAAAAGCCGCCATAGAAAGTCTGCCACCAGCGAGGGTGTCACGTTTGCCGAGCTCGACGAACGTTCCATGGGGAGCAACGCAGTCCCACGACGCATGAAGCAGCTCGCCCGAGAGAGAGTTGAGCACGACGTCCACGCCACGGCCACCAGTCACCGCCTTGACACCCTCAACGAAACTCGTGTCCCGCGAAGAGAAGATGCTTTCTCTCGGGATGTCCCACTCGCGAGACACGAACTCGGCTTTCTCATCGCTGCCGACCGTTGCATAGACCTTGGCCCCGATCCATCTGGCAATCTGAATGGCAGCAAGACCAACGCCACCGGCGGCACTGTGGATTAACACGCTCTGCCCAGGTCGGAGTCCGGCCTTTTCAGCCAGAGCTCGCAAGACTGTGATGAAAATGCATGGCATACCAGCGGCATCTGCGAAGCTCAGAGAATCCGGGATGCGCACACATAGCTGAGCCGGAGCTTGCACATCTGTCGAGAAGCAAGCAGCTTGCGGGGCGAAGGTCATGACACGATCTCCGACACGCAAGTTCGTGACTGAAGATCCCGCGGCTGTTACTACGCCGCTGGCTTCGCAGCCAAGGCCTTCGGACGAAGAAGGGGTAATGAGACCCATGGCTGTGACGACATCTTTGAAGTTGAGGCCGGCTGCGTGGACTTTAATCTGTACGGAGTTGGGAGGGAGCTTCTCAGGCAATGTGCGAGTGACCCACTGGAGAGTCTGAAGAGCTCCTGGTCTGCCAATTTGCAGCATTCTTGTGGCAGATGGAGGGCTTGTTGCTTGAAGGAATCGAGATATCGGCGTCCACTGGCAACGTGGAATCAAGACCTTTCCTGAGGAGTATGCAAACTCCATCTCATGCGATTGGTCTGGATCAATGATGGCTCTGCGTAAGATCTGAGAAACCGCATGTAGGGCGCTGGCTTGCACGTTATCCAGCTCCAACGTTGCGAACGTGAGGCCCATCTCGGCGCGAACTGTACGTGCTACGCCGAGTACAGGGGCATAGGTCGGATCGGTAGGTCGCAATTGGCAAGGCTTGGTGACCCAAAGAAGACTCGAATCATTTGACTGTAAGGCTGTTACCAACCGTTTGAACGCGTCAAGCTTGTCCTGCGTCATGTCGTGAAAGTAGCCGTCTCCCCGGCAAAGGTCCACGACGGACACAACAGCACCGGCAATTTCGACATCTTTCGACATCAAGCCTGTGCAGGTGACCTTGTAGCCCTGCTCTTCTAGTGTTTCACGCAGCTCAGATGCCACAGGATGCGTCTCGTCGTCTTCGTAGAGCAATGTGACTTGCTTTCCTTGAGGCAATGGCTGCACGTCCCGCAGAGCGGGCTGGGCGATGATGGTCGCATTCAACTTATCCTTCCCAAGGCCATCGTAGAATACGTTTGGTGTAGAGAAGCCTGCGGCCTGAAGACGGTCTTCCCATTGTGCTGGGGAGATATACGGTTCGTCGATGCGTTGGTCAACCTCCCCGAGCCACCACCCCGAGAAATAGCCAAAGATGAAGTTGATCCATTTAGTTTCTACTGAGAATCAGCACCAAGTCAATTGTAATCAACGGAGTTCACTACTCACCGCTGCATAGCTCGTGCATGAGCAGTCGGCCATCTGACTTCAGGAGTGACCTGGCATGTCTCAAGGTCTGCGTCAAGTCTGGGGTGGCGTGAAGAACCTGAGGGAAAGGTCAGTATGACCGATAAATTCCATTGTCAATTGAGGATGCTTGCGGTGTCTTACATTGCTGGCGACAATGAGATCGTACTGTTCGCCACTGAAACCCTGTTCGGCAGGACAACGGCTGATATCCAAGACACGGTAGTCAATGAACCCAGACGGGACATCTTCAAATCTCTTTTGAGCCGCCGGAAAGAAGCCAGCAGACACGTCTGTGAAGACGTACTTGCCAACTGGATGTCCCTCACCTAAGCAGGAAATGAGATGTCGCAAGATCCGAGCCGTCAAGCCACCTGTTCCGGCGCCAATCTCCAGAACTCTAAGATGTCTGCCGCGCTTGTGGGACAAGAGTTCCAGCAAAGGTTTGTAAGAGAACAGAGTATTCATCCAGTCGTAGAGTTCGTGTAGCGCGTTGTCCTGGAGGAACACTTCCAGCGGCACCTGTTCAGAGCTGAAGAATTCTCGTGCATGGGTAAAGCAGCGCTTGATCAATGTGGCCACTGACGATGCTGGCGTGTGTCCAAGCTGCTCCGAGATGCTATCTATCCGCAATAAACGGTCTTTTGAAGGCATGTTGCGCCCGTTTTCCGCGTCTGAGATGTGGCGTTGCAGCCAATTGTAGTGTTTCTTGAGATGTGGCTGGCTCTCCAAGTCCAGATCCAAGCCATTTAGATTATCGAAGGTAGCGGCACCGCATAATAAGAAGAGACTTTCAAGTAGTCTGTGAATGGTCGGAAACGACTCATCGGCTTGCGAGGAGACCAGCTGTGTCCGATCAATGAGGTCGAGATCTGGCTTCCACAGAATCTGGACTACCTTTGAGTCATCTGACTTGTCGTCGGAGGTCTCAAGGTCTACCGGGGAGAAACGGAGATCTTTCATGAAGATAACGGGCGTTTCATTGGCTTTTCCAGGCAGATAGCCAATGCTGTTTCCCTCACAGGTGCCAGAACCTCCCTTCGTCAAGGTCTGCAATTGAATTGAGGCGGAGGTTGCGGAGCTGCTGATGAAAATCTCACCAATATGGGTTGGTAGATACAGCTTCTCTAGTAGACGTGGTTGTCCGGAATTATTGGCTACCACCAAAGACTGGAGGACTTGGTCTATAGTTCTAGGATGGAGAGCGTACGTTGTCTTCAACTCGTTGCGTTCACGAGCGTCCGAAATTTCCGTGGCAGCGGCAGGTGAACTCACGCTCGCTCTGATATTCTGCATGCCCCTGAACAGAGGACCGTAGTTGTAGCCCACTTTCGACATAGCCTTGTACCATCGCCGAGGTTCGACAGGACGTAGGAATGCGTCATCTGCAAAAGATGAAAAGTTTGGGCCTTGAGAGGCCTGACCACTCTTCACGCGACAAGTGCAGTGCGTAGTCCATACCCCGGACTTGTAGCTCTGGATGCTGACCTCCAACCAGTCAGAGGCATCAGATTGATTGAGCCTTTCACGGCGTGTCGAAGTCAAAAGCTCTAAACCTTGCCCAGCAGAGAGGACCAAAGCATTCATGACCTGTAGGTCACGAATTGTGAAATCGGTCTGACCAGATAGTTGACGGACGGCTTCTCCAACCATAGCGATGTATCCAGCGGCGGGGAAAACGATATCTGATCCGACGCAGTGGTCTTTGAGCCATGGAACCTTCTCAAGTGACAGAACACAACGCCAGCTGGGCGTCGAGCTGCTGTCTTCAAGCACACGGGAGCCTAACAGCTCATGAGGGGGAAGCTCAGGAAACTGCCAAGTCTTGATGACTCTTGACTCTGGCCAGTATGTCTTGCTCAGGTGCCAAGGATACGGCGGAAGATCCGTGAGCGGACGGACGCCGTCCAACACGGGAAAGGCCACCGGCACACCGCGGCAGTGGAGCTCGCCTACTGCTGACAAGAACGAGACCACGCTGTTTGCGCCTCGCTTTTGTGCGGTCATGTATGCTGGTGTCATTGCGTTTTCCGAGTAAATTTGCTTGAGAGGACCTGCAAGCGCCGAGTGTGGGCCAACTTCGAGGTGGAGGCTTGTTGAGGATGTTTGAAGAAGTCTCGTGACAGCTTGCCGAAAGAGAACAGGAGACTCGAGATTGCGTTGCCAGTAATCTGGACCGAAGTCTGATGCGCGTTCTAACCTCTGCAGCGAGACACTTGAGAAGAAGGGGATCTTGGGGGAGTTTGGGCTCAGATGTGGCTTCAGGAGGGATTGGTATTCTGCACCCACTACGCTCATGTGATCTGGGAAGAAGAGATGTTAGTGCTCTGAAGTCATTATTTGGCAGTAGAAATCGTAGCTTACGAGAATGGTAGGCCTTGTCGACCTTCAACAGTCGCACCAACGCGTCCGGCTTCCCCTCTTTGATAGCATTGCAGACACCCTCGAGAGGCTCGACATCACCGGAAAGAGTGATGCTGGAGTTGCTGTTTTCACAGGCGATCGTGACCCCAGCTACCAGATAAGGCGTTACCTGATCTCTTCCGAGACCAATGGCGGCCATGGCACCCTGTTTCTTGAGCCTCTTGGCCGTGAAGCCACGGTAGTATGCAACTACAATGGCCTCTTTGAGGGTGAGCACACCAGCAGCGTACGCAGCTGCGATCTCACCACTGGAGTGACCGACCACCGCTTTTGGGACAACGCGATGTCGGGCAAGGTGCCGTACAAGAGCGACCTGCAGGGCTGTGCAGATCGGCTGGGCATATTCCGCTTCGCCTAGACGAGACATTGCCTCAGATCGCATCAATTCGCCTGCCGAGAATTAGTTGGTGACCACTTGAGCCTTCAAGCTGAGTTAATGGCATACCTCTGATGTCCCAACTCGGTCGGTGGTCTTTCGGAAGACTCTTCAAAGCCGCGTCCATCTCACGAATATCTTGCAGGAATTCTCGACTGGTCTTCAGGAGGTGAGAGCCCATCCTTGCCCACTGGGCGCCCTGACCAGTAAAAACAAATGCAATACCGGCATTCTGTGTGTTGGATCTGAAACTTGGCAATGGCGGTGGGTTGAAGACCAAGTTATCGCACTCATCGGTCACAACAGTAAACGTTCGGTAGCCCAAATGTGACCGGCGATGTGTCAAAGTGTGAGCAAGTCCCTCCAGCCTAGAAGGCTGCATGTTCAGGAACGTCTTGTATTCCTGAACCATGGCCTTGAGAGACTCCTCGTGGCCAGCCGAGAAAAGGAGCAGACTCGCCGGCTCTCTTCGGAGAGGTGGAGACGGCGGCGGTGTATCCACATTGCCGGGACCCCGGACGGCCGTCGGTCTTGTCACCGAAGCCGCCGATTCTAGAATTATCTGAATGTCTCGTTGAGCTCGTCATGCTTCGGGAGGATCGACGGAATCAGGGGTACATACATGTACATTTGTTCCCCCAATGCCAAAACTGTTTACCCCAATCCGCTCAGCACGATCCTCGGGCCAAGGCGTGGGTTCGGTCGGGACTGTCAGACCAGCTGATGAAAACGGTACTGCAAACATCAGCTACGAGCACAACTTCTCTCTATCTGAAGCTTGGTACATACTGCTAACGCTTGGATTCTTGAATTTAATATTGGGTATAATCGTGCGAGTTTCAAGGGACACAACGGCTTTTACGATGCTGGTGATGGCTGAAGCAGCTTCTGAGTGTCCTAGATTTGGTTTTACCTGAAGGATCATTAGCACGCATGGCATCTCCCCAGGCATGCAGCACTTACTGAACCGATCAACATGCCCTTGTCACCGAACACTGTCCCAACAGTGCACGCTTCAATTGTATCTCCAACAGCCGTCCCAGTGCCGTGGCACTCAACCATCGCCGTCTGCCACATGTCCCTCTCAGGAATGCCGGCATAACGGTAGGCATCGCGAATCAACTCCTGCTGAGCCTGGGCACTCGGTGTTGTTAAACCGAGAGTCTTGCCGTCTGAATTCGTCGCTGATCCGCGAATCACCGCCCGAATTGGATTTCCGTCTCTGATCGCTAAGTCGAGTCTTTTAACAAACAGGCAGTTGACCGCTTCAGCGCGTACATAACCGTTCGCACTGGAGTCGAAGGTCTTGCAGGATGCATCTGGCGACAAAACGCTCTGCTCAGCCATGAGCTTAGTGAAGCCTGGTGAGAGCATGAGATTGGACCCCGCCACAACAGCCGAGTCGCATTCGCCGGCGCGGATGGCCTGGCAAGCAAGGTGCACTGCGAGTCCTGCTGCTGAACACGCTGTGCGAACAGTCATGCTGCCACAGAATCAGTGCTGGATACCATCATTACAAACTGGCATGCTCACCTTGGCCCTCTCAGATCAAATGCGTGAGATATCCTGTTCGCCTGGACGAAGTCCATGTACCCCGTGAGACGATACATGCCGTCGTCCTGCGTGTCAACGGCGTGCATCTCCCGCCAGTCGTCCCCAAAGCTGCCCACGTAGCATCCGATCCTCTGGCCCTGCCATTCCGTTTCTGCAGCGCTCTCCAACGCTTCCCAAACCACCTGCAGCAGCAGTCGCTGTTGCGGATCGAGTTTTGACATTTCTTTTGGGTTCATTGAGAATAATGAGGGATCGAATTTCGTGACATCGTCGTTAGAGAGCCAGTAGCCCTCCTCTGTCGGAAGTGACCCTGACTTTCCGGTTGCTGTGAAGTGGTGGTTTTCGGATGCATACCGCGGTTGGTCTGGTTTTGAGCGCGCATCTTTGCGGGAGATGAGGAAGTTGTAGAGAGATGTCGGGGTGTTGATGCCGCCTGGGAGTCTCAGGCCTATGCCGCAGATTGCGATCGGTGTTGGTCTGGTGTCGTTTGGTGCTTGCATGTTGTCCCCTGTTGGGAGGCCATCTGATGCCATGATGGACGTAGTGACACGGCGTATTGACGTATCAATCTGGACAGCTCAAATTGGATCAGAACGTTTCTAGATGCTTGCCCTAACTGAAAATTCGAGCTGAGTTGCATGGGATTCTGAGAGTGCAGTCTCGACGTTCAGCAACAAAGCCCATGACGTGCTGCTCACCCTAGGTAGGGTCGACATTCAGTGACATGGGATCCCAATCTCTCCCCATAGCGGAAACCCTTGGGGGATGAAATGAGTTCGGACCGCGCGAAATGGGGGCTTCTGATAGGAGCCCAAGTTCGGTCCGGCAGTCTTCATGAGGCCCCTGTCCCTGACTCGACTTCCACCTAGCAGCGCCTCGACCGACGACCATAGGGACCAGTTTGGGGTGCATTCAGGCATTTTGGCTCTATTCGATTGCTGAAAGAAGCTTGTGGCTGACACTATTCGCGATCCTTACAGTGATTTCCTCCAACCTGATCAACAGTCGCGGGACTGATTGCTCACTCACAACGAATACAGACCCCGACAGCTAACAGAGACAAACTGCACAAGAAGATGGACAGATTGAAGTCGCTGTGGCCGCCCACACACGCGTACAAGGAAGTTCGCACCAGCCAATCCGATGACGATGAGCGACAATCCGAAGGATCGGAGGAGAATTTGCGCGAACAAATCGCTACATTGGAAAGCAACGTGTGGTGCCTGCGCGTGAGCTTGCTCATCACAGTCGTGGCTCTCATGCTAGTGACGGTATTTGCTGTCTTCGATCGCGTTACATCCGTCAGAGATGCCCATAAATGCGGACACATCGGTAGCGACCACAGCGGCTTCGTCCCGCCAGGTAAGCATGCAGAGTTGCGAAACGAGTAGGGCAGCTTGTTAACAGTGCCACAGAAATCGGCGAACCAGGAAGATGGACAATTTTCGACAAATCTTCTCCGTACTACATCGAAGAGGACACTTTTTATGACCTGAACAAGACGAAAATGGTTGTCAAGAAGCTGAAGAGTTTGCATAACTGTGAGCCTTTTTGTGATCGCTCCAGGTCAATCAATGCTAACATTCCGAGCAGCTTCAAATGTCTTGGTCAATGACAATTGGGCAGATTGGCATAAGCCTGACGGCACTGTTGCCAAACTGCCGGCGTACTATTCAACAGTGTCGTACCGACAAACATACATCATCCGCTCATTTCATCAAATGCACTGCCTTGTAAGTTTGCAAAATATCAGACGGCCATTTTCCACTTTTACTGACTGAAGTGACAACAGATTTCCATTACCGAAGAATACGGTCACCGGGTCCACAACGTCTCATCACAATGGGCTCCTCAACATGTCGCCCACTGCCTAAACACCATTCGCGAGGCAATCATGTGCCTTGCGGACGCATCTCCGATGACCTATGTGAATGGCTTCGCGGTGGGGCATGTCACCGATGACCAGAAGTTTATGTGCAGAGACTGGTCTGCTTTGAGGAAGTGGGCAAACGACCCTGTCAGAGGTGTGCGGTACAAGAATCTGGCACCTGAAGGGGCGAAGCACGACAACTACACGGAGATCATTCCGTTCCCGAAATTGTCCCTAGATGAAGAGATTGGACTGGCCTGAGAATTTAACTCAAACGTTGAGTGATCGAGCTTGGAATTTTCCGTTGCATGTAGCGAAGCAATCGTTAGACTCATCGTAGGATAGGTACATGGCATATTTGCGAGTTCACAAAGGCTTACTGGTTAATGTTGGTTAAGAGAGTTCTCCGTGTATTGTGAACAACACCGCAGAGGATGGACTTTAAACACTGCTTCGAAAATTCGCCTGGTGTATTTCCCCTTGAGTCGGTAGTAGCGAGGTGTGCGTCATTGGCATTGGATAGTAAAAGATATGGATAGTAAGCGTGCATTGTAACAAACTAGAACTGGCTTTTGATGCAAAATCGTGACCTATCCAATGCACGCTCTGCTGAACGGAAAACATTTCCGTCGAAACCAACATCAACTTCATCCAATCAGACAATCCACCTCATGAGGCTCATTGTACACCCTCGTAATGTTCGGCAGGTCAATCTCCCAAGATTGAGGAATGCCATTGTACAGGATACAATGCTCGACGTGCTTAGGATCTCTGCACAGCGAGTCCAAAACTCTTGGCTTGAAATGGGAAGCATACGTGATCCTGTCCCAGACGTAGCTGCAGTGCATGTGGTGAACTGTCCCGTCCGTGAAAATCTCCCCATGCTCTCCCTTCGCCGCCACATCAAAGGGAACCTCGTTGATTCGCTCCCGCTCGTACCAGAAGGTAGTGTTCCGCCATTTCATGTAGCCCAGGTATCGTTCATGCATCTCCTCGTTGAAGCATTTCGGGTGCATCCACGTCGAGAGGACAAAATCATAGACGCAGCCCCGGGCTTTCGACTCTTTCCAGTCCGGAGAGCACTTTCCGAGAGAGATGGGCTCGGGAGGCCGTGAAGGGGTCATGTCGTGGGTTGCGCGGCCGAGGTAGAAGATGGCGAAGGCGGCTGGGATGAGAGCTGCTTTGCCGATGACGGACCATATGCGGCTGCGGTGGGCTTTGCGCTTGGTGATCACCTCGGAGGTGTATTCGACAGAATCTGTCTCATCATGATAGCTGCTACGCCCTGCGGTGGTTTCTTCGCTTTCTCGCTGCTCGTTGAGGAGAGTTTGTTTCTCCATATCGACGTCTTCGGTTGCTCTTTAGCGCCTGTGAGTTTGTAAGGTTAGGCCGAAAGCAGTGCAAGACCGTTAAACATGGTCATACTCACTTCACTCAAATCTTACGTCTCGTTCGTCTTGGTGAAAGCTAAACAATGGGACGAGCAGGGGTTGACGATGAGTTGGGAGGGCGGTGGGTACTCCTAACTCGTGCCGGACTGAGCCAACAACTGTGTGCAGCCAGATTAAAGTTTGTACAGCATTTCGGACCGCGGATGGCACCCTCGTTCAAGGACTCGGAGCTGCAGAAGACAGACCAATGGGGAAGCTGACAGAGATTGGACTTTGCTGTGGTCTGGGATCAGTTGAAGGAGACAACCTAGTACTGAGTTTGCGCAGCGTGCTGGCGACCTAGCAGTTCCCCGCCCGAATGTCACTAACAACATTGTGAAGCTTCGCCGGAGCCCCCTTCGAACTCACATTTTGATCGTCATCTTGGTCCTTACCCGCGGCGTCCTTCCTCTCAGCTCTCACACTGCATTTGGAGCTTCACAAAGGACATCCACTGCACTCCAGCCGCCGCAATGCCTGCCGCCAACCCAGTCCTAATCCAAGACTTCCCGCGGTCTCGTAGCGAGCCGCCGCCGATTTTCCTCATCCACGATGCGAGCGGTCTATTAACAAGCTATTTCAAGGTCGGCACTCTGGGCCGAAAGGTTTACGGTATCTGGGATCCAAAGTTTGATGCCGATGGTATCGGTGGATGGCAAAGCGTTCGGGACATCGCCGAAGCGTATGTCCGCCTAATCAAGCGAGTGATGCTGAGGGGTGAAATCGTGCTAGGAGGTATGTAGATGTCGGCAACCCACCGCGCCTGTTCCTAACCCATAACTCCTTTAGGTTGGTCTTTTGGAGGCGTTCTATCCGTCCAGATCGCCCACATGTTGGCTACTTCAGGTCGCGGCCTTCGCGTATCACGAATCATTCTCATCGACTCAGTCTACCCACGATGCCCACGACCCGAAGCCCAAAAAGAGCCCGCGAAACTCCACCATGCACCAGCTTTGCCTGGTGTCAACGAAGAGACTCGTGACAAGTTGATGACGGCGTTGATGAGAGCGACATGTCTCTCCGATCAGTGGGACCCTCCGGCCTGGTCCATGCCGAGAACCGGCGTTCTTGGAACGGCACGGTCGTACGGCGTTGACCCAACGCCCCCGCATGCGATTTTGATTAGGGCGAAAGATATGGTGCCGATGGCCGATCCTGGCGAGAAGTGTCCGCTCGATCGGACCAGGTTTTTGCCGCAGCTTGGATGGGAAGACATGCAGGAGGGCTTCGTGGAACAGGTCATTGAGACGGCCGGAAACCACTACAGCATTTTCGATCAGGAATATGTAAGAACCCCACAGTCCTTGATCGACGAATTAGTTACTGACCAGTGGGCTCGCAGATCGATGGTATTACGGCACATATCAGGAAAAGTTTAGACATGGCGTTAGACTAGATTTGCAAACGCCGGGTATGACGTTGGCGTTGAACATGCTCCCTTGGCCTTTGTTGGAGTAGAGCTGCTACGTCCAGTACCAATACACAATAACGGCAATTCGATATGTCTTTTTAATCATTGCTACAAGCTCTTTTCAAAACCTGCTCGTGCCCGCCAACTACCGATATGTATACTGTCTACCTAACGCTTAAGTCTGATGCATCTACGTCTTAATCCGCAGCGCTGTGCATGGAGAGAAATGCATGTCTAGTTATCGCTTTACGGCACAATCTCCTCGTACCGATCCTTCTCGTCGTCCGGTGCCACGTTCCTCCACTGCACTGCCCGGACTGGATCGTGAGCCCACTCCCTCAGCGCGAAGAAATCACGACAATGCGACTTTTGATCGTCCGTCGTATGTCCAACTCCCATTCCATGCACGTATGATATCGGTGTTGCGTCGGCCAGGCAGGTCACGGCTGACCGGACAGTGTTCAGGCAGTGGATAACATGCCCAGGCTCCCACTTAGACGTCTTGTTGAGAACTCGATAGCCAATGTCTTCGAAGATGATAGACTGCAATGGAGTCAGCACGTAAGCATGCACAGTCCCTCAGGACGTAAACTCACAATGCAGTGCATTTGATGGAAGGCTCTGATGCTGTACAACTCGGACCCTAACCTGGTGACATACGCTGGCAACGGCTGCCTGTCGTCATTGAAGTCCATGTACGTCGTGTATTTGCCGTTGATCCGCACATTTGAAGCTGTAAGAGAAAGAGTCAGTAACCAGCAGCCTCGAAATTTGGTCTCCTGATTAGATTGCCGTACCGTTGTGTAGCATCTTGAAATCTCTGGCTGCAGCTTGCACCTTCTCAATGTTGTCGAATACATCGGGCTTGAAAAAGTGCGGATCGGTGTCATCGTCGTACTTCATCCATTTCACAGGCTGTCCGATCTCTGTTTCGTTGGCTAATTAGCAGTTGGCACATGCCTAGGTTCGCCCAAATAATTCATACCTGGGGGGACGAATCCACTAGGATCAACACCAAGCGGGACTCCGCGTTGTTTTGGCCATAGCAGCTGAAGCCCTAGGAACACCACCAAACCGAAGAGCATTGCGATGATAACACCCTCGACCCATACAATCTTCTGAACCCGGCGAAGCCGTTGATCCCAAAGCATGCGGTCGTGATTCCACTCATCGGGAAAAGTTGGCGAGTGTCCGTGGCCGTCCCGGCCCTCCAGCTCCATACCGTCGAGACTGTCGAGCTCATCGTCTGCATCCGCCTCCTCGAGGGCGCTGTACTTCATCCGCTCCATGTCTTTGGCAAACTTCACGCTCTTGCTCTTACCCATGGTGAATTATCAATCGTCTGGTCGACAAAACGTTCAATGGACAAAGCGATAATAGTGGTTGCGCGAGCGCCAGATGACAGGTGCAGCACCGCCACAACCACCGAGACTACGACTGACGCCTGCCAGCGATTGCGGTCGTATTCCTCAGCAGCGGACCGAAGGGGCAAGGTTTATGCTGTTGTTTCAATCACAGCCAGGTACCCACAGCGGACCGAAGACACCCATGGCGACCGCGCTGGGAGTTCCGAGTCAGTCTACCGCCAGACAGCTAGCCCCTCCTGGAACCCAATGGTTCAGTTCGTTCAGCGCTCCAGATTGTTTTGTTTACTGGCATTGCATCAACCTTTCACTGGTGATAGCAACGCCATAGATCGCCACGGAAGCGACTCACACTACGAGCAAAACGTCCTCTCAGTACCTGGCTTCAGGAAAAGCAACCCAGCAGCAATGGATGCAAAGAAAGATGAAGTGACATGGAGGTCACTACCTAGAAAAGATCAACTGGCGATTCTGTGCTTTTTACGGTTTGCTGAGCCGGTTGTTAGCATCTCGTTGCTTGTACGTGACGTTCGGACTGATGTGCCCAGTGATGGGGCCTCTAAAGCTATCACGCTGACTTCACACCATGACAGACATATCTCTTCTACCAGCTTCAATCATTAGACCCCAATCTTGACTCGGGCGCAGTCGTTCGACAAGTTGCATACATGCAAACGAGCTTCATGCTCTCGCAATGCTTCTCGTCGATGTTCCTAGGAAGACTAGCGGACTCCCATCGAGGAGGACGAAAGCCGGTGCTCCTTCTGGGAGTGGCTGGATCATTGATTGGCTGCGTTTCGTTTGGCTTCATCACCAATTTCAAACAAGCGCTCGCTCTACGCATCCTCGAAGGCCTCGTTAACGGCAATGTAGCAACCATTAGAACCATGGTCTCGGAAGTTGTAGCTGAAAAGAGGTGCGTAATCTTCTTCGATAATCCTCCAAGGAGACGTCCCAAGGAGAGAATTCTAACTAGAAAACTAGATACCAGCCGCATGCCTTCTTGTTGCTTCCAATCTCGTTCAACGTCGCGGCGATGTTCAGTCCCCTGATGGCTGGACAATTGGCGGACCTCGCAGGAAAATACCCTGAAAAGTTCGGAAATAACGCTTTCCTGAAGGCTTGGCCTTATGCACCGCCTGCACTATTGAGCGGTTTTTTCCTTCTGATTGCGTTCGGCGCCGTCTTCTTTTTCCTAGAAGAGGTAGGTGACCCTCGACTCCGCTCCGTTCAGCCCATGGCTAATTGTTTGGCTCTCCTGTAGACTCTCGAGCCGCTCAAAGATCGCTACGACCCGGGTATTGCTTTCACGAGAAAGGTCGGCGCGATGATCTTTGGAAGAAAGGTTCCATCGGCAAGCAGGGTCGCCCAGGAGGAGGCTTCGCACGAGGAAATGTCCCGCATGATTGCGGACGACCCGGAGGCGGCTGAGGAGAGGGACTCGGAAGAGCACCCTGAATCGCTGAAGCCCATTAAACCCCAGCGAATCCTCCCGCTGAAGCGCATGTTCACCAGGAACATGTGCCTGACACTCGTGGCATATGCTATCCAGGAGTACCACATCACTACTTACAACACTCTGTGGACGAGTTTCCTCAGCGATCCAGTGGACACAAAGAACCAAGCTCGATTGCCATTCTTCTTTTCGGGCGGCGCTGGAATGAAGCCAGACCGCATCATGTGGTCTCTTTTCATCGTGGGAGTGATGGGACTTCCGACGCAGTTATTCATATACCCGCGCATCAACCGCCGCTTGGGGACACTGAAAATGTGGCGGACCTTCATGATGGGCATGCCTTTGCTATACTTCATCATTCCGTACATCGCAGCCGCCCCGTCTACTAAGGCTCCACCGGCAGGGAAAGAGGGTTTTTGGGTCTGGTTTCTCATCGTCTTGGCCCAAGTTCTCATGGTCGGAACTTCGACATTTGTTGTTCCCGCGCAGCTGGTGTTGACAAACCTGTAAGTTCTATGCCCCCGGAATGATTGGCGTCTTAATGCTAACCACCACCACCAGGTCCTCGCCCCATCCATCCGCCCTAGCACGAACCCACAGTAGCGCCTTTCTTCTCACGGGCTTGGTGAGGTCAGCGACGTCATCAATTGCTGGCGTTGTATACAGTTACGGATCCTCGCACAACATTACAGGCCTTGTTTGGTGGATCGCCAGCGCAGTAGCTGCACTGGGATGCCTGAACAGCAGGATTGTTAAGGAAGGAAACGGCCATGAAATCTGGCTTACGGGTGACACTGAGTAGCTCTTTCCACCAAGCCACCCGTGTCAACAACATAGGACCTGGACTAGGCCTTGATAAACAGTCGAATGGAAGTGAAGAGCTTAAAGAGTACTTCGTGCAGGATACAAATGGTGATTTCCCTCTCGTGCTGACATTGTCATCCATGGATTACATTGCACTCAAACTCATGCATCACATCAGCTACAACAAAGTAAAGGAGTGACAGTTTCTACAATAAGATCGAAACGAAAGACTATCCCTTTGACGTACAGTACAGTTCATCTTATTTCGCTCCAAGCGAACAAGCAGGAGATGTTCTCAATCTCAACTCCGCCAAATATCAGGCGATTAGTCCATATCTTCCTCAGTCATGAAGCCACGCTTCTCCATGTCATCGGTAACGAAGCTACGCTTGTCCTCCGTCACAAATCCACGCTTGTCTTCGGTGACGAAGCCCCTATTCTCGGGCTCAGTAACAAAACCCCTCTTCTCGGTACTGAAGGACCTCTTCTCCGGCTCAGTGACGAAGCCACGCTCCGTGATGAAAGATCTCTTCTCCTCCGTCAAGAATCCTCTCTTTTCGGGCTCTGTAACGAAGGACCGCTTCTCTTCAGTCACGAAACCTCTCTTCTCCGGCTCAGTGACAAAGGAGCGCTTATCCTCCGTCACGAACCCTCGTTTCTCAGGCTCGGTGACGAAAGAGCGCTTGTCCTCGGTAACAAAGCCTCTTTTCTCGGGCTCCGTAACGAAGCTACGTTTGTCTTCGGTCACGAAGCCCCTCTTGTCGGTAACGAAATTGCGCTTCTCTGGCTCGGTTACAAACCCTCTCTTCTCAGTGACAAAGCCTCTCTTATGTGGTTCGGTGATGAATGAGCGTTTCTCAGGCTCAGTGACAAAGCTTCGCTTCTCCTCGGTTACGAATCCTCGCTTCTCGGGCTCCGTCACAAAGCTCCGCTTATCCTCGGTGACGAAGGATCGAGGATCTGGATCATTTATCAGTACTGTACTGTCTTACACGCCTGAAATCGGGGGAAAGACAGAGACATACCAAGATCATCAGTCACAAACCCACGCTGGAGCAGCGAATGAGGCGGCCACCAAGCTGGCGATGGAGATGATGGTTGAGACTCTCATGTTGTGAGTTGATGGGGCTGCTTTGTTTCAATATGTTGTATAGTTGTTGCCTGTGCGAATAGGATTGAGCTGAGAACTTGTCCCTTCAAGATGTTTCGGCCACATGTGTTCATATATGCTGTCGGCATCTGAGTACCCACCAACTATGTTTGCCGAGACTACAAGTCTGCGACGTCCATGGACATACCATTACTGATTCCACTGTAATGGATTGGTCACCTTCACCGGAGCTTACCGATCTTTTACTAAGGTTCAACCCGCATAGTAGATTCGGTGTATTTCGAAGTCCCCGTAGCATCGTAACTTCCACAAGCATGTTACACACCTGTCGTGTAAACGATGCCTTTTGCTTGGTTCCGTTCAATATGGCACAGAACTACCGAACGCACGTAGATTATCTAGACGCCGGGGAGGCTGCCTACTTCCGCATACTGAAACCTAATTCTGGCGTGTGGGATGACGGAAGTCAAAACCGGGGCAGGTGGGATGCTTTAAAGCTCAAATTAAACTCCCGCGGAAGGCATATTTCCAAACACATCAAGGATGGTTCCTATGCAACGCTAATGATGAGTGGACAATACAATTTCGGTTTCGGCAGGGTGGACGCAAAGCTGAGGCTCATAATCATGTGTCTACTTGTCTTGGTGAACTATTGGTTTCTTCGTAATAGTCGCTCATCACTAATCATCACTCTGTACTCGACCATGACACAATTGACTCTGGTCTCGGGTATCAGACCACCTAACGACTTATACCTATCTAGGAAATTGTTGTCAACCTACAACTTAATAATGGTTCACACCCTACATACACCTGGTACTGAGATCGCGCCCGAACTGCCTAATCGAGGAACAATTCTTATACAATGCCTTTTGATTCCACATCCTGAACTGCTACCAGCCCCTGTGATCAAACTCCTTGTTGGACCCATGGAGATGTGAATGCTCATGGACATCAGCAAGCTTCCCGCCTTGATCAGACCCTTTCTTGGCCCCTGGCTTGAGGTCAAACTGGTGAACCGATATATCGCTTGGCGGCCTGCAAGAAGTGAATCGCGGCCAATAAGGGATGCTGACGTGTTCCTTCGGTCTCGCATAGTCTTGCATCAGTGCATGGTCGAGACACTGGTGGTAGTCGATGGTTCCAGACACAAGCCCGTGGACAATCTTCACCTCCTTTTTCCAGATGAATGCGCAAGAGTAGAGATGGAACTCCCAAGTCGTCCAGGCCTGTGCGCTCGTTCCCGCTTCCACGTCAGTCCATGACAGCTGTGTGGTCGCGTTGCGATCCGTGAAGAAGGTCCATGGTTTGGCGGAGCGAAACTCCGCATCCAGGGCGGCATCGAAACAGTTGGGGGGTTGCCATGTTGCCGTGTAGGATTCAAACTTGCATCCTCGAGATTTTGCCGTGGAGCTGTCTCTGCCGCAGGGCCATTTGTCTGCCATAAGATCGGTCACAAGGCCCAGGCCCTTGGTATGCCCAAGGGTGACGTCCTCGATTTGGGCTGATGGATCAGTTGCCAGAATGAGGCTGATGAGAATAAAGGTTGCGGATCCTATGAGGAAGAGAAGTATCTTGACACACAGCGGGAGGGCGTTGCTCCGAGGCATTATTGGGCTGGAAATATCGTTACGGCTGGCCATGCTATGGTGCTGTCAACAGAGAGAGAACAAAAGCCGTAGTAGCGTAGATAGGTTCAGAAGCAACAGGAATAACGAAAGCAATGTGCGAGTTAATGTAATCCTTATAGAATGAAAATAAGCGCCAGTCTTCCCCTCCACTAAAACACCTACAACGAACCTTCCCACCGCACGACGCACTCGGAGCTCAACGTTCTCGCGTCTACACTTGTAATAGACATAGCCTCGGTGTGGGATCCCGACTCTCAAACTCTAGTGTACTGTATTCTATTGCTGACGATGATGTCGGCCATATGAGCAGCAAGTCGGATGCCAAGTCCTTAAAATGTTCGAACCAGTTGCGGGGTTGCACCGTAGCCAGAGCTACAACATGCAACGAGGATCATGGGACCCCGGATGTAAGCGGTTGTGAGACAAGCTTTCTTGGTTAAGCTTCCCGCCGCGGGAGCTAGTTCGAATACATGCCCCCTACGCGCCCAGACTACAAGGTTATGGTGATCAATCAACTTAGAAGTATCGAGAGCGAGCCCGCGCGGGGACGGTGTGTATATCGGATTTATCTCTCCGAATGAGCAATCCATGCTCAACTCTCTAGACTAAGAGAGCATGCTATCACACACGTCGAATTCGAGAGCGACTGTCCCGCTTTCTCATTTTGTTTGATCCATTTCCACCAATTTCCACCACAAACAGAGCAATGTCTCACAAATCTCACCACAATGACGAAGGCTCGGAAGAGCGACTTTTATCCTCGAGGTCCAGTACCCACGACGACGAGATACTTGAGGAGTTGGCAGCGCAGCAAGCAGTTGATCGCAACACGCGTCGTCGGCCATGGAGAAAGATCTGCGAAGGCGTATTCTACATCTCGTCTGGAGTTCTCACAGGGTTTCTTGTAGATCTCATGATGTCTCATTGGCATTTCCCAACAGACAACGCTGTCTCAGTGCCTGAGTGGACAGTTATCGACGGTGGCCAACGGTTCCGCGCCTGGGCACCGTCCGCCCAATGTGGAGATACCCCGGAGAAAGCCATAGCTGCAGGCTGTATTTACGACGACGTTCTCTTGCATTGGATGCCACAAGCTTGTTCATCTCCGGAGCTGATCGATGAGTTCGAACATGTGTGGCCGTGGGAATTCTTTAAAGATCAAAATGCGACTAGCCAAATATCCATCCCGGAAGTGAGGAAGGGAACGCAGGATATCAAATGGGTTTCTATGGATTTACATCGTTGGCACTGCGTTGCAACTTGGAAAATTCTTAGTAGCGCAGCTCGATGGGGAACAACGGTTCCGGGTTATTCAGTGAACTGGAATCATTCTGTTCATTGCGCGGATCATGTGTTGATAAATATGCACACGGATGACCCTTTTGCGATCAACTCTCACCTTGATATCGAGTACACACCTTGTGTAACTATCGCGGAGGACAGAACGATTGCACGGGCAAGGACGTGGTAGATCAATGCGTACGTGATTCTCTTATGACATGAACATGAGGAATATCTGAAGTCCACCCCTACTCCATACTGTTCTTTTTGGAGTAGACCAGTAATGAGAACATTTTCATTCATTTTGTACGGTTGCATCTAAAAGTACAGTCATAGATTTACTTACAAACTGACTGGAAAGCGCGTGCGTACTTCTTCTCCGTATCTCTGTAACAGAAGAGGCACGGGACAAAAGAGCAGTGCAATGAACCCCAGGAGGCTACTACCCCATCCAAGCCCCAGATGATCGAACAGAGGTTCACCTGCCAAAGGTAAAAATGTGCCGACAATACATCTGAAGATGGTTGCTGCCGCAATTGCTGATGCAGCATACTTGGTGAACGCATCTATAAGATACGTATGTAGCGGCATCTGCGTTTGAGTGAGAAACTTAGAATCAGTTTGGTGGTTTTTGGACATACCATCACTAAGATAAGTCCAATACCGAGAATTGCAGACCCAATTATGGGCAATATCCAATGCAAGTGGTACTGCGCCGTCCATCCGTAGAAGAATAGCCCTACAGGTGTAAGTAAAATAGACCGTGCCATCAGTGGCAGGCGGTATTCTGGCATCCGATTCCCGTTGTTTTTCTTCGTCCGCAGGTTGGCTATGCGATCGTTGAATATTCCGTTGCTGATGGCGCCTATACTGAAGCCAGCGCCCAAACCGAGGTAAACTAGCCCGACGGTTCCGGTTGTGAAACCGTGCTCTGACGTGAAGACATTTGTGAACGTAGTGAGGAGGATATACTAATACTTGGTCAGGAAGTTGAACCATATGTCTGAGGCTTCATGACTTACAGTATACCCGTATGCTAATGCGAGAATGGTAGATAGAAGGAGGACGATAGGACTTAAAAAGAACATCTTTAGAGGACGGACTAGCGCATTAAGAAGCAAAGTCGAGACAGGTGCAGCTGTCATCTGACCAGGGACGACGAAAGTAAGCTCCGGATGTTGTTTCTGGAGGCCGGCGGCTCTCTTCTGTAGGAGTCGCGGAGGATACGTTTCACGAAGGCCGAAAAACGAAATGACCGTGAACGCGCCGGACTGTTGTAGATCATGTTAGTTGGACGAGTCGAACAACATCGGCTAACTCGTGACGTACCGGGATAGCCGTCAACCAAAAGATCCATCGCCATCCCAGGCCTTGAGTGATATATCCAGCAGCCACGGGGCCAATCGCTGGGCCAAGCATGGGCCCAACAAAGTAAACGGACACAACTACTCCACGACGCTCTGGTCGGATGAGGTCTGCGATGGTTCCGCCGCCGATGGCTAACGGAGCTGCGCCCGACGCGCCGGAGAGAAAGCGAAAGATGATGAGTGCCGCCAGGTTTGGCGATACTGCACTCAGAATGCTAAAAAGAGTGAAAGTTACGTTGGAGATGTGATACAAGACGGCCCTTCCGTATACTTCGGACAGAGGTGCAAACATTCTGTCATCATGTGAGACACGTACGGAGAATGCACAGCACTTGAACGAAACTCACATTGGGCCCACGGCGTACCCTAAGATGAAGATGGATACAATGAATGACGATAAAATCTGGCTGTCGTTGTGAAATTCTGCCATCATGTCCGGAACGCCAGGAGCGCACATGGCAGACGCCACGGAACTGCTTCGCTGTAAGTGATGACATCGTGACTTGAGTCCGAGGGCTGTGGTTCTTACGCGATGAAAGTGAGAATACTAACAAGGCCGACATTGATGAACTTGTCCAGTGCGGGCCAGTTGATAGGTTTGCTCTTGTCGTCTTCCCCGTCCCAATCAACGACAACATTTCCGTGCTCGTCCTGTAGCTCGATGTTGACCTCTTCATCGGGCTTCTCGCGAGCCTTTTCGCGGAACATCTTGGTTATCAATGAGAGTTGCTGGTTCAATAATTTTCCTAACAGGCCAGGAGTAAACGAGTGCAGTATAAGTTGACAACTTGCCGAGCACGTTGGATACGCAATTGACCCAGCTGCGACCTAGCACAGGCGGGATCTGTCGCTATCTGGTTGCAAGTAGCGACACACGAACACTAATCGGGAGGCTGAAATACAAGTTCGAGATTCTTACGGAGATAGCTGTGGGAGTATCCTTCGCCTAACCCCAAGGGAATCGTGCCCGACCATCAGCTGGCACTTCTTTCTCGAGGCGCCAACCAGGATGAATATTGAACGAGGACAACATGGTAAGGATATCCCAGGATTGCTTTGAATGCAGCAAGGTTCGTGAATTAGCCGCCAGTCAGACGTTCCAAAACTCTCTCTGTGCGTAGCATCTATGGGACGTGAATGTACAGATCATATCGGCTATTGCGGCAACCTTCGCTTAGAGAGAGATGAAAGTTTAGACATATTGTTGCAAACTCTCAACTCCATACTTGCTGCCCGGTCCATGTTTTGCGATACTCTCGGGTAAGATAAATGTAACAGAAACTGAGTTCGATCATCCCAAGTCTCCACCACACTAGAGAGGGGAAACTGCAGCTTTGTGGGGGTTGATTGACAGCGATTGAACAAACTCTGACATCTTCTGTATGGCCAACGGCGCAAAGACAATCGATTGAATCATCAACTTTGCCTTGCGTCAGACCCACACGGAGTTTATTGTAGTTCTCCGTCAAGGAAGAGGTTTTAGAAAGTATGAATATGGGGTATCAATACACGTGCTCTCCGAAGAGTAATAACTTACGCAGGGGGCCGCCCCACACGGGGACTTAAGCAAAAGTACCGTCTGAACGAAGATCTGAAACTGCCTGACAGGCCTATTGTAAGCAGTAGCAATCCAGATCGGTCTTCCATGTCCCAAAGCAATCCTGCACACGGTACTGAAAGCTACAGCAAACATGTTCATGTTGTATGGTAAACTTAGAAGGCCTCATTATACTGAGTGTTGATCTAGCGTGCTACGCAAAAAGGATCACGGGCTCTCTGATGCGGTAGCCAAAAACACCCTTTGAAGACCCGAGTCTCTCAAATCCCCCCCAGTCCAGTCAACATGGCCAAAACCAGCAGCCTTGAACGAATCTTTCCACACCATCTCATCCGCCGTCGCATGTGTTCGGCCATCTTTGAATAGCCACCAGCCTTCGAATAGACCGAACACAAAGTCTGCCCAACATAGCCGTTCCTGCACCTCCATCACGACCGCAAACCCATCCGGACGGAGGAATTGTCGCGTGTTGCGGAGTGACTTGACCATATCGGGAGTGGCGTGAACGGCATTCACCGCAATCACGATGTGTTGAGTCCCGATCAACTCCGCAGGCGGCGGCTTCTCGATGTCCTGCGTCCGGAAGGTCATGAATGGATATTCTTGGAACTTCCGCGCAGCTTGGGCAGTGAAACCACCGGCAAGATCCGTGAATGTGTACTCTACCGGTACACCAGACTTGGCGAGCAGCGGCGCGAGCCACTTTGTCGTGCCTCCAGTACCAGCGCCGAGCTCGAGGATCTTCAGTTGGGCTCCGGGCTGCACATCAATGTTCTTGGTGAAACGGGTCATGAAATCTTCCATGAGCTTGTGAAAGGCTTTGCTGGGATGTGCGGCTCCGTAGATGTCTTCGAGATACTCTCGGCCCTCTGGCGAGCCGAAAATCGATCTCACGCCGTCTGTACGGCCAGCGTAGATCTCTGCGAGGTTGTTGCCTGCATGTGCCACCAGTTTGTTGAGTGACGTGTACGTTGGGTAGTCGTTCAATATCGCCTGAAGGGCCTCCTTCTCGTTGCCGGCTGGGATTGGCGTGTCTGTTCGAACATATTGATCACCTTCTCTACAGATGAGACCGGCGTCTATGAGCGACTCGTAGCAGAACTCAAGTTGCTTCTGAACGTTGGCAACAGACTTGATGGGGCGTAGCCTTTGTCCTGGTTTCGTCCTTCCAACGTCACATCGTAGTTTTTGAAATGCCTTAATGATCAGGAGTACAATCAGCTTCTTCTGACGTTCGTGGACATTCTCGTAGTACCCTGCGAACCCGGCTTCTGTAACGATGTTGTCGGTGTTTGACTTTGTTTCTTGGAAACATGAGAGGGCTGTGGGGAGTGGCACCACGAACTGTGGCTCAGTACCGGCCGTGAGCTTGCCCTCAGATGCACCGGTGGCTGGGGTAGGCAGGGTTGTTGATAGTTTGGTTGCTGACATGATGACAGCTAGTTGCAGAGCAGTGTGTTTGCCGCCGCGGAATCTGGGCCGACCTGTGAACGAAAGCCCACAATATGAGAATGCGTCTGCTATTCCTGCAGGTTTCCTCCAGATCCGGGAGCCTCAGTTGAGCCACCGGAATGAGTCTGGTAGCTCACAGTGAGCGAAGTGGGCCATTCTGACTCCGGTGCGACGGTCCGCTCGGAAAGGACGAGTCTCGAAGCGAATCAGGGCAAAAGTGGTTGCGGTTTTGGGAAGGTCGCGGGCCCTCGAGTCATGCGTTCGCTGGTCCACCACCCGTCGTGACAGCGCGAGCTCACCAAGGAGCGTGATGGTGCCAGTCTCTGGTTTATCTTCCTAGGACTCTAAATCGAGGACTGGCGGTTGCAATACATTCGATGTGCGAATATACAGTGATGTGAACGCAATTAGAAACACTCTGAAATGCAACGAAATACCTCGTTGCATGAGTCTAGCTACCTTAAGCTTAAATAGTGTACACTAACTTTCCTGCACTGACGTTGCCTTGCTTCAAATACTTGATTCCATGCAAAACGCCCTCCAGCCCTGAACCACCCTCATTGACAATTTGCTTCACCGGGCGAAACTTATCCTCTTGAAGCAATTTGTCACTCACGGCCCAAAACATCTTTCCAAACTCGTGGTCTTCGGGCCTTGGCTCGACAACTGTTTCCTTTTCAATCGTCTCACCTAGAATAGTGTACCCTAGCGTTGTTGAGCAGTTCACCTTGGGGTTGATCTTCTTGACAATCGAAGGCACCAAGTACAATAGGCTGCTGTAGTGGCCACCTCGAATCGACATTGCAGCTGCACAGATGCGGGCGGATTGAGCTGTTGCAATGCAATCCCATGCATGCCTCAGTCTTCCCTTGGTGAATGCTTTGATCTGTTCCGAGCAGTCTTCCGCTTTGTAGTCAACGCAGAAGTCGGCCCCGAAAGACTTGACGTAGTCGAAGTTTTTCGGAGAGCATGTGACCACAACTGTACAATTTGACATCTTGGCGAATTGGATGCCCATGATGCCGGATGCTGTGCTGCCACCGTAGATCAGGAGAGGGATTGGTTCCGGCGACGGCTTGGTCGGCAGAGGAAGTTCAAGAGACTGGTAGAGTCCTTGGCCCTACATCACAAATGAGTAAAATCATATGGCTTTGTAGGCGGGTATACGTACCACTGCTACAAGACCCGAGGTAATTGCAGCAGCCTCAGTGTCATCCACATGATCTGGGATCTTCAACTGAAGGCTGGCTTTGGCGATGAGGTATTCGGCAAATGCGCCGTCTTCTTTCTGTCTCACGTTCCTTCAAACATCTTAGCAGGCTTTATCATGTACGTGATATCCATTACTTACGATCCGTTGACAATGCCGAAGACCCTGTCACCAACTTTGAAGTCCTTGTCCACGCCATTGCCTACCTCGAGGACCACGCCTGAGTATTCTAGTCCCGGACGTGTGCCTGTAGGGTTTCCAACCCACATGAAGTCGATATGCTTCCAGTCTGATGGGTTGATGGCGACAGCTGTGGTTTTTACCATAATATATCCATCCCTCAATTTGGGCAAAGGCGCCGTGGTGATTGCGGCCTCGCCACGGCCCTTGATGATGATGGCCTTCATTTCGCTGGGAAGGTTCGATGACATGACGTTTGCTAAGGAACAAGACCTGGTTAAAGTTGATGAATTTCAAAAACCGAAAAACTCGATTGAGCTACGACAGGCGGATGAGGTATGGTAGACCTGGTGATGGTTGGAAATAACGTCAAGTTACCTGCAATGCCAGAGTCAACATGATCTTCGAGAAACACCACGATCCCAGTGACTACAGTAATTGAAAATCTGAGTACAGCCAGTTCCTAGCACCGATACGTCCGTACCTGAGCAGTCGGGGTGGCCCATCGTCCCCGGAATTAACGTTAGTGTGCCATCCGGTCTTCGGACCGCGCATTGTGCAGGGGCCAGGCCACGAGCAACTCACAAACAACGCCATTCACACGGCCAATCAGAAGAAACGGTTCTTGGTGACTTTTCGGAATTGGGCAACTGACTTTCGCAATCGTCGGTCTGGGCGAATCGGGTGGTGCTATCGAATGACGCATTAGACCGAATGCCCTATCGTCAATATCTTGTTCGTCTCTTGTATTAAGAAGCTCTTTCTAGCGTAGAAGTAACTTGCTACTCACGCAGGATACGCCCTAAAACCTGACGATACCATCACATATTTTGACTTCAAGATCTAAGGCGTTGCGGAATCTTATCACTCATTCACATTGATAACATTGGACGATGTCACCCAAGTCGGGCATCACGACGCCGTCGTCCGAGATGGACGCCTCAGATCCCATCGCCATCGTGGGCATGGCCGTCAGGCTGCCCGGCGGTGTCCGCAACACCGAGGACTTTTGGGATCTGATGATGAATAAGCGGAGCGGTCTCATTCCCATTCCCAAAGAGAGGTGGAACAGCGAGGGCTTCTACAGCCCTGTCGCGAAATGGGGAACCGTTCAGAACAAGGAGGCCTACATGTTCAGCCAAGCCGACAACGATCTCACCAAGTTCGATGCGTCGTACTTCACATGTGGTGAGAAGGAGATTGAGCGTATGGATCCCATGCAGCGTCAGCTGCTAGAGATTACACGCGAGTGTCTGGACAACGCTGGCGAGACCAACTGGCGCGGCGAAGAGATTGGTTGCTACGTTGGCAACTTCTCTTCGGATTGGCAGGATGATTTGTCCATGGATCCACATGCGTCTGGTCTGTACCGTGGTTCAGGATATCTCGACTTCCTCCAGCCTAACCGTGTATCTTACGAATATGGCTGGACAGGCCCCAGGTAAGTCTGAATCATGGCCCTGACACTCGGTGAACATCGTCTAACATGAACCAGTATGCTTGTCAAGACCGGCTGCTCATCTTCAATGGTGGCGTTGCATTTGGCGGCGGAAGCAGTCCAGAGCGGCGCCTGCAAGTCTGCTATGGCCCTCGGCTGCAACCTCATCACCTCTGTCATCACATCCATCGTCTTCACTGAGACAGGTGTCCTCTCTCCGAGCGGCAAGTGCAAGACATTTGACCTGCTCGCTGACGGCTACGGTCGCGGTGAGGCAGTCAACGCAGTTTACGTCAAAAGATTAAGCGACGCTATTAGGGACGGCAATCCCGTCCGTGCAATCCTCCGCGCAAGCGGAACTAATAACGATGGCCGGTCCAACGGAATCATGAGTCCCAACACATATCTCCAAGAAGCACTAATTAGAAAGACGTACGAGAAGGCCGGCTTGCCGTTCAACAAGACAGCTTTCTTCGAATGTCACGGCACTGGTACACCTACGGGTGACCCTCTTGAGGTGGCGGCTGTTGCTCGCATTTGGAAGGATCACGACGGTGTATTGATCGGCGCTGTAAGTTGATCTCGATTTCTGAGAGCTGTGCTCGTTAGCTGATCCAAATAGGTCAAACCAAACGTTGGACACTCCGAAGGTGCTGCTGGTCTTACGAGTGTCATCAAGGCTATCCTGGCTCTTGAGAACCGGGTCATTCCTCCCAACATTTACATGGAGAACCCGAATCCCAGAATTCCCTGGGAGGAGGCTAAGCTTTCAGTCCCGACCGAACCCACAGCTTGGCCAGCCGATCGTGATGAGCGCATCAGTGTCAACTCTTTTGGTGTTGCTGGCTCCAATGCTCACGTAAGTGTCATCTGAGTAACATCAATTTTTTCTGCTCTAACATTCCATAGGTCATCTTGGAGTCTTATGAGGGCTGGCTGAAGCTGCAAGATGATGCCAGCTCTGTCAGTTCTGACTCTGGCGTGAGTGTCCGCGCCCCTGGTCAACGCTTGCTCCTCTTCTCTGCCGCCCACCAGACATCTCTGGAGAAGCAAGTGGACCAGCACAAAGAGTATCTCGAGAAGAAGACGTCTGATCTGGATGACCTTGCATACACTTTGAGCCGCCACCGTGAGCATCTGAGCTGCCGCGCGTATGCCATCGCGGACGAGGACGGCGCATTCGAGCCCAGCAGCTTCAAGCGCAAGCCCACTGTCGCTCGACGAACCGTCCTGGTCTTCACCGGCCAGGGTGTTCACTGGGCCGGCATGGGTAAGGCTCTCATCGAGAGCAACGACGTGTTCCGTGCCTCCATTCGCAAGCTGGATACATGGCTTCAATCTCTCCCCGAAGCTCACCGCCCCGACTGGACACTCGAGAAGGAGCTATCCATCGACGATGGTTCCAGCAGAGTTGGCCAGCGCGGCTACTCGCACCCATGTGCCACTGCTGTCCAGATTGCTCTCACAGATGTCCTTGCCAGCCTGAACATCAAGCCTGATGCAGTCACCGGTCACTCTGGCGGAGAGGCTGCTGCTGCGTACGCTGCGGGAAGCATTTCTGCCGAAGCTGCTTTGGCAGTCGCCTACTTCCGTGGATGGCTTCTGGTCAACGGTACTGTGCCTCCTGGAACCATGGCTGCCGTTAGTCTCGGCCCCAAGGAAGTTGAGCCGTTCCTCATTCCTGGTGTCGTTGTCGGATGCGAGAACAGCCAGTTGAACACAACCCTGTCCGGTGACCCAGTCTGCATCCAGCACTGCATCGACCAAATCACCCGTCGCCACCCTGACGTGAAGGCCAAGGTGCTGAACCTTGAGACTGCCTTCCACTCTCCCTGGATTGAGCCCCTGGCTGGACCGTATGAGGATCTCCTCAAGCCATACCTCGCCGATGCAAAGGCCCCGACAGTCCCTCACTTCTCCAGTGTCACTGGTCTGGAGATGAAGGGAGACGAGTTTGGCGCCAACTACTGGCGCCGCAACTTTGTCCAGCCTGTCTTGTTCAACACGGCTCTTCGCACCCTCATGAGGAGCAACAGCAACAACCTCTTCATTGAGGTCGGTCCCCACCCTGCTATTCAAAGGCCGATGAACGAAATTCTCCGCAGCATCCCCGAGGCCGCCTGCGAGTACATCTCGACGCTCCGCAGAGCCGAGGACACCAACATCTCCATGCTTCGCCTTGCTGGTGAGCTCTTCGTTCAGGGCACACCAGTTGACTTGTCAACTATAATCCCCAAGGGCCGAGTCCTGACCGACCTGCCCAACTATCCCTGGCTCCACGACGTGTCCTACTTCGAAGAGCCCAAGAACGCGTCCCGCTACAAGCAGAGGAAGCACACTCGGCACGTCCTTCTCGGAGCCAGGGTCCTAGAGGGTAACGACATTGAGCCTGCTTGGCGCAACATGCTGGACCTCAAAGAGGTACCTTGGCTGATGGACCACATTGTCAATGGGCAGATCGTCTTCCCAGGTGCTGGCTACATGGCTATGGCTGGAGAGGCCATGCGCCAGGTTGCGAACGGCCAGGATTCCTACACCATTCGAGACATGTCCATCACCACCGGTATGACCGTTCCCAAGGAGAAGAAGATGGAGTTGTACACCCGTATGATCCCCGAGGACAAGCCCAGCGCCGAGGGACAGTGGTACAACTTCAAGATCATGTCTTGCGACGGCCATCACTGGGTCACCCACTGCTCCGGGTTCATCCGCTCTGGTGCAGAGGCTGAGAAGACCTCCATCACGAGCGCCCAGGCTGAGCAGGAGTTTGCCCGTGAAATTGATGCTGAGGGTTGGTACAAGGCCGTCAAGGCTGTTGGTATTGATTGGCAGACTGCGTTCCAGGGTCTTGACCAGATCACTGCCAGCACTACCACCAGAGAGGCCACCGCCACTGTCTACGACTTTGAAGATACCACGCACTATGCGGCTCATCCGACCCTCTTGGATCAGATGCTTCAGATCAACCTCGTTGCCCAGACTCATGGCCAGAAGAGACGCCTGGACAGCATTCTCCTGCCAACGTTCATCTCCCGCCTGGGTGTCTTGGGTGACCAGGACCTTCGCATGAGAGCGTACGGTAGCATCAAGGACGGTGCCGAAGGCATGACTGCCAATGCTGTTATCTACACTGAGGAAGGCCGCCCAACTGTCTACTTGGAGGGTCTGTCGTACTCCGAGCTCCCGGTCGCTAAGCGTGAGGAGGTCTTGCTCGGCTCTACCTTCGAATGGAAGCAGGATATCACCATGGTTGACTCCGTCGCCGAAGTAGAGACTACCGACGCCACTCAGGAGCTCCGCGACTTGGTCGGTCTCCTAGCTTTCAAGATTCCCGACGCCAGGATCATTGAGATTGGCTCCGGAGCAACTGATGTCACTCGCATTGCTCTTGAAGCAGCCCACCCCTCAGAGCACAAGCGTCTGTACTCTGACTACACCTACGTCTGCACCTCTGAGGAGGAAGTCGAGCAGGTGACTGAGTCGCTGAATGAGGTGGAGGGCAACGAGGTGTCTGTCGTGGACATGGAGCAGCTCTCGCTTTGCAACGCTGCCGACGTGGTACTCCTGCCTTTGGCCACTTTGCTGTCTGATGATCGCTACCTGCTGGACGACCTTACTGAGTTGAACGGCCTTCAAACCGTTGGCGGCAGACTCCTTGTGCACAACTTTGGCGGCAACTTTGATGCCAAAGCTGACGAGGAGAAGATTAAGCAGCGCCTACAGAGCCTGGGCTACAAGCTTCACTCCAAGACCAGCTCTGGCCTCATCCTCGCCGAGCCCACTAAGTCTGCCGACCTTGACCAGAACACCAAGATCACCATCCTCGTCCAAGACACCACTCAGGGAAGCAAGCTAGCTAAGGATGTTCAGATCTACTTCGAAGGGCAGGGCTTCAGGACTCACATCTGCAATGACAAGGTTGTTCCCTCGGACAGCTCCTTCACAATTTCACTTCTGGACGTTGACAGCACCACTGTCTACGACCTCAACTCGGAGTCTTTCAGACCGTTTATGGACAGTCTCTGCAACCTAAAGGGTTCTCTCGTCTGGGTTCTGCCCTCTGTTCACGGTGCCTGCAAGGATGCACGGCCGGCGATGATTCAGGGTACCGCAAGAACCGTCCGCATGGAGAACAAGGCAGACATCACCCTCGTCGAAGCCGATGATCTCTCTATTTCTGGAAGCAATTTCGCCAAGGCTATCTACAAGATTTGCCAGAGCCTTCCAAAGAGACGCAAGGGCGGTGACCTGGATGCCGACTACGACTATGCCATCCTGAACGGCAAGGTGCACATCCCCCGCATGTACTGGTTTGGCTTCTCCGAGCCTGCTGTCAGCAAGTCTCTTCCCGAGACCAAGGACTCCCCCATGTTCCGTGACGACGCGTCCTACCTCCTCGTCGGAGGCTTTGGAGGTCTTGGTCGGTCGGTTGCTACCTGGTTGCTCGAGCACGGCGCCCGCAACTTGGTCTTCCTTTCCCGATCCGCTGCTAGTTCCCAGAACGAGCCTTTCGTCAAGGAGCTGGAGAGCTACCCCGGCGCTGTCATCAAGACCGTGTCGGGTGATGTCAGTAATGCAGAGGACGTCCTCAAGGCCATCAACGAGGCACCTAAGCCCGTTGCTGGAGTTCTTCAACTTTCGCTGATTCTCAAGGTAAGTCAAATCTTCATCTCATCCTCCCCAGAAACATGATCTAACATTATTGCAGGACAACTCTACTGCTGAGATGACATACGAGGAGTGGAGTGGTGTTGTTGACCCTCGTGTCCGCGGAACCTGGAACGTCCACCAAGCTCTGGTTGACGCCCAAGTCCCTCTGGACTTCTTCGTCATCTTCGGTTCTGGAGGTGGCCACACTGGCTACTACGGCCAAGCCAACTACAGCGCGGCCAACACTTACCTGGATGCTTTTGTCGAGTACCGCCACAACCTCGGTCTCCCCGCCTCCATCATCGACCTCGGAGTCGTCGGCGACGTTGGCTACCTCCTCGAGCGCGACGATCTCTACGAGGGTTTCAAGAATGGCGGCTTCTTCTTCCTCAAGGAGCAAGATGTTCTCGACTCAGCCGCTATCGCCATCGGAAACTCCAGCGGAGGCCCGTACAGCAGTTTCTGCCTGGGCGGTCTGTCTGAGAAGCCGTTGTCGGACCCTTCCAACCGTGTCAACTGGAAAAGGGATGTTCGCTTCGCGCAGTCCCACTACTTCCACAAGTCCAAGGCCGCTGCCGCTGGCGAGGCCAAGGAGAGTGACGAGGCGGAGACATTCATCTCTCTGGCCAGGTCTGATCCCACGACGCTGCGCGACAGCGCTACCGTAGCCACCTTGGCTCGCTTCATCAGCGCGACCTTGAGTCATTTGATGCTGAGACCGGTTGAGGACTTCCCTCTCACAGAGAACCTGACTTCCATTGGACTGGACTCAATTATCTCTATTGAGTTGGTCGACTGGATCCACAACCAGTTCCACATTGGCATGACCTCGATGGAGGTTACCCAGTGCACTTCGTTGATGCACTTGTCGGAGAAGATTATTGAAGAGTTGATTGCATCGGCATAGTCATAGATTGAAACATTGGCTACATCCGTTTAAATTTGGAGGAGTTCGGGGGCATAGGAGTTGGGGGCGGTGCTCTTTTCATTGGAGATGGACATATTTCATAGAGTAGCAGCATTATATGACACACCTTTATTTCAGGACTGATATTCTTCATTTGTTTCTTGGCTTGTGTTTTGGTCTTTGCTAAGCAGGTGGCATGCTATAAGCATCTTAATCTATGCGTCTCGAGGTATTCAACAGCCATATCGCTCGTCTTTAGCCTCCGCCGTCTGAGTACGTCGGTTTGGGTGTGGAAAAGGGTCGTGCACAGTTTCATGCCACGGATCATGTTCTGTATGAGCCTTTTCGTAGTCATTTCATTGTCTATAGGATCTCATGAAGCCCGTCTCTGTATCGTAAATGTGTCCCTCATACCACCGAGGAGCTGTTGGGTGGCATCTCTACAAGCTCTTCATCAGACTCTTCGTCTTCCTCAGAAATGCTCTGCTCCACGGCCTGGTACCTAGTCTTTCGAAACCATTGCCACTCCTTTGCAGATGTAACCACGAATAGACTTGTCACCACACTCGCAATCCCAATCATAGCCAACAGATTCACGGTCGCGCGCCAGATAACCCAGTCAAGCAAGAGCGCCCACAACACCTGGGAGTATATCATTATTGTCGCAGCAGACGAAGAATCATTCGCGATCCCTGCCGTCAGAAGGTACTCCTGATCCGCGTTTCAGTATGCTGTGATGCACGTGACGAGAGGGTCAAAGCACTCACCATCGTGAAACCAAAGACACCAAGTGGCGTCAATTTCAACCAGGCGATGGGGTCTCTCGTGAGATGGATGCTCTTCATGAGGATGAATGAGATTGAAGTGAGTGAGACGACAGTCCACGCGAAGTAGTTCACACTGAAGAGCGGATGCGCCCGTGGGCCGATGGATCGGATTGCTGTCAGTGCGACCTGCGGAATTAGTAGAGGACTTATCTCTATGGGTGGCACACTCACTGCTCCTCCACAGACGCTCAGTAAACCGAAACCAAAGCCCATCATACGACCTTTCGTGTCTCCCCCGGTGACTGTTTGGGCAGCGCTCAGGATGGCTGCTTTGTGGTCAAATAAGCCATCAGGTTGTACGACGAGAATGACACCAACAAGCGCGACGAGCGCGCCGATTCTATCGACTACTTCAAAGGTGCCAAAGTCCAAGTATCTTATGAGGATCATAGCGATAAGAGGCCCAAGGAAGTTGAGCGCAGTGGCTTCACTGAGCTTGAGGTACATGATGGAGACTGGTCATTTGTCAATAAGGAGACATTTATACGTGATGCCTCATTGGACCTTACAGTAGAACCCGAAAGCACCAAAGACACCAGCCGCTGCTCTCAAGGCCAGCAGCGGCCTCAACTCCGGTAAACCGAATGGGAAGCTGGGTGCCTGGGTGCGCCATAGAAAGATTGTGGCACCAATGCCGGTAATGAAGAACCGAACGAAGAGGACTTGGAATGGATGGATGGGTTCATCGCCAGTCTCGAGAAGCTTGGCCAAGCCATTGAGAGCTGCCGCCGAAATCTGGGAGGCCAGTACCAGCAGCGAAGGCTTGTGGCGCTCCAAGAATGAGCGACTCAAGCCTTTGTCCATTTTTGGAGGGGATGCATGGGACGGTCGGTTGTGCAGGTGCTTTGGCAGGAAACAATGTCCCCTCACCCGCGCGCCCAGAGCTGGGTCTAAAGTCGCCCTGCCCAAGCCCAAGGGCAAGCCGTTTTTCCCGCTCCGGTCAGAAGAACAGAGAAACTCGGGGGCATGAGGGGAAGCAAGCATAAGCTTTCGGAAACAGAGGAGGTGGTTTGAAACGCCGCTCCTCGGTAATGCATTGGCCAACGTTGCATGCTCCCTCCACTGCTTCAAGTCGTGGCCCCGGCTCCGTGTGGCTCGGACCGAGTTGGCTGCCATGCGTGTCTACCTATGGTTTTGATCCGCATACTCGCAATTCGGAAGTGGATCCGGGGTCGACCGGATGGCAGAGGATCGGAGCCGATTCAAGCTGTCCCCCGGTCTATTGGCAATGAGTGGACTGCCAGTGTCTGAAGAGCTCTGAGTCTGGCTCACAGGTTCACAATTGCTGTTGCAGAGCATCAACGACCACGCTCGTTTTGTATGTTTCAGCATTGCGATTTCATCAACAACGAGCGAATATGTCTAACCAATTCAATGCCAATGTCAATACCCAGACGACTTTGAGTCCTCCAAAGCCGTCATGGGTTGACTTGGGGCCGTTCGGGCTGCCAGGCTCGATCGAGGCCAACGGATATGTTCCGTACTTGATGGCCATTATTCTCGTTGCCTCTGTCATGGCAGTCTCGTTCCGCAAGAACAAGCTGTCTGCATTTCCTGTCATCAACGGAAGCAAAAATGAGTACTTGCGAGCGGGCCGCGCGATGTTGGCGCGGGGCAAGGAGCAGTACGGGAACAAGCCGTTCAGAGTCAACACCGGCCTCGGCGGTGGAGTAATCATTTTGAACCCGAGCGTGATGCCAGAGGTTCGAAACGACCAACGCTTCGACTCTACAAAGTTTCTGTTGCAGGTCAGTCACCAATATTTCTCTAGACGCGCCTTGCTGATTAGATATTAGTATTGGCAAGCTGGGATTCCAGGCTTTGAGCCCTACATCGCTCTAGGAACAGAGATTCTGCACAACGTGATCAAGTGGAACTTGACACCTGCCGGAATTTGTGAGTTGGTCTGCTGTCATCATGACTATCAATCGCTGAACCGTCCCAGCCAAGCTTAACAAACCTTTGTCGGACGAGGCCGATGCCGCTTTGAGAGACATCTTGACCAATAATGAGGGTTCGTAATTATCGCCGAATATTACTTGTGGAATTTACTAAATGCCAAAACCACAGAATGGCACGAGGTCCTGCTCGGCGATGTTCTCATTCGCATTGTGGCCCGCGTCTCCTCCGTCATCTTTCTTGGGCCGGAGCTGTGCCGCAACCCAGATTGGCTAAAGATCACGGTCAACTACACCAACACCGCCACCAATGCAGCAAAGGTTCTCCGCCGGTGGCCAGTGTTCATGTACAAGTTCATCCACTGGTTCCTGCCAGAGTGCCAGACCGTGCGTGTCATGATGAACGAGGCACGTGCGACTATTGCCCCAGTCCTGGAGAAGCGACGAGCGCAGAAGACAGCTGATCCCAGCCTCGAATTCCATGACGCTCTGGACTGGTATGAGTCGGCGGCAAAGAAGATGGGCGTTGAATACGACCCCGCTGCTCAGCAGCTGGGTCTGTCCGTGTCTGCGATCCTGACTAGCAACGACCTCATGTCGCAGAGTATCATGGACCTGTGCAAAAACCCCGACATGTTCGAGCCTCTTCGAAATGAAATTCGCTCAGTCCTTGGGGATGGCGGCTGGAAGCCCACGACTCTCTACAGCATGAAGCTACTAGATAGCGTTCTGAAGGAAACCTTGCGCTTGAAGCCTGTTGCAGCTGGTAAGTTCGTCGTCATCATCCTATCCCTTGCATGACAGGTTCGGGAATTTCCAAATTGAGAGTCTGTTTCCCGACGAACTGGGCAGTGGTTTTCGGAGCATGACTGGATTAGCGTTTTGCTAATAATCCCACAGTTGGTCTAGGCCGCCGAGTCATGTCAGAGGTGCGCCTGCAGGACGGCACTCTCCTCCCCAAGGAATCTGGAATCGCCGTTTCAGCCGAGAAAATGTGGGATCCGGAGATCTATCAAAAACCCCACGATTTCGATGGGTACCGCTTCTTGCGCATGCGAGAAGCTTCGGAGCAGGGCGAGAAAACGGCTCAGCTGGTAAGCACCTCGCCTGAGCATCTCGGCTTCGGTTTGGGCATCCACGCTTGCCCTGGACGCTTCTTCGGAGCCAATACAGTAAAGCTAGTCATGTGCCATTTGCTGCTTAAGTATGATATTAAGTTGGCCGAGAACAGCAACACGAACCCCATGGAATTTGGGTTCTCGATGCTGGCCAATCCCTTTGTCAAGGTGCTTGTCAGGCGCAGGAAGGAGGAGGTGCACTTTTAAACTTCTGTGGTCCACATGGCTTGAACGCTGTTTGCCGCCAGAGTTGGGATTGTTAAAGGGGGGTACAGGGGGTTGCGCATGATTAGTATGTAGATTGCAGGGAGTAGAAACAATACTATTCCTCACTTGCAGTAATTCAAAGTGTAAACGAACTTTCAGTTGCACCCACCAGTTATTAGTGTCGGCTTGGCCCGTCTTGGCCGTTGGCAACATACTATCGTCGTCGCGTATCTAAAGGTCCTAAGCCGGGGCGTCTCGGCCCAGATGAGCAGTATTGTGATATATGATATTCTGCGTGACCAGCTGAATTGGCACTTGCAACTGCCGTTGTCAGGCGGCTGAGCCCCTTTCAAGCGAGCGCCTAATATTTCTGCCAAGGACGTGACGATCATTCTGAAAGATGATAGTCGTGCGACTTCGGCAACGCCTTTCGGCATTATTGTAGTGAGATGTGAATGGCAATCTGGATGAAGGAAAGTTCATTCGTATTCGCTACCCATGCAATCGTTGATCTCATTCTGGTCTAATGCCGTCGTTGCGTTGCTTGCTATGCCTATGAAAATGCCCCAAGAAAATCTAACTAGCTCTGACTACTTGAATCAACTCCAGATAATGATCCATCAACGATGCTTCATCGCTCTCGAGGCTGAGCCTTCCGAAAAGACCGCCACAAATCGCAAGATAAGGCATGGCTGCCTTGCGATTCCCCTTTTCACCATTCATGAGATAGTACACAATGAAGCAGAGGGAGACCAAAAGAAGATGACCCATATCGCCCCACCGTGTGCTTGGCGAACCAATGTCCCTGGCCTGGTTAGTTTCATAGATACAGTGTGATGCGAATAAGCAACATACCTTTCAAGTCCCTTCTCCCAGAATAGACCGCTGTTTGCCAACTTGACCACGGCAAAGGCCGACTCGGCACAGCGCTCCATGCACCTTTCCCGCATCTGCCCGGCTACTCCCGCCATTTCCCCGTCTTCCGATGACAAGGGTGTAATCCAGGGGCAGTGCATAAAGAAGACAGCACGGTGATACATGCAGAATACCCGGAAAGCTTTCCTCAACTGCCGGTCGTCCTTGATCCCCTGCAGTGTCTTGGCGTTGTGCGCCTCGTTCAGAGGTGCCGGGAGTCCCGTAACCCACTCGTTGAGGACGTGGCAGCTGGCTTGCAGACGATCCCGTCGGTCGTATGCTGAGGTCGACTTGTTCAGTGCACGAGGGCTGTACTGGAACTTGAGCACCGAGTGGAGTAATTCTGAGAATGTGTAGGACACAGCGACCATATCGTCGCCGCGATCAAATGAGGGAAATTGACTGCCCCAGCCAAGATCGAGAATCTGGGCAACGTTAGCAAAAGGGGCGTTCCAAATTTGATCAACTTAGTGGAAGACTCACAGGAAGCATTCCGTGATGAATGGCATACTCTGTCTCCAGGCTGTAAAGAAACCATACGCTGCGCTGTGCCAGTTCTTGCTCTTGCTCGCTCATGTTCGGCTGCTGACCCCTTGCGGAGTGGACTAAACGAAGGTCCCTTGCACAGCAAACTGCTCCCGTGATCTTTTCCCAGACAAGCGACTCATCGCACATGCATGCGATAACGGCCTGCAATATGTCAGTAAAAATGAGTTTCGTAGTAAACTGCGGCGTCTGGTGTCGAACCATGAGAAGCGTCACCTGGAGCTTCAGTAAGCTGTTCGGGCAACCTTGGATGGTTTTATAGAGACCTAATGCTGACCCAAGCCGTCTCTGGGCATCGCGGGCCTCATCGGGTGTCGGTGGCTCCCGGCTACGTTGGCAGGCGGTATAGTATCCGATTGAGATGATTGCCTCTACGAAGGCCGTAGTGAGCGGACTGGCATCGGCTTCTCGTGATTGCTTGATTATTTTATCGACTGTTTGTCTGGTAAGGAAGTTGCTAATCCTGCATCATATGTCAGCATCCTTAATTCTCATGCAAACAATCCATCATGAGCTTACGGGCAACAATCTTCGAAACAGGCTATAGAAGGTGCATCATCAGCATTCAGTCCCACCCCGTCATTTTGAACAACCTACCGTCGCAATAACGTGACATGGTGATATCGCTATCTGGCCACCGCCTGGAGCGATCGTGAGGGCTTTTGTTTGTTGGCACTACGCGGTTGCCGCAGAGTACTCTCTTAAGTCCGTTGACGGTTTTGATCATCTCTGTCCGGCGAGGCTCTTTACTGCTCCGCGCAATGTAACTTGGCAAGCCATACAGACTGGATGCCGCAAAATCGACTTCCATCGGCGAATCACGAGGGTTTGGCGTCTTTTCATGTCTTTCGGTTTCCAGTTTCCTCGTTTCGGTCGCTTCATCGAAATTGAATAACTGCCAAAAGTCAGAAGATACATCGAAAACACTTTTACAAATAGGCGTACCATGTTGTAATCAGGCGGACTGGTCGTTTCGGGCCTGGACTGTTGCGAATTATTTCGCTGATTTGTTGTTTGCGGTGCCGGTGAAGCGGGGAACTTGTCAATCATCGGAGACGGCATGTCGAAGTTGAATCCTGCAGAGTTGGAGTCTGACGGTGTCGTATCAAGTAAATCCATCAACTCGTCCTCCCCCGGCAAGGGCAGATCCAACATGCCCGGATGTTCATCTTGTCGGTTGCTCGGATAGGCATCGGGCATTGAGAATTGTAACAAGCAGTTTAAGCCGTCCATGTCTCCCCTCTCATCATTATTCACGGTGTCGTCGGTCGAAATTGGCGTCAGCAGCGTGCCATCGCAGGTGAGCTGCTGCCATGCATCGTACGGCGGAAGGCTGTCATTGGTGTTGATATCGAGTCTTCGGACATTGGGAGGTTGTGAGTTGTTGTTTGTTCCTGGTGCGGTCGATCGTCGAGGTCTGGGTGCTAACGGCGGATAGTAACATGCTTGTCCGTTACGCTACATACAGACGGTCAGAATTTGGTCAACACAAAGGCATCTCTCTCGTACATCACAATTCAGACACGGGTCTGCTCCGTCACCTTCAATATGTCAGAGTATGCTTCACAAAAAACAGTGATGTTCACTCACATCGTACTTTCCTAGACCTGCACGCTTGGCAGGCACCCCTTCGACGTGTGATTCTTCGCATTTTGATTTGTGCAAAAGTAGCTTGACAGCCGAACCGCCTCAAATGGTTCTAGAATATTGAGGCGAAAGCTAACAGAAAGTTGAGCAGAATGCCGACGGCATATGACCTCGCGACTGGACGGGCGGTGCCGTGTGAAATGCAAGATTAGCTTGGTCTAAATACTATTGAAGCTGAGTTTGCCAACAAAGAAGGAGGGACAATCTCTTAAGGTTCACACTTGAATGGATTCAGACGGTATTGGACTTGACTAAATATCAACCAAGGCGGGAACGCCCCTCCATGGGACGGTTCCCAGGGCATGGTTTCTGTCAAAGACGGGAACCCTGTGTCCATGTTGTTCAAACGTGTCCAAGCTTCCCCAGCTCTTGGAGTCTAACTACAGACCCTAAGAAGCCGAATTGTTTCGGCCGGGACCAGCTCTCCCAGATGTTGTAGGGTTGCTCTCTCAACATACACTGATCGGTTCTCTCGGTGTTATGATAGCCATGCGGTGATTTTCTTCTTTAAACTTTCAGTCCCCCTCACTGCGTAACGCTGAGCTGGTTTCGCGCCATTGGCCTGGTATGTCTACAAGGTGTTATGCTTTGTGGATGACTCGCCCAACCCTAGACATCCCTAGACACCGGTGGCATGGATGAGGAAACCCCAGAGTCTGGTCCCAACCCCTCAGGACCCGCCCAAAAAACCGCTCGGGCAGTCTGAATCTGTACCCACGGAGCCCACTCATTTCGCATCTACCCGCTCACAGTGAGCACGCAAGATTGTATAAATCCAGTATGGGATAGTTTTTGCCAAGATATCAACTCAAATAGAGCCTTTACAAAGCCAATGATTTCGTTTTTCGTCCCGCCCCGCCTGCAGTTCTGGATGGTACTACGCAGTTAATTCGCAAGCTGACGTTGAGTCAGGCATAGCGAAACAACACTGACAAACTTCCACTAGCATTACCAGCGCCAAATCTTAACTCTCAAAGCTGCGTGGCAGCTCGGCGGTTGCCAGAAGAAGCGATTATATGCTCGATCAACGCGCGTATTTTGGATGACCTGACAATCAACACCTCACACCTTAAACGCAATGCAACCGTGAGTTGAGTCAGACCCCTGGAGCATTTCAAGACGTTCCGACTCGGTCCATGGTCCAGCATCTCTCTCCATTTTAATCCCGCCGGTGCCGAGAAGGATTGGGATACCCTGTGAATCTTCAATTAGCATTTTTCTCGGTTTGTGATAGCGAATGCATCGGACTGGCGCTCCGGTACCGAAGATCATGGCTCCAACAGGACCAAGACTACATACCGACTGCAGCAATAAGAAGACTCAGTGGACCCCTTGCCAAAAGCCACTACGACTGCCCGCTTACCAACACTCGGAATTACTGTCCGCCGCCGAGTCGCCTCACTTTCCATCCTCTATCGAGATCAGGCTGACCCAAGCGCCTCGAAAACACCTAACACCGACCCCCACGCTACTGTCCCTTGTCAATAATGACCACACCCCTCACTACCCATCAACCAGATGTCAACAATCCGCCCAAGATGGCCATCGCTAAGGAGGCGAAGCACTATGTCGATCACAGGCCGCCTTACCCGGACTCAATGTGGAAGCTCTGGACGAGTTACCATCAAGGACCTCTTACAAGCGCTCACGACATTGGCTCGGGCAGCGGAAACGGTGCCGAAGGACTATTGACGCATACAACTCCACAACTGAAGCATGTTGTGCTTACCGAACCACGAGAGATCAACATCGCGGACTGCCGTGCTCGGTTCAAGGACCGCTTCCCCGGGACCGAATTCTCGTACCGAACCTGTCGTGGCGAAGACCCTTGGGATCCACCCGCCGGACTGGAGCACGTCGACTTTGCAATGGCGTGCGAGTCGATCCACTGGACTATCCTCGGACCAACCACGGAGAACATTGCAAAGAGCCTCCGACCCGGTGGGACGTTTGCAGCTGTCATCTACGGACCGTTTCCAGGAATCACTAACAACAAGGTCGCCAATGCAGCTTTCAAAAGTTTCATTGGAGATCACGCCGCGCATTTACTCAAGCAAGAGTGGATGACTGAGAACTGGAAGCGAGCTGCGCGTCAAATGTTTCACGGCATGGACTGCGTGCCGCTGCTAGACGATGTGTGGCAGGATGTGAAGCGGATTGAGGTGAACTGTCGGGATGGGTGGTATGCCAAGGACTACGAGCCAATGGAGGGCACAGAGGATCCGGTCGCCCACTTGGGAACTTCAGAGCGTGTCTCCATTGACGATAACGAGGATTGGCAAATCTCGGCCACGGTTGAGTGGCTAAAGCAATCCCTGGAGTCAATGCGTTTTGGGTTTACGGAGATTTCTTGGAATTCACCAAAGTGGAAGGAGATTGAACAAGCGGTGGGAGATGGACCATTGGAGTTGCAATGGCAGGTTCACATGATACTCGCTAGAAAGAGGGGTTGAGCATTAAGCAGCTCTACAGGGCATGATTGACCAGGTTCAAGCTTGTCTGAATGTACAGGCCATCCTGCCATTATCCATAATTACGGGAGAGCGGAAGAGAAAAGTGACATATTTAGAAGTGCGGAAACACCATCCATGAATCCATAACATACTGTAAAAGAAACCATGACTTAGGCTATGGTACCTAGGTAGAGAAAGAAATCATGAGGCAAGCTACCAGTTTCGGCTTTGGCGTCGGTTCTATTCCCGAGCAACTCGCATTCGGTCGATGGATGCACGCAACTAGTCTGACGCAGTTGACCATAGCTCTACGGAAGTTCCCTCCTCTCGGTGGAATAGAAATAGCGAGCAGCTTTTCCTACGGGTAAGCCCTGATTGGACGATTCTCGGATCGTTCTTGCGTGTTCCTACCGCCACGAGAGAGCTTGGGACACATCGTGCCACTTCTTCCCTCGAAAAAGCGGCCTGCCCCCTCGGAAACTGCAGGTGGGTTAAGGGACCAGCCGGGGTTTTGACACCAAATTCGGATCAATCCGCCGAGGGGGGAAAAAGCTTATTTCAACTCTTTGATAGGTAGCCTGAGTAGTTTTGCTCGCTGAAACTGGGGTCGAGGAGAAAACAAGCAGAGCACGATTCATGTGTCCTCAAGTTTCCCTCGTTGTGGGGTCATGGACCGTTGTCTCTTTATCTGGAGTTGCTTGAAGATCGGGGGCAGGGTAGTAACGCCGAATAGTCTGGGGAGACTGGAGTATCGCAAGTGGGCAAATCCACGTGTCAAGGGGCGTTCTCGAACCGTTGACCATGTTGGCTGGGCAAATTGATACGATGACACGAATTAATGGTATTGAGTGAATAATTGACCGGTAAAGGTACATTACATAATGATTGGCAATGAAATTGTCCCTGTTAGGTGGTATTTTGTCGAATACATGTCTTTTTACATTCACCTGTAGGAAATATGACTACAATGATTGAAAGTCACCTTTGTCTGAATTCTAACCAGAGTATTTGCATGGTCGGTACAGGTTAAAGGCGTAATCGCCACAACCGAGGCCCAAGGGGCCGTGGAATCAACTGATTCATTAGTTCTCCCACTAGAGAGTCAACGTTCGATATAGTTTATCAAGTTATTTCAGAATCATTTAGCATGGTCTCGACTCCCGCCTCATCTTGAGGAGCCTCGCCTGAAGCACTGACGCATTGTTTAGTATTACGGCACAGCCGTAGTGTTATGGAGCCGCGGAGATCTACATAACCCACTTATTGTGATGAGCCCGAGTCAGTCTAAGGTTAACGGCGGTAATTGATGTGTGCATGAGGAGATAGCGGCGAGTTGAACTTAAGCATCGCGAAAGAAGCAATAGGCGAGTAAAAGATGATGAGCGGTTTTGGGTGGGCATAGCTCACGAAACATTGAATGCGACACCATGGACTCGGTACTGTTGGTAATGTTGTATTACGTATGAAACCTTCTGTAAGAAAATCATGGGCTGACATGAAATTCCCCACGGCGAAATTAATTGACTTATTTAAGCTGCAGCTGTGCCGGTGGCATATGCCGAATACACATTCTTCATTGGGTATCAGTGATTGTCTAATGTTTTGTCATACGGGGAAGTGCCAGCAAAAACAGAATCTGTCAAAACATGGAAGCAGTTGCATTTGCCATAAACCCATCATCCATCATCCATGCCCTTATATACCGCATACATATTATCAAAGGTCCACCGCCTGTGCAAAGCCAATTCTGTGCTTCTGCTCATATTCCCAGTCCTCGGGAACATTGTCCTGGAAGTACTCCTCGATGTCTCCAATTCGATACTTGAACTCGTACTCGAAATCGTCGGGAGGGCTCAAGTCGGCGTCTTCAACTGATCGCTTCTGGGAACCCGTCTTCTTCTGGACGTATGGCTGAGGGGCCTCATAGGCACCCTTGTAAGACAGGGCACCCGGTCCGGCGTAAGCCGATGCCTTGCTCTTGACACCAGCGCTGTATGCAACGGTTGCGTCCCCAATGGTGTCATCTGTGTTGACAGTCGATCTGGCAACGCACTTGCCCTTGTTCCAGGTGGCATCATAGCTGGCAGTCCAAACAGCAACCGGGTCCACGATCATCTTCTCCGTATAGAAAAGGCGGCAATTGGCTGCTTCGTATCTGAACTGCTCGGGTTCGCCGTGGGTGTTCTTGCGGGCGTAGGCGTTGCGATAGTTGAAGCTACCAGAGGTTGCCAGGGGCGGGAGGAGAGGGGGCTCGCCGATATCGGGAAGAACGTCGAAAGCCTCCTTGAGATACTTGGTGTTGTTGTTCTTGACGGCATCACGACCGACCTGCATGATGACTTGTCTCAGGTCAGAAAACTGCAGAACCTGCGCGCCCTCAACCCCGCCGACTGCTTGCATGGCTGTCTCCATGGGACGACCGCCGAGGGCAATCGTGCGGACGCCCTGTTCCCGGACCATCAGACCAGTGAAAATGGTGCATGTCGATGCACAGCCACCGTCGGTTACGATAACGATATTCTCAGGGGCGAAAAGCGGATCTCCCTTGGTCTTCGGGTAGCTCAACTCTGTCTGGTTGTAGCGAAGTAGCTTGGTAGCATTCTGGCCAGCAACGACTTCTGGTCCGAAGAGGTCTTCCCAGTCCTTGTACGGCTTTCGATCCCCATCGAGGAGCGTTCCGATGAAGTCTTCCAAGATAGCAGGCGAGGAATCCTGGGCAGTAAGGCCGATTGCGTTCAAGGCCTCGGTGGCACGGATTCGGTTGCCATCCCAGATGTCGGTGGTCTTGGGGAAGAGCTGGTTGTAAAGCTGGAATCCTGCGGCAATGAAGCCACCACCGTTGCCCTGAACATCGATGATGAGTTTTTTCTTTTTGGCGTCCTTGGCCTTCTCCAGGAACTCGGCTACCGTACGGAAAGCCTCTCGGATCTCGAATGTGCCGTTCGGCTTGGAGATGGTCCACGGCGAGAAGCCCAGAACGGCAAGAACAGCGGTATCATCGTAACCTTTGCCTTCCATGAAGTAACCCGAGATCCACTCATGCTTGTGAAATGCTACGGGCTTAGGGTAGCCTTCGAGGGAGGTCGGGCTGGGAATAGAGCTAGAGACAGATGTAGATTTTGAGGGGGCTGTCGTGCTGGCTGTTGCTGAAGTGGTCGTAGCCGGGACTTCGAAGTGGTTGTGAAGCTTCTCGGCAGTGTCAAGCCTTTCAAGTGTTGTCCTGGAGACCTTGGCGTAGAGCTCGTTCGTATACGTTGTATCGTTCGTGAACTTGATAACTTCCTCATCAGGGCAGTTGCCAGCAAGACGAATCGTGAAGCCCGCGGCCGAACCCCTGGCGAATTGCGCTGGGTTCGTGAACATCTTGTTGTACTTCGCATCGGGATCCTGGGTCAGCTGCCGGGAAGCCTGGGCTTCAATAAACTCGCAGATAGGAGTGCCATTAATGCTTTCGATATCGTAGACATCGGTGTCGTTGGCGACGGACTTCTCGAAATCGCTCCGCAGATAGACTCTTGGAATGCCTGTTACTTCGTCTGCGACCGACACTACACCATTCAAGCTGGTAAAGCCGAATATACTGAGAATTGCTGGGTTGTAGGTGAAGTGGCCGTCCGATGCTTGGAAGAACTTATCACTAGTAAGCGATTTTGTCAGTCCATAAAATAAAGTTGGACTTACCAGATATTTGAGTTCTAGTGCAAAGTCCAACTGGCTTTTGTATTGATCCTTGCTCAACTTGGCCCGAATTTGTCCAATACCGCTTAGGACGTCAACTCCAGGAATCAGGTATCCCTCGGGCGGGTGTGACAAAGGCTCCAGTGTGCTCTGAAACTCAAGATACGGCTCAAGGTAGTTCAGAAGGTCTAAGTCTCTCTCTTTATCGACGGGTACCGAATGCAAGCAGTTGTATGCCAGCGACGGTTTGATCAACGCAGCGGTTGCGGTGGGGGCTGCTGCAAGTAGTGATTCGGCCGCGGCTTTTACGATCCCGCAAGCGTCTTGTGATGGTGCTGTGGTGGTTGTTGGTTTGGCATTGGCTTTGTTAGCCGCGTGGAGGTTGGCGGCAGAGACTGTGCCGACGAGGGCCAGCGCCCAAGTGAGGGTTGACCGCATGTTGAAATATGTCCCAAGAAAACACGCTGCTGTGTCTCGTTAAATCAAATGATGGAAAAAAGAAAGAGAAAACAATGACGCTCTGGGGTCTGTTATAACTCTTCGATGTTGTGGCCAAGGCACAGACTGATGAACCAAACATGAACTAGAACGACGGGTGTTCTGTTGACTATTATAAGCCAAGACGCTGACCGACATGACATCCTCTCTAGTGTCGGTGCCATCCTGCTGGTGTCTTTCGTTACTCTCCACCAAGCTTACCCAGCCCCATGAACCGCGCCTGGGGAAATCGCGAGCGACAACAAGCGAGGAGTAACCTTAACGCAGCGGCGGGAAGAGGCTGTGTGGCGGCACTAGCCAGGCAGAACAGTTTGGATGGGCTCAGCTTGGAGCCGGGGGTCCAATAGCTTACCGGGCCGGCGCTAGTCTGTTTAGTGCCGTGAGCTGGCGTCCATCTCAGCCTCCACTCCCGGCCTTTCTGTGCTTCGATTGGGCTGATTTGGGGTTAGAAACGGCCCCGGCTTACTTGGGAGTTTTGGCCGTTCAACATGATGCTCAGTGCGGGAAGGGAGAGGTCTGACGTTGGCCGGTGAGCGTGTCCCTCCTTGTTCATGTGCCAATAGAGCCACATACTGAGGTTTGTGTTTTATGGATATAACAGCCTTATTCGTCAAGATGTTGAATTCTCTAATAGAGTGAATCCAAGCAATCGACAGCCCCGAAAACGCAGACAAGTACGATACCGCTTCGCGCCTGGCGGTGAGATCGTGGCGCGTTTCAAGGGACAGTGACACAGGGAGAGCAAGGCTGCAGGGGTGTGGCGCGCTAACACATGGAGACGAGATCCTCTAGGATCGGCGCAATCAAAGCCTGCAGGTGGGAGGCACAGCTGAGCAAGAAAAGCCCCGATGTCAGCATTTTCAAGCATGCCTTGCGGTCCTCTATTTTCAACTTGAGCATGCCGTGCATTCGGGCTTCCGGATTCGGCACCGATTACAGAACGAATGTGCTTGTGATGCTGTGAGTGAGGCTCAATTGATACCATCGACATTCGATTCCAAGTTTGTAGGGCCGTGATCGCAACAAGACGGATGTGTGAATGTATCCTTCATCTCGTCCGAACTCGCTATTGGCTCCCATTGTGATTGGGCAAACACCGGACGTAGGCTATTCTGAGAGCCTTCTGGAAAATCTACCGGATCGTCCGCAAATTTTGTCGGTCCATCAAATGAGAGGGTTAGAGTTGAGAATTGGTCTTGTTTGTGACCAATGTAGTGAGCAGAAGCTCGACATACCCGCGGTCATTTGGACCGACACGCACCGACAAAACGGGCGATGTCTGCGAGCTTTTGGAAGTCAAACGAAGTCAGAGTCCGCGCCGGTGCGGAGGTTGCAGCCGGAGGACGAGTGTGCCGGCCCAAGGATCTGTAGGAGGCACTGCACATCCATTACTGATGCGGGCCGCTCCAGAATATCAGTATCTAATCCTCCCATCACCTGATCATCAAGAGTGAATGTTGGTGAAGAGCGGCCACCGGCATGTTCAGCCCTAGGCTAAAGCATCACCAGCTCCCTCGAGTGTGGCTTGGCTCACAGGGGTTGGCAGGCAGCCAAATACCGTTGCTGCCGCCTGTTTTGACCTATTTTTGAACCCCTGAAGGCACTTAGCTCTGCTGCCGGCTCACTGCATATCCATCCCGCCTCTCCAATCCGGGCCCTGGCTGAGCAGAGTCAAGGCGCCACCAGCCGGATCTTTCGGCGGTAGCCTACACACATGTACGATTGTCCAGATCTGGTCACATTCTGCTGGTTCTTATCCGAAAGTTCTTCCTATGGTCCAGCTTGCTTATCCTCCTCATTAAACTTCAGCGCGATTGAAGGTACCAAACTTGTTTACTACCTTGTCAACTCTAGTCAGAGACGGGGCTATTTGTTGGGAGTAGGTGTGGTTACTGGGGTTTCTTCAATTTCCCCACCGTCATCCCCCCCAAAAGTCGCAGAAAACGATACAGTTCACTGCCTGTGATCAGCACTACGTCAAAGCAACATAATTTCGGACCAAGCACGGCCGCCACTCAGGCACACCGAATCCGCCCTAGCCGTCCGACCAAGCTAACGCTAATAACGTCCCCGGCAAAGTCAGACTTCGCGGAAAGTAAGCCGCTTGGCTTCTTTGTGAACTTTGCCAGAACTTGTGATGAAAATGCTCAGTGTCTTCAGTGAAGTTCTCTCCGCCGGTACCACTCCCGTAGCCGGCCGACTTTTCGCCCTCCGCAGCCGACCGACGGCAGCTACCAAAGCCGTTCGGCCTTGACATTTGTTTCGGAGCAGCGGACGGCTCGGTGGGTACTTCTTCCGCTTGTTTTCGGCTGGCAGGCTCTAGAGATCGCATCATGCAAAGACCTATCGGCTTTCATTCAAGCCGGAAACAGCAAGCAGAGTATCAGCCTTAATAGCACGTCATCGCTCGGCAATCAACCAAAATAATCTTCAAGATTAATGAACACCACCACCGACGAACGGAGATGCTAAAGTAAACACCAGAAGCCAAACATCGAGAGAAACATTGGACTGATTTCAGCTCCTTAGTTCTCGCGAATTGCTAAGCGTACGTGGTGATGATACTACGTAGGTCTTGGCGGCGAGAACATCTTCGCTTGGGTTGCCAAAATGTGCCAGTTCCGGACTGCAGCACGTGGTTGGCCACACCACGACCTTTGATTTTCATTGGCCAGACCTGAATGTAGAGACCAAACATCCAGAAACTTGTTTGAATGATGCCTCGCCTTGCCGTCTCAAGTGGAACTGCCCGCCAGCATGGCTCCCAGTCAGCCATGCAGACGCGTGTTCCAACCGGTGGGCATGCGCCGTTGATTATTTCAACGGTTCCGCGTATCATGAACCAATCGGGCCTGATTTCTCGCCTTATGATTAAGTTGTCAACATTGGGGTCCGTGGGAAACTGAGTTGGATATGATTGCAGCCAGCCGGCCGGGCAACGGGAACAGGAAGCTTGAATCTAGCTATGGCCAAAGGTCCTTCCCAACGCATCACGTAGGAATCCAATGATCCTCCTGATTTTTATGATTTCGAAGCGAAATGGCCGATACGATTGGCTCGTAGTATTCGTGTGTCGTCTGCCACATCAGACGAGAGTCTTGGCGGTTGCATGTCTACATCGGCGGCAATGTAGGTGTCATGCGCACTGACATTCCCTAACAGATGTGTCAACAATGCCAGTAAGATCTGATGTTCTTTTTCAAGCAAGCTGAAGTTTTGGGGGATTTGCCTCTGTTAAGAGGTTTCGCAGGCTGGTTGGTGTGGTCGGCATTAGAGTTAGACTTCGGTCCGAGACGTGATCGCTGGAGTGTATGTGGCTCATTCTGGACGCGGCATCACAGGCATGTCGGAACGGGGTACGCGCCGTTTCGCCGACTCTTGCACGAAAAGGTTTCCAAAGCCAATTGTTCGCCGCTGGAAATCACATGGTCTACCTGGGACTGCCCTGGGAAGCATCGCCACAAGCAGTTTTGACAGTTCAGATACAGCCTGCTGGTCAACCAACGTCACTTTTCTGATGCCTGACTCGGCCTTTTTGTGATCTGGACCGTTGCATATTCATTCCTCATTCAGAGTGGACCGTCTGCATCGCCATTGCGACTAGATTTTCATATTCATTTGATTGATACAAGCGAATAATAGTAGTGGTTCATTATGAACGGAGCGGCTTCCAGTAACGGGGGCGAGGGAGCCGTGCAACGGCTGAAAGCTCTCTGCTCCACCGTTCTTTCCATTTCAATTGAAGATATTGACGATGGCTCATCATTTGTTTCTCTTGGCGGTGAGCATCAAAATATCATCCTCCCGCATCACTTCGACGACTGATGACATATATAGGCGATTCTTTTAGGGCCGTGACTCTATTCCAGAAATGCACAGAACAAGGCCTTGCGGTGCGCTTCCAAGATCTTCTCCACAAGCCATTAGTCGATGTGGCGGCCTATTCAGAGAAGGCCGCGGAGGGTGATGAAGCCGGATCTTCAAGCAGGAAAAGCTCTGATAGAGACGAGACATACCGCTTGATGCCTTCTGAGTACGACTTCACCAAACTGTTCGACGAGCTGAAGGCGAAGTATGGCGTGAGCCAAGATGACGTTGAGGACATCTACCCCTGCAGTCCGATGCAGGAGAATATGTACATCGGCCAGAAGATGAGCTCCAAGCGGCTTTATCGGTCACGCGGATTATTTGAAGCGCACTCCGTGTTCGACTTTGACCAATTCAAGGGTGCTTGGAATGACATCGTTCAAAGACACCAAACTCTTCGGACAGTTTATATCGAGACTGCGGACCCCACTTCAGGGCGCCTACTCGATGCGGTTGTGCTCAAGAAGAAACCGGGGCAGTTGAAGATCAGTCACTACGACGAAGAATCGGAAGTGCATCAAAAGTTCCACGACGGTGCAATCGATGACGGGGAACATGGGGACGATCAACATCAAATCATCATCTATGCCAGCTCGAAAGGACGAAGCCAAGAACGGGTCTTTTTCCAGATAGATCTCAACCATCTTACAGTGGACGGCAGCTCTCTCATGATTATTGTCGAAGAGCTCGTGAAGGGCTTGCGAGGAGTACCAAGCCTTGGGCCTGCTACAGGCTACGGAAAGTACATCGACCATCTACGGAATCAAGTCGATGAGGACGGCGCACTGGACTACTGGATCGACTACCTCGACGGCGCAGAGCCATGTTACTTCCCAACCATGAATGACAACATGAAGGGAGACGGTGGTTCTTTTGAGGTCCTGGAGATGTCTCTGGACACCTCACTTGAGCAGCTGCGAAACTTCTGCCGCAATTTCAACGCAACAGTATCGAACACGTTGCAGGCTGTTTGGGCTCTGGTTCTCCACACATACACCGGTGACTCCAACGTGTGCTTCGGCTACCTCTCTTCAGGACGTAGCTTGCCTATCCTTGGAGTCTCTGAGATTGTTGGGCCCATGATGAACTTGCTAGTCTGTCGCGTGCGCGATATGACGAGCAAGTCTCTAAGCGACCTGCTAGGTGAGATCAGACACGACTTTGTTCACTCTCTTCCGCATCAATGCTTCTCCATTGGCAAAGTACAGCGAATCCTGGGCACAAATGAGAGCAAGCTTTTCAACACGATAATGACCTCCTACTATTCCCCCACCTTGAGCAACGAGACCAGCAACATGTTCAAGCTGGTGGCATCACATAATGCGTCAGACTTCGACATCGTCCTGAAGGTTGTCTATTCCGATTCCGACATCCGCGTGCGGTTGGCCTATTCAACGGGCACCTTATCCCCAGACATGGCGAAAGGGGTTTCTCACACATTTTCTGCCATTCTCAAGAGCCTCGTTGAGGCAAGTGAGCCAGGTACCTCCGTCCGGTCCACCGCGGCGATAAGCCCCCAAGGCTTGCAAAGCATCACGGAATGGAACAACCAGAACGCATTTCAGGAATCGTCGCCGGCTTGTGTTCATCATCTCATCGAGGAGAGAGCTCGTTCCCAGCCCGCTGCGCCTGCGATCTGTGCGTGGGATGGTGACATGAGTTATCAAGAACTCGACGCGGCAGCGACTCATGTCGCCAGCTACATTACAAATCTCGGCATAGGACCCCGGTCGTACGTCCCTCTCTGCTTTCAAAAGACAAGGTGGTATTCTGTGGCTCTTTTGGCCGTGATGAAGAGTGGAAACGCATTCGTTCCACTAGACTTGTCTAACCCTCCGGCTAGAATCCAGGAGATTCTTACACAGCTGGGAATCTCAGAAGATCATGGATTGATCATCTGCTCACCGCAACAAGCTTCAGACTTGGCCTGCTCAGCCCGTAATGTCTTGGAATTAGACGAAGAGCAACTCTCAGCTATTGCATCGGCAAGGGCTGCCCCGCCCCTTCCAACCGTCACCCCCAAGGATCCAGCATATGTCATCTTCACCTCCGGGTCTACGGGAACTCCAAAGGGTGTTGTCATTGAGCACGGCTCGTATTCATATGCTACCCAAGCCCACAGCAAGGGCATTCAGATCGATCCCACATCCCGTGTCCTTCAATTCGCGTCCTACGGATTCGATACCAGCATGGAAGATCACCTCACAACATTCGCGCAAGGTGCTTGCCTCTGCGTTCCGTCTGAAGGCGCGCGACTGAGTATCCCCGACTTGGCGGCCTTTGCAACGAAATCAAAAGCAAACTGGGCTCATTTGACCCCCTCCTTCGCGGAAATGCTTAACCCGAGCCTCATGCCGACGATGAAGACTATGGTTCTCGGGGGCGAGGCGATGTCTGGGAAGAACGTCCAGACTTGGGCGAAACCAGGCCAGACGAAGCTGATACAAGTATATGGGCCATCGGAATGTTGTGTGACCAGCACCATTGGTGCAGAAATGTCCGTCAACGGTGACCCGACCAACATCGGCACGCCAGTTCCAGGATGCTCTGCATGGGTTGTACGCCAGGAAGACCCTAATATTCTACAAGCCGTCGGTGCTGTTGGAGAGCTGCTCATGGAGGGTCCAATCCTGGCCCGAGGCTACTTGAACAGTCCAGAGCTGACAGATGAGGCGTTCGTCACTGGGCTCACATGGGCACCTGAGAAGCGACTTTACCGGACTGGGGATCTCGTCAAGTTTGACTCTACCGGAAAGCTTCACTTTGTGGGACGAAGAGACGGCCAAGTCAAGCTCAGGGGTCAAAGAATGGAGCTTGGTGAGATTGAGCAACAGCTAGTGTTGGAGCCAAGCGTTCAACATTGTCTCACTCTTGTTCCCAAGGCAGGGCCATGTGCTAAAAGACTGGTCGCATTCGTGACTTTGGCTGAAGCTAACACGACGATACACTCCGCGGTCATGACACTGTCGACCCCAATTGAGACGTTGAGTGGTCCTTGGTCGGAGCACATCGGTCGAATCAGAGACTTCCTCCTCGACAGAATCCCACCGTACATGAGCCCGGAATTGTGGATCGTTTTGAAGTCCATGCCCGGGAACTCTTCAGGGAAAATCGATCGGAAACGATTGAATAAGTACCTGGAGCATCTCACCCAGGATCAGTATACCAGCTTTCTGTCCCGGTTGCAAGATGAGAACTCTGAACGCCCAGGAAACGAGACAGAGCTGCTACTGAGAGGCATCTGGAGCGAAGTATTGAATGCGCCTGAGGAAGAGATTCGCTGGAACAGCTCATTCTACTACCTCGGTAAGTCTTCAGAGCAACTTGATGTAATGTGTCACTAACGTCATACCAGGGGGTGACTCGATATCTGCAATGACGGTTAGCAGCATGGCGAGACAGAAGGGTCTGAATGTATCGGCCGCCGACGTTCTGCGATCCCGATCAATCGAGCGTCTGGCCAAATCGACTTCTCGGATCATGCAGGACACTCATAAGCCCCTTGCCAATTCAGAAGCAGCAGTCGAGCCCGCCGCCGGAGAGCCGTTTCCCCTGTCACCCATCCAGCAGCTTCACTTCCAGGCCGCACCAACAGGAGATAGCCTGGATCAGCAGACCATGGTTGTGCAGGTGACAAAGAAGGTCGACCAAGAAACTCTTCTCAGTGCTTTCGAGTCTCTTATAGAAGCCCACCCCATGCTTCGCGCCCGATTTGAATGCCACGACGGCGAATGGACTCAGAGGACCACAAACTCGGAGTTGCACCAAAATTGCCGAGCAAGGTTCCACAGCCGAGATCAACTCGACTATGTCGTCGAGTGTATTAGCGAGTCTAAGAGATCCCTCAACATTGCCTCTGGGCCTTTAGTAGGGATCGACTTCTTCGAGTCTAGACGACAAACGCTGCTTTCCATTACGATCCACCATCTCGTCGTTGACACGGTGTCTTGGCGAACCCTCTTCCGCGAGCTGGAAAACTTCCTTCTCTTCGGTGGCCAGATAGAACCGGAGGCTACAACTTTCCAATCATGGTGTCACGCTCAGAAGCAACACGCCACGGGTCTGCAGATCGACGAAGTCTTGCCATCTGTGAACAAGATACCCTCAACCGACCTAGCATTCTGGAGTATGAACGAGAAGAGCAATACCTTCAAGTCTACCGTTACTCATAAACTTTCGCTGACTCCGGAATTGACAAAATCTCTGTCTTCGGCACGCGGTACCTCAAACTTCGCGGCCTTGGATATCATGATCGCTGCTATCGGGGAGTCATTTTATGAAACGTTCGGTCGCTCCCCCGCGGTCTTCATTGAAGGCCACGGCCGCGAGACATTCTCTCACGATATGAATCCATGGGAAACCGTGGGTTGGTTCACGACGTTCTTGCCTGTCCTAGTTCAGCATCACGACGATAGTCTAGCGACGTTGAACAGTGTCCGCGAGCTCCGCGCTAACACTCCGTTGAGTGGGCTGCCATATTTCATGTCACGGTTCCTTAACAGCGAGGGTATCGATGCGTTCAAACACAGCCACTGGCCGATGGAAATCACTTTCAACTATCTCGGGGCCTTCCAACAGTTTGAGAGGCAAGCTTCACTTTTCAACAGATGCGACGACGGCCTGCAATCAAGACTTTCAGAACTGCGACGTCAACAGCGCGCTAATTCGACGAGATATTCTCTCATCTCTATCCTTGCGGTGATGAAGGATGAACAGTTGTCGATTGAGGTGGAGTGGAACTCTCAGATGAACCACCAAGATCAGCTCAAGGATTGGGTGTCTCAGCTTGAGCAGAGTTTCGAGCAGGTCACCAATCGATTGGCGACTCAAGACCTTCCCGATTCGCCCATCGAGAATCTCCCCCCGTCGGTCGGCCTCAACTCAAAGAGACTCATGTCCGTCATGGGCTTGGCAAAGTCCAGGCTCCGCCTCCAACCAAGCCAGATTGAAGCTGTTTATCCTTGCTCCCCTATTCAAGACAGTCTGATGCTTTCTCAGCTGAAGAAGCCCAGCAATGTCTACAGCCAACACTTTCTCTTCAAGCTGTCTGGAGATGACCCCATACAGCCCGAGAAGCTCTATACGGCCTGGAAACAGGTTGTCGCAGCCCACCCCATCCTGCGAACCGTGTTCCTGGAAGAGGACGACGGAGGTTTCCTGCAGGTTGTAGTGAAAGCTGTGGCGCCAGAGATTGAGATTCTGAGACTCGAGGACGAGGAAGACTTGCAAGAGCTCTGGGAGAAGCAGTCCACTTCACGAGGGCCGTCTCCCCTTAGTGGCAAGATCCTACACAAGCTGCGAATCTACTCGGCTAAAGATGGCTCGGTCTACTGCTTCCTGGACAAGAACCATATTATCACCGACGGCACGACGTCAAGGCTGTTGATCCGCAACTTCCTGGACGCGTACGAAGGCCGACCGAGAGGCGATGCATGCCCGTACTCGAACTACATCAAGTACACCTCGGAGCAGAACATGACTGACATCATCAGCTACTGGACGCGTTATCTAGATGGTGCTACTAGCTGTCAGTTCCCAAAGCTTTCCCACGCAAAGATTACCTCCGGCCAGCACACGGAGTTCGCTCGTACATCGTCCGTCTTCCCGAACACAGCCTATCTTGAGAAGGCTTGTCGATCACTAGATGTGACTCTCCCGATTATCTTCCAAACGGCCTGGAGCGTGGTTTTATCCACGTACCTGAACTCTGACGACGTAGTCTTTGGGCTACTTTCGCATGGCCGAGATGCGCCAATTGTGGGAGCTCAGGAGATCATAGGACCTATGGCTAGCATTGTGCCTGTGAGGTCTCACCTCACTCCGACAACCAAGGTTTCGGACGCCATCAAAACAATGTGGGAAGACGGCATTGCGCACATGTCTCGGCAAACAATTTCCCTGGCTCGCATCCAGCATTCTGTGAAGAGAACTGGCGACGACATGTTCAACACCATCCTCAACTTCCAGAAGACCAGCGCAGCGTCTCCTTCCTCAAGCGTCACGACAGAACTTTTGTACGCCCATGACACCAGCGAATATGATCTCGCCGTCTGCATAACCCAAGACCAGGACCATCTTGAGGTGACGCTTGAGTATCCGCACCATTTCCTCTCCGAGACTCAAGCACAACGTCTGCTGTCGGTTTACATCACCGCCGTTCAGACGATGATCCGCGATCCAGACGTCAGCATCAGCGAGCTGTGCCTCGCCACCGACATGGATAGGGACCAGCTGCAGGAATGGAACTCGGTTGAGCTCGAGACCAGCAAGCGCTGCATCCACGAAATGATCTCGGAGACAACTCTTTGCCAGCCTGCAAAGCCCGCCATCTCCTCCTGGGACGGCGATCTCACCTACGCGCAGCTGGATCTCTTGTCCACGAAGCTCGCCGCTCAGCTACAAGCCATCGGGGCCAAGCCAGATGAGGTGGTTGTTCTCTGCTTCGAGAAATCCATGTGGGCGGTTGTTTCCATGCTCGCGGTCGCCAAGGCCGGCGCAGCTTTCGTTCACATTGATCCGAAGGGCGCGCCCAAGAGGACTGAGTTCGTCATCAAGCAGACCAAGGCACGTATCGGGTTGGCTTCATTGGAGCAGTACGAGAATTTTGTGTCTCAGGTTGACACCATCCTGATTGTGAACAAACCGTCAGTCGTGGGATTGCCGACACCGAACGTGAATGACGTCGTCTCCGCTTCTGCGGAGCCTTTCAACACCCTCTACATCATCTTCACGTCAGGAACGACGGGCACACCCAAAGGGGTGGTGATTCAGCACAAGTCATTCTGTTCAGCTGTTGTGGCAAACAGATCGTGGCTCCAGATCCGGGCCAACTCTCGCGTCCTCCAGTTCACAAACTACTGCTTTGACGCTTCTCTCGAGGAGATCTTCACTGTGTTGGTCGCGGGCGGTTGCATCTGCATCCCATCTGAAAAGGAACGAATGACTGACATTCCCGGCTTCGTGGAACGCAAGAGAGTTAACTGGGCCGCTTTTACTCCCTCCTTCCTTCGAACTCTGGACCCGCATGACCTGAAGTCGGTCAAGTTCATCACTGTGCACGCCGAGCCCATGGGTCAAGATCTGGTGGCTAGATGGGCAGACAAGATACACATGCGACCAAGTTATGGCCCGACTGAATGCTCAGTCACTAGCACTGTTGGTCTTCGCTTCACGCCTGACACGGACGCCACAAACATTGGTTTTCCCATCGGTTGCCGAGGATGGGTTGTGCACCCCGACAACCAAGAGATCTTGATGCCCGTCGGCGCTGTGGGCGAGTTGCTTCTCGACGGACCGATCGTAGGCAAGGGCTATCTCAACGACGATGCCAAGACGGATGCTGCCTTCATCGACCCTCCTTCATGGGCTGTTCAGGCTGAGTCAATCTTTGGCAGCAGTCCGCCTGAAAGAAAGATGTACAAGACGGGCGATCTCGTCAGGTTTGCCGAAGATGGCAGTCTTCTTATCCAGCGCCGTAAAGATCATTCTCAAGTCAAGATTCGTGGTCAGCGGGTGGAGCTTGGCGAGATTCAGCACCACCTCAATAAGTTGTCCGGTGTCATTCAGCACAGTATGGTGTTCATGCCCAAGGTCGGCCTCCTCAAGGGCCGACTCGTTGCGGTGGCGAGCTTGACCGCTCTCTCTGCGGGACTCGATACCGGCAACTATGGTGTCCAGGCTCTGAAAACTGTCAATAAGGAAGCTCTAGGTGATGAGGGTCGCAAGAGAGTGAGCCAAACGTTGGACGACATCACCTCCATGCTGGAGAAGGACCTGCCTCACTATATGATACCGGAAACGTGGCTCATCGTGCAGAGTCTGCCTGTGCAACTGTCGCTGAAGCTGGATCGCCAACGTGTAACGAATTGGGTGGAAGGTCTTGACAAAGCAGTCCTCCAGTCGGTGCTTGAGCTAAGCCAGCACGCCGGGGCTGAGACCCAGCATGGGTCTGAGATTGAGGAAACCGTGCGAAAGATTTGGGGAGAGGTCTTAGGCATGGATCCTGGTGAGTCCGTGAAAATTACCACTGGAAGATACGATGCTAACAGTGCAAGACCGCATCGCGCTTGACCAGTCATTCTTCAGACTGGGAGGTGACTCAATCTATGGTAAGTTATGCGGATAATAATTAAACTCAAGGCTAATGAGACACAGCGATGCAAGTGATGCGGCTTTGCAAAACTGCCGGCCTCCACGTCACAACACAAGACGTCCTAGCCAACCCGACAGTGAAGCAACTCGCAGTCATTGCCACTCCAAAGCCTGTACCCGACATCATCGTGACAGCTCGGCCACCAATGTCTCGGGTCAACACCTCGGTCGCGTCGCCAGTTGCTACGCGAACCATTACCTCCGTATCTGCGCCAACCACCCCGAGAGAGCCCTTCCTCCCCATAATGCCAACGCCTCCTCGATCACCGGAAGAGCCAATCCATCACTCCCCGTTCGTCAAGTATCTCTCCGCTAGAGACGGCAATGTCGAAGCTGTGGTCCCCTGCTCACCATTTCAAGAGAGGATGTACCGGGCCTTCGTCAAGAAGCCTCAGAAACCGTATCTCTTCAACAGTCTTGTCTTGTTGAAAGGCATCGATGATGGTGCCGCCGTGAACCTCAACCGGTTATTTCAAGCATGGCAACAGACAGTAGACCGCCACGCCATTCTGAGAACCGTTTTCATTCTCGATCAAGCAGCAGGCAAAGTCATTCAAAAGGTCTTGAAGAGGCACAAAGCCGACATCGCGACCCTCTCAGCAATGTCTGAAGCGGACGCCATCACCCAAAGCCAAGGTCACCTAAACGCTACCCGCATGTCTCTCTTCAAGAATAACGCCCCGCCGTTGTCAGTGCGAATCCTGATGACTCTGGATCAACAGGTCTACGTTCACCTCGTGATGGGCCACATCGTCATAGACCACGTCAGCTTGGATCACGTCTTTGCGGACTTTGCGAGCTTTTACCGGGGACAAACACCGGCACCTGCGACGCTGCCTGCTGGATTCGGAAGCTACATTCAGCAGCTCTCACAGACCCGAGACATCCCTGCCAGCAATCAGTTCTGGGTCACCAAGTTGAAGGATGTTAAGCCGTACATGGTTCCGTCGGAGTCTATGGTAAACGGCAGCAACCATCACTCCATGGGTGCCGTCAACTTCTCTCTGGACATCACGGACGAGATGCGGTATTTCCTCCGTGAAGCTGGTATCACGCTGTCCAACCTGCTGCAATTCACTTGGGCGATGGTTCTCCACGTGTACACGGGCCATGCAACCATTTGCTTCGGCCATCTTGTGTCGGATCGCGACATTGACCTGCCTCATGCCGACGACATCGTGGGGCCGATGCTATCGCTCATGATAGCCCGGGCAGCCGTCAAAGACTCGACCGTGTTGGTGGACGCTCTGCGCGCATTCCAAGAGGACAGCATCCTCAGCTTGAGACACAAGATCTTTGATCTGACGGAAGTGGAGCGGCAGCTCGGGTGCCACAAGACTGGACTCTTCAACACCCTTGTCAATTACCGAAAGGTGAAGTATTCTGGAGGGGATGCGGATGTCAATTTTAAATCCGTCTGGAAGCAAGATCCGCACGAGGTAAGCCATCTATCCTTGTGATCAACGTGAATAAGCCCTATCCTAACACTGTTTCCAGCAACTGTTGGTCCTCGCTTTCAATGAGGAGCCTTCTAAACTCGATGCATCCTTGACTTATTACGAGTCTCTTTTCTCTAAGCAGACACTGAACACATTAGCGGAAGCTTACTGTCGCATTCTTCAGATGCTGGTTGGTGGCAGGCATAGGACGGTTGGAGATATGAAGGCTGTCTTGAACTCATAATTACTGATCGCCGAAGACCATGAGAGGATTTTAATAGATAAACATCACGTGTGCTAATTTAAATGGGAACTATGTTGCTGCTTCACGTTTACTTCTAGCTGTATATTGGCTATCGGTTCCCATTCGCCGGTGCACTTGGTCGTTGTGATACAGGCATTAATCGAACATTTGTGGAATCTAAACGCGTTACCAGCCTCGACCAGCACTCACATCTTTAATGATCTCCATGTCTCAATACAGCATCACTAGTGGCTCGGCCCAGAAAGCCGAATGATGGGTTACCGAAATGTGGGATGCACTTTATCATGGATAAGCTTATTTGGCCCCATCACAGCGAATATCGACGTCGAATGACAATATTCCTCCGCAGTGACTCTAGCTCTCTGTGGGAGCTCAACCCCAAACAACTCTACACGTTCAAATCGTGTTACTGGATTGCGGGCTTCGACCGGCACAATGGCGCCAAGTGTGGACAGCGAGTGGTTGCGCCTCCGACTCATTGTGAAGAGTTCGGACCGAAGTGGGTCCCCGCTTCAGTCCGATGCCGAATCCTTCGGTCCGCCGGCATCGTCCAATGGGAGGTCGAGTTTGTTCTCTACTGCTGTTTCCCTGGAAGCAATGAGCTCAATTACGAGTCCTAGGTCGAGCTGCGTGGTTAAACAAGTTTGCTAGGCGTTCGTCCAGAAATCGCTCCTATTCGGACTTTCTGACGACTGGCAACCCATGAATAGTTGCGTCGACACAGGCCTAGCATCGCACCGACAAGGGACATTATTTTGTTTTGTGTAGTAGAGCCTTTACGCTGTTCTGTCTCGTGAGAGCATTCAGTGCACCCTTCACTCAGGCATTCAGGCAGTCCAGGCCTTCCATTTTCTGTCATCTTCTTTCTACTATGATGATGCCGTCCGGTCCAAGTCAGAAGGAGGAGAAGTACTCTCTCCTGAAAGATGAGACGGGGAGAGAGTCCTACGAAGCAGAAGAAGAAGAAGCACCAAGACCATCGTCATCATCATCATCCGTTGATCAAGAGTCTGGAGCCATCAAAGTGAAGAGGCAGCTCCGGATACCATGGCAATTCGACCCGGCATGGAAGTCATGGTATCTCTTCGTCCCCCTCGGTCTCATCTTCTTCATCCTCGCGGGGCTGGCTTTCTTCCCGTCATGTGAGCCCTGCCGCAAACAAGACACTTCCGGCTACGTCTGCGCACCCAACGGCGCCCTCCCCAAAATCGCCCGCGACAGAGGGTGTGAGTTCGATACCATGTCGTTCAAATGGTACCCCAAGGAGGCCTTCAACGACAAGGACAACCAGGCTCTTCTCAGAGAGTTTCACAATCAGGGCCCGTGGCATAGGTACTACGATAAGGGCGGCAAGCACGAGATCCCGCCGACTAGCGAGGTTCTGACCGCGGGCTGGGTGTCGAGGAAGGAGCACACTTTCCACTGCATGTACACGTTAAGGCAGACGCACCTGTGGCTCCTCAACGGGTACGACGCCCCGTGGAACTACACGCACACGCTGCACTGCACGAAGTATCTGATGGACACCATTTTGGAGAACCCGCCGAAGGATTTCGATGACCTGACTGTTCACGGAACGCCGTGGCCGGAGCACCCTGATGTGGTAAGTCGAGTCGCGGGAGAATTGCTCTCTGGCACCGTACGCTAACGAGAAATGATTGTAGGTGAAGCCATACTATCCTTGCAAGCAAGAGGGACTGAGTTGTGAGTCGTGGTGAGAGAGGGCACGGAATTAGCGGTGAGGTTGGGCGTTTCAAGTACATTCATAGCATCGATCAAAGAGCATTTGCACGTCAATCGAGTGGCTGAAGAATCCATCAATTTATCTAGACTTTTCGCTGTTGCCGATTATCCGTGTCTGGAAAAACTTTGAGTGACGGCTGAAAAGTTCTGTTGCATCTTAATGATCGGCATATGATCACCCTGCGTCTATGCGCGGCAATCTTGGTGTAGGGTGACATTGGACTTGCATGGCGTCCATCAGGAACTTGCGAGGCTTGCACATCTGATGTTTGAATCTCTGGTCCAGATTTTACTATTCTGAGTTGCGTCTTATGAGGCGCCTAGAAAAAATCGCAGTTTGGGACTCTGTGGCCTAAGTTCAAGATCAAATAGCATGATAGATCAAAACCGGGTGTGAGCGGTCGCTGTGTGGACGGGGGTAGACCAGGCTGGCGGTCAAGATCCCCTGAACAGAGCCCTTTTTAGAATGGTTTGGTCGTCACATTGATCTCTCCATAGATTTGATTCCAATGAATGGCACAGGACATACACTCAAGCTTGAAAGCGACTGGAAGAGGGAAATGCATCGCTTTTGTAGTTTTCATTCCGAACTCCTCGCATTCGACACCCTTGGTGAACAGAGTCTTTGCATCACGATCATTAAGATACCGCCAAGACGCCAAGAACACATTAACCCAAAAACGGGACGAACAATGCCACGCTAATCAAAATCACAGATCTCTCTCGATGAGAAAAGCGCAGCGCGGATGGCAAGACCAGACGAGTAAAGACACATGGGCGATATGTCTCGCATGTCGAGGGAATTTCGCCGGGCATTTTCCCATTCTGCTCTTCCAATTTCGTCGATCGTAAGGCAGGGGCGAGGTAATTTGAGCAACTTGACGCGAGGCGAGGACTGGTGAACACCAGACCCATGTCTTCATAAATCGACACAAACATTTTCCGCCAATTAAGCACGTCGCAATCCAGCTTATGAGGGGTAATTGTGGGCCAAAACATGGGGGTGAGAACCACCTGAAGCGGCTGGACAGTCTCGGGTACAGTGAACCTTTTTTCTGGTCCAACATGAGAACGACTCAGCGCCAACGGCTTGCTTTTGCAGAGCCTGACTGACTGACAGACGGCCTCGCCTAGCTTCGCCATAGGGGCTAGGAGAATTAGTGATCAAGTCAAATCATTACGGCAGATGGCGGCAATGCGGTGTTAGATTGACAGCGCACCTGCACGCTCCAAGGAGGCGGCGACAGGCTAGACATTCCGTCACGTACGATTCTTGGTATTCTAATTACCTTGCCGCTCCCTGCATGTCTGAAAAGTGATCACAGCGGTTGCCTACAGAGTTGCTCCTCCCCCAGTCGTGTTATCCACCCGGCCGAGGCCCCTCTTCGGTAGGTTCATCCGAACATTCCTGTGTGGCCCAGCGAATAGGCGAGGGAAGCCAAGATAGGTGCAACGACCCAGGTCCATCAGAGCCAAAGGTCAACAAAGGGGCCGTGATTCGACCTGCAGGGCGTCTTCAATCCTTGAGCTGTGGGCACTCCTCACATGTAAGTAAAACAAAGAGCCAAATTACGTTGCACGTCATAGGGAGACAGCGCCTGCAGACGAGGCCATGCCCTTGTTTGGAAGGTTTGCCAATGACCGGGTCCTTATTTGAAACGGCACGCCAGCACGCGCTGTTGGCGCGCTTGGCTGGTGATAGCGGGCAGGTTTATTTCAAACATTCTAACGGACCCGAGGATGCTCATCCCGGGGGCGAGTGGGGCTGCCGAAGACCGAGACCAACACGGAGAATCTCTGGCCCCCGGTCTGGCGCCAACGGACCCCGGCCTATCGGTATGCACCCCTTAGGTGCTCGAGATTAAGGAAACTTGCTTGAGTGGGGGGTATTTCCTAATTGTTCAGTGCAAAGGATGCCAAGACAAAGACGGAGTGTTCCTGGTTGAAGAGATATAACATGAACACCAGAGCTGCTCCAACGCAACTCGTGTGTTTCCCTCTTTGTTTGTTGAGCCGCATCTTCGCTGCATTCCTTCTTTTTCGAGTCACCGCTAGTACGGTGTTTTGTCATTCTTTTCAGAAATCATCCTGTTGACCCTAGCGGTTAGCGTTCGTTCTCTCGCAACACCTACATTCACTTTTGGACATCCTCCAAGCCATTCCTTCACCCCGATCACATCCAAAACTCGAAACTAGAAGACACCTAGAAAGCGATTCTCACCATGCGTTACACAATCTCGGGAGCCGCGGCCCTTCTTGGGCTCGCCGGATCCGCCTCCGCCCAGCTCCGTGCCACGGCTTACACCGATCCCCAGACCGGCATCGACTTCCAGCGATACAAGCCCGACAGCTACCCCTACAGCTTCGGTATTGCCGTCCCCGAGACCACCGGCACCGACTTCATCGGTCAGATGGTTGTGCCCATCTCCACCAAGGGCAACTGGGGTGCCGTGTCGTTGAAGGGAGGCATGTTGAACGGTCTGCTGTTCGTCGCCTGGGCCGATGGCCAGGACATCGTCACCTCGTTCAGAATGGGCAGCGCGTACTCTAACCCCGACGTCTACACCAAGACCGAGGTCAAGGCGACTCCCATCGCCAACGGTACTTTCGTCAACAGCACCCACTTCTCGTACACTTTCCTGTGCAGCAACTGCGTCGACTCAACCGCCACGACCCTGGCCAGTGATTCGCCCATCCTGGGTTGGGCTTTCTCCGACACCAGCCCTACCACTCCCTCCGACCCTGCGAGTGCCCTCAACTACCACTCTGCTGGTTTCGGCCAGTTCGGTCTTGACATCGCCAGTGCCAAGTCCGCCAAGTTCGATGAGTGGTCCAAGTACGCCAAGGCTGTTGAGACTACTCCTGTCCCTGGTAACGGCACCACTACCCCCGTTCCCGGCAACAACACCACTCCCATCACCACCTCCAACAGCACCTACGATGTCATCGTCGTCGGTGGTGGCCCTGCTGGTATCATCGCTGCCGAGCGTATCGCTGAGAGCGGCGCCAGCGTCCTCCTCATCGAGCGTGGCCCTGCCAACACCGTCCCCCTGGGCTCTGACTTGGCTCTGCCCTGGAACGACACCCTCACCCCCTACGACATTCCCGCCCTCGGCAGCTCCATGACCTCCCTCTCTGGCATCAGCATGTGCAGTGACACTGCCTCCACCGCCGGCTGCCTGCTGGGTGGTTCCAGCTCCATCAACGGCCTCAACTTCATCCACCCCCCTGAGCACGACTTCCAGCGCTGGCCCAAGGGCTGGAACTGGGCCGACATGTCCGCCGCCGCCGAGCGTCTGTACGAGCGCAACCCCGGCACCACGGAGCCCTCTGACGACAAGAAGTACTACGACGACCTCACTTTCAGGGTCCTCTCTGGCCTCCTGAGTGGCAAGGGCTGGAAGGAGGTCGACTCCATCGAGTCCCCCAACGAGAAGCAGGCCGTCTTTTCCCGCCCCGCGTGGTCCATCAAGGACAACGTTCGTGCCGGCCCTGCTCGCACCTACATGCCCTTCGCCAAGCAGCTGCCCAACTTCACCCTCAAGCTCGAGACCAAGGTGATCCAGGTCGAGCGTACCGGCAGCACCATCACCGGCGTCCTCACCCAGGCTGCCGACGGCAGCAAGCAGATCATCAAGATCAACCAGGGCGGCAAGGTTGTCCTCGCCGCTGGTGCCATGTCCTCCCCCCGTATCCTCTGGAACTCGGGCATCGGCAAGTCGGACGCCCTCGCCATCGTCAAGCAGGGCGCGGCCTCCACCGGCGTCACCCTCCCCGCCGAGGCTGACTGGATCGACCTCCCCGTCGGCCACCACCTCCAGGACCACGCCCAGGTGATGCTCCAGTTCAACTCCCAGACCAACTTCACTGCCTACGGCTTCAACGCCATCGCCTCCAGCCCCGTCACCTCCGACCTGACCCTCTACAAGGAGGGCTCCGGCCCCATTACCCAGGCCGCCCAGCGCATGCATCTCTGGACCTCCGCTGAGGGCGCCGACGGCCGCACCCGCTACCTCCAGGGCACCGCCTCCGCCATGCAGAACGGCATCATCACCGTCCGCGTGTTCCTCACCCACGGCACCTCCACCCTCGGCGAGCTCGGTATCTCCGCCTCCGGCAACACCATCCTCAACACCAAGCCCTGGCTCATCGACACCGAGGACCGCAAGGCCATGTCCGACTTCGTCCAGTACTGGCTCGACCTCACCAGCGGCAGCAACTCCACCCTCAGCTACGTCACCCCCGGCGCCACCCCCGAGGACATCATCTCCACCAAGATGATCTCGGGCGACCACTGGGTCGGCTCCGCCAAGATGGGCACCGACGACGGCCGCTCCGGCAACGGCACCGCCGTCGTCGACCTCGACACCAAGGTCTACGGCACCGACAACCTCTTCGTCGTCGACGCCTCCATCCACCCGGACCTCCCCACCGGCAACACCCAGGCCATCATCATGATCACCGCCGAGCAGGCTGCCGAGAAGATCGTCGCCTTCAAGGTCAGCGGCTCCGGCTCCGGCTCCAGCAACTCGACCACCACCCCTGCGCCCGTGAACTGCAAGCGCTCCGCCAAGCGCGCTGCTCGCCAGGCCATGCGCTTCAGACGCCATGTTCACCTGCACAAGAACTAGGTAGCCCTCAAGTGCTGAGCGGACACCCTGTGGCGGGGTTGTATTAGTTGACGTCATGAGTCCCCCCGCCTCCCGAGCCTTCATCGTACATGTTTCCTTCTAGACTCTGTATAAAGTTTCTTTGCATCGTAAATAAAGCATTTTGGATCATGAACCGTTGGTTCCCTTTGAAGGAGATGAATGATGTTGTCATCTCGTGTGTTGCTTTGCACCTACCTTTAAAGGTACCCAAAGGCAAGTATAAGAGCCGATGCACCTGCATGTAGCGTAAACAAATCAACCTGATCATGATCATCGTCGGAAACCGATCAATGTACGTAGCGGGGTGCAAGTCAATTTTAATTTGTGGGCTGGCTTACGCGACTTTGGACACTGACCTGGGGTCACCCACCCAAGGATTCGGGTTGTAAAGCTGTTGTTGTCCACGCCTGTCGAATCTCTTGCCATGGCTCTTATGAGGCCTCCTATTTGCCTACACATTGCCCGCCATCTTCCCTCTGCTTACCCGTTACCTGGCTGCCTCGTTTCTGCTCTCAATCGTCTCAAAGACTGAAATATCTGGACCAGCCAATGGAAAGTCCGCCCCCTCCCGGAAACAACATGTGATCTAGTCATCTACGATTGTAAGCGCTGCGGGGAATATCCAGAAGAAAGTGCTTTAACATCTAGAATAAAACCTGGCCTGAATGTATTCACAGCGTCAGGCGATTGGCAGTGAGGAACGGGATGCAGACTTTTGGGCCCACGTTGTCCCTGAATTACCTAAGTACGACACAAGCAGAGTTGGAGATCGATACTGTCTCCAAGACAAGCATCTCAGCAAGTTTGCTGCGCCTCGATAGTCGACTCATGGTACAGATTCGCAGGATTATAAATGTCAGCAGGACCTCAAAAAATGAGGCTCTTCTCGAGCTTTATCCACATTTTGACACGCCACTAGCTCCTAGAACAATGGCAGATTCTGTAGGTCTGGCATCACGATCACTAGACTCTTCTTTGCCTGCCTAGCAGTCTAGCTTCTCATTACGCAGCACGGTACAGCGCATGGGGGTTCATGCCGAACGCGCGAGCGATTGCTTCCATCAGCTCATAGACTTAGATGTAATAGGTGCTTCGCGACTATCGCAAAGCGCTACGTCAAATAAAATCACAGATGAGCTTGAAAAGTCGGGCCTCGATATAGTCTGTACCCTTATAATAGACACCAGGCCGACATTGTATTCATCCAAGATCTTGGGGGGGCCAGTCGACTTCCTCGGTCCAAATACAAGAATCCGAGCTCTCTTACCACATCTCTACCGCTGAAGCCTGATATTTTTCGGGCTAGGATACTAAATTTCGGGTAAAATGCAACTTCTGAGAAAGCCAGCAATATCGGCACTTCTGTGCTGGACTTCGCTAAGCATCTGCTTTTGACCTCAAATATATAATAGACAGCTATAAATAGAACATAAATATAGGCCGGGTAAGTTCAAATTCACCTTAAGTTACAGATTTATTTAGACGACTAGCTTCTGCTAATTTAGTCCATGTTTGAGGTTTCTTTAATATTTGTTTGTCATAGTATTGGGAGTCTCATTGTAAAGGGGGTAATTTAGCGGAATTGGAACTAGCGCAAGGAAAACCGAAGCGATAAGCCAAATCAATCGCTCCCAGGCATACATATAGGGACAGAATGACCAAGAGTGCGAGTCCAGAGTCAAATCCATTGCGGCGATCACATTTGTCGCAATGCCACATCGCAGCATACCTGGCACGCTAGCCCGCTGGCTTGTCTGTTCGGCCATAATATGCAAGAAGGGCTTTCGTGACGGATGCTGCCGTTGCGGCCGCATATGCCTGCCATTTCTTGTTCTTGTGGCAGTCTGCGTAATCACAAACGCCCTTGACGACAATGCTTGGCACCTCATCCCACACGCCAGCCCCCTCCATCTCAAAGGCCATGATTCCATGCTTCTTAGCGATCCTGTCGCGGTCTTCGCTAGATTTCATTACCGTGTCGCCTGATCCGATACAGCCCATATGAATTTCGAAGCACTGGCTATCACTAAGCCTTCCTTTACACTCTAACTCTTCGATCTGCTCCAGTCGTTTTCGTGCTACTAGTTGTGTTGTATCGCAGCAAAGTTCGTCGCACGAGGCGGCCTGGGCCACCTCACACACAGACTCGGAACACCCGTCTTCAGCCTGGCTACGGTGTTTATGCAGATATCCCGCTTTGAACAGCTTGTCCTCCGATGTAGCTGGACGGCTATACCGTACCGGGTCTTTTCCTTGTATATGAGCAAGAACTTGCGAAGCCCCGTATCGAAGAAGTTCACTACCACGACTCGTCTCCAGTTTCAAAAGGAAGGAGCGAATATCTGGGTTGGATCGGCCCAAACTATCATTCCAATTACCCTTCACAGCAAAACCTCCCGGGTACTGTCGGCCGAGATCATACTGTATGATGGACTTGCTGATAATGACGTCTCCTAAAATGATCTCCTTTTCTGAATCAGAGTCGGGAACCCCACCGCAGATCCCGGTCAGGAGGGCTAGTCGGAGGCCGGTGTAACTCGATCGGAGGCTAGCGGTGGCACTTGCTGCCCTCACCTTGCCCAGGTTCGGCAAAAGTGCTAAGACGACGTTGTACTGTCCGATGCGACCGGTTGTGTAGGCATTCGGGTCACCCTGAGCCCTTCCGTACGGATCGCCGTTGTCATCCCAAAATTCGTCAAAAGCAAGCGCCGCAGCATTGTACTCAAGCGGTAGAGCACACACTACGGCAATCTCGAACTCGTCACGACGACTGGGACGAGTGGCCGCGACGATGGTAAGTTGCTTAGAGATTTCGCATGACGGGATATGAGATTGAGACGCCGCAGGTCCGCGTGAAGCCGTCAAATATTGCATGCTCGAAACTGGCTCTTCCATACTGTTCTGTGCACTGAAAGGAACATTTAAATCCTCCAAGTGAACTTGATATCCGTCCTTCAATTCTGATGCCAGGGGCTGAACAATACATGACAAAAGGTATTGCCGTATGGGGCCTTCCTCGGAAAGAGAGTTGCAAAGGAAATTGGAAGGCGGTTCCAACTTGATGCAAGATGAAATTACTCTGCGTAGAGCGGGGGATATGCGTTTGCAACTGTCGTATTCGCTCAGTCTTTTGAGGTCCTGAAGTTGCTGCCACGCTTGCCGCATGTTGATGTTGCATTGCTCCCACTCATTGTAGACTGACGTATGCAACTTACTGACAAATTTATTACCAGTGGCAATCTCAAGGAAAATTATGCCGAGACCTAAGATTACAGGGTGAGCGTGTGCCTGCATGTGATCCCGCAAGATTCTTTGGCCAGTGTGCGCTTGATGAAGATCCGCGGACAGATATGGCATCGTCAGAACTAGCGGGTCCGGATTGTTTACCTGGCGGAGGAAATGAACCCTATCGCTACCCCAAGATGACTTTAACCAGGGGCCCGGGTAGAAGAAAAGTAATGAATTTGCTAGTGTATAGCAGAGTATTAGCTTTTCTTTCGGGGTGTAAGTTGATATTTGGGCCGTCGAGATTTCATCTCCCAGGAGCTGCTGAAGCGATCCCATGCTCGTATGGTGGTCGGCATCGTCAGACAGATGGGGTGTTAGGTGCCACAATCTGTCCTTATCGACCAGAAAGTCTACTTGAAAGCCTCGGCTCTTCAGAAGCCGTTGACAAAGATCATTGTCAACGGGCTCCACGCCATCTCTAGTCTTTGTCCAGGAACTTATTGGATGTTAAAAAAGGGATCAGTCTCTCATGGGGGCACCGGGGGGTGTTACTTACTCAGCTTGATTTGTGGCCTCCACGTTTGTTACTTTCCACTCAATACTGTCCTTACATGCAGGCAGTAGGATCTCAAACTTGGCTGGTTGAAGTCTTCGAGGATCTGCCCTGGTCGATCCCACCTCTAGCAGAAGACTTTGGTGTTTGTTGAGACTAATTTTTGCCTCCCGAGGCCCACACGGTCGCGCAGCTCGTTGAACACATTGACATTGCCAATGCTGGTGCAGGAGGCCATAGATCTTGTTTGTCGTCTCTCTTACGCCGCCACTGGGATGCTGAGAAAGCTTCAGCTCTTCCATGTTTGCTTCCTGGCAATTACTGAAGTAGACGTTTAAGAGGTGCTTCGCAGCGAGCCTAACAGGCCGCAGGAATTTGTTACGTTTTCTTTCGGACGACCTCTCACCTTTGTGGAAAATCCGGATGCTTTTACCAAAGAGTTTCAAGTACTCGCTGCTCCTATCTCTTGCATTGCTTAGTAGATAGCCGCACTCGTCGTAGCCGCCAAGGCCCTGTGACTCGACGGACTTGGCCAGTGTACTGAGCTTGTCAAATCGCTCGGTTCCAGGCTCCTCTGCAGATGTGATCTCGAGCAAGGTAAGCTTCAGATTTCGCCAGGTGATTAAATGTATCAAACACCCTACCTTGCACGCTGTGAAGAGTCTAGACAGTGCGGCTGTTTTCGGCATTCGACTCTCCAGAGCTTCCAGTAGCCCATCTAAGACTTCTTCACGCAAGCCTAGGGTCCATTCGCCGTATGAGATGGATAAAACTTGTCCGACATTAACTATGTCAGAATAGCAGTCTGCGCAGTCGCGTGATAAGCTAGCATTCTGGATATCTTCTTCAATGCATTCTTTCGCGAGGGCCCCAAAGGCCGGAATGACCAGGCTGAGAAGCTGAAAACGATTCATACTAGGTTCAGAGTACCATTTGAAATCGAATGTTGAGTGAATATCAAAGAAGGCTTTCGCCTTGAATGGAAAACCACTGATTCTGAAACAAGGCTGAGCCTCAAAAAGTTCCGAGAAAAAGGAAGGGGGGGGGAGGAAGAGAATCTGGGAATCGTTGGCGAAAACGCGTGGCGGTGCGGGTCGTCATGTTCTTTTAATACGTCTCACGCCTACATCGGGCTCGCTCTTATGGAGGGTGGGGTGCGGCGCAGCAAATAGAAACTCGAGGGTGTGACTGAATACGTACTCATACTGTCGCAACACCATGCATATAATCACAGCAGCAATCCTTAGGATTGGTTCGCTTGGAGCTGCTGCTGACATCCTTCTCATCATCCTCCAGAGCGATTTGGTATGTGAGTAGCTAACCGCCCCCTCTTCCCTCCTTCTTCAATCCCGCTTCATCTATCTATGGGCAACCATGACGACTTCGAGCAATCAAGACAACGGCGAAGCGCATCCTGAGACCATCGCAAAGTTCAAGGATCTCACCCAAGCATGCTTGAAGGGCTTGAAGAGAGCGTTAGCTGAAGAAGAAGCTCAGGGAGCTATTGTGGCCTCAAGGAACGGCTTCTGGGCGTCCCGCCAATCCGCCGAGTTCAATGTGTGGTGCACTAAAATCGGAGTTAACGCTCGAGGCCTTCGCTCCATCGACGCCCGACTCAGAGACGTCCCTAATATATGTAATCTCATGAGACGATTGCTTCAGTCACTGGAAAGAGACCTCAACGGTGATTATTCGCTTTCAGGATGGTGTTCACAAGGGCAGAGCTAATCACGTCAACTCAGAACTAGTACTCCCCGCCGAGGCCAACCGGCAGGCGATAAAGACTGATAACTTTGAGCGTGAAGATATTTCAGATGATTCCTCGCTGTCATTTGATTCATTGCCCTCATCCGATCGCTCGGAATTCGAAAGCATCAGCGATGATGAAGCATGGGTGAAAAAGAGGAACGATGCTCTCCGTCGACATATTGAAGACACTATTGACCGACTCCATGGACACGTAATACAGATCGATAAGGCAGGGACTAAGCATCGTCGAGAAAGAATCGAGGTTTATCGGCAGAAGATAGGACCCACGATTGCCTATCATGAGTTCAGAAGGATAGCAATTGCGAAAGCTAAGAACCATTTCCCAAACGCATCCGAGAGCTTCCGCGAAAGGATAGCGGAGTCGTTTGCAAGGAGGAAGATCCGATTCCAGTATATTGAGAAGAATCAGAAAACGCGAGATATCGATGTGGTCATGCGTGAGGAAAGCTTACCGTGTGGTCTTGAGCGTATCCCGAGTGCCAAAGTTGCGGGCGGTTCCCGGGACTTGCTTCCACAAACAGCAGCGAGGAAGCAAGCAGTTGAGCTTGAACACCAACCTCAGCATGATCGTAATACGCTTTATCCAGCAGCGGAGATAAACACGCGAGATGTTGGTCCTCAGTTGGGGGCGGAGCGTCCAACAGGCCACGAGACAGTTGCGCACAAATTCCCAAAGCCGCCCGAAGTTACTGGATCCAGCTTTAGCTGTCCTTACTGCCGTGTGGAACTTTGTGGTTCCGAGGCCCAAACAGCCCGTTGGATGTAAGTGTCCATTTTAGTTATGATTTGCATTTGGGAAACTTGTGCTCCATCTACTGATTTGATTGCGAGGGAACTAGCGCACATGTTATTCAAGATTTCGAACCATACTTTTGCACAGTCGAAGAATGTACAGCACCCTTCGATGTACCAAACACCTTTGACGGCTTACTAGAGCACTTGCAAAGCCACGTTACCCAGCGATACCATATAGATTTGCCTAATGGGAATCATTACGATGTAGACGAAGAAGGCTTTAAGCAGTACCTCTCAACCCATGGCGACATATCCGTAGAAACGTCGTTAGCCATGAAAGAAACTTGTCGCCGAAAGGGTGTGTTCATGTTTCAGAGCTGCCCTTTCTGCGGGGGCTTTCCGGATGATGGTCAAAAACGCTTTCCACAACCAGCTCTTCCAGAGGGCCAAATGGAGTTGCGGAAGCACATCAAACAACACATGGAAGACTTCGCCTTATTCCTACTACCATGTAGGGAAGGTGAAGAGATTATTCCTAAGAGCTCTCCTGTCGTTGTAAGTTTGATTCCAGCTGTTTTTTCCTACTTGTTACTCTGCGGATGCCAATTTCTGTATTTATGCTAACCCCAGTGCCGGAAATTCAGCCTCAACACAAACTGGATCTCCTAGAAGTTCACGAGTCTCTATCATGGATTCACGGTTCCACAGACGTGGCTCTTCAAGAAGTAAAGCGGATAGCTGGTCTTACCATTGATGCACAAACACTACACACCTCTGCTGCTAATCTGCGTTTCATCACGTCTGGTGATCGTGGGAAAAGTCCAGCCACGACAACACATACATCCGAGCCTGGTTACACCAAGCAAGAACGCTATGAAGCTGAGTTTCAAAACAAACATTGTCCTCATCGGTCCGATAGATCCCTTTTGAGGAAGGCGGTGAAAAGCACAGGATATTCCTACGACTTGCTCGTCAATATGTCGCTAAGAGATGATACTAGACGAGTAATGGATCGTTTAAGCCAGTGCTTGGATCAAGAAGATATGCCTGGGGTCCAAGGTACGCTTCTGAGGTGCTACAACATAGCTAAATCATTGCTGACGATGATTACGTTAGGAAAATCACCGCCCACTCCCGAACGCTTCAATGGCGTAGTGAGACACGTCGATCAGCCGAACTTCAAAATACAAGGTCAGTCGCTAACAGAGAGGCAACCGTTCCTACAAGCTTGGAGCTTTCCACTCCATAAACCGGGGACACCGGCTGATTGGATTATCTATGGAGTTTAGGCCCAGAAGAACGACAGTGCCAGTGCAGAACACTGACCCCGTTCAATTTCCACAATCAAACCAATCTCCGTATCAGCGGGCGGGGAGAGTTTCCTGGATGCACGCACTATGTCGCAGTCTCATACCGCTGGCAGAGAGGGGAAAATCCATGGCACTATTCACTCTCAGGGGATGTTTCAAGAGACAAGAACAATGCTCCGACAGAAGTCATTCAGCGCTCCGTCAAGTTTGCCGCTCATTGCAATATACCTTGCGTCTGGATCGATCAGGAATGCATTCGACAAAACGAATCGGAAGAAAAGGAGTTCGCTATCCAGTCCATGGACTTAGTGTATCATCAAGCCGTCGTATCAATTGGCCTCATGGACACCAGACTTGAATCACAGGCAGACGTCGACACGATGGACCGGATGTTACGCCTTGATCCTTTGACCCCAAGTCAATGGATGGAATGTCTGAACCTCCTGGGGCGGTTAGCCAAGGACTCGTATATACAACGTGCGTGGATCTACCAGGAGTTGGCCGCAGCTGGTCATCGTATGCTGCTACTTTTGAGATGTGATCCTGCTTTCAAGCGGGGATTTAGATACAGACGGCATCATCCACACCTCAGTCCCAGGGTCCCAGGAGAATATGACATCGTTGTGTCTGAGCTTGCAATCGCGATTTCATTCGTCCGGCAATGGCCAGAAGTCTCAGGATGGACCTTACCAACAAATTTAGATCTACGGTCAATGCATACTGCCAATTATCTGAACGACTTCGTCTGGGGTCGTGTCAAGATTCGAGAGATCCCAGTAAGCCTCTCCAGCAATGGTATACATGACCCGACATATCGGCAAGCAACATCTGCTCTGTTGGCACTGCTGAACCTCGGAAAGCGAGCCAACTCCAGAATGACCGATCGTATTGCGATCCATGGCAATCTCTGTTCATACAAGACTAGAATCGACACCCGTCGGGTTTCAAACACCGAGTTCAGCACAGCTGTATGCGCCTTAGCTTTGTTGAACGGGGACCTGTCTTTGACAGCCGCATACAATGAAGGACTCCAAACTTTCAGCTGGCTTCCTATGAATACATCCCTAGAGATACTCACGGAAGCTCGGGAGCTTGATGCGTTGAATTCATTTCGCCTGGACCATGCCGAACTCACAGCTCAGGGCCTGAACCTGAAGGGTTATCTATGGGAAGTTCGTCGCGATATCCGTACCAATCGCGAGCAATTCCTCAAGAACTACCACCAACGATATTCAGAAGTCCCCCATCCTCTCAGACGTCCACCCCACTCCAGGAATGGTCTACCTATACCTGGCTATGAGCCCTTCCTCAGACAGGGAAGTGTCAACCCAAAAAAGCTACTATGGGAGTACATTAAAACATTGCACTCATGTATAGGATACAGAGATCTGGTACGAATGCTTTATCATTGGCTTATATCATTCTCCGAGAAGATACATCGCAAATCTGAGTCCCGCCTGGTCATGGACCCGTTGGTGAATGACCTGTCACTCCCACCAGACGTCGTACCGTTCGACGCCTCGAATACTTGGGAGGACCTTGGCATTCCCGACGATATCGAGATCGGCCCTGATGCACGGTGGTTCGCTAAACGTCTTTTTGGACAGCCAGAAGGGCCTGTTTGGGTCGGAAAGCGTCTTGGTGAGAATGGAGCGATTGACGAAGCCGACTGCTGTATCTTCGACTGCGATGGACCCTGCATAGTTTTTACGCCCAGCTGTGCGTCCCTGGAATCCGACTGCTACCTGAGGGAAAGAAACGTGTCGTGGATCGTCGAGAAGAAGGAAGACAGCAATGGCCGCGTTAGCCTCCGCCCCCTGCGTATGGTGCAGGGCGTATTCTCAACAAGACATGCCGAGAAGAGGGACTGCTGTCTTCTGTGGGATGTGGACTCATCAACCACGCATTCCGATACACAACAAGATTCTTCCGCGTCGCCGAAACCAGCTGAAGCAACTACTCTTCCTTCAGAATCTAGCGTTGGGGACAAAAAGCACGACGCGCCAGTCTCAAACGCCAGTTTGTCTTATCTTCAAAAGCCACATGTTGAAGAAGAGCTTCCTGTAGCAGAGTTGGAGGCGATGCAATGTCCTTTCAAGAGCTTCGATGATGATTTTGAGGACGTAGTAATCTGCACCTGCTGCGACAAAATCATCAATGCAGCTCCATTCAGCTTTTGCGCTGACTGCAGAGTGAGTCTCTGCGAATATTGCCGCGTGAAGGATTTAGGCTGCGCTGGCCGCCACACAATGCAACAGTCGTTCTTGGTTGAAAAGCGAATACGGTGCCCTTTAGATCGTGTTGTGCAGTTGGCGCTCGAAAGAGAAGACGAAAAGCTGATCCGAAACCTTTCTCGACGAAATTATTTGTCGCAGCCTGATGAATTGTCTTTGACGGCGCTTCATAAGGCAGCTATGATGGGGAAACTTCAGATGGTCAAGCTTCTCACCAGTCTGGGCTTGAGGGACATGGAAACCGACCCCATGGGTAAAACTGCTCTGAATTGGGCAGCAGAACTTGGGCACATGGAGGTCTGCGAATATCTCATCGCACAGGGATCCGACCCCCACGCTCAAAACAACTTCGGACATACACCTCTTCATTCAGCAGTTTTCCATGGTCAGATCAACGTTGTGAGAGCGTTGATCCCTAGTTACGGAGTCAACACTATTATGGTCAACCATGGTAACGAAACCCCATGGCTTACGGCAATAAGACTTGACAAGCCAGAAATCTGCCGGCTTCTTGAGGAGAACGGACTGAACCAAATGGGTGTAGATATTACTGCACGTGTGCTTAAAACAAAAGCTTTGGTTGAAGGTCCAGGCGCAAGCGAAGAGTCAGAACAGCTCGTGAGTGGCAATGACGAAGCAAAGCCAGACATAACCAAAGTGTGCAGCGACAGCATCTGTTGGTCCTATGAACAATCAGAGCTTCCCTACCTGCAGGTTGAACTTCCTTCATGCGAATTCGTTCAGAAGTTGGTTTTTCAGTTCTGGTCCCGCGATGAAGGTGAGCCAGCAACAGCTGAAAGCTACAGTTCCGCCGATATGACGTTTTGCTAATGTAAAACAGGTCCAAGTGAGAGGAATAGGTCTAGGGAAGAGACATACAAGGGATCGCATACGTGGTTCGAAGTTGGCAACATCGAAGAACATGAATCACAGCGTGAGGAACACAGATACATAGTGCAACGGAACTTACGAGGGAGAGCAGCGCTCAAGCACCATGTTAAAACGTGGGACATCGCCTCAAGTGAGGGGGGGGTTGCAGATGAGATTTTAGATTGGATGGCAAGTCTGCGAGAAGGCACGAAGTTGGGCATCTTCCCAAAGGTCGGACGTCCTTGGGGTGAGAACCATGTTTTCAAGGTACAGCTGGATGTGTATTTATGCCATTGATGACTTGACTAAAAGTTATTTGCGGTCTTATCTTCTATGTCCCGTATTCACACTGGCCAAGGATCGTTCGCAATGACGAGCGAAAAATAGTAACCCTATAAACCTTAAATATAAGGTGGCTGATGCATACCGGACGTAGCAGCATGCCCATCATGGGTTCGACCCACCGGAAAGTCAAGTACGGTGGCACAAGTTGATTTGGAAAGATGCTGCGTCTCTTTGATTTCCCAAGCCGGAGTCATGAAACTCTACCGGCAGGGATTGAAGGAGCCGAGTCGACGGCAATCCGGAAACAAGTCAGCTTTGGACGGCAGAAGGGCCCTCGCAGCCAGAGTAAACAGGTGTCCGTGGAACGAAAACGAAACTTTGGGGGTCATCCCAGAGCTTAGAATGAAGAGAGTGCATACTGAGACTCAGGCGTGGCGGAGAGGCTGTTTGGATGGTTGGGTCCTGACGTCTTTGGCGCAAGTGTGGTTCAGTGTTAGATGATACTGAGTTTCGGGCTTTTACCGCTAGGAGAATAGCAATGTGTTGAACCTATATGAGCACTTTCCACCAGCTGTCCGAAGAATGCTAGCACACAAGACCAAGCCACTGAAAGATGTGGTGAGCCGACTTCTGCAAAATGCTCCCCGACTTGGTGTTCACATTCAAAGACAAGACACAATAGATCACAATTTGAAATTATGCAGTTAGTGATTCGATTAAACGCTCCGCTGGTGGCATACTCTCCAAACCTCTAAACGCTGACGACTGTAAACTTCAAGCACAGGTTAGCCAAATTCGGGTTCCGAGTCAGCTCGAACGCCCCGTTTGCTGCCCATATTACCACTTCCGTGATGTCCTTCACCCCAAGCACCTCCTTGTGTTGACTCAGCATCCAGGCTGTTGCAGAACCGTGAGTGCTTCCCAGAATAGCAAGGCCCTCGTCGGTATCCATCTTGAATGTAATTCGTTGGTCCCATTCAGGAACCTGGGTATATTTTGCCCTACGTAAGGCCTCCATCACAATTTGGAAAGTCTTGTTGTAGATAACGTGCGAATGAAAAACGGCCTTAAGGTTCTTGGGATCGTCACCTCCAGATAGACAGCCGTCTCGCCACTGGAAGTAGGCGATATCGGATGAAGTGTCCAAGTCGGGGATATCCCCCTTCCCAGTCTCGTTCTTCGCATAGGTAGGGCTAAAGTTTGAGTCGAAGATGAATACACCAGACTTTGGATTTACGACGTTGGTGTAATGCGCCATCGTGGGCTGGCAGGACGTAAATTAGTACAAATAGAACAGTCGGGGGTATTGTGATCTTGCTTACGTATCCCGTTTGGCCATTCGCCTTTTCGAACTCCCGGTCGTGGACGAGATTCCACAATGTGTTCTCCGTTGCGTCGACTGGCAAAGCTGGGTCCGCGAACGCGGGGCTCAGTAGGTTCCCGTAATCAGGCGCGCGACCGCCTGCGTATGGGAAGAAGTAGACATTCGGCGTCCAGCCCCATTCCAAAACTTCTTCCGGCTCCTGGAATGGACTGGCAACTGTTTGTCCGCCGTTGTATTCTTGCGCCTTTGCGGGATCCAGCGGCAGGAGACCCTTCAACCATTCACCCTTGTCGGCACGGCCTTCATAAGTATCGTCGAAGTAAGGAAACGCTTGTCTCACCCGCTTAGCGAGCTTTCGGTCGGACGCAGCAGGTGCGGGCGATGCGCTGGCGGAGAGCAAAAAGTTAAAGAGTGAAAGCCATAGGAGCAATAGACGGAAAGTTCCCGGCACAAACGAATGAATAGTGCGAGACATTGTTGAAAGTAAAGACTGACAGATAGTTGGACGCACACGCAACACACAGGGCAAACACCACACAACCACACACGATAGTGTGTGTGTGGTACTCGAATCCTTTAATAGGCAGCTTCAGCGGAAAAGAATGATCGGCTTCGGACGTTTCTATCATTGGAGAATATCTGGAAAGTAGATTAACGGACCAAGCATGGTGCCGTGGGCCCGGCGGAGTGGGGCCGGACTGGCCGTTCCTTAATCAATTACGGACAGGCCCGTCCATGCTTGACTCGTCCCTAAGCACACATGTGCAGCTGTATGACCGGCCACCCCGCAGCCGCAGCACGCGGTAAGCAGAGCTATTGTTGGCTCAAGCCCCTATTTTATTGAAATAAAGTTCAAGACGCCACCTCAGTACTCAATGCACAACCAACTTAATTAAATTGCGCACTTTGGATGAACATGTTCATAGACGTTTACGTTTATTTTGGTTCTCTTGCCAAGCGGAAAAGTAATGACGATTAATGGGCATATATAGTGCTCAAGCGCCGAAACTACGAAGCCGTCGTTTAGTCCAGATCAGCGCCGGTCCTTCATGATCAGGCGGTCGTTGATCCGATTTCATTTTATAAGTGACCTTTTTCCTGTCTGGATTAGTGGGCCCCAAGGCTTTGTGTATTCTTCATACCCCCTTGCTTGGTCCTCATCTATATCTATGGACACCTTACTGTGTATTGTACCTCGGCTTCTTCGTACTACCAGACGACTATCTTTGCAGTTAAGAAGCCAAGAGAAAGGAATTCACGTATGCAGGCTCGTTACAAGGCTCCGTTGGCCAACAAACACGCACGACTATCTTACGCATCCTGGAGCACATTGAAGAACCTCGGTGGACACAAGAGTCTCATTTCATGTTTAGCCGCCTCTACCGCAAGCAGTTGACAAGCATGGTGATATTCCTTCAACACGTGAGCGTTTGGTTTCCAACAGCATTTGAGAAAAGCAGCACAGAAAAATGCAGCCAAGGACAGGGGTTGGCAATTTCAGAGCATAGGTTGGCGATTGAAGATAATTATGCTGTTAAAAACGCGGGTACATATGTTTCTCGTCCATCAAACGCTTGCTTGTTGAGCGAGAGGGCCAGGTCTCTCTTTCATAATGTTGTATCGCGTTGTAGATTTTGCAGTCCTGCCCAAAACCCAATTCTGACCGTATTTGATCGGGACCGACAGCCCCAATATGACCCTTGACTTCCCTCTCAGTCTCAGGAGGTGGTTGATCTGGACACCCAACCTCAATGGATACATCGACTGCCTTTTGAGATGATGCTTGGGTAGTTAAACTACTTCTTTGCATCCTTGAACTTCCCACAAGACGTTGGAAATTCGAAGCCATGAGGAACTCGAAGTCCTTGGGACAAGTTGAATCATCCGCACTAGCTTTGTGATCGAAGATCAGGCCCTTCCATCCCGATAGCGCGCGGCGCATCTCGTATACCCTGTGCCAGTCCTGGCGACATTTAGTATTGGAGTGAAAGATTGGAAATCTCTTATGAACACGTGTGCTGGAAATGTCAGTCAAGATATTCATGATCGCATTCAGCTTTGCTTACCAAGTAGGAGATGATCTCAGCATCCTTATGTCCACAGTGTCCAGCCACTCCTTACTTTCCCCCCAGAGGTAAGCAACCACAATCCATTTCCCAACACTGCTGTCAGACTTGCTGGGATTTGGTGGTGCAAAAAGGAATCGGCGGCCCCATTTTTGTTGTTCTTTGTCATAGGGAGCGATATCAGATGGCCGTTGGAGAGCTGGCTTGTTTTGTGGAACAAGACTGTCAGCCCACGACTCGAGGCTGATATCATTTTTCAGCTGATGCGAAAGATCTACCAGCATGAATCTGAGGAGTACACACCACGGTGAATCCTTCTGCGCGGATGGGTGATCGAAGCCCCGGGCCACATGGTAGCAGGAAATCATCCACTGAAAGGGGATGTCTTTGTCGTAGACGTGGGGTGACGTCTCTGCAGTCGGATGTCGAACGTTCCACCAAGGGCGCTGCTCCACCGGACGCTCGGGGTATTCCCATTGAATAGTTTCATACGCTTGACGAGACATAACGGCATGAAAAGGTTGAAGAGCTGAGCGAAGGAAGTGAGAAAGAAGATCTAAGACCTGGATGATGGGTGGGATTCAGCTTTTATGTCAAATGACGTGGAGCCTGCGTTCTTAAATTTATGGTTTGTCGTCAATTGACTAAACCTTGTAAACCTTTGAGGGCTTGTTCACAGCTCACGCAGAACTACCTTGATAGGAAGTAGTTTAATTATTAGTTATGGAGCCTGATGTCAGGATGTCAATAAATCGGATTACAATGACTTTCAAGTATATCAACCTTGAAGATTGGGATGAAAATGGGACTAAAGTCGAGGGCAGCTTGATAGTCCTAGATTTATTAATATGGACGAGATTAATGAACTTAGTCAGACATCCTTCTTAACTTTGGAGAGAGATTGAGCAAGTGGAGGGTGTTTCTCCGTGGTCTATGACTGTGTCTCAAATGAATCGGCTTCTTCATTTCTATCTGAACGAATCGTTACTTTATTGAATATGGCGTAGCTACCTGAACATCTTTTTCTAACAGTGGGAACGAAGAGAAAATGAGAAGACTCCGGCGAGCGCACAAAACTAGAGAGGGCTTGTGAGCTATAGGTTTCCACCTGGCTGTAGAGAAGACTTGTACTGGCAGACATCGGCGATCTGGGTCGGCCTCTTCCTCCAATCGGTACGTTTCTACAGTCTGTAGAGAAGACTGCCAAGACGACGCCGCAGCCCTGGGCCCATTGCCACATGATTGCGCCCATGCTTGTGGCGAGTCTCTTCGCCGCTCGCGGCAGTTTGTCTGCATGCTGCGGACCATGTGCGCGCCGTAGCCTTGAGCCCTGACGGCTTTTTCACCGTGGAAATTTACACTATCATGCCCATTCATCGCTCCGACGCTGGGGATTTGTGCTCGGCAGCGGGCGCGGCTGCTATCCAGTATTGATCATGGTGCCGGTTACCGGGAGGGCGATGGTGGGAAATACGTACAGTGAGGTGGGAATGTCGAGAAAGGTTTTGTAGATTTTGAATACTCTGGAAATCCAGGATGCGAGTGATGGAATCGGCAAACATGCCATGGGCGGTAAAACGGCGACGATGAAGAGCAGACAACAGCTTAGGAAACGAGCTTAGCCCCTGCAAGTAACAACAAGTCGAGTTCCGACGAGACAGTTGTGATGATCTCAGGCTGTTACGCGTCCCAAGCTGCGCAAGATAGACATCATGGGGATGGAATTGGTGAGGCTGTAGCTGCTGAAGGGAGTAATTAGTTGTAGTAGTGTGGATAGAAAGCTGCCTCGGTAAGCAAAGCGACTCGCGCCCTCTTTACAGACCCTGTATCTGGATAGCAAATTTATGAAGTTTGCGGCGGACCGCAATGGTGCGTGTGGATTTCAACCCACACAACGTCTTCGACAGACTCCAGCACCCGTCAATACTTGGCTATACTTTAATCTGCTGGCCCAGAAGCCCATTTCATAATTTCTAAGAAAATCCGGGTCTGCAGCTGCTTGATATTTCACGACTCCATTCTCGTTTATATTGGATCGTGCCTCTGGGAATTGCTGAATAATCCTGTTTGTAGAAGCACCTTTTAAGGGGAGAAGAGGAAGTCTCGTATTGTCAAAGTTGATAAATTCGAGTAAACATTTCAAAAGGTTGTCGCCTACATTACTGTACAGGCTGCACCCGTGGCCTCAGTTTGGCTCTCAGGCTTCTCAATCACGACGGCCTCGTCTTCAAAAACCTCTTTCATCTGAGCTTCATCAGCTGTAGGAGCGATGGCCCCATCCTCAGAAGACACATTGACAGGAGCCTCGTCAACTGTCAGAAGTGACGGATCTCTCACACACGGACACGGCCCCGGCCGCTGTCGCTTCTCCTTAGGAACCTGGAATTCTTCACTCATCGACTGCCTGAGGTTTGGGTGGATTGATGCAGGCTTTCTCTTCAATGCCACCGTCGCAAAGGCCGCGTAATCTTCGTCATCAATTGGCTCATCGAACACCTCACGCGCCACGCCATCTTTAGATACCTTCTTCTGATAGACCAAGTGCCAGACCTTCTCGATGAGGCCTACTGGGAACAGGTCATTTGGCACCCTTTGTTCGACCTGATGGTGAACATCCTGGCTGGGGCAAGGTTAGCCAACTTCGCTCCGTGTCGGATTTGAGATGCGGATGGGTGTGGCTTACCGTATGATTGCGGAGAAGGTTGCCAGGCGTCTGATATCAATGCTGTCTACCCACTCTTGGGTCTCTCCCCATACGTAGGCAGCTATAAGCCAATTGCCAACGTCCAGGTCGCCAGGGTGATGGGGTGCTAGATCTGTGAACAAAAATCGGCGGACCCATTTCTGGTCAGGCCCGTCCGTGGGACTTTTCAGAGGCTGCCGTGTCCACGAGGCTGGCACTACATGCTCCATGTCGTCCCATGATTCTAAAGTACCGTCGACTTTTTGCTGATGCGGGTCGATAATCATCGATATGAGTAAGAGACGCCAAGGTGAGGCGTCTGGTCGGGTCTGGAAGCCCGGGGCGACATGGTAGGATGAAACTTTCCATTTAAAAAGGCCGTATGCTGTCTCTTTGATGTCGGCATTTAGGATGCCCCAGTCTGGAAGATGATTTGGGGGAGAAGGACTGCGGCCTTCACCCTCGACGGTCTGGGTTTCTGAACGAGACATGTTGGCGATGATGGTACGGGAGGAGAATGTTGAATTAACTTGGGAGGTGCCAGAAACGACTGCTTAAATATTGACTGGGAAGCCACCTGGGTCGTTTGGTTACAAATTTCGCAGCAGACCGCAATGGTGGGTTTGAATTTTCAGCCCACACACGGTCTCCGACAGCCTCAACCGTCAATATTTGGCCACACAACCTTGGGCAAACGGCAATTGAACCAAAGTTAGAATTAAGTGGAAGCCATCAATGCAGGAAGCTCATTAAACAAATAGTGAAGCATCTTGACCGTCAAACAAAAAAACAGTTGAGGAGGCATCATCCGGACCGATAGAAATTCTGTACATGTCTGGAGCGAGATTCAATCTCTAGCAGCAGACACATAGACGGGTATTCTTCAAGATCCACGATGTCATAGCTGGATCAGAGGAAGCAATGCTGTTAATGTAAAGTTTGAAGGAGAGGGAACCTGGGTACTTGGTACATAGATGAGAGATAAGCATCGTATTACATCCATAGCTGGCTGCGCTTGAAATGTTGTCTTGCCTCTTGCTATGGTAGGAAATCAAGATTCCCAATCTGTAACTTGGCATAGATATCTCAGAGAAAATGACCAACTTTCAATTACAGCTCTTCTTCTCAGTTCATTCCTGTCATGTTGGTGATCTCTCATTATTTCCCTTCTTCCTTTGTCCCTGTGATCCGCATTGTCCTTTGTCTTATCTAACTAACGATTGGGAATCTTCATTTAACAAGACGAAACAGAAAAGTCCGCTCACTTGACATATCAATCTTCGCTGGTTTTGTTAAATATAGCAGCCCAATCACCATCAACCGTCAGTACTCAGCTCTGTGCAGGTAATAATTGGCTGCAATAAGACGTCCAAACATGACAGCACGCCAGTGACATATGCTCCAGAACCCCTCCGAACCCCACAGACCCGTTCCAGGTCTTCCCCTCCAGCGGGTGCAAGGGCGCTAATGTTAGTGCCGGTCCGCACGGACCATTCCAGCATCATCTTTCTGAGGGGCACGTCCGTCTTCCATCTTTCCACCCTCCCGCTTTGCAAAGACGACCAGACCCAAACACTTCAGTGCGCCTCACTTGACCTCACCACCTTTTAACTGCGCGTGCCCACGAAGAAGTTTTGAGGGAAGACACCTAGGACGACGACAGGAGTGAGAGAAAGCATCAATACCAACAACAGCAGTTCAAATACCCCATTCCATCATCAGACAACCAGGCCACCCACAATGACGAGCCCAAAGGAGAGGCGAATCCTCAAGGAGCTGAACGACATCAGGAGTGACACGGACAAATCTGGCGTCTTCGCCGAGCCGATCCAGGAGAACAACGTATTGCACCTGAAGGGCACCTTCCCCGCGCCTCCCGACACCCCCTACGCCGGCGGCATGTACAAGGTCGACATCAAGATCCCAGACAGCTACCCCTTCAAGTCGCCCATCATCAAGTTCGACACCAAGATCTGGCACCCCAACGTCAGCTCCCAGACCGTAGGTCTTCCCTCCCTCCCCTTCGTGCCATCAGCTAACAAATCCCCCCCGACAGGGCGCAATCTGCCTCGACACCCTCGGCTCCGGCTGGTCCCCCGTCCAGACGATCAAGACGGCCCTCCTCTCCCTCCGCATGCTCCTCGAGTTCCCGAACCCCAAAGACCCGCAAGACGCCGAGGTCGCCAAGATGATGCTCGAGAACCCCGAGGCCTTCGCGAAGAAGGCGCACGAGTGGGCCGTCCTGCATGCGGGCGCGCCCTCGAAGGACTTTGACACGACAAAGTACCGCCAGGAGGTGGCCGTAACCAAGGGCGACGACTCCCAAAGGTGGGTTGCTGAATGGTCGAGGAGACACCGGCAGGAAGGACATCCGGCTGACAGTGGGAAAATAGGTACATGGGCTTCAACAAGGACCTCGTCGACCGCTTCGTGAACATGGGCTTCGAGGTCGACGCCGTCGTCGAGGCGTTCCTCTTCGTGGGCATCGACCGCAACAACGGAGAGGACTACGAGCTGGAGGAGGCATACATGGGCGACGTCACTGCCCGGCTCCTCGGCGAGCAATGATCCCCGCGGTTCCGAAAACAGCGACATCACTTTCACATCATCGCAGCAGGGGAAGCATCACAATGAAAGGGAAATGGAACTTGTCGAGAGGGGTGGATTGCATCGAATAGGGAGTCACATTAAACATCACCTTAGAATCAGGGCGGGTTGCGCATCAAACATGGCTGGCGAGCGGACGGGGAGGGGGCCGGATCTTGCTTTTTTTTTTCCACGCACAAGAGGGGAGAGGACTGTGCCGCGACGCATGGACTCGGCATACATATTCTTTTTTACGAGGCTGCCGGACTTTTTTGTCTTCCCAAACTTCATGGCGGCACGACGACCACGCAGCGTCCATTGCATACGTTTCGAAGGGCGGCCCCGGGGGTTAGGCGGGAATTAGGCAAACGGCCGGAGCGCTCTCCCTCCATCAGACATTGGCTAAAAGTCACCAGAGACGGATGTTTCTTTACCTGCATCACGGACATGGCGTTTAAAGGATTAGGGAGTTTATAGTTGGAATCGCATGGGGACAATCTCACAGTCGTCTTTTAGTTTCTCGCTTCTCCAAATTTCAAGCTTCACTTTCTCAAAGTAAAGCATTCTCATGTCCCTCGTGCAAAATAAATTGAGGCCCAAAAACCCCCGCAAGCGAATGTATGGAATGTAGCATCCAGCGCTTCCAGGCCGCAAGGTCACATTCTCCGATTACGGATCCTCCTTACGGTCAGGCAAGGCTGTCTGAGGCGTCTGCCAAATGCTTGCATCCATTGATCCGGCGTCTGCCCGCCCCAGTTTTCCATCTGCGTCGGGCCGGCCCAGGCGCGATTGTTTCCCCTCGGGGTTCGGAGACGGACGACCCCTGGCCCATCCCCTCCACCCCCGGTATGGGGAGTCGTACGACGGGACGAATTAGATGCGGGAGGGGGGTAGTTTTGTGTAGCAGTCGGCAAGTACGCCATAGCAGCAAAATATATAAGGACTTCCACGATACACGGCGCACGCGAGGAAAAAACTGGAGCATTTCCTCTAATTCTTTCTTAAATTTCCCCTCCCTGCCCAGCGTTGCCGAATTCCAGTCTATCAAGTTTCATGGTGGGGGAAGCGGCGCGGCGGCAAACATCTCGACGACGTACACACATACGACACACGATGCAGGAAAATCGCCTCGTTTCCTCCACGCCCGGATGAGCGCGCCTTTGGCACCGCATCGGCGGACTGCTACCACGCTTCAAACAGGTCTCTTTAACATGTTACATACACAGGTTCACTTAGTATTTTCCTCCTCTTCTTTACGGGTTCGTCCACGCAGGAGGTTGGTTTCATCGAGAGTTCTGAACGTCGAGCGATTTACAGGAGGTCGCGGCGGACGAACTCGTCGTACAGGGCCTTGCCGAGGCCGGCGGGGGAGGGCTCGACGATGACGCCGGCGGACTTGAGGGCGGAGATCTTGGAGTCGGCACCGCCCTTGCCGCCGGAGACGATGGCACCGGCGTGACCCATGCGGCGGCCGGGGGGCGCGGAGATACCGGCGATGAAGGAGACGACGGGCTTGCCGCCGTTGACGGTGTTGTTGGCGCGGAGGAAGTCGGCGGCGTCCTCCTCGGCGGAACCACCGATCTCGCCAATCATGATGATGCCGTCCGTCTCCTCGTCCTTGAGGAAGACGTTGAGGCAGTCGATGAAGTTGGTGCCGGAGAAGGGGTCACCGCCGATGCCGACGACGAGGGACTGGCCGAGGCCGGCCTGGGTGGTCTGGTTGACGGCCTCGTAGGTCAGGGTGCCGGAGCGGGAGACGATACCGATGCGGCCGCGCTTGTGGATGAAGCCGGGCATGATGCCGATCTTGCACTGGCCGGGGGCGATGATGCCGGGGCAGTTGGGGCCGACGAGGCGGGTCTTGGATTGCGTCTTGAGCATGTTGGTGATGCGGACCATGTCTGTCGAGGCGAGTGTGAGCTTATCGGAGCTTGCAAGTGGGGAAGCTTCGGTGTAGGCTGTGAGGTGAGTATGTCGACGTACCATGCTGGGGGATACCCTCAGTAATGCAGACGACGAGGGGGATCTCGGCGGCGATGGCCTCCTCGATACCGGCGGCGGCCAGAGGGGGGCTGTGTGCTGGGGTGTCAACTGGGGTCTCTTGATATGTTCAAGCAAGCTTCTTTCGCGACGTGATGACGTACGGGACGAAGATGGCGGTGGCAGTAGTGCCAGTCTCCTTGACGGCCTCGCTGACGTTGCCGAAGACGGGGAGACCGAGGTGCTCCTGGCCGGCCTTCTTGGGGCTCGTTCCACCGACGACCTTGGTGCCTACACGGGTGGGGGAGAAAAGATATCAGCCTCGGAGATTGTCCTTATAGACGCGCGGGATGCGCAATTGCGGTTCGGAAATAGCATCGCGTACCGTAGTCGATGGCCTGTTGCGCGTGGAAGCTATCGCGAGGGAGATACGTGTTAGCCAGCTTGCCCACACCATTGCTGCTGCGTCCTGATATCGCCAGCTGGCCGAGCCGGAGCCTGGGGCGGCGGGCGTCGGACAAAGATAACACCACTTACGTTCCCTGCTTGCCGGTGAAGCCCTGGAAGAGGACCTTGGTCTCGCTGTTGATGCGCAGGTTGTCGATGGTCTTGGTGTAAGGGCCGGCGGCGGCGCTGTAGGACCGTCTGGCGGCCTGGTTCAGCAGCTTGCCTGCCGGGCGCATCTGTCTCGAGAAGGACTGCATGCTGGGCGTCTGTGTGGTTGCGTGTGGGAAGTGCGTTTAAAGGAGAAGGAAAGGATGCGCAACACAAAACGGTGTGGCGCAATTAAAGAGACCGAGTCGGTGGGGGGGCGGTGGGAGGACGGAGGATGGAGGGGAGAGTGGCCGAGGAGAGCGAGATGCTGCAAAGTTGGAGTATCTCGGTAAGGTAGGTATCGTAAAAAGAGACAGAACAGGAGGAGCTGCAGCAATTCACGTCACTTTCCGAAAAGAAGGGTCGAACTGGCACCAAGCAAAACTTGAACCGAGCTCTTTCGAGACAATCGGGTCTGCAGCGCGAGCCACGGGGCCTGCAGCCCGGGAAAACCCGCACCAGTCGGTCCTTGAGGATAATCCGGCCGGGCCAATAACCGGCTGCAGATTCGGGCACGGTCAGCACCCCACCGCTTCTGGCGAGTGGCGGTGCGTTTTATCTCAAGGTGTGGCTGATTACCCCACCATCTCATCCCACGCCTGCGACCTGCATTTGACGGTCCCTCCAAAATTTCCCAAAAGTGAGGGACAGCGACTAGTGGTGACTCCAGCTCTTTGACCTTGCGGAGATTGATATTGAAAACAACAAATCCTGACGACAACCCAACCGAAACGAGACAACCAAATCTTACAGATTAGAACGAATTTTTCATCAAAGCTACCAAACAACCGCCCACCATGGCGACCGCGACCGCCACCGTCACCAAGACGCGGACCTCCAACGTCAACCTGCCCCCCGAGAACGAGCGCTTCCTGCGATGCTGCGCAGACATCGCCAACGCGCTGATCGAGGACCATGAGGCCGTACGAGATCCCAAGAAGCCCCAGAGGGATCTGAACCTCAACTCCCTGCGCAACAAGTTTGCGCGCAAGCACAAGCTCGCCAATATCCCGCCCTTGACAGCCATCATCGCGGCCATTCCCGAGCACTACAAGAAGTACATTCTACCAAAGCTCATTGCCAAGCCAATCCGTGGGTACTCCTTGGCCTTCATAAGAAACCTACACTCACACACCCTAGGCACATCTTCAGGTATCGCCGTCGTCGCCGTCATGTGCAAGCCCCACAGGTGTCCGCACATCGCCTACACCGGCAACATCTGCGTCTACTGCCCAGGCGGTCCCGACTCCGACTTTGAGTACAGCACACAGTCCTACACCGGATACGAGCCGACATCGATGCGCGCCATCCGAGCACGATACGACCCCTTCGAGCAGGCCCGCGGCCGCGTCGACCAGCTCAAGTCCCTGGGCCACTCCGTCGACAAGGTCGAGTACATCATCATGGGCGGCACCTTCATGTCGCTGCCGGTCTCTTACAGAGAAGACTTCATCGCGCAGCTGCACAACGCTCTGAGCGGCTACCAGACATCGAATGTGGACGAGGCAGTGGAGGCCAGTGAGATGAGCAACATCAAGTGCGTCGGCATCACGATCGAGACAAGACCAGACTACTGCTGGCAGCCCCACTTGACCGACATGCTGAGGTATGGATGCACGAGACTGGAGATTGGGGTGCAGTCGCTTTACGAGGACGTTGCGAGAGACACAAATCGCGGTCACACGGTCGCTGCCGTCGCCGAGACGTTCTGCCTCGCCAAGGACGCCGGGTTCAAGGTCGTCAGCCACATGATGCCCGACCTGCCGAACGTGGGCATGGAGAGAGACCTGGACCAGTTCAGGGAGTACTTTGAGAGCCCCGCCTTCCGAACGGACGGCCTCAAGATTTACCCGACACTAGTCATCAGAGGCACCGGTCTCTACGAGCTGTGGCGCACAGGACGTTACCAGAACTACACACCAAACGGGCTCATCGACCTAGTCGCGAGGATATTGGCGCTGATCCCGCCGTGGACCCGCATTTACCGTGTCCAGCGAGATATCCCTATGCCCCTGGTCACATCCGGCGTTGAGAACGGCAACCTGCGTGAGTTGGCGCTGGCGAGAATGAAGGACTTTGGCACCACATGTCGAGACGTGAGGACGCGCGAGGTCGGCGTCAACGAAGTGAAGAACAAGATCCGGCCGAATCAGATTGAGCTGGTGCGACGAGACTACACGGCCAATGGTGGTTGGGAGACGTTCCTCGCCTACGAGGACCCGAAGCAGGACATCCTCGTGGCCCTGCTGCGTCTACGCAAGTGCACCGAAAAGTACACGTACCGCGAGGAGCTCGTCGGCCAGCCGACCAGTCTCGTGAGAGAGCTGCACGTCTACGGTACGGCGGTGCCGGTGCACGCCCGCGATCCCAAGAAGTTCCAGCACCAGGGGTTCGGCACGCTCCTCATGGAGGAGGCGGAGAGGATAGCGAGGGACGAGCATGGTAGTGAGAAGATTAGTGTCATTTCTGGTGTTGGTGTGAGGAGTTACTACGCCAAGCTTGGGTATTGGCTTGACGGGCCGTATATGAGCAAGTGGCTCGACGGCCGACCCGGACCGGACCAGGCTTGAGCGGAGGGTTGACACATTCAAGACCGAATCTTGGCGGGTATCGGAGGCTGTTTTTAGACGGAGGACCTCGGCCAGCACTTAGAGAGCCGCCAATGGATATGGCAGCCATGTGCAGCAGGCCCGATCATCAGCACGCCGTCTCCGCCGTGGGATACATAGAGAGGAACTGAACCACGCCGACGGGCCTCATTCTGCAGCCTTGGACTTGGGGTCCTTTGCGTACTCCTCCAGCTTCTTCTCAAAATCAGCCAGGGCTAGCAAGACCTCAGGAACCGCGTCCTCATCAAGCGCACGCGTCTCCCCGTCCGTCATGGGACGAAGCACATAGCTAGAAACCTCCTCCCTGTCGCGCCCCTCAGGCCGGCCAATGCCAACCGATATCCTCGCCCACCTCGCGCCCTCGTAGTCTGACTTTTTCAGGTTATTGTAGATGCTTTTGACGCCGTTGTGGCCCCTGTGGCTGCTCAACCACTTGCGCAGCCGGACGTCGCCCAGGCCCAGCTCGAGGTCGTCGTGGACGACGACGAGGTGCAGCCGGTCGACGCGGCCGCCCATGCGGCGCAGCTCGCGCTCGAAGGCGCGCTTGACGAAGCCGCCCGAGACGTTCATTTTCGTGGGAGACTGCAGGAGGGAGTAGCGCTCGCCGATGGAGGCCTGGCAGCCCTTGCCGGCGTTGAAGTCGGTGGTGCGGGAGAAGGCGGGCTGGGAGGGGAGGTAGGTCTGCAGGTGCTTGAGGACGCGGTGGCCGGCGGAGTGGAGGGTGTCGGTGTAGGGGCTCGGGTTGCCGAGGGAGATGAGGAGGACGCGGGCGGCGGCTTGTTTTGGGGCCGCCATCGTGTGCGTTGGCTGCGGTGTTGGAGGTGGTGGTGGGAGGTGGTTGTTGTTCGGGTTCGGGTTCGTAGGTTTTTGGGTACAGATTGGAGCTTGAAGAATTGGAGGTTGCGATCGGAGGTGGGGGCCGGGTTGCATAAGGCTGCATAAGGCGGGAGTGTGTGTTGTGCACAAGGTTTGTGGTGCCTGGATGAGTTATGTAAGCCTTGGACGAGGTAGCTCAGTTGCTGGTGACAACTCCTGCACTTTGAAAAGGAAGCTGACACCACCAGCAGGAGCTACTGACAGCACAAAGAAGATGTGAAACGCTTGTAGATAAATGCCTAGGCAACCATGAGGCTGGAGTCTTGAAGAAGAAACAGTTTGGATGAGCAACGGACAAAGGGGTTTCCTTTTCCAACTGAGGTTAGATGGGACCGGGGAACAGTCAGAAAAGACTCCCATACGTGAGAGTTCACACTTAGAGTGAAGGAACAGAGACAGCAAACAGTCTGAAGTTGATAGACACTTGCAACTGAACTTGGCTCCTTCATTTGCTGATCTTTGAAGTGATTCCCATTCAGCCCTGTTAAGCATAAAAAAGCAGCCCAACCAGAGTGGAGCCGGCAAAGCGGCACTTGCGGCCAGCGCTGCGCCACAGCTCACCCGGCGCTAGGCACACCACAGCACCTGCTGGAGGGGCCAAGGCCGCTAAAGGACGTGGCGCAGTCTGAGCCTCTGTCGCTGACGTCGGTTTTCCCGCTTGTTGCTGCCCGCCCACTGTTGCACTGCACTGCACTGTATTGTCGTTGGGTTTCCCCAGCCTGGGTTTGCGAGTGATTCGTCCGCGCAATCAAAACCACCAACGCCGCCCTTTCCTTTTACCTATAACAAACCTTCAGACGACGAAACAAACTCACGCCCACCAAGAACGCACGCACCTACCACGAAACAGAGATACCCGACGACGACACGCGAGAAATAATACCTCAGCACAACGAGTACGACTCCAGCATTGGCATTCTGGGTTTTTTTAGTGGATTTGCCTGAGAGGATACCGGCAAGATGTCGTGGGCAGGTACGCATTACGCCACTCGCGAAACCGAACGAAACCAAACCCCTCCCGCGCAGAGGGGCCGCGAAACACACATGGGCCAGGGACGAAGGCTGACGGGCTGCAGGATTCAAGAAGAATGTCAACCGCGCGACGACGCAGGTGATGATGAAGACGGGTTCGTCATTCAACGGCATTTCCCCCGACGATCGGTTCTGACGCTTGGCAGGGCATGTGGAGAAGACAAACGACCGAGACTACGAGGTTGAGGAAAGGTGAGCACGACACACACGCGACCCGTCCAATCGAGACCGCATTGCTGATCCTGCATTCCCTTTTCAACAGACGATTCAGAACTATGGAGGCGGCATCGTTACGGCTGCAGAAGGAGGCGAAGGGATACCTTGATTCGTTGCGAGGTGAGTCTGCGAGTTGCCAAGAAGGACGGTGGACAGGTTGGGCTGACGGATTGAAGCCATGACTGCGTCCCAGATGCGCATCGCCGAGACGATAGATGCGTTCTACGGCGACTCGGGCGCCAAGGACGGCGTCAGCAGGAGTTACAAGCAGGCCGTGGAGGATCTCGACGCCGAGACGATCAAGGCGCTCGACGGACCGTACCAGTACGTTCTTCCGCTCCCCGCCCGTGAAGTACAGCGACTGACGAGACCACAGACAAGCCGTCCTCGAACCCATCTCCCGCTTCTGCGCATACTTCCCCGACGTAAACGAATGTGCGTACTGTCTTCCCACGATCACCGCGGCCAACCTACTAACACCATGACCCCCGCAGGCATTAAGAAGCGCGGCCACAAGCTCCTCGACTACGACGCCCTCCGCGCCAAGGTCAAGAAGCTCGTTGAGAAGCCCGACAAGGACGTGACGAAGCTGCCGCGGGCCGAGAAGGAGATGGAGATGGCCAAGGCGGCGTACGAGCAGCTCAACGAGCAGCTGTCGACGGAGCTGCCGCAGCTCATCGACCTGCGCGTGCCGTACCTCGACCCATCGTTCGAGGCGCTCGTCAAGATCCAGCTGCGCTTCTGCGCGGAGGCGTACAGCCGCATGGCGCAGGTGCAGCAGTACCTCGACGCCGACACGAGAGAGCAGTACGCGCAGGGACACCTGGACCAGCGGGTCGAGCAGGTGTTGCAGGAGATTCGGGAGCTGAGCATCAGCGGCACGGTATGAGTTTGCGGCTGGAGTAACTCTGGGGACGTTTTCATGTGGTAATGGCGGTTCACGGCCGGAAATGGGATTTGGGGGGTTTTCATTAATAGAGGATGGCCCCTAGACCTGCGTCACGACAGAGGGGGGGTGTGTCTCTGCCCCTTTTCTCTCTCATGTATGAAAAATGACTTTTCTTAATTATGGGTATCATTGCTTTTTTCCGGTGCTCATCGAGCCCTACTCTTCATCTCTATGCCGTTGTCGTAATGCTGGTAACCATCTTTCTGGTCTTGTGCCGTACACAAGATGCTCATAATCTCGACTTTCATCCTCTGCACCACTCCGCGACGCCCTGCACGCCCTGACTCCTCATCATCAGCTCCACGCCCCTGGCCTTCGCGTCACGCACCATGAGCTCCTAGCCCTTGACGCCGTTCTGCGCGCCAAACAGATCGCTCAGGCTCAGCTTCCGGCCGATGGCCTGCATCGCGGGGCCGAGCTCCTCCTCCTGGGGCGGCAGCTGCTGTGCGGCGCCGCTCTCCTGGAAGGCGCGGACCTGCTTCAGGGTCTCGCCGATCATGGCGGCGTTCATGACGCGGGTGTCGTCCTTGTCGGCGTGGATCCAGATGCCCATGACCTTGTTCTCCTCTTCCTCGCCGCGCAGGCGGAAGATGTAGATCTCGTCCATGACCTCGAAATCGGCGACGTCGCCGAGGTCGAGGATGACGTTCTCGAGGCCGCGGCGGTTGAGGACGAAGATGCAGGCGCGCGGAGCGGGGGGGACTCCCGGTGGGCTTGGGAGGGGGTCCTGCATGCAGAGGAAGTAGGTGCCCTCGATGCCGGTCTTGTCCCAGCCGGGGAGGGAGGGGTTGAAGGTGTAGACGACGGCGTTGGCGGCGATGGCGAGGGTGGCGTTGATGGAGGGGAGGTAGCGGCGCAGGACGGAGAGGTTGAGGTCGGTGTTTGTGCGGTGGAGGAGGGCCGGGTTCGGGTCCGGGACGGGGTGGGTGTCGAGGTAGTGCGCGGCGTCGGATTCGTAGTCGGACTGGACGGGGCGCGGGCCCGTGGAGGGGTGGCGGTTGTGGCCGCGTTTGCGGGGGGTTTGGCGGGACATTGTGTGTGGTGTGTGTTGTGATGGCACCAAGTGTGGTGTTTTGGTGTTTCATGGTGGTCGGAATCGCAAGGTGCAAAGGCGCGGTTTGTAAGGCTGCGAGCACCTTGGATGAGGTCAGTTCTGAGGTGGGTCCGGCAGCCTTATCGTGTGGCCGGATCATCTTATCGCAGCTCACCCACCCCGCCAATGCCGGCGCTGTGGCAGTGCATCTCGCCCTGAGAGGATGTGCTGGCGGATTACCGCCTATTTTCCCTGTGCTAGAGCGACCACATATTGTGTATCAACATACTGTCGTCTAGTGGTCGTCTTAATTATTGTTGTCGTCGTTGTCATCGCCTCCATCGCTCTCTCTACTACTGTCATCCCTATCGAAGTCACCAAGTACAGGAAAATTAGTCCATCTTGTTGGCAGCCCCTCCCCACCTCAGCTGGGCCCCCCCTGTCATTCCAAGTGACCCCCAAAAACACGGGCACTGGCCACTGAGGGAAGGGGGCGAGGGAGGGATGCACGTCACTGATGCCACCCACCGAAAAGTGCCCGACTCGACCTGCGGCCTGGAGTCACAGACACTGGACTGTCACTGCTACGTACTGTCACTGCAGAACAAGATCCCTGGGCACATCGTCTCGTGCTTCACCCGTTTCCTCAGTCTAGACCCTTTTATCTCTCTCTTTTCTTACATCGTTCTCCCCCATACATTGAAGCGCTTCTCGACACCACCACCACCACCACCACTCCAGCTTCGCGAGCCCCCTCGTCCGGTCTCCGTACCTACCCTTGGGCCAGCTCCCGTCCCGTCCTCCGGCCTCCCTTCCCCCAACGCATAATCCTCACCATCCTGGTCCGTGACCTCACTTACGACGACTCTGCACCGAAAATACGAACATCATGCGCCGGACGACGCCGGCCTGATCGACAACCATCCAATCCCAACCCACACGATCCCTCCCGAACACGCCGGCCAAGCCGCTGTTCTCCCCTATATCCGCACCCAAAACCCCTACCTATCGTCTTTCCCTAGGCTCCAAAACTCCTCTGAGTACACCACAAGGCACCGCAAGCCTCGCCCTCCGCGATGGCGCCCTCCGACACCATCCCCTCGACGACCTCCGACCCCGTCGACCTCACCTCGACCCCCCAGTCCCTCGCCCGTGCCGTCTTCGCCCGCCGCGCAGAGTACGTCCGCCCGCACCGCATCCGTGTCAAGATCGGCACCTGGAACGTCGCCGCGTGCCCCGGCACCGACAAGGACCTCGCGAGCTGGTTCGTGGACGGGTACGGGCTCGACGCGGCCCTGTCACGGCTGAATGTGGGCGATGGCGAGACCGTCGAGACGAACCCGCCCATCCCTCCCACGCCGACAGTTGACACCAGGCTGGCCGCTGAAGATGACAATGACATGGCTGAGAGCTCCTCGAACCCAAAGTCTCCAACGTCGACGACGTCAAACCCAAAGTCTCCAATCTCCAGTTCGAACCCAAAGTCGCCAATCTCCAATTCGAATCCAAAGTCACCAGTCCCGGCTACGGCTACAGCTACCCAACCGGACGCCGTGCATGTGGTCGGAGGCGACAAGATTGGGCTGTACGTGCTCGGCCTGCAGGAGATTGTCGACCTGAACATGGCGAGAGACTACATGAACCGGATGTACTCCGACCCGGGGCCCATAAACAAGTGGAAGGATGCTTTGGAAGCGGCCATGCCGCCCGGTTACGAGCTTGTGGCGGCAGAGCAAATGTCAGGTTTGTGCCTCCTGGCGTACGCATCTCCGGAGGTCGCCCCGACCATCAGCAACGTGAGCACTGTCTCTGTGGGTACGGGATTGTTTGGATACCTCGGCAACAAGGGCGCAGTGACTACAAGAATGCTGCTGGGCGAGACGACGCGCATGGTCTTTGTCAACTGCCACCTTGCTAGCGGCGCGGAGCAAACGTACCTTGACCGCAGACTCTGGGATGTCGGGCAGATCATGTCTCGGACGCAGTTCGACCCGATCAACCTGGCCGGGGAGAACGACGCAGAGCCGGAGAAGATTGGCGACGAGGATTTTGCGTTTTGGCTTGGCGATCTAAATTTCAGGGTAGACGGGCTTCCTGGGAATGATATCCGACGGTTGCTGTTGCTGCATACACGTGGAGAGTACGACTTGGATAAACGGGGGCGCAAGGTTATCGCGGGCGGCGAAGTGCTGGTGGTCAAAAGCTCCAAGAGCGGCAAGGCGGAGGATAGCGACGATGATACGTCCACTATCGAAACGACGCTCTCGTCGGAGCCCAGTGAGCACGACTCGGCGAGCTCGCTGCCGGATCCTGACGAGTTTCTGCCGGACCCGAGCGATGACCCTGCTTCGTTGCAGGCGACGCTGGATTCGCTGCTGCCGCACGACCAGCTGCGGAGAATTATCCAGGAGAAGAAGGCCTTCCACGACGGTTGGCGGGAAGGGCCGATTACGTTTTTGCCGTCTTATAAATACGATGTTGGGACTATCAGTCTGTTCGACTCGAGCGAGAAGCAGAGAGCCCCAAGCTGGTGTGATCGGATTCTGTACCGGACACGAAAGGACAGGGAGGAGTACGAGCAGCAGGTCAAGGATGCTGAGGAGGCGAAGAAGAAAGACGAGGAGATGACGGCACAGGGGCTGGATCATGCGACTGACGATGAGAGCGTCCTGTTCGACTACGACCCAGATGCGGACGGTGAAGAGCCTCCGCCGACTGGCGAAGCTGGCCTCGATTACGATGAGTACGACGAGGATGACAACGAGCCGGAGGAAGTTGTCACGAAAGAAGGCTTCACCGATAGGATACAGCTGGACATTTACACCTCACATCAACGGATCATCTCCTCGGACCACAAGCCCATCATTTCTGTATTCACACTTGACTACGACGCCGTGGTGCCCGACCTGAAAGCGAAGGTCCATGCCGAAGTTGCAAAGGAGCTGGACCGGGCCGAAAATGAGGGGCGGCCGCTTATCACGGTTATTCTGGATAACCACGATCATCAAGCCAAGGACGAGACGGGGGCGGTGGATATCGGTGAGGCTGTGGACTTTGGCGACATCGGATATCGCAGCAGGCACACTGCCACGCTAACCCTCGCGAACACCGGCCGCGTCCCAGCAAAGTTTGCTTTTGTCGAGACGCCCACCATCGAGGACGATTCTGATTCGTCTAGTCCACCGCCATGGCTCAGAACAGCATTCAAACGGGCCGACGTTGAAGACGGAGAACAGCCAGACCTCGGCCATGAGGTGACACTCGAACCAGGCGAGACCATCAGCGCCGTCTTGGAGGTTCACGTCAGCGACATGTCTCATGTACGGGCCCTCAACGACGGCCGTTCATCGCTTGAAGACATCCTCGTCCTCCGCGTGGAAGACGGCAGGGACCACTTCATTCCCGTCCGCGCCTCCTGGCTCCCGACATGTTTTGGCAGATCGATCGATGAACTCATCCGCATCCCGGACGGAGGGATCCGCAAGTTCGTCAGGTCACGGGTCCCCAACGGCTCAGGCTCGATCCCATATGATCTCGACGTCCACTGCGCGGCCCCCAAGGAGCTCTTCAAACTCACCGAGGCCGTCGAAGTGATGACCTCCCGCGCCATAGCCGACGCAAACATGATTGAGGAGCACCTCATCCCAGGCGACAAGCCCGGCTGGCCGTTCGACGACACAGCGTGGCTGTTCAAGGATACAGACGCCCGCGATGCGCAGGTGCTTGCGCTCATCGAGGCCCTCGACACGGACCAGCCCCTCGTTGACGCCCTCCCCGTTGAGACGCCCTCCCTGCACCGCCTCGAGGTCATCGCCGAGGTCCTCCTCCTTTTCCTGTCAGGCCTCACGGACGGGATCATCACCGCGTCTCTCTGGGCAAAGATCGAGGTCGCCATCCCGCAAGTCGCGACCACGTCCCGCCCCGCGGCCGAGATCGAGGACGACAAGACAGCCGTCCTCGACATCCTCGCCACCGCGCCGAACCACAACATCGCCTTCGTGTTCCTGACGGCGACGCTGTCCAAGGTCGTGTCGGAGCTCGCGCCGATATCGAGGTCCGAGGTCGAGGCGCTGACGATGCCGAAGCCGAACCGGCGGAGTCTGAGTTTCAGGCGGCTGACTGGCGGGAATGCGGCGGCGGAAGCGGCGCTGGCGAGGCGGCGGACGAGGGAGAGGAGGGTCGCCGAGGTTTGTGGGAGGGCGGTTTGTAGGGTTGGCGTGCCGGCTGCGGCGAAGGAGAGGAAGCTTGTGGAAGAGAGGGTTAGGGGGGTTTTGGAGATTTTTGTGAGGAGGCCGTTGGAGGAGGGTTGAATAGGTCCGGTAGGTAGACGAATGGAAGTGTGGTCTGAGTGAACCCATAGGTCTGTGATGGTTGCATCTGTTTTCCGATGGTGTCCGTGTCGTGGTCGTCGTGGTCGTCTTCATCCTCGTCATCTTGATTCTTGTCATCACAGAAAGAGGGAAACAACAAAGTCGAGAAATCTCACCAATTAAGCCCAATTCGTCGTATCGCAAGTGAGGGGATCACGTTCATGCTGCCGTGTACCGCGACTCAACAGCATCATTGGGTTCGTCTTATCATGGTAGATGTGGGCTGTCTGTTCGGGAAGTCTCTCGAGTATTGGGAGTGGATACATGTATGCTGTATATGTCTTGGGGCAGAGACGTGCTTGATCCTTTTCTTTGGGTCGCAGTCGGCTGAGAGTTTGACTTGCAAGCAGGGACTTGGATGCTGGTGTATAAATTCAGCTATCAAGGGCCGATGTGATGGGAGGCCGGGACAATTCGCCTTCTCAACTTTCATCTTTGTTAGATCGGTGGACGAGGACACAGAGCGTCTTCATTTCCGGGTGGCGAGCGCAAGGAAAGTTGTGGGGAGGTTGGTAGGTTTCTATGTTGTTGACTGGATATTGGTGTCCTGTTATTAGGACAGTGTGTATGTGAATATGTGACGGAAGGTGACGAGGGACGGGATGGGGAGAGTGGTCGCCTGGCGGATCATTAGTTGCGGTTGTTGCGATCGGTGTCTTGGTGACTGGACGTTGAAGCGCTCTGATTGCTGGGTTAGCTCTGACAATTTCTCCCGATTTGTGGCTGCTGTTGAAGTTGAAGTCGATCGCAGAACTGTATTTATACACAAGCATGATAACGGAAGGCTATTCAGGGGGTTGGGGCAACACGGGCGGGGGCGGTGACATGGCTGGGGGGAGGTGCGTGAGACTAGAGCTATTGCCGGTGTATAAAAGGGGGGATTGCTGATTAGCTTCAAAAGCGGCAGACAATAAGTGCTTTGAGTCTGACGTGTGTAGGCCGCATGATGATGGTGAGCGCGTTGGCGACAGGCTGACGGCCTGCTTGTGCTGACTTTACGCAGTGTCAAACCCTTGCGAGTGTCCTGCTTCATCATCTCTCTTGGGATATCAGTTGGATATTCCGATGTAAACTAGAATGGTTACTGACAGGTGTGCAGACACCCACCCACCCGCCGTGCCCGGTCATGGCGTATAGAGATTGGAAGACAATACTGGAGCCCTTGGTGACCTGCCGCCCGTTTGGTTTGCGATATTATTGGTTGGTGCACCCTTGAATGATGCCCTGCTTCGGTATTTATATCTCTGGGGGTTTAAACAGCACGAGTAAGTGTCCCGTGAAGGTATAGAATGGCAAGCGAGCCTTATGTGTGATGGTGCAGACATGTTCCGAAAGTAATGGAACGTCAGCGGCATCTGTTTCCTCTGCGATATTGAAGGTCACGCTGAGCAGCTCAAGTTCGCGCCTCGATGGTACTCTTCTGTCGTTGTCTTGCTTGGAAGTGGGAGGAATACGCGAGAAACGGGATAAGTTCTAAATTCGAAACACGACACTTGACCTACTCCTAGCATTAAGTCTGTTTGGTCAACAGATTGATGAGTGGTTGCTGTGGGAGCGTTATGAATCTTCGCAAGCACGGACTGCGACGAGGAAACAGATTGTCTGTTCCGTGAGCTGGAAAGCTGTTCACAGGGCTTATATACATCTCGTCATTACGCGAGTGGGGTAGTGTGCTCCTGCGTACTCGTTGAATGATAAACAAGCATTTATGATATGGATAGGACAGGATCCTGGTGGGTTCAGAGCAAACGCGAAGTTCTCCGAGATGTCGCCGGGCAGGTTTCTAACGGGTTAGGATATGTCTAGGATGACATCTTGTAATTTCCAAGGCACCTGAACTTCTGACATAAGGTCTGAATGCCTCACTCTATCTTCCGCCATCCGTCGCTGTCAAAATTGGTCGACGCGCCAGGGATACTTCACGGACTAGTTGGGACTCTCGGAAGGCAATTCCCTTGCGACCCTCGTGCTCATGTGACCAGTGCCAATATTCATAGGTAGATAGCTGAAGAGATTTTTACCAATTCTCTGATAATTGCTGAAAATATGAGCATGGGAGTATTTGGGCCTTTTATAATGGAAAAGGCTGGTCACTATGGAGCTGGCGCACCTCGAATAACAGACCGCGGGAGGGCGACCGTCATGACGAACGAGAACCCCCATCAGTGATAGACCGACCACCTTTTCGTGTCGCTTACTATGATCGTCGTTCTCGTCATGTTCGTCGTCGTTTCCCATTACTGTGATTTATTGTCGTCCGCGATTGAAGTAAAACTTCATATTCACTCTTGAGGGATATCACTCTCACTCACTCTCATCTTACTTGAAAGAAATATGATTGGCGTTCATCTACAAGCCACGGCGATCTAATTGGACCAAACACACAAAAGGCGACGTGTCTATTCCTAAACAGACGTGAACTTATTTTCGATGCTCGCCGAATGACTGCCGTTTTTGGCTGTGGCTAAGCTGCGGCAGCGCCAACGGCACTGCGAACACCCGCAGCAAGTGCCAACAGAACCCCGCGACCATGTTAGCCTCGGCTGAAAACTTGCGGAGAAGGCATCAAAATGGAGAGCATGTCAGAGACGATGCCTTCGGCCCCCAAACCCGGCCGGCGTTAAGGCGGGCGGGAGGAGCGACGAGGTGGTGCTGTGGCAAGTGCTTCCGCGGAGAAGCTCAACCCAACTAAACGATTGGGAGTCTGGTTGAACGCCCTGGTTGCTTAATCAATCTGCGAACAGGGCTATACGATACCATGTAGATTAGAGAATCGCTCGAGGACGAAGAAAGATCAGAAAGAGACAAAAACGTAATGTTTGCAAAGAGGGTACCTCTGCAATAGGCCGAGATGACCACCAACAATATCACATTCGAATGGAGTAGTTGTTCAAGTACCTCCACCAGGGTATTCCACAGTACGCGACTCAAGAAGTGATTTTGGTCTTTGACTGGTGAACGATCCCTACTGCTCTCAAAGCCTGAATTCGCTACAAGCTGAGGATGGAGGAAAGGCCACAGGCTTATGGCATTCATTACTGGTCACGGTACGGATAAGGTTCATAATACCGGACCTATGACATGATTTAATGCCGATAACACCGAAGGCCGTGCGTGGCGGTACGAAACTACTTTAGGGAGTATCAAATCATCATACGGGTACAATATCCGAATCAGCATGCGCACCCATGTTGGAGGTTGATCAAGTGAGCAGATGGCTGGGCCAACGCCGCGCCTATTTGTTAGCCATAAATATTCACCATGTTAAGAAAAGTGATCAACAGTTGCAGGATGCGCTTCATCCTCATCTCACACAAAGTGCCAGTTCTCTGACACAATAGCATATGGATGTCGACAGCACATAATCCTTTCATCTTAGATAAGGGTAGATCATATACCGATTTGGGATGGATGAGAGAGATCAAGTTGAGGAAGTAATCGTTTGCGTATCGAGGTCTGAGTCACTGAATCTCAGTGGCTATGTAACCCTAGTTGGTCAATGAACCCGTGACTTGAGGTATTCTCCCGTTGCTGAGTCCGTCTTGCTTTTCGTGATACGGGGACAAATCTCCTATTACACCCTTCTGTGGGGTATTTCGATCGTCAGGAACCATGCTTACAGTAACTATAAGTTATTAATGAAGCGATCGCACTCTGAGTCCGAATTTCGGAATTACGAAGCAATCGCACTTTGAGTCCGAGTTTCTGGATCTCAAATGGCACGACAGATTGAGTAATGTGTCTCCAAGCATCGTCCATACGAAGGGGTGATCAGGAACAGTTTAGTGCGTCGACGGCGATGCCGCTGAGGATTGAAAAAAGTTAAATGAGATGCCTAAAGGGGCGAATTTTGAAGCACTTCTAAGACGTCTCGTCGATGGCGAAGGCGAAGCAGGGGCAAGGCCAATTACGACATCACGAACTACAGACACTTTTTACATGGATAATGCCCAGTAGTTTGGCTAGTCGGGAACTGTTTTCCGGCTGTACGGCAATGACTAGAAGTGACATTGACGTTATGAGGTTATTGAGATGGGTTAGGCTGCGCGGCCTGCGCGGGTTACGCGGGGTGGCGGTCTGCGCGATGTTAGAAAGAAAAGGCGCACTGTCACACACCTTACGGCTACATACCTTACCTCCATAGTAAATACTGGCAACCAACATCAAATTTATGGAGTCGGAGTTGTCACCTCTATTCCCCTATCACATTCATTGACTGGTTCTGCGTGAAGTGGCTTGATTAATCTAGCTATGAGCGCCAGGCGCGCCTGGCTACAAAGTGGTGTGGCCGATCCCTTACGTAAAGGCAGGATTCAGGCCAGGATTCAGGCCTCAGGCCCAAGCCCAGCTGACTACCGTCTCGCAGGTTCCTAAAGCTCTCAAACAGCATCCCAGCACCTTTGCCATTGCGGCAGCTGAAGACAGTCTTCCTGCCGATATTCGTTCTATTTCTACTTAGTCATTATGATCTAGGCGAGAATATTCACAGTCGTTCCCGACCGACGAAATTACCGCTGCATGGTACCAGCAACGTCGCTAACAACGCCGGCTTTCCGCTCAGAGCTTCATCACAACTAGGATTGCAGAACTCCCACCAGCCAAGACGTGTTTTGATAGGCTCGCATCTACTACACGAACATCAAGATGGCATGTTGCTTTCCTCACACGATATTGGCAAAGACTGACTTTGAAAAGTCGAGCCTGGACCAACAGCGCAGCATTTAGCTTACAACAGCACTCCCCATAAGGCAAGTAAACTTATCAAGTTCAATCAATCAATCAATCAATCAATTATGAAGCTATCGCCAGTCAATCAAGTCAAGTTTGAGGCTTAAACTTGATTGATTGCCTTGACTCTTTTAGCAGGGGTGCCTTAGGGCCTAGGGGGGCCTGGGGGGGGGCCCTTGAGGGGGGGCTTTAAGGGGGGCCGAGGGCCTGGAAAATCTGGAGAATTGTTAATCCGCCCTGGCCGCTAAGTCGGCCCTGAAGGCCCAGGAAACCCGGCTTTGGCCCCGCTTCTAGGCCCCCCTTCCGGACCCCCTTCTGGCCCCCCCCCCTCCCTCTGGGAGTCTCCCTCACGGGCCCTGCCCTCTAGAGCCCTCCCCTCTAGAGCCCCCCCCTCTAGAGCCCTGCCCTCGAGGCCCCCCCCCTAAGGGTCCTCCTCTAGGCTCCTAAGGCCCCCCTATATATAGGGATACTTGCTAATTAATTGCAATTAATTGCAAGCAATCAAGTATGGTACCGCGATGTGGCAATCAAGTCAAGTTTGACCCTCATAATTGACTTGATTGCCTTACGGGGAGCGCTGGCTTACAACGCTAGAGAATTACCAGCACCGTTTCCATGTAGCAAGAGAAGACGTTACAGCCAAATTTCACAGGAAGCAGCAGATAGTGGAACAGGACTTACACAATGACTTCTGTTTCATGAACCAGAAACGCCTAGAACGCGACGTCGCAAGCCTCTTCGATCGTTATCAGTCAGAGATTCGGGCACTTCGAAGGGCCGAGAATGAAAGGGAATACGCACATGCTCTTGACCATTTGAAAAGGGAAGAGCAAGAAGTGATTCATCAGCACCAAAGAATATTTCCGCTGCCGAAAACATTAGTAGCACGAGTTCCCGAGGAGACACCATTCAGACCGACGTCCACCCGCCAAGCGGCAGCCTTGGCGCGTACTGCCACGGTGACATCCCCGGCAGAGACCCGATCATGGTCAACACAAATCCAGGTTTCCCTACCACACGACACTCGTTTTCGAGAAGAATTATACCAGCAGAGGCATATTTCATCAACGCATCATCCAGCTAACAATGCTGAGTTTGCTCTTCGCTCCGACAGTGCATTATCTGCCCCACACAACACGATGCCTAGGTATCATGCAGACTTCTATTCACACGAGACTCTGGCAACCGGCAGGCTTCATCGAGACAAAGACAGCGGTTCCACTGGAGACACTTTGGGCTCATGGCATGCCGAAATTGACGGTCGCTCTGAACAAAGGACTGATCAGTTTCGGGTAAGTGAGGCCAGAAACAATTCACCGCCAGATCATCGCGTCAGGTCGTCACAAACAGAGAGGCATCACCAACTGACGAGAATCGATGATCGAAACGGCCGCCAAGCAAACGGGGAAACAAAGGCAACCATCACCAATAATGGGCACCGCGAACCTGCAAAGTCAAGTAATGAAAGAATTGAGTTTGACGAAGTTTACCAAGACGGCAAAGCTGAGTTCAAGCATACGATTGTCAAATTCTCGAATAAGTTTTACATTTTGAAGTATTATTTATTGGAATGATCAAATCAAGAGTACTCTACTAACTGATGGCAGGTGCGACAGGCATGGCGTTCACTTTAGACAGAATGCTCTTATCGCAGCCGCGAAACATCTCAATAGTGCCCTCCACGGATTCCTAAAAAAGGACTTCCGCCAGGCCATCGAGTTACTTGGCATCCGTGTCACAAATTGTACCGATGCACTGGCTAAGCTGAACAACGATTGCGTGCGCCATGCTTTTGAAATGGGATACAAGCCCATGAACCTATTGCGAAGCCGATATGATCCCCGCTTATGTCATGATACGACCACGCCTCCTCCCGAACGAGGTCCTTCGTTGTCAGCGATCTCTCAGAAGACAACAGAAAATGGAGACGTATTGGAGGACGTTTTGAAACCCAAGCCGGGGGAGATCTACTGGGCCAATTGTCCGAAGACCAATAAGGCGTCGGTCGTAATGGCTTTAGGATGGAAGGATCTATCAATGTGCGGGCAGGACGGAATGTTTTGCGATCTGAATTTGCACAAAGACATGCCCAGGCCTCGTTGTTATGAATTTGACAATGAGGGAATCATCGGTTGGGCTGCAGGTTACGGTGACGGGGAGTCGTTGGTATCGTCTCGCGAGATACCGGTCATGCGGTGCGAGAGTGACGGAGAAGACTCTTTCATGTGGACGAGCGTACGACTGTTGACGCCATTTCGCCTCGATAGCTCTGACCGACGGTTTGCAGCCGACGCAGGCGAACTTCGAACTCTACAGGTTTATGCCAGAGTCCGAGGCTTTGACTCGTTCGAGAGCCTCCTCGCTCATCAAGCTGTCACGGAGGACCCGCGCCAAAAGCACTCAAGTACCGTAACAAAATCGCATTCTGTGGGAACCCATTCGGAATCCGAGTTGCAAAGCACCGAGTCACGCAGCCCCCAGCAACGTGATTTTGATGCGGAAGTCTTGCAAGATGATGCTGTCATGGAAATCCGCAGTACACCATCGACAAGTTCAAGCAACCTTGGCAACGCTGAGGAACCTGTAACACGCACCATAGAATCGCCCTGCAGACCTCCTGTCCCGCGCCGAACGTCCAAAAGGCCAATCTAGTCTGCCACGAAATTCGCGCCAAGGGCTCCCCAGCGACTCCTACGCCACTCAATGCCGAGATGGAAACCCAGCCAGAGAAAGTTCCGACTTTGGAAACCAGCTCCTTACCCAATTCCAGGGAGGAGACTTCTTCTCATAGCCCAGCAGCATCAGTGGTGTCGTTCTTGGAACAGCTTCACCCAGGCCGAAGTAGAGAGGAGGTGACCATAACGCGCGCACCATATGCTGAGCACCATGCAGACACCATAGAGGTCTCGCTATCCCCGCCGAATGGATCATCTCACCAGCAACCACGACTTGAAGCCGACCGACCGCATCCAGCCTCCACGCAAGCTAGGCACAGGAGACAATCGCAGCGCGCAGGTTCCCGGAAATTGAGGAGTCGGCTCGTGTCAATCGACAGTCACACGTCCGCACCACGGCGATAGTAACAAGCTTACGAGCCAATTCGGGAAATTAGCTAGAAGCTCTCCGTAGTGTGATATATTAGTGTACTGAAGGCTTTGACCAGGCCAGTTTCTTGTGAGTATGTTTTAACTTTGAATCATTCCAGTAATAATGCTTCCAGTTGAAAATGGGTACCTCAATTGAGTGGACCCGGTATCAAAACCTGCTGAGTCGTGGCGAAGGTGATCCCGCGGTCTTGATTCGGCCTTGCTGAATGCCCCCAGGAACCAGAAGGCATACATGGCATCACTAGAGAGCGATCAAGACAAGATTTATAACCTGTGTTTCAAGATTTATCTGGAGAGCGGCAAACCTTTCTCTTGGAAGGCTCACAATGATAGTCCCGACAGCATCTCTCAGACGATCAAGAACGTCGAGCTACCAGCCTTGAGGTTGCCATTGTGGCGATCGTAACGTACAAAGCCCTCCAGCTATCAATACCGCGACATTGGCACTCTTCTATTGATTTCGTGTTCTTTTGACGTGGAAGTAAGAAGCCTCTGTTGAGATCCTGACCTTTCATCTTTAATCTGCGAGGCAAGAGGTGAGGAATCCGAAAATGGCAACGATTACGTTGGAAGTAGGCTATGTTACTGAGAGCGTAACAGACAACATGCATTGGTCTGCAACGCTCACTTATTACAGGAGATATTGCGACTCAAAACTTTATCCCGAGGCTTATATTTCTAGCCGAACTTAACCTTAGATGTTGATATTAACTTATTTCTATAAAATCTCAGCCTATCTTGCAGAGACCGAGGCCATTTGATGCCGAGAGGGCTGTGTATAGGCGTGTCCTCATTCGAACTATACGTGGCGAAGATAATCTATTTAATGGAAGCTCACTATGCCTGTGTTACGTGTTTGTTAGAAACCACGAGTACAGCCAAAACGTGACAGCGCCAAATCTCCGTCACTCATGTCTTTCGACCCGTTTGGTAGGCTGGATGTTATCAAGCCAAGCTGGACCCCTTGACGACTTCATACTCAGTATGGCGCCACCTTTAAGGCAGTGGGGTGGCATGGGATGCGAGGAGCAAGCTCTCGACTGCTCTCGACAACTTGGCCAATCGAGGCGCGGAAAAGCTTCACTCCATGGGTTTGACCCACCGCGATGCATCCAAATCGTTCTGACACATCTTCTAGTCAATTCTGGGCGCATGTGCACTGCCACATGCAGTGTGATTTATCGACTGAGTAGTTTGATTGGGCATACATGCATGCACTGCGTTTACCGAGCAAGGTCGTCCGCTCATTGTGCGTGCCGAAAGCTCACTCTTCCATTTTTCAAATCCCTTACTTTTTGAAAAGCACAGATCAATTCATTGGCAGGCTGTTTTCTCCGTTGACCTATCGCCATTTCATCATGGGGTTCTTTTCCAACCTGCGGAAGAGGTCTGCTCGGATTGCGGACCCCAGCGTCAGGCGGGATGTTGCAGGTGACGCGCAACGAGTGCATAGGCTTTTGGGGTACAGAGTGTGCCGTCACAATTCCGCGTGGATAGTGGGGTGGAGATAAAGTTAGGTGAGGTAGGCAGAGGGAAGCGCAGGTGGCGGTAGGAAATGATAATAGAGGAGATTATCAAAAACGATGACGGACGACAAGAGTAAGGAAAACAGGGGCGACAAGGACAGCAAGGAAAGCAAGGGAGACAAAGTTGGACGACGGCGACGGACGACGACGACGGACGACAAAAACAAGGACAAGGACAGAAAGAATGACGAGGACGAGTCACTAGGGTCGGCATGTTGTAAATCTATTGAAGAATCACCACAGCGGATGTAGATTGAAATACATGAGTATACAGAGTAGAGCAAGCTTTCTAGGTGCCGCCGTGCCGGCCGCCCTGAAAGTGGAGAAGCCGGCGCCGAGGGACGTGGGGTTCGTAGGTGACTAAGCATAGGAGAGCACGTGACCTTCCGATCCTCTTCCGGAAGAGGGATAGCCCGAGGGAGAGAAGCTGCGCGTTCCTCTGGCGCCTGCTGTAGAGGGTCTGTGCTCAAGGTACGAGGCAGGTACGGCCAGACGTGCTTACCTACGCAAGAACGCAAGCAGCAGCAGCCTCGCACGTCGACCTCTACCCTGGCCTGGCCGCCAGCATCCACCCAACTCCATCATCATCACAAGCTCCCACCACCACCACCACCAACACGCCGTCCAGTTTTTGTGTTTATTCACACACGACACACACATACAAGCTACAGAGACGACGGGCGGCAGATAGAGACGAAATGGGACAGAACCAGAGTGGAATGGGCGGGGGAGGCGACGGCAAGGACGACAAGGACAAGAAGGTACGCAGACGCAGCTAACCCATCGAACAACCCCCTCAAAGCATCACTCTAACTGACGTCTCTATAGAAGGAGAAGCCCAAGTACGAGCCTCCCCCACGCCCTACCACCAGAGTCGGTCGCAAGAAGAGAAAGGCTGCCGGCACCAGCGCTGCCGCCAAGCTCCCGGCCGTCTTCCCTACGAGCAGATGCAAGCTCCGCTTGCTGCGAATGCAACGAATTCACGACCATCTCATCCTCGAGGAGGAGTACGTCGAGAACCAGGAGCGCCTCCGCAAGGCCAAGGCCGCCAAGGAAGGAGCTGCCGTCGGCCCCGAGGGCGATGTCGACCGTCTCGCCGACGAGCGTGGCCGGGTCGATGACATGCGTGGTAGCCCAATGGGTGTTGGCACGCTCGAGGAGATGATTGATGACGACCACGCCATCGTGAGCAGTACTACTGGTCCCGAGTACTACGTCAGCATCATGAGCTTCGTCGACAAGGATCTGCTCGAGCCTGGTGCGAGTGTCTTGCTTCACCACAAGAGCGTCAGCATCGTTGGTGTCTTGACCGACGACGCCGACCCTCTCGTCAGCGTCATGAAGCTGGACAAGGCACCCACAGAGTCATACGCCGACATTGGTGGTTTGGAGACACAGATCCAGGAAGTCAGAGAGTCGGTCGAGTTGCCCTTGCTCCATCCCGAGCTCTACGAGGAGATGGGTATCAAGCCGCCCAAGGGTGTCATTCTCTACGGTGCTCCCGGTACCGGAAAGACCCTGCTCGCCAAGGCAGTTGCCAACCAGACTTCGGCCACCTTCCTGCGTATAGTCGGAAGTGAGCTTATCCAGAAGTATCTCGGTGACGGCCCCCGTCTCGTTCGCCAGCTCTTCCAGGTATGCACAACCACTCTCTGCTACTGTCACATTGCTAACATTACTAGGTCGCCGGCGAGAATGCCCCCTCCATCGTCTTCATTGACGAGATCGATGCTATTGGCACGAAGCGTTACGACTCGACATCCGGAGGTGAGCGTGAAGTCCAGAGAACCATGCTGGAGCTTCTGAACCAGCTCGACGGTTTCGACGACCGTGGTGACGTCAAGGTCATCATGGCTACCAACAAGATCGAGACGCTCGACCCTGCCCTGATCCGTCCCGGACGTATCGACCGAAAGATTCTCTTCGAGAACCCCGACCAGAACACCAAGCGCAAAATCTTCACGCTGCACACCTCCAAGATGTCGCTCAACGATGACGTCGACCTCGAGGAGTTTATCTCGCAGAAGGACGACCTTTCCGGTGCCGACATCAAGGCCATTTGCTCCGAGGCCGGTCTGCTCGCCCTGCGCGAGCGCCGTATGCGTGTTCAGATGGCGGACTTCCGGTCTGCCAGGGAGAGAGTCCTGCGCACGAAGCAGGAGAGTGAGCCCGAGGGCTTGTACTTGTAAGGTTTTGACGTGTACGACTGGCATAGACAGAGACGGATGAGGACGAGGGCGGACGAAGCCGGGGACAGACAGCTACGATAGAGATAATGCCAAGCATGTCTGATGACAGCACACATCGTGTAAAGGGTGACGTCGCCGTGGCTTCCGCGCCACGGTGTGAAATTCTGTTGACAGGTGAGTTCTTGAAACCTTTATCTCATCCTGTGCAGAACGGACTTGGGCGTTTGTGTGCCAGGCAGGAATCTGAGCCTGTGATAAGCGAGCCTGATTCTACCTATATGATGCGTGTCGGCCGTCGACGTATGCAGGTCTTACGATATGACGCTACAGATATAAGCCCTCTGGCTCGCTCTCAAGGCCGCGACTGTCCATTCTTGTAGACATTTCTTGATTGGTAAGATTTTCTGCCTTGCAAGCAGAGGCTGGCAATGGGCAGTAGTACGTCGGTGGCCAAAGAGAGGGCAAATAGCCCCCCGTTCACCGAGGACGAAAGAGGACGCGGGCGATGATCTGCAAGGGTTCAAGCGGTTGGCCGTTTCCCTTGCAGAGCAGACAGCCCTTCCAATCACCAAGCACGTCTATAATAAGAACGAAAGTCTCGGCCATCCAACTACTATCCAAACCACCATCAACAAAACGCTCGCATACCCTCCGAACCGCCCCCCAAAACCATCACTTACTAATGCCCCTCAACCCCCCCAAAACTCACCACGGGTCTAGGCCGGGGCAGAATTGACACTGAGCCCGCAGGTGGCACAATCCCCGGTCTCGGCGACGTTGGCCACGCGGAAAGAGACGAACTCTAACTTCGCCCCGCGGCAGAATGCATGATTTGAGAGTGATGGGTGCTTACCGAGAGGGTGAGCTGCGGCTGTTTCGGCTCAGGGATGGGCCCTGGTGGGACGAAGGCGAATATCCTGGAGAATGAAAGGGGTGTTCCCCGCTTTGAGGAGGATGGGAATCTTGAGAGTGCGAATTTGATGGGATTTGGTATTGCCGCTATGGAAAGGTACACAGTCTAACACCCCGTCCCGAATGAAACGAAACTCCCGTTGCCTGAAAATGGAGATATTCGCGGATTAGATACTAAGGACTTTTGTGTTCATTGCACCAGCCGCCGCAACCTGTCTTTGTCGTACGCTGGCACTGGCACCGGTGGTGGCGGCACCGGCGGCGGCGGCGGCACCTGCGTCACGCCCTCCTCGCTCCCGTACCGCCACGCCGACGCCACGGACGGCGTGTACGCCGGCGCGGGCGTGTCGTCCTCCACGTCGGGCGGCGGGCTCGCGTACCCCTGCGGCACCTCCCCATCCCCCGGCGGGCCCAGCAGCGCCACCTCGCGCGCGATGTCCGCGTCCATCACGGCGGAGTAGTACCCGTCCATGGCCATCAGTGCCTGCCACAGCGGCTGCGAGCCCTCGGGCCACTCCGCCTGGCAGGCGAGGATCTTCTTCGCGGAGGTGCGGCGGTCCTGGTAGGCGACGGCGTTGCAGTCCTGGCGGGCGAGGATGATGGTCCCCTCGACCTGGACGCCGGCCCAGAAGCCGCGGGACTTGATGTAGGAGAACATGGGGCGGGAGGTCTTTGACAGCGCGGCCTCGACGGCGCCGCCGGTGCCGAGGGGCCCGATGGCGACGGAGGACTCTGCGCCGAGGGAGAGGCGCGGGTGGGTGAAGGCGGCGACCTGGGCGGGGGTGGAGAGGACGAGGACGCAGTCGTAGATGTCGAGGCCGATCATGAAACCCGCGCCCAGGGTGGAGATGACGAAGGAGGAGGGCGGGGACCAGGAGCCGTCGGGGCGGCGGGCGACGACGAGGCCGGAGCCGGCGGAGAGGGAGCCCATGTAGGCGCCGGCGCGGAGGGTGTTGAAGATGGCGAGGCCGGCGCAGGAGGCGAGGATCTTGGGGGGGATGGAGACGAGGGACTTTGTGGAGAGGCCGAGCGGGTGGAGGGGCTGGCCGCCGCGGGCGGAGGGGGGCGGGGAGGGGTCGTCGGTGAAGGCGTGGAGGATGCGGGCGGCCTTGGCGCACTCGTTGGGCATGGTGGAGGGCATGAAGCCCTCGGCGCCGAGGAGGTGGGCGGCGCGGTTGATGGGGTGGCCGAGGGTCGTGGTGACGCGGTGGACGTGGTGGGAGACGCCGCGGCCGGGGGGTTTTGGGTAGGAGGAGGAGCGGTGGAAGGGGTTCTTGAGGCGGCGGCGGAGGGTGGATGTGCGGGAGGTGTAGGAGGGGGCGGGGCCTATCGACTGGAGGTCGTCTTCTTGGTAGGAGGGCATTTTGAAGGTATCATGGGAGGTGTTTGTTGGGTGTGAAGAGAGGAGGAGAAGAGAGCAGAAGGGGGAGAGGCGAGGTGAGGTTTGAGGGTGATGATATACGTTTTGGTCTACGGGCTGCGGGAGTGTGCTATGGGAGGGAGTTTGGACAGTCTTGGAGCGTCATCATGGATGTGGCCTGGGGAGGGGAGGGACGAGGGGCCTGGGTCGGAGTCAAGAGAGCGTCGATGCGAAATCTGTGGGAGAGATGGTGTGCGGCGGCGAGGGGTCTGGGTTCTGGCGTTCTGGGTCTGGCCTTACGAAGAAAACCGGCAGCAGCACAAACGGGTGATTCGTTTTTGAATTTCGTCCAATGGGGCATGCGTCCGGGAAAAGACAATGCCCTTCTGTGCTCATTGCTCATCGTCAACGAGGCGCATTTTGCGTACGGAGGCCTAGGCGCGGGGGCGACACTCGTGGAGGCGCACACGGGACGGAGCAGAGAAGGAGACTGGATGAGGGGCTGCAGGACAGGGGTTCAATAGGCTTGGAGCACGCGGGCGAGATATCATCCCATGTTGCTGGTGTGTGCTGCGTGCAAGGTTTGTTTCATGTGGTAAGTGCGTAGGCGTAGGCGCCCTTTGGAGTTCTAGCTCGAGGGGCTGGAGTAAGGTAAAGTGCGGGAAACAAAGGCGGATGGGGGGCAGGGGAAGAAGGGTTCGTGGATGAGGAGGGGTGATGGTGGCGGTGGTGGCAGACGTTTGTTGATGATGAAGAGAAGCAGAGAGAGTTTTGAGTGATGGGGGTCTGGGGTCCTGTCAAACGCGTAAGTGTCGTCGTGGGCCTGCCAGACAAATGGTGAAGAGGGTGCGGTGGTGCTGAGATTAGGGACCCTTGGTGTTGTAAGTGAGGATCGTGGGTGTTGTCAGTGAGGTTCCATGTGGATGGCGGTCGGGAGGATTCAAAGTGCGGGATGGACCCGCGGAGGGGACCGAGTGGACGGGGTGGGGCGACCGGGCGAACAACCCTTCTGATTGGTCGAATGAGGCTCAAAGGAACATAGTCTGCAAACTTCGCCCCGTCCCTCAACCCAGTCTTCGTGGCTCAGTCGGTAGAGCGTTGGTCTCATATTATTCAATATGACTCTGTCACAGACAGAGACATCCAAAGGTCGAGAGTTCGAGCCTCTCCGAGGACATTCTTTTGCTTTTTGACACCTCTGACTACGAATCAATCAGTAAGTTGTTCATTCTTGTCGGTCGCATTGTGTTTTTTTTCCCCTAATGAATTTGCAGTTGAGTCAGTTGTTGGCCTGCGCACTTACAGATCTCAGTGCACCAAGGCATGGTCCTCATTGACCACGCCCCCTGAACGCCACGTCTGCGCTCCTGCACTACATCGGTTATGAGGAATAGGATAGATACAATGACCACATGGTCGATTTATGTACGGTTATTTACAGGAATATGCGACAAGGTTTGAGCCACAGGCATTGCTCTGATAGTTTAAGGAGTCCTACTTTCGGTTTACACGGCGATACGTCGTCGTTCCTTGTGACAGGCTGGTTCTCCCCAACATTTGTTGGAGGCGCGATATTTTAGGCGTTCGCGCCCACTAACTGCTCATTGGGCAGCAGCTTCGAATCTGCCCGGGACCGCTCGAGGCCCATGCCCACATCGACAAGACCGTGTCGCGCACGCTGCTTGCCGTGTTTCCTCGGGTCTGCCGAGTTTGCAGTCTCCTTGGCCCGCGCGGCATGCTCAAAGCGCATCGCGTCAAGTCGTGGCGCTCGTTGATCTCTCGTCAACTGGGCTGGTCTTAGCCGCTGTCGATGTACACGGATTAAGGTGTTGTACATGAGCGTTTCCGGTCTTGTGAAGCTCGCAGCGAGCTCTGGACCGATCGGCTCAAGGCAATGGCTGTTCATGGCGGAGGCTCGCCCAGTCTGAATAGATCCATCTTGAACAATGGAGGCATGATACTGGGCGACAGCGGCTTGGGTATTGTGTTTGGCGGCGGGTTAGGCTCGACTTGCCTGATGTCAACGCCGTCACGGACACACCGCAACGGCCATTGAATCCACTCTCTCCACGGCTCCTGGATCGCCTTGTCCAGGGCGGAAGCAACATTTACACCCCATCCATTGAGGTACCATAGCTTTCGTTCAAAGGCGTGAACCAATGCGGCGTAGTACATGAGGATGACGAGAGCCATAGGGTGGTTTTGGCTCATGAGTTCGAGGAAGGACTGGGGAAGTGAGACTGCCCATCGCCAGACGAGGCCGGATCGGTGGGACGGTGTCGAGACGGCGGCAAAGGTGAGCTTGAGGCCTTCGAGGGCGGATTGGCACATCGACGTGTCTTCGGATGGGGCCATGCTTCGGGTAAGGTTGAGGAGGTCGTCGATCTTGGTGGCGTAGTTTCCACCGACGGCCGGCTCGACGCCGCCTTGGTAAAGCCATCGTGCTAGTGGCCCGTTGGAGATGTAGCGATGAGCGAAAGGTAGTGTGAGAATACTCTTGATGCCTGCGCCTGTTAGCTTCCTTTTGAAGTCATACGTATGAACCCTTACCCTGCAGCAAGATGAAGGACTGAGCAACGTCCTTGGATGTGATGGGGCCATGAGGGTGTGCTATTGAGTATGTGTTTAGGAGAAAGATGCAGATGGCGTGGAGAACGTAGGCGTCCGCATTGTTTTCGCCAATATCGTTCAATCCAGGAGAGAATTTGCTGAGGGCGATGTTTTGGTGCCGTGTGGAGATGGTTGTGTACTCGTCCCTCTTCTCGGGGTTGAGGTGTGAAAGGTGGATGGCCGATACGGCGAGGATGCCGTGAAGGAGGAAGTCCTGCCCGAGTCAGCAGACAATAACAAAGGTCATATTAGTGTCGACTCACATTGGCGAACGCAATCTGCGGCACAGTGGTTGTCCACAGGTGGATGAAGTCCGGATTCTCTGACAGGGTGTGTGCCGTATTGGACGTGAAGTGGTGAACCAGCTGCATGTCAGTGAGCCAATCTGCCTGAGGAACTCCCTGAGAGTCTCCAGAGTCTCCCCGCGTCGATTCCGAAAAGGTCTCGCTCGAGTTTCCGTTCACTCCCTGATGGTTGAGCGCGTCCATCTCAGCCGAAAATTCAGATAAGAGCCCCTGCATGGCAGCGAGCTTTTCCTTCAATGACGACAGCTGAGGCGAGTTTCTGTCCCGACGACTGGCCGGGCGGCTGCTCGTAGAAGCCTCACCCACGCTGCCGGGGGTCGCAGTGCTCGCCGCCTCCGGGACCGGCTTGGGCGACTCGGTGACAGCGGGAAGCTGCGGGGCAAAGGGAGTCAGGACCAGACTGCACTTGACATCGTGCCGGACGCAGTTCCGACACGGGCGGGCTTCGTCGCACTGAGAACCGTTAGCTCCCATTCACAAGCAATTGGGCCACCTAGTGTCGGGACTTGGCATCCTTCGACCCTAGGTAGGACCCCGACCACCCCCGGTCCCACTTCATGAACTGACCTTGACGCGGCGCTTCTTACACTGCTGGCAGCCGTTCCGCGACTTCTTGTGGCCGATGCGGGTGCCGCGCACGCCTGAGGCCGTCTTCGGCTTCCCGCCGTTCGCGTTCCCATTTCCGTTTTCGAGGCGGGTGACCTCCGCCCTGAGAGAGGGCGAGTCTGTCCCTGGGGAGTCGCCGTTCATGGCACTGGCATTTGGGCGTGGTGGGAAGGCTGGACGTTGGAGAGGATGAGGAACGAAGGTGTTCCTGGTCGATCCGCGAATGACGGAATGTTTGTGTGTCTCAAGGAATGTTTTGGCGCTTGGACTCTGAGGTGATCCAAGGTATCTGATCCCCAAGCTTGTGGCGTCTTCTCATACTGCCGGGCTGCATGGCATGCGCGACAGCGCGAGGTGGTACTCAAATGGTGGTGGACGTAGTGGTAGTGTTGGTGGTGGAGAGGAAGAGCATCAGGGCGAGGAGTGAAGTGGAGGTACGAGGCACCCGGGTCCTGCTGCGTTCCTGGTGTGGTGTTCCGAGCTTGGTGTTACGGGTCGGGACCCATGTATGTGCCTTGCAGCATGCACGACAACAGCAATGCAAGGTCGACCGAGCGCGATGCGTATCGTAACAGCCTTCAGATTGCTGAGCTTCTTTCAACCCCTCTCAACGGGCAAGGCGCGACATCAGAGAAATGTCGAATCTGTTTGACGGCCGTTGAAAAAGGGGAGGTGAGGTAGGTTCACGACCATGTCGCGGACTTTCGCGAGCCTGCCGCTCCGGGCCGGCCGATACGAGCACGTGACTCTTTTTGGGGAGAGAAGGAGGTGGGAGCCGTAAGATCTGGGAAGGTACGCGGATAGGTAGGCACTCGGGTGACAGAATAAACGACCGCTTCCTAAGCAACCCCTAACTTCAACACATACGCCTCCCCTGAGAAAAAGTAGAGAAAATATGGAAGAATATTCAGAAAATACCTTACTCTCTGAAGAGTAATTTGATTATAATAAGTATCGTATTTCTAACGTTAAGCGTAGTGGTATAGTAAGGGCAAAAGGGTGCGCTCAAAAACCGGTCGTTTTTTCTGTCACCCGAGTGGTAGGAACGTCTTGCTGGAATGGGTTCAGTGTAGTGGGTACCTTCCCTGATCCGCACGGGTGCAACTGGCCCAAGCTCCGGATCCAATCACAGCAGGAGGCAGGGTTGTGGCTGCTGCTTGCTGCTGCTGTGAGTGTGGTGTGGCTTTCGCACCTGCCGAGGTGAAAGTGGGCTATGGAGGTGGAGGTGGAGGTGGAAAGTGCCTGCCCATGCCAATTAAGCTGGGGGGAGAAACTGCAGGCACGAAGGAGCTAAATTGCGACCTGCAGACGCGCCAACGCCGGCCGGACGCGACTTCCCGTCCACGTCGCCGTCCGTTCCTGCACCAAGCCCAGACGGAAGGAAGTGGAAGTATCTGTAAGGAAGTCACCAACGTCAGCAGTACCGCACCTGCCCGCCTTCCTGCCCAGAGACATCGAGAGGGCCACTTTCCGTTTAGCTTCTTTTTCAGCCGCTGACTTGCACCTGCATCACCTCATCCCCCCGCCCGCAGTGTCTCCCTTCCCCTTCGTCCGTCGTCCCCCGTCGTCCCCGTCGTCCCCCGTCGTCCCCGTCGTCCCCCGACCCCTCTTCTGTCCTTGTCCTCTCTAGTGTCGTCCGTCATCCCTTGAAAACCAGACGTTGTTCGATTGATAAATGACCAGACTCCCGATCACCCGATCTACAAACCCCAGTCACATCTCCAACAACCCCTGATATCTCCACGATTCTGCATCAGAAGCCCCCCATCTGTATTCCGAAAATGGCCACCCACTCCGACTACAACGATATCAAAGCTACCGCCAAGGATAGCGCCGTCGGCTTCTACAACTATGGCCAGCGCCAGATAAACCGTGTCGTCAGCTTCGACACCAGACAGAAAGCCTATTCCAACGTCTCAAGCTTCGCCCAGGAGCGACCCCTCCTCTTCGTACGTCCATCTCGCTCCCAATTGGCCCCTCCTCCGCACCTTGAATGCCCTCGCTAATCCACTTTGTCCAGGCCTTCATCGTTGCTCAGGCCATCTTCTCCTCCCTCCCCATCATCGTCTTCTCGACCTTTGCCGTCTCCACCATTGTCTTCGCCCTTGGTGCCGCCGTCATCTTCGCCTTATTCTGGGTCGGCGTCGCCCTTCTCGTTCTCGTGCCCACCCTCTTCTTCACATGCTCCGTTGGCATCCTCGTCTGGACCTGGGCCGCTGGAAGCTACCTTCTTGCTAGATGGCTCTACGAGATGTCTCCCATCAGTGCCCAGGGCGGCCTAGAGGTTGAAGTGCCCAATGGCCAGAAGTTCACCATCGGTAAGGACGAGGACGGCTTTGAGGCCCATAAGGGTAATGGACGGTCTTGAGATCTTGGGGGAAAAGGTATGATGGATCAAGGTCCAGTAAGGCGTTAGGTTGCTGTTGTTTGGTATGGATACCCGGGTTCGACTATGCCTATGGTTTGTTTTGAACGGATAGGCGGGATGAATTACATGTAATTGCTGCTGTTACAGTTGTAGGCCGTCGGACACGACTACCAAGTCTCCGCTGAGGAGAATAGATTATTGTCTCAATGTCTGCCCTGTTATGGTCGTCCTTGCCGTGATATCCGTATCGGCCAATGTTGTCTTGGCCAAAATTGTCGTCTTGGCCGGTGTGGCGTCTTCTGCCATCGTCTTCTACCGCCGTATTCACCGTCGTCGCTATCACTTCCGATCACTGAAGTCACACTCGATCGAAATATAAGTTCGGATTTACCGAATACACAGGAAACATACCCATGCTGGTTCAAAAGAGGTAAGGCGGTGTCTTATTCAAGAACTATATTAGAGCGCTTCTACCTCAAAACACCATTCACGACGCCCGACAAAGCCGCCCAGCACCGTCTACCTCCCACATATCGCTTCCAACACACGTGGGACAGTACAGCACCGACTCGGGGTCATACACGTTCTTGATCCTCAGGAGCGTATCGTAGTTCTCTCCGTAAAAGCTCGCCTTCCAGTCGGGATCAAGCGCGTCGCCCTCGTTCATGTACGACCCCATCCCAGGCGCCAACGCCTTCATGGCCCCGATCTTGTTGTAGGTGACGTCGTGGTGCACCTCGTCCCACGTCTCCGCGCTGACGTCGTTGCTAAGGATGCGCGCGACGGATTGGTGCAGGACCGCTGTCCGCCAGGCCGGGAGCACGGCTGATGACTTGTCGCTGCTGTCTTTCCAGACTTGGCCGCCGGAAACGAGGGAGATGACGTTGGATACGAATTCGCCCGACGCGCCGGCTAGGACGTTGAGCAGGTCGCGGACGGCGGTGCGGTTGCTCACGGCGGCGGTGTCGAGGAGGCGTGACCCAGAGGCTGCCATGAGGCCGACAGGGTTGTTGTCCAAGCTGGTGTTGCCGAAGAAGGACCAGTAGTCTGGGTAGCTGACGTAGCTTGAGTTGACGAAGAGCACGTCGCTGAAATTGCTGATGCGGTCGAGGAGGAACTTGCCGGCCGCCTCGACTTCGTCCTGGGATTTGTTGAAGGCGTAGATGGCGTGGGAGTAGGCGGTCGTGAAGTTGCCGAACGAGGGCGCGGGGCCGTCGACTTGCCAGTGGGGGTACCCTGCGAAGCCCGCCTCGACGAGCTCCGGGATGGAGGTGTACAACGTCGTCAGGGCGTCTAGGAAAGTATCTTTAGAGGCGCCATCTTTCGCTGCGATCTGCAAGTTCTGAACAGTGGCCTTGAGTTGCGGGTACGCCTTGATCGTAGTCGACACCACAACGCCATACGTCCCCGGCCCTCCTCCACGGATAGCGTAGAACAGATCCTGGTTCTGGCACGCATTCGCCGTGAGCAGCGTTCCATTCGCAAGCACCACCTCCGCCTCAAGGACCTGGTCCGCGCCGAGGCCGAAGGTATGGCTCGCGGGCCCGTGGCCGCCGCCCTGCATCCACCCACCGGTGCTGCAGACCGTCGAACTCCCGCCGCCGACGACGACGACGTTGTTCTCCCGCGCGGCGGCGTAGCTCTCGCCCCACATGTACGCACCCCCGAGCTTCATCGCGTTCCCCGTCCAGGAGTTCGCGTCGCACCCGGTGGAGGAGGTGTACGTCGGCTGGAAATCGATGCCGTTGCGGAAGTAGCGCAGCCAGATCTCCAAACCCCCAAGACCATCGCTGCGGCCCAGGACGTCGTGGCCGGTGCTCTTGACCACCACGCGCAGGTTGTTCTCCCGTGCGAAGCGGAGGGCAGCGACGATGTCGTCTGTGCAGGTGACGTTCACGGCGAAGGGCGGGTTGGTACCCAGGGTGCAGGATCCCGAAGCTGTAGAGTTTGCGGCGGTTGAGGAGGGGGGAGGGCAGGTCATGTTCAGGGGGTAGTCGAGGCCGACGGGGTTGGCGGACTGCCAGCTTCCGGTGAACCAGTTCTGTTGCACGCTGGCGCAGGCGGAGGGGTTGTAGTCGGGGCCAGGGTAGCAGGAGACTGCGACGGGCTTGGTTGCGATGAGTTTGCCGTAGATGGATGAGTTGAAGGCGTCCCATGTTGAGGTGGATGGCCAGCAGGCGTCTCCTGGTGCCTGGTTTCAAACTCATGTTAGCGATGACGGGTGAGTTTCAAGAGTTTGACATGATGCTAACTTACACATTTACATGATGCGTTGGTTGCCGCCACCGCAGCCGCAGCATGAAGTGCTGCTAACAAGGCAGAGAGTTTGTTGCGTAACATTGTCAATATGTTTCGAGACGATGATCAACACTGAAGCAATGCCAAGGCAAGTAAAACATTTCTATTTTCTGGCATACCGCCAGGTATAAGTAGTCGCCCATCGTCCATCACGAAATCTCGGTTTCTCTTCAGAAGTCGTTGGACTTGCCGTGTGTGGCTCAGTTCCCAGCATCACCGGGGGATTCTTCTTGCGCCCCCTTTTCTGCAAACCGAATGCGAGGCGCCGGTGCTACCGCAGTGGGGACTCAATCTGCCCTCGCTTTAGGCTCAATTTGCGTAGGGCATGCGGAAGGTCTACGGGTACGATCTGGGTTGCATTCAACCGTGCTTTGTTTTCTACTGCAGATCAGTATGGTGGATGGGAACGAAAGGGGCGACAGAGACGCGAAAGACAGTCAAGAAAATAAGAAGAGCAGGAATAACCACAGAATTAAGGACAGCGAGAACAAGATGATTGACGAACACAGCGAGAACGAAGGAGGACAAAGTCTGGGGGAACAATAGAGTCCTCCATCCGGCCGGCAAAACTTCCCCAGGAAACGTCAAAACGCGACATAAACAATCAAGCTCTTCGCGATCGACATGGAGATCATCTCCCGCTGCTTACCACGGCGAAGAGTCATACAGCCCCCCAATGCCTGCCGAAGGACCCGCCGTGACCGCAGCGGGCCCAAGCCACCAGACCCGGCGCCGAAACCGAAAGCGAATACGGGATCGGGCCGGCGATATTAATGACTCCGGACTACCGTCTTTTCGGCGGATTCTTGCCGTTTGCGTTCGTTCGATTCGAACTTTTTGATGCTGGATTTTATGGACGGTATCATGGGAACGTCTAGTTTTCGCTGGCGCTTGCCATCAGATATGCGTCGAGGAAGCGCCCTTTGTTGCTCAATTTCATCACAATGGACTTATAGAGAAGTCCTGATACCGCCTGTGCTGTTCTTGTTTTGTCACCTTCTTTGCTGTAGTTTGTATTTGTCGACGTCTTCTATGTCCTCCTCGTTATTCGTCGTCGTGTTTCTTCATCGTGTTTTCTGAGTTCGAGGAGCCAGGTCATCGAATAAATCACTTGGAACCACATAGATGAGAGACTCACATCAAGGAAAACTAATCCTTGAGACTACCTGATGTTCTATCAATACATTTGAAGAAGAGAAAGTGTTCCCGAAGCCAACTGGCGTTGACAAAACAATCTAACGGGCTGGGCTCATGCCCTCAAAACCTTCTCCAAGTGAGAAGTTCTCCCCTTTTCCCTGTTCCATAACCATTTGTGGCAGCATGCCCCCATCTCGATAGAATCCAACAAACAACCATAACATCCGGACGATTTCCTGTCTTTTTTGTCTTCTTTTTCTTTTTCTTTTTTCTGTGCTTCCTCCCCCGTATTCGCTTCCTGTGATTCAGGGTATGCTCCCGGCCTGATGCGAACCAACAAAGCAACGAATTATCCATGACAGCCTACAAAACCCCTCTTTCTTTTTTCTTTTTCTTTTTTTTTTTTCATGGCCAGTGTTTTCTCTTCCCTCAGTCGGTCAGTTCTGGTATGCCGTCTCGCCAAGTCAACATCTTAGACTCCTTCCAAAAGGACTAGATGACCTAAAGACCAAAGAGACCATGAGACCGGAGAGACGATCGAAAACAGAGCTCAGAAACAGACAGAGAGAGATTTTAGAGACGAAGCCCAGAGACGAAGCCCGGAGCAGAGCCATAGCGTACACCCCGATTCGCTGGCTTTGGCCTACTAGTCCCGACGCTTCTTCGACGGCGATGGAGGATCCGCGTCGCGTGGCAGTTCGTTTGAGGCTTGTCGCTTGGGAGGGGACTGAGGAATACTTGGGTTGTTCGGGTTGAACAGGCTTGAAGCAAGCCTGTTGGAGGCCCAAGCGCCTATAGCACCTGGAATCGGACCGCTGAAGAAGGGGTCAGACGTTGGCGGCTGTCTGGAATCGACTTCCTGAGAGACTGAAGGAAGTCGAGGGAAGGCGGGCGGTGGAGGGATTGAGGGGGATGGACCCGAGGGGGGACGAGGAACCGAGTGAGGCTGAGAGGCCGAGCCGGATCCTTGGGAAGGCGTATTAAACAGTGCAGAAGCTGGACGAGAAACGTCCCAGGGTCCAGTATCGCGGTCGACCGGGGTAGACGGCTGGTGGCCTTCCTGAAAACGTGCCTGGTCGCGTACCCACTTGTTCGTGAGCACATCGTGTCTCAAAGGCGGCAATAGGGGTTGGCGGTTCTTTTCTGTAGACTTCGCTGCCTTGGACTCTGGAGTCTCTGGCGTCTCCTTTGACTTTGCTGGGGTTTCCTTTGCCTTTGCTGGGGTCTCTTTAGACTCTGCCGGCTTGCCCATCGTCTTCGCTGGCGTGTCTGTTGTCTTCGCCGGCGTCTCTGCCGTCTCCTCCGCCTCTGCCGTCTCCTTCGCCTGTGCTGTCGCCTTCGCCTCCGAGGTCTCCTTTGCCTCCGCTGCCTCCTTTGCCTCCGCTGGCAGCTTGGTCTCCGCCGGCATCTTCGTCTCCGTGCATTCGCGTGGCATTTGATGGGACTCCTTGGCAGCTGCAACTACCTCTCTCTTCTTCTCCAGCGTATCCTTACGTCTATCCGAGGGGCTGACAGTGCCGGCCGACTTTCCAGACGTAGACGGGGCGTTGGGAGTGGCGGAGGTCGGGCGACCAGGAGCCATCTTCTCATACTGACGAACGCCTCGAAGTTCCTGGCTGAGGGTGGGATGCGCATCGCTGGGGGTTGTCCTTGTTGGCGCACTCCGGGTGCCTCCGCTCTCCGTCGAACGACCCATGCGGTCTGCCTCGACGTGTACGTGGTGAAGCCTCCAGAGCTCCTGCAGAGCTTCTTCAAACACCGCATCGAAGTCTTCCTTTGGTGTGAATGGGGGAAGACTGACACTTGACCAATCACTGTGGTCGCCAGCGTAGAAGAACTTCACTCCCGTGACACTCTCCACATGCTGCAACAGGCTGAAGCATGTTGGACAACAACGCTTGTTGACCGCGATAGCAGGCCCAAGCTTCTCAAAGGCGTCGATGACTTCTCGTCCGGGAAGCGTCAAGCCCGAATCCTCTACTGTATCCGGTTCGGTAATATCGCTTTGTCCCTTTCGCCAATTGATTAGGAACAGAATAAGAAACAACGCTTCAGCGTGGACAGCGGCCCCGGCGAAATATTCGGTCCCTCCTGAGAACCTATCGTCAAACCAACTCGCAAGGGTTGCTACCTCCTCGTCCGTCAACGTGACGCCCTTTGGCGGGAAGTGCTTGAAGAATTCGGTGGAGGAGAGCATTTCCATATCCCTTTGAATAAGACTCGCAACAACTGGCTGTACGATTGCCTGCTTGAGTTGAATACGGAGGTTCTCTTCAGCGTTGAGAAGGCTGTGAATTGCTTCCTGGTGGCGGCAAATTAACCCTAAACACTCGAATGCGCCAGTATTCCAGTTGTATTGAGCGGAAATTTGATCGAGAAACAACTTTTCATCATCAGTTTCCTTCTCTTTAGTCTCCGAAGAACCCGAAATCTTCAGATCTTGGATGCCCTCGGTCGGGGGAGCGGTCGACTGTTTTTGCTGTCGAGGGGTTGGGTTGTCAGAGGCCGGGGTATTCGATCCAGATGCGAACTTCCAGAAGGGCTTGCTCGCGGATCCCGGCTCGCTCAAGATTGACCGGCGGTTTGGCTTGGTTCTTGGAGGATTAGACGGGCCTGCGGTGGGGGTTTCGCCTTGCAGTGTACTCTGAGCTTGTTGCCCACTGTTGTCTTTGTCGCCTTTGATTACCGTCGGAGCTAGCCATCCTTTTCCCGGAAGGTGCGTCGAAGTGGGACGGAAGACCTCTTCGAGCCAACGGCAGTGACATTGTAGAATATCCGGAAAGTGGCGTCTGAGGAAGACCAAACATAGGGATGATTCCATGTAAGCATGCAAGTCGTCAACAAATTTGTCAATCAGCTTCTGCCGTTCTGTCTTGCGCTGTTGCTATTTGGCGATAGTAGGCTCCCTTCCCATTCTTCTCCTTTTGATCATCGACTTGTGTTTCTCAGCTTCTTCGTTCAATTCTCGAAATGTTTGCCTGGCCTTTTTGGCCAGAGCAGTTACTGCAGCTAGAATAGTCGAGAGAAGAGACTGAAACTCCAAACGACCGGATACGTCGTAAAAGGTCTTCTCAGGGTCACCTCGGGCATTGAGGGGGCTCGTCATCCATTCGAGGTTCGTGTCGTCGTCTACTTTGATGATGCCCTTGGCTTTCCAGGTGGAAATCTGGTCGTAGATGCTTCCTAGAACCTCTGCCTGGACTTTGCTCTGACCCATACGATGGGCGACGTCTAGAACAGCGTGCGCTTGTGAACGTCCTCCCTTCAAGAAAGGAATACTGTTAACGGAACATCTGGCTCGATTCGTTTCTTCGGGTCCGTAACAGACGTGTGCTTCCAGCCCGCCCATTTCATCCTCTGGCACCAGTACCTCTGCGCCTTCGCGCTTCGATTGCATCTTGAGCACATCGTCGACTGAGCTGGCTAAGATGGTGCCGAAGTTTCGGCGCTCGAAACCGTGCTCAATACGATCAACAACATCGGGGAACATCCAAGTGTGAGCCAAGTCTGAGAAGGCATGGGCCCAGTATTGGCCGGTGACGATTGGCGTAGGCGAAGCAACAGCCTTCCCCTTGCCTTTTCCTTCCGGTGTAGATGTCGATTGATCAGCGGCGTGATAGTGCATCTTGAGAATCTCAAGGAGGTTCTTCGAATACCGTAGCAGCATCTCGTTGGACTTCAACTTATGGCCCTCACTGAGTTGGTCGAAACAAAAGGCCACGCCTCCTTCCTTCTGGAGGATCTCAATCAAATCGGGCGTTTCGCCGATGTCCTCGAAATTGACAAAGAGCCGGGGACCATGCTCGGGAAGAGGATCATCCGACTCCTCCACCTCCTCCCATTGGGGGTTGATGGAGGCAAAGATCACCCATGCACCATGGTCTGAACCCTTCATCACTGCATCATCGATAGCCGAAGGCGCAAAAGCCATGAGACCAGGGACTAAACCCGAGAGGCACTCAAACAATTCGTATTCTCTGCGCTTATGATCACCGTCTGCGCCCAAATCAGCGGCGATGAGCTTGCGTCCGTCAAGCGGAATCTTGCTGCCATGATACGTGTTCAACGCTTGGAGTTGGGCGAGAAGCGCACACAACTTTCTGAATGCCTTGTGCTCCCAGCGCGTGGCGGCCGCAGCGGGCCTAATTCGTTGCTTGTCCATCATTTTGCAAGTTGATGGATCATCTGTTCAACGGCGATGATGGATAACGGCGAAAGCGGACGTGAACAACCAGGACGGAGAGGTTGAGGACGACGACAATGATAGGAACGGCAAGGAAGAAGGAGACGGCAAGGGTGGAAATGACGGCGGAGGATGGCGGAGGACGCCCTTGATGTGTCGGAATACCTCTGACGAGTTGGTCAGGAGGAGACGACGCAGATGGCGCAAACGGGCGACGGGATAGATTGAGTCGGGAGAAGAAGGGAAGTTTTTGACTTGGTTTGGGAGTGAAAAGTGAGGTGAAATTTCAGATTGATCGAGGAGGTGGGCAGGTGCGAAGGTGCGAAGGTGAGGCAGGAGGCAGGAGGCAGACGCGGGTTGCCGTTTGTCGAAAGGTGCAAACAGTGGAGGTGAATGGAACCACCCGCCTCTTTGACGCGCTAAGACATGCACTCATTCTACAGCCAGAACTCTTCAGAGTATTCCGGGGTTGAAGTCGTAAAACAGGCAAGTCTCTTTCCTCAGTTAGGATCTACATCGTGACCTTTGTGTTGCTCCTTTACGTTCCACGCGGGTGTCCAAACAACTGGTTGAGACTATGATCGTTGGATGTTACCAAGACATCAGCATTAGTATAACAAGAATCTGCATTCTACCATTTATTTTCGGCTGAAACCTTCAAGTTTGATAGGAGCTTTGTCAGTGTCATTCTCAGAATGGTACAGCTGTACCAACGCGTCGACAATGGATGGCACCAATAAGACCATGAGAGCGAATGGTCACTGACAGAATCATTGGGGTAAAATTTCTTTCCTTTAACCAATGCAGTAGCACTAATATATGTAATTCTCAAGGGGAGGCAGAAGAACGGAAAACACTGGCAAGCGCTTCCATACCAACGACGGCCATGTCTGCCTATCTCAAGCACTTGAGATCCGTACTTTCAGCCCCAAAGAATGCAAGTAGACGTTTGACCCAAATATCCACCTCAGCAGGACAGTTGGTAGAGAATACCATTCCAAGATGCCAATTGTTTTGAGGTATACCTGAATGCGATGGTGGGCAAAGAAAAGTACTCATTCAGCGGAACGACCCAGGAATACTCCTCTATGGTCCGTAAACCGTTTCTGGTCGCTCCAGTAAACCTCCCAATCCTCGATCGACCAATTTTGTAAGCTCTTCGAAGTCTCAGGGTAACACGTCTTATTGAACGAGTAATCACGGAGCATCTCGTATGTAACGAGATACACTGCCTTCTTCTCTGATGCGTGTTGACTGGGGGCATCCAGAATGTACTGCTTTCCATCCACGGTGGGCTCTTCCTTCCCCAAAAGGAGAGCATTGACACGGTCAGAGCATTGTTGTATGCTGTCGTTGAAAGCGTTGTGTGAGCCTCGCTTCACCCGCGTTTTAATTCCAGGAAATAGTCGAGCTCCCGATTCAAGAAGCGCAACGGCTGATGCAAAGTTTGGCCTAAATTTATCTTCGAAGCAGACTTGGATCGGGGTCCGACTGAAAATATTCGTGGCGTTGATATCGGCACCGTAACGCAACAGTACACGAACGACCTCTCGAGGCGGTTTGTCATGATGCTTGCACATGGACACGAAGTGAAGCGGTGTGTTTCCGAGTCTGTCCCTGACATTGACGTCCGCCCCTTGCTCCAGCAAGAAAGCCACCATTTCCTCATCCCAATTGCCGCACGCCTGGTGCAGCGTATTGAGAAGAATGGTGGAATACGTCGTCATCGAAGCTCCCGCCTGCAGCAGTGTCTTAACCGCCGCCAGTTTGTTCCTCTGTCGTCGGTCTTGTTGCTCTTTGGTGTAGGCGACCAATACATACCACATTTCCGCCTCGTATTCCTCTGTTAGTGCGTAGTACAGCACGTTTGGACCCTCGCCCTCTGCGCGTCCTTGCAGAACGAAGTCCAGCCAAGTTCGATACCCGCCCTTCTGAAGGATTTGAAAGCAGTCTTTGAAGTATGATACCGTTCGAAACCAAGCTGCGCAAGCAAATCGCATCATGTCCTGAAAGGGAGGGCCAAGATCGCCCGTGGTTCTGACGTTGGCGCCGTGTTCGAGCAGAACAGTGATGGCATCGACATTCCGGTGATATGCGGCCCAGTGTAGGGCCGTCATGTCAATTTCAGTCGGGGTTCTCGTGACATCCCGATTAGACATTGAATGTTCAAGTTCATAAAAGTCATCGTAGAGCTCCGTGAAGTCCCACATGTCTATCTCGGCGCCAGCTTCAAGAGCCTTTCGAATGGTCGAAGCGTTGCCAGTCTTGGCGCCTAAAAGAAGACTCGAGCCGCGGTTCCATTTGATGTCGGCTTGGTAGATGGCAGACGTCACGATAGAGTTGAGGGCTCTGCAAGTTTTGGCGAGTCTGATGACTGTTCTCCAGATCGAGAAGCGGCTGAAATCCGGGTACCAACCATTTTCACACTCCTCGGGCTCGTCGTAGCCCTTCCGTAGTGACGTGAGATCGCTGTTGAATATAGCGTCGACGATTTGAAGAATTATCTCCGCTGGAAGCTCGAGCAGGTGAGCGCGGCTTGCAATGTCGGTTTGTTTTGCCGCGGGTAGCTCTTGCCGCGAAGCTGGCGTTGCGAGATCCGACGCGGAGAAATTTTGGTGACCCTTCATGATTAAGAAACGCTCTTCGATGTTCGAAGTTGAGGTAAGAGTTGCCAGTTTGGAAGGACATACGTTGTGTTTGCTGCAAGGAGGTTGCGAAGAGTTCGCTCGCGCTTCTTGCTGCGCTGAATTGGGTTTATGAGATGTCTGGTGAGTATCGGAGGAAGCGCGAACCTCTTTGGGCTTGTGGCGTTCTTCTTTCGAACCTCTGCGGTCTCGATCTGAGATGAGTCAGCCCAGACGAGTATTTGTTGAACTTCATTATTACACAAGATGACGCACGCACGTGCTGCCAGCTGCCCATGCCCGAGCCATTCCGCCATATCAATGTGTCCCGGTGTTTTCCAGTCCACTTTAGGCATCATATCAACCACTGTGACCTGTTTGGCACCTAGCATTTGCTTCCCAGTCAATGCGCCTCTGGGAATGGGAATATTCATTTTAACATATGGCCGCTCCTGGTGGATTAAAGAAACTTCGGCTCTATTGTCAGCAGCAACTCTTTGCGATCCAGCATTGTCCACCTAGTTCATTCAACCTTGCGCTTGATTGTCTCTACCTACTCTATAACTCATAAACGACTCATAAACAATGATTAGACTCAGTTCATTATCTAGACAGATCATGAGATGTCGTAGCGATACCCATTTCAGGCCTTACCAAAGCTCCGGAAACGCATCAGCGATGGGCAAAATCCTAAGACGGACGTGAGGTCTGGGATTGGAGGTTTCTTAGCAAGAGAAAAAGTCTTCGTGAGCCGGCAGCTTGAGACACGACCATGATGCAGCATGACTGATTGCTTTGCCGATTTCTGTGGGGGTGAAAGGAACGTAAAACGAAATGCGAAAGTGATGGGCTAACGAAAGCCAAAGACTTGTGGGAAGAAGTTTTTCTCTGGGCTTTTTCTTCTTTCTTGCTTGCACTGTCTTCCCCCAGGCATGAATGGAATACCAACAAGGTAGGCTGAAGCCGTGGCGCCTGAAGTAAACTTCAAAGCCAGGAAGAGGGACAAAGTTCGAATCCTTAATCAAGTTCAGTCAACATTTTACTAGGCTTACATGATGGCTTACACAAATGCAAAAAGTACGCGCGACTCGAAGGAGCCAAAAGAAATTGAGCGTGCCAACACTGTGGATCGAACACAGGATCCCCGCATTACAAGTGCGATGCCTTACCACTTGGCCATGCTGGCGAATCGGATGAAAATGGTGAACTAATCAAAACATAGAAAGCCTACAAGGGTGGATCCAAGATCTCCGAACCCTTCCAGCGCCCAGGTCTTTGGGCTTCCTTGTCTTCTGACTTGCGGTGCAACCTCTTTAAGCATCGGAAATTTCGCCTTCAACGACAGGCTTTGATGTTGATCCTCCTTCTTCAAATGCTTCATTCTTTTGTTCGATGGCAATGTCTGGCCTGGAATTGCCCAAACCTGGTAAGCCACCTTCAGCCACACCTCACGTAACAGTGGCTGACTCGGGCTGTGAGGAAGAAGGAAACGAAAATTGAATTGAAAGGAGCTAATTTTATCGCAAAGTCTCATCCTCCTCGTCAACATACGGCGCGCTTGCATCTCACCAAATCCTGCTTCTTGACGATACCATGGCGAAGCTTTCAAATCTCCCACCAGAAATTCTGGTCAACATTGCGAAGTGCATCAGGTCTTTCGACTCACCCTTGGTCCGGGCTGAGACGAATCCTCACGAGCTCAAATCAGCCCTGAAGCTTGAGACGACATCGCTTTTGAGTCTTGCAAGAGCCTGCAAAGCTCTCAAGTGCCTTATTGAACCCGAGGCGTACTACACCCTGGCTGTCTTCAATCTGCAGAAGGATAAGAACGCTTACAAGTTGCTAAACCTCACACGCCTGCTCGAGAAACGACGCGATGTTCGTGGTTGGGTTCGGCAAATCCATGTGCATCTTTTGTCCTATGATTACGCTTTTCCTGATGTTTGGGATAGGGCCGGCAAATTCACACCTCCGTGGCAATCTATTGTCAATACTGCTGGCCCAGGATTCGAGTCATGCTTGAGGCGAGCACTTGAAGCAGCACCTGGATCAGAAGCCGTGGAACAATGGCGAGGCTACCTACTGTTCCTCCTTCTCCTAAACATTCCCGATGTCAAAGGCCTGAATGTGATGGCAACACCAGGCACTTTCAAATTTGCAGCCCACCTGGTGGCTACATATGCGACACAAAACCCAGAGAAATCCTTGAGCCTATCACGGCTGACATCCTTAGCTGCAGGCGTTTGTAACCCAGCCGACTCGGGTTGGGAGGGGCATGATTATGAATCTAATCTGTGGATGTCTTCCATGGGGTCTAATCTGTTTCCCAGTCTTTCCGAAGTCTGGGTTAGCAATCTCCTCTATGACGCCATTTCCGCCTATTACATGCCGAAGCAGGCAAACGACAACATCACTTCTGTGACTCTGCGAAATATATCAATTACAGCGACAGAGTTACGCGAAGCCGCTCAACGGTTCCGTAATCTGAGAGCCTTTAAATACCTGGTCATCGACATCGAAGATTGGGACGACTGCAACGGACCCGACGATTCCTTTAAGCCTGTATCGTGCGGAAATGTCGTGAAGGCCTTGGAACAGCACGCTTCGACATTGAAGACGTTCTGTTATTGTTCTCCATGGCTCAGTACTGAAGGAGACGAGCCTTTAAGCATGTTGAAGGATATGCCCAATTTGGAGCATCTATTCCTTGACCTCAATGCCTTCGCCAGGAACTTTGAAGAGGTCCATCAGGACGGAAATGAGGTGAATGGGGTGACCGGCAACGGTCTCCGCGATCTTGAAGAGGACGTTTTCAAAGTTCTCCCCTCAACTCTGAGACGCCTGCACTTGACCAACGAACCACGTCGTATCCTCAATAGCATGCAGTGGCTCGCTGAGAATTGCAAGCCAACATTGCTGCCGCACCTTCGGGAGGTTGCTTTCGGAGATGTGATGCTCAGCGGCCTGTCTGCAGAGAAATCCCTTGCAATTATTTGCGAAACGTTTGCCAAGGTCGGCGTGCGGGCCTCGAAAGAGGTGGGCACAATGCCAGGCTCGTGGTAATGCGTGTGTGGTCCAGTCATCGCGTTAATTCTTTATTAATCTGTTTGTCATGTCACGAATATGATCGAAAAGTAGAAATTTGTACAACGAGAGTAAGATTTGGGGATCTGACCCGTATTGGTTTTGATGGAACAATGTACATATCTCAATTCCACACCTGGCCACTCGCCCTCGTCCGACGAATGTGCGACAGTAGCTTGTGATTCTGAAGTAATTCATTACATGGAGCTTTGAATAAAAGCATTCTCCTGTCATCCAGATGCTAGCACCGAATGAGTGATTACGCGAGTAACCAGTTGTTCGGCGTGGAACCCCCTTCCCTGACACTCTCAACGCCGGCCAGTCGGAATGCTTGACGAGTTCCTTCACAATCCGTGCACCAGCATCCTACAGCGATTTCCCGTAGTTTGGGCAATGTGCCTCCCTTGTGCCTGCTAGCAAGTGAAAGAAGACTCTCATGCAAGTTTTCCGCATCCCCTGTTAAATGAATCTTCTTCAGAGAACGAGGCAGCGTCATGATGACCTTCTCCTTGAAGCCCGCGTACGCGAAGCTCCGCTCCTGAAGCCATATATTTTCCAGCTTCTCAAAGGGCTTAAATGTGTTGAAAGACGCTTCGGTCCGACGAGTGTAAGCGCAGTCTAGACATAACGTGGTCAAGTTTATGCAGGCCTGTTTGATAGCGTCAAGAACATCAACGGGGTCCGCGGGCTCTGGTCGATTATCGATCACCGACACCTTGCGCTCGACGTATGTTAATTTGGCGAGCTTAGGCATGAGGCTCAAAAGCTTGACGAGGCTCCACCTCCAGAAGAACATATCTTTGAGACACAGGCTGGTAACGTGACTCCAGCTGTATTCGAGATTGGCGTTCAACTTCAAACTGAGGCCAACCCCCTGTAATGCAAACTCCTTGCTTTTTGAGGACATTTGGCGTAGAGTCCTCAAGTCGAGATCATCGAGGACGCTGATATCATCGTCTGCTTCTTTGGAATATGTGATGGTGAAACTTGAAAGATTTGGAAAGATGTCTCGGGAAGCCCATGGGGGCCGATTCCGTAGGGACGATGGGGACTCAGTACCATTGACACCAGTCACACAACCAGGCCAGTGATTGGCGTGACGTCTCGTGCGAGGTTCAATCCCCCAAATGGCGGAAGGGTGCAGATGCGTATCAAATGGTAGCCCTCTGTACATTGAATTGAGAAGTAATGAAAACTGTCGGAAGATCCCACCGCCAACCGATAAGGTTACATGGGTAACCTGCCGTAGACGGCAAAGCAGGTCGACGGTCATGAAAGCAAGATGCTCTCCGCTTTGAATAGTATTAGCCCGTTCGGTAAGACCGTTGGTCTTCTCAAGAGTCGAGCGCAGAAGACCATTGCTTTTCTCAAGCTTGAAACGCAAAAGATCATCGATTTCTGCATGTCTAAAGGGATCCGACTGGTCAAAGTGCGAATGCGAAAAGAAGTTATGCGAAGTTGGCACAAGCACTATGCTCACGAAAACCTGCTTGATGTAGTCGCAGATTTGAGGCTTCTCGTCTAGGAGGCAGAGAAAGGAACGGAGCTGCCGTGCCTCGTTTTTGTCTTGTATGCTGATGAATCGAAACACCTCCCGAAATAGAATTCGGCGCAATAAGGTGCAGGTGCTGGACAGATTGACCATCGCTGCTCTTTTGGCTCTGTTCACCTTGATATCATGCGTAGCGATGGCGCATTCGATCTCGCTGGTGGTATGCTTGCCAGGTCCTATGGTGTCGAAATATGACGCGATCTGTAGCAGGAGCTCTGTAGGAAGATAGCACAGTGTCGCCATTGTAGCTCGGCGTGAAACGACTGGATAGTTAAGGTCAAGAAATGAGTAAGGGAACCTGTTGTAAATGCGTGAGTCTTCATGCAAATCTTCCAAGAAGGAAATAGTAGTTTAAAAAGTAGTTGAATGGTGACACAGAACATAAAAGAAACCCGCAAGTTATAGTTGAGGAGCCAGTCAGCCCGCACATGTTGTCGGTAGAGTGCGTGCCAGTTGGCAAGTCAAAGCGCCTTCTAGGGCCAGAAAGGTATGAGGCAGAAAAGCTTACTATCACGAGGGCGCCGCAAACTTCGTGTTTTGACCTACATTCTATCTGAAAACTCATTCATTGACGCAGTTGCACACATTGTTTGATCATGCGCTGGAGGCGAGTTACATTACGAGGTTAGAACACGACACCACTTTGTAGCAAAATATTAAGGAAATACAAGAACCGCCTTACGCAAAAGCTGAGAGGTTGACTGGCGCTATTGAAGCGTCAGTCCAAAGCTTGTCGGTCCTATTTAGAAGATTACTGGTCATTGCGACTTGAATGCCCATCAAAATTTCATCAGAGTCACTGTGAATTCGTAAAGGGCTACGATACCTTATCAGACCAAGGAACAAACATATTTATTGACACAAACGCCTTCATGGGCTTGTCTCAGCTCTACCACTTACATTAATGGGCTTCCTCTTCGAAGTGCATATTGATAACGTGAAAGACCAAATTTCTGCTCCAGCATTGTCTATCTCCTTTCTGATGGGTGACTTTCCTGGTCTTCCCACGTCCTTGATCTTCAGACAGCGGAACCCTCAGGGTAGAGCTACCAAAGCTGGGGATGCGGATCCACAGGAACGGCAGCAACGCCAATGTCCCTCAAATGCTCCACGAGACGACGCATATTTGAACAACTGGCATACGTCGTATCCAATCCCAGTTCTTTGAGCTTCGGGAATCGGGACCTGCAGTTCGATGCAAGCCAGCTGAGGTCTTCCTCGTGGAGTCTCCCCTCCAGGTGCAGCCGCTTCAAGGAGACCGGCAACGTTTTGAGGATCCGGCTTTGCAATGGACGCATGTTGGTTTCGTCGTGGGAGGGAAAGAGCAGGGGTTCGGCGAAATCCGCATCCAACCAAAAGTTTTCAAGTTTTCGAAACTTGCTGAATGAATAGGGGCTGTGCGCCTCTGCTGGAAGCCTGCGTACAGAGGGGAGGGAGACGGTGCGTAGAGTTGCGGCCCGTCGGGAGAGGACCGTCATTATCGGGGACATCTCATCCTCGGGGTCGAGGATCATGTCGCCGAATAGATCTTCGTCGAATTCAATGACTACGTTTCTGCATACGAACTTTTCAAGGCTTGAACAGTTCTGAACTATATTGTGCAGCTGTTGATAGTCAATCTCAACAGCGTTAAGCACAAGCGAGGTTAAGATGGGCCCGAGGTTATTTGCAGGTTGTTCAAAGAAACCTTCAAAATCGTTAAACTTGTGAAGAAAAACGTCCGATACATCTGGGGCGTTTTCGAGCAAGCTGTCCCATATGCAGGGAGGTGGGAAGGCCCATCCCACTTCGTTGAAGGTAAGACCGGCGTCTTCTATAGTCAAAGACCGTAGAGATGGGAATCCAATGGTTCCTGCGCCGAACATAATGGATTTTCCATATGCGAGGGTGTGTTCAGGGACGGCGAGAGCGAGGTGTGTGAGGCGATCCAAACCGCGGAATACCAGCGCGGTCGCCCAGAGGATGTATTTCGAATTCTTCACTTCGGTTGGCTGTTCCGTATAAACCCTTTCGAGCTTTCTGTGATACCCGCTCAGACTCGTGTTACCACCGAGAGTTCGGAGGATATCAGGCCTCATGAGGAAGGCCATATTTCTGGTTGAGATGCGACTCGTGTCATCATTCTGGTCAAAGTGAAGAACAAGTTCCTTGACTAAGCTGCTGATCCTCGGGTTACTGTGCAGAATCCGGAAAAGACTGATGAGCTGGTTGGCCGCATCTGGACCATGGATGCTGACGACTCGCCATGACTCCTCGTAATATAGTTGATGGCAGATTTTGTTCACGCAAGAAAAACTGGAAAAGGAAGCTCGAGCTTCCCGCAGGGTTGCTGCGACTTCTGAGATGCCTCCATCCTGGTTTTGGAGCAGTCTTTCTCGCGTTGAGCCTGCTGCATCTCCCGGCGTGTTGATGCGAAGGCACGAAGCTATGAGTTGCAAGAGCTCCAAAGAAAGGTCGGAGAACTGTGCCATGGTGATGTGTGAGGAGTGAGTTGAGCGCTGGGCCGTTATGAGGTTTCGAGTCTGAAGATGCCAGCCGCAGCGATAGTTGCGAGCGGAAGAAGGAGGTACTCATTGACACCCCGCCTGGATCCATTTTTGTCAGCGCTGCGATACCCGGGGGCGTTAGTCAGCCACGTCAAGCGCAAAACACCTCCTACTCACGTAGGGGGCGAAAAAACAGGGTTTCCACGCAAAAAAGGGGGTTTCCACCCAGTTGCATAAAAGTTGCGTTTTTAACCTTTTGCCACCAAAATACAACTTTTTTGAGACTATGCTGTAACCTAAAACTACCTTTTTTTTTGATTACTGCTTTTAAGCCTTACTGCTAAGATGCTTTACTAGAGTGATGTTAATTTAATGCTTGCTAAATAGGCTGTATAGGTGTTATATACCTTATGTTGATAAGCCTTCTAGCTAAGGCGCTTAAGGAAGCTTCTAGCTGCTATGCTGTTAATATAAGCTATTACTGCTAACTATAAGATATTTTATATAGCAGTAGAAAAGCATCTAAAGGCTTTTAAGGCTAGTTATAACCTCTTTATATCACCTTAAAAAAGTAGCTAGCTGAAGGCATTAATAAAAGCTGAAGACTTAGCTTTAGTAATATTTATAATATAGCTTAATGCTATTAATTTCTTAGCAACCTTTCTTATTATTAAGAAAACAGCTAATACTTTTCAAACTAGCTGAAGTATAAGCTTAGTTTTAAAGCACTTTATAAGGTCTTAAAAAGCTGATTACTTAAAGTTTTAAAAGGAATTAAAGATTAAACCTATTAAGATTTACTAAAAAGATATTAAATTTAACTTAATGCTAATTTAATATTTTTTTAATTAATATAAAGCTATAGTTTAAAACTATAAACTTAAGCTTTTTAAGATATAAAATGCTAATAAATCTAGCTGCTATATTAGCTACCTCAGCAGCTATATATATATTATTTTATTTTAAAGATAATAGAAGTAGAGCAGACTATAAGAAGTTATTAATCTAGCTAATAGAAAGTTATTACAGTCAGCTATCTAACAGTAAGGTCTGCTAACAGAAGTTAGGGATTGACGCTAAGAACAGTAATTGCAGTTGTAGCTAGGTTGTAGGTTATAAGCTGTAGTAGATCAGTTCTCAGAGGCTAAGGTGATCAGTTTTAGACTTAATAAGTAATTTGCAGTAAAGGTAAGCTGAAAGTATCTATGAGGATTAATATAAAGTTAATTGCTGAAGAGCTATAGAAGTTTAACTTTAAGTGAAGCTTAAGTTATACTATATATAAGTTTCTGAACAGTTTTTTTATCTTATTGCTAATTGCTAGTTAGATATTAATAAGCGCTCAGTGATTATTAGTAAGCGCTTAGTAACTTTAACTGAACGCTTAGTAATCTATACTATCTGCTTAGTTTTATTTTATTATTATATAACTTATACTATAGTTCTTCTGTTTTTAAATAAGTTTTTATTATTTCTATAATTCTATAGTATAAATATCTTATTTTAGCTGCTTAATACTTAAGTAGGTTGTTTAGTTGTTATCTTTATTTATAAGTTGTAATATTAAGTTTTCTCTCTAAAAGTCTTATTCTTAAGACTTAATATAAGTAGGTTATTAGTTTTAAGTTGAAAAGCTGTTAATTATACTTCTTAATTTACTTATAATGCTAATACTATATTAAGTTATATTTCTAAAAATCTTATGATTTCCACTTTTTATTATTATTATTATTCCTTTAATATTATAGAAAACAGTTTTAAAGTTATGCCTTATTATTACTATCAGTTTAAGAGGTTGCGCTGCAAAATGCTGCTTAGTTCTTTAGTCTGCAGAAAGTATATCAGTATAAGCAGCACTTATTGTTTATATAATGCTTCTAATAATGCAATTTGCTAATATTTATATAGGTTTAAGCTTACTTATTTTGTTTATGCTAACTTATATATAGTAGAGCGTTTAATAGTTAAGTTTTAGTGTTTAAATAATAAAGAAGAAGAGATTAAGAAATTGTTTTGAAAGAGAATAGAAGTGCTGCAAAAAGCGTAAGCTGAAGTGAATAAAATGCTTGCTAAGTTAGATTATATTTGTAAAGCTAAATGAATAGTGTTTAAAAAAGGTTGTAAAGAGACTTTAGTAGTAGCTGAAGAAGAAGAAATAGTAAAGTCTTCTTCTGTTAAGTCTTTTTTAGTTCTTAAGGTGCAGTTAATAAGTGCTTTTAGTGTAATAGATCTAAATACTATCTTTAGTGATTAAAATCTAAATACTTTAAATTTTTTGTTAGAGGAGTTCTAGTTGCTTTCTAATATCCTTAGGCAAATAAATAGTTTTCCTTATTGCAGTCTGTCTGCTTCTATTAGTAGTTTGACATGCTTATATAGTTGTTTAATATATTGATAACTAGTGATATAAGTTGAAGTTGATATTAGTACTAATATTGCTAGTATTATCTCTCGTTCTTAGTGTTATTGCTAGTAAGTTATAAGTTTATCTTTTGTATTAATAATATTTTTAGTTAGTTTCTATATATTATCTTTATAATTATACTCTTTCTATTTGATAAAGTATTAATATCTTTTTAGTTCTTTAAGGTAGTTAATAATCTATTTAACTTTATACTCTAGTTTGTTATCTTCTATAATAATAAGGTTGTTTATATATAACCAAAATATAGAATACTAAATAGCATTTTATAGTTTCTAAGAGGTTAAGTTTATAATTAACTAGTGATACTTATTAGAGGATTCTAAAAGGTTTAAGTTTCTTATAGTTAAGTTTATCGCTTAGTTATTTAGTTTTAATATTTCACTATATAAAGTAGGCATTATCTCTCTCTTTTAAAGTTAGTCCCTCAATCCTTTATTTATTAGCAAATTTCATTATTTATTATTATATAAATTTAAGTTCTTTATATATATTATTTTAGATATTTTTGATTTATCTAATTATAGTAATAGCTTTTAGTGCTATAAAGCTATTATAAGGTTCTCTGTAAGCTGTTAGTTTAAATCTATAGTTAAAGTAGAAAGAGAATTCCTTAATGCTTTCTCTAATTGCGCTATTATAAGCGAATTAGGCTATTAGTAGTAATACTACCTAATTATTTTAGTTATAATTAATATAGGCATAGAGGTAGGTTTTAAGGATTTAATTAATTCGTTCTGTTTATCTATTAGTCTGCAGGTAAAAAGCAGTAGATATTACTTATTTAATGCTAAGTTATAATATAATTAACTTTTAAAACTTAAAAGTGAAGATCTTATCTCTATCTGATATAATTTCTTTTAGCATTCTATAATTAGCAATAATATACTTAAGAAATATATAAGCAAATTCTTCAGTATTGCTTGCTTCTTTATATAAAATAAAATAAGCATATTTTATAAGTCTATCTATAATAATAAAAATGCTGTTAAAATAGACTTCTATAAGGGGTTCTCTAGACTTTAGTAGTTTGATAATAAAGTTAAGTAATATAAAGTGCTAAGCAGTTTTAAGTATAAATAAAGGTTATAACATTTTATAAGGCTGATATCTTATAGGTTTGCTTTTTATATATACTTTACAGTTTTTAATTACATCTATAATATATTCTCTTATAACCTTCTCTCTATATTATTATTATAACTATTTCTAGGTTTTTATAATTTCTTAGTGACTATATATAAGTTAAGTATAAAACTTTATAATTGCTTTAGCATTTAGTCTGCTAGTTAAGCTAGCTGTAGATTGTCTAGCTATTATTAAAAGTTTAGTTGCTAGTATTAAGTTTCTATTATTATTTTATTTAAAAATTACTTAGGTTTCTTTAGATATTAAGATATTATAGTTTAGTTATCAGCTAAAGGCGTCAGCTCTACTGTTTTTTAATCCTTTTTAATAGATAATTTAGAAGTTAAATTCTAAGAGGAATTCTAACTATCTGATTTATTATTTATTAAGCACTTTTAATATAGTGAAATATGCTAAGCTCTTATAGTTTATATATATAAGTACTTTATAGATAGTTTTTAAAAGTTTAAGTCTCTATTCTTTAAAGACTTTAATAATTACTATAAGTTCTTTATTATAGATCTAATAGTTAAGCTTTAATCTATAGAGTTTGCAAGAGAAAAAGGCATAAAAGTATAAATATCTTTTTAAGTCTCTTTAGGATAGTTATACTCTAAAAGTGAAGTTTAAAGCATCTATTTTAAGTTTAAACTAGTTTTATAGGTTTAAAATTATTAGGATTAGTTTGCTAGATATTCAGTCTTTAATTTTCTAGAAAGCTATATCTTAAGCTTCTTTCTATTTAAATAGTTAGTTTTTACAGCTGAGGTTTATAAGAGATATATTAATTTTACTGTAATATTTAATAAACTTTTAGTAGAAATTAATAAGTCTAAAGAAGCTTTATACTTCTTTAAGGTTAGTTAGTATTAGCTATTCTTTAATCATTCTAACCTTCTTTTCTAATATATTAATATATCTAAGAGTGATAGTAAATCTGAAGTATTTAACTTTCTAAGTGTGAAATATGCTTTTTTCTAGTTCTACTAATAATTTAGCATTTTAGAGGGTTTGCAATATAAGATATATATATTCCTTATATTATTTTATTATTACAGAGAAGATAAAGATATTATTAAAGTAGATAACTATAAAGATATCTATAAACTTCTAGAGAACTTAGTTAATTATGTTCTAAAAAGTAGCTAGAGCATTAGTAAGACTGAAGGATATAATAAGGTATTCAAAATATCCTTTATAAGTTTGAAAAGCAGTCTTCTATTTTTCACCTTTCTTTATCCTAATAAGGTTATAAGCATCTTTAAGATTTAATGCTGTAAACTACTTAGCTCTATAGAGAAGTTATTATAATTTGTTAATTAAAAGTAGTAGGTATTAATTTTTAATTATTATTTTATTAAGTATTTAATAGTTAATATATAACTGTAGTTTGCTGTTCTTTTTTAGTATAAATAATATCAGACTTCTTATTAGTGATATTAATTCTCTAATATAGCTTTTCTTAAGATTTTTATTAAGGTATTTATTAAAAGCTTTTATTTCTATTAAGTTAAGTCTGTAAATTTTATTAAATTTAAGCTTCTTCTCCTCCTTAATAGAGATTTTATAGTTGAAATTTATATATTTAAGCAGTTCAGTCTTTAGTTCAGCTGCAAAGAGTTTCTTATAGACTTTATATTCTTTTAAAATAGATAGAAATAGATTATCTTTCTTTTTAAGATCTATATTTATTAGTAGTTATAACACAGCTTCTTTTGCTTTTAAATAGCAGATATATTATTTTGCTGCTCTATTCTATAGGAATTTATTTAAAGCCTGTTTTTAGTAGTGCTGCTTAGAGACTCAATTGTTATAGTTCTAATAGAGTTAGCTTATTCTCTAATCTATCTATAGGTTGTTTTATTCTAACTATAGCATTTCTAATATAATTTTATATAATCTTATTTCTATAAGATTAAGTTAGAAGTGTTTTTTCTAATCTAAATAACTTATTTTAAAAGGTGTAATCTTATTTTTAATAGTTCCTCCTTTATAGTAGACTTATTTTCTCTCAGCATTATTAAGTTTATATATATATTGTTTTGCTTTCTATAGTATTTATAGTTAGTTTACTGCTTAAAGTGTGATAATATTAACTTTTAATTTGCTATCTATAAGCATAATTACCTTCTTATTATTAATTATAACTTTAAGTTATAAATATATTTATAAGTTCTATATTATAGCATAAATAAACCTTATTATAGCTGCCTGTTATAGTCTTTATTTAATAAGTAAGTTTAGTTTTTTAATTGCTCTAATATTCTAAGGTAGGTAATCTGCTTTTCTTTTTGTTATGCTTTTGTGAAGCTATTCTCTTTAACTTTTATATAAGAGGTATTAAATTTATTCTTAAGAATCTTCTATACTTAAGCCTTATTCTAGTAGTAAATCAGATATATATCTTATTAGTATTTATCTTATTTTATATATTAGTTATAAGTATACTTTATAGAGTATTATTAACTGAGAGTGAATATAGTAATATTATTATTAAACTTTCTGAGTTCTTATTCTATAAGAGTATATATTATATAGATGTTTTATATAAGAGTATTCTTATACCTTTTAGGTTAGAAGTAGTAGTTATATTTATCTCTTATATAAACTTTATAGTAGTTAAAGAAGTATTATATCTAAAAGAGGTATTAGTAGTTAGAGTTAGTAATCTTAAAGTAGAAGTGATTTTCAATTTTAAGTTTAAAGGTATAGTGCGTTCTTAGCTTTATATTTAGTATATTATAAAGTTTAATAAACTGTTTATTATTATATTAATTAATCTGCTTATATGCAATTTATTTAAATATATTATCCTTTTTAAGTTTCTCTTTAGAGCTAGTGTTATTTATACTAGAAGTAAGCTTATAAGTAATCTCTGCTTAAGCATATTATTAAGCAATATTATAAGGTTTATCTAAGTTATAAGGGGATTTTTCTTCTTCACTAAAGGTTTAGCTGCTAGTAAGGTTGAGAAGTTATTATTCTGTTAAGAGGTTATATTAGTAGTTAAGTTTTTCTTTAGATTTTTCTTTAACTATATCTTTAGGTTTTTATTTTTATATAGTATAGTTTAAGTCCTTATAGGATAGCTATCTTTATATATTAGTAGTTTATAGAGTAAGTATATTAGTAGGTTTAAGTTATTAAACTTAGAGCATCTTATTTAGTTATTTAATAGTTTTCCTAATAAGCTTATTATTGCCTTAATAAGCTATAGCAATTATTTTAGTTTTTACTATTAATAAGGTTATATTATAACTTAATTATCTAAAGTTGCTATCTCTAAAGTAATATCTTAATATTTCCTTATCTTTAAAGTGAATTTAATATTTATTATTATAGCATTTAGTCTATAATATAGATATATAAAGTGTCTTTATAGTTATATTAACTTGCTTTATGCTTTTTAGTACTAGTTTTTAGTCTAGCTTCTTTAACTTATTACAGTTTCTAAAAATATATCTATATTAGTTACAGTTATAGCACTTTAGGTTTTAAGCCTTTTTATTTTAGTTTTTAATAGTTATGCTGAGATCTATAAGTTTATTATATTATCTATAAGCAGTGCTTTATTAAGTGCTATTTCAATAGTTATAAGGTTTGTTATTATTTTATAAGTTATTAAATTTATATTAAAGTTGCTATTAGTATTTATATCTTAAATTAAATATTTATTGCTTATTGCTTTATTTTTTTCTTTATTTAAAGAGTTAATTATTAATTTTAATTATAAGTTTAATATATTAGAGAAAGTCAGCAGGTTAATTAACTTTAACAATTTTATCCTTAATATTATTTTTAAGTCTTTAGTAGAATATAAAGATTTTAGTTTCTTTAGTGAGGTCTAACTAGATGCTAAGCTGTCTGAATATAGCTATATAGTTTTTAGTAGACTTAATTTAACAGAAGTGAGCAAAGTTTTGCTCAGCTTATTATTTCTTATTAAGGTCTTAAAAGAGGGATTTAAAGGCTTCTTTAAAGCTGTTGAAGTTAGTATAGATATTATAAGTCTCTATAGAGCATTTATTGAGGGTTTCCTTGCTGAAATATTCTTTTTAGATAGGTTTAAACTACTTAAAAGCTTATCTTCTGAGGTAGGTAGCTGTATACACTACCTTCTCAGTTTTACTAGTAAAATCTCTATAATAGAAGTTTTAGTAGTTTTTAACTTAGATTAGAAATCTTTTAAGGCTTTTAGAGGTATTATTATAAGTAACTAGAGTGCTAAGCTTAAGTTTTTATTACCTTCTAATAGAGGTTATAATAATATTTACAGCTGCTTAGAGCGTGTTAAGTTTATTCTGAAGTTCTTAGATCTTCTTAAAGTTAGTATCTCTCTTAATATCTTTTTTAAGTTTTTAATAAGCTGCAGCAGCATTCTAAAGTTCTTTATTAAGTCTTTACATAACTTATCAGTTTTTATTAATAATTTTCTATATACCTTTAGTTTTAGTTTTTTATTTCTAAATAATCTTCTTAAGTTTGTTATATCCTTTTTTAGTAAAAGATCCTTTTCTATTAGAGTTATAGTAGAGGTTTAGTATATTAAAGTCTTTAATATTAGTAAGTTTTTAGGCTAAATTTTAAGGCTGCTAGCATGAGGAGCTAAAGGATCTTAGAGTGGGAGATTTAGTAGAGTTGCAAGAAGATATTATGCCTTTCAGAAGAAAGGTTATATTTGACCACCTGCACAACCCTCGATCTGCCACCCTTAGACCTCATCCTGATTAGGCGAAAATGATTAGCTGTAAAAGAACCTCCAAATATATTAGCTACAACCCCTGCAAAGTGGGGGAAAGAACCTTTAAATATATTAATTTAAACCTCTATAAAGTGAGAGAAAGAACCTTTAAATCTATTAGTCCCCTCTAGCCTAAAAGACCTATATATATAGTAGGTTGTTAGTAAAGCTTTCTAATTATATTATATTATTACTACTACTATTATTACTACTGCTAAAAGGAGGTGTGAAATAGAAGATAGAAGTCAGTTAGGCTGGGCTTAAGCTTAGGCTTAAGGCTGCTTAAAGCTTAGCTTAATTTAGGTTGCCTTTATGTAATAGGTTAGCTACACCACCCTATGGCTAGAGGTGCATTTAGCGCTTATACCTAAAGTAGATTAATTAATCTACTTTATGCAGAAAGCTAACTGTTTGATTTTATTTTTTAGATTATAATTTAGGTTTATAATTCCTTATGCTGTAGCTAGTAGGTACTACCAGCCTAATTAGCCTTTTTTGCTATATTAAGGAAGCTCTAGCTTTAAGACTACTAATAAGATAGAAAAACAGAAGGCTTAGCATTTAAGTTAAATAAAAACACCTTCTTTTCCTTTTTCATTCTAACCTTTACACTTTAAGAGGTTATCACATAATATTATAAAGAGAAGAAAGCTTAGCAAAGGTTGTTATTATATTTCTATCTCTAACCTTTATCTTAAGGTTATAGCTTTCTATTTAAATTCACTAGCTTGATATAGCAGCAGGTAGCTTAATATCTGCTGCTTGCTAGCTAAAGTATAAAAGTAAAAAGAATAAATAAAAAGAAAATATATAAAAACTACTTATAAGAAATCGCAAAATCTGCTTAGCAGTCTGGCCTAAGTTTCTTTATTCTATTATAGCCTTCCCTTCTCTCCCTAAAAGAAAGCAGCTAAGCAGTCTATCCTTATGTCCAGCAAAACCATATCTACTTCCTTTCCTATTTAGCCCTCATAGCTTTAGTGCTATGCTTAAGCTATGATCTTATCCTCTAGCTTTATAAGGTTATTAATAGCTTAGAGCAGTAGCTTTATAGAGAAGAAGAGAGCTTTGCTTATATTTATATCTATAGTAGCTAACTCTACAACCTAATTACTTACTATAATATTATCCTATATAATCTTTAAAACAGTAGTTATTATATTATTAAAAACATCAACTTAGGTGATATAGAGAGCTAAGAGATATATAGTGGCTATGCTGATGCTGTTGATATGGCTTCTATTAATATCCTAGGTGGTGATCTTAGTGATAGGTAGGATATCCTTGAAGTACTTTACAAAAGGCTGGCTAGGCATCTTATTACCTTCTTTAAAGCTTCAGTTAAGCTAGTCAGCATAATAATAAGCTAGATAAGCTTTACGCCTATAGCTATAAGTATAAGGCTTATAGGGGACCTAGACGTTAGTAGTGCTATGCTTAAGCTCTTTATAGCAGCTGCTAGAGCTATTAGGAACTGTAATAACTATAGCCTCTTAGAGCAGGGCTCTTAGCACCTCTTTATAGCTATTCTTAAAGAACCTCTTGCAGCCATAATCTTTAAATACATCCTTCTCAAACTCCTTTATAATCTCTATATCTCTAGTTATAATAATAAACAGCCTTTTAGTATGAGTGTCTTTATAGATCTTATTAAATGCTAGTATAATAGTTTAAATAGCATCTAGGATAGTATAGAAAACTACTTAGTAGCCTGAGGTGAATAGCTTTATTATGAAGATCTTATTAGTAATAAGGTAGTAGATATTATTATTACTCAGCTTGCTCTTAAGGGCTTTTTTGCTAATTAACTTAGCATTATGGCAGGAGGTGAGGTTTATGCAGATAAATTTAATTATATTGTTAAGCTTTTGCTAAGTAGCTATAATAGTAAGCTAGATATTGTTATTAAGTATTAAGTGAGAAGCTATAGTTTTAGGAGGTAGGTCTGGGGTTTTTAGGCATCTATTAGTATTATATAAATGAGAAGGAGCGCTAGGGATCTATAGAGGGCTATATTTACTGTTGAGGATTTAGCTAGAGGGATGCTGATGCTGGCTTAAGAGGGCTGTTAATAATACCTAAAGATAGGAGATTTTTGTTGCTAATAATAGTGTGTAAGAAGGAATTTTAATTAGTTAGGTTGGAAGATAATAAAGGTTGCTGATGCTGCTTTAGAAGGTTTATTAGTGAAGATGTTAAGATATAAAGATATAAAGCTATAAAGCTATTAATTATAGTAGTATAAGAAGAAAGTTTTGTAAGCTAGGTTAGAAGGTGAGGAAGATGTCTTTTTATGCTTTAGATCTTAGAGGCTGTAGTATAAAAGGTGCTACTAATAAATATTATAATGCTTTTAATACTGTAATATTGCTGTTATAAGAAGGGTGGTAGTGTCTATAGCAGCATTTTAACTGTAGGTTTAGGAAGAAGTAGATATCTTTTGTAGCAGAGGTTTTAAACTAATGCAGCAGAGGAAGGTATATATTAGGAGGTAGGAGCAGTAGGATCCTGCAGATATTGCTGTGCTAGCAAATAGCTTATTATGATATATAGTATAAGCAGTCTTTAGTAGCAGCTGTAGCAGTGGTGTATAAGGTAAGTCTTTAGTTTGATTTGAGTTTGAAGTGAAGCTAGGTGAAGTAGAGGTGCTAGAGCTAACCTAGCAGGGAAGATATGCTTTAGCAGCTAAGATAAACAGTATATAGTTAATATAGTAGTGCTTTTAAATAGTTTATAATAATATCTATTAGGAGCTGAGGCTGAGAGTGAGATATAGATAATGCTCTTACTACCTCTGCTAAGCCTTTCTGCCAGCCTGCATATAACATTTTTCCAGCCTAAGCTAGGTAGGTGCTAACCCCAGCTTATAAGCTGCTACCTCTATGCTCTAAAGTAACAAACTGCCTTAGGTTTAGTTTGTGAAGGTGTTATTTATAAAGGTTTACTTACTATTCTAAATAGATAATCTATATTGAAGTATTAGAGGGAATATAAAGAATAATTAGGTTTGAAGCTTGCCTTAGATTAAAGTTGCTGTCACTTAGCATAAGCAGTAGAAAAGTGAGTAATTAACTGAAATACCTGTTTGCTAGGTCTAATTATTAATAGGCTTAGCTGTAACTTTATTATATTTTATATATAATATTATCTCTTCTCTCTCATAGCAGCCTAAAGGTTGATTCTTATATCTTATAAAACTACTTATCCCTTATTATTCTTATAGCTAGATGCCTTAGCATTCTACTTATGCCTTAATTTTATTCTCTAGCTCTATAAGGTTATTAATTGCCTAGATGAGCAGCTATATTGAGAAGAATATAGATCTTTAGGTGTGCTTATCTTTAGCCTTACTTTCTGCAATCTAATAGCTTACTAGAATCTTATTCTGCACTATCTTTAGAATGCTTATCTTCTTATTATCTAAGTAGTTAACTTTAGTAATATAGACAGCTAAGAGATATATTATTGCTATAATAATGCTGTTAATATAGCTGCTAGCAGTATTATAAATAGTTAGCTTATTAGTAGATTTAGTGCGCTTAAAGTATCTAGCTGAAGGCTTACTAACTACCTTATTCGCAAGGTTCAAGCAGTCCTCTAACAATACAGCATAGAAGTTGCTTAAGTGAGCACCTTCTTTATAATAACTAGGCTTAAAGGGGATTTAGATGTTAATTTAATTATGCTTTAGCTTTTTATAGCAGCTACTAAAGCTATTAGAGATAGTGACAACCTTAACTTCCCACAGAATAGTTCTAAGGACCTCCTTATGTCTATTCTTAAAGAACTATATCTAACTATTGCTATAGAATACCTCTTTTTCTTAATTCTAACTAAGCTTAATCCCCCTATTTATAATAATTAATAGCTTTATAATATTACTTCTGTAAAGTTTCTTAAAAATAAGTATGAGAGCTTAAATAATATTAAGAATAGTGCAGAAGATAATATAGTAATATAATATAAACTTCTTAGTCTTTAGGATAGTTTCCTTGCAAAGGCAGCAGATCTTAGCATTTATTAGCTTATTCTTAAAGGTATCTTAAGCTATAGACTTAGTAGCATAGCAGGAGGTAAGGTTCTTCTGAATAAATGCTAAAGTATTATTAACTGTGCGCTAGGGGGAAGCTATTATAGCAGTTGCTTTCTGAGGAGGCTTTAGCTATCTGTTAGTATTATGTGAATAAGAAGAAGCACTGGGGATCTATAGGGGGCTATATTTACTGTTAAGGATTTAGGAGAAGGGATGCTGCTGCTGGCTTGCAGGAGCTGTTAGTAATGCCTAAAGATTAGAGATTATTGCTAATAATAATATAAAAAGGAATTTTAATAAGGTAGGTTAGAAGGTGATAAAGGTTGCTAATACTGTCTTAAAAGGTTTATTAGCAAAGATATAAAGATGTGAAGGTATTAAGCTGTAAAGCTGTTAATAATAATAGTATAAAAAGGAAAGTTTATCAGCTAGGTTGAAAGGTGAAGATAGTTTCTTTATTATGCTATTCTAATTTTATAAGAGAAGATTAGTAGTAAATAGAAAGAAGGTGCTAGCTAAGGTGGCAGGTAGAAGGAAGATGCTAGCTAAGGTGGCAGGTAGAAAGAAGGTGCTAGCTAAGCTTGCTATAAAGGCTTTAATAGCTTGCAGTTACAAATAAAGATATAAATATAGTTGTTATTATAGCAGTAGTAATAGCAGTAATAGTAGTAGTAGTAATAGTGTTTAAAGTAGGTTTCTAGCTTAAGTGTGGATAGTAAGTGAAGCTTTTGATAGCAGAGATCTTAGTGGAAGCTAGTAGGGCAGTTATATGCTAGCAGGCAGGAGCATTAGGCTGGGCTGAATATAGCATTATTAGTGAATAGCTTGCAACAAGGGAGATAATTACATAGTGTAACTAATAATAACTATTAATAATTCACTATACTTACCTCTTTATATAGGGATATATAGTGTTATAAAGCTGGCTATGCCTGAAAAAAGAAATAAACACTATTAAAAGAAATAACTACTGTTTAGAGAAATAACTACTATTCCTATTGTTCAAAGTTAGAACTAATTCACTATAGAAGTGTTTTTAAGTAGAACTCTTATATTTGCAAATAAAAAAACCACTTTTTTATTCTATATCTATTTATTTCCTCCTACTTTACTACTTTATACTATATCTAAAGCTTCTTCACTATAATAATAACTTATATTATAACTTCCTAAAGTATCTTCTATATCACTTAGAAATATCTGCAGAGTTATAAATAACTGTTACCTAGCCCTCTCTATTGCCTCAATAGATCTGTTTATAGAGCAGTATGCTATAAGAGGCCTTAACAGGGAGTATTCTATCCCTGTTTATATAGTATACACCTCACTTGCTGAATTTAGTCTATTAATTAATATAGATACTAGAGAGATATCTATAATCTTAGGCAGCTTTAAAAACGCTTTACAGCCTGCAACTAGGGGACTACACCTCTAGCTATTAGTTCTAGCTGTTCCTAGAAATTAGTTTTTCAACCTTATATTAGATATAGATAGACTATAATAGTAGAAACTAGAGTTTGAAAAGGTTGAATTTTATGTCTATAATGTTAAAGATATAAGACCTAAGATGCAATTATTTAATAAGGGGCTTTTATATATATTTATGCATTACCTTAAGTTTGTCTCTCTATATGAAGATATTTATAAGTAGGCATAAAAAAACAGTTTACCTAAGGAAAAAGCCTTTAAAGGCGAAGTAAGTTCCAGCTATCTATAATCTATCTCTTAGCCTGATATAGCTAATAAAAGAGGTATAGGGATGCAGAAAGGTTATCTTCACTACTATTAAAAACATATAGTAGAATCCTTCTTAGTGTTATCTAAATTATAAGCTGCATATAAGTTCTAATTATATTCTTATTTTCTTATGCTAGGTAGAGGAGAGAATAGAGGTGAAGCAGCAAACCTAAGCGATTCCAGGAGCATCTAATGCAGGCTAGGGAACTGAGATAGAGCAGCAAACTAAAGTAATTCTAGCAGCATTTAGACTGGAGCAGGGAACTGAGGTGGAGCAGGGAATAAGACTTAATTCAGTAGAGTTAGACTGAAATAGATAAGAGTATTTAAATTGAAAGCTTTATTATATAGTTTAAGTAGTAAAAAATATTATATTATTTATAGCATTCTATCTATATAAGCTGCTAAAGTTAGAGATAGATCTTTATGCTTAGACAGTTTAGCTAAAGCTGAAGTTTATTAACTACTAGCATAACAGAGCAGAGGGGTATAAGAACTAAAGAAACTAACTATATAAAAGGAAAAGCAATACAGCTTACTATTATCTTCTGATATCTATTCTATATAGTATAGCTAGCTGGACTAATGCTATTCCTCCCTTATTATTCTTATAATGCTTTGCTGGCATAAATAAATATTGCTATACTGGTCTGCAAAGTTAAGCTGCACTAGCAAAAATATCTCTTGAGATGTTCACACCTGCCTATTTAATTAGTAATAAAAAAAGATAATCTATTCTGTATGATATAGCTAGCTAAACTAATGCCTTTGCCTATAAGGAATATAGTCCCTACTCTAATATATTCTTATGCTTTAGAAAAAGATATTATTAAGCTTAGTGTAAAAGTCTATAAAGTTAGAATTATCTGGCATTTGCTTGGTTTTAGGTTTGCTGTCTCAGCCTATATCTTCTGTTATAATAATAAAGATCTGCTTTGCTTTCTGCAATTTATATTAGTATAATAAATCTTTTAATTAAGGGTTCTTAGTTTCTTAGACTTATCTGTTCATTATAGTAGCTAATAAACTAAATCCACTAGTCTAATCCTTTATGCTTTATATTCTTATAATTAACTATCTCACTATACTTAGACTTCTAAATAATATACAGATTACTACTACCCCCTTCTGGAGCGTCTAGTCTATTAGCAGGCTTAAGGAGCTTATAATAAGTAGCTTTAAACTTATTAGTAATGAAGAATGAGAATTAGACGCTTTCAGCCTACTCTGCTAAAATAGGTTCTTTACCCTATTAGAAAAGTACTTCTAAGCTAATTGCTATTTATCTGCTAACTATGAAGATAGTAGGATGCTATATATCCCTAAAATCAGCAATATTAAGGTTAGCTTTAAGGTTAGCTTTATAGTAAGTTTTGTAAGCTTTAATTATAGAGATGCATTTATAAACTAATTTAGATATAACTTAGATTATTAGCTTTAGATTATAGAGCTTAATGTTAGATTTATTTAGCCTCTTGAAGTTAGTGTTATAAAAACTTTAGATAGTTTCAGCTATATTAGATCTAGAAGTTCCCTTATATATAGGAAAGTTTTTAATTATCTGTTTATCTCAGTACTTGTCTTTAGTGAGGAGCTTTAGATCTAGCTCCTTTTAGGATGCATTAGTCACAGTCTTTAGGTTGTTATTGCTATCTTAGGAAGATATGTTGACTAGAGGTTTTAATAAAATATATTATTAGTAAGTACTTAAAATATAAAGGAGGTGAAGATATCTATACTTATGAGGGTTTTTATATATTTTTGGTTTCTAAGAGCTTAGAGTAGTTTAAGTGATGATGCCTTAAATTAAGCTCTATATGTATTCTCCCTAGTATATAGATAAAAGAGATAGAAAGTAATTTAAGAGGGATAAATAGCTGTTTAAATAGTTAGCTAAATGCTAATTATATTAGTGAAGTTTGTAAAGTGATATAAGATGAATATTCACTTTATAGGTGAATATTAGAAGGAATAATATTATGTTAAGTAGGTAGGCAGGTGAGATGCAGTAGGGATTAGGTCTTGCAGCTTAGGTTTAGATAGAATAGAAGCAGAAATACTGGTCTTCTTGGCAAGTAGGTAGGTAAGTAGGATATAGTGAATATTAGCGCCTCCAGCTTGGTTTAAGATGGATTGTTCTTGCGTCCAGCATAAAAAGGCTGTTTCTAAATATTATTAATATTTTTACTTTAGTTTCTAAGCTTTATAGTGAGATATTTAGTTTTATAACAAAATCTTATTTGCAACAGCATAAGGTGTATTTATGCTTTTATGTCAGAACCTTTTGGAATAAATTAGCTATAAAAGGGGGAAGTAATAAAGAGCTAGCTAGGTGATATATAGAGAGCAGTAGGTTATATATAGTAGAAGGGAGGGTAGGTTTCAGAAATTTATCTTTTAACTGCTGAAAAGTAAGTATTTATAGGCAAGAGATATTTAAATCTTTAGGGTTTAAGTAGATATTATAGTAAACTAATACTTTAGGCTATAAATAATTAATTAATATTCCTGAAATCTAAAATAGAATAATAACTTCTAACTCTCTCAGTTTTATAAAAGATATATCTATCTGCATATAGATTTAAGCTTCCCTCTTCTTTAAGCTGTATAGGCTGCTATACTTTAGCTTCTTAGAGAGGCTTAGCCTATTGCTCTTATTATGCTTATCCTGGTTGTCCACTTTGATAGCTTTAATTAGCATAGTGTTCTGTATTTTATCTATTATAAAAAGATTATTTATATTTGTTTTAATAAGAGGGGGGTCTTAGGAAGAGCTTACAACTAGGTTTAGTTCAATTAAGTGAGGGCTTTAGGAGGAGCTTATATATATAAACATCAGTTTTAATAATATATATTGAGGGTAGATATAAAGGAGAGAAGCTTATTTAGTTTAGTTAGCATAAATAGAATAAACCTATTAGCAGACATCTAAGCCTTAAAGTTAAACATAGTTACTCCTTTAGTTAGAGATGCAGAAGAGGCCTGGCTGGTAGGGGCTGTCTGCTTTATATTGCTTGCTGCCTAGCTTAAGTTAGTAATCTTAATAAGGAGAACAAACTCAAAAAAGTTATATAATATATTAAGTTAGAAAGCAACTTTTTTATTGCAGAAACTATACAGATTGCTAGTGATATAAGCCTTCTATCTATACTGCTAGAACAGGGTGGATGCTGAGGAGTACTATAAGCATTTCTCTTTCTATTGCTTCTTATGCTTAGCATAGAAATAATATATATAGTTACTATATCAGCTAAGGTTTAGGGCTACTGCAGCCTCTATGCTATTAAACTTAATATATACTTAGAAGACAGCAGATAAGTTCTATATTATATTATTTAGGCTAGCATCTAGGTTATTAGCAAGAGGGAATTATAAGGTATTAATAGAACTAAAGAAGCAGATGAAGGGTGGTATGTCTAGGAATAGAGAAGGTGTGTTTAATATTTATTTTAAAGCGATTTTATATTTAATTGCTTATTAGTAAAATTCACTTATAAGTGCTATACCTAGAGAGAGAGAGAGAGAGAGCACTTATAGTATAAAGCTGTTATCTGAGATAAATACTGCACACTTATATATAACTGTTAACTTATTGTTAACTATATAAGGGATATAGCTAAAGTGAGGCTTGCAGATAATTAAAACCTATTTATTATCAGTATATTTAACTAGCAGTATATAGCCTTTAGAGTATTAAAAGAGATTAAGTATAAGTTTGTTGCAATAAAGGGGGTTGAGAAGCTTTAGGTAGTTTAAGTCAACCTACTTAGGAAGGTTTATAGGAATCTTAATATAGCCTATCTAATTCTAGAACTTAAAGACCTTATTAGACTGGTCTAAGGATTCCTGCTTTAGTATTAAACTAATCGCATAGAGGGTGGCTGGAGGGCACTATCCTAAAGGTATTATTAGCTAGATCTAGGGCTAGAATTCTGAGTAGTTAGTAGAAGTAGGAGATAAGTCTTAAGATATGTTAATTGAGATATAAGGTTAGATAAAGAGCTTAGTTAGAAGGAATAAGAGTATAGTTAAAGTTCTAAAGTATTAATTAATAGAGTTTGTATTAATAGGAAGCTTAAAGATGATATTTCTAGAGATTAGATGTAACTATAAGCTTAAGATGCTCTAAGTATTTATAATTTTAGCTAATATAAATAATATTTTAGATAGATATATATAATAGATAAGAAGAGAACAGACAGCCTAATAGTAAATCAAGAGGAAGACTAACAAGATATCTTAAAACTAGATGTTATTAATTTTAGGTATAGAGGTGGAATATCTAACTAACAGCTAATTAGCTAGCTAGGTTACTAAATATTAAGCCTCCCTATAGAAGGGAGAGCAGCTAAATCTAAGATAATATATAGGCTGTATGCATATAGAGTTCTATTAGCAGTAAGGAGGTATAGTATTAAGATTAAAAGATTGTTGCATATATATAGTTTTAGGCTCTTCAGCTTATCTTCTTCTAGCTAGTTATATTGCAATAATGGCGTATTAAGCATAAGAATAGCTGTTTCTAACAGCTGTATAAGGCTGGAACAGCTGCAGAGCTAGTTATTAAGCTCCTCTGTTTATTTATTTAACTGCAGTTATATTAGATCTAAAAAAGTAATTATATATTAAGAGGAGGTATACCCTAATAGGAATACTATAATGCAATTAAATAAAAGTAGAATATAATTGCAAAATAAATCAAAAAGTAGATACTAAAAAGTGTAACTAGCCTGCAATTTGATTAGATCTTATGTATTGCTCTTTAGAAACAGCTATAGCTTATAATAGCATCCTCTTCTCTCTGTCTATCTCTCTAAAACCAGCTATATTACTTAATAAGTGTAATAAATATATATAGTTTTCATAAAGCGAAAGGTAGAAGTATATAAAGAAAGCTTAAGGGTTTAGTTGATATATAATATATAAGGTCTATTAAGTTATAGAGGAGTAAGTTAGATTTAGTGTGTTACTAAGCTGGGCTTTAAAGCTGCAATATATACTGCTTTATTATAAGGCTGTATATTCTTCTTCTATCTTAGTTTATCTGATTATTTAGACTTTCTATTATACTATGCTTAGAGCATTAGCTCTAGATAAGAATTTAATATAGCGCCCTCTTTATATATACTTTCTAGCTCTTTTGAGATTATTCTTCCTATTAGAGATATTTAGATGCTATTGCTGAAAAGATTGTTAGTGCAGCATGCTAACAGCCCTCTAAGGTCAGCAGTCCTCACACTAAGAAAAGGCTGTTGTGGTCTAAGATATAGCAGTTTATAGCTAGATATTGCATTTATAGCTTAAGATATATAAATATAACTATAAATAATAATATCTTCCCTTAGCTTAATACTTCTAAGTCCTAGGAGAAGATAGTGCAGGCTAAGCTAGAGTAATACTCAGTCAGATAGGGTGATAGCATCTTAATAACTACTTAGTTATAGCATCCTACAGCTAGATTAAGCTTAAGATATGCTAATACAACTTCTAATAATAATATCTCCTCTAAACTTAATGCTTTTAAGCCTTAAGAGGGGATAGTGTAGCTTAGGCAGAAGCAGTAGTCAGCTAGAGGGGATAATAACAGCCTATTAGTTACTTATGCAGCTATCATCCTAATTACTAAGTCTAACCCTAATAGCTAATACCAGCCTACTGCTAACACTAATAATAACATTCTATATATCTTTATAGACTATAGACTTTTGATTTATAATCATCTTAGATGAGGAGCTTTAATTACTACTATAAACTGCCTTATTAACACTTTAACTACTGCTAGATAGTATAAACTAACTTTAGAATAAATAAGATTATATTTAACAAATAATTAATAGCTTTAACTGTTATTATGCCTAATAGGTCTGTAACTCTGCAGAGCATATATAGTGTAAACTAATTAAATAAGAGATAGTTATTATAAAGATAAAAGCTTTCTATAAAGAGATAAATAATAATAACTCTCTAAATATTAGATACTATAAGGTCTATTTCTAGTAATAGTGTTCTGCTGAACTATTAGATTAGACTTAGGTAGAGGTTAAGCTGCTTTATAAAGCAGTAGAAGGTTAGATCCTACCTTTAGATAGGGGTTATTTCTCTTGCAAAGAATGCTTCCTAAGATATAAAGGCGCTCCTTTTATTGCAATATATAAGAAATATGCTTTTTATCTCTAGAAAGCTAATATCCCCCCTGCTTATAGAGTGAACAACTTCACCTTTAGCTGTATACACTAATACCCAGCTGAGTTAAAAAACCTATCCTTATTAAAAGAGCAGCTCTTAGGCCAGAATATTCCCTGCAGATAGATTACTAAGTTTAATATTAATATAGAGAAGTAGATAAGCGTGAAGTATTAAAAGCATAAATAGAGCTATATTACAGTCTTCCTAAATAATGTTAAAAGCTTAGCTATAAGTATACTGCCTTACCTACTTATTGAGAAATACTGCTAGATCTATATCTGCTTCATTAGTTTCTAAAAGCTAATAGCCTCTAATTTATTATTTATGCTTTCTGTTAACCTAGGGAAGCTAAAAACTGCGCTTATCTAGCTTAAAAGCAATAACTATTTATACTATAGTGTTATAATTAGCAAGGAAAACCTTGCTAGCTAGAGCGATTCCTATGCTGGAATGCAGGTTCTAGCTGCTCTCTTTGCCTAAATAGTTTAATATAACCTTTTAGCTGAAGATAAGATCTATATAGGCTATTATATTGCTGCAACAGAGAGAGGTAAGCTAGATAAGCCTGTATAAGATATAACTGACATCCTTATTAAGCTTAAATAGAGGTATGTCAATATAGAGGCATTTAAAATTAAAAGGAATAATATAAGACTTAGAGTGAACTAAAGATAGAACTAGAGATTAAAGGAGATGCAGGAGCATAAGATTGAGGTTAAACTTAAGAAGTTAAAGTTAACTAGCTTATTAAATATTAACTTTAGTAATAACTACTTATTTTAAGAGCAGGTTTAAATACTTTAGGATATAACTTTAAGCCTCAACTAGAGGTGCTAGCAGGGACTAAAACCTTAAGATAGCAGTATAAGTATATCTCTGAAGATAGATAAGCAGCTATTTATTATTAGCTGCTAGGGGGAGAACTTTGCTAACTATAGCAACTTAGACTTCTTTCTTAAGATATTTCTATGCTTATTTCCCTAAGGCTGAGGAGGCCCTCTTATATTAGCATTAAATAACTAAAGCCTTCTAGAGATATCTTATAGGTTAGCACTTAATACCACCTAGTAGCCTCTCAGCTTCTATCTTTAAACCTAGGCTTTATATCTCTTGAGATAATATAATAAGAGATATTTAACACTTTATATCTTGCTACTATTACTTTTAGAATAAAATAGCTAATTTATATTGGAATAGGGGTGAATTTTGCTATATATCCTACTTTCCTTTTTATAATCTTCAATATATTAATCTATTTTGAGAACTAAAAAATAAGCTATCTTTATATAGAGAAAGCATTATTTAGAAAGGTTGAAGAGATTATGCAGACTTTTATGCTAGACTGAGTAGCCTGTACTGAAGAAGAATACTAAGAAACTAAAAGAATAATAAATAGTAAGATTTCTTTTCTTATAAAGAAGTTAAATACCTTTAGCTATTAGAAGCATATATTAAATAAAGAATATTTGCTATTTAGAAGGAAGATTAAATTATTATATCTTAAGTATAAGATGCTATATATCTAGTTTACTATTAACCTAAACAACCTTATTAATAAAGTTAATATAAAGCTTACTACTTCTTAAATAGCATAGAGGCTAAGCTTAAACCTTCTGATATAAAAGTTCTAAAACTAAGTAGAGAAGATATAATATATAATTAGAGATCTTATTAGTTTAGCTACCTTCTTCTATTATGAAATAAAGCCTTTTTTTAAGCATTATATACCTTAAGGAATAAACTTTATCTTTAGTAATATTTTATATTATTTTAGGTATATTAAGATAAATAACTATAATGTTTTTCACTTTTATAGTTTCTTATAGCTAGATGCTAATATTAAGCTGCTAAACCTATTTAGTGAAATTGCTGCCTTAAGAGAGGAATAATATGCTGAGGAGATCTATAAATATATTAATTCAGTTTTTTATGAGATAAGTATATTGCTCTTAAGAAGTTATAAATAATATATACTAATACTGATATTTACTAATGCTATAATGCTGAGCATACCTAGCAGTATTATTTTTATTAAAGCGTCTTCTCTTCTATATTATATCTCACTAGCAATATAGATAAATAAGATAAGGTGTTTAATAATGAAGTAAACTGGGTAGTATATTGTTATTAGATATATAGCTGTAGTGCAACCTATATAAAGTATAGTTATAAAAGCAGTAGCATAGAAACTGATATAAGCTAGATATTAAAAGAGCATCCCCTTTACTGCTTTTATACTCTATAGATACTTTAAGAGCAAACTAGGTTTATAGAGGATAGTATCTTTTATATTTAGAGAGACTATATATAGATCAACTAGTACTGCCTAGCTTTAGCTGTAAGTATGCATTATAACATAGATATAGCCTTCCTCTTAATAAGTTTGGCTGGCTTATTTATAGTTTATTATGCAATAAACTATTTAATTAAGCTAGACTTACCTTTATAGAAGAGAGCAATATTAGTAAAAATAGTTCTTAAGGGGATATTAGAGTATATAGATGAAGATGCTTATTAGCTGCAGCTTAGCAGAATAGATGCAAATAATAAGGCTTATTAGTTTCTTATTAGAACAGCAAACCAGATCTTTATAAGCTGCAAGCTGTCTGCAGTTAAAGTATATAGTAAGCTTCTGAATTTTAAGTCTAGCTACTGCAATAAGCAGTTATAGTTTTATATTACTATAAATATATTATATTAAGTAGTATTTAGAATCTAGCTAGGCTTTATATAAGGTGTAAAGCTGGATATTTAATATCAGCAAATAGCAGAGATAATAGGCTTATAAGCTAGTAGGCCTACTCTGACAGCCTTATAAGGCTATAGATATTGCAGCTAGCTTCTCTAGGACTTATGCTTCTATGAATACCTCTATATAGTGAAGATCTACTGCCTGAAGAGGTATATAAAGTTAGATAAAGCTTAATTTGTCAACTTCAACTTAACCTCTAATAATAGCTACTTAGAATAGATATAAGAGGTATTACTAGAGAAAAAGCATTATATGCTAGTTATTACTAGCTATTTAGACTATAATGCTAATAGTATATAGGAGAGGTATTACTAAAGGTAATAGATATCTTGCTGTTATATATTAATCTATAGTTTAGTCTTGCTAATAAAGTTATCCCTTTAGATCAACAGTACTACTTCTTGCTCTATTTGCCCTTTAGAACCTTTTTACTTACAGCTCTCAGGAATTAGCATCCTTATAGGTAGAGTTACACTTTAATCTACTAGCATAAGTTAAATTAGTGATTAAGAACGTCTGCTTTCTTCAGAAGAGCGCAAAAGATGCTAAGAAAGATATATAGTTATAGATAAGTTAGAGCGAAGGTGATGAAGGTGTTAAGTTTGAGGAGCTTGAGAACTATTTCTTAATAGGTCAGCAATAAACACTAGTATTAGAAGACTAATAGGAGGCCTTCTATAATACAGTTAAAAATCTGCAATTATAAGCAGATATAATATATAAGTCTCTAAGTCTTAAGAGCCTTTTTACTTCCCTAACTATAGAAGACTTCTTAGCTCCTAAAGAGGAAGATATAACTACTACTCTAGTTACTAATCATTTTAAAGATTATAGGCTTATGCTCCTAAAAGCGCAGTTTAATACTGTTAAAGCATTAATTAAGCAGCTCTAGAAGTAGAGGATAAACACTATAGAAAAGAATAAGCCTGATAATATAGGTAACCTTTATCTAATAACAGCAGATATTAGCTTTAGCGATAGTTATAAAAGCAATAATAAGGCATTAGGCCTAATGCTGATAGTTAGGCGAAGTGCTGCATAAACCTGGCTTGATATAGGGCTATCTACCTCTTTCTCAGCTGCTGCAGAAGTGATTAGATAGGCCTGCATATTAAACTAGAAACAAAATCTCATTCTATAATTTATCTGTAAAGCAGTTAACTAGCATAAGAGTTCTAAAGCTGAATAGCACTTTTAGTATATTAGTAGTAGTAGAGGTATAGAGAAGTTATAGCTGATTAATACTTTAAAAGAGGTGTTTATTATGAAGGGGGTGTAGAGTCAGCTTGTTATTACAGCATTAATAGGTATAGCTGCAGCAAGGATTAGCAGCAACATAATCTATTCAGCAGTAAGCCTTTAGTTTAGTGAAGATAGATTATTAGACCTCTCTAACATAAATATTAATCTAAAAGATATAGACTGTTAGGTGAGGAGAGATATCCTCATAATTAATAAGGTTAGTATGCTCAGCTTTAATATATTTAATAAGATCAATAAGAAACTCTAGAAACTAAGGGAAATTAAAACAGCATTTAGAGGTATACTTATAGTTATATTCTTAGAAAACTTTATATAGTTTCCTCCAGTCTAGCAGAGAGGTCTTATAAGCAATAAAAGAATGCTAGATATTATAAAGAAAAGTTATTTATTAGAGTATTAATTAGGGGAAGAAAATAGCTGGAAGCTATAGAGCATATTTAAGTATATTATGATCCTAGATAAGCAGAAGCAGATATAGAAAAATAACTACCTAGCAGGGTTCCTAGAGCGCTTTTATAATAAGATGCAGATAAAAGAAGATGCTGAGAATCTTATATCTTAATATAAGCTAGAGCTTAAACTTAACTTCTCTAGCAGTATATATGCTATTATTTTACTAAACTGATATAAATAGGATATCACTTTTTATGCAGCTTTAGTATATAGTGCTGAAATAGGGGAGAAGCTTTCAGTTTACTTCTTGCAATATATCTAGAAAACCTAAATGCTGAGTAGCTTAGAGCAGGTTGCAGCTATACTACTTAGTGATAACAGTAAGCTGATTATCTTTAGTATATTCCTATTTATTTATAGGATGCTTATAATAGTGAATAGGAATAAGTATATCAGCCTTAAGGTGGTTAATAAGGTAGAGTTTACAGTAGTTAGCATAATATATAACTTAGGACTTAAAGAAGTAGTAATAAATAATAAGTTATTTATCTTTTTAAGGCTACCTAAAGGTATTTTATTCTAGTCTAAAGATATAGATAGCTTCTCTTTCCCTATATTGCTGCTAAATATAATCATAATATTTGCAACTTAGGTTACCTTAGAGGAGAAGTATGCTGCAGTTTTATGCTTAGGTCTACTAAAAGGTTATAAGCTTAGCTTTACCTAAATAGGTCTATTATACACGCCTAGGCTAGCTATAACAGATTATAAGGCTTAAGGGAGGATACTAGGGAAGATACTTTTTAGCCTTTATAGTATAAAGGTTAACTGCAAAACTGGCTGCCTAAAAAACTGCAAAATGATCAGCTTATATATGCAAATATCTCATAGAACTATATAGACAGATGTGCATTTGATGCAGCTGCTAGATATTGAATATTTCCTATCGTTATAGATGCCTCTAGAGCTATAAAGGGGTATCAGTTAGCTACAGCATTTAGTAAAGTTAACAGCAAAGGTATATGAGGATTAATTATAGGGGAGGTGTAGCTTCTTATTTATACCTAGAGTAAGGCAATATAAATTATAATATAATTAAGGTATTTATTATTCTAGTTTATTTGCAGTTTACTATATAGAATTACTTTATAAGGTTTATATATTATTAGCATCAGTATATATCTCACCTATGTTTATATTTATGCTGTTACTACTGCTGTTATAGCTGTTGCTTAAATCCTCAGTATCTATAAGTAAAATAATAATTAGAACTTACTGCCTATTAAATATCTAATTTAATGCTGAAATCACTGCAATCTCAGATAGCTTTTGCAATAGCTGGCATACCTCTTAGGTAAGGTTAGCAATAACATTTTATATTAATATAATTTAAAACTAGATATCATTATACTTCTTTTAGAGTGTAAAGTTAGGCAATCTTGCTAGGGAACTAATGCAGACGCTGATCCTAATTCTAGATATAAGCTAGAACTATAACTTAAAGCAGTAAAAACTAGAGAAGTTATTTTTAAGGCTAAATAAAGCAGCTTTTTATTGCTCTTTATATGTTAGGTGTATTTAGATATTTCTTAGGCTGTCTAAGAGTATATTTAGTTAATATTTCTATAAAAAATGAAATATAGTTAGAAAAATATAAGATAGAGGTAAGAGGCGACTAATTAAGGGGGTGGGTAAGGGGCTATATAATATATAAAATAAACACTTTAGACTTTAGTTATTTTATAAGCAATTTATATATACACCTTTTGTTGCTTGCTAGCCTTCCCTAGTTTAGATGATAATGCATTCTAACTATAGGCTGTTTATATGTAAGCATTTTATACATCCCAGCCTAACCTTAGTACTAGTTACTTAAATAAGTATAGATAAGATATAGCTAGAGCGCTTTAAATCTAATAGTTTCCCCTTTTTTCTCTGAAATAGCTCTTACTTTAAGAGAGAGTATAATAAAGTGATTACTCCTCTACTAGCCTGCAATAGTAATCTAATACTAAAGCAGTGAAGAAGGTTATATCTAACTATAAGCACTTTATTAGCTTATAACATTTAAAGAGAAGAGGTTTCTAACTTTATAACTTACTTTTATATATAGGAGGTATTTATTTTTAAGATGTTATCCCTAACAGCTGAATAGCTACTAGCTTTTATGTTAATCCCTCTATTATCTACACACTTTAAGGACTATAAATAAAGGAAGTAAAAAAGTAGAATCAGCAATACTATATATAAGATAATAAAGCTATAGATTAAATAGTTACTTATATATATACTTATAATAAGAAGATTACTTTAAGTAGTTCAAATTATTAATAATAGATAGTTTAATAACTTATATATATAATTAACCTAGCAGGAAAATACTTAAACCCTGCTGCTTTGCATATAATTAAGGTGCTATATTTTAGTAGCCTTATCTAATTATATAATACTGCGCTTACTTTTAAAACTAAACTACATACTGAGTAATATTTATGCAAAGATGCTGAGTAAGAGTTATGCATAGCATATCCAGGACTGGATTTATGAGGGGGGTCTTAATGCTCTTACTTAGGCAAACCTCCTACGTCAGCCTTTCTTCCAAAAGGTAGTAGCAGCAGGTGGGAAACGCTGCTCCCCAGTATCTATACTATTAGTAGGCGTTAATAGTTAACTTACTGAACAAAAGCAATTAAAGTGTTATAGTTAGCTATCTAACAGTAAGGTCTGCTAATAGAAGTTAGAGATTAATACTAGAAATAGTAATTGCAGTTATAGTTAGGTTATAGGTTATAAGCTGTAGTAGATTAGTTCTTAGAGGCTAAAGTGATTAGTTTTAGACTTAATAAGTAATTTGCAGTAAAAATAAGCTGAAAGTATTTATAAGGATTGATATGAAGTTAATTGCTGAAGAGCTATAGAAGTCTAACCTTAAGTAAAGCTTAAGTTATATTATATATAAATCTCTAAACAGTTTCTTTATCTTATTGCTGATCGCTAGTTAAATATCAGTAAGCGCTTAGTGATTATTAGTAAGCATTTAGTAACTTCAACTGAGCGCTTAGTGATCTATACTGCCTGCTCAGTTTTATCTTATCATTATATGACTTATATTATAGTTCTTCTGTTTCTAAGTGAGTCCTTGTTGTTCCTATAATCCTGCAGTACAAATATTCTGTTCTAGCTGCCTGACGTCTAAGTAGGTTGTTCAGTTGTTATCTTTATTTATAGGTTATAACAAAAGTTATATATTCTTATTAATACTAATAATACTATTAGAGATACTATTTTAATATATCTTATCTTTAAAATATAGCTAGTTATTACTTAAGCTGATTATAATATTAAAGAAAGTGTTTATTTTATATAATTCTTTATTACTTTTTCTAATTAAAAGATTATAATAGATTATATTAAGCATTTTAATATATATTTATTTAAGCAGTTAGTAAAATTCTAGCAACTTAGATATATAATAAAGTTATAGTTTAATATTAATATATATAAAGGCTGCTCTAATAAGCTTAAGATATATAGGATAATGCTAAATACTTAGGCTAAGTTATATTAGACTTTTTAAGCTGAATCTAATATAGTATTATATTATTTACTTCTTTTTAATAGCTTCTCTAGTTATATTAATATAAACCTTATAGAATACTATATTAACTTTAATATTATTATTAGATTTTTCCTTTTTTATACTATATATCTACTTTAACTTATAGATATAGAAATCTTTTAGCTATTTAAAAAGGCTTATTAGATAGTGTTATAAGAGTTTATATAAAGTAGTAATTTCACTTTTACTTATAGAGACTTTATTAGCAAGCTTCAGCAGATAATAGATATTGCATTTATCTACTTAAATATTATAATAAGGTTTAAAAAGTTAGATATCTAGCTAATTAGAGACAATATAATACTCTCTCAATTAGTTAAATATATATAGTCAGCTTAAGTTAATATATCTAGCTACTTCTTAAATTACTTATTAGATGATAATAGATTTAAAAAGGCTATACTATAAGCAAATACTATTAAGCAACAGTATGCTGCTAAATAAAGCTCTTCTATTTAGAAAAGTTATAAAGTAATTAAAGCTGCAATTAGTAAAAGTAATTTATACTATAAGAGAGGTTAAAAGTATATTATTAACTAGAATAAATATATAGAGATATAGCAGTATAAGAAATAAACCTAATAAGGTATTAAATTAATTTATTTATTTATAATAAATATAACTTTTATAAAAATTAAAGAGTATTATAAGAGGTAAGTAATAAAAGCCTTATAGAAAAAGCTTAAGCAGCAATATATTGCTATAAAAAAAGAGGCTTAGCAGCAAGAAAAGTAAATATATATAAAATATAATGCTATAAAATATTAACAGATTAATAGATATATAAAGAAACTGAATTTTAAGCAGTAGCTTATTTATACTAATAAGATTTATAACTATATAGCATTTAATCTAAAAAACTTATAATAGTTTAAACTATTTAAACTGAAATAACAGATTAATTTTAATTTTATATTACTATTAAAAGAAGCTTAAGATTATATTAAATATATAGTAAAGCCTCTTAATTACCTTAATATCAAAAAGTTACTTAGCAATATAAATAATAATAATAACTTCAACTTAGAAGTTAATAATAATATTAATAATTTTATTAATAAAGATAGCAATAATACTATAATAAGCATTAAATCAATTAGTTAGTTTAAAGATATTAATAACAGCATTAATGCTAGCAAGCCTAAATTGCTGCTATTACTAGCACTAGCTGTTATACCTAACGCTATATTAACACTAGCATTACAGCTAAAGTATTAAGCAATCTATCACACTATAAAAGAAGGTTTTAATAACTTCTATACTTAAGATATTATAAATAATAACTCTCTACTAATACCTCTATTAATATAGATATTAAAGAAGCATAAATATATTATTAATAATATAAAAAGTAATAATATAGTGATCTTCTGCAGCTTATCTATATTTATATAATATATATAGATATTATATATATAGCTAGATAGCTTTACTTAAAAGCAATATAACAATATAATTTTTATTATTATATAATATAGTTAAAGCTGAAAATTATATTGCAAAAAGTTATTAATTTAGTGGGTTAATATAGAAAAATGCCACTTTTGGTGATGTGGGTGGAAACTCCCTTTTTAGCGTGGAAACCCTGTTTTTTCGCCCCCTACGTGAGTAGGGGGTCTAGCGTTAGCCTGCCACACGCTTTGACCCCCGGGTAATTGGCCAAACAAGGGTTGCCCTGCAAGTGAGACCGTTGCTGGTCATGTGACGCGAAGGAATCCTGAATGTCTCATTGGACTGGCCACATAGAGATCCTTCTTACCTTATGTACAAATTAGCAGGTGTAATTGAGGGCATGTGAGAAATCCTTTAGGTCTGCCAAAAAGAGATTCCCACTTTTGGACAAGAATGGTGGTATGCCAATGCAGTGGATAAATCCAATGAAAATTGAATTGGTCTATCTGCTAAGTTATTCAAGCTGTTGATTGTGCCCGGTTTCAAACAATAGGCCTCGTGAACCAGACCTCACCATTTCGAGCAAGCAGTTGAGAAGCTAAATTATTCAAAAACCCAATGATTCTAGAAGATGGTCCCATCTCTTCAAAATGCACACTCATTGCATGGATCAATGGAACTCAAAGAACCCCGTTGTAAGTGAGAATGCGTGGGTTCAAGGCCAAGACAAAGAGTTTTACACTTACTGATCTTTGTAAGGCACCATCTGGAATATCAAAAGTGTAAGATGCCTTTTTGGATCGAGTATGCTGGAAGCCTCGCCACTGTTTTTCCAGTCATCTTAACCACCCCCTGGCTCCCAGGCTCTTACTACTCTACAAGCTACTTTAACTCGCTTCTCTATCATCGTCCACTGTGAGTTGCGGTTCGGTTTCGTCCACCGCCACCGACCAAGCCGACCTTGTTCTTCAAGCCAGAACAGACATTCACCATGGCTCAGCTTAGCGACCTCCCAACGGAGCTCATCCTCGCCATCTTTTCTAACTTGCGCTTGGGCCTGCCAATGCATGATCTGTTCGTGTGGACAGGAGACATTGATGAGCAGGGAAGGATCACTGGAGTCAGATGGAACGACCTTCTCAACTTCTCACTCTCGAACCGCCGCTTCCGACAACTTGTTTCCGACACGCTGTACAAACAGATCAGGCTCCACGGCAAGCATCCAATCACAAGGCTCGTATCGCTGTTGCGCTTCGTCACAGCGCATCCTGACGTAGCTGCCGACGTGACGCAGGTGTACATCAACCTCGATCCGGGGAGGACCGGCTCTGCATCTCTTCAACAGAAGGATCTAGATTTCATCCAGGCCGTGGCCGCAAAGGCCAGAATCACATATCCTCAAGAAATCTTTTCCTGTCAAGATCTGGTCGCTGATGATTTAGCAGAGAAAGTAATCGACCTTGTACAACCTGATTCTCAAGAGGTGGAACACCTGCGACTCCAGGTTCTCGTCAACATCTTGCTTGCTCATCTCCGAAGGACGCAGGAGTTGGTGCTTACCTACCCCTACGGCGTATTCAGAAATTTCGATCGTAGTAACCTCGCAAAGCAGCCTGGTCGATTATGCGACGAGGAGGAAGCCAGGGCCAGGTTCGCTGACAAGACACCCATGGTTGTTGGCAAACCCTGGCTCCCGCAGTTATTCTCTCTTGTTACGACACATATTGCGGGCACCGAATCGTACCGTCCTATCGAGTTCGTTGGAGATGAGCTTGCGAATCTTCTCTGCATGGGCCCAAAGACAAGTCGGCTGTGGCTTGATGACGCTGGTGTGGATTTCAGACTTCAAAAGGGCGGGGATTGGGCAAACATATCTCATCTTACCCTAACTACCCAGCAAATAACCATCGCAGCCATGCACGGTATCGCCAATCAGTGCAGCGCTTTGACGACCTTCAAGTACTTGCCAACAGCGGCCGAGTCATTTGGAGTGACACAATCGAGACAGGCTCAGCCCGGGGAGGTGATACACGCTCTGCGGAAACATGCGAACACGCTGCGCACGCTGTGTATTTCATCCTCAGGGCACTTTCCTCGCGATTTCCTCAGCATGCCTGTTTCTAAGCTCGTTGGATTCGTCGTCTTGGAGAATCTCTGAATTGATAACAGGAGCGTTACTGGGGACTGGCGTGCGGCCCTGGGGACGCTGATTAGGGTGGATCGAAGAGAAGTGCTCCTCATGTCTTTACCGCCTTCCATAAAACGGTTTCATTTGCATAACGCTCCGTATGTACCGAGCGGGCGACTCTATTGGCTTGCTGGACACAGCAAGCTTTTCCCGGACCTTGTCAGAGTTGAGCTGGACTGGCCACTGGGCAACGATGATTCGCCAGAGGAGGACATTCGGAAGCTATTCTTGGAGGTTGGAGTGGACGCGCCGACGAGACGAGATATGGTTCGGGACGCCCGGTTATGGGATCGGTATTTTTGAGAATGGAAAGATTTGTCGCCCTGTGTGTTATTCCCTTTTTTTGGTCATTGAATGAGGGTTTTTTGAGAAAATGAAAAGGGGCTGCTCAGCCATTCTGCCATTTAGTCACGTGATATCGACGCGCCACGGATGCACGTCGCAGCGCGTCTGCCCACGCCGAGACTTTAATTAGCTACATCCCGTCCGACAACGTCACCCTTTCACTGTTCAAGAACTGGTTATGCACGCCGCAACAAAGCCAGAATGTCACGAAATAAGAACATGAACAAGAACAAGCGACAGAGAATCAGAAAGAGACAGAGAAAAGACGCTGAACAGCCAACCTCAGCCTCCCGAGCTGCATCCGCAAAACCAATCCAGAAGCAGAATACATTCTCAAAGCTGACCCCGGAAATCCTCACCAACATCTGTTCTCTGCTGTTTCCCACCCACCACAACCTGCAGGATGTCTTCGAGGTAGACGGCCCTGCGATTATTCACCATCGCTGGAAAGATGTTTACAACCTGTCACTGGTCGACCGGAGGTGCCGCACCATCATCAGCCCGTTCCTGTACCGCAGCATTCCCATCCCGGGACCGCGCTCTCTGACCAAGCTGCTGTCCTTCGTGCGCTTTGTGACAGACAAGCCCATGCTTGCCCAAGGCATCCAACAGCTCTACCTCCAGCTCGAAGTGGTCAACTCAGGCGTGACAACAGTCAGCCAGGACGATGCCAAGTGGGTGATGAAGCAGGCCGAGGAGACCGGCACCCCCTTCTGCGAATTCAGATGGCGGGACCTGCCGCACAAGCAGGAGTTCGAGTGGAAGGGTACCAAACGAGCGCAGAGCCGTGTGCCTGAGAGGCCGATGAAGCGGTACCCTGACGAAGTCGAGACTCAAAACTGGGACGAGTGCCAGCGCATGGAGACGCTTCTTCTGATTTTGCTGCGTCGCCTCCCTGGTCTTGTCGATATTGGTCTCGAGCATGGCAAGCGCGTGTTCTCCCACATGACCACAGCCACGGATAATCAGAGGATATTTGCGGAGAACCGGAAGAAACAGAACTTACCGCCAGTGCCGCCCCGAGTGACCCTTCCCTCGCTGCCAAACGTTCGATCCGTCGCCATGAAAATCAACCGCAGCGCCACCGAGTGGCAACAGGTCGACGAGAATGACGTGCGGATCCTCATGGAGATGTGTCCAAAAGCCGAGCGCCTCTCCGTCGAGGAACTGAGACCCGTAGGACGCCTTATGCCTACCACCAACGCGATCAACCCCCAACTGTTGCCATGGCTCGCCCCAGTCCGCAAGCTCACACTGACCAACTCGAGAAGTGTTGACAACTACCAAGAGATGGCTGCCGTGGGTCGATACATCCAGAGCTGCGCCGGGCTGGAGGAGTTCAGATTCATGGCGAAATACCGCGAAACGCGCGAGGGGACCCCACACAGGGTGCGGGTTCCCCATGAGACCATGCTCTTCCTCAAGAATGCTCTGTTCAATCGGCACAACTTCCACCTCAGAACGCTCGTGCTCGACTTGCGCCACTGCACGCAGTGCGATAGGCCCCCTGCCTGGGACCGCCTCCGCGAGTGTTACCTCTTGCAGCACATCTACCTGAACTTGGGGCACCGCATTCCCCAGGGAAGCTACGGCTACCGCGATAGGAATAAGCGGGATTGGGAAGCCACAGAAGTGTTGAAGTCTCTCCCGTCGTTCCTACGCGTCGCCAGGCTCGCCGGCGAATTCTGGCAGCCGAAGCCGCTGAAACGGCTCATCCGGAACCACAAGAGAGTCCCGGACCTGCGTGACATCGAGGTGGAGCGGGAAGAGGACAGTGGCGCGCCTGAGGTGATGGCGTCCCTCAGAGAGAGGTTTGCGCAATGCGGTAAGGCAGGAGGGCAGATCAGGAGTCCCAAGAGTACAAAACCGGTCGTCGTCGGCAGTTCAGCAGCAAAGATCTGGCCGCGGCCGGTGCGGTCGGAGTGGAGGGAGGATGCCCCCGGGATCCTCAGGTGGACCAACAGGGAGACGATTGTTCACGGGACGAGGAAATACTCGGGGACGGGCGCGAAGCTGGTCGTGCAAAAACAGACTACTATGCCCGCACCCAGGAAGAAGAAAGAAAAGCCGATGCCGATCTGGGTGGAGTGGATGCATCCTGCCACAGAGCCGGGGAAGGAACCTACCCTAAGGGCGACAAACATGCCGAACGAAACGCCCATGGCCATCTGGCCGAATTATAGAGACGTGCCTCGCTCGGTTCGTGAAAGCATGCGAATCATCGAGGCCACGCCGGGTCGCCCGGCGGACTGGGCCACGAAGCAGCGGCGTTGAGCCCCTGGGAGGCAATTAGCGACTCTGTTGCCTCTATTGTGAAGAACTTTGCGTTTGAGCGCGTACTTTGGGCCTACCGTGCGGGTTGTGACTACACATGACGACGGGGATAATAACATGATGTTGATGACATGGCACAAGAGCAACAACAGAGTTGCAGGTTTCAGAGATATGAACAGCAGATTAAACGTAAAGCGAAACTCATCCTAGGAAATCCTGCCACTGCGAGTACAGATTTGATATTGCCTGTGCCGTCATGACACCCTGATTGACATCCTGGTTATGCATGGTTCCGGTCGAGTCACCGGCAAGAACTCGAGCATTTTGCATGGCCGCAAGGGTTGCAAGGTCGTCCACAAAGGGAACATAAACGACAGCTTACAAACGCTGTTTTCTCCCCAATGCTTCTTGATTCTCGGTTGTCCAATCTACTCCACGGCAAGCTCCTTTCTTCCAGCACAACCATCATTCCCATGTCACCGCGCCCGACCAGACGGTGCCATTCACGACAGACCTGTTCCCCCCAGCCTCGCTCTCTACGTCATCATGGCCTCGATCACAGACCTCCCCGCCGAGTTAATCGACAACATACTCGACTTGGCCACAACAGAAGTCTCCGACGGCACAGCCGTCGAGTCCCTCAGCCTCAGACGCATCGCCGACTCCCCGTCCACCGTGCGCCAAAGTATCATCAACAACCTCGCGCTCACCTGCCGCAAGTTCTATGAGTTCTTCAAGCACGAACAGCACCGCGTCATCTTCTTCACCAAGAAGAACATATTCCCGCGCATGGTCAAGCTCCACCGGGTGCTGGGCGGCACGCCGCAACCAGAGGTGTTCCAGAACACCACGCAGTTCGTCGTGGACTACGAAGAGGACCCGTTTCTGCCGAAGAGCTATGGAGATAAGGCAGGCTACGGGAAGATAGCCAACAAACTTGACTCTCTGAGGAGCGATACACGCAAAGCTGGCTTCAGGGGCATGGACGAGTACTGGGTTTCTATGGATCAAGTCGGGCGCGAACGCGTCGGGCCGCATGTGCCGTTGCAGCGCGGACATGGTCATAGGCTGGGTCTCCTGGCGCAGCTGATCCTGCTGCGGCTCCCGAATGTCGAGGGGGTGTGTTTGCCTTATTGTATGATGGACCTTCTTCAACCCCTGGACGTGCCATGCATGAATATGAAAGTCCGGCAGAAATTCCCACCGCGCCTTAAATCCCTACGCATAACCAAAGTCGACAACGGAGATGGCCACCCAGGAATAGCCGGTATGACGCCCAGCCGCTGCGGGATCTTCGCAAAGTACGGCTACATCAAAGAACTGTTCACCGCGGATCTACGAACGGGGCTGCCGCCCGCGGAGTTTATGGAATTCAGCTGGCTGACCCGCCTCGTGCTGTGGCAGTGCGCCGTCATCAACCCCAATCACCTGGACCAGGCCCTGAGGCGGTTCAAGAAGCTGTTGACTTTCGTCTACACGGTCAAGGGCTCGCTCACTCATAGGCGATGCCCCATGTTCGAAGAGCTTCTGGCGCTGCGGTTCCCCGAGACCCTGGCGACACTCTGCCTCGACGCGCCGTTGGACTATTGGTACTCGCGGTATGGACTGGTGCCGGTGTTCGGCGGGTTGCAAAAGCTGGAGAACCTGTGGACGAACGCGCACAATCTGAGCTGGTCGGGGTCGGGGAGCGGAGTTGGGATTCTGATATCGACGAGTCGGCACGATCGCGCCTACCACCGCATCGAGATGGTGACGGCGGAAGGCAATCTGAAGTGTTTGCCTAAATCGTTGAAGAGGCTGCACATCTCGGGAGATACAGGGCGCATTCGGGAGGATGTGAATTGGTTGGAGGGGGCGGTTGCTAGTGGGACACTGCCGAATCTGAAGGAGATCGCAGTGGAAACGACGAGGGTGGAAGGGGACGGCCCGGAAGGAGACTTTTGGATGCGGTATGAGGCGGATTTGTGGAGGCAGGACAGAGAGAAGCTTGAGGCGGAGGGCGTTAGGTATTCGGATGAGGTCGATCCCAGACCATACATGTGGTAGGATTCCGGGTGGACTTTGACCAAGAATGACACGATACGAGCAGGTGTTTTATGTAATCATCGTTACTGTATTCTGGTGCGGGAATCTGTCTGTCTGGCTATGTTTCTCAACGCATCTGCCAATCTTCCCAAGCCAAAGTCAACCAAACGTGACCAGATTCCAAGCTATCCCATCTCTCCAACTATCAACATCCACACCAAGATCATAATCCAGACGAGCGCTAGACTACTGCAGCTTGTATACTACTGCTTGTAGCATCCGCCGTTCTTGAAGGTGGCGGGAATGCCGCAGGTGGTGGACTTGATGGCCTCCTCGACGCACTTCTGGTTGCTGTCGATCGTGTACCAGGAGAACATGTCCACCTCCATGGAGACGCACTTCTGGTTGCTGTCGATCGTGTACCAGGAGAACATGTCCACCTCCATGGAGACGCCCTTGCCGAGCTTGGACTCGAAGACGTCGGTCTGGCACTCGCGGAACTTGTAGCGGTCGGCGCCGTCGCCGTCGGGGCAGGCGAAGCGGATGGCGGCGGCGAGGGTGTCGCACCAGTTGGTCGAGTCCTGGCCGGTGGGCTGGATGTCGATCTTGTACTTCAGGCGGTCGTTGGCCTCGTCGAAGCGCCAGGAGCAGTCGGCCTCGGTAGTCAGGCCCTTGCTGGGGTCAACGAAGGCGCAGCTGAAGTCGGGGTCGATGCCGGGGGGAGGGGTGGCCTTCGCGGGGGTCTTGGTCTCGATGAGGAAGGGGTCGTGGCTGGCGGTGGGGTCGGGATCGGGGAGGCAGCGGAGGTCCTTGGCTGCCTGGGTGCTCATGAGGATGTCCGAGTCGGGGCCAATCTCCATGAGGCTCTCGTCGTCGCGCTTGAAGATGGAGGGGCTCATGGGAGGGCTGTCGTCTCTGTCGGCGGACCAGTAGCGAGTGCTGCAGACGCTGCTGCGGTAGCAACTGAGGGATGTCAGCTTGGTTTTCAATAGACGATGGGACAAAGAAGAGAGTGATGACGACTTACCCCTCGTTGACCCAGTTGGTCAGGACAGGGTGGTTGAAGCACATGGAGAAGTGGATGGCCCACTGGACCTCCTCCATGAAGTCCTTGCCCTCGGGCCAGGGCCAGCCGATCTTGTAGCGGAGGAAGAGGCCGCTGCCGTTCTCGTTGGCCTTGTACTTGCGGTCGCACATGAACCAGAAGGTCTCGTTGTCGGTGAAGTCCTGGATCTTGGTGATGAGCATCTCGCACCACTTCTCGCTGGACTCGCCGACGGGGTCGATCTTGATCTGGTACTCGAGATGGTTGTCGAGGAAGCAGTTCTCAAAGGAGTAGCTGCAGTCGATCTGGGGGACGATGTAGCGCTTGATGATGTCGGTGCAGTTGTGGTCAGGGAGAGGGCCGAAATCGTCGCGGATGGTGATGCCGGTGGTGTTGACCAGGCTGACCTGTCCGTCGGAGGAGGTGGTGATGGCAGTCTTGGGACCGAGGCCAGGGCCAGGATTGGCGATGGCGGCACCCAGGGCACCAGCCGCGAGGGAGGCGTGGACGAGGACGCGCGGGATCATCATCGTGAAGTCTTGTGTGGTGTTTGAGTTCTTGATGGTGATGGAGATGAGAGAGTGCGAAGAGGGAGAAGGGGAGGAAGGTTGGGTTTGTGTGGGTAGGGGGAGAGAATTCTCACGGCGTGCGCAAGGTGAAGAGTGCTGCCTTTGTTTTTTCCGAATTCTTTTCGAGGCGCGTCAGGTTGTGCACCACCCTTAAGCGAGGCAAAGGTGAGAGCAACAAAGACAGATGAGGAAGGAGGCAGGTTGAGAGCCAGAGTCGTGCCTTCTCTCAAAAGGAGGAAGAGGTTGAGATGTGAGGTGAGCCTCCTTAATCACCCTCAGTCCCCTGGGCTGCCAGCTAGACCTAAGCTTAGTTATGATCTCAAGGTAGGAAGACCACTTAATTATCACTTTGTTAGCCTCTGATATTTTGATAACTACTTCGACGAAAGTTTTTTTGACTGCTCAAGAGGCAACTTGAGTTTTCAATGTCTACGTGGCTATTTCCATGTCCTGAGAACCGAAATACTTCAACTCAAATCAACAAGATTGCCTTTCGGCATTAAGCATATACATTCATCAATTGATTTCCAGATCAGCTCAGGCAATCTGGTTTTGAATATTGCTATCTGTGGAAATGCTGTTGCTTTGGTTGCCACTTCATCGTCGCCGCCGATGTCTCTCTTGACCGTCGTCGTCGTCGTCAGTTCCGTTGTTGTAATCATCCTTAGTAGTCGCTGTATCTTCTCTCCTTATTATTACTCACCATGGTCGTCTCTGCCCCTAATGTCCTTGACCAAAGGATAATTCCAAAATTATAATGCAGGCTGGACCTAGTAGTTTTCTGCTGTCCGGATCGAATGTTAATTTTCGGTCTGAAAAGTTTCTAAAGATGTCCAAGCAGGAAAACTTCAATTCGAAAAAGGGAGGGTACCACACAAATTAGGGCTTTACTGATTGGGGTATTGTTCAAGTGAAGCCACCGTGATGGTAAAATCCATCCCATAAATAACTAGTGGTGGGTACAGGGAAGTGATCCCGCAGGCAGATAAGGCAGATCTCGGAATCCGTACGCTCGTTCCAAGAACAATTACATCTCCCACTACATCTCCCACTGTCGAACCGTACATATTCCCCTTGAATCAAGCTCCATCCCCAGATCTGCCTGGCTTTGAGGGTCCCTCAATCGCATGCCCGAGCATATCTTCACCTGCATGGTCCATAACGAGTTTCTTATCTGAGGGGGGCACCAGAGACATCGACCATCTACTTCAACCAGATTTCGCCATTTCATGAGGTCGTAAGCTTCGCCAAAGACAGTGTATCTAGGGTCACCCGAGCCTACCTTAGGTAACTCAAAATCGTTGAGTATTTTCCAGTTGAGCCCTGTCGAGAGCTTCTGATGCATACGAACGCTGTAAACCAACTGATTAGTCTAACAACCGCATTTGAGTAGCATGATGGCAAGCTCAGAGGAGATGGAGTTGTTTACCAGTAAGGTTTTCGGAAGAACCCAATCTGTCGAAAGATTTGAGTTGTAAAGTCTTCCACACATGTGCGGTACCGGCCCCATACGTAGGCAACAATCATCCAACGACTCGCGACATCCATGATCTTTCGATCAGTGGAACGGGGTCCCAGGAATGATACGTCTACATTTGGGGCGAAAGCGAAACGCCGGCCAGATCTTTGGTCGCGGTTAAGCACTCGGAAGACAAAAAAGGTCAAATGTAAATTTTGTTATAGCCTACGCTTTCTAGCTGATGGTCGGTCCAGTTTTTGATGGAAGGTCGTTCAAAATCTCAGTGGGATGATCGACGAATAAAAATCGTTGTTGAATGTAAATAGGAGATGATTTTCTATATCACTACTCGTGGAATGCTGGGTGGACAAAGTAAGACGCTATCATTCATTGAAACTCCGATGGAAGAACTTCAGGGATGGGTGTTTGAAACTGCAACATGTCCGACTTGCTAGTCACACAAGTCGCACTACGATATTCTGGCCAGTCTACTTCGGATGGGTTTAGCTGATGCCAGTATGGGCGTTGAGGAGTCGCGGGAGACGCCTCCCAGGCTGGTAACTTTTGAAAATTCATGGTGGTTGATGACTGTAAGTAGAATGGTGAGATATTGTGATGTTGTAGGTAAAAAAAGATTTCTCGCTGAGAATTCATATACTCGAATATCCTTCTGTTCAGAAGGCTTCTCTTGCACTCCGTAAAGCTGGGAAATATACTTTGAAGAATCTCCCTCCCCAACTTTCCTCCTTGGGACAAACTCCAACGATCTGATCGGGCGCCCACCTTGTTCTTCTGGTGAGAGATCAAGCCACATGCGAGATGAGGTAATCTTGAAAGCGCCACAGTCAGCCCGATTCAGCCACAGTACCCCCACATATGCAGCCCAACGAGGCACCAATCCGATGGATGCACCCGAAGGGAGCTTCACTTGTGAAGCTGCAGTAGCTGCATTGCCGTACGTACCGCTCCAGCCCCTGTGGCCCTGCACTAATTAGCAGCCGCCATTGGAGCCAGCGAGCCCGGTACAGCGGACAGCAGCCAGCTAGCAGGACGCGGTCGAGTCTCGGAATGACATTTCGCGACGCCTGACACTTGACACTTTATGCACCCGCCAGAGCAGAGCTCCATCTTTGCATTTCGCTTCATCTTCCCCTTAGCAGCACTGCCGATTCCTCAACCTCCACCGAACGACCGACCGCCGTTGACGACACTCCTGAACGACGTGGATTGCCGAATGCCACACACCGACCGCCTCGATCCTATGCGCCTCTGAGCCTCTCTCCTTCCTGCTGGAAATGCCTGCGGAGACGACACCATGGACTTTGTGAGTGCTGGAGCCCCCCTTCGGGCCGGCTGGCTGGCGATGGCTTCATTCATGCACCTCCGTGCTGACCTTTGGCACCGCAGTGGTCGCGCCTCCTAGCGGGCACTTCGCTCTCCCCCTCCAACAACCGCAAGGTCGACGCCGCAAAGGACCCCACGAAACGCTTGCACCGGTTCGATAAGGAATACAACCGCATCTTGGTGAGCTCTGCCGCGGGACGGACCCCATCGCCGGAGCTTTGGACCCTGACCAGTCCCCCTTTACTTTAGCAAATCTGGAGATCCTCCTCAAACCTCGCCAATGACGTCGACGCCGCCGAAACCCTCGAGATCAGACTTCAAGAGCTGACCAACATCCTCAACGACGAGTCCCGACGCCCTCTCCCCCACCCCTGCATCCAATATGCCGCCAAGAAACAAGTCTACGTGCCCATCGGCAAGATAGCGACCACATCCTATAACGAGTGGATTATCAAGGAGGCCGTCCTCTTTTTCGCGACCCTTCTCGAGACCGAAGAGGAGGCCTTCGTCGAGAACGTCAACTTCTCCGCTAGTCTGACCAACCTGCTGGTCCGCATCACCGGCGTCAACAGCGTCCGCCTGGGTTCCGACACCGAGGCCAAGGTTGTCGAGCTGGCTTTTAACATCACCACCAAGATCCGCCTCAACCGGGACATCCTGCACGCCTGGTTCAAGACCAACCACGATGGCGCCCCCAAGGCCAACCCCCAAGACGACCAGGGCTCCTTTGCCGGCCGGACCCAACGGCAGGACTTTCCGCTATTCTACATTTTGATGGATTACATTCACCACGAGGGCAAGGTTGGAGATTTTGCCAGGACGGGACTGCTGTACATCATTGAGTCGGCATCCAGTGACGAGTCGTTGGAGCAATGGATTGTCGAGAGTGACCTGTCTACGTTGATGGCGACCGGTCTGGGAGCCCTCTACAGCCAGTTGAGCCGGAAGCTCGTCATCGACTACCCTACCAATGGCCTCCCTGCGATTCTGGCCTTCTCCGACTACGAGCGTCCCACAACCACTTTTGAGATCATCAGCTCCTGCTCTGGTGACTTCCAGGGCCACATCGAGACCTTCCTCTCCCATCTCCTCTTCTGGCAGGACGTGCTGGACCACTGCAAGTCGGTCGAGGTGAAGCAGACACTTCTGGAACACTTCCAGGTCATTTTCCTGCAGCAGCTCCTGTACGACCCCCTTCCGTCTGATATCAGAAGACCCTTTACTGACTGAGCGTGCAGATACCCTTCGCTGCTGGAGTCGTCTGATATTGACGGAGGCTCGTCCGTTGCCGTTCTCACCTATCTTCGTCGCATCCTAGAATCTCTCGATCACCCCGACATGATTAACCTGATCCTTCACTACCTCCTCGGTCTCCCTGACCATGTCTCGGCTGGCCCCTCAAGTGGTGGGCGCGCTTCCGTCAGCGCAGCTCGCAAGCGCAAGTCGATGGACCTTGCCACCATGCTGGCCCAGACGCAATCCGACATCACCGCTACACCCCTGCTGTTTAACCTCGTTGATCTCATCCAGGCGTGCTTGCGCTCCCATAACCAGCAAACCATTCGTGTTACGCTCCAGCTAGTCTCGGCCATCTTTAAGAGGCACCATCGCTATGCTGTGGGCACGCTCTTGCGCACGGAAACAGTGATCGGCGACAAGATGCATCGCACGGTCGGGGCGCATGAGCAGGAGGTCGACTACCTCATGAGCCTGGCTGGTTCGATTGGCGGCCAGGACAACTTTGATGAAATCTACGAGAATGTCCTGAAGGATACAATGACCCGGCTGGAGGGCCATCCCTGCTCCTTGAAGCTCGTCGCCCCGAAGATTTCCACCAACAACCATGACCTACCCGCTATTCCTGATACGCTTCCTGGGGCGCCACGCGACGTGCACGAGCACACGCTCCGACCGGACGATCCCATGCTCAACACAGTGCTGGACCTTCTCGAGACCTTCTTCATGAACCCTGTTGACACAAACCTGTCTCTCACCGAGTCCATCTTGGATCTCGCCATCTGCGGCTATATGACGGTCGAGGGATGGATGCTCCGAAACCCTCAAAAGTACACGTATGATGAGCAGCCACCCAGCCCGACGTCTCCCGACGCATCAACGACGTCGTTCAGGCCCCCAACGGACCCTGATTCCACAACGTCCGCAGAACAACAAACCCTTGCAGCTCTTGACGGATGTCGTCGCCGCCCCGTCTGGGTCCAATCGTCTCTGCCCCGTATCCTTATCGTCCTCCAGCAACTCTGCAACCAGGTAGCCAAGTACCGCGAGACGGTCCCCCGCTTTGAGGATCTCCTGCAAAGTCGGAGAGAGGCGTTCCAGACTGCGGATAACCGGCCCACGCCGCCGCCTTTGCCGCCTCGCAAACCGACTCCGCAGAGACACAGCTCGGCGCATACCCCAGAACGCGCAAGTCTTGATGATGTACGCAGTGGATCGCCGGCGCGCCCATCTGGCCTGGAACGTTTTGCACAACGCCTGGTCTCGGAGTTGAGCACTCCAACCCGGTCAGGGACCCCCAGGGGAAGAAAGAACAGCCGTGGTTCCGGGACTAATAGCCCGGCCCCGGGCGGTCTATCGGGCGGATATGGTCTGTCTACCCCGACGTCTCGGCCTCTTCCCCCACCAAAAGACACTCCCTACGACCATGCCCCAAGAAGCGTGACAGATGAAACTAGTTCGTCGCATGGGCCTAGAGACCCCGTGGCCAGCCAGGCAGCTGCGTTTGCAGCGATTGACCAGAGTATTCTCGCGCGCAAGGTTGGCATTCCTGGCAAGGTTGAGGCCATCCCGCTGGATCTCGGGAAGAAGCCGACTCTACATATGCCGCCGCCCAAGGACGACGACGAGGGGGCGGAGCATGAGGCCACAGAAGGTGTAGAGCAGCAGGCTACGCAAGAAGGAGAGCAGGAAGCTTCAGAAGCCCAAGAGGCCCAGCCGGAGCCAAGCGGCGATGATACCGCCGAGGTCAAGCCAAAGGCAGAGGAGAAGAAGGTGGAGCGCACGGCTTCGGTCTCGCATGTTCTCACCAACGTGATTATACTGCAGTCTTTCCTGTTTGAGCTGGCTGCCCTGGTCCAGGTGCGTGCCGGGCTATTCAACGAGGTTCGCTATGCCTGAGGGGTGCCGGATGCAACCGTGGGGGGCATGGGGCCAGGGGGGAGACTTTGCTCTGTTTCTTTTCTACATACCAGACAAAAGAACATTCTGATTGTACGTAGTATACTTTTTCCTGTGGCTTCCCGGTTCTGGGCCTCGTCGCTCGCTTGCATTGCTTGGCGTCGGTAAGGGAGGGGAGGGGGTTCTCTGTTAGGTGCTGATGAATAGACTTATCTGCTGGGTGTATTACTATGAAGTTGTCTGCTGAGTGGCTCGGTCTGGGTTCGGTGAAGACGATGGTGAGGCGACTATCATGCGGTGCCTACCTACTTACTACGTGATGTACTGTGATGTGGTGCTAGGCCTGTTTAGATGAAGGAAGCTAGCCGTGGTACGGATAAATCCCCCTTCCCAAAAATGGCGCGCGCCGTTCGCCGTTCATGCCTTGTGATCTGCCGAGCGGGCCCAGTATTGGTGATCGACGGCTGACGTGCGCTAATGCATCAAGTGCCGGGGTGCAGGGGTTGTTGAGTTTAGCTGGGGTGCTTGATGCGCAGCTCGCGTTCGCGGGGTGCGACGGACGGTCGGGTTGGATGCCGAAGCCCGGTTTTTATTTTGGGTTAGGCTGGGTAGGACCTGGGGATGTCACCGTTGGAAGGCCAAGACTGGGGAGTTTAGCTGTGGCAGGGTAATTTGGGCGGGAGGGTCGGGATGAGGAAGATTCTGGAAGGAGTGGTTCTTCTTCTGGCAGGTTTTCTGGTGTTTCTACACGGCTTGTTGGGGTGGGAGGAAGAGGGAGAGGAGGAGTTGTTGGATGTCTTTGATGCTTGAAGAGGGAACTGAGTTTGTGTTCGTTGAGGTGAGTCGTGACATGAGTCAATTGCGGTAGGATTTCAGCCTGATCTCGGACTCGGACGCGGGAGTTTGCGCTGAAGAGACGGGCTGGGTTGTTTGTCACCAGAAGAAAGTTAGGCTTTCCGGCTTTCTTGCATGTAGCGTTGGAGCGGCGGCACATTTCGTGATTTGAAGAGCAGGGCAGAGTTTATGGGGAACGATCTCAGGGTGGTATGGCTCAGATGGATGGTAATTATGGAGCGTCACGCAAGCGAATGGGCAGATAATCTTTCCCAGACCGTTAGTCGATTGCGAAGAGGACGACGAAAGGTTCGATTGGTGGTTGAGAGTGGGAGCGGTCGGCTAGACCGGATTGCTTCAGACGAATTGGTCGGATGATTTTTGTTTTTTTGGGAGCGGGCATGGGCATGGGTAACGTTCTCCGCGTGCTGTTTTTGGAGACGCTGCTGGAAGAGGCGGGAACTCGAGTCGTGGGCTGAAGAAGTCTGAACCGAAGCTGAGTCGGTCGTGGTTCCGTGCGCTCGCGAGTCGGGGGGCGAGTTGGGCACGGCGAGACGTGAGTCGGGGACATTTCTTTGCGCGCAGGAGAAGGCTGAGTTGTCTTGGCCTCTCTAATGAGACGAGGCATCAGCTGAAGGGAAGACACGTGTGCTGGGCTATTGCGGACTCTTCAAAGTGAAGGCGGCGCTTGTTGGTCTGTGACGAAGACAGAACTGTGGAAATGTCGCGGGCTGAAACTGTGGAAACGCGCTTGTGGGCGAAAGTTAGTGAGTGCGCATCTTATTGAATTCGACGGTAAGGGTCCTTCCTTGGACGACATGACGTGCCCGGACGGGCGCGCCACGTTGTCTACGGCTGTGTGCGGCGTGACGGACAAGGGGGTGTGCATGCTCATGTTCGTCAGCCCTTTTCTCGGTGATGGGACCGGCATGGGTGGGATACCAGATAGATGGGCGGCGGTGCCATGGATGGGTTCGTGTTGAGCGTGCGCCTAAGAAAAGAAGTGGGAATGCAACTGGGGAAAAGGGCCCAGCCAGCATTGCAGGTCGGTAGATAAAGGGAAGATTCGTCCTGTGTTGTGTCGGAGTTGGTCTGGTTGCTTTTCTGCTTCCAAGTCTTTGCCGTCTGATGTCGGATGAAAAATTTGAAGTGAACATTTAACGGATTATTTTGAATTGTACTCCCCTTCATCGAAGAGACCAAGCGTCCCATCATTCAGTTAACCGTTTCTTTTCTTTTCAACTACACGACCTTTTTCATACGAAACTACACACGCCCGGAGCAGAATTACCTTCTTCACTTCTTTTCTTTCCCAAAGGACATATTCTGCTTTTTTAAGAATACCTCGAACGGTCGTTTTAGAGCATATACATCATGAAGTTCTCTGCCTTTGCTGTCATTACTGCTGCCGTGGCCGGCGTTGGCGCCGTGCCTGTTGAGTCTGGGTATGTCTCTCCTCCCCCAACCACACCCACTGTTTAGGAGTCTTGACTAACATCAAACCCCAACAGCCCTCTCTCCTCCCTCCAGAACCGCGCCGCCGAAGCCATAGGCGGCGTCGTCTCCTTCATCCGCCGCGAAGAACTCGGCACCCCCGTCGTCCCGCAGCAGCTCAAGCGCGCCCCGCCGGTGCGCTTCCACAACGCCCGCGACGCGGAGTACCTCCGCCGGCGCAAGGACGGCGACGGCAAGGGCGGGAGCAACGACGTCCCGCCGCTCAACCCGTTCAGCACGAAGAAGGGCGGAAAGCGAGACCTGGAGGCGCGGAAGAAGAAGGACCCCGAGGAGGTGCCGCCGCTGGCGCCGTTTTCGACGGGGAGCAAGGAGAGGAGGGAGGGCGGGGATTTGACGAGGAGGAAGGCGCCGCAGGAGAGCGTGCCGCCTTTGGCGCCGTTTTCGGCGGGTGGGGGGGATGAGGAGTAGGTTGGGGAGGAGGGGGGACGGGGGGTTCGTCTGAGCTGTTGAGGATGCTGGTGTCGTGGGGATCTTGATGGAGGAGGAGGCCTGGCTGGACCGTGAAGCTGGGACTTTTCTTGAGGGCAATGATTTGGTCGGGATCTTCTGGGACGGTGGCGGAGACGGGGATGGGGAACCTCCTTTTTTTATAGTGGGTTGGGGGAGAGTTCCTGGGGAATTGAGACTTTGATTCACTGTATATCTTTGAAGCCATTTCTTCTTTCTTGTTCTACTGGTTGTTGAGTTGCGATGTGAAGATATGTACATGTTGGATGGATAGCAGGTCTGAGGACGGAGGTGGGCTATCCTGCATACGTCCCAACGCGAGGGCCAAAGTACTCCCCCTTAGGCAGCTTGAGCCTCGTGCAAGCCGTCGCCTCGCAGCCCTTCTCCGAGTCGTTGCCCCACCAGTTGATCTCGAACCCGTGATAGCTCACCGCAAAGAAGATGACCACCGCAGCTATTGCGATGGCGGTGGAGAGGGCGGCTGACAGGACGTAGTTGTACTTTGACCAGAAGGCGAGGTAGCGCTGGCGGAGGTAGACCATGCTCAGCCAGCCGGGGATGACGGCGGGCCACATGTACGCGATGTTGTACTACAAGTCAAATCAGAGACCAGGAGGAGCAAGGAGAGGGGATGGGGTTGACTCACGGGAGACCAGCTGATGCCGCCGCTGAGGATCATGACCGGGTGGATCTTGGCGACCCAGTGCGTGCGCGGGAAGCGCCTCTGGAAGACGTAGAAGAGGATCGGGATCGCGAAGCCGACGGGGAAGGCGGAGAGGAGGGCGGTGTAGATGCCGCCGGACCCGAAGACCTTGCGGGCGCCCAGGCTGCCGAAGAGGACTGCGGCGGTGAAGTAGGTGTTGACGCCGGGGCAAGAGAAGCGGTCTTTCTGGTTCCTATGATGAGGGTTGATGAGTTTGATGTGTTCGAAGATGTTACTTTGGGGGTGGGGTTTGCTTACGTCGAGCAGAGGTCGGGGATGTTTTCAATCTGAAAGTTCATGACGCCCGTGCAGACGAAGGCGGAGACGAAGACGGCGACGACCTGGGCTGCGAAGGTGTGGCGCTGGGGGATCTTGAGGTAGTGGGCTAACTTGAGGTCGTTGGCGAAGTCGAGGGCGTGAGCAGTCGTGACGTAGCTGGAAGTTTTGGTCAGTCAAGGGACTAGATAGATATAATGTTTCTTGGTCGTCTTACCCAAAGCACTTGAAGAAGTTCATGGCGAGGGCGTTGCCGGGTTCCCATGCACCGCCGATGAACTCGGCCAGAACGCTATCACCATGTTAGTCTGTCGAGATTGAGCAGAGGTCTGGCCGACTTACTTGAACTCAACTTCCATTCCCGTCGTGGCGAAGATGATGCCGGTGGGAATGACAAAGACGAGGGCGAGGGCGATGCCGAAGAAGACGACGCCAACGCTGGTCTGGGAAGCACTTAGCAATGTCAAGGAATAGATGGGAGGAGTTGAGAGATACCTCGGTGGGCCAAGCAGCGACGGCCGCAACACCGAATGCAATGGCGAGCAGGTTGAGGATGAGATACCACCACTCGGGAACTGTGACCGGTCAGCTACGCCCTCGAAAGCGCGGGGAAGATCCTGGTACCTTCGGGGTAGTTCGACATCATCCTGGTGTGGACATCCTTGAAATCGTGCGACGCCTCCTTCTTGAAGCTGCGCAGCAGACTCTTGAAGCCCAGCGCAATGTCGTGGCGATGGAAGAGAATCGCATAGGAGATCGTCGCGGCGTAGACGGCGAAGAAGTAGTAGTACATCGTGATGCTACTCGCGGCCAGGTAGACGGGGGAGTAGGCCTGGTACTTGGCCTCATCCAACCACCCGCGACTATCCAGGATCCTGGAGACGTTGTAAGAGCCACCGAAATGGTTGTACATAAGGTTCGAGTTGATCGGGAGGTAGGCCGTGTTGTACGCATTCGTCCAGTAGAGCCCGATGATCGTGATGCCGCCGAGGAAGACGCCGATGAAGGTGTTGAACGTCACCCGGAAGGGAACGACGAGGGGCTGCACGACGTGGGTTGCGACGTTCCAGTCGAAGGTGGGCAGAGGGTTGAAGCCGAGACCTTTGCGCACGCCGGTGATGGCAGTCAGGGTGAAGTTGTCGGGGGCAATCCACGCAACCCAGTTGAAGAGGGAGAGCGCGCCAAAGATGTAGTCTGGGAACCAGAACCAGACGAACATGCAGGCGAACGCCGCCAGGAAGAAGCGGTAGCGGGATATGCTGTAGATCTTCTTGAAGGGGCCGGCAACCGGATGGTTTGTCTCTATCAGCACCCACCCCAAGGCAATCAATCAAGTTTGAGGCCCATAATTGACTTAATTGCCACATCGCAATGCTATACTTAATTAATTGCTAATTAATTATAAGTAATTACTAAGTGAAGCTATTCAGACCTACTAAGCAGTAAGATTACACTCTTTTTATGCTATTGCCTTATATATTGCAGCATTTCTAGTCTTTTTACTTTTATTGCTAGCTTTTATAAAGTTTGAGTAAGAGAGATAGTATTAAATGCTCTCTTATAGTTAAATAATTATAAAAGTATTACTAAAATACTTAATATTAGCTTATTTAAATAAAAATATTCTTCTATATAAGCAAACTACTAGTTAATAGAATTATAATTAGCTTACTTTTATAAGTTTAAATATTTCTCTAATTTATTTAGCTTTTTATTATCTTTTTCTTCTTTAAGTATAATAGCTTTTATTTAAACTTACTGCTTAAAGTTATTTAGATTATAAAGTTCTAAATATTATTTAGTATTTTTTATATTTTTCCTTTTTTCTAAAGAATACTATTAGTTAAAATATCTCTTTAGAGCTAACTTAGTATTAAATATCTATTTCTGCTAATAAGAGGATTATTAGTTTTTTTCTATATATTTTATATTAAAACTAAAATAGAGAAGTAATATAATAATATATAGAGATAACTTTTTTATTAAAATATAATACTTATTTAGCTTTTTCTATTTATTATTAATAAAAGTTTTTAAATACTACTAGCTACTATTATTTATTTCTTTTAAGTTAGAAATACTATTAATATATACTTAATAAATATAAATAAATAAAAAGCTTTTATTAAACTATTTTTAAGATGCTTATAATTCTTAAATATATAATAAAACTTATTAATTTACTAAGTAAATAGTTTTTTAAAATACTTTTTATAAAAAAACTTATAACTTTTTTTAATTTAAAATCTTAAGTATTTTTATTACTTATATTATTATAAAAAGTCTTCTATTTTTTAAAGTAATTTAAAAAATACTCTATTATAGTAATTACTTTTTAAAGTCTATTATAAAAGCTATTTTATTTAAAACTCTATATTTAAAATGTTATCTTTTAAATAAGCTTTAAGATTATTATAATCTCTACTAACTGCAGCTAGTTATTAGAAGTTAAAATATCTTAAGCTAATATAAAATCTTTAATATTCTAAAAAGAATAAAAGTTATTTATTTTATTTTTAAAGTAAATAGCATATTTAATTATAAAGTATATAGAGTTTTATTTTATAATATTATTTTAAATTAATTTAACTTCTCTAAATATCTACTAAGAGAGAAGAATATTATTAAATTGTTTAGATTTCTCTAATATTTTATAAAATAGATTTTTAAACTTCTATATATATTATAGTAAAGCTTTTATAAACTTTATAATATTATAAAGCTTCTTAATAGAACTAATTTTTTGCTAATATTTAAAATTAACTTTATTTTATTATAAAAAATATATATATATCTAATTATCTTTTAAAGCTTTTAAAGTTTTTATTAAATAAAAAAGCTTTTAATATAAAATTAAAAATATATTTAAAGTAATAAATACTTTTAGTTTAAGCATTTTATTTCTTTTTTATAGAGAGGTTAAGCTAAAGAATTAAACTTACTATATAAGTGTTATTTAAGCTTATATTATTAAAAACTAAAGTTCTCACTTAGTTTATAATACTTTAGTCTTAAATAACCTCTTTAAAAGTGTTTATAAAGTTAACACTATTATAAGCCTTAAGTTACTTCTTTATAGTAATTAAATATATTTAAGAACCTTTTTCTCTAGTAATAAAGTATATAGTAACACTTATAATAGCTTAACAACTTAGAGAAGTCTATAGATTAAAAGCTAAATAGATTTTAAAGTCAGCATATAGAAGTTCTTATTATATAACCTCTTTTTAATACTTTTAAATACCTTTAAGTGTATAAACTATCAAAGTAGCAAACTATAGTAATATTTATAGCTTTATATTAATACTAAAGATTATACTCTAAAAAGTAAAACTTTTATAGATGCTAAAGAAAAGGTTAATATCTATAATAAAGCAGATAGCAGCTTTTTAAACACTTTTTATATAATCTTTTATTATACTAATAAAATCTAAATACTATTTCTTATATAAAATATTATTAGATCTTTTAAAGCTTTTTAAGCTAATAGATATTATATTAATCTCTTTAGTATAGTTCTTTTTAATATACTTTATAGCAGATAAAATTACTTTAACATTAAAAATAATATACTTACTTTTAAAATTATAGTAATAATAAGCTTAATAATTAGCTTCTAGTTAACTATCTAGCTAATAGTAAATAAAAAACCAGCTATAGCTTTTTATTCAGCTTATCCTCTCTTTTATACTTTTTCTCTAAAGTTTTAACTCTTATATATATACTTTATTATTTATTATAACCTTAAAGAAGTCTTTAAATAAAAAATAGTTAAATAGAAAATAGTTTTTATTTTATTTAAGCTATAATAAAATAGATCTATATCTTAAAAGTTAGCTAAAAGCATTTAGAAAAGAAGTTAAAGTTAAATAGAGAATTACTAATATAATAGATATTTAGTATAAAATAACTAAAACAAAAGAGAAAGTAGCACTAATAATATTTTTACTTTTATAAAATATTTAAAAGATACTAATAAATAATAAAAATAGAAAATAACAGCAGTAAAAATATAAATTTAATATAAATCTCTAAAAGATCTTAAAAGCTAATTTTAAAGCTTTTTAAAGAAGTTATTTAGTATTTAAACTTAAAGTAAAAAACATATTAAGTTTGTTATAATATTAGCTTAAAGAGAAAAAAAGAAGAAGCTAAATAGGCAAAAAGAAGTAATTTATATCTTACTAAAAAAGTCCTATTAAAAGTAGAGAGTAGATAAAGAAGAGCAGAAGTAAGTAAAGATATTCAGCAGTAGAATATTTATTTAATTTATATCATAATTCTTATCAAAAAAGTTAAAGCAATTAATTAAGTTTGAAGGTCATAATTAACTTAATTAACTAGCAATAGCTTCATAATTAATTAATTAATTAATTAAACTTAACAAGTTTACTTGCCTTATGGTAGGCGCTGGTCTCTATCGCGGTATGAGTACTGTGCGTCTATCATAATGAGCATGTTCCTGTGACTTAGCGTACCGTTATAGAGGGAGCTGTTCAGAGCAATGGTGACCAGGGATGCCGGCCACAGACAGAAGGACGGGTACACCAAGAAACGCCTGCACAGACCAGCCAAACCGAAACCCATCAAGTTCGTGGAGAGAGCCAGAAGGATTTAGTAGCTGAATGACTTGGCGTACTTTTGCCCAAAGTAGCGGTCCATCCATTGAGTGAAGACTGGGCCGGCTATTGTCAGCCACGAGACACACTACTTCATCGTGAAGCGCAAGACTTACTGATGTATCTCGAGCTAGGCAGCGTCTTGCCAACACTAGCCATAATCGAAATCAACATGTGCTCCTTCTTATTGAAAGGGCCCGGGTTCAGGCTATGCCGAACACCAAACAACGTGAACCCAACATCAGGCAGGAACCTCTCCGCGGCCTTGCCGACCGGATACGCCAACAGCTGCACGACCTCGGCGCGCAGCGTGATCGACGGCTGGCGCACGCTGAAGAGCTGGTTGATGAAGGCGATGAACACCACGAAGGCGAGCCCGATGACCCAGGCGCGGATCGTGGAGACGGGGAGGCTGGGGTCGTCGTGCGGGTCGACGACGGCGCGGACCTCGGCGTACGGGCTGTTGGTGGTGAGCAGCGAGACCTCGACCTTGGCTTCGGAGATTTCGCGGGCGTGGGAGTCTGGGCTGGCGAGGATGTCGTCGTTGGCGAGGAAGGCTTTGAGGCGTTCGAGGGCGCCGGCGGGGAAGTTTGGGTCGAGGTTGTGTTGGGAGACGAGCGTTTCGGCGGCCTGGGTTGTGTGTGAGGGGCGTGTGAGAATGGACGGGTTGGGGGGTGGTTACTTCACGGGTTTCTTGGAGGGAGAGGCTGCGGGAGTGTTCTCTTGCTTCGAGGACCTCTTCGGGTGTTGCGTTCAGTTGTCTGGCGATTTGTGAGTTGGATCATCTTAGGCAGCTAAAATGTAGACTTACTTTGCCACTTCATCGACTGAAATCTTCTCATCGAAGCTCTCACGCTGCGATGCTATTAGTTGATGATATCGAAAAGAAGATCGTTTCAGGTAGACTCACTTGAGGGTTAACATCAGCTGGCGCGACGACGTCGATGGTATCGCCTGTCTTCTCATTGAGAGTACCCATATTGGCAACGACTGGTGGACGAAACCACAGACAAATTCGGCACTTTGAGAGATGAGAAACAATAGATAGTATAGGGACATGAAGTGAGTCCGGATAGAGCCGTTCTTATTGACGTTCGTGGGTAGTTCACGGGAACGATGGGGCCGAGATCCGTCCGGGTGGTAGCAGCCCGCATATCTGGTGACTCTGTGGCGCCAAAGTCTCCCAACAAACTTTATGCCATCCAACGGGCAAATGCCCCGAGCGTTCGTCTGGTCTTGCCATCTGCAACTTGATAGTATGCGTGGCTAAAGAAGGAAGAGTGGGCTCTGGCGGGGTATCCCGACTCGACTCCCATCGCACTACGAAGACGCGTACCTCTAGCTTACCGGTATATGCCCGGCTTGCCCATGGCTCTCTCGCTAAGGACTCCCTCGATATGGGAATTACTCGGGCTAAAGACAGCCAAGACGCATATCTCCGTTGAGCAGATGACACTGGCAAACCTCGGCATTGAAAGCTGCCGTGGCAGCAGCGACGCGCTGTCTTGCACCATTCCGAGAATGAATGAGAAACCCACGCGAGACTTACCTTGATGGGAAAACGCATCCTCACGACTACCGCTGCCAACCCCGGGAGACACCGTCTCTTACGTACCAATAAGCTTAACCCGTCCTATCTTGGGCTCGCCCATCCCGCTCCAACGGTCGGCTGCAGGGATGAAGTGGGCGGGAAGTGGGCGCGTCTCTTATCGCGTCATCGGCCAGAGAAATGGCGGCCGCGGAGGAGAGAACAAAGACGGCAAAGTGTCTACCAAATTTTGGCGGCTGCCAAGTTCTAGACATGTCTTTAACTGCAACTTGTTGATGGGCGATTATTCCCCCGAGGCGCAAAGTCGGAGCGGACCCGATGCTTCAAGGGACTCGGGGAGCCGCCGCATCGGTTTCGGTTTCACGGCTCCGGCTGGTACGCGACAACTTCCCGGAACGGACGCCTGCAGATGGCCCGGTCAATTGAGTGATAAGATTGGCGAGTCGCGAGTCTTGCATGTTGACCAACGTCGTTGGCCCTATTGGACTTCCCCGCGAGATCCCGTTCATGACGACTTGTCTTCACCTCTGTTCATGACCAGAGTTTGCGGGAAGTCATACCCGACGCTGAGTTTGGTCTTCTCGGATTACGCCGTTGGAACGTGGGTCAACTCCAAGTGACGCCATTCCGACCCACGTTGACGCCGCCGTCAATCAGCAAACGCCAAGCTCTGAAGTCGACTGCCTGAGTCGGGGAGCCCAGCTTGAGGGTAATTGCGGCATTGTATGCGGTGATGAGGATCGCTCTTCTTTACAAACATTACTTTGGTGTAGACAATCTTCACTTACAGTATTTTTAGAGAAGTGTAACGGTTGCTTACGTGCCGAGACCTCCAAGATGGCCGGCTAAGGCGAAAGTGTCTTTGATTCAAGTCCCCCGCCGTACCGGCAACTTCATGCGCCGAGACTATTCTTTGTTCAGAGGCGCCGAGGACGTCTCGTTGTGATTGCCATTCTCGTCGTTGTGCTCATCTCCTTGTCACATTACTACAGGGTGGCTGTTCAGGGTCCGGCCGTCACCGAGGAGCAACGCGACCTGCTCGTGAAGGGTATCGAAACCTGCCGACAGACTGTTTCTCGACATCAAGAAACGGGTGATGTTGTTCTACGAGGATCGAATCCGCGATGGAACAAGGTCTCTGGACAAAGGCAGACCATAGTTCTCCGGAACGCAACCGTCTTTGACGGAGATGTAGTTCTCCCCGACGCAGTCGATATTCTCTTTGAGAAAGGCCTCGTCAAGTCTGTCGCAACGACTCGAGAGCAGAGCGAGTTCCCCAGCGATGCAGTCGTCTACAACCTCAACCGCCGATTCGTCACGCCCGGGCTTGTCGACATCCACTCTCACCATCTGGAGCTCCCCTTCTCTTCAGTCTCCGCAACCTCAGATGTGAACGAGAAGCCACAGCTCGGACCCATCACGCCCTTCGTACGAGCTATTGACGGATTCAAGCCCTATGACCCGGCCATCAAAATCATTGCCTCCGGCGGCGTGACGACGTCGCTGATTCTACCTGGATCCGGGAATATCATTGGCGGCCAGGGGTACTTGGTCAAGAACCTCCCATCTCCCGGCGAGAGTGGAGAGCCGATCGTAGAGGATTTGTTGCTGGAACATGGAATCCCGGAGGAAACCCGGCGCCGATACCTCAAGATGGCTTGCGGCGAGAACCCGAAGCATCTATATGGCCACACCCGCCTGGGAAATGCTTGGCTTCTGAGGCAGCATCTGGAGAAGGCCCGCAAGCTGAAGTCGAAACAAGAAGCTTGGTGTCATGCAGCAGAGCAGGTCCAAGGGGAGACCTTTGACCACGCAAAAACCGTTCGCTTTGTGGCGGAATACGGTGAAATCCCAGAGGACCTGGAGCTGGAGGCAACTGTTGCCCTGCTCCGCGGAGAGTTCAATGTTAACATCCATTGCTACGAGCCGGAAGACTTTGAGACGATGCTGGCCGTCCTGCATGAATTTGGTGTTCACCCACAAGCGTTTCACCATGCTCTGGAGGCATGGCAGGTCCCGGAGTTTCTCAAGGAGCAAGAGAGGTAATCAAGTGGACCACATGTGATTGGATTTGGGCTGACGGGAAACTGCAGGAACATCACCATTGCCACTTTCGCGGAAAACTCTCTTTTCAAGCATGAGGCATACGGCGCAAACTTGCGCGGACCAAAGATCCTTGATGATCACGGTATCCGTGTCGTCTTGAAATCGGTAAGATCTGACCAGGAATTACCATTGAAGAGGGATTTGAGGCTCAGAATTTGTCGTCTAGGACCACACTGGTGAAAGTAATCACGCCAAATATCTCGCGTAGGTCTCCCCGGCAAGACGAAAGTTCGCCCGAGCTTCTGCCTAACACTCGAATAGATACCAGGCAGCAGTCTCTCACTCATTCGGACTCTCAGAGTCAAAGGCCCTACAGTCCATAACCTCGGCTGGTGCGTATTCGATCCAGCAAGACCACCGTATTGGATTTGTCAAATCCGGCTATGATGCCGACCTAGTCGTATGGGACGCACATCCCCTTCAAGTCGGCGCGACCGCTGTTCAGGTCTTTGTCGATGGGCGCGAGGTCCTCAACGGAGAAAGCGACCTCGTTACCTTGGGTAGGTCTTTGGAAGACAGCGATATTGCATTGCCAAAAGCCAAGGCCACAATCCAAGAGGAGACAAGAGAGGATGTCTGTGGAAGGGCATTGAAACGCGATACTCGGATTATCTTCACTGGAATCAAAGAGGCTCTCCTTGATGATGTGTCTTCTCTAGACACAAGTGACCCTCTGGCCATGGTTGTTACAGATGGGGAGATTACCTGCCTTGGAGCCGAGTCCGTGTGTGTCTCTTCACGCGAGAGCAACAACATTCTATCAATCAGACTGGATAATGGCTATATCACGCCAGGTCTGGTGGCGTTCGGCAACAACATTGGCATCTTGGACATCTCCTCGGAGCCAAGCACAGGCGACGGATCACCAGGGCGGAAGGGCAACGCGCTCAACGAACGAAAGGATCTTCACTTTGCGAAATACGGCGTCCACTTCGGGGGAAGAGGTTTCGGCCGGGCTCGGCTCGGCGGTGTTACGAGAGCTATCACTGCACCAATCTTTGGCGGCGGGTTGCTGCAAGGTGTCAGTGTCGGGCTGCGGACTGCTGAGAACGCTACTGTTCTTAGAGGCGGCATATGGAAGAATGAAGTCACTTTGCATGTTGCCATTGGGCAGGAAGCTAAGGGTAAGCAAGCTTGGTTCTCTGTGATGCTCGCAACTTTTAGCTGACTATGCAGCAGGCGATGACACTCCAACCATATCATCTGGGGTCGAACGTCTGCGTCAGGTCATTGAGGAAGGACAGGCGGCGTCTGCTCAGTTCAGCAGTGTCTATGCTCGCGCGGCGAACGGCTCACTGCCTGTCGTCGTGTACGCAGTGAACGAGGCAAGCACCTTTCTCCGAGTTCTACATCCAGAAGAGTTGCTGACCATTTGGCAGGATGACATTTCCCAGATAGTTTTACTGAAACGTGACTTTCCTTCCGTGAACTTCGTCATATATGGCGGGCATGGAGCTCCCTTGGTAAGTCATCTTGTCGCATACGAATGAAGCCTCCAATTGCTGATGACTTGCCAGGTCGCAAAAGATCTAGCTGAAGCCCAGATCCCCGTCATCTTGACTGGCAATCGCGGTGCCCCTGACAAGTGGGAGAAGAGGAACTCCTTCGCCGGTCCTCCGTTGTCTCCGAGCCCCGCTCAGGTACTCGTTGACGCCGGGGTGCTTGTCGCACTCGCAGTCAGAGGCGACTCCAAGGTCCACGGACTTGCTCAGGAGGCACAGTGGGCCGCGAAGTTTGCGGGCTTGAGTGAGAAAGAGGCGATTAAGTTGGTGTCGACGAATTTCAACAAGATCTTGGGACTGGAAGAGCACACAAAGAGAAAAAGTCCTGCCGGAAACAAGTTTCCTGGGGATTTTGTTGTCTGGGAGGGAAATCCTCTTCGCGGCGAAGGAAGCGTGGTTTTGAGTGTGCAGGATGATGGGAAGATTGGGGACTGCTGGCCGGATTATGAAGGCGCCGTTCTGTGAGAACATTATGCACAGACAGTTGCCAGATATTTGGGCTTTTACTTGAATCCCCACGTGGTCTTGGATTTTTGAACTGGGGTGTAGATGTAATTGCAGTTGCCATTCAGCCTCTTTGGACGGTCCATTCAACTTGTTCCAACCTTTCTTGGGATTGACTCGGCGAGACTACGGGATATCCCGTCGATATTCCCGCCACTTCCTTTCATACCTTGCGACCAAGGGTTCTCGTGAGTTGCGAGATCGGAGGATGTCGGACGAAGCATATCGGCTCCGTCTTGCCGTGGTATGTCGTACCGCTTACGATATCGACGCCGTCAGATCCACCACGAGATCCGCTCAACGCTGAAGGAATCAACTTCGAGTGGATACGCGGCAGGAAACGAGACAGACCCATGGATGAGGTGCACCGGCCTCTGGCATATTAGCCCCAGAATGAACGGCACACCCTTTACCTGCAAGCCTTTAGGAGGGCACTGGCCGCACTGAATTGTAACAACCTCATAGCGAGACCTTCCAAACGATGACTTGAGTATCGAAACTCTCACGATAATATTACATTGCCTAATGGCTTTTGCGTTCCCTTTTTCGTGAAGTGACATTGCTTCTGGAACGCCTTCGGACTGCCCCCACGGACTGCCCCCACCCCGATGAGCATCTTTTTTGGGCCTGTGTCCACGTTGACGTGGAAGCGAGCCCACCCGAGCCTGGACCGCTGGGACCGAATCCCACTATCACTGGCAACGTAGTGAATACTACCAGAGAATAGGCTCCGCGAAGCCCCGTTATCAGATTGATAGCATCTGATAAGATCGAATGACTGTCCTTCAGAGGATCCTCGATACGTCAAAGCAAGGTTTCTTGGCATCCACTCTCTCGGGCTCCAGCCACGCGGGTCACTGAAGCATTTGTGAAGCTTCGCAACTTTATTCCCACTTCCCGTTGCTCCGAGTACCCCAGTCTTCACCGGATACGCTTTGACTGCAGATTAGCCCGTAAAAGAGGAGTTCAAGATGTACAATGATCACATGCTGCATTCTTACTGCGTGAGATCAAGAGGTTGCCTGCAGACATTTCACCGATCAATTCACCTCACACCTGCAAGATGCCTTTCGGAGACTACCAGACTTTCCCCGAGGGCCTATTCAGGACATAAGAGTATTTGGGCCCAAATGAGCAACTACACCATCCTCGAGCTAGAACAAGCATAAGTGGTACATTTGTTCACAACCTCGACTCAATCTAATGGCCCGACAGACCCAGTGATCATTATGGTTAAAATCAAGAATTTTCCGAGCACTCTATGATGTATCGGCCCCGGCCCTCAACAGCTACCCTGAATTTCACCAAGCAGAGTTACATCTGACTACAACATCGCTACCAAAGCTCAGAGGTTCCACCCTCAAATGTAACCCCGATGCATCGTGCCTGCGATATCCAAGCTTTAGAGATGGAGACTTTGCGCAAGTTTCCGCCGCCCACCAACGCGTCTGAGCGGGCAATCACGGAGAATCGCTAGAACGTATGTAGTTAAAGACCTCAGTCCCCATTGAAAAAGATTAGCCCCCACATTCCTGCCAAGGTTGGACCCTTTCCCGCGTAACGCTGAATCCAGCGCCGATAAACTCCGTTACATCACCGACGTTGATCCAAGCCGTCATAGTTCGTCTTTGCAGAAGAGAGCGTTCGGTGGATCTGCAACTCGTGGGGCAATTGACCCGTAGGGCCGTCGTGGAGCCGGCCACGCGTCTACTTCAACTTCCACCCTGCTCTAGGCCCGGAGTCTTCCCGTAGATCGCTGTACCTGCAGGCGTGGCTAGGTCGGATATCTTGTTTGGTTGAACTGGAAATTGGAATTTTGATATCCCTTGAGAACTTTCTCCGAAGACTTCCGGTGATGGCTTCGCTTTCCAGCTCGGAGACTTTCCGAGCGTGATGCATGGCATGCAATTTGACGATCCAAGGATGAGTAACGACGGACTCAGAATATCCACTGCGTCATTTTCTATTATTCGAAGAATGTTGAGGTTTTGGGTGGCTGAGGGCTCGGCGGCTTGGGATGTTGTTGCTCGGAAGTCGAGGCGAGACCGAGAACGAGAACGAGATTAAGGAAAGCAAACAAACCAAAGAAACATCTTAGCTCTCGATGAAGATATATAGATTGAAGAAAAGCCCAAGTATGTGTTTCTTTCAGGAGACAAGCGAGAAATCCAATCAAGCAACCGCTCGACCTTCTTCAATACCATTACGATGCGCGCAACCACTCTCCTCGCCTCGGGCCTTGCCCAGAGCGCTCTTGCTGCAAGAGTCTTTCTCAACGAGCCTGATACTGGCATTGAGCAGGCTCTTCCGGATCTGGAGCCTGGACAGTTGCCCAGTCTGGATGCAATGATCGGTCTGCCGGATTTCGACTTCGCCGCGAGAAACTATCTGCCGATCAAGAACTACACCTACTACAGAAACGGAGCAGCGGGCGAGTGGTCTTACCGAAACAACCTCGAGGTGTTTCAACGGTATCGCTTCAACCCACGCGTGATGGTTGACATTACAAACGTCGAGAACACGCTCCCGTACGTGCATATTTCTTCTCTTCTCAGGCACATCGATTGGCTGACAGACATTCGACGGGAATAGAACCACCATTCTGGGACACAACTTCTCTGCTCCTTTCTTCGTCGGACCTGCTGCTCGCGGTGATCTGGGCCATCCTTTGGCCGAGCTCAACCTTATCCGGGCGGCAGCCGCGGAAAACATCCTCTACGTCGTAAGTGTTCGATGCGACGCTACGAGGTGCATATGAGGCTGACGTTAATTTCCGACAGCCCTCTCTCCTGTCGTCAAAGTCAATGGAAGACATTGCGGCCGCCAAGGCAAATGGACAAGTTCATTTCCAGCAAGTAAGTGCCGCAGAGAACTTCTTCTGTCTTTGGTAGCCGTCTAACCTCAACGATGCAGCTTTATCTCCAGGACAACATGACGGAGACTCAAAAAGTCCTTGACAGAATTGAGATGGCTGGTGCCAAGGCTATCGGCTTCAGTGTCGACTCCGCCGCCGACGGAAACCGCCACCGTGCTGCTCGTTTCGGCGTTGGCTCTGCCGACTCCGGCTGGTCTCTCATCACTGTAAGTTGCACCCCTATTGTACTCTGTCGGTGTCCACGCTGACGTATCTCAGTGGGATGTCTACCACCAGCTCACCAACATGACTTCCCTTCCCATTGTTCTCAAGGGAGTCATGAGCGTGGAAGATGCCCAGGCCGCTATTGAGCATGGCGTTCCTGGTATTTGGCTGTCGAACCACGGCGGCCGTCAGCTTGATGGTGCCCCTTCTGCTTTGGAGGTTGCCATTGACATCTATAACACCGACCCTGAGATCTTCAACAAGATCGAAGTCTACGCTGATGGCGGCGTTCGCTATGGAGCAGATGTTCTAAAGCTGCTGTCCCTGGGCGTTAAGGCCGTCGGCCTGTCCCGCTCTTTCATGTTCGCCAACGTTTACGGCCAAGAAGGCGTGGAGAAGGCCATTCAAATCATGAAGCACGAAATTGCTATTGATGCTGGCAACCTGGGCGTCGGTGATTTGAAGAAGATTGATCCTAGCTATGTGAGTATCGCCAAGACACGAAAGCCTGGCATGCATCTTTACTGACGAACCTCACAGGTCAAGTGGACACCTGACCACTGGCAGGGTTAGAGTTGCATCCTAAGCGCATTATAGAATTGACATGTGGATACGTTGAACCCACTGCATATGCAGACGCAGCCGGTACAAACCATTAGACGGGGTTTTAGAGGGTTTGAATAACGATGAAAGAAGATAGACTTGGCTTCAATGTTAATATTATATACAATACAATGTACAACCCGACTGCTTTTTGGCAGCTTATACAAATAATACCCCTCGCTGAGATAGATGCAACCACATTTCGTCAGGATCAGTGAACAGTGTTGGTATAAAGCATTCACGGGGTTTTACCGGGAAACTTCACTCATTGACTGCCCAGACGGACAAAATATCATTCTCCAAATGTACAAAATCTTAAAGTTAAAACACAATGGATATGTAGTGGCAGGCGTAAATTTGGAGGCCTCTTTTCTTTTTGTACGAAGTTATGAAAATTAACACACAACTATTTTGCAAATCATGAAAACCAGCCGAGTTTCGTTTTAGCGTGGTTTTAGCGTGACCATGACCACAGGGATGAAAATTTGCTCTCCTAGAAGCCGTTCTACCGTCTGAAGATGCTCGATCTAAGGGAAAACCCGCTGCCTTCACCTTATCATCAGTTGGAACGGTTTGACTCACGATCAAATCGGCAGGCGGCTCGCTCAATTCTTCCGGGACGCAATTATGTTTCCTCAGATCGACGGAGCTCGCAACGATGCCCTGCCGGGCATCGAGTACGAGATTGCCGGATTCCAATCTCTCAACTGTCTTTACCTTGGCTACATGGATCGGGCCATTTTTACAAATCCAGGTGACGCTTGTGTCACGGATCTGGCGAGCACGAGTCATACAGACGGCAATCAAGTCAAAGGTTTCATGGCGAGTCGCGAGATTGAGACTCACATTTTGCTGTCTACCCTCGTCTGGACATGACACCATCCGGGCAATATGATACAACGGAAAGGACAAGATTAGGGGTCATCGGGTCACCGGCACTGGTGCGGAATACCATCCACGCGAGATAGAAAGGGCTACGTCGCGAGATGGAGACGAAGACGGAGACGAAGATTCAAACGGCAAGTTTCATCAACATGAAGCAATTATGGGAAACTAACATGCACACTAGTGTTGAGCGCTTTAGCTGAAATGTACCAGCTGAGGAAGCATGGAACACGGGAACAGAATGAGACGGATGCCGATCGTGGTGAGGCTGGCGAACGCCCCATGGGGACGTTAAAACAGGGCGGACAAGAATAGTGCGAGAGGTCCTTGAAGTGCAAGGAGGTGAGGTGTTTACGCAGTATCGCTCACTAGCTATCTAACGGAGGCACATGTACGAGTAGGCAAACCGAGGAGCCGTTGGAGCTCTGGCCATGCAAGGAGATATCTGACTTGGAGTTCTCTTCATGTCTTGTCACACTAGTCAACATGCTATATCCTCGTCGCCGTTGGTGATGATTTACCAGAACCTTCCCCCGGTGAGGCAACGCCATCTGATGACCTCGGCACCAACACCCACCCGGAACCAATCAGTAATCCCCGTCACGAACCGCACACCTCTCAAGCATCCAGAGTTGGACCTTCCCAAAACTTCTTATCTGGGCGGGGGATTAAGTAACATCGCTTCTGCATTGCGTTCATGCTGACGCGAACATACGCGAATAGCCTTTGAGACGAACGGAACGCCAAGAAGGGAAGCCACATTCCCCAACATAGGTCTCCGCGTGGCGACGTAGGCTTCAGAGGGTTTCCAGGACGTCATCTTTTCTTCCCTCGATGTGCCGTCTCATTCAAAATTGCTGCAAAAGTTACTTTGCTCTATCAATAGCCAACATCTTAGGCTGCGTGGTTGTTCATGCAATCACACAGACGGTCACCCGCAAACTCTAACTCTGCTCACTCTGAATGGCCGCTCTGGGCTGCAATCCAAGACCTTTGCACAGCACCGCCGCGACAGTTCTGCGCAATGATCTGCGCAACCTCACTCTTCACGGTTCAATTATCGCCCCGTTTAATAACAGGAAGGTTGAGCCCTTCAATCCACGTCATGGAGGTGTGCAAAGCGTGCTGAAAAGGACGATGTTCAACCGCTACCGGGATCGACGGCAATTCAACAGATTTAGCCGCTCTGACCCCATCCCTGTCAGCGACTGGCGTTCACTGGGTCTCGCACGTCCAATTAAGCTTGAAGCTGGTTTGCTATGGTACATGCTTAAAAGCCGCGGTTGGGCGAAATAAGGTTGTTTGTTACAGATCTGCTCACGGGTAGAATTTCCCTGCTGACGGGGTTCTTGGGAAGCCATGCGGGACATCATGTCATTGAATTGCGTGTCGGATGCTCCCGAGGAGTTACTCCTCAACTTTCGCCCCAATGATGAGGTGAGCTGAGTTTGGCGTGGCCGTTGAGAGTTCGGGAGGGGTTTCCAAGAGGGCGCCGATTGCTGGGGAGGTCCCCGCGATGGTGTTGACATCGCGGGAATGTTTTAGTGAAGTACCGAGAGTGAATGGTTTACGAGTGGCTCGGAAAGTCGTTTTGTTTCAACGCTAGGAAAGATACCGAAGCCATCGTTTTCCATCACCTGTCAAGGCCAGGACTATCGTGTACTAGAAACACCGGGAACAAAGTCAGTGTTTGAGTCACGTCTCTCGGATCGATCGTCCAAAGACGAGACCGACGCATTTTAGGCGGACTCGGAGAAATAATGCAGCTATTATTACCACCATACCTATCAAAAAACATCAGATAGCCAGGGCGCCCAAGTACTGTGTCAGTCCAGCCACTGCTCTGATCCCTACCTCACCCCGATCAGCTGCTCGAGAAACATCATCTTGACCCCGCAAAGGTCTGAAGCTCGGGTCAACATGATGTGCAAACCTATAGCATGGAACGCCTGGAACGGGCGCTGATGTCTGGGCAATCTTCATGGTTTCCCAGATCTACCTCCTATGGGTATAGAGTTTGAGGCAGCCGTCTTTTGAGGTCTGTAGATCAGGCGAGTTTATTTTCAGAATTTCCTGATTATCTGATAAGGTTATTTTCTCGCTGAGTTCGGTTCGAAATCAACTAGGTCCCCGTGGGTTTAGTTGAGGGGAGATGCCTGGGCAGACGTTAGCATGAATGAGACATGATCGGGATATGATTGCGGCAATGATGAAGTAGATACATGTATGGAATTCTGTGTGATTACAGAGGTGTATAAGATGGTCTGGCATCCTCATCAAACGTAGCTTGTCGTTTCCAGTTCGCTATCAGACATTGAGTCAGCTTGATTACACAACACTTCTTTCGCACTGAGCCACTCACAATATGCCTACCCTTTCTTGGAAACAGGCCCTTCTTGGCCTGCTCCTATTGGAGCCACTGGCAGCTGGACTTGCCGTTCCTCCTCAGCCTGATATGATGGACCCAGAGGACCACTTCGGTATGAAGGCACGACGCAATGATCCTGCCGTTCATGTTCCGGACGCAAGTATTTGGGTTCGTGACCGTTGCCCTGATGACGACGGACCTGACCGTGGTGCGTATCCCCTCCGCCAAGCTATAGTCCCTATACTTTGCTAATCCAGACCCTCTCAGGTGGACGGCCACCCAGGCCGCCGCAGTTGCGTGCCCGTGACTGCAACCCGCCCAAGCCTGATGATGATGGTGCGTAACTGTCGCAGGCCGGAGAATGTCTCATCAACTAATTATTGGTGTGAAGGACGACGTCCACCTAGGCCGGACGACGGCCCTGATGGCGGTAAGCGTGCTCTATCACTCGTACAGATAGGGCTAAGCTCACAATGACTATGAAGGTCGCAAGCCCCCTCCTCCTCCTCAGAAGAGAGATCGTGAGTGAAGCGTCCAACGACTTGTTTCCATCAAAGACCTAACAGTCACTAGCTCGGCCTCAACAGACACCACCACCCCCGCCGCCCCCTAATCCGACTAACCCGCCTCCCCCGCCGCCGCCTCCTCCGCCTCCCCCGCCAGGTCCTCCGCCCCCTCCTCCTCCTCCGCCCCCGCCACCACCACCACCTCCAGGCCCGCCACCGCCAGGCCCACCACCCCCGGGACCTCCGCCTCCGCCGCCTGGCCGCCGGGATGTTGATCATCGTAGGGGATCGAGCATTCTTGCTAAACTGTGCACTCTACTGACTTGACCCTGTGTTAGACGCCGGGATGTAAACGGGGTGTTTCGGATATGGCGAAATTTGGAGGGTGATGGACGAATCGGGGAAGGTACGATGTCTTCTAGTTTGAGAGTGACACATTCGCTTGGCTGGTACTCCGGACTGCTTTCGTATTTTCCGTTCTACCTTTTCTCTTCTGAACTTGAGAGGTTGTTGTGTGGAGACGCGGCTCCATCTCATGTTCAGAGTTTTGTTTCTAATTTCAACAAACGACCATTTGGATATCGCTTACCTACGCTTGAGTTGTCCAACAATGCCAAATTATTGGTCACCAAAATCTCAATCTAAGTTGCTGCGTGTTGTATGATATTGCTTCCAATGCCGACGGGATGATCTGGTTTCGGACCTGACAGTAGGCATCCAATCATAGCATCCCCGCATCACAATGATGCCTGTCGGGGGTTCGATGTCCTCAGCAACCCCGCAACAAGACCTATGAAACACGAACAGCAGAGATGGATTCCTCCACAGCTATCATGGTGGCAGCACAAGACACATCGGGCTGTTCTGACAAGAGCGCGCCCGGGTCCCGGCATCAGAGATTAGATGTGAAGGGCCGGCAGATAATCTGAAGCCATCATCAACCATACCCAGCCTCAAAAACAAGCTTCCCACCCTATCCGTCATTCCGAGTTACACCCGTCGCCGCGCGACGTTGCATTCGTCCCAATATGAAGCGCGGGATCTGAAGATGAGAGACAAAGGGGCAACATTGCCGTCGAATAGCGAATGGGAGAGCTCTGCGGGGGTGCAAACACTGAAACCACTTCAACTCTTCTAAGCACTTCTCGCCGTCCGAATTCATAAGTTACTGTCTGATAATGGTCGGGATGAGTAACGGCAATTTATTTTTGGAGCTAAAACAAGCTTTATGTGGTCCACAATTTGTTCATCATCCCTAGCCAGCTGAAGTGTGAAACATTTGATCATGGCCATCCGCTGTCCTCAGCTTTTCTTCATAAAGCTGCGACAGGGACAATTGCAGAGTACTTTTAGGCGATCATCAGCTTACTGCAACCTGTCTTCTACTTGAGGGGTACCGCTCGTAGGCCATCTGTTGCAGTCTGTGATCCGCTTGGCAGCAGGTCTGCGAAATCCTTTCCAAAATTCGAATCGCCTGACTACGAACGACAAGGGACATCGAGTATAATGTCAAGTGCGCCACATAGACAGTAAAGAATATCAGCACCTGGATTTTCAATCTTGATAATGTCAGTGATCCGCAGAATGGTAGGTATAGGGGCCTCTCGCGCAATGTTCGTCAATGTACCACCAAATACTGACGAATCTACGAAGCTAGTTCCACGAGAGGAGCGTCCAACGGATTTTCAGCTCCTAGCTCGGCAGGACGATCCGGATGAGAAGGACGATGATTGCGACGATGACGATGATGAGAAGAAATGCAGCACAAGAACACATAGACAGAGCACATCGTCTTCGACTTCATCTGCCAGCCAGCCTTCTGCGACACCCACAAACCCACAGATCAGCAGCTCAGTACTTCCAGCACCTACTTCCTCAGCTCAAGCTCCTCCGACAATGTTATCGCAAATAACTCAATCGACGGTACCTGTAGCCGCTGAGCCCTCTTCGGCACCTCAGACGCCCCCGACATCGACTGTTCCCGTTGTAGTGGTACCAACAACATCCCTCGAGACGAGTACTTCACCGCTACCAACAGGACAAAGCTCAGCTCCAGCCGCCCCAACGTCGTCAGCAGCCGCGGCTCCGGCAACAAGTGCAGCACCTCCACCAACGCAGGCAGCAAACTCAAACAATGCAGGGCGGACGGCTGGTATTGTGGTTCTTATACTTGGTGAGTCAGCCCTGTATTTCGGCAGGAAAATGAAGCCATGACTAACCGTCACATCACACTCAGCATTCTTTGCTTTCTTCGCCGGAATCTTCTTCTTTCGCAGGTGGCGAGCCCGACGTAAGCGTCGAGCAGCGGAGAAGGCGAAATCAGTAATGGGCCCAGCCGGAACTCCAACACCGCCATCACCTCCTCCCCTAACGACAAGGGATTTGCCCCCGCTGACTTCGCACCCTCCGATGACCTCGCTCCCACCCCAGCCGCCCGTTCAAGGCTCCGGTCAGACTCCTGCACAATCATCAAATACAGCAAGCTCATCGATGTACAGCAACACGGGGGTTGTAGGGAATCAACCAACACGCAATACACGCTCCGTTTCCCAAGTGCCCCCACCTCAATCAGCACCAGTCATACGTACTGAGGATGTGCCACGAGATGAAAAGCCTCAGGCCGCGTTCGGGATACCCACCTTCTTGCAATCCGCCATCAACCGCAGGGCGAGAAATGCAGAGATGGCTCGTGCTAGGGTTGAGAGCTGGCCTCCTCCGCCTTACATTGGCACCAAGCAGCCACGGGCAAAGTCATTGAAGGGGTTAATGACAAGGTCAAAGCCAGTAGCATCAGTCTCCGAGTCTTTCTCCCCAACATCGTTCTCAGGCCAGCGAACGTACTCAAGTACATCCAGAGAGTCTTTGATACTGCCCTGGAGAAGCTCAATAGAGTCGGATATTTCGAGTCTCTCGAGCGGCTGGGGCGACGGACCTGCTATACCAACTCCTGTTCTTGTGAATGAAGGACTAAGGGTTGACCGCAAGATTTGCATTTCAACGGAGAGGGGGAGCGAGGTTGCCCATATGAGAGAAGTCCCGAGAGATGTTGTGTGATCTCTTACCAATCTTGGCATTGCATTTTGGATGGATTAGGACAAATCGAGCTACTGTGTTTTATATTGAAAGCGCAAATCACTCATGATTATGACCTGAACTTCTTTTACACGTATCAACCTTCTCCATCGGTAAACGAGACATTAATGCATGAGGAGTGAATATGTGCCAAGACAATCTCGTCACACTTGACCACAGGAGTGTGCACTTCAAGGGCCAGCATGTATAGAATGGCCTTGAACTCCACACTACCTATTGCTACCGCTGTCTCGTGACCTCCTAGGAGTCTTGCCTTGGCCGACGTGATGCAAGGTGAGAAGTCGCCTCTTAAAGTCGGGATCCAAGACTTCCAAGGATACCAAGAAGACCAAGAGCTCAATGGACCAACCACACCACGTCCACCGGTCGCAGACGCGTCAACCTCGCTCTCCCTGTGCTCTAGGCAAACCAGCCAACCAACCTGCTGACGTCGTAGCGCACCTGCCAAGGGGTGGGGAAACCACCCATCGGCACGACGCTGATATCGCCTATCGAGAAAATGCCAATTCGATGGACAAGACCAAACGGTCGCAATGCGAGGATTCCGCTCCGCCGGGCAACTATCAAGATCTTGGCTATGTTCTTGGCACGCCGGCAGGCCCGTCAATCCAATCACTGTTGCTTCTTAGGCCCGAAACCTACGCCACGTCTTGGGGGTCTTTAGAGCTTCTGGAAGGTCCTTATCGCATCAAGGATCTCCAAGACACTTGGCTGTCATGGTCGTGTGCGTATCTCGCCCGGGGCTGACCAGCCTCTTGCAGCCTTTTTTCAGGGATGATGAGAAACTTCCGGGATTCAGAACAAACAAAATAGAAATTGTGTCCGCATTGGGTAGCGATGATAGCTGGCGGGCATCAATCTTGGCCCCAATCCAAAAAAAAGATAAGATAAATGTTTGTGCCAGTCTCAATTACCTCCGATCCCGTCCGTTCTTGATTTCCGCCGCCAGTCCTTGTCCCCCAGCACTATCTGCACTCTTTTCTGCCAAGACTTGATCCGAGGTAGATTAGAAGACTTGCATGAGGTCCACTGCGTGAGGAAACCCCTCAAAAGCCACCCACGGAGCCTCAACCATGGTCAACATCGCGTCGAGGATTTACAACTTCCTCGCCCCAGCCGCCAATAAGGGCGAAGATGGCCGCGACGTCTGGGGTTCGCGCTTATCCTTCATCTTCGCGGCGATGGGCGGCGCAGTTGGTTTGGGAAATCTTCTTCGCTTTCCATCCATTGTCTACAATAACCACGGCCTCCAATTCTTCATCCCATATCTGATTTCGCTCTTCTGCCTCGCGATCCCTACCCTACTCCTGGAAATCTCCATTGGCCAGGCTTACCGAGGTGGATGTGTCTTGGCTTGGCATCATGCCCATCGTCGAGCGAAAGGTGTCGGATTTGGCGTTGTTTATATCGGTTACGCCGTCTGCGTCTACTACGTCCCCATCATAGCATGGATCATGTCCTACTTTCGTCACTCTTTCATCAGCCCCTTACCCTGGGAAGGACGGAACGAAGACTTCTTCTACGGCGACGTCCTCCAGAACGTGGACCCAATCCCGGGCAACCTGACTGCCGATGAATCTGCCGTTCAGGACTACTCAGATCACCCAGGTATGGGCATGAATACCGAAGTCACCTTGTGGAACCTCTTCACCTGGTTCATCGTATGGCTTTGCATGTACAAGGGCGTCGGGCTTATGGGCCGTGTTGTGTATTTCACAATGGCTTTGCCAATAATTCTTATGATCATCCTCATCGGGCGGGGCTGCTCTCTCCCTAACGCCATCGACGGGATCCGCATTTACTGGACCGAATGGCACGGCAGCAAGCTCGCCTCAGGAACAATCTGGCAAGAAGCCTGTGGCCAAGTCTTCTTTTCGACGGGCATTGGGATGGGCTATTATACTTCATTTGCGTCATACAACCAGAAATACTCCAACGCGGTCCAGGACGCACTCATCATCTGTATCTCAAACTCTCTGATCGAGATAATCGGCTCCATGTCAGTTTTTGGGGTTGTCGGATACCTCGGAATGCACCCGGACACCAGTGAGAGACTCAACACATTTGTCGTCGGCTTTTTGACCTATCCAGAGGCCATTGCGGAGATGCCAGGAGCCAACTTCTGGGGCGTCCTGTTCTTCGCTACTCTCTTCATTCTGGGCCTGGGATCCGCATTCGCCCTCCTTGAAACCCTTGTCACCATGGTTTGCGATACTGACTGGGGCAAGAAGTATCCGCGTCCATATGTTTCGACCGGCATCGTTGTTGCTTCTTTTCTCATCTCCCTTCCATTCTGCACCGAGTTTGGGTACTTCCTGGTTGATGCTGCCGATACCTGGATCAACTATTTGGCACTCTTTTGGATAGTCTGGTGTGAGGCAGTGTGCGCAACGACTCTGTACCGGTACCGGGATGTCGTGGACCAGTGCGGCCTTATTTCATGGTGCCTTTACAACATCTTCGGCTACATCGGAGGCACTGTGATCGGGCTCATTGTGGCGCACTCCGTTTCGCCAGAGGCGGGTGCTGGTGTAGGCTTTGGCATGTTTATTGCCGGGACTGTATCCTCAGTTCTGTTCGCTTCCGACCCCACGGCATATTGCCCCAGGTTCTTCAACAAAAACCCAATGATGCGCAAGTTCTGGTACTTGACTTCGTATTCGGTAAGACCTATAGTTCATTTTGATTACTTTTCCGTCGATGACAGCTCACACCACTTTAAAGGGAAATCAACTTCGGCGCGACCTCAATGCGACGATTTCTACGAGTGGACAGTGGAAGATCCCTGCCATCTGGGGATTCGTTCTCAAGTACAACACCGCCCCGATTGTCTCGATCATTTTCTCTTTCGCCTACCCAAATTTCTATGCCAACAACCGTATGGATCCGCTTCACATTGCTGGGTTCACATTTATGCACGTCGTGCTAGTGGCGACGCTTGTGGGCCTTGTCATGCCACGTTGGTTCGATATGCTCGTCCCCAAGACAAAGGTGGCAGAAGGAGTCTACCCTGTTATGCCGGGTGTAATCTTTTCCAGGGCCAATGCTGCTGGGGCGCTGGATATCGACGGCGTTCCTCAGAACGCTGGTGGTTATGGGACCGATGAGAGAAACACGGAGCAAGAAGTATGGAGCGCGGATGGGAGCCAGGAAAAGGTGGCTGATGAGCGCCGGCAAGCTGAAAGATCTTTGTCACAAAGATTCAAATGAGTCTCAATAGACCTTCATTGTGTCTCTGACGCTATGCTTAGCACAAAGCGACCGATGACTGCACAATAACAGGCTCCTGGAATATGTTGTCACCTACCAACCTCTCACACTAAGGCAGCCATATAGTAATCATTTGAAATTTGACATCTGAGATATGACAAGATTTAGTCGCATTTCTTCATTCTATAAATCATTCGGAACGGCATGCCAGTGAGAAATCATAGGCCAGGTTGCGTGTGTAAAGGCCCACAAGATGGACACTCATGATGATTCATCCTCGCTCATTGACTCTCATAACTGACAGCATAGAACTTTTTATTTTCATGGTTCGGGGAAAGGGTTTAGTACTAGGCTCCAATGACTCACCATTGATGAAGTAAGGCTCATTGTCAGTAATCATTGTTGTCGCCCTTGTGGCCGTGATCTTGAACTTCGTACCCGTGATGGTATGTGTGTAGTACGTTATATCAAGTCGGGTATCATCACCCCCAAATTCAAAATCTCCGGCAACTCATCCAGACACGCATATCTCACTAACCGATGAGAGATCACTCTTGACAGCATCCGTGCTTGAGGGCCCCAGCGCATTTACAAAACATTGAGGCAAGTAACAAATCCCATCTACATCCCGCTCCCAACGACATATGACTGTATGATGAAAGAAGTTTTGCCGAACGGAGTTCCTCGCAATGCGAGGCTATGAAGACCATGATAGTCGACATCGCCTGAAGTCAACTTTTGCCGGACGCTGCTGATTCTTCTCAATTTTTGAGCGACGAGGCTAACGCTGTATATCTTCAGAAAGCAGAATGAAATCATCCATGAGAATGAACGACGAGGTGGGTTCGGCTGAATTAACTCTCTTCGCATATTTTCCTATGATGATTGCCTTCTCCCGGGCAGACTATATGAGACAAGCTATCGAACCTAAACTGACATCACCCTCCACACATTTAAAGCAATTCGTCCTGTTGTACTACACAATGTTGACTGCTGACACGTTGCTCAAAGTTGAGAATCAGACCCGTCTCGTTTCTTAACAAAGTCCGTTTCGAACGACAAACCAGCTTCCTTTCGCAAGACCCCATACATCGACGATGAATCCAATGGCCGGTCCTGTGCATCTGAGAATTCTTTCGCATCTTTCAAGTGCTTCAATGCCACCTCAGCGACTTCTAGTCGTGCACCAGATTTCTCAGCACAGTCGATCCCGTGTCCAACATCCTTCAATGCGAGACCAAGATCGGACCATGGTCTTTGCCCTTTTGCGGGGAGGTAAGCGCCAGTTGTCAAACGTTTCGACATTGACAGTGCGAGAGGGCCATATTGCTGCTCTATCAGAGCTTCCATAGCCTCACTACCCAGGCCCGTCTTCTCCGCAAAGACGTGGGCCTCTGCAACAAGCTCCATCATTCCAGCAGTAACGAAGTTTCTGTAATGGTCAGCATGCAACCCCCATTCTCGAAGGGCAACTGTCTTACCCAGCAGTCTTCATCATGCTAGACTTTTGGACATCCTCTCCGAGGCGAATCACTCCTCGCCCCATCACTCCAACGATGAACGGGTTGATGGCGTCGACCGCATCATTCGGGCCCGCAATGATCCAAAGCAGCTTCCCTTCCGCAGCAACAGGGCTCGCACCGAAGACTGGGGCCGCAATGAACTTGGCCTTCTTTTCCAAGAGACGGTCTCGGGCTTTGGCTGATGACAGAGGGTGGACAGTTGAGGTGTCAACGATGATCTTCTCGGCCAAATCTTCGGGCGCGACGTTTTCAAGGATGGCATCCAGCATCGTCTCAAGAGCAGCATCGTCGCTGAGAGACATAAATATTATATCCGACTTGGCCAAGAGATGTTCGACTTCGGGTCGCGGTATGCCTCCGATGATCTCGAGCGGTTCACCTCGCGACATCGTGCGATTGTGATACTGTAGACTTGGTGCGCCATTTTGGGCCAGATGCTTCTGCAGATTGACAGCCATACCAATACCCATGGACCCGAGACCTGCATCAAGTCAGTAATCTGTCATAAGCGTCTTGCCGCATCACGTATTTAGGTTGGTGCCTCATCAGCAGTCGGAAAGACCTACCTATCCAACCCAGTCGTGGGTGCGGGGTCGATGGAACAGAGGTGGTCGCCATGCTCGCTGGATCACGCGTGTCAACTCGAATTGAGGTGCGGTAAACGAAGGGTGATATGAAAGATTCGAATGTGAAGCTGAAGTGATAATCTCTGACGGTGAAATAGACAGCACCGAAATGTGAGTCAGATTCATGGCTGCAACTTTGACCCAACTGTGGACGAATCAGCCGGCCCCACTTCGGCCTCTGGTCCGTCGGTGCTGACATCCGAAGTCCCAATGCTCCGCTGTCGGCTGCCTGGTGATCGGGAAGAGTTTGAACTGTTCACTTAATAGTTGGGTCTATCATTACCTGCGTCGCATCGATGTCAGAGGAAACCTCGATTGATCGCTCACAGTCCATATCGCTCTGATTGGCATGATTCTCACCCTCTTCAGGCACCTCACTAGACTTGCCTAATGTAAACAAGTGAACGCTGCGCATTCTGCGCATTTGAAGGACCAATAACTTCTCTGTCGATGGGAAATCTCCCACCAAACATCTTCTGCGTTTGCATGCGTTGCGCGGGGATCAGACCAAATCAGTCGCGCCATTTGCTATGATCTTTTGAGCTTCTGTTCTGTTCCCAGTCACCATTTTCGTCGCAGGAAAGATGTTTCGGCTTTTCTCTACGGCAGCAAGCCAACCGACCTTCAGTGATGGCGATGACGAGGAATGTGTGAGTGGGGAATACAGGACGCATCCCTCGTTGGAAAAGGGCACCTTCCGCACGGAGTTCGGGTCAGCATCCTCCTTCATCACAGTTATTGGATGGCCTAGCAGCGGAGGCTTCCATACAATGGACTGCGACGGCGTGGAAATTGAGTTCCTGAGTCTCAGCCGCCTCGACCCCACCCCGTGAGCCGACGGCCCAGCAGACGAAGACATACACTGCGTTAGCATGCGCAAGCTGGGCGCAACCTTTTACTTGAGTGACTGGGACTACTCCAGAAAGTATAACCCGATAATCAGGGATTCCGAACGGGAGAATTTGAGTCAGGAGGTTGATCGACTGTTTGGCTGGCCGTCAACCGGCGGAGGCTGGGTCCACAGTATCGCCGCATCCAAGGCGTATGCCGCAGGTGTCGGGCGTAGCAGGAATGCATTCACCATGGATGAACGATGCCAGGCGATTCGGAGAATAGGTGGTATGTTCTACGCCAACCCAGAAGATTGTCCGGACCTGGATCTAGCCTCAACAGAGACATGACTTTGTGTGTCTCATCGCATAGACCACGACTGAGCTCCTTGTCGCCCATTCAGGATGAAAATACAGCACACCCAAGTTTCGATTCACGGGGCTTAATGGAAGGCAGATCACAGAAAAGTCGGCGCTAGGTCTCCTCGCTCTCACTCAATGAATCCATGTATTCTGAACCATGCTTGCAAAAATAAGACTCAAGGAGTCGCGAGCTTTACTTCGTGTTGCGTTCTTCTGATAATTAACCTAATTTACAACAACATCACCTAGAATCGGCTCTAATGTTACTTCGGCGGTCACCAGGACCATTCCCAGCTCGAGCCTCCGCGTCGTCTGGCTGCTGACCATGAGCATAGCAGCCTGCCGCCCAACCGTTGGTAACAAGATCTTTTTGGCTGTCGTCGTCTTCCACCGGCATGACGTTCATCTCGATTGATCGGTGAACCTGGATCTCCATCTTGCTACCGTCCCTCCCACTCTGCGAGAAGTTTCCTGTTCGCTTGTCGAAGCTTCGGAGAGGCAGGTTTCCAGTGGTGCTACGTCCGTAAGGATTCTTCGAATATTTCTTGTATGTCCCAAGCTTCGGGATGATCTTGATGAAAAGAGCCTTGAGTGCGGGCACCGATGCACAAATAATAGCGATGTTGATCTCAAGACCAGACCAGACAGCAATGTCTACGCCAACGACTACAGGCTGTCAGGAGTTTGTCATGGTTATAAGTAAACGAGATAAAAACTCACGTGGTTGTTGATCAATAGGTGCTGAGCCGTGCACATACAATGAATGAAGCCTCACGATGGCCACGATAGCAGCACTACCACATGTGTGTTAGCCGACTCAGGTAAAACAATTCATCGTCACGATAAATATCGACTCACAATGCGCCGCAAGTGAACACTCCTATCAGCACGAGCTTCGCTCGAAAGGTCACCTGCAGATTCTTGAGCCACGGGATTGGTATGAAGAGGATGATCAGATCGTTCAGAATATTGAACCCAGCAATGGCATAGTTCAGGGCTGAACGCTCGATACACCCTCCCTCGATTGAGTCATCCCAGTATTTTGTCACAGGCCAGCAAGTAAAAATTGTTGTACCCAGGCAGAACAACGCATACGCTCCAAGCCATATAATCAGCCCTGTGATAATTCTCTTGGCTGCGTCGGTTCGAAAGATTCGGCGATACTGGAAGAGGATCGAGAACTTAACGCAGAGTTGCGTAAAGTTGTATAACACTACTGTCGCATATAGTGCTCGGAGGAATTCGACTAGTTCCTCGAGGCCGATGGCATCGCCAAGCCCCCATTTGATTTCTGCAAGCAATGGATTAGCAAGAATCGCGTCTGTCTCTGAGGTGGACAATAATTACGCTGAATGATAGTTACCAGATAACCGACAGTGCCGATCTATGGGTCACATTCGATATCAGTGCCCGCAAAGACCGAGTAATGAAATTCTTGCGGCAGGAGGACTCACAAAGGCGACTATCATCAAGACGTCGTCAGCCCCAATATTCTTGACGAGAACAGCTCGCGTGTATGTCCTCATCCCAACCACCAAGGCCGCCACGGTTGTGAAGAAGAACGATGAAAAGACCAGGCCATAGTTCCGAGGCACAATTGGCACGCCTCCAACGTCCCACATCTTGAGCCAGCTCCCCCAGGGTTCGAAGATATCTTCCACGACCGGTTTTCGATTACAACAGTTGCAGCACGGACGAACGAACAAATGCCAACATCTCCACAGAACGATGACAGGCAAACTCAGACAACAAGTAGGAAGCAAACAGCAGAACCTCCGGTGTAAAAGGCAGGGGCAAGCCGGCCGCATCATGTGCATCGGGTTCCGCAGCAGTGTAATTATCGCACCAGCGCATAATCACTGTGGTAAAAGCATTCATATTCTCCACGAACATGCAGCCTCCAGTCACGCTGCCCCTGACAATGGAGGCCGCAGGATGTATTCCTCAGGAGGATCCTTTGCATCTCGTATGCAGCCTGCCGGAACTGACTTTGCCCATTGCGGCCTCTTTCCCACCACTTCATCTAAGAATGTTTTATTGACTCGGTTCGAGATGGTGCTGAACTTGGAACATCGACGCAGTGGTCATCACACGCTTCATGTGGCAAGGAAACCAGACCAGCCTGCCGCCAAGTCCTTCGAGAAAATTTCAAATAGGCACATCTGGACTCAAACGCCGCACTGTTGCGCCGTGTTGCAAGCCCACATTCCGCAGATCCAAGGTGTTGAGCGCCTCATCGTACACAGTGTGGCGCATTTGGCATTTGTACTGAGGGTAGGAGCAGGCATGGCGCAACGGATGAGCCCCGTAACGCAGATGGAAGAGATCAAGGGTCTTCTGCAAATTTCTTGACCCTGGCTAGATTAGCCCATGTCGACATGTGAACAAGGGCTGTTGCTTGGAGACTGGCGTGAGCATCCCGCATCTCTGCTTTCAAGCTTCAATCAGTGGACCAGATCTCTTGGTGCAGAGAGCTATCTCACTAGTTGCTGATCGTACAGATACTATGACTTGTACATACATTGGCGAGTCAAGATTTAATCTTGGCATACACATGCTGCGTTCGACATTGAAAAATATGTTATCGAGTAAAGAAAAAGTTCATTGATCCCGGGCTCATGTGAAGCTCGCGCAAGCATGTTGTGATTGTGCCTCGGAATTTCCTGCAGAAAAATCCTTCGTGTCACAGTTTAGCGAGGAAAGCCAACGGCAGACCGGAAACTAAAAAGAAACGTAAGAGCCACGCCATGGTTTTCTTCATGCATCAACACAATAGCCGAGGCGTTCAGACGCTGCAAAAAGTGCAACATGCGGCGTAGACGACTGGCACTGAATCTGCCGCTGGCTCTTTTAGGCAAAATGTCAAAACCTGCCATCCTGGAACCAACCGCATCCCGATATCACGAAATAAGTTGACACCCTCCTTCATCATACGATAACTTTTGCTTTTCTTCCCCAGCAATGTACCTACAGTGGGTACTGAAGTTGGCGTCAAATCTTACCCCGGCTCCAACAACATTTTGCCCCTGTCCTAACATGGATGGATCATCCGCGATTGGTTCGATCCTCCTCTGCCACCTTCGCCTTTAGTGACCAAAAAGTTGCGATGGGGATCCGGGCTAAACGAGCCCGACGGAGAAACCCTACAGGGGTTTCAGACCGGTCCCTTGCCGTGCTAGTGCCAACGACTTTGACCGGTGTGTGGAGTGTGGGCGGACACCCGGTGTTAACCTTGGCAGACATGCTTATCTCGACTTTGCAGCACACTTTTTGATGCGCGTTGCTGGAAAAAGGTGTGCTCATTACCGACGGGACGTGAAGCCGCGCACCGAGGATGGCGGTTCGACCGAGGAAGCCTTTGTAGGAAAGACCCTGAGATGTTTGGGAGTGCCCAAGGTGGTGTATGTTCTTTGAAACCGCAGCTAAAGACATCAAGTACCGAATGATTGTACGGAGCGCAGTCAGAGTGACTTCTGGCCAGAAAGAGGTATGGTACTTTTACGGGTGAATTAGATGTATGATCTACGGGTTTCTACTCTAAGGGATATATCTGTGGTGGAAAACTTCTGGCAACCCGATCCACGAGCATGCCAGACAGAAGGGTGTTCATGGGCACCGAGTTTATGCGCTGACGCTATACACACTAGCTTCCTCCTTCTCGAGCGGTGCATCAATGTGGTTGTTAAACTCTTTCTTGGGGTCAAAAAGGAAGGCGGCAGCTGAGTAATTGTTAGTCAAGTGGCCATGGATAATGAGGCAATACCTAGAGGTAAGATACATACCAATTACAGCGACAGCAACGAAGCAAGCTGCAGCAATCCAAACTTTCTGGAACGAAGATACATAAGTGCCTAGAAGGGCGTTGGCTGCCTTCTCGATGATCGTGGGAGTGATGCCCGGAATACTGCCGAGAATCTCGTTGTCGTGGGCGGTAAGACCACCGATGAGCATACCCAAGTTCTCCGGATTGAAACCAGAGGGGATCACAACCTTGGCGATGTTCTCAGGCATGTGGCTCATGCTGTCGTTGAAGATGACATTGTAAATGGCAATCCCAATTGTGCCACCAAGGGACCGAACGCTGATGATGAGACCACTGGCGATCGCGATCAGCTCGGGCGGGATGCAAAGCTGAGCGGCGGTGATCAGAGTCGTCAGGGTCATGCCGAGGGCGAAACCAACTAGGACGGGATAGAACCAGACAGGGTTGCTCGAGCCTTGGTTTGTGGTCGCCATGCAGGCGAAAAAGACGACGAAGATGACGAACGCGCCAACAGTCACCCAGCGCAGGCGATGACTCCTGGCGCAGTACCAACCGCAAAGAACTGAGCCGATCATTGATGCGATAGACATCAAGGCGTAGCGGGTGCCGACGAGGACCGCACCAGTCTCATACAGAACGCTAACTTGGAAGGCGAAGTAGGTGTTCGCAGCGAAGAAGGCGACTCCTTCCGCGAACACGCAAAACATGACGATGGAAAAGTTGCGGTTCTTAGTAAAAAGACCGTGATGGAACATGCCGTCCTTCTTGAACCAAGTCTCGTAGATAACCATCATCAGAGCGACAGCAACGCCCACGGCGAACGTCGCAGAGACGTGGGGGTCGGACCATTCGTAGGGGTTCTTGGACCACGACAGACCCAAGCAAAACAGTACAAGACCGGAAGCCAAGAAGAAGTAGCCAACCCAATCCAACTTTGCAAGCTTCTCAGTCAAAGTGAGACTCTTCTGAAGAGGGCGAGGAGGAGGATTGTAGACGACGATGCATAGGATGGCAGACACAGTGTACAGAGCCAAAGCCATGTAAAAGTAGTATCGGAATCCATCGGATGCTGGGTTGTTAGTTCTGTTGAAGGCACCGCCTACGAGGAGGCCGAGAATGCTGCCAAGGCCATTGGATATCATATCGGATGCTTGTCCATACGCGCGCCACTTGCGAGGCAGGACCTCTGATGATACTGTATGCAGCAAAGGCTGGGCACCGAAAGCCACGCCGATAATGCAGAAGCCGGCGATGCACATCTCGATACTTGTTGAGCGAGCGACCACAACGGAACCAATCGCGCCGAAGAAGGTCGGGATGACGATGAACCATTTGCGACCCCAGTAATCTGCAGCTTGTGAGAAAATGGGCCCGAGGACTACGGTCATGATAGTGATAACTGCCGAGAGCCAACTCGTCTTGTCTGTGGCACCAAAGTGACCGGCGATGGTTTGACCTTGCTGTAAGACATCTCACGTCAGTTGCCGTTGCATTGGAGTGAGGGGAAGTAAACGCTGTGTGACTTACAGCACCGGCACCAATCAGACTGAATAGTTGCGCGAAGTAGATCAAGGCAACAGCAAAAACAGCCAGGAAAGTCTTTGCGTGAAGCTTGGGCTCGGGCTCATCGGAATTTTGGCTGCCATCTGATGATCCGGGGGCAGACTTTTCAGTGCTACCGACGACAATGGCGTCGTCGGTTGGCTTCTCCGCCATGTTGGTGTTATCTGCGGACATGTCTGCCAGAAATCACAGGGAAGGAAGGCTGTGCTGAAGTTCGGATCACCGCATAGATACGCGAGAGAAATCGACGAGAAAGAAAGCTCAGTCAAAGTGACTGGCTGGACGAGGAGGTTGTTTGGAAGGATTTCAGATCTATGAGAAAAGAAACAGCGGCACAGCCAAAAGGGAGGTCCAAGTACTAATACGCAGCGCTGCAAGATGATCGGCAGTCTGTGTTCACAGGGAGTTCGGACGTCCGTGGGCATTTTTACAAGACATTCGGGACGGACGAATCACCACCTCTAAACCCCTTCGTTCAGTTGCTTATTGCATGATCTGGCGAACCCTCCCGTCGGCCGATGTAGGACTTGACTGCTGGTTCCACCAGCGATGTACACTGACTTGTGAACCTGGGAAGAAGCAGTTGGTGCATGGTGCATCGCAGTTCCACGTGTGGTCTAGCCTTGAGACCATCGTCCTAATAATTTGAAGTGGTACTCCGTGTGGTGACACTGTGGTAGCCATCGCCCGTTGGAGAAACTGGAATGACCAGGATATGTACACGTAAGAGGCACAGCAGTCGGGTGAAGGTTCGAAAAGGTTATGAATCCCGGAGTAACATTATCTCTCTACCATCAGTTCTCCAGCAAGCTCATTGCTCAGACATAGCTAGACTGCAGTTTTACTCAGTCTTGAGTTCTTTCGAGATCCTTAACACGCCGTCCAAAGCCCTCCAACACGAACGACGAACCATTGGGCTTTCCATCAGGACATCCCACAGCAGAACTGACTCAGGCGGGTGTGTGTACAAGGATCGGCCCGCTCGTCCTTGGCTCCCCGAGACCCCTGAAGAGACGGACGGTAAGAGTGCACGGCCTCAACGTTATTAGGCGGATCTCGACCCATGGAAAGGCCTCGGCGCTGGAGGGCAATGCCTAAGATGATATGTTTGTGGCCAGATTCACTTTTAGCGTGCAGAACGGGGAGCTGGGGTAACGCTAACTCTGTTTCTGACAGTTTTCAACAACAGGCAAAATCTAATCCGTCGTTCTATGTTTGCTTCTCGATGTCGAAGAACAGAAAGAAGACTCGGTGCGGGGGAAATCCGAGAATCTCCACCAGAATTCTGCATGAAATCGGAACTCGGACATGACGTTACCTGAAATGCAGCTATCACCGTTAGGCCGCAGATATTAGTTGACCAAAATTCACTCGCTGCATGTGAAACGCGTAACTTGCATTCTTTTCATACTCCGTAGCCAACCAGTGAGCAGAATTTGCCTGCATGCGTTCGATATTTAGGGCGGGCGTGGAATTCTAACAAGCGAACCCCCATTTCACACAGCCATGTCCAATAGGGACCCTAGGCGAGATATCCGGCCTGTGGCCGCTGTGGGACTCATTTGGACAAACCCGGTTCTAGTCCTGGAATAGCGCAGGGTATCCGGTCTGGAGCTCGCAGAATAGCTTGACCAACAAATACGGACGGGATGTCGGCGGAAGACTTCAAGCCTGTCGTGATAACCTCAAGTATCCGAGGCAGCCTCACGCCTAGAGGAAGGTGCGAGGTGACCTACTTCTAACCTATTTATCCAGGCTGACAATATTCCAGCATATCAGTCTCTGTTCCTTAAAAAACCCCTCATATTAGATATTAATTTAGAAAGAATTAAGCTGTTTTATTTATATAGATGCTATATATATATTATAGTTAGTTTATAATAATTATAAGCTTAGCTTATATTATACTTCTAAACTACTATCTATAAAGCAAACTATAACTTTATTTAATTTATTTTATATTTATTATATTTTACTTTAATTTCTAAGCTTTATTCCTATATTTATTTTCAACTTATAATATACTTCTAATATAATAGCAACTACTAATCTTAGTACTTCTTATAAACTTATTTTTTATTATAACTTTTCAGCTTAATATATTACTTTTCAGATAGAAGTGAAGGCTAAAGATGTTTAGAAATATATTAACTTAAATAATACCTCTAATGCTTTATTTAATCTAAGTAAAGTTGAAGGTATATTTTTATTTAATAACTAGATTTAAAAGAAAAATGAGAAGTAATATAAGCATTATAAAGCAGAATAAGAAGCTTATAATAAAGTTATTGCTTTATATGCTTTTATTATTTTAAATATATAGAAAGTATCTGCTGAAGGCAATATAACTAAAGATAGAAACCTTAAAGAAGAGGAATTTAAAAAAGCTACTAACAACTTATTACTACTAATGCTAGTTATACCTACCTTTCTCACTAAGAGATCTATAGGTATTTTTAAGCTTTATACTTTACACCTCACTATATATACTGCCTGCAAAGCAAAGCATATATATAAGGAATAAGTATATAAAGCCTTAAATAAGTAGGTTAAAGATATTATTTCAGAAGAGATCTTCACTTCTACTTAAGTAGAGCTTTTAGAGAAAGAAGACTGCACTTTTTATGCTTTAATCTGCATTCTAAAGCAATACTATGCTTTAAGCAACTTAAGCAACCTCACTATAATCTGCAAAAAATATACTATAATCTTAAATTAAATAGTTTCTACTATTAATCTTAACACTTAGATTAAAAACTTCTGAAGTATACTTCTTAGAGCTTTCTAGCATAAGCTGCTAGAAATATAGAGAACCTTTATATTAAAAACCTTTCTCTAAGCAATCTAATACTATTTCACTCTATCTTAAGTTAATCTAAAGCTTATTAATATTATTAAGTGAGAATATTTTAGTATTAAGATCTAAAGCATAAGTTAATATATTAATATATTTAAAGACCTTCTCTATGAAAATGTAATAGAAATCTAATTAAGAGGTTATTCTAATAGAGTTTTTGCAATACTAGTAAGATGTTCTAATAATGTAATCTCTAGCAACTTTGCTTTAGAAAAGCCCTTATAAAGCAAGTTAGCAGCATATTATATATATAGAAAGAGCTATAAATAAACCTTATCTATATATAATTACCTTAAGTTTGCTTTTATAAACAAAAGGTTTTATATAAGCTTTAAAGAAGCTATATAAGTTTATACTAAAATTAATAAACTAAAGTACTTTAAGCTTTATGCTGAAATAGTTTGCTAAAGATAGCTTACTGCAAAAAACCTTAGCTTCTTTAAGCCTAATAATAATAAGAATTAGAATAAAAAGAGACTGCTTAAGAATAACTTAAGCAGAATAAAAAGGTTGCTTAACACTTCTACTTCTAAAATAAACCTTCTAGCTAATATAGTAGCCTATACTATTACTAAGGACATTATTACTGTAATTGCAACTAAGGAAGTAGGGGCCCTTATATTAGAACTTAAACCTAATAAGGTTTATATAACTTATACTTAAGGCTTAGAAGTCTTTTCTAGCAGTATAGTATTAGATAACTGCAGCACTTTCCACTTAGTGAATAATATCTCTCTTCTTAAAGAAGGCTTAGTTATCTATAAAGTGAAAGAGTAAGTTAAAGCAGATATAACCTTATACCTTATTATAGCAAGAGGTATAAAAATCCTTTATAACACACTAAATAGAGCAAACAGGCTTTAAGACTTAATGCTTTGCAATATTATGCTTATAGATAACTTCTATATTAATATTATCTTAGAATACTTACTATAAAAGATAGGTATTTAATACTTAGGTTATAACACTACTTTTTATATAAAAGACTATAAAGATAGCATAAAAGTAAAAAAGCTTTTAAAAAAGAGTAATATCACTTTTATAAAATACTAACTTTATCTCTTATACTTATATCTCAGATATATTCTTTTTAGTAATGCTTTAATTATAAATCTATTTATTCTTATAATAACTTATATAAAGTAATGCTCTTAAGAGCTTATATAAACTTATATTAATATTGTGGAAATATAGCATTTTCACTCTAGCTATTTAGAACTTAGAGCGCTTGAGAAACTGGTTCTTAACACTTAGAAGGTGAAGATCTAAAGAATATCACGCTTTAAATGCTAATATTATGCAACTATATATGCAAAATAAGTAATATTGCAATATACCTCAAAATAAAAAGTAATATAACCTTTCTATAGAATCTTATAAGATCTATTTAACTACTTAATAAGTTTTAATATAAATAAATAGCTACTTATTATTAAAGATAAATATATAAGTTAACTCTTTATATTCTTATATATAGATAAAACCTAATAATTAGTCTTTATCACTATTTAAACATTTAAATACTAAATATAGAGATAATATAGCTTTATATTATGTAAAATTAAATAAAATAGCAAGCATACTGTAATTATAATAAATAGAATATTAGAATTTTAGATCTAAGCGTTAAATATAGGGATTAAAATTAAATAAGCACCTTTATATATTAAGGAGCTAAATAGAGGTGTAAAGCAAGCAGGTTAAGAACTGATTATAAAGGCTATTGCAATAATTAAAGCAGCAGGTTTTCTATTTACACTATAAGTTAAAGCAGTGCAGGCTGCAGTATTCCTCTATAATATGAGCTTTTATTAACACTATAGCTAGCTCTCACTAATCTAAGTTGAAGAAGACTAATTAAGAGACTATATTAAGTGCTATAAACCTATTTATAAAGTGAATCTCTTACTTAATTTTTATCTGCAATAGGAAGAGGTTTATATATATAGCTATAGAGTATATCCTCTTAAAAAAGAATATAAAGCAAATAAGAAGAGATATAACTTTAAAGTTATAATATAAAGATATATTAGATATTTAGTAAGGTATATAGCAAACTTATATAACCTCTATAAAGTCTAAATACCTTTGCTTCAAAAAGTTATTATTATATAAAATATAACATTTAATAAGAAAATATTCTACTTAAAAGATAATATAAAGTTAGCAATCTAAAGCAAAGAAGTCTGTATAATTGCTAATAAGATATAAGAACTAGCATCTCTAGTGCCCCTTAAGCTATAGCTTTTAGAAGTATAAAATAAAGCTGAGATCGCATTAATAATAAATAATAAAGCGCTATTACTATACTTTTCCTTATTAAAAAAACCTTAACTAGTTAATAATAAGCAAAGAAGATAGTTACTAACCTTTAAGTTAAATATAAACCTTACTGATATATATAGAATAATAAATTTTATGCTATTATTAACCTTTATCTATAAAGATAAAGCAATAAAAGAGACTTAAAATGCTAATAAGAATGCAACTTCTGCTAAAGATATAATTTTAAATAAGATCTATATTTAAATTAATACCTCTCTTCTGTAAAATCTAAATGCAGAGGATAATAATATATAACTACTCTTATAAAGCAACTTTTTTACTCAGCTAGTATAGCTATACTTAGAAACTAAAAAAGAGAGTGCTATAGAAGAGGAGTTAAAGCAGGTGTATAATTATGCTAACTTAAGCTAACCTAAAATTATAAAGCTAAAGCAATTATTTTGCTTTAAAATATACTTTATATTTCTATATATAGAATAAAACTAAGATATCTTTTTTGAAATATATATATTAGAACAGCAGAAAGCAATTAAAGAGGCAGACTAAAGTTGCTACTTATTTTATTGCTTCATTTTTACTTCTATTTACTAAGCAAAGCTTAAGTGTATTTCTATAGTATTAAATAGAAAAATCTATATTAACCAGCTTATTAAGTTACTTAGAACTTAAAGAAATATTTAATAAATACTAAAACTGCTTTGCTCACACTTTATTAAAATATATAATATTAAAATTAATAAACTTAAGGAAATAGAAGTTTAAGAAGTTATAAATAATATAAAGGCTAAAAACAAACTAATACCTCTTAAGTAGGTGTTTATATATAAACTGAATTAATATAAATATTTTAACTGCTATAAGGCTAGAATCTATATCTAAAGCAACTTCTAAGAAAAATATCTTTTAGAACAGATATATATTATAACTTTTGCTTTAAAAACTTTTAAAGTTATAATAGCTCTTACAGTATAATTTAACCTCAAAATTCACTAATTCAATATTATTAATATATTTTTAAACGCTATATGCAGGCTAAATAACCCTCTTATTACTTATTACTTACTAAACAGTTTTAAAAAAGATAGAAAGGTTATTAAACTTTAACACACTTTATATAGACTTTGCAATATACTTCTACTCTAGTATAAAGAGTTCTTAAGCTTTCTTTTTCATTTCAAATTACACTTAATAAGTAAAGATCTATATCTTTTTCAGACTTATAATAAGAGAGTCTTTATACTCTTTTATATTAATAATATCCTCATCTTATATTATAAAGACTATATAAAAGAAGCTGAAAAGATTATAGAAAAAATTAAAGAGAAGTATAAGCTGAAAAACTAAAGATTAGCTAAATAGTATTTAGAAATTAAAATTACTTATAATTAAATAATATAAAGTATCTATTTTTTATATAATCAGTATATTAAATAAATTGCAAAGAAGTTTAATTTTATTAACTCTAAAGTACTAACTATACCTCTCTTACTTACCTCACTTAAGAAGTTTAATAGAGAAGCAAACCTATAATAAATCCTCTCATATTAAGAGAAGATTAAATTAATCCTCTATACTGCAATTATAATATAACTAGATATTATATTTATTTATACCTTATTATTATAATTCCTAATAAACCTATCTCTAAAGCACTATTAAGCTGCAAACTAAATAATCTGATATCTATATTATACTTAATACCTTGCAATTCGCTTCAGCATCTTAAGAGGTAATATAGCCTAAGTATTACTGATTATAAGTAATATATCTTTTGCTGATAATAAAGAGATGTAAAGGTTATCTTAAGGTTTTATAATATCTCTCTTTAGAAGCTTAATCTAATAGAAAGCTGTATATCAAAATATAGTAACTATATTGATAATAAAAGTAGAGCTTTTAAGCTTAGAGCATACTGCAAAAGAGACTATAGCTCTTAAGCAACTCTTTAGAGACTTCAAACTCAGCTTGAGAGATATATAAAAGATCTATTATAATAATCAGCAAATAATATAACTTATAATAAGCGAAAAGAAGTATATCTTAACTTATTTTCACTATATAAATATCTAGAATATATAGCTTCACTAGAAATATACTAAATAATTGTTTTAAGTTATATATCTTTTAACTAATAAGATACTAGCTGACAGCTTTATAAAAACCCTTTTTTATGCAAAGTTTAAACAGTTTAGAGCATTTTTAAACCTCTAGAATATATTATAAGCAATAGCATAAAGTAAAGGGGAAAAATTAAGTAGTAAGTAAGGCCTATAGGCTAGATATTTTTAATTAAAAATAGCCTAATAGCTAGAAAGTATATAGCCCTCTTAAAAGCTTAAAACACTTATACTTTATAAGATATTAAGCAATATAAAGCTATACTTTCTACTTATATTCTTAGAGAGCAGCTGCATAGTTATCTATTAAGATATAATATATAGGTAATATTACCTTAGAAATAATACTACTAAGAAGGCTGTTAATAGCAGCATAAATACTAGCTACCTTATTAACAGAAGGAGTTGCTTTAGAAGATAGACTAGCATGCAAACTATTAGAGACTAATGCTTTCCTTGCTGCAACTTCAACCTATAGGGCTAAAGCTAGCATAAGAAGAGGAGCTACAGGCTCTGCAGCCACTTTCTTACCACTTTCACCCTCAACTTTAGCCTTTTTTTAAGCCTTATTATAAGCATTAAGAGCCTTATAAAGTGTAGTTCTCTAATAAGTGAGAACTTATAATATATAAAGTTAGCAAATAGTTATTAAAGCAAAAGGTTGCATAGTGAAATATATATTATCTATAAGATCTTTTTGTATACTGCTAAAGAATCAGAGCTTCAGTCTGAAAATAGAGGCTAATGTGAAAATATATAGTTTTCTCTTCTCTTTATAAGAAGTGCATTTGCTCCTCTGCTTTAAACTAAGTATATATATGCTAAGCAATATACTTAAAATAGCGCTATATAAGCATAGTAAGTATATAATATCACTTAGTAGCAGCAGCTGCTTCTCTTTCTAACTCAGCTTTTAAAGCCTCTATTTCTACTTAAATATCAATAAATAATATAATAACTTAACTAGAAATATAGATTAAAGATATATTCTGCTTATACCTTTAGTGCAGTTTATAGATAAATAGAAGAGCAGAAGTTGCAAACTGTAAATTACACACCTCTTCAGCTCTTTTACTCTTTATAGGCTTTTCACTTTTTTTAAGCTTATTAGTTTTAGCTTCTGCAAAACAACTTAAGTTAGTAACTATACTATAAAAGCAATAGAGTGAAGCAAAGACTTTATAACACTTTATAATAAGAAAGAGATTTAGAAGTGATGAAAACAGAAGATAAGATAACTTACTCTTAGGCTTAGGGCTTTTAGGCTTAAAGGTAGGCGCTAGAGAAGTGCTGCTATTTTTTTCCTCTTCTCTCTCTTTCTCTTTATGCTTTTTATTAATAAGAGCAGCTTTTATTTTAGCTGTAGCAGCTGTACGCTCAGCTTTAGTCTTCTTAGGAGGCATTTAAATAATATAGTTAGTATTAAAAATAAGATTATAAGCAAATAAAAGGCGTTGCAATTATAGCATAAGTATATATGCGCGCATAGAAGTAAGGTAGGCAATATATATAGTTATAGTAATAGTAATAGAGAAGGAAAATTAAAAAGTAGAGGCAGTATATAAGATATTATTATTGCTGTTATATTGCTGCTTTAACAGCTGCTTTAGCTGCTTAGCTTAAGCTAATAAGAAGCTTTTATTTCTATTAAGCAAAGAAGTAGTATTAGTTACTACTTTAATACTTATAATATTAACTATAATAAAAAGTATATAAAAAAAAAGATTTACTTCTTTTATATAATTTAATAATAAAGCTATAAAGTTATTTCTTTTATTAGTTTTTTTTATTAATTACTTTTCTTTATATCTATTTATAGATCTAAAGTATATATATAAAAATATAAAATAGTAGTTATATAAAATTAAAGTTTATAAGCTTTTTTAAGCCTAAAAGGATATATTATAATAACTTTAAGTATCTAAGGCAGCCTCACGCCTAGAGGAAGATACAAGGTGATCTACTTCTAACCTACTTATCTAGGCTGACAATATTCTAGCGTGTTGGTTTCTGTTCCTTAAAAGACCTCTCACGTCAGATATTGATTTAGAAAGAATCAAGCTGTTTTATTCACACAGATGCCATATGTACGTTATAGTTAGTTTACGACAGAGCTTCAACCATTGCCTTTCTCGAGTTAGGTCGTCTCGCCGCCCCCTTGCATAGGTGTATAGGATGAGGAACGCCAGTTCAGGAATTGGAATGGCCTGAAGAGCCAAGATACGCTTCGGAACAATATCCCGCCCACATCACTGAATCCTGAACCAACACGAGCAATGGCCATGAGCACTCTGGCCAGTCGGCGCGAGTTGACACCATCGTATCGGCAAGCTTCCTAAAGCTGTCATCACTGAAAATCCTGCATCCTGTGGTTTTCCCAGGTTGATAGCGAGAGCTCGTTCTTTCCACCTTTCAGAAGTTCCTGTAATTACCACCAATGGCCTCATTCTCCGAGATCCATGCCCCCATGAAAGAGCTGGTTACCTTGAATTTTCTCGCACTTTTGGTGGAGCAAACGGCGATACAACCCCTGACTGACGCAGCTTACATCTGTGGCTTTTGATGTTGCGTATTCTTTTCGCTTCTTCGGCTGTGAGGGGAGACTATCCCCCTTCTTTTTCATCCCAAGAACCATCCCAAACTCACGCACGACCTCATTCGCGCCGCAGAACCATCAATTGCGTAAGGTGACTGGTAGACGCCGTTTTGTACCTTTCTTTCTCTTCATATCATCACCCAGCCATGCTTGACATCGTCATCATCGGAGCAGGCATCGCGGGCCTGTCCGCGGGAATCTCGCTTCGCCGCGCGGGCCACAAGGTGAACATCTACGAGAGATCCGCGATGAACAACGAAGTGGGCGCCGCCATCCACGTCCCTCCGAATGTCGCACGCTTCCTTGTCCGCTGGGGTCTCGACCCCGAGGCCGCTGGCTTCGTCAAAGCTGGCCCGATCGAGTTCAAGGACCCTGTGACCCAGGCGACCACGATGGCCATGTCGCATGCCCAGAACAACGAGCGTTACGGCGCCGATCTGTGGTACGCCCATCGTGTCGATCTGCACGACGCTCTGAAACAGAAGGCGACGGACCCGCTGGGCCCGGGCACTCCCGTGACGATCCATCTCAAGTCATGGGCTGTGAAATATGTGAGCTGCCCCTTGTGTCCCTCTTTGGTTGCTGTAGAGGTGTAATACGACTGTTCGCTCCATGATAGACTTACATGTACGCATTATAGAATCCCGAAGCCCCATCGGTGTTGCTGAACGATGGCCAAGAAATAATGGCCGACCTGGTCATTGGCGCTGATGGAGTTCACTCCATTGCCAGTGAGACTGTGCTCGGCAGGAAGAACCCTCCCGTTCCTGCGGGTCATTACAACTGCTGCTACCGTTTTCTGATCCCAAAGAACGTCCTTGAGCAAGACGAAGAGACGCGATTCTTCAACGAGAATTCTGACAATCTCATCCGTCTCTACCCTGATCACGCGACGAGTCGGCGACTTGTGTCCTACCCATGCCGCAAGTGAGTATCCACTCGGATATGACCCGAACGCTAAGTCTGATATTGTAGAAACACTATCCACAACTTCGTCGGACTTTTCTACGATGAAGAGATGAAGTCAGTAACCAAGGAGGGTGAGTGAATTGACAAAGACTCACACTGCTCCCCCACGTTAACCATGCTGTATTGTCTCAGACTATCACGCCGACTTCGACAAGAACGTTGCGCTCGAGCGATTCGACGGGTTCCACTCTGGTCTGAAGGCCGTGATCAAGTGAGTCTGCAAATCAAGGACGATCACTGGAGCGTCATGCTAAGCCCAACACAGCAAAGCGACTGAAATCAAGAGATGGCCGTTGCTGTACCGCGCTCCTCTACCAACATGGCGCAAGGGCAAGTTAGTCCTGGCCGGTGATGCGGCTCACCCCATGCTACCTCGTGAGTGTGGTCATACCTTTCTATAGCAGTCTCCTACTGACGAATGCAAGACCAGGGTCAAGGCGGCGCCCAGGGTATCGAAGACGGTGTAGCCCTAGGCATTATTTTCTCCAACGCCACAGATCCCTCTCAGGTCGAAGAGCGGATGGCGCTGTATGAGAAGCTCCGCCGCGGTCGTGCCAGTGCGATTCAAATTCTCAGTAACGTGGGTATTGATGAGGCTCACAAGGTCAAGAAGGATCTCATGGAGTTCCTGAACGAGGAAGACATCCCTAGTCAGTCGAGGTCGCCATACTGGAAGGAGCCGCTACTGACCATGAAACAGCGGATCACCGTGGAATCATGTCTTTCACTTACAGTTACGACGTCATCAAGGAGGCTACCGAGGTCATGAAGGATTTTGACCGTGATTTCGCGTTGCCCCCGAACTTCTTCGACCACGTGGAGAAGGTAGAAGACGAGAGAAGCACATTCAAGGTTGAGACACAAGTTAAAGTCAATGCACAGCCTATCGCAGCATGAGATAATTCGACGATACGAGGTCACGTTGATTGGACAATGGAAACCTGGAAGGATAGGCTTTGTAACGAATGACTTCAGACAACTCGAACTAACGTCTCCTGGGTCATGGAGTAGAGTAAACCTAAACGTAATGTAAACAATGCAAGGACCAACTTTCGATGCGGCGGAAATTTTGGGATGCTTCATAACCATGATCTTCTTGTTTAAGTCGCCATGATTCAACTCCACACATCCTCAAACCATCTCTTTGACCTCTTCTTTTCCTGCCTCCAGCCCTCAACTTGATCCTCTTGCCATTCTCTTGTCACCTTAACTGTCTCTCTCACGACGTCACCGACGGCCTTGGCCATGTTCGCGGCACCACAAATGTAAAATGCAGCATCCTCATCCAGCAACAAGCGACCAAGATCCTGGCTCCGCTCCTGAAGCCTATGTTGTACGTAGGTCTTCTGGCCGTCCACTCGTGAAAATGCTGTAACCACCTCGAGCTTTCCAGCCAGGGCACCCTCCATCAATTCAGCAAGCTCGTCTTTGTAGAGATAATCCGACTCGTTCTGGCAGCCAAAGAACAAGACCATGTTTCCAATCTCCTTGCCAACAGATGCAAGTCGGGCGCGTTCATGTACAAAGGCTCGAAATGGAGCGATTCCGGTGCCGGCGGCAACCATGACCAGCGGTACAGAAGGGAGAATTGGAAGCTTGAAAGATGATCCACGGATCTGTGCATAGACTACAGACTTATCCAACCAACTTCTCCTCCTAAATATTTTCCTTGGCACGCACTGTTAGTGCAGGCCACCCTGTTACTGCCATTTTGTTAACAAGGCTAATTTCTAATAATGCAATAACTGCTGCAGCTAAAGCTGCAGCTATAGCGCGCTATGCAACGCTACTGCTATTACTACCCTCTTAAGCTATATTTAATGCTATCTATCTGATCTAAATAAACCTTAAATATATATAAACCTTTCTATAATTGCTTAAAAAGTTAGTTTTAAAATCACTATAAAAGAAATATACCTATAGTAATTAAAGATATATAGATTTATTGCTAGTTATACTAGATATTAGAAATATACTGCAAATAGCTAATTAGCTGCTAAAACTGTATAAATTAATAATAAATACTATATTAAATATATATTATATTATAAACACCTAAAGGCTAACTGAAGCTATAAGCTTTATACTTAATAACTTAAATAAAATTAAATAAATCAGCAAAAGCTATAATATAGTTATTATTGCTTTAGTTAATACTATATAAACTACTTTATAATAGCTAAAGCTTAAATATATTAAGGCTATAGAATACTATATTAAACTTCTATTATCTATAATTAGAGAGAAATACTACTATAGAGCAAACTATAAAGATTACTTCTATTTTACTATTAATAGTGCTACTACTATAGAAGATATTAAAACTTAAGCTAATAGTAATAGAAGTTCTATCTTTAGTAGAAGCTTTAGATAACTTAGCTATATTAGAGCTATCTCTAAGACTATAAGCTGTTTAGCAGCTAATGCTATAGAAACAACTAGAAATAATATAAAAACTGTAAATAGTTAGAGCAGGGTATAACTAAAAGCTAGAAATCTATAACTAGCTAACCTAAATAACCTTTATATCTTTATCTAGCTCTCTATAAGCTACAGTTATAAAAAGCCTCTAATTAAACCTATATTTATCTATATGAAACTTATATAAATTAGTGAGGTTTAAAACTTAGATATTAGAGCAGCAGCTTAAATACCTTCTAGTATTATAATTACTATAATATCTTAAAGAGCATATACAGCTATATTTACTTGCTATACTAAGCTATTTAAACACTTTAATACAGTAAGTGTTAAAAAACCTAAGATTTAAGCTATATATGCTCTGCAAGAAGTTAAAGCTATAATTAGAAACTATAAAGGTATAATGCCCTTAAAGCTCTATATTTAAGCAGAGATCAAACATATTGCAAAATATATATCTATTAAATTAAGAACTTTTATAGTGCTATTAACTAGAGATAAAGAGCAATATATATAGATAGTTACCTTTTGCTAAAAAGTTAATATCTTTTAGGTTTTTAGCTTTTACTATGCTAAGCATTTTAACTGCAAGCTTTTACTTAAGCAGTACTAAATATGCTATAAGTAATATAAATTTAAAGATTACACCTGCATACTATACTGCTAATACTGCAGCAGATAGAAATATAAAAATAACTATACTAATAAAGTATGCTGTGCAACCTATAATAGTCTGCATAAAGCTATTAATAAAAACTGCCTACTGCGCTTCAGATAGAAAGATAATACTATAGTCTAGCTGTCTTAAAGCTAATGCTAATATATCTATAAAGCAGGCTGCCAGTTTAGCGCTATAGCATCTGAAAATGCAACACAGAACTAAGCAGACCTAGACCTTTCGCAAGGCATATAGGATGAAGGCTAAAACCTATCTACTACAACCTTTAACTTTAGCAGAGAAAAATCTACGCTCTAAGCGATTAATTCAATAAGGGTTCTACTTAAAGATATTTTAAGAGATATCTCAAAAAGAGGGAATAGCAATAAAGAAATGATTTTAAAGAAGTTAGATAAAAAGTTAGACTTTTATTAAAAATAAACTATTAAAATTACTGCTTTAGCATAAATAACTAGATCTAAAATATACTGCTATAAATAAAATGCACTCTATATTATAAGTAAATATAGTAAAAGTAGGGCTTATATATAATATTATATTAATATTTGCTAATTATTATAAATTTAATATTATTTTTATCTAAGAACCTTAGTATATAATAAAGCAGAAACTTAATCTCACTAAAACTAACTCTACTTATACTTTATATTTGCCTATTTAAACCTAAAACTTAATTGCTATACAGCTTAGAGTTTTAATATATATCTATAAAAAGATTGCTATGCTAGCTTCTTTCTTAATAAACTTAAATCTCTAAAAGCCCTACTAAGATATTTTTAGCATTAAGCTTTAAAAGGTTCACTACTTTAATATATATTAAGATATTAATAAGTTTTATATCTTTTAGATGTTATTAGAATAGCTGCTATTATTACACCTTTTTATAAGAGGAGACTTTAATGCAAAGTACTATATATAGCAGCCAGAAGTAGAGACAGATAGAGAGGGCATAGCTCTCACTAAACTTATTAAATGCTAAAACGTAGCCCTCTTAAACACACTAGAGATGCTAACCTACTAGCAAGGCAATATGCTTAATTTCTGTTTCTCTAATATACTATTAGTTAGAACTAAAGTTGCTAGCTATCTTCACACTAGTTCTAACTATTCAACCCTTATATCTATAGTCTTAGTCGCCTAAAGCAACCTAAATAAAGCCCTTCTAGCAACAAAAGGTAGGCTGAAGCTTAACTTAGAAGATATACTAAAGTTTGCTACTAAAGTAGCAAATAATATATAGATGCTATTAGAAGCTTTTAGCACTTTAGAAGACCTAAACAGAGCTGCAGAAGAACTTAATACCTTGCTGCAGTTAGTGCTTTTTGCTATAAAGAAAAAATGCTGCCCTAACAAAAAAGATGCAATATAGTAGAATAAAAACTATATTAAAACTAACTAGAAATATAACGCTAAATACTAGCAGAACTTTAATTTAGAGGCTATTAGTAGAGCTAAAAAGCATTATAATCATACTGTTTAAAAAGCAAAGTCTACTATATAAGCTAAGCTAATTAAGGGAATTAATAATAATATAAACCTCTATAAGATTATAGGCTAGCATAAGCCTAAATCTCAATTTCAGTCCCCTCCTCTGCGCAACAGTAAAAACAATATCACTAAACCTGCTGAGAAAGCATAATTCCTATAAATAAAACTACTAGAGATATATATAGCAGAAGATAATATTAACTTTCACACCTCTATAGTACCCTAGTAGAATATTTATATAGATCTAAAGATCTATATACAGGAAATATAGAATGCTATTCTAGAGGTAGGCAACACTACTCTAAGCACTAATAGCATCACTATAGTTATGCTATAAGCAGCCTAGCTTTATATATCAGATTATATCCTTATGCTATATTAAACCTATTACACTATAGGTTACTACTTAAAAGTATAGCATACTGCAGAAGTCTTAATAATCCTAAAGGTTAACTGAAATACCTCTATACTAAAAGGCTAGCAGCTAATTTTGCTGCTTTTAACTATAAGCAAAGGATTTAAGAGGCTCTATATATAGAAAGTAGCATACTATATTATAGAAGAATAGATATTACACCTTATAGTAGCAAAAGCATTGCTATAACACTTAGCTATAGATATTATTAAAGCATTAATATATAACATAATAGCAGGGTTTAACTGCAGCTAGATTTGCACTTTTATTACTAATAATATCAAAAGGGCATTTAATATAGTTCTATAGAATTATCTTTATTAGAGGCTTAAGGAATAAGGCTAGCTATATAACTTTATTTAGTAGATATATTACCTTATACTAAATTAAATAGCAGCAATATGCTATAAAAGCTACACTATGCTAATAAAGAGGCTGTTCTATAGGCTGCTATAAGGCTTACTAGCCTCTCTAGTTCTATATTTGCTCTATATTAAGCTAATACACTAGATTAGAGATAAGGAGATAAGATTTAAATATACTGATAACAGCAGGATCCTTTACTTTAAGAATAATCTTATTAAGTTAGCAGCAAAAGCCTAAAAGATCTTTAATAATATTATTGCTTAAGAAAAAGAGAACTATATAGCATTAAACCTAGAGAAGATAGAACTTATCTACTTCACAAACTAAATCAAGCTAAAACCTAAAGATAAACTGCTATTTAATATCTATTATAGAGATAGAGAAGTATAGCTATCTAAGACTATAATATAGCTTAAGATAACCTTCAACTTAAAGCTCACTTTTACTAAGTATATTTAGAGCAAAGTGGCAAAAGTATAGAAGGTTGCTAAGTATATATAAAGCTTTAATAAAGTCTACTTTAAAGTACTGCTAGCTGCTATAAGGAAAGCAGTATATATTATTATTTTGCTAAAAGCGCTATTTAGCTTAGAGATTTAGTTTTTAAGCTATAAGAGGCTAGGCAAAAAGCAAAAAGGTATTAGCTATAATAAGGGCTTTAAGCTGATATCTTATAAACTATAGAGATATATTAAGGCTCTATAGGTTGCAGTTAATATTGCAATTTGCAGCTGCCTCTTAATATAAAGAATTATACCAGTTAATATTATGCAGTAAGAAGTAAGTATACTACTAATTAAATATATCTTAATATCTATTAAAGATTACTATACTTTACAGCTAGAACAGCTAGATGAAAAACACCTTCTGATTATAAAAATCAAAAGATATAAACTTCTATAGAACTAAAGTAATATTATTCACCCTATAAACCTCACTAGTGCAGCTAAAAACATCTCAGCATTCCCCTACCTACAGCTATACCTAAAGAACTATAGGTTTAAAGATCTACTCTAACAACTAGAGACTAAACATGAGGCAGCTGAAGCGCACCTGCTTTAAGTGGAATTACTACCTTCTATATATCTTGCAGTCTATATAGATAGATTATAACTTCAGCTAGACTAAACTAGCTTCAGTTATATAATTTACAGAAGCCTTAGGCTTATCTATACTAGCTGCTAGAAACTTCTGCAAGCAGAGGTTTTTAATGCTGAAATAAAAGAAGTTTAAGCTAGCTTTAAAGTTACTATTAATTTACTTAATAAGAACACTATAGCTATTATAATCTATTTAAATAATATTACAGTAATATTCTGCTTAGAAGGCACCCTTCTAAAGTTTTCATAAGAAGCTATATTAGATTTTTAATAGATAGTTTTAGAAAACCAAATAATAATATCTATCTTAGTATGCTAGACATCTAGCTATAAAGATATTTTTAGCAATAAAATAGCAAACTGGCTTGCTAAGTAAAACTTAAAAATCAAATCTTCTAATTTAGCTATATACCTCCTAACTTATAACTATATTAAGAGAAAGGTTTATCACAAAAAAAGGATGCAGCTTAATCTCTAGTGAAGCTAAAAGAGCTTATATAGATATTACACTTTAGAACTTTTAGCTTCTAATAAGCCTATAGCAGAGCTTAAGACGCTCTTATAAGTTAACTTATACTACCTAATAGCTGCATAAAATTGCTATAGTGATTTTACTAACTATTATAAAAAGTACTTCTATAAAGATGCTAATATCTTCTGTTCCTATAGATGCTAAAAAACACTTAAACACCTTTACTACTGCTATAAAGTAGATAAGCAGAATATCTTTTAGTTTAACTAAGAAAAATTCATATATAAGCAGTTAAAAGTAAAGTAGCTAAAATATATTAAATATCTAACTAACTTATCTTTCTATATTAATATCTACTCTTAATAATATATTGCTAAATGCATAAAGTGCAGCATATTTTAAACCTTAAACTTCTTTAAGGTATAAATAGCTGCCTTACTACTTATATCTAGCTGCAATCTAATAAATAGGCCTTTATAGCTAGAGTATTACTATATACTTAAGTATATAGCAGTTTCCTATTAGTACTTTAATTATACTACTACTACTGCTAAGCAGCATTTCTTTTTGTAAGCCTCTTATCTATAAGCTTTCCTAAGTAAGTATATATCAAAACAGTTACTAAACAAACTGACTAGCACTACTATTTACTGAAACTTAAACTTCACTCTCTCAGTATTAAGTCTATATAAATAGACCTGCTATTAAGAGATTTAAATATTTATAACTATAAAGTAATAATTCTGCTCAGCAGTCTATATCTATATCTATAGTTATATTATATTAGAGGAATTAAAAAAAGGGGGTTTTTACTTTTGATAAGGTTTAAATTACTTTCTATCTACTTATTTACTACAGGATAAAGGCAGAATAGGGAATATATATAGCTCGACATAGACGCCCTTTGCCCTATGCAGAGACATGCCAGCGATTAAACAATACCACCACCACCACAGACTTGTCCATCAAAGCTGCCTCAGGAGACTCGGGCCTGTTTGGCTGTATGCGAGACAGATACGTGCTTGCAAGGCCCGCGATGGTAACATCTGGCTTAGCTGCCAATTGCAATGGCTTGACTGAGACAGTAAGACTGACGTGGCGAGGTGAGGTGATTCGAGAGCTTGAGATAGAGTACAGGCGTGGCTGCATCGCTGGCAAGAAGTCGACCACGAATGACAAGGGTAGGCTTGTCCAGCTGGCTGATGGATCAACAGCGAGGGTATGCATAAGAAGCCGGGAGAGAGTGAGATGGTTTTGCTCGAGGAACGCAGCGTATGTTTCTCTGTTTTGACCAATGGCCTTGAGCTCTGCCTTGACCTTATCAGAAGGCGCAAATTGGACCAAGGACAGAACCGTCTCTCGGGGAACGGCTGCGCAAATCTCAAGATAATGCTGGCAGAGTGCTTGAATTGTGGTCGGGCTTGGTGCTTTGGGCTCTTCCTCGGCAGCTTTGCTCACGATCTGAATCGACTCGTTCCTTCTTGAGTCCAACCCCAAAAGCTGAATCAAGGACTCGACCTCCTCAGTAGGATTGACAGGCCAGATGGCGATGTGATCTCCAGTCTTGTACTTGATCTCAAGGTGACTTGACAAGTCCACCTCTAGATCGATGACGCAACGGACTTGGCCATCGTACCGCGCGAGCTCGCGTTTGGCTCTGACAGGCAGTGCAGCAATCTCAGAGTTGAGGGATGTGGCCTTCTTCGATGTTGCCTTGTAGAAAGGCTTCTCCACATGAAGTTTGCTTTCGTCCACCTTATCGACAATAACATCGACGCTGGGCTCGTATTCCACATCATACTCCTTGTAGGCAAAGTCGTTTACAAGCGTCTTGAAGAGGCTTTCTTTCCAGTCCATGAAATCTTCCTCGGTCGTTCTGGTCGCTTCGTTGCCCTTGCCAGTGGGCAGGATAGCCGTTGCTCGGAAGCTTGTGAGGGCCATCACAACATCGTCAATGACTTTGTTGTAGAATCGATAGTTGCTGTTACCACAACCAAAGGCTGCGTACTTCAGGTGTCGAAGAGATACGCCGGTCGTTCTGGAGGACCAATTGACAAAGTCTTGAGCGTTGTCGCTGGGGTCACCTTCTCCGTAGGTAGACATGATGAAGATGCAAAGCTTCGACTCCGGTATGAGAGCGATCGTCTCAGCATCATAGTCTGACAGGTCCGCCACAAGGGCGTTTAGCTTGAAGCGTTGGTGGAATTCGCGGGCGAGACGGTGGGCGAAGCCCTCAGCCGTGCCCGATTGAGAACCCCAGAAAATAACGAGGTCAGATCCGAGTTCTTGAATCTTCTCTGCGATGTTTCTGGTCCGTTTTGTGAGAGTGACATTGCCACCCATAGACTCCTGGGGTTTCCAGAACCATTTTTGATGGTATGGGTCAGTCTTAGGGAGAATGCTTCCTCTGTTGAAGACGAAGAGGGACCCCAAGATAACGAGAGGGAGGAGGAAATAGTCGTCGTAGGTGGCCTGCTTCGACAAAACATCGACAGCATCCATCAACAGCCGACTTTGAGTTTTGTTGAAAGTCAATGATGTAGCCATGTTGAAGCCTATGCTTTGCTTGCGAGAGCAAGTGGACAGCAATAGGCGACGAATGCGAGAGAGGCGCTGCTAACCTTTTGGCACCAACTGGACGTTGCTCTTGTAAGATGTTTTGAATCAACCCGGCCGACAGGAGTGAAATGTAGGCATGAATAAGAAACGCCGTGCGGCATCACGATCACTCTCCGAACACCGAGATATGTCGCGAGTTCTATCACTGAATTATGATATCTTTAGCTACTAAACTGAAGTGCCATTTACTGAAATGGCAATATTTCGCCGATTTACACTCCAGGCTGTTACGTCGATCTTCATGAATGTGGCTCTAGGCCCAAAACCACGTCCCAACCCCACGGGGAACATGGCTTCCCCCCATGCGGGGATCCTCAGCCGCAAATTGAAAAGACTTGGCTTCAAAGAGGGTTGACGATATCTTGAGTCATTAGCTCGAAAGGGAAGGTATTCGGCGAATTATGTCCAAAGAAAAATGCCCAAGACCCGAATACCGAGCTTTCGGCGAATGATTTCTTGTTTGAGTTGAAAATCAAGTGACATTCATTGTCCTTTATGACCTTCTGAGGTGTGACACTCAAATTTTGTTCGGTAGCTGGTTTACATGATGAACTGGTAAACCGATTCCCCGCGGATTATGCAAGAGCATCTATTCCCGCGGGTTTTGGGAACGGAATAGGATTCAACTGAACGTGTTAAGCGTGCAGAGAATACCGTAGGATGAGATGATAGGAACGTATGGGAATCTTCCACGAAGATTGGGTATAAGACTCTTGCTCACGATGCTAGTCTTCTCTGCAAACCACAGCCCATACGCTTCACGCTTTACTTCGGCCTCTTTGATCTCCAAGGTTTTCTATATTGACGCATTGTGAAGCTGAGGATGTTGGGCTATCTTGCCGCAGGGCTTGCCGCCCTCGCCGCCATTTCTTACCTCGTCATTCGACCTATCTTCCTCTACTTCTACGACTCCAAGGGTCTCCGCAAATACCCCAATTATTCTCCCTTGTCACCATTCACGGACTTGAGGCACTGCTATCTCACAGCCCAAGGCTTCCGTTCCAAGGAGCTTCATGAGACGCATCAGACAACAGGGCTGCCAATCTTGAGAGCTGGTCCTAATGCCTTATCCTTCGGCGACACCCGGGCGATCAAGGATATTTACGGCCACAGCACCAAATGCGTCAAGGACAACAATTACGTTGTCCTTAGTGGAACCCACAGGCATCTCTTCGATGTTGTTGACAAACCGGAGCATGCCAGAAAGCGCAAGTTGTTGTCGGCTGCTTTCGCCATCAAGAACCTTGAGAAGTGGGAGTACAAGGTCGCCTACACCGCAGAGCGCCTGTTCAAGGCATTTGACGAGAAATGCACCGAACCTTTGAAAGGCACAATCCCCGAGCCTCAGGATCTCACCATCGACTTTAACCACTGGATCAACCTCTGGACCATTGAAGCCATAAACTTCATCACCCTGTCCTCTAAGATGGATCTCCTTGATACTGGAACGGACGTTGTCACGGCTGAGAGACGCGATGGCAGCACATACAAAGCCCGCTACCGCCACTCTCAAAACCAGACAGCAATTGCTCAAGCGGTTTTCGTTTGGGACTACAATCTGTGGCCTTGGATCGAGTGGATCACCAAGTCTGTTCCCAGCAAGTACCAAAAGATTTGGGATGACGGCAAGCCCTGGGATGATGTGTACTACCATGCCGCTGCGGAGCGCCTTCGGAAGTACCAAGCCGGTGAAAAGCTGGACGACTTCTTTTCTTGCATGATGGAAGACAAGACTGGCTCTCCTAACAACCTTGAATGGGGTGAGCTTGTGGCTGAGGTCGGCGCCATCATCAATGCCGGATCAGACACTACAGCCATCGCCCTGACTCATATTCTGGAGCTTCTCATCCAGTATCCAGAGTACATGGACAGACTTCGCAAGGAGATCGATAGCGTCTTGGAGCCTGACGAGGTGATCGCGCCTTACGACAAGGTCAAAGACCTCCCATTCCTCAAGGCATGCATCGACGAGGCCCTCCGCTTCATCCCGCCCACATCAGCTCCACTGCCTCGCCGCACGCCTCCAGAGGGAGCTCGCATTCTGGATGAGTGGATTCCTGGCGACACCAGTGTCTCGATGACTATCTACGGAGCACACCGGGATCCGAAAGTCTTCCCTGATCCGGAAACATTCAAGCCAACGAGGTGGCTGGACCCCGAGGAGAGGAAGCGCATGGAGCCTTACTTCATCCCTTTTTCGACCGGGGCACGTGGTTGTATCGGCAGGAACATTTCGTACTTAGAGCAGATTATGATGTTGGCTTCATTGGTCCATCGGTATGAGTTTGCATTGCCTTCTCCTGACTTCAAGTTGGAGAGGTTTGAGGCTTTCAACATCATTTGCGGGCCAATGCCGATTAAGATTTGGCGAAGGAAACTCGAGTGATGTGTTACAGCCTCATTTAGTAATGATTGAGATTGTTATTAAAGCACTTCAACAACAATACAAGCAATGTGATTACTCTTCCCAAGAAACTTAAATCCCGAATTTCTCCTGCTCTTGAGAAAGAGCCGCCGCGTGTAGGACTGGCATTGTCGATGGGCTTCAGTCGTAAGCCACTTCTGGAAATGAAGCAGGTTGCAGAGTTATAGTCAATGTCAACTACGGCATAGATATCCGCAAGACGCCCCCCGTGTAGATGTGCTCCTTGGAACAAAGCCATTGGAAATCCTCAGCGGACATTATCTACCACAATCAGCTTGGCGGTCAACCCAGACCTGCCACTGCCGTGTCCCTCCACTAAGTCTTCGTCCTAAACTTAACCTTAACTAAGTTGTAGTAGACAATGAAATGGTCAAAATTTCCGCCGGCAAAAATCACCACTTAGCGACTATTCAGCTATACGCAGAGACCTTCATCTATCTAGGTAAAGCGTTCCGTTAGGGGTCAGGACCCCAGCTAGAAACTTGAGCGTGTTCGTATCTTAGCTCAATACTTGATCTGAACATGTATCATAATCAGACTCCCAGATAAGCAAAAGTCCTTTTGGACCAGTCCCAACGAAGCATAAGCTCAGTCATTGGCCATCCTTTGGGGTCTTCTGCGCCTGCGGCAGCAGCTCTCCATCGCCATCTCCGACGACCCGATGACATGGAGGACGTTCGGCAAGAGACTGCAACGCCATTATTGGCGTAAAGTACTGACACGTTATGCCCTACGGCGGTACCATCGGACCCCGATTTTGTTCCCGTTGATGCGCCCAGAAGAGGGAGACGCGCTGGTGACAGACCCCATAATCTGTATCAGGCGCAGATGACAGCCAACCTCGCCCCAGACTTTACTTCTGATATCAGCTAGCGCTATCGCCAGGTTCCAATGGCAGAGTCAAGGATGATGGCTTCTGAGGTTGGGGTGCATGTCTTGGTCCGCAGAGACAATTCATGTTTGGATCTGGGGTGCTTTGCGGGGGAGTTGGAGAACATTGTGAGGCCCATCCCAATTAGGAAGTCACTCGCCGAATCACCGGCGAATTCGCTCCTCTTTTGGACGATGCATTCGCGCCATGGAACGCCCCCGGACGAGGCACGTCACGCGGTGTGGGTCGAACGCTCGGCCATCTGAACTTGGCGAGTCGATCTCTGTAGCCTGCCCAATGCTAGACCAACTCTTTCGCAGTCTTCTCTTCCCCGCCCGTGATGTCCTCAGTCTGCAAGCTGATTCACCCCCCGGTTCCGGTTCCAATTAGAGACCACGAATGGACTACCGGGGATGTGTGACCGCAGGCAATTGACAGGCAGTCTACCCCGTGGGGGAAGCACGTTAGCTCCCGGCTGTCTCTTTCTCCAAGAATCGAGAATCTCCAAAATAGTCCGCCCTTTGCATTGCCTCTGTCCTGATTGGCTGGGGGCATTGGCCATGTCCGCTGTTGCCATGGATGTTGAAGTTGATAGTACTATGCAGTAAGGGACATCGGCCAAAGTATAAAGAGATGAGTTGAGAAGCTATTCAAAAGTTCTGTCTCATCTTGTTCGGCACGGGTTCAGAGGAAATCTCAACTAGACCACACACGATCACTCTCCGGGGCCTCGGACTAAGAGCCCTGCACCCCTTCTCCAACCTTACATTGTCTCCCTGCTCTTTGTGTGCAACAGACGAGCATCCGCCATGTCGGACCTCGAAAAGACGCAGTCGCGTAGCGGTGCTCATAGTCAAGTTGAAGATGTCAACGCCAACATCCTAGCACAGGCCGACGCGCCAATCAACTACGATGTTGATGGCATCAAGGGCATCGTACGGTCCCCATACGTACTCGGGGCCGCTCTCTTGGCCTCCTTCGGTGGATTCTCTTTCGGTTACGGTACGTCCACTCGCAAGCGGCAGGCTCGCCATGTAAAGATCATGTCTAATCAAGCGCGTCAGATCAGGGTGTGATTTCAATCATCCTGGTCATGCCTCAGTTCCACGACCAATTCCCCGAAACGTCCCCTGACCACCCGAGATACGGCTTCAACACCGGCTTCATGACGGGCATGCTTGAGTTCGGAGCGTTCATAGGCTGCCTGTTTCTCCCATACCTCGCCGACAAGATCTCCCGCAAATGGGCCCTCACGATAGCTACATTGTCGTGATAACCTCAAGTATCCGAGGCAGCCTTACGCCCAGAGGAAGGTGCAAGGTGACCTACTTCTGACCTACTTATCTGGGCTGACAATATTTTAGCGCATCAGTCTCTATTCCTTAAAAGACCTCTTGCATTAGATATTAATTTAGAAAGAATTAAGCTGTTTTATTTATATAGATGCTATATATATATTATAGTTAGTTTATAATAATTATAAGCTTAGCTTATATTATATTTTTAAACTATTATCTATAAAGCAAATTATAACTTTATTTAATTTATTTTATATCTATTATATTTTACTTTAATTTTTAAGCTTTATTTTTATATTTATTTTTAATTTATAATATATTTTTAATATAATAGCAACTACTAATTTTAGTATTTCCTATAAGCTTACTTCTTATTATAACTTTTTAGCTTAATATATTACTTTTTAAATAGAAGTAAAAGCTAAAGATGTTTAGAAATATATTAACTTAAATAATATCTTCAATACTTTATTTGATCTAAGTAAAGTTAAAAGTATATTTTCACTTAATAATTAGATTTAAAAGGAAAATAAAAAGTAATATAAGCGCTATAAAGTAGAATAAGAAGCTTATAATAAGGTTATTACTTTATATACTTCTACTGTTTTAAATATATAGAAAGCGTCTGCTAAAGGTGATATAACTAAAAATAGAAACCTTAAAGAGGAGGAATTTAAAGAAGCTACTAATAACTTACTACTACTAATACTAATTGCATTTATTTTTCTCACTAAAAGATCTATAGATATCTTTAAGCTTTATGCTTTATACTTCACTATATATACTGCTTATAAAGTAAAATATATATATAAAGAATAAATATATAAAGCTTTAAATAAATAGGTTAAAGATATTATTTCAGAAAAAATCTTCACTTCTGCTTAAGTAGAGCTTTTAGAGAAAAGAGACTGCACTTTTTATGCTTTAATCTATATTTTAAAGCAATACTATACTTTAAGCAACTTAAGTAACCTCACTATAATTTGCAAAAAATATATTACAGTTCTAAATTAAGTAGCTTCTATTATTAATCTTAATATTTAAATTAAAAACTTCTAAAACGCACTTCTTAAGGCTTTTTAGCATAAGCTGCTAAAAGTATAAAGAACCTTTATATTAAAAACCTTTTTCTAAGCAATTTAATACTGCTTTGCTCTATTTTAAGCTAATCTAAAGCTTATTAATATTATTAAATAAGAACGTTTTAGCGCTAAGATCTAAAGCATAAGTTAATATATTAATATATTTAAAGACCTCTTTTATAAAGATATAATAAAAACTTAATTAAAAGGTTGCTTTAATAGAGTCTTTATAATACTAATAAGACATTCTAATAATATAATCTCTAGCAACTCTGCTTTAGAAAAGCCTTTATAAAGTAAGTTAGCAGTATATTATATATATAGAAAGAGCTATAAATAAACCTTATCTATATATAATTGCTTTAAGTTTGCTCTTATAGGTAAAAGGTTTTATATAAGCTCTAAAGAAGCTATATAGATTTATATTAGAATTAATAGGCTAAAGTATTCTAAGCTTTATACTGAGATAGCCTGCTAAAAATAGCTTACTATAAGGAACTTTAGCTTCTTTAAGCTTAATAACAGCAAAAATTAAAATAAAAAAGAACTGCTTAAAAATAACTAAAGTAGAATAAAAAGGTTATTTAGCATTTCTACTTTTAAGATAAACCTTTCAGCTAATATAGTAGCTTATATTATTACTAAAGATATTATTACTATAATTGCAATAGAAGAAGCAGAAGCTTTTATATTAGAACTTAAACTTAATAAGGTTTATATAACTTATACTTAAAGCTTAAAAGTCTTTTTTAATAGTATAATATTAAATAACTATAGCGCTTTCTATTTAATAAATAATATCTCTCTCTTTAAAGAAGGCTTAGTTATTTATAAAGTGAAGAAGTAAGTTAAAGCAGATGCAACCTTATACTTTATTATAGCAAGAGGTATAAGAATTTTTTGCAATATACTAAATAGAGCAAATAAGCTTTAAGACTTAACACTTTATAATATTGCACTTATAGATAACTTCTATATTAATATTATCTTAAAATATTTACTGCAAAAGATAAGCATTTAGTACTTAAGTTATAATACTACTCTTTATATAAAAGATTATAAAGATAGCATAAAAGTGAAAAAGCTTTTAAAAAAAGGTAATATTACCTTTATAAAATATTAACTTTATCCTTTATACTTATATTCTAAATATATTCTTTTTAGTAATGCTTTAATTATAAATCTATTTGCTCTTATAATAATTTATATAAAGTGATGCTCTTAAGAGCTTATATAAACTTATATTGATATTATAGAAATATAGCACTTTCGCTTTAGATATCTAAAACTTAAAGTGCTTAAGAAACTGGTTTTTAATACTTAAGAGGTGAAGATCTAAAGAATATTATGCTTTAAATGCTAATATTATATAACTATATATATAAAGTAAGTAATATTGCAATATATTTTAGAATAAAGAGTAATATAACCTTTCTATAAAATCTTATAAAATCTATTTAACTACTTAATAAGTTTTAATATAAATAAATAGCTACTTATTATTAAAGATAAATATATAAGTTAACTCTTTATATTTCTATATATAGATAAAACCTAACAGTTAGTCTTTATTGCTATTTAAATATTTAAATGCTAAGTATAGAGATAATATAGCCTTGCATTATATAAAATCAAATAAAATAGCAAGTGCGCTATAATTATAATAAATAAGATATTAGAATTTTAGATCTAAATGTTAGATATAGAGATTAAAATTAAATAAACACCTTTATATATTAAGGAGCTAAATAGAAGTATAGAGCAAGCAGGTTAGAAACTGATTATAAAGGCTATTATAATAATTAAGGCAGTAGGTTTTCTATTTATATTATAAGTTAAAGTAGTATAAGCTGCAGCATCTCTCTATAATATAAGCTCTTACTAATGCTGCAGCTAGCTTTTATTAATCTAAGTTGAAGAAAACTAATTAAGAGATTATATTAAGCGCTATAAACCTACTTATAAAGCAAACCTTTTAGTTAATTCTCACTTATAATAGAGAGGGGTTTATATATATAGCTGCAGAGTATACCTCTTTAAAAAAGAATATAAAGCAAATAAAAATAGATATAACTTTAAAGTTATAATATAAAGATATATTAGATATCTAATAAGGTATATAGCAAACTTATATAACCTCTATAAAGTTTAAATACTTTTGCTTTAAGAAGTTATTATTATGTAAAATATAATATTTAATAAGAAGATATTCTATTTAAAAGATAATATAAAGTTAGTAATCTAAAGTAAAGAAGCTTATATAATTGCTGATAAGATATAAAAACTAGCATCTCTAGCGCCTCTTAAGCTATAGCTTCTAAAAGTATAAAATAAAGCTAAAATTATATTAATAATAGATAATAAAATGCTATTACTACACTTTTCTTTATTAAGAGAACTTTAACTAGTTAATAATAAGTAAAGAAAATAGCTGCTAACCTTTAAGTTAAATATAAATCTTACTGATATATATAGAATAATAAATTTCACACTATTATCAACCTTTATTTATAAAGATAAAGCAATAGAAGAGACTTAAGATGCTAATAAGAATGCAACCTCTGCTGAAGATATAATTTTAGATAAAATCTATATTCAAATTGATACCCCTCTTCTATATAATCTAAATGCAAAAGATAACAATATATAACTACTTTTATAAAGCAACTTTTCTATTTAGTTAATATAGCTATATTTAGAAACTAAAGAAGAAAGTGTTATAAAAGAGAAGTTAGAATAGGTATATAACTATACTAACTTAAGCTAACTTAAAATTATAAAGCTAAAGCAATTATTTTGCTTTAGAATATATTTTATATTTCTATATATAGAATGAAATTAGTATATCTTTTTTAAAATATATATATTAAAATGGCAGAAAGTAATTAAAGAGATAAACTAAAGTTATTACTTGTTTTATTGCTTTATTTTTACTTCTGTTTACTAAGTGAAGCTTAAGTATGTTTCTATAATATTAAGCAGAAAAATCTATATTAACTAGCTTGTTAAATTACTTAAAACCTAGAGAGATATTTAATAAATACTAAAACTGCTCTGCTTATATTTTATTAAAGTGTGTAATATTGAAATTAATAAACTTAAGGAAATAGAAGTTTAAAAAGTTATAAATAATATAAAGGCTAAGAATAAGCTAATACCTTTTAAATAGATATTTATATATAAACTGAATTAATATAGATATCTTAATTGCTATAAGGCTAGAATTTATATTTAAGGCAATCTTTAAGAAAAGCATCTTTTAGAACAGATATATATTACAACCTTTGCTTTAAAAACTTTTAAAATTATAATAGCTTTTGCAATATAATTTAATTTTAAAATTCACTAATTTAATATTATTAATATGTTTTTAAATGCTATATATAGACTAAACAACCTCTCTATTACTTATTACTTACTAGATAGTTTTAAAGAAGATAGAAAGGTTATTAAACTTTAATATGCTCTATATAGACTTTATAATATGCTTTTACTCTAATATAAAGAGTTTTTAAGCTTTCTTTTTCATTTTAAATTGCACCTAATAAGCAAAAATCTATATCTCTTTTAAACTTATAATAAGAGAGTTTTTATACTCTTCTATATTAATAATATCTTTATTTTATATTATAAAAACTATATAAAAGAAGCTAAAAAAGTTATAGAAGAGATTAAAGAGAAATATAAACTAAAAGACTAAAGACTAGCTGAATAATACTTAAAAATTAAGATCACTTATAATTAAATAATGCAAAGCATTTACTTTTTATATAATTAGTATATTAAATAAATTATAAAGAAGTTTAATCTTATTAACTTTAGAGTACTAATTACACTTCTTTTGCTCACTTCGCTTAAAAAGTTTAATAGAGAAGCTAACCTACAGTAAGTTTTCTTATATTAAAAGAAGATTAAATTGATTCTTTATATTGCAATTATAATATAACTAAATATTGCATTTGCTTATGCCTTATTATTATAATTCCTAATAAACCTATCTCTAAAGCATTATTAAACTGCAAACTAAGTAATTTAATACTTATACTATACTTAATATCTTGCAATTCGCTTTAGCATCTTAAGAGGTGATATAGCTTAAATATTACTAATTATAAGTAATGCATCTTTTGCTGATAATAAAGAGATATAAAAGTTATTTTAAAGTTTTATAATATCTCTCTTTAAAAGCTTAATCTAATAAAAAGCTGTATATTAAAGTATAGTAACTATATTAATAATAGAAGTAAAGCTTTTAAGCTTAAAGCATACTATAAAAGAGATTATAGCTTTTAAGTAGCTTTTTAGAGATCTTAAACTCAGCTTAAAAGATATATAGAAGATCTATTGCAATAATTAGCAAATAATATAACTTATAATAAGTAGAAAAAAGTATATTTTAACTTGCTTTTGCTATATAGATATTTAGAATATATAGCTTCACTAGGAATATACTAAGCAATTATTCTAAGTTATATATCTTCTAACTAATAAAATACTAGCTGATAGTTTTATAAAAACCTTTTCTTATATAAAGTTTAAATAGTTTAAAGCACTTCTAAACCTCTAAGATATATTATAAATAATAGCATAAAGCAAAAAGAAAAAATCAAATAGTAAGTAAAGCCTATAGATTAAGTATTTTTAATTGAAAATAGCTTAATAGCTAGGAAATATATAGCCTTTTTAAGAGCTTAAAACACCTATATTCTGCAAGATATATAGCAAAGCAATACTGCGCTTTATTTCTATTTAAAGAGAGTAGTTGCATATTTATCTATTAAGATCTAATATATAGATAGTAATTCCTTAGAGAAGTGTTTGCTAATAAAGCTGTTAATAGTATAATAAACGCTAGCTGCTTAAAAGCTAGCAGTAGTTGCTTTAAGAAGTAGACTAATATATAAGTCACTAGAGACTAATATATTCCTTATAGCAACTTTAACTTCTGAAGTAATAGCTAGTATAAAAAGAAAAGCTATAAAATTAGCAGCTACTTTGCTACTACTCTCACTCTCAACTTTAGCCTTCTTTTAAGCCTTATTATAAGCATTAAAAGCTTTATAGAGTGTAGTTTTCTAATAAGTAAAAACTTATAATATATAAGTTAACAAACAGTTAGTAAAGCAAAAGGTTGTATAGTAGAATATATATTATTTATAAGATTATTTTATATATTGCTAAGGAATTAAAGCTTTGGTCTAAAAATAAAAGCTAGTGTGAAGATATATACTTTTCTCTTTTCTTTATAAGAAGCATATTTGCCCTTCTGCTTTAAACTAAGCATATATATATTAAGTAATATACTTAAAATAGCGCTATATAAGTATAATAAGTATATAGTATTATTTAGTAGCAGCAGCTGCTCTTCCTCTTAACTTTTAGCTTTTAAGGCTTTTGCTTTTACTCTAAAGTTAGTAAATAAAGTAATAAGTTAATAAATAAAGTAATAAGTTAATAAAGAATAAAGATTTAAAATATATATTACTTACAGCTTTACTATAGTTTATAAGAAGATAAAGGAATAGGAGTAGTAAGCTTTAAATTATACCTTTCTTTAGCTCTTTTACCTTCTGCAAACTAGTTGCTTTTAATAAGCTTATTAGTTTTTAGCTTTATAAAACAACTTAAGTTAGTAACTAAGTTATAGAAGTAATAAAGTAAAGTAAAGACTTTATAATGCTTTATAATAAGAAGAAAACTTAAAAGTAATAAAAACAAATAATAAAGCAACTTACTTTTAGGCTTAAAGCTTTTAAGCTTTAGAGCAGATGCTAGAGAAGTGTTGCTGCTTTTTTCCTTCTGCTTCTCTCTCTTTTTGCACTTCTTACTAGTAAAAGTAGCTTTTATTTTAGCTATACTAGCTGTACACTTAGCCTTAGTCTTTTTAAAAGGCATTTAAATAATATAGTTAGTATTAAAAATAAGATTATAAATAAATAAAAGGCATTATAATTGCAGCATAAATATATATATATATATAGAAGTAAGATAGGCAATATATATAGTTATAGTAATAGTAATAGAAAAAGAAAATTAAAAAGTAGAGATAATATATAAGATATTATTATTACTGCTATACTGCTACTTTAATAGCTGCTTTAGCTATTTATCTTAAACTAATAAAAAGCTTTTCTTTTTACTAAATAAAAAAGTAATATTAGTTACTACTTTAATATCTATAATATTAACTATAATAAAAAGTATATAAAAAGAAAAATCTATTTCTTTTATATAATTTAATAATAAAGCTATAAAGTTATCTCTTTTATTAGTTTCTTTTATTAATTACTTCTTTTTATATCTATTTATAGATCTAAAGTATATATATAAAAATATAAAATAGTAGTTATATAAAATTAAGGTTTATAAGCTTTTTTAAGCCTAAAAGAATATATTATAATAACTTTAAATATCTAAGGCAGCTTTACGCCTAGAGGAAGGTGTAAGGTGACCTACTTCTAACCTACTTATCTAAGCTGATAATATTCTAGTGCGTCAGTCTCTGTTCCTTAAAAGACCTCTCGCGTCAGATACTGATTTAGAAAGAATCAAGCCGTTTTATTCACACAGATGCCATACATACGTTATAGTTAGTTTACGACATACATCCTTCTTCTGCGTCGGCGCCATCATCCAAACCGCAGCTCATAACTACGGCACCTTGGTCGCCGGACGGACCATCGGCGGAATCGGTGTCGGAACCCTGGCCATGGGCGCGCCATTGTACATCTCTGAGATTGCACCCCCAAACCTGCGAGGCTCCCTTCTGGTTTTGGAGTCCATCAGCATCGTCATTGGCGCCATTGTCGCGTACTGGATCACTTTCGGTACGAGAAGCATCTCCGGCGAGTGGGCTTTCAGGCTCCCCTTTGCTCTGCAAATGGCTCCGGCGCTGATGGTGGGCCTCGGCATCCACTTCTTCCCGTTCTCTCCGCGTTGGCTCGCGATGGTCGGCCGCGACGAGGACAGTCTCGGAGCCTTGACCAAGCTCCGCCGTGTACCAGTATCCGATGAGCGTGTGCAGGCTGAGTGGAAGGGAATCTTATCCGAGGTGCGATTCCAGCAGGCAATGGTGGCTCGCGACCACCCGAGCACGAACGCCTTCACGGCCGAACTTGCGCAATGGGCAGACCTTTTCAGACCTCGGTACTTGAAGCGCACCACCATTGCCCTCGCCATCCCGTTCTTCCAGCAATTCTCAGGTACGATAACCTTTTCCCTCCCGATAAGGAGACTTTCCTCTAACGCGTTTTACTCAAGGAATCAACGCGTTTGTATACTACGCCCCTACTTTCTTTGCTGCCCTTGGCCAGAAGGGAGACATGCCCCTGATTCTATCCGGGATGGTCAACATCTGCCAGCTCATCGCCGGCATCCCGACCTTCCTGTTCCTTGATCAAGTCGGACGCAGAAAGCTCGCAATCGGAGGTGGTTTCGCTATGGCTGTCCCCCACCTCATCATGGCAGGCGTAGTCGGCAAGTTTAACAGCAGCTGGGACCAGCATCCCGCCATGGGCTGGCTCGGTGTTGCCCTGATTTGTAAGAAACTCCGCCCCTTCCTCGTAGCAATCATGAAGAGTGGCGGGATACTGACTCGCATCGCTCACAGATATTTACGTCCTCTGCTATGCGACATCGTATGGCCCCTTGGCGTGGACCTTGCCCGCAGAGATTTTCCCGAACTCGAAGCGCGCCAAGGGTGTTGGAGCTGCGACTGCTATGATCTGGCTGGCTAACTTCATCATCGGAGTTTGTGTTCCGGAGATGTTGATCAACATTGGCTGGGGCACATATCTCTTCTTCGGGTGTTTCTGCGTCGCCGCCGGTGTCTTTTCCTTCTTCATGGTTCCCGAGACGGCCCATAAGTCTCTGGAGCAGATCTCCGCCCTGTTCGGAGATCACAGTGTGGCGGAGGAACAGGACATCCGCAGACGCATTATAGAGGAGATCTGGACCGATCCGAAGTATCAGGTCTCCAGTATGCCGTAGACGTGGATGGTGCGGAAGCCCTGCCGCATCCGAGGTTGTATTCGATGTATGAATTAAAGTTTTCTAGCCTTGCCGATACCCGCTGACACCATCCGTGAACGAGACCGAGATGAAGATTCGCTCGTCGTTATCGTGAAGCCATATTAAAGCTGAAAGGCTGAAGGGATAGACTCGTCATACCGCCCACTCCAGAGCCTCAAGGTTTGTGAGCTGTCATGCCAGATGCATTTGAAATGTGTCGTAAACTAACTATAACGTATGTATGGCATCTGTGTGAATAAACGGCTTGATTCTTTCTAAGTCAGGATCTAACGCGAGGGGTCTTTTAAGGAACAGAGACCAACGCGCCGGAATATTGTCAGCCTAGATAAGTAGGTCAGAAGTAGGTTATCTTGCACCTTCCTCTAGGCGTGAGGCTGCCTCAGATACTTAAGGTTATCATAACACACCCCCCTAAGCTTAAAAGAGCTTGTAAACCTTGATCCTATGCAACCACTATCCTATATTTTTATATATATACTTTAGATCTATAAATAGATGCAAAAGGAGGTAATTTGATAAAAGAAACTAATAAAAGGGATGACTTTGCAGCTTTGTTGTTAAATTGCATAAAAAAAAGGCAGGTCCTTCCCTTTGCATGCCTTCTATTATAGTTAATATTATAAATGCTAAGGCAGTAACTGATACCACCTCTTTGCTTAGCAGAAATAGAGGCTTCTTATTAGCCTAGGCTAAGCAGCTGAGGCGGCTGTTGAGGCGGCAGTATGACAGTAATAATAATATCTTATATGCTGCCTCTGCCTCTCAATTTTCCTTCCCCATCACTATCACCACAACTATACGTATTACCCACCTCACTTCCACGCGCGCGCGCACACTTATACTGCAATTGCAACGCTTTTTATTTGCTTACAATCCTATTTTTAATACTAACTGTATTGTTTAGATGCCTCTTAAGAAGACTAAGGCTGAGCATGCAGCTGCTACAGCTAAGGCGAGAGCTGCCCTTACTAACAAGAAGCGTAAGGAGAGAGAGGGAGAAGAGGAAGAGGGCGGCAGCACTCCTCTAGCGCCTGCCCCTAAGCCTGAAGGCCTTAAACCTAAGAATAAGTTATCTTATCTTCTGTTTTTATCACTTCTAAATCTCTTTTTTATTATAAAGCATTGCAAAGTCTTCGCTTCACTCTATTGCTTTTATAGCATAGTTACTAATTTAGGTTATTTTGCAGAGGCTAAGACTAATAAGCCTGAGAAGGGTGAAGAGCCTGCAGGGGGCAAAAGAGCTGAAAGAGTGTGCAATTCACAGTTTGCAACTCCTGCTCCTCTATCTATCTGCAAACTACACTAAGGGCGCAAGCAGAGTATATCTCCAATCTATATTTCCAGTTAAGTTATCATATTATTTACTAACGTTTAAGTAGAAACAGAAGCTTTAAAGGCTGAAGGTTAAGAGGAAGAGCAGCTGCTGCTGCTAAGTGACACTATATGCCTGCTATGCTTATGTAATGCTATCTTAGATATATTGCTTAGTATATATATGCCTAGTTTAGAGCAGGAGGGCAAATATGCTTCTTATAAGAAAAAGAGAAAACTATATATCTTTATGCCAGCCTCTGTTTTCAGACTGAGGCTCTAATTCCTTAGCAGCATGCAAGAAGATCTTGCAGATAATATATATTCTACTATACAACCCTTCGCTTTGCTAACTGTTTGCTAACTTATATATCATAAGTTCTCACTTATTAGAGAACTATGCTCTGTAAAGCTTTTAATACCTATAATAAGGCTTAGAAGAAGGCTAAAGTTGAAGGTGAGAGTAGTAGCAAAGTGGCTGCTGATCTTATAGCTCCTCTTCTTATACTAGCTATTACCTTAGAGGTTGAGGTTGCTGCAGAGGACATACTAATCTCTAGTGATTTATATGCTAGTCTACCTTTTAAGGCGATCACTGCTAGCCCTTAAGCAGCTAGCGTTTGCTATGCTATTAACAGCTTTATTAGCAAGCACCTCTCTGAGGAATTGCTGCCTGTATATTAGATCCTAATAGATAAATATGTAATTGCTCTCTTTAGATGGAAATAAAGCGTAGCATTGCTTTGCTATATATCCTGCAGAGCGTAGGTGTTTTGAGCTCTTAAGAGGGCTATATGCTTTCTAGCTATTAGGCTATTTTCAATTAAAAATACTTAGCCTGCAGGCTTTACTTGCTGCTTAATTTTTTCTTTTCGCTTTATGCTATTGCTTATAATATATCTTAGAGGTTTAGAAGTGCTCTAAACTATTTGAACTTTGCGTAGGAAAGGGTTTTCATAAGGCTGTCAGCTAGCATCTTATTAATTAGAAGATATATAACTTAGAACAATTATTTAGCATATTCCTAGTGAAGCCATATATTCTAGATATCTATATAGCGAAAGCAAGTTAAGATATACTCCTTTTCACTTATTATAAGTTGTATTATTTGCTGATTATTGCAATAGATCTTCTATATATCTTTCAGACTGAGTTTAAAGTCTCTAAAGAGTTGCTTAAAAGCTATAGTCTCCTTTATAATATGCTTTAGGCTTAGAAGCTCTGCTTCTGTTATTAACATAATTACTATACTTTAACACACAGCTTTCTATTAGATTAAGCCTCTAAAGAGAGATATCATAAAACCTTAAGATAACCTTTATATCTCTTTATTATCAGCAAAGGATATATTGCTTGTGATCAGTAATACTTAGGCTACATCACCTCCTAAGATGCTGAAGCAAATCGTAAGGTATTAAGTATAGTACAGATATCAGATTACTTAGTTTGCAGCTTAATAATGCTTTAGAGATAGGTTTGTCAGGAATTATAATAATAAGGCGCAAGCGAACGCAACATCTAGTTGTATTATAATTGCAGTGTAGAGAATTAATCTAATCTTCTCTTAATATAAGAGGACTTGCTGCAGGTTTGCTTCTCTATCAAACTTCTTAAGTGAGGTGAGCAGGAGAGGTGTAGTTAGTACTCTAAAGTTAATAAGATTAAACTTCTTTGCAATTTATTTAATATACTGATTGTATAAAAGGTGAATGCTTTATATCGTTCAATTGCAAGTGATTTTGATTCCTAAATACTATTTAGCTGGTCTTTAGTCTTTCAGCTTATACTTCTCTTTAATTCCTTTTATAACCTTTTCAGCTTCCTTTGCATAGTCTTTATAATACAAAACAAAAATATCATTAATATAGAAGAGTATGAGGACTCTCTTATTATAAGTCTAAAAGAGATATAGATTTTTGCTTATTAGGTATAATCTAAGATGAAGAAGAGAGCTTGAGAACTCTTTATACTAGAGTAGAAGCGTATTGCAAAGTTTATATAGGATGCATTGAAGTTTAACAACCTTCCTATCTTCTTTGAAGCTGTCTAGCAAGTAATAAGTGATAGGGAGGTTGTTTAGCCTGCATATAGCGTTTAAGAACATATTAATAACGTCAAATTAGTGAATTTTGAGATCGAATTATGCTGTAAGAGCTATTGCAACTCTGAAAGTTTTTAAAGCAAGAGTTGCAGCATATATCTGTTCTAAAGGATGCTTTTCTTAGAGGTCGCCTTAGATATAAATTCTAGCCTTACAGCAGTTAAGATATCTATATTGATTTAGTTTGTATATAAACACCTATTTAAGAGGTATCAGCTTATTCTTAGCCTTCATATTATTTATAACTTCCTAAACTTCTATTTCTTTAAGTTTATTAATTTCAATATTACACACTTTAATAAAGTGTAAGTAGAGTAATTTTAGCATTTATTAAATATCTCTCTAGATCTTAAGTAACTTAATAAGCTAGTTAATATAGATTTTTCTGCTTAGTACTATAGAAATATACTTAAGCTTTATCTAGTAAATAGAAGTAAAGATAAAGTAATAGAGCAAATAATAACCTTAGTCTGCCTCTTTAATTGCTTTCTACTATTCTAGTATATATATTTCAAAGAAGATATCTCAGTTTTATTCTATATATAGGAATATAAAGTATATTCTAAAGCGAGGTGATCACCTCAGCTTTGCAATTTTAAGTTAGCCTAAGTTAGCATAGTTATATATCTGCTCTAACTCCTCTTCTGCAGCGCTCTCTTCTCTAGTTCCTAAGTATAGCTGTACTAGCTGAGTAGGAGAGTTGCTTTGTAAGAGTGGTTGTATATTGTTATCTTTTGTATTTAGATTTTGCAGAGGAGAGGTATTAGTTTGAATATAGATCTTATCTAAAATTATATCTTCAGTAGGGGTTGTATTCCTGCTAGCATTTTAAGTCTTTTCTATTGCTTTATCTTTATAGATAAAGGTTAATAATAGTGTGAAATTTATTATCTTATATATATCAGCAGGGTTTATATTTAACTTAAGGGTTAGTAACTATCTCTTTCGCTTATTATTAACCAGTTAAGGTTCTTTTAATAAAGAAGGGTGTAGTAATAGCGCTTTATTATCTATTATCAACATAATCTCAGCTTTATCTTATACTCCTAAGAGCTGTAGCTTAAGGGGCGCTAGAGATGCTGGTTTTTATATCTCATCAGCAATCATACAAGCTTCTTCGCTTTGAATTGCTGACTTCATATCATCTTTCAAATAAAATGTCTTTTCATTAAACGTTACATTTTGTATGATAATAACTTCTTAAAGCGAGGGTATCTAAACTCTATAGAGGTTATGCAAGTTTGCTATATACCCTACTAGATATCTAATATACCTTCACATTATGACTTTAAAGTTATATCTATTCTTATTTGCTTCATATTCTTTCTTGAGGAGGTATACTCTGCAGCTATATATATAAACCCCTCCTTATTATAAGTGAGAATTAACTAAGAGGTTTGTTTTATGAGCAGGTTTGCAGTACTTAATATAGTCTCTCAATTAATCTTCTTCAACTTGGATTAGTGAGAGCTAGCTGCAGCGTTAATAAGGGCTTATATTATAGAGGAACACTGCAGCCTATACTGCCTCAACCTATAATGTAGGTAGAAGACCTATTGCTTTAATCATTACGATAGCCTTTATAATCAGTTTTTAACCTGCTCGCTCTACACCTCTATTTAGCTCCTTAGTATATAAAGATGCCTGTTCGATTTCAATCTCTATATCTAACGCCTAGATCTAGAATTCTAACATCTTATTTATTGCAATTATAGCGCACTTACTGTTTTATTTGATCTTACATAACATAAGGCTGTATTATCTCTATATTTAGCATTTAAATGTTTAAATAGCAATAAAAACTAAGTGTTAAGTCTTATTTATATATAGAAATATGAAAAGTTAATCTATATACTTATCTTTAATAATAAGAAGCTATTTGTTTGTATTAAAACTTATTAAGTAGTTGAATAGGTCTTATAAGATTCTGTAGAAGGGTTGTATAGCTTTTTGTTCTAAGGTATATTGCGATATTACTTGCTTTGCATGCGTAGTTATATAATGTTAGCATTTGAGGTGTAATATTCCTCAGATCTTCACCCCCTAAGCGTTAAGAACTAGTTTCTCAAGCGCTTTAGGTCCTAGATAGCTAGAGCAAAAGTGCTATATTTCTATAGTATCAACGTAAGTTTGTACAGGCTCTTAAGAGCGTTACTTTGCATAAGTTATTATAAGAGCAAGTGGATTTATAATTAAAGCGTCATTAGAAAGAATGCATCTGAGATATAGATATAAAAGATAAAGTTAATATTTTATAAAAGTGATATTACCCTTTTTCAAAAGCTTCTTCACTTTTATACTATCCTTATAGTCTTTTATATAAAGAGTAGTGTTATAACCTAAGTACTAAACGCCTATCTTTTGCAGTAAATGTTCTAAGATGATATTGATATAGAAGTTATCTATAAGTGTGATGTTGCAAAGCGTTAAGTCTTAAAGCCTGTTCGCTCTGTTCAGTATGTTGCGAAGGATCCTTATGCCTCTTGCTATAATAAGGTATAAGGTTGCATTTACTTTAACTCACTCCTTTACTTTATAGACAACTAAGCCTTCCTTAAGGAGAGAGATATTATTCACTAAGTAGAGGGCGCTGCAGTTATCTAATACTATACTGCTAAAAAGGACTTCTAAGCCTTAAGTGTGAGTTATATAGACCCTATTAAGTTTAAGTTCTAATATAAAGGCTCCTACTTCTTCAGTTGCAATTATAGCAATAATATCCTCAATAATAGTATAGGCTACCATATTAGCTGAGAGGTTTATCTTAGAAGTAGAGGCGCTAAGCAACCCCTTCATTCCACTTAAGTTATTCTTAAGCAGTTCCTTCTTATTTTAATTCTTGCTGTTACTAAGCTTAAGGGAGCTAGGGTTCCTTGCAATAAGCTACCTTTAGCAGACCATCTCAGCATAAAGCTTAGAGTACTCTAGCCTATTAATTCTAGTGCAAACCTATATAGCTTCTTTAGAGCTTATATAAGACCTTTTGCCTGTAAGAGCAAACTTAAAGCAATTGCATATAGATAGAGTCTACTTATAGCTCTTTCTATATGCATAATATACTGCTAACTTGCTTTATAAGGGATTTTCTAAAGCAGGGTTGCTAGAGATTGCATTATTAGAACGTTCTGCTAGTATTGCAAAGACTCTATTAGAGCGACCTTTCAATTAGGTTCTTATTATATCTTTATAGAGAAGGTCTTCAAATATGTTGACATACTGACTTACACTTTAGATCTTAGCGCTAAAGTGTTCTTGCTTAATAATATTAATAAGCTTTAGATTAGCTTAAGATAGGGTGAAGCAGTATTAGATTGCTTAGAGAAAGGTTTTTAATATAAAGGTTCCCTATACTTCTGGCAGCTTATGCTAAGAGGCCTTAAGAAGTATGCTTCAGAAGTCTCTAATCTAAGTGTTAAGATTGACAGCAGAAACTATCTAATCTAAAACTGCAGCATATTCTTTGCAGATTGTAGTGAGGTTGCTTAAGTCGCTTAGAGTATAGCATTACTTTAGAATATAGATCAAAGCGCAAAGAGTATAGTCTCCTTTCTCTAAGAGCTCTGCTTAAGCAGAGGTGAAGATCTCTTCTAAAACAATATCTTTAACCTACTTATCTAAAGCTTTATATGCTTATTCTTTATATATATACTTCGCTTTACAGGCAGTATATATAGTGAGATATAAAGCGTAAAGCTTAAGGATACCTGCAGATCTCTTAGTGAAAAAGGTAAGTGCAATTAGTATTAGTAGTAGCAAGTTATCAGTAGCTTCCTTAAATTCCTCCTCTTTAGGGTTTCTATCTTCAGTTATATCACCTTCAGCAGGCGCTTCCTATATATTTAAAACAGTAGGAGCATATAAAGTAATAACCTTATTATAAGCTTCTTACTCTGCTTTATAGCATTTATATTACTTCTCATTTTCCTTCTGAATCCAATTATTAAGCGAAGGTATACCCTCAACTTCACTTAGATCAGATAAGGCATTAGAGGTATTATTTAGGTTAATATATTTCTAGACGTCTTTAGCCTTCACTTCTACCTAAAAGGTGATATATCAAGCTGGAAAGTTGCAGTAAGAAGTAAGCTTGCAAGAAGTACTAAGATTAGTAGTTGCTATTATATTAGAAGTATACTATAAGTTGAAGATAAACATAAGAACAGAGCTTAAGAGTTGAAGTAGAATATAATAGATATAAAATAGATTAAATGAAGTTATAGTTTGCTTTATAGACAGTAGTTCAAAAGTGCAGTATAAGCTAGGCTCATAACTGTTATAAACTAACTATAACATATATATAGCATCTGTGTGAATAAACAGCTTAATTCTTTCTAAGTCAGGATCTAACGCGAGGGGTCTTTTAAAGAACAGAGACTAATGCGCTGGAATATTGTCAGCCTAGATAAGTGGGTTGGAAGTGGGTCACCTCGCACCTTCCTCTGGGCGCGAGGCTGCCTTGGATACTTGAGGTTATCACGACAAAATGCCACATGACTATCAGAGAACAGTGGAAAATATCAAAATCCAACGTTGTGAGGTTTGTAATCGCAAAGCAGGGGAAATGATATCATAGTATGCAAGATTTTGCTGGGAGGTAGACGCCGTGGATCCCGCGGACAGCTTACACGTCCCAACTTTTCACACGTATTTCTACATAATTACTCCACAGCCAACACTGCCCTGCGTTGGAGACTTAGTGTCATAATCAAACACACGCTGTAAAGACTTGCAGTGCGGGGTTCGACTCCCCCGCCAACATCTCCTTTCCAGGACAAACCCATTCCTAACGCGCCCTAGAGACGGCCAGATGGAGGCCTTGGATGAGCAGGGATCGGTCGCTGAAGCTAAAGCCATCTAGAGCCGCTAGGTGCCCACTCCGCCGAGTAATGTCCTCTTTACACCCTTTTTATATGTTCCGCACCGCCCCACGCCAACGGACAGTGTCGGCGAACTGCTTCCTTCCTGGGCCACCTCGACATTTTCTTTACCTCAGCCATGGTATGATGCCTTGCTCAGAAGGGCGGGAATGGCTCCACCACAGAGACGCGAACGGATCGTGCCGTGCGGGAAATGCAGAGGTAAGTGGTATTTTGGCCTTACATGTCCCATCCTCCAATGTTGCTGTTTCTGTTCGTTCGTCATGTCATGATGGCGGTCCGCGCTGTCCGCGGACATCACGGAGAGATAGATGTCTTATCGTCTTCGCCCCCTGTTTTCTCGCTTGAGGGTGTGGTCATTGAGCATGCCTGGCTAACCTGATTGAACATAGAAAAACACCTCAAATGTGAGCTATTGCGAATGGCACCCCTTTGATTGGCCCACACTTGTCTAGGCGATATAGCCATATGCATATCAAGCCCCTGGGGAGTTACTGATGTTGACGGTGGACCGCAGGCGACGGCGAAACGCCATGTTCTGGCTGCAAGAAGTCTGAGTCACACTGCGTACGCGTGAGTAACCGCTTCAGGTTCAAGCGCATGGTCGCGTCAGAAAAGAAATACTCCTTCGATGTGAATCAGCCGTGGCTGCACGCAAGTGCAAGTGGTGGTAAGACCCATCCCGGATGATTCCTTCTGCTCATACCTACCAAATGAGACTCTAACGTCGGTATTTCGACACGTAGATACACAAAAGCCTCTAGCTATCGTAGACGAGACCAGCAAGAACCCAAGAAGCATATCAATACCTCCTCCTCCGAACCCCAACCAACCATCGTTCGAAGCCTCGCTTACTCCGGTACCACGCAAGCCAGCCGACCAACTCACCGCAGCAGCCGAGGCTCTGCAATCATTTTCGCAAGGCGGACCGAGTAGTCAGTCGGAATCATCTAGTCTCGTCACGACACTGTCACCTAGTACCCAGGCACGATCGCAACAGTCGTCACCAGCTGATGCTGAAACTTTCGACATCGGATTAGGGGATGTACCCGAAATTGCAAATGGGACAGCGAACTCGAGCCATGGACACGCGTCATTCTTCAATTTCCAACTGGTCGCAACTCCTTCTTCGGGCATAAGCACCCCGTACACCAGCAGATCTGCGCCGAGCCCGTCAGTCCCTCGTTCGATACCCGAAGGATGGAGTAGAGCTATCGTCAACGGCCGACCGAGACGACCGAGTCTGCTTTCGCAATACCAGTCACCCGTTTTTGAAGATCCAAATGTTGAATCCCAATCAGTTGCAGGGAGCATCATCGAGACGCCGCAATTAGGTTTGCAGGAGGGATGCCTCATCCGATGCTTTATTGAGCATCTTGCTGCAGCTGTACGTTTGTTTTCATGATCCCTCTGCAAGGCGAAATCTGAACTGTCGCTCTCTTTTTCAATGAGTCCTAAATGCTGACTCAATTTGTCACGTCTAGTTCGACACCACCGATCGAGATCGTCATTCTGTCCTCGTGGTGCCCCAGCGCGCAGTCTACAACCCCCTGTTGATGTACGCAATATGTACAGCGGCAGCCAGATACTTGACTCAGTTGTGGTCAAAGAAGGGCCCCAACCAAGTTATCGAATACCACGGCATACCTCTCCCAAATCTCAACAAAGAGTCTGCGATTCATTACCATAATAAGTGCATATCATATCTGATGGACACGTCAACGGATCCGGCACATCCTTGCAATGACGATGCCTTGACTGCTATCACAATTCTCCGCTACCATGAACAGGTTGACTGTAGGGCAATTACATACTAATCACAAAACGATATGACTATTTTACTAACAACGCGCCTCTTGCAGCTCATCTCACCGGTTCCGACTCCGAGACGTACGTCAGCGCGGTCCAAGCTGTGTTCCACGCCCAGCAAGAAGACACCATAGGCCTCTTCAGCATCATCTACCACCCCCCACGAGGCGCCGATATCTATGCCCCGAATATGCCCTCGTTACGGCACTCCGCAACGCTTATCGCCTTGCGTCAAGAAATATGGTCCGTCCTGCTCTACCGACGCCCCTTCCGACTACCCCTCTACGGCGCCGAAGACTGCTCCCAGTTCGAGCCTGATATGGTCGCCGACGACTTCGACTGGGCCAACCGAATTCTCGTATGGTGCGCATACGTCCTTAAGTTCTGCTTCGGCACGTCCGACAACACCATCGAATCCGAAGACCCCAAGTCCCGAGTGGAGCAGTGGAACGCTCTCAAAGCCTTCGAGCATAACTGGGACGAACACCTGCCTCCTCATTACAAGCCTCTGGCATACCAAGAACGCAACCCTGAAAAGGGCGATTACTTTCCAATCATTTGGCACGCGAACGACTGTCAGGTGCTGGCTTTACAACATATTGAGCTGACGAGGATCATGCTAGCGGTGCATAGCGTGAAGAATCAGAGACTGGGCATCGGCGCACAGGCGGCAAACCAGGCTTTCGAGGAGTTGCTGCGAGATGCGACGCGTAAGATATGCGGACTCGCTCTGTCGAATCACAGGGACCAACCTGCGATGGTCACGGCTGGCGTAGGCATCTCTCTGTGCGGGGAGTACTTTCACGATGAGGGAGAGCAGCAGGCCATTGTAGGGTTCATGGCGAACTTGGAGAGTTTACACGCATGGCCTACGAGTTCGGTAGTCGATGCGTTGAGGACTGCATGGGTTACAAAGTAAATCGCCGGAGCAGCGATGATCTGTTTTCACAAACGCGATATCCCTCTTAGTAGGCGCTGGGTCGTTGGCATCTTGTCGCTGTCTTTGTCGGACATTTGTCGGACCAGACTCGTGGGCTCCGTCTTGCATGGGAACATGGGCAAGATTAAAGTTCAAGCTCCAACTTGCAGGAGGTTGCATTCACTCTGGGTACAGCCCTGTCTCGGTTGAACGGCAATCTAGGTTCAGATTTCGATCGGAGTTTATCTAGAGACTAAAGCATTTTTAGACAAGCATCTGCGTCGGGTCATGAATTCTGACTCGCTCTACAGCTTCAAATCCACAGACGTTCAACATCCCACTACTCAGCTCTTCGGAAGGTGATTGCCGGTTTCTCAAAGCATCGGTCCCAGCCATTCACAGCCCACATCTCGTTCAGTACCCAAGCAGATTAGTTTCGCTGAATTCCCTTTTCATCCTTTGAATCTGCCAGCTGAGGGGCGCCATCCGCGTACTCGCTATCGTGGCCATTGTGGATACGAGCCTCCTTCTCGATCTGCTAGATATCAAGCTCAGCAACCTGTGCATTTGCTCCTTCGATGAACTTCGCAACCTCTTCCGGAGTCAGCCTCTTTGTCTCCGCATACTTAAAGCGGATAAAGCACAGCTTGAGGAAGACCTCACACTATCGGCCTAGTTGCGTGCGCGCTACCGCTGACCGTCGTTTCCTTTCTGTGGGTGTTGCGCCAGGGCCCGGAGGAGACACAGAATGCATCGGTTCCTATCTCTGTAATGTCAGCGATGCATTCGGGCTTTTGGTTCGGTTTTCATTAGCAGCCTTCTGTTTGCTCGGTCACGGTGATATTTTATTTCCTTCCCAGGGGTGGTCTTCAAAATATCCAAATCAGGTGGTCCAAAAGAAGGTAAATTGACTAGTTGAGAAAAAGAGATATAACATTAATCAAAGTTCCAAGCTTTCAGCAAACTGTTATCACTGTTCAAAGGTGTTCCCTAAATGAAAGTGAGGCTTGGTTTGTCCCAGACCGCGGCTGTAGTTGTCAAGGAAAGTGTCGACTGTCTCAACGTCCAGACCATCCACAACCTGAAAGGTAGTCGGCTGCAGAGTACCACTTTCGATCAAGTTTGGCAGCACACCCCAAAATTCCTTCGTGATATCCGGATATCCCGTCGTATGACACAACACTTGGTTCCGAACATAGCCAGCAAGCTTTGACCCGATTCGCGACTCGTCGACGTCACCTAGCTTGATCAACGCGGCCAGAATCCCTTTCTTGTGGCTGGAAAGAGCCTTAACGCCCAGTGTCTGCCCGCCTGGGCCGCGCCCGACGCAGTCCACAGCGAAAACCAGATCATCTCCGACCACGTCCCTGATCTGGTTCTCAATCTCAGATTCGTCCAGGGCGCGATCAATAACAGTCGTGGCCCCGAGACCCTTGAGCTGGGACTCTCGTGCTTTCGATGCCACCACAATGATGTTTCCGAACTTCGCTAAGCGAGCCATCTGCACACCAAAATTGCCTGTGGCAGACCCGCCACCGATGATCAGGATTGACTCTGCGCTGTAGTCACATTCATCCTTGTCGGCACCAAAAGGACTGCGCAAGTTCAAGCCGGTTTCGTGGAATAAAGCAAATACCATGGTCATGGCGTTCAGCGGGAAAGTCGCCGCTTCGTCAGCGCTTATCCCCTTCGGCAGCGGGGCTGACTGTAATGCCGGTACGACGCAGTATTCTTGAGTGCCAGTGCTGTCCGCAGAAAACGGACTCCCGAACGCAAAAACGCGATCGCCGACCTGGTATTGGGTGACATCGCGGCCGAAGCTAACGACTTCCCCAACGATATCTACTCCCAGGGGCGAGGGCAAGTTGTCCTTGATGAACAAACCGTATCTTTTTCCCGAGGCATCATGAGGGTTCACTTCCGATATCAGCATGAGTTGACAGTCAAAATAAAGGAGCAGCAACAACTAAAATGAACACCTACATCCAACAATTGATACTTTCAAAAGGATTTCGTCGTCCTTTGGAGCTGGAGTTCGCCGTTCAATAATTGCCGGAGGCTGCTCCAGGGTGTGAATGACGAGGGCTTTGTGGGTAGACATCGTGTTAATATTTTGGATTGGTATATGTTGTATTTGAGTTAAAGTGTCGAAAGTTGTTTTGATATAGGAAGGAATGCCGTGTGGTGATTGATTGCACTATCAAACCTAAGTAGACACTGACATACTTTATATGAAATTGAAATGCCGAGATTAGTGAACATCGACTGTGGCGCTCTAGAAATTGGTAAGCTTCTACCTATCTCCATGGAATTACTATTGTCGCCAAAACTAGTTTCATGACAAATAGTCTTCTTACTTAGCGTAAGAACTGCAGTGTGCAGGGTACTAACATCATCGGCTCATCAGCAGGCAAGAGAGTTGATTCAATGTCTTGTGGCTGATTTACGCCCGCTAGTGATGGCAGAAATCCGCAGTTAGGCTCACGCAATTAATCTGATTATTCACACATCCCAGTCGAATTTGTCCGCTGTAGTTGAACAATCTGTCATTATTCTGATATTAGCATGCTTGAACTAGACGTGTGGATATTATTGAGTAGACATGAGATCATCGGGTGTCGGTTCTTACTGCCATCATGAGCACCCGACGGGCAAGCTTCTCTTAGGATACTTTAGTTTCATGATGGCTCGTAACAGGCTATTTGCTTACGCTCGTCCATGCTGCTGGCGGGTTGTGCACCTTTTTTCTCCGGTAATGAAATCGATTCTCACATACACACCGGGATGTCGGGCCAGTTCGAATCAGGCCTAATTTACTGAAACTGAAAATAACATCCATACTGTCCATACAGGCATAATTCCACGCCGCGACCTCAAATACGAACTCCAAGCAATGCTTCTATCCAATACCAAGCGTAAAACTTTCACCAAGATCAGCACATACATCTTCTACCTCGACTCCTCGTCAGCTCTCCAATTCTTGAAGTCACGGGCCGGCAGCTTCAAGTCGAACATGCGATCAATCTCGATCACACTTCGTCCCTTCATCTCCGGAAGGAAGAAGAAGCAGAGCACGACCGCGATAGCACACAACCCCACGTACAAGAACCCAGTCTTGGCGCCCAAGTTACCGGCGTCTTTGTTGAAAAGATAAGGGAGGATGATGCTCATGACAGCTGAGGAAGCTTGTTGGACCACTCCACCGAGACCCTGAGTCTTGGCACGGAGTCTCAAGGAGCTGGTCTCGCCCATGACAGCGTAGCCCGCAGGCCACACGCCCATGCCGCATACCACGATGATGGCAATGCATCCACCGGCAGTGAAGTAGGCGACGGCGGGTCCCCGCCAGAAGCCCGAGATACTAACGCCCACCCAGAGAATTGTAGCGACAATCAACGAAACAAGGGTGATTTTTCTCCGGCCTACGCGGGAGAGAACCCACATGCCAGCGAGATTGGCAAAGGTGCCAGCAACGATACCACCGATGAGAATCATCAGACTGATACCAGATGCCATGCCGATTGTCTGAAGGAAGTAGCTTGACTTGGCGATGAGGTCGAGACCGAACATCGCGGGGAATAGATTGGCCATGAAGACGATCATCGTCCGGCGGAGATGAGTCCCTTGGAAGCACGTAAGATACGTAGCGCCTACAGATACTTCCTTCTCTTCCTCGATACTGGCTCTAATCTTTTGAAGAGCTTTCAAGGCATCGGCCCGAGGGGCATAGAGCTTTCGCGCAGATTCCATTGCTTGATCCGAGAGCCCCTTCTCTTCGAGGAACGCGGGGCTTTCGGGGAGAATGATGGAGAGGATGAATGGCACGAAAGCCAAAGTCCATTGTGAGCCAAAGGAGGCGAGGTATCCGGAGCGCCCAGGGTACTTGTTCAAAACAAAGAGAACGATAGATCCCAGTAGCTGGCCGACAAGGTTGCCGGTGGGAACTAGGCCCATTGCAGATGCACGCAGAGCAGTTGGTGCCGTCTCGGAGATGTAAGTCATTGCCGTGACTTTCAGGATTCCAATTGCTAGGCCCTGAACGAGCTTGCCGGCGAAGAACATGGACCTCATGGCGTTGATGTTGGTGGGCAGATAGGAGAAGAAGATGCCGGCAACACCTACAGCGCAAATGATGCTGCCCGTTCGTAGACTGACTCGACGACCGACTCTGTCCTGGAACCAACCCGCAAAAACGGAACCAAACGCCATGCCTAGTGGAATAGCTGCAGACCATAAGGAGATCCAGAGAGATGGGATGATCCACTCGTCCTCAAAGATCTCGCCATAGTCATGTTGGAAAGACTCGACGGCAACGATGGTGCCGACTATTACCAGAGCGTAGCCCCATCCAATGACGATGATTGTTAGTGACAAGGCGTATGCAACCACCTTGGGGTATTGGCGGATGGCTTTTCCAAGTGGCAGATCGGACTCTTCTTCATCAACAGTGCTCGACGTCTTACTTGCTGTTTTCAAGAGCGGATTTGTCGAGTGATCCCGCGTATGGCGTGGGCCGTCCGGGTACAGGCTGCTTTCCCGGCCCGTCCTAGAGTCTGGAGTGTATGATGGACTTGGTTCTGCCATTTCGATAGTGTCGGTGTTGGTTACGCCCATGTTTGCGGGCCTGTATTTGCCGCGGTGGTCATATGAAGTGTCCATTGCCGAGGGAGTTGACACCGAGTAGGATATGTGATTGGAAGCAATGGGACTTGACTCAAGAGAAAGGAATCTTATTCGGAGACTTCGGTAGTTGTGTGGCAATGTAATGGACAGTGATGTTGGGGAGATGACATCTATTGTCCTTTCCCACCGATATGGAGGGCTCGGGATGATGCTTTATGTCCCGAAATCCCTTCCATTGAAAATTTTCCGTTCTGCATACCAGCAGCAGAATATCTGCTGCTACCGCTGAGCTGTTCGAGTCTGCCCGGCAGGAGGATCACAGCAAAGGCGCAGCACAGCAACCACAGTCACAGAACTCCACCGGGGACGATTAATGCCAAGACATTCTACATTGCTAATTCCCACGAGCACTGCCCATACGTTGCGTCAGACTACGCCAGCGCGTTGAGCTAGGCCAAGCGTGCTAATGATTGCCGCTGGTATCAGAAATAAGCATATGGGAAGGATGCAGGGTGGCAGGATGGCGCAGCACGAGTCCGAGCCAAGCACCGACGAAAACAAGCACCTACGGACACGGGAGCGGATTCGGCGCTTACACCCACCCGGCCGGCGTCGCGGCGTCGGTCTGATTGGAAGATGGAGCCTACGGACACGGATACGGAGGACAGGTCTAAGCCACGTACTTAATTCACCATGTTCCCGACCTTCACCCCGACCGCTGAAGAGCCGTAATATGCCCGCAAGTCGAACGTCTTATTCTCCAACGGTCTTTCCCTATCAAAGCCGTAAGGCTGTGCGTTGTGGACTCCGGCCCCGACAACTTGCACGGTAGATACATGGAATCCCGATTAAGAATCTCTGCCAGACTGTTGCCTGAATTGATTTTCGCACCATCAATTCCGGACGGTTGGTCAACTCGTACCCAAGCTGACGCTGGATTAGGATCTTCACCTTTGTGATTAAAACCTGTCAGCCTGCTTCCACATCTCAAGGGAAATACTACCATCAAACATTGAAGACTTACTCCCAACGAAAGCAATTATTCACTTTGCCTAGCCCTGCCCGGATATTTTCTCCCAATTAATATTACCTTAATCACCTATCATGTCAATTTCTATCATTGGACAAGAAATGGACTCCAATCCTATTTGCCATATCGTGGCCCCTGTGGGCTGCATGGGCTACGGCTTCGAGGAAGATCTTGCCGCAAACGAGCTTGCTCAGCTCGTCCATACCGGCGTTCCGACCGCCATTATTCTCGACGCAGGTTCAACAGACAGCGGCCCGGAGAAATTGGCCTTAGGGACAATGACTTGTCCTCGTTCGGCATATGTCACAGATCTCACGAAGTTGTTGAAGCTTGTACACACCTTTGGTGTCCAGTTGATTTTCGGCTCTGCTGGAGGCGATGGTGCGGATGAACATGTTGTTTTGATGCAAGAGATCATCGCTGAAATATCGGCTGAGAAGGGGAATGAGTGAGTAAATACTTTTCTGGTTCAGGAGCATGAGCCGACTGACACAACCAGGCACTATTATTTCAAGACAATCTCCATTTTCTCCGGGATCGACAAAACCATCATTGTTGACCGGCTTAAAGCTGGCCGCATCGCCGGGTGTGGAACCTGCGTTCCAGCCTTGACGGAAGGGGATGTTGAGGCTACCCCGCGAGTCGTTGCCCAAGTCGGGCCAGAGCCTTTCATCGATGCGATGGAAGACAATCCGGACTTTGACGTGATCATTGGAGGCCGCGCATACGACCCGGCTCCCTATGTTGCGTACTCCATGTTCCAGCTCAAGCGACAATATCCCGGACTCGGCGAACAGGGGCTGGAAGAGAGACACGGTGGGTTCCTGCACATGGGCAAGATCATGGAGTGCGGGGGGCAATGCTCCACGCCAAAGTCGCATGGTGCGGTCGCAACCATCTATCAAGACGGTGTATTTGATGTCCGACCTATTGCAGCCGAGTCAAGATGCACGCCCCTTTCAGTGGCAGCGCACTCATTGTACGAGAACGCTAGACCGGACATCCTGAGAGGTCCAGGTGGTGCGCTCCATCTTGACGCCGCCAAGTACGAGCAGCTTCAGGATAATAGGACAGTCCGCGTCCGCGGAGCTGAGTTCAAATCCTCAGAATCAATTGGCCAACCGTTTCAACTTAAACTAGAAGGTGCCAAGGTATTGGGATATCGATCGATAGTACTGGGAAGTGTTAGGGACCGTAAGTCAACAAGACGCAATCTTGGTTATCAGTTGGCTGATTATCTGCAGACATACTTATCAATCAGCTTGACGATCTGCTCTCCCTTGTAAAGGCATACGTCAAGCAGCAACATCCGAATATTCCTGGAAACTGGGACCTCGACTTCCACACTTATGGCCAAGGACAGAGCACTCCACTCAGCCCAGGTGAAGTTTTTATCGTTGCAGAGGCCGTCGCACCCACCCAGGAGCTGGCAACTGGGCTTGTCTCGACGGCGAGAATTGGCATGTGTTGTAAACTAACTATAACGTATATATAGCATCTGTGTGAATAAAACGGCTTAATTCTTTTTAAATCAGTATCTGACGCGAGGGGTCTTTTAAGGAATAGAGACTGACGCATTGGAATATTGTCAGCTTGGATAAGTAGGTTGGAAGTAGGTTACTTTATACCTTCTTTTAGGTGTGAGGTTGCTTTAGATACTTAAGGTTATTATAATATACCTCTTTAAGCTTAAAAAAGCTTATAAACCTTAATCTTATATAACTACTATTTTATATTTTTATATATATACTTTAGATTTATAAATAGATATAAAGAGAAGTAATTAATAAAAGAAATTAATAAAAGAGATAATTTTGCAATTTTATTATTAAATTATATAAAAGAAGTAAATCTTTCTTTTTATATACCTTCTATTATAGTTAATATTATAAGTGCTGAAGTAGTAACTAATACTACCTCTTTGCTTAGCAGAAAAAGAGGCTTCTTATTAGCTTAAGCTAAGCAGCTAAAGCAGCTGTTAAAGCAGCAGTATAATAATAATAATAATATCTTATATACTACCTCTACCTCTCAATTTTCTTTTCTTATTACTATTATTATAACTATATATATTGCCTACCTCACTTCTATACATATATATATACTTATACTGCAATTGTAACACCTTTTATTTGCTTATAATCCTATTTTTAATACTAACTGTATTATTTAGATATCTCTTAAGAAGACTAAAGCTAAGCATATAGCTGCTATAGCTAAAGCGAAAGCTACCCTTACTAATAAGAAGTGCAAAGAGAGAGAGAGAGAAAAAGAAGAGAGTAGCAGCACTTTTCTAGCGCTTGCTTTTAAGCTTAAAAGCTTTAAGCCTAAAAATAAGTTATTTTATCTTCTGTTTTTATTACTTCTAAGTCTCCTTTTCATTATAAAACGTTATAAAGTCTTCACTTTATTCTATTACTTTTATAGTATAGTTACTAACTTAAGTTGTTTTATAGAAGCTAAAACTAATAAGCTTAAGAAGAGTGAAAAGCCTGCAGAGAGCAGAGAAGCTGAAGAGGTGTGTAATTTACAGTTTATAACTCCTGCTCCTCTATCTATCTGCAAACTACACTAAAAGCATAAGCAGAATATATCTTTAATTTATATTTCTAGTTAAGTTATTACATTATTTACTGATATTTAAGTAGAAGTAGAGGCCTTAAAGGCTGAAGGTTAGAAAGAGGAGCAGCTGCTGCTACTAAATAACACTATATACCTATTATATTTATATAACACTATCTTAAGCATATTGCTTAGTATATATATATTTAGTTTAAAATAGAGGAGCAAATATACTCTTTATAAAGAGAAGAGAAAACTATATATCTTCACGCTAGCCTCTATTTCTAAACTAAAGCTTTAATTCCTTAGCAATATATAAAAAGATCTTACAGATAATATATATTTCACTATATAACCTTTCGCTTTAGTAACTATTTACTAACTTTATATATTATAAGTTCTCACTTATTAGAAAACTGCACTCTATAAAGCTTTTAACGCCTATAATAAGGCTTAAAAGAAGGCTAAAGTTAAAGGTGAAAGTAGTGAGGAGGTAGCTATAAAGCTTATAGCTCCTCTTCTTATGCTAGCTTTAGCCTTATAAGTTGAAGTTACAGCAAGAGAAGCATTAGTCTTTAGTAGTTTGCATATTAGTCTATCCTCTAAAGCAACTCTCTCTATTAATAAGGCAGCTAGTATTTATGCTGCTATTAACAGCCTTTTTAGTAGCATTATTCTTAAAGTGATATTGCTTATATATTGCGTTCTAATAGATAACTATATAGCTGCTCTCTAGGGATATAAGTAGAAAGTATAGCTTTATATTGCTTAATGCTCTGTAAAGCATAGGTGTTTTAGGCTTTTAAGAGGGCTATATGCTTTCTAGCTATTAGGCTATTTTTAATTAAAAATACTTAGCCTGCAAGCTTTACTTACTGCTTAATTTTTTCCCTTTGCTTTATGCTATTACTTATAATATATTTTAGAGGTTTAAAAATGCTTTAAACTGTTTAAACTTTATATAAGAAAAGGTTTTTATAAGGCTGTTAGCTAGCATTTTATCAATTAGAAGATATATAACTTAAAACAATTATTTAGCATATTTCTAATAAAGCTATATATTTTAGATATCTATATAGTGAAGGTAAGTTAAAATGCACTCCTTTTTGCTTATTATAAGTTATATTATTTGCTGATTATTATAATAGATCTTCTATATATCTCTTAAGCTGAGTTTAAGATCTCTAAAGAGCTGCTTAAAAGCTATAATCTCCTTTATAATATGCTTTAAGCTTAGAAGCTCTGCCTTTATTATTAATATAGTTACTATACTTTAATATGCAGCTTTCTATTAGATTAAGCCTCTAAAGAGAGATATTATAAAACCTTAAGATAACCTTTATATCTCTTTATTATTAGCAAAGGATATATTGCTTGTAATCAGTAATACTTAAGCTATATTACCTTTTAAAATGCTAAAGCAAATTATAAGGTATTAAGTATAGTATAGATATTAAATTACTTAGTTTGCAGCTTAATAATGCTTTAGAGATAGGTTTATTAAGAATTATAATAATAAGGCGTAAGTAAATGCAATATTTAGTTATATTATAATTACAATATAGAGGATTAATCTAATCTTCTTTTAATATAAGAAGACTTACTATAGGTTTGCTTCTCTATTAAACTTCTTAAGTAAGATAAGCAAGAGAAATATAATTAGTACTCTAAAGTTAATAAAATTAAACTTCTTTATAATTTATTTAATATACTGATTATATAAAAAGTAAATACTTTACATTATTTAATTATAAGTAATTCTAATTCCTAAATACTATTTAGCTAGTCTTTAGTCTTTTAGCTTATACTTCTCTTTAATCTCTTTTATAACCCTTTTAGCTTTCTTTATATAGTCTTTATAATATAAAATGAAGATATTATTAATATAGAAGAGTATAAAGACTCTCTTATCGCAAGTCTAAAAGAGATATAGATCTTTACTTATTAAGTGCAATTTGAGATAAAAAAAAAAGCTTAAAAACTCTTTATACTAGAATAGAAATATATTGCAAAGTCTATATAAGGTGTGTTGAAGTTTAATAACCTTTCTATCTTCTTTAAAGCTGTTTAGTAAGTAATAAATAATAGAAGGGTTATTTAGCCTATATATAGCGTTTAAGAATATATTAATAATATTAAATTAGTGAATTTTAAGGTTAAATTATGCTATAAAAGCTATTATAACTTTAAAAGTTTTTAAAGTGAAGGTTGCAGCATATATTTATTCTAAAAGATACTTTTTTTAGAGATCACTTCAGATATAAATTCTAGCCTTATAGCAATTAAGATATCTATATTGATCTAGTTTATATATAAACACTTATTTAAAAGGTATTAGCTTATTTTTAGCCTTTATATTATCTATAACTTTTCAAACTTCTATTTCTTTAAGTTTATTAATTTTAATATTATATACTTTAATAAAGTATAAGCAGAGCAGTTCTAGCATTTATTAAACATCTCTCTAGATCTTAAGTAATTTAATAAGCTGGTTAATATAGATTTTTCTGCTTAATATTATAGAAATATGCTTAAGCTTCACTTAATAAATAGAGGTGAAAATAAAGCAATAAAGCAGGTAGTAACCTTAGTCTACCTTTTTAATTGCTTTCTACTATTTTAATATATATATTTCAAAAAAGGTATCTTAGTTTTATTCTATATATAGAAATATAAAGTATGTTCTAAAGTGAGGTAATTACTTCAGCTTTATAATTTTAAGTTAGCTTAAGTCAGCATAGTTATATATCTGCTCTAACTTCTCTTCTGTAGTATTCTCTTCTCTAGTTCCTAAGTATAGCTATACTAGCTAAATAAGAGAGTTGCTTTATAAGAGTAGTTATATATTATTATCCTCTATATTTAGATTTTATAAAAGAAAAATATTAATTTAAATATAGATTTTATCTAAAATTATATCTTCAGCAGAGGTTATATCTCTGCTAGCATTTTAAGTCTCTTCTGTTGCTTTATCTTTATAAATAAAAGTTAATAATAGCATAAAATTCATTATCTTATATATATCAGCAAGGTTTATATTTAACTTAGAAGTTAGCAACTATTTCTTTTACTTATTATTAACCAGTTAAAGTTCTTTTAATAAAGAAAGGTGTAATAACAGCACTTTATTATCTATTATTAATGCAATCTCAGCTTTATCTTATACTTCTAAAAGCTGTAGCTTAAGAAGTGCTAGAAATACTAGTTTTTATATCTTATTAGCAATTATATAGACTTCTTCACCTTAGATTGCTAACTTTATATTATCTTTTAAGTAGAATATCTTCTTATTAAACGTCACATTTCACATAATAATAACTTCTTAAAGCGAGGGTATTTAGACTTTATAGAGGTTATATAAGTTCGCTATATACCTTACTAAATATCTAATATGCCTTTATATTATAACTTTAAAATTGCATCTATTCTTATTTGCTTTATATTTTTTCTTAAAGAGGTATGCTCTGCAGCTATATATATAAACCTCTCCCTATTGCAGATAAAAATCAACTAAGAGATTTGCTTTATAAGTAGGTTTATAACACTTAATATAGTCTTTTAACTAGTCTTCTTCAACTTAAATTAGCAAAAGCTAGCTGTAGTATTAATAAAGGCTTATATTATAGAAAAATGCTGCAGCTTATACTGCCTCAACTTATAATATAAGTAGAAGACCTATTGCCTTAATTATTGTAATAGCCTTTATACTCAGTTTCTAACCTACTCACTCTACATCTCTATTTAGCTCTTTAGTATATAAAGATGCTTATTTGATTTTGATCCTTATATCTAACGCTTAGATCTAAAATTCTAATATCTTATTTATTATAATTACAGTATGCTTGCTATCTTATCTGATCTTATATAATATAAAGTTATATTATCTCTATATTTAGCATTTAAATATTTAAATAGTAATAAAGACTGATTATTAAGTCTTATTTATATATAGGAATATAAAGAGTTAACTTATATACTTATCTTTAATAATAAATAGCTATTTATTTGCATTAAAACTTATTAAGTAGTTAAATAAATCCTATAAGATTCTATAGAAAGGTTATATTGCTCTTCATTCTGAAGTATATTGCAATATTACTTGCTTTATATATATAGTTGCATAATATTAGCATTTAAGGCGTAATATTCCTTAGATCTTTACCTCTTAAGCGTTAAAAACTAGTTTCTTAAGCGCTTTAGGTCCTAAATAGCTAGAGCAAAAGTGCTATATTTCTATAGTATTAATATAAGTTTATATAAGCTTTTAAAAGTATTACTTTATATAAGTTATTATAAAAGTAAGTAGATTTATAATTAAAGCATTACTAAAAAGAATGCATCTAAGATATAAGTATAAGAAATAAAGTTAGTATTTTATAAAAGTGATATTACCCTTTTTCAAAAGCTTCTTCACTTCTATGCTATCTTTATAGTCTCTTATGCAAAGAGTAGTGTTATAACCTAAATACTAAATGCCTATCTTTTGCAATAAGTGTTCTAAAATAATATTAATATAGAAGTTATCTATAAGCATAATGTTGCAAAGTATTAAGTCTTAAAGTCTGTTCACTCTATTCAATATGTTGTAAAGGATCTTTATACCTCTTGCTATAATAAGATATAAAGTTGCACCTACTTTAACTTACCTCTTTACTTTATAGATAACTAAGCCTTCTTTAAAGAGAGAGATATTATTCACTAAGTAGAAAATGCTGCAGTTATTTAATATTATACTACTAAAAAGAACTCTTAAGCTTTAAGTATAAATTATATAGACCTTATTAGGTTTAAGTTCTAATATAAAGGCTTCTGCTTCCTCAGTTGCAATTATAGTAATAATATCTTTAGTAATAATATAAGCTATTATATTAGCTAGAAGGTTTATCTTAAAAGTAGAAATGCTAAGCAACCCTTTTATTCCACTTAAGTTATTCTTAAGCAATCCTTTCTTATTCTAATTCTTACTGTTACTAAGCCTAAAAGAGCTAGAGTTCTTTACAGTAAGCTACCTTTAGTAAGCTATCTCAGCATAAAGCTTAAAATACTCTAGCTTATTAATTTTAATATAAATCTATATAGCTTCTTTAGAGCTTATATAAAACCTTTCACCTATAAAAGCAAACTTAAAGTGATTATATATAAATAAGGTCTATTTATAGCTTTTTCTATATATATAATATACTGCTAACTCATTTTATAAAGGCTTTTCTAAAGTAAAATTGCTAGAAATTATATTATTAAAACGTTTTGCTAGCATTATAAAGACTTTATTAGAGCAACCCTTTAATTAAGTTCTTATTATATCTTTATAGAAGAGGTCTTTAAATATATTAATATATTAACTTATGCTTTAGATCTTAGTGTTAAAGTATTCTCACTTAATAATATTAATAAGCTTTAAATTAGCTTAAAATAGAGCAAAGTAATATTAAATTGCTTAAAGAAAGGTTTTTAATATAAAAGTTCTTTATACTTCTAGCAGCTTATATTAAAAAGCTTTAAGAAGTATGCTTTAGAAGTCTTTAATCTAAGTGTTAAAATTAATAGCAGAAGCTATTTAATTTAAAACTGCAGTATATTTTTTGCAGATTATAGTGAGGTTGCTTAAGTTGCTTAGAGTGTAATATTGCTTTAAAATATAGATTAAAGTGCAAAAAATATAATCTCTTTTCTCTAAAAGCTTTACTTAAGCAGAAGTAAAGATTTCTTTTAAAATAATATCTTTAACCTACTTATCTAAAGCTTTATATGCTTATTCTTTATATATATACTTCACTTTGCAAGCAGTATATATAATAAGATGCAAAGTATAAAGCTTAAAAACACCTGCAGATCTCTTAGTGAGAAAAATAGGTGCAACTAATGCTAGTAGTAGCAGGTTATTAATAGCTTCTTTAAATTCCTTCTCTTTAAGATCTCTATCTTCAGTTATATTACCTTCAGTAAGCATTTTCTATATATTTAAAACAGTAAAAGCATATAAGGCAATAACCTTATTATAAGCTTCTTGCTCTACTTTATAGTGCTTATATTGCTTCTTATTTTCCTTTTAAATCTAATTATTAAGCAAAAATATACTTTTAACTTCACTTAGATTAAATAAAGCATTAAAAGTATTATCTAGGTTAATATATTTCTAAACATCCTTAGCCTTTACTTCTACCTAAAAAGTAATATATTAAGCTGAGAAGTTATAGCAAGAAATAAGCTTATAAGAAATATTAAGATTAATAGTTGCTATTATATCAAAAGTATACTATAAGTTAAAGATAAATATAAAAATAAAGCTTAGAAGTTAAAATAGAATATAATAAATATAAAATAAATTAAATAAAATTATAATTTGCTTTATAGATAGTAGTTTAAAAGTATAATATAAGCTAAGCTTATAACTGTTATAAACTAACTATAATATATATATAGCATCTATATAAATAAAACAGCTTAATTCTTTCTAAATCAATATCTAATGTGAAAGGTCTTTTAAGAAATAGAGACTGATATGCTGGAATATTATCAGCCTAGATAAGTAGGTCAGAAGTAGGTCACCTCACACCTTCCTCTAGGCGCAAGGCTGCCTTGGATACTTGAGGTTATCACGACAGCATGATTGTAAGTCTGATTATTTGGAACAAGGTTACATGTATTCTCAACTGACATGCCCCACAGCACGGTCCTTACCCAGGTCAAAAAGCGACATCCGGCAACTTTGCTTTTGGCATCGCAGGTAAACTAGAGATCGAGACTGGGCCCTGTTGCCAGTTCTCCATCTATCATCTTATGGACCTTGAGCCTGGCGAGGAGCGACTTGGATCCTCTTTGATCCGCGCCACTGTGGCCACCATCGGCAATCCGAACAAACCCAATATCAGACATGCCGGTCGCCAAACCCCTCCTCAGGAACATTTGGCGGTATCGAAGCAGCACAAACAGTCTCTTAATGCCACTATCAACAGCCACGAGGGAGCAAGACGTACACCGCAGACACTATCTGACATCTCACGGGTTTTGCGGTCCAAGAACGCCGGCCCCTACGAAATTACTATAGACGCCATCTTCGAGTGCAAGTCGACGTATGACGCCGTCAAGGATTCTGGCCTGTTATCCGTGGAGACTGTCGCACACGCCCTGAATGTTTCCCGGGACGATATAGTCTGGATGGGGTTCTTTGATCCAGCAATGGCATTTAAGGTGACAATTCCTCGCTTCCGCGCTGGCAAGAAGGCCCCTGCTGGAAGCTTCATGGAGAATGACATTCATGGGTCGCAGCAGCATCTGGGCTTATCAACTCTGAGACTTAGTCCCACATTGATGAATATCTAGCTATAGAATTGAGGTTCCAACATTACAAACGTCTCATCTGAGTTCAAGCAAATGTCTCGCGGATCACATTCACTTATTTTATCATTTGTTTTAATATTAACTCCATTTTTTAGAGAAGCCACGTTGCCTTTGAGCTGAGATGTATCTCGGCCTACTAAGCCGACGATTTTGACGCTTTACACGGCGCTGTTGACTATTCAAGCCGCCTTGGCCCGCGTAAGCTTCACTTCAGCTAACCTTGCCCAGTTTGGTATTAATTGACTCGGATGTATGCCCAAATTCACTCGAAACCTGCCATTGAGTTCGAGACAGGCTTGAAATATTTGTACTGAGACTTGTACTATGAGCTGCAAACGGAATGGACCGGTGCGGCTCCAGCCGTCGTGCCGGAGCTGCGTGGTCACCGGTGAGACACTGTCAGCCATGGCTTGTGTGTTTTATCTCAGCCAGCCATTCATTTCAGCTCATCCCATCTTTCATAGGATGGACAAGATCTAGAATATCTCTCTTTCATCTTTCACAAAGTATCACAATATATGTCTTTAGCCTTCATCCGGATGCGAAATGCCCCATTACCTGCACACGGCCATGTGTGAAGCGCTGAGCCAGAACTATCGTACGCAACCGATTCTAGCATGCTGTAGCAGCAGTATTGAGCATTTTGATTTATGTTCTAGAACATTGTTCCCTGAAAGGCATGTCAGCTCTTACTTACAAAATTGTGTCGCGGCCCTCCACCCTTGCCACCGCTGCACCAGAACCTTAGGCACGTGGTCCTCCAATCCGTCCACATCGTCTGAGGAAAACACGGCTTCTGCAATAACCCTACAGATGCAGTCCATTTGCACTTCAATCGCGATAAAATGGGCTTTTCCAACGACATTTCCCATTCGCAGCCCGCCCTTGGGCAGGATATTCAGCTTGGCATGCTTTACGACGCACGCACCTCACGGTTCTACGGCGGCGTCTCTCTCTGGGATAATTCGGTGGTCAACGCGAAGCAGGAGTTGAACGAAGCGCAGGTTCAACACGCAGACTTTTTCATTTCTCACTCGCTCGAGGACGCCCGGAAGAACGTTGCCCTCGACACCGAGGGCTCGTTGAACCTTGACCTCAAGCTATGCAGCGCTATTGGGTCGGCCAAGTTCCTCAACGACAGAAAGTCTACGACTCACGAGGCCCGCCTTGACGCTTCATGCACCATTGTTCGTCGCACCCGCCGAATTCCTCAAGAGGTCTTGGCCTCCATGAAATACGACCAATACCTCGACGATGCTCAGTACACTCACTTTGTCGCCGAAGTCGTCGAGGGCGGAAGCGCTACCTTGAGTTTCGTCAGGGCCTGTTCTTCCACCGATGAAGCCAGCGAAGTGTCAGGACAGCTTAAGGTCAGCGTTGTCAATGTTCCCGTCAGCGGCGGAGACAAGGTTGAGTTCTCCACCAAGAACGAGTCCTTCTTTGACAACGTCAAGATCTCATACAGTGGCGCCATAGCGGAGAATGTTTCCACCCTCGAGGATGCCCGAAGGGTCGCGGGAGAAATGCCCAAGACGCTGGCTAAGCAAATGAACACGATTTCCTACAAGCTTCTGCCGCTCTCGATTCTCGACAGAAAGGCCAGCCGGATTATCCGCAACTTGGACAGCGGCCTCGTTACCAAGACCGCCACAGTTCTCAAAGCCGGCAACACGACGGCTCTCATGCTGCAGGATCTCATAAGCAAAGATTGGCTCCAGGAAAGATTCCCGGCAATCGGACGCCAGATATCGAACTTTCGGGATGCTTTCACCGATGCCCAAAACGAGTTTGAGCAAGAGGCACGTCGTCTGCTCCCTGAACTTCGAGATGGTACCAAGGACGAAATCACAAACTCCACAGCTCTCCGGAACGCCGTCAAGTTGTTCCAGCAACGTGCTGAGATTGCGAAACGATTTGTCGGCAAGAAGTCAAGCGAGGCCGATGTGCTTGAGACTACGCTCGATTCTCTGGTTGTAGGGAATTTCCAGAACCATCTAGGGACGTTCAAAGTTCAGTCTCTCACAGGAGGCACAGGCCCGAGGCTTTTCCTGTCGTTGGGAGGTCCTTCTATCGGGATTGAGAAGCATCCGCTCCAAGGACTGATCGAATCTGGAACCGAGAACTCCAACACTGAAAAGGCTGAGGATGATACGGATGAAGAGTGGTTCGAGAACGGTGACACAACGGACTTTGTAGCGCAATCCTGTTCAGCCCTGCGCGAGCTGGTTGAGCTGCATAAGCAATCACCCGCAACCCCACCCGTTACCTTTGGCGTTGCCAGTATAGATACCGCCTTTTGCCCGGGCAACCCAAAGAAGGTCAGCACCAAAGTTGGCGACATCATTCTCGACAACCGGGGAAGGTTTTCAATTGTCAACGGAATGCTTCCCAGAGCTCCTGCAACACCATCCCTATCCGTTGTCGGTAACACAATCACGGTGACTCTAGCCCAAGGGCCTGAAACCCCTGGGAACGAAATCATACCAGCAACGGGGTTTCTGGTCAGATATCGACGACTAGACAGCTCCCTCCGAGACGATGCTTTGCCTAAGGCAATCGAGGATGATCCAAACAAAAAGATATTCTGCACCGTTTCAGAGTCGCAAGCAGTCATTAGTTCGCTATTAGAAGACTGCGACTACGAGGTCAAAGTCAGCATTCAGACCATGGTTGGACCGTCAGCCTGGAGTCCTGTTGTTGTTGAACGCATTCCAAAACCGAAGCCTTTTTCGATAGCTCGCCAGGCGATGGAGTTCATTATGAAGACTAAACGACCGCAGCTACAAGTTTGAATTTGATGGGAAACTGCTTGAGATTATGCAATTCTTGTTGTTCCAGATCCGTATAAACAAATCTAAGCTCTTACATGGATGACACTAGAGCGCATAGAAATTGAGTGGCAATGCATTCTAGCGATAAAGAAAGTGTTTCGTACGTCTGGCTAGGGGAGGTTTCTGAGATCGAGGCGAATGTGCTTCTCTTCTCTTTCTCTCTCTCTTCTCTCGTTCTGGGGTATTTTATTCTTATTTACGAAAAATAAATAGGTGCAACATTGCGCTTTCTGAGTGCTTTCTGAGTCTGCCGTGGCATAAAGCAAATGGATAAAGGTGTACTCGCTGCGTATCCCATCGATTACTACATGGCGTGCTGCATTACTCGAAATCCTTGAGGAACATGACCTAGGGTTTGGCCCATTGCTGGCCAGCTATTAAATTCCTTATCTTTCGGAATGAAGTGTAATTCTTTTGGCGATGGAACTCAATTTACGTTCATCTAAAAAGGCTGGATTATCGCTGAATGCTCCGCGATGAACGCTGTAATTAATACAATCACCGTTGGTCTTCACTATGCAATTTTTCCCATGAAAATTCAAATCATGTTTTCGACATAAAACGTCGGCTTGATAATAGCTGTGGGAGGTTTTCGATCTTGACGGCTGAAGAGCCTGCTTGGTCATGCGGCATGACTCTCTGAAGCTCGTCGACCTTGAGTACCATCATCAACGATATGTGCACTACAAGTAGATGCTCATAACGTAACAGTGTACTGCAATCTCTGTGCAAAAGTCAATCCAGCTTCTAGTACCAACTAACAAAAACCGACTAAACCCACCAGAGACGGCGTGTGCTATTTAAAGTTCACAAACCCGGGGCCGAGCATGCGGAGAAATGACGCAAACGCCTCTTCAGGCCCCTCCAAACCCCAGCCCCGGTCCCTGTAGATCCCCTCACCGCAGGGCCGAAACATCAGATGACTATGGGTGAAACACCAGTGACGTTCCCGCCCAGCGGTCCAAACGGCGTTTTCTCTTTCCCTTTCACAAGCCTCCTCTCAAGCCTCACTCTCACTCTCACTCTCACTTCTGACTTCTCAACCACGTGCTTCCCAAGCTGCAATCTCAAAGACAAACACGACGGAAGCCCCTGACGGTCATTACCACTTACGACAATCACCGACCTCTACATAGTAAACACAAACCCAAGCTTGGCATAGGCAATCACGGCCCTAGTTGGTGACACCGCAACCATGTCCAACAAGATCATCGCCAACATCGATACCCCCGACCCCTGGATCATCGCCGGCAACGGCCGCTTCTACTTCACCTTCACCCTCGACAACCGCATCGAGATCTGGTCCTCGCCCACGCTCGAACACTTCCACAACCCGCAAAAGTCCACCGTCTGGCACCCCGCCCCGGGCACCCCTTGGTCCGTCAACATCTGGGCCCCCGAGCTGCACTACCTAAACGGCCGCTGGTACATCTACACCTGCGGCGCGCCCCCGGGCGTCGGCAACCCGGGCCACCGCACCACCCTCCTCCGCTGCTCGTCCCAGGACCCCATGGACGCGTCCGCCTGGGAGTTCCTCGGGCCCCTCAAGGGCATGCCCGACCACTGGTCCATCGACGCCACCGTCTTCTCCCCCAACACCCGCGACCTCTACTGCTGCTGGAGCGGCTGGCCTGTCGGCGACCACTCCGACACCGAGCAGGACCTCTTCCTCATCAAGATGGCCGACCCGGAGCACGCCATCCCCGACACCCTGGTCTGCATCTCGCGCGCCGAGCTCGAGTGGGAGCGCCCCGACGACGGCCGCCGCGGCGTCAACGAGGGCCCCTCGTGGGTCGACATCCCCGGCGTCTTCCGCGGCATCGTCTACTCCGCCGACGGCAGCTGGACGAGCCACTACAAGCTCGGCCTGCTGCCGCTCGTCGGCCAGGACCCGCTGAACCCGGCGTCGTGGGCGAAGCGGTCGACGCCGCTGCTCAAGAGCCACAAGCGGTGCGGGGGGCCGTTCGGGCCGGGGCACGCGAGCTTCCTCCCCAACCCGCGGGACCGCAGCCGCGTGTACTGCGTGTACCACGCGACGGCGGGCTACGGCGAGGGCTGGGCGAACAGGAAGGCAAGGGTGATCGACATGGGGCCGGAGTGCTTCGCGCCGAATGCGCATCCGCTGTGTTGCGCGTTGGAGAACCACATTCCGAAGCACCACAAGAGGGATAAGAGCGGCTCCTGCGTCATGTCATGACATTGATGTCTTGAAGCCGATTCTCACCCAATAATTCATGTAAGATACTTTTGCCTTCCGTCAGGTAGATATAACGAAATGAGAGGATGAATAGTCCAAAAGCTTGTTTCTGCACCTGAAGCCGTCTGACTTGAGTCCTTCATATCCGCCACACCGTAAGTGGCTTGATCTCTCACCAAACCCAGTCCAACATGGAATCCAAAACACACGGCCCAAAGAACGGAAGACAGGAAAACCCATCCCATCAAATCTCCCATCGCATGAACTCCCGGATGAACACCCGGCCCTTCCTCTAGCACAGCCCTACTCTCCAAAACGTTGTTTCGAACCTCTCACCTCTCCAACACTATCCCGCACACAGCAAAGTGCCACCCAACGGCTCCGGCCCCCGGCCCGAGAGCCACCCCAATGTACATCCCCCAAGAAAAGGGGTCCGATCACCACTTTTTCTTTTGTCTCTCTTCTCTTCTTCCTCACCACTATCCGTCTGCAAGCCACAACCGGCAGTAGGTACACCTCCGAAACCTCAGACCCTTTCACCAAAACCACGCTAGAAGGTTACAAGATTTCGCCCGCTCGGCGTTGGGCTTGGGCTTATACCCCAAGGTTACTGGTCAGTAGCAGGTAAGACAGCAATCCGTCGTACGGACCCTCGTGCATGGCGCATCCTGCGGGTAAGCGTGAGGTCGCTCGCGCGCCCGCGCCCGTGGGAAACATTGCAGTGGCAGTGTTCGGTGAATCCCCATCTCCAAGGCCGGTGCGCCGCGTTTTGCAGCAGCATCTCTGCGAAACGTGGCAGCCTAGTGTAGCGTCCATCATTTTTGTTCTCTAGTCAGGTCCTGTAGTGAGCTCCTCGAATTTGCCAAAACAAAAGCGTCGAGGGCGTCTTCTTCGCACGTTTCCATTCTTCTAGGTCCCGTCTTCCTTCCACGAGGTGGCTTTCCATTGTTGCTGTTCCTTCTTGTCTTTCTGTTCCTCCATCCAGCCAGCATCCATCGTCCAAAATGAGGTCCAACGAGTGTACGCATAACCACGTGGCCGCCGAAACGCCGTCAACACCAAGAATGGCATCGCCAACTCCTACCACCGCCAGCACTCCATCCAGCCCAGCAGCGAACATGGGTAGCTCATCCTATCACTACACACACCTCGAAAGAGACCAAATCCGCCTCGTGGTCCTCGAGCCCGCAACCACCCCATCAGACCCTCTCGTCTGCCGCATCTTAACATGCCACCGCAACGACGCGCCTCCATACGAAGCCATCTCCTTCACACCACCCTCCGACGACGGTACAACGACATCAACAGTCACCGTCCTCCCGCCGATCCTCGCGCCAACATCCCCCACCCCGATCCAAATCCCCTCCTCAACCGCCGAAGCGCTCACAACCCTACGGCAAACCACCGGTTCACGCACCCTCTACCTCCCGGCTCTAAGCATCAACGCCTCCTCCTCGTCCGAACGGAGCTCCCAACTCCTCCTCGCGCCCTCAATCTACCGCGCCGCAACCCGCGTCACAATCCCCCTCCTCTCATCCACCGACCACACCGAGGCAATCACCTACATCGCAACATCCCGCTTCCGCAACCCCTCCCCTTCAACCCTCACCCTCTTACGGTCTCTCTTCTCGCACCCATACTTCTCCTCCACACCCTCCATCCTCCACCTCGCCCGCGCCCGCCACGCCGTCGTCCTCCACGCCAACCTCGAAGTCCCGCTCTCCAACTTCTCCCTCGCAGCCCGCCTCCTCCCCCTCCACGCGCCCATCCTCCAGCCCGTCCGCCGCCTCAAACAGCGCGGCTACATCTCCACCCTCACAACCTCCCAATTCGTAAAAGCCCTCTGCGAAGCGTCGCCCTGCACAGCCCCGGACCCGCGCGACCGCGTCTTCGCCTTCCTGGCACTCTACCCCTTCCCCATGACCCGTCCCCAAATCGACGCCTACCGCCGCTCCGGCTTCGGCGACGCCTCCCCCAACACCCCATCCCGCGTCAAAGGGGAGGCCCTCGAGAGGGTAGCCAGCGCCGTCGAAGCCATCGAAGACGAAAAGACCCGGCGGCGGATGGTCAACTACGCCCACCCCGTCGAAACAGTCTACACCAACTTCGCGACCCTCCTCCTCGAGACCACAGGCCTCGACTTCCTCTCCACGGTCCAGGGCCGGGGCGGCGGCGGCGGTGTGCCCAGCTGGGTCCCCGACTGGCGCGTCCCCCACGCGCGGACGATACTGGCCCACCTGCCGCTGACGGAGTTCAACGCCGGCGGCGGGCGCGAGCAAGCCTTCCGCATCCTCCCCGCGGGCGAGACGATGGCGAAGTTGGAGGTTCCGGCCATCTGCGTGGGGGACGTGAAGACCCTCGGGGAGGCGTGCGATGTATCCTCCCCCGGGTGGGAGGACGTCGTCTTCCGGGGTTGGAGGGGTATCCTCGAGGCAAAGACCGCGAAGGAGTGTCCGAGCAAGGTGATGGAGCGCTTCATCCAGACGATCATGACCGACTCCGATGATGAGTACGTCGATGCCCGGCGGGTCATCTGTCGGAGACTTCTGGTTCCTGAGGAGAGACGCAAGGTGGAGAGCAAGTACCTTTTCGAGGGATTAGATGAGGAAGCCGTGACGAAGCTGCGCATCAGCTGCCACGGGCGACGACTCTTCATCACTTCGAACGGCGGCCTGGGCTTGGTAGCTGCCGAGAGCAAGGAGCGAGACTTCGTAGCTGTCCTGCCCGGAGCACGGCTGCCGTATAGCTTCCGTCACCGGTACGATCTTGCGTCGGCTGAGGTGGAGCTGGTCGGTGAGTGCTATGTGCACGGCATGATGAAAGGGGAGGCATTCGGCCGGGGTACTTCATTCGTGAAGCGAGACATTCGCATTTGTTAGATTTGGTCTGGGTTGTTTGGCGTTCGGATATTATGGGACAGCAAGCGAGAAGAGCAACAGCGAAATATGGGCAAAACGTTTTCAAGCTCTCAATTGAGGCAGTCGTATCTATGGTATCATGGCAGTGTATACGCCCATCATTATGATTATGCAGATTTTCCACGCTCGATCATGTCGTTACTTTCATCGCACTAATATTCAAACGCAATGCGCTGCGCGTCGCGCTTCGTCGAGGATTAGATGCCGTTGCTGGCACAGCCGAACACTTTGCCGACGGTGCCGGCCTCGAATTCTTGGATAATACCCTCGACACTCGCGTAGGTTCCGGCCGTCAAGAACAGGACGCCCGTCAAGATGATGATGATGTTGAGCCCCATGGATACGAGGTCGAGCAGCTTGTTCGGCTTGGGGACGCCGGCGCGTTTGTCGGCGCCTCGCATGCGGAAGTAGGCGACTCCCCAGAAGACGAATCCGAAGAACGAGTCGAAAAGTGAGGACATGAGGGACAGCACTGCCGGATATTAGGAGGAGACCTAGGATATAGACCAGGAACACTTACGGGAGGAGAAGAATGGAATGACCTCGGCAATCAAGAACGCCAAGAGCCAAAGGGCGACTGTTGATGTTAGACGGGACCTCCGAACTTAATACAGTCATCACTCACGCAGAATGGTGGCCCATGAGCCCCAGCCGATCAAGGTGTGCTCGTGCAGGTGCTTGGTGCCCTTGAACAGGCGGAAGAAGAGGAAGCGGGCTGACACACTGGCGTACAAAACGCCGAGGAAAATGAGGGTCGGAATCATGAAGGAGAAGGACACCTTCTTGTACACGTTCTCGAGAGACCCAAAGGCCGGCGCGGTCATGTACTGGTTACCGGTGTAGGCGTAGATGACGGCTCCCACGATGCTGAAGACGATGATCTCGCCGATGGTGACGGCCCACAGAGCCTTGGGGAAATCGCGAGGGTCCTTCATCTCGGCAATGAAGCTGGGCAGGGTGATCTGGCCGATAAAGGTGTAGCTGATGTTCAAGAAAGCGTTCATGCCCGACACAAATGTGGTGCCAGCTACGGGAATCGCGGTAACGAGGGGGTTGCCGCCCGTATGGGTGACGCCATTCTTGTCGACGTAGGAAGTGCGAGGATCGTAGCCGGCAGGGTGCGCCTGGATGCCAGCAAAGATTGTCGCCAGCAGGACCGAGATGAAGGTGAAGGCGGCGGAGGCGGTTCCGGCTTTGGAGAGCGCGTCAAAGGTTCGCGGCAGGGACGAGATCCAGCAGATGATGGTGACAACGATGGAGAAGACGACGGTGCGGCAGGCGACGGGGTCCGTCTCGGTCATGGTGTTGAGGTACTTTGCGCCGACGAGGACGTGGAGGCCCTAGAAGAATGTCAATTGGTGTCCAAAGAGCGTCAACCGTGTCACTAACTTGAATGAACTATCAATTGTTAGCAAGATGTACGATATTAGTGGATGCTGCAGACGTACTGTGTTGTTCAGGATGAACATGACGGCCGTGGCGTACCAGGCCCATTTCTTGCCCCAGAAGAGCATCTGGCCAATGTCGCAAACGTCGCGCACTTCAGGGTGCCGCAAGCAAAACTGCCAGAGAACCAAAGATCTGCGGTTGTGAGCGGGAAAGTCTGAAGCTGCGGGTGCGAGACGACTGACGTGTAGAGGACGATCAACGCAATGACAGCCGTGAGAATCAGTCCGGGGACGAGACCCAAAATGCTATACGACCACGGGAAACTCATGATGGCCTGCCAGTGTCAGTCAAGCCACATTCCCGCATCACGACGATCCCAAACTCACCAAGCAAATGTACTCGGAAAACAGCAATCCAGCAGTCTATCCACAACAGTCAGCATACCAGCATATCTGTCTTGCCAGAGCGTCGCATGCCGCACCTTTTGCCAGCTACACGTCCTGTACTTGATCGCGTGCCCGTCCTCCTCGGCGAGCTGCTTGCCCAGGATCGCATCGGCGCTGACGTCGCTGTCGGAGCCGTCCGCGAGGCCCTCCTGCACGGGAGCTATCCTCGGTCCGACCTTGGTGTTCCTCCCGCCGAACCAGGCGCTCCATCCCGTCGAGCCGCCACCGGATTCGGGGTCGGCGCGCGCGTAGTTGAGCTCGGAGGCGACCTCGTCGCCCTCGGGCTGGCGAAGTTCCTTGTCCATGGCGCAGGACCTCTCGATTGTGTGCAATTGAAGGGCGTTCCGGCGGGGTTTTGTGGTGGAACCCGATTGAGGAACCGGGTGATGCGATGAATCGCGCAAAGGCGATTATCGTCTAATGGTGCCGAGCCGAACGAGTGAACCGTGAGGAATGACGATGCTATGCGACGACGATGAGTTGGTTATGCGACGGAGGGCACTGCACGGTTAGGGACGTGGCATGTGTGTGGGAGTGCGAGAGAGGGGACGGATGGAGGGGAAGAGATGAAGTAATGTCAGAAGTTGAGAACAGACTGCGAGCGGCGCACGGAGGGAGGGGAGGGCAGGATGACGAGAGGGACGGGCAGAGGCAGAGGCAGAGCAACACGTGGGACGTGCAGGTATATGAAGTCAGGTAGAGAAGAGGGAGTGACGGGAAGAGGAATGATCAGCTCCCCATCGAGTTGCAGTCGCATTCGCAGTTGCACCTCGATTCCTTCAGATACGGGGACGGAGGCATGGAACATGGAACATGGGGTCTTGGACGCGGGTTCCTTGCCATCAAGACGTAGGCAAGGTACTCTTTGCATGCAAACTGGGCGTGAAGCTACCTGCTGCACACATTTCAAGCTACATCATTGTGTACGCAGCAAATCAAATCAAATGGAAAGGAAAAGGGAATTCGCCTGCCTCGGGGAACGAAACATGTGCAGCACGAACACGGAAGAAGTACATGCCAGACACACGTCCCGCCGGGCGGAATCCCATGTACAGCCTCCATGGGCAAACGAGAAACACAGCTCCCGCTCTAGTCTCCCTCTTCTTCCTCCACAGAGATTACGATACCCGCAGCGGACGCCAGCCACCCAGTAGGAAGCTAGCAGAGACCAACTCGCCAACGCGGGAGGCAACGATGTGGCCTGGAGGGAGGGGGGGAGTGGGAACGGAGTCCGCCCCGGGCAGAGATTTCAACACACCGGCCTACGACCGACTCTCTCTCTCTCGCTCTCTCTGCGCTCTTCCAGAGCACGTCATCGCGGGATGCGGCGACGGCGTCGAACCACACGACAGCGTCGCATCTGCCGTCGGCAATAAACAGACGTAAGAGTACACCGGACTGAGGCGTGGACCAACCCTAGCGGCGGGCCAGGCGAACGTTTCCTTGCGCCTCTACGCCTTCCCTCGACGGTCTATCCGTAGTGCGGCGTCGGCTTCGATAAAGAACCAATTGAGTCGGAGGCTGGGCGACGCAGAGAGAACAGGGATCGGCGGAGAACAAGCATCGAGGGATGCGCCACCAGGAAAGCTTGGTGACGTCGCGTCGGTGTGTCCCGGAGGCTTTCTGTGCCATTGCCAAGCGCAACCAGGCCGACAGTCCAAGAGATGGCCAAGTGGCCAAGAGATGAGGCGACCTCTCGGCACGCGGGGGAAGAGGAAGCTTGGCAGGGCCATTTCAATTCCTCGGTCGGCAATGTTTGACTACAACCCGCATTCAACTGTACTTCTACCTGGGCAACTCGAGTTCATCGCTGGTGATAGCTGCCCAAGAGCAAAGACAAAGGTATCCTCTCCCGAGTCATCTTGATCATTATTGCAGCGTCGCATACGCAAAAGATGCTTCGGGCTTGAAACTGGGGACGCCAGACACCACCAGCGATGGCCCCAGTGCCCGGTCTGACAGACGAGCTGGGATGTAGCATGCAGCATGCAGGGTCAGCTCAGCGGAGAACGGCACGAGCAGCTCTCTAAAGCCAAGCATTGGACACGCCGTGGAACGGGCGGCAACAAGGCGGACAGGCTTTCTCTTCTTCTTCACGGTCATCATGTTGAGCGAACACACACACTCACACACCTAATGCCGTTTTGACACTCTCTCGGAAAGGCATGAAGCAACTCTGTGCAGAGACAAACCAGTGAAAAGACGAGATGGCACAGGCAACCGGCATAAACGCGGGAGCATCGCCCACACCCGTCTTCACAAGTTCCCACCGCGGTCGGGATCATGGCTGCTCCCAGACAGAGCGTTTGAACCCTGATGGAACACGCAGCAGCCGCAAAGAATTGCGCCATCGGAATTCACAATTGCATCAGACGCGGGAGCAAAAGTATAAACTGGCCATCCGATTCGACGGCGCATGCGAGCCCTTGCCCGTCCCGCCGTTCTGGGACGATCTGGGTTCCTGAGCTCGATGCGCAGCCGGAAAGCAAAAAAATGATGTAGGTAGTAGTGAAATGCTACTCGTAAAAACAATGCAAGGAACCGCAAAACCCCACTGTCCATGCTTCCTCCGTCCGGGATGGGTGCTGTTCTGTTTGCCCGCAAACACCAGGCCGTCGTCGTCCATGCTTTGATGCCGAAATGCCAATGCGACTAAATACACAACATCATGGTGATGTTTCCTGTTGTTATCATGGCCATGTTTCCTCCCTGCTGTCTCTTCACATCATAAGATGCTGTCGTCTCTCTTCAACCATCTCAAGGCACCTGCGTCTCGTCGAAATCACACCACCTGCGAATAACCTCATCCACCGCCTGGATCCCCTTCTTCGACGCGTCGATCTGGAACCACTCCCGGTGCACCGATGTGCACCCTTCACAGTTGATCGGGCCCGCGTGCAGCCCCATGCCCTGCAGCTCGAGGTGAATCAGCCGCTCGACGCGGTGCACATGCGGCACCATCCGCGGCTGCTCGCCCGACGCCTGGCTGGCGCCCGGGATGTACGGGTAGTACCGCAGCACCTCGATGTCGTACGAGCACTGCCGCGACCACTGCTGCATCCGCCGCTGCACGTTCGCCGCCCGCCCGATCTTGATGAGCATCTTGTTGTCCGGCGCGCCCTTGCTCGCGTGCGCCACCGCCGACGCGACGTCGCTCGTGCGCCGCTGTCTGCCGGCCCCGCGGTTCGGTGAGGGCGGGGAGAGAAGCCCGCGGGCCTCGTTGACGGGCGCGCTGGCCTTTTTGGAGGTCGCCATGATCCAGAACATGTAGATGTATCCCGGCTCCTCGGAGCTGCCGTAGGGCCGCGCGAGCTCGGCCATGAGCGCCGAGGCGACGGACGGCTCGGTGGTGCCGGGGATGAGGGCGAGGTACTGCGCCGTCTGGTGCTGCGAGAGCGGCTGCGGGGAGGCCTGGTTGGAGGAGCTCTTGCGGGAGTGGCGGCTGGACGTGCTCGGGCGGCCGGGGTTGCTCGTGCTCGCGTTCGGGGCGGAGAGGTGGTTGTTGGAGGGGCGGGAGGAACCCGGTGGCACGGCGGCGGAGCCTCCGTTCTGGACGGGCCGGGGCTGCGGGCGCGGCGGGATGTTTTCTTCCTGGGGGTCTTCTCCGAACTCGAGAGGGATGGTGAAGCAGCAGCAGAGTGTGATTTCCCTCCGCGGCCTCGACTGCGTGCTGTACCCTCCCTGGGGCTTCTCGCCGTCGGTCGATCCTCCTGCGTTCGGTCGCGGGCGCTTCTGCTTCTTGCTCACGTCGGAGCCGATGTCGACGAGGCCGAGGCGGTCTGCGAGGGTGTCGATGCTGGTGCGCTCTTCGAGGATGGGCTGGCCGGAGACCCTGGGCCCGGGGCTCGACTGGGAGGAGCGGCTGGCGGCTTGGTCGCGGTGGTGGTGGCAGTAGAGCGACTCCTCCTTGACGGTGGGCGAGAGGCGCTTGCCGCGGACGGGGGTGACGGGGTTGCGGCAGAAGTTGCCGTTGGTGGTGAGGCCTTTGCAGGTCGTGTTGGGGTTCTTGGAGTCGGAGCGACCGAGGCGGTCTTCCGGGGTGTTGGCGACGTAGCCCATCGTGTCGTGTGTCTCGGTGACGTCTCGTGATGGTGTTTCGGTTGGTCGGCCGAGGATCGTGACAATGGTGTTGTGGTGTTTTTGCTGCTGCCTTTGGTGAACTCGAAAAAAAAAGATTGTAAATTTCCTTCCAAGGAACAGCAGCAACCGGGTTGAAATACGGGATCCGCAAAGACTGCGATGATGATGCAACAACACTTGGCAGCGTGAGTTGGCCTTGCTTGCTCCCCCGGACTCACGAACACGTCAAGGACAGGCAGGGCGTGAATCAGGGCCAGACCGACCGGGAGGTGATGCCAACGTCAACAACGGCGGGTCTCTCTGTCCGTCTCGCAACCTGCAGCAGCATGGGAGGTGAACAAGCGAGAGGAAGCATGGCTTGTGGGTGGTGACTGGGTGCGCGTTGGGCTCCTCTTGACTGGGTCCTCGTCCTGGTCGTGGACTCGACGTGACCGGGTCTGAGTCGCTGGCCGCTGGGCTGGACTCGAGGCCACACGCGAGGCCACTGTCTGTCTGTCCACCCACTGACCCCCCGGTGGTTGGGAGGGCCAGTTCAGGTCGGGTCACGTCTCGGTTCTCGCGTGCTGCTGCCTTCGTTAGGGCATTTTCGGTCGCTTTCGGGGCTCGCGACAGGGCGGTAAGCCTGCTTGAGCGCCTGCATGGGAGGAGGTGGGTAACCGGAGCTGGAGCTGCACGCGATGTCATCCCAAGGCTTGGACGGCACAGCCACGCACGGCCACATGCACCTGGGTGGCTGGGCAGATGTCCATCCAGCCACTCACATCACGTGACCAAGCCATATGCTGCTGCCACACCCATCTGCCACACCCATCTGCCACACTACTGATCCACCAGCCACAAAACACCAAGAAAACATCGTGAGGTCCAAGCCGAAAACCATATAACGTCGGTATCATCCAGCAGCAAATAGCAAGAGGACATTATCTACTAAAGTTTCTTGCCTCTTCAGTACCTATTGTTAAGCTACAGAGGCCAACCGCAGCCTTGGGAGAAAAAAACAGTCTTATTTCTCGAGGAAGTACTTTGGAGAAACAGTACAATGAATTAATATATTACACATAGCGACCACATCTTGAATTCGGCGACGTTTAATCACCCTCCATCACATGCAGCATGTTCTCTTCCATCGATGGCGCCGGCAAGGGCAAAACGGCTCCGTTCCCCGTTTCCGGCGTACAAAAGTTCCGAAAATTCAAGATCTGTAGGGCTCTGCGGGGAAATGGATCATGGAGCGGCCCGAGAGGGTCCAAGCCTTGGCTACTTCATGCACTTTTTGTTGGATACAGTGGATCGGCATGGAGCAAAGGGAATGTGTGATGGATCAGTTCAAAGTTTCCGCACCCTTTGTACAACTTGAAGTCTTTGGGGGCGGGGAGGAAATTGGATATCTTCTTGCACCGCTCCCTGTGAAACGGGAAATGCAAATCGATAATATGCCCCTACTCTTTTGCGCCTTTGCGTGAGAAATATGACCGGTAGATTTAGTAACCATGCTGTATCACTCACTAAGCAATCGCAGGTTGCTCAGGTTTGCCAGTTTGATGTGGTAGCCATCCGTAGATCGTGGTAAGCTTTCTTAGTTACAAAAAGGTCGAGGGCGCAATTTCACTCGGGCACGTGGACTCCTGTCTCCTTAATGGGAGCAGTCAGCTTTTGTCGCAATGGTTTCATAACTTGGGGGAAAGCAGGAATCTGGGAGAACGCGGTAATTTAACCACAAACAACAGAAATGTCCATCACTCTAAAAGACTGAAAGCAATCACTGGTTCGAGTATATCTATTACCAGCTGCTATTGCAATATAACAGCTTACCAACCTCGCGGCTCTTTTGGATACAATACAACACCACCATTATGCAGTTCATTACGCCCAGATACTTTTCCTTACCCACGACAAAACAAATCAGTTATACCTGGCGCTCTTCAACTCTGAGCTATGCGCTTGATCCCTCGGGCTGCCTACCGCAACCTGGAACTGGACACCATCACGTCCCTCGTCCCCTTTCGCGGTCTCCTGCCTGACTTCGTGCGTGACATGGACCTGGATGATCCGGCGGGTCGACTCGCCGTCCTCCGAGGAATGGTGGTCGCGGTCGCGGTCGCCGTTGACCGTATCGGGATCCGGGTTGGACAGTTTCACGTGCGTACGGCGTCCGCCGGTGCCGCCAATGGTGACCAGGTTAATGTTGTGGCCGGAGGGGCGCGAGGCATAGCGGTCGCCGGAGCCGTAGGAAGAGGCCAGTCTTCGGAAAAGGGGCCGCAGTATGGGCAGGGAGCCGCAGATGATTCCGAGATCGCATTCGAGAACTGTTAACAGGACGATCTTGGCAATGATGTCTGTATCGGAAATCATCAGTTCCATTCCTGACAACACTTGCTTTTTTCCCGGCTGAATAGGAAACAAGGGGCAGGGAAAGGGGTGATGCTTACAATATTTGTCAACCTTCGCCGTGTAGGCCCAGGTGTAGCCGATGCGGATTGTCGTAGCCACGGCGGCGAAGATTCCCAGGGACAGAATAGCAACAGTCGCCATCTTGGCCTTCTTGGGCACCTGCATATGGCGAAGCAGGAACGCCGGCACCAAAGCGGTGGCAATATCCGTGAAAATGTTGGCGGCCGACACGAAGTAGGAGACCTGCAAGATGACCTGCTGCCCCGAGGTGCAGTCTCCAGGCTCGCCCCAGGCGGCAGAGACCGGCTTGCACTGAAAGATGGCAACAGGCCACGAGATCTGCCAGACGATCCAGCATAGCGCAAAGAGGCCCCAGAGGATGTGTCGGTATATCTTCCTGGTATCCTTGGCAACGCGAAGCAGCGTCCAGATAATGCTCGACTTGATCAGGGCGCCGTCTAGCACGTAGAGGAATTGCCAGATAATCGTCCACAGCCCGATTTGGTACATCATGCCGACGGTGATAACGTCATCGTGGGACCCGATTCCTCTGTACGCGAGCACGATGACGGACGCATTGTGCCCGAGGTTGATTATCTGCGAGAAAGTTTCAGCGGGCTGGGCTTTTCCATCAACAGCAGCTTGGCGACTGCCGCGCTGCAACTTACCCATCCTGCAAGCATCAACCAGTCCTCGGTAGAAAAGGACGTCACCGTAAGGCGGACGTGGAAACGCAGACACACCACCGCGCTGGACAGGACGGTCATGACAACCGTCACCACCAACATGATGAGCGCCAGGCCCTCGGGTTGGATGGGCTCGAACTTTGTCGTCATCAGATCCTTCGCCATGGTTGCGGTTTGCTCAGGCTGCCCGCTGCACCCGTCGTGTGTGGTTGTACTGTCTCCGAGATGGCTTCGCGGTTCGAGAAAACTTCGCAGGAGGGGCTATTCCGACGAATAAACGGGGAACGACTTCTTTTTCAGCATTTATCCATGGTCCGCCTTTGGTTAGTGTCGGCGGGATACGCTTCTTTCTCGCATAATAAGTTAATAACCCGAATGGTCTTTCTCCAGAATCCCATAGGGGATCATCACTTCCCAAAGAAGGGATGTGGTGCCATTAAGGGGGCGGCTGGAAACGGGGCTGTCTAGTAGGGCATCAAACAACGAATTTCTCACCGATGACCGATCAAGACGAGATATCCACTCCCTCTTCATGAAGACGGTACAGGTACTCTACAGGGTGGTGGGACAGGAAGGATGTCCCAGGGTTCCGAATCCTGTTGGCTTCTCACCCCCTGCAGGTCTGCGTACGCGTGTAGGCGAGACGCACAATCCCGTCGCGGCACGGTAGCCAAAGACGGAACGTTGGCGTATGCCACCCGTCCAGCCAAGATGTACGCCAAGATTCTGCAGCGGCACTTTCTCGTTCTGCAGCGGCAGTTTTCTGTAGCGGCAGCCCGCTCGTGGGTATCTCCTGCAGCTTAACATCGTACGCTCCCCACGCGAGGTGCACTCATCGAAGGCGAGACGATTCTACGGCCGGTCCCATGCAAGGAACAATTTCCCAGCAGACCGGCGTATTGCCCAATTTGAGTTTCCTTGTTGGGGGCGGCCGTACCGAAACAGGACTGGAAACCAGCTCGCTGGGTGGGATCATTGTCGACGGTTGCTCGCGACTCGAGCTGTTGGTGCCGGTTCCACTCAAATGTGCCGGGTCTAACTGCGTCTTCCACATTCCGGACGGGGGAGTTAGAGAACGGCAAGCGGCAGCAATGTACGAATAGGAAATTGAGCGATATCTCTACATAAAGACGCGGTAAACGCGGGGTTGATACCAGAGGCTAGGCGGTGAGGAAGGGTGGTGTGTTATATATTGGGAACACCTTCCGCTCCTCTGGGACGACGGTGCAAACTACCACCCAAACCCCGCGATACCACCGAAAGGAGCTTACCGCTGCAACATAACCAGAAGATGTCGACAACTACCGCTGAAGAGCTCCCCGTCCTGCCCGAGGGCATCACCACCGAGTGGCTCGGAGCCAAGCTTGGACACAAGATCAAGTCGCTCGAGAACACACGCAACATCTGGGGCACGGGCAGCAAGCTCTTCTACACCATTACGTACGAGGACGGAAACGATGCGGACGAGTCCCGGCCCAAGCATATTTGCATCAAGGGCGTCTTCAGCCCAGAGATGGTTGAGCAGCAGCCCTGGACCGTCAGCTTGGCGCAGCGCGAGGCCGAGTTCTTCTCCAAGATCGCGCCCACCGTTCAAGGAAGCATGATCTTCCCCAAGGGCTGGTGGAGTGGCACGAGCGAGAAGCAGGGCATCGCGGTCATGACCGACCTCGTCCACGAAGGGTGCACCTTTCCCCCGGAGGTCGCCTCTTACTCAGTCGAGAAGGTGAAGAATGGCGTGGAACAACTTGCCGGTCTGCATGCGCAGTACTGGGGTAAGAGCCAGGAAGACCATCCCTGTAAGATGATCCCCATTCCGCTTCTTTTCTTTCACTGGCGCCTTTTTTGCTCCTTAGGGCGACGGCCGCTCCCTTTTGATCACCGTTTAGAGGAAATCATAGTCTGACCGATGTCAGGGATCTGGAATAACTACGACCCAGCAATGAAGTTTATGTGTACGCCATGGCACGACGTGGTCCGCGAACCTGGCCGTCCCAAGCTGCCAGAGTACCTGATGGACGGTGCGCAATGTAACGAGGCGCTTGCAGCGCTGCCGCAAGTGCAAGTCACTTAGCAAGTAATACAAGCTAATCAGCCAAGTTAACGCCATCGCCACCACCTAAATAAGCAATTTATCACCCCTCAATTGAATTATTAGACTTAATATCTTATTTATAAATAGATCTAACCAATAGGAAGCTATAGATCAGTTAGCACCCTATTTATTCTAACATATGCAGTTACTAAAATATAACACTATTACTAACATCATAATATCTCTATATCTAATTAATACTCTACAAACTGCCCTCAAAATACCAGACTTTAAGCAATCCCTTTAAAACTTTCTAAAGAGGTAGAAGTCATCACAGCAGTTTGAATAGTATAAAGAGCATCACAATCAGCTATCTTTTGCAAAAGATATTCATCATCTAATATCTTCTTTATTATTTACACTTATATACTTATACTTCTCATAATATTAACTGCTGCTACTACCTCCTCATCTGCTGCTAATATATATATACTTTTAAGCACCCCTCACACTTAAATCTTAACTTAAGTTGCAGCTACTCTTACTGCTAATACCCCTTTAAATCTTATAATTAACAACCTACTTTATATTATTATAAGTAATTAGAGGTATATAGTTAAAAAGCAGTTATTATAGAGGTGAAGTAGAAGTTAATTAAGCTAGATTTAGCACTATAGCTACTTCTTTATTAAAGTTATATAAAGCTAAACTAACGCCTCCTTCTAAAGTTACTAGCAATATAATACAAAAGAAGCCTTATAGCTATTTAGCACTCTCACTACTACTGCTAAGCAAAAGCACTTACTTTAATATATTACTTTAAGCTTTTAGACTATATAAATCACACTCTAATAATGCTGAAGCAGCTATAATATCTATAAGATCTCTCCTCTATTAGATAAAAACTCTAATAGCACCACTTTTACCCTCTCACCTCTCATATCAACATTATCTCTATATAAAAAACTTCACCTTACTAATACTAACATCTTAAAGGCTAAGATTATAACCTTTAAAGACCTCTATATTACCTCTATTATCTCTATTAATCTGCTGTTTACTTACTTTAAAAATATCTTCCTCTAGCAGATCTTTTAGTACTATAGTATAGAAGTTGCTAGTAAGATCTTATAGGACTGAAGCTCTATCTAAAACTAGCTTTAAGACTTCTTCTAATGCAGTAAAGCTCTTATAATAGCTAAACTCCACTCAGCAATATTAAAGATATATCTATTATTTAATCTATAGTTCTCACTTAATATTTACACCTTTATAGCAGTTATTAATCACTTTATTAATAACAAAAATACCTTATAATTATATCTTCTAGCCTTTTTTCAGCATTATAGAAACTACAGCAGTAAAAGCCTTATAGAGACCCTCATTAGCATTATTAACTAATACTAGATTTAAGACTATATTAAAATAATAGTTGCTAATAACACTATAAATAACAACACTTACCTCTAAGCTTTCTACTAGCAGATCAACCTAGAGATAATAAAGACAGATATCTAAGCCTAGCATATATAATGCTACAGCCACATCTTCAATCTTACAGCTTAAGCCTTCTTATTCAGCAAGAACTAAAAGACTCTTAAGGCTGAATCAAACTACTACCAGCTTATAGAGCAGCATAATAAAGATCTAAAGGCATAGCAGCATCTTAAACCTATTAGCCAGCTTTAGAACATCATTAAGTTTATATAAGCTTTTCTATAACAAACAGAACAGTACTAAAAGGCAGCAGTAGAGATTAATAACAGCTCTAACTTCTAGATCTTCTCTAAGTCGCACTAAGAGGCCCAGCTTATACTAAATAACAACACCTACTAGAACAATATATATCTAATAATCAAAAAAGCTGTAAAAAAGAAGGCAGAGATTTAAGCCTTCTTATTAGTTAATAATAATAATAATAACATTAAGCAGCATATACTAAAGTCAGACCTACTCTCTACTAATAATTAGAAGGTCCTCACTAAGATCTTAATAATCCTTAAGCCTTTCTATTACTAGACAAAGCAGTATAAAAGCTAGAGTATTAATAACAAGTATAGCTAACTCTAAGAGGTTATAATAGATATTAAATACCTTCTCTCATATCTTATCAACTAGAAGATATACTATAACGCTAATATTAATCTTAAGGTTAATAATAATAACAAAAATGCCTTCTAGCTGTTACAGCTATCTTAAAAGCATACAGGCTAAGTCTAACGCCATCAGCATAACATCTAAGCCCTACCTATCTATATACAAAAAGACTAAGCATTACTAGCCTTACAATCTACTTCATAATTTAAAACTCTTAATAAGAAGTAGCAAACCTTCCTCTGCAGCAGCATTAAGCAGGCATAGCAGAAGCTTTTTAACTACTATAAGCTTCTCAGAAAGTTACTACTATTCTCTAATGCAATTATTTTGCACCTATTATATAGTATCTTATACCTAAGAGATATATAGAGTGAAGATCACTAAAAAGAATAGATTGAAAAGGCTCTAAATATCCTCACAAAATACTTTAACTAGTAATATTATCAGCATAGCAAGATCTTACTGTTAAACTAGCAAGCTAGCATACTTCCTATTAATCCTAGTGCTAGAAATACAGAAGATATTTACTATTAGTAATAAGTTAACAGCTAGCGCTATTAGATGCTACCTCAAACAGATAAGCTTAATCTCTACTTCTATCAGCCTCTAGAGACTACTTCTAATCTAATATAATAGTAAATAAACTATATAAAAACCTTTCTAAAGCTCTCCCAGCTTGCTATTAATATCTTCACTATACTAGCAATAGCAGCTAACTATAAGAGAGCTTTTAGTATTACTAAATTAAGCCTCTTATTATAGAGGCTCTTAATAATACTAAATACTATAGAAACCTTCTAACTGAGCAAAAACTAGCTGAAGAGGAAAGTAATAATACCTTAAAATCACTTTAAGCTGCTAAAGGCATTATAACTTTATTTACTTATTACTTAATTAAAAAGTAGTGATAATATTATTTACTATAGTATTTAACTTACCACACTTATAAATTAGCTAATAATTAAAGCCTAAGAAAAAGATCACTAAGTTAATAAGTATAAAAGGCAAAATTGACTTAATTACACTTGCAGCAGCGCTAGGCGCTTAACTAGTACTATGCTGAGCGCAACCTCTAGTTCTGCACCTTTCTTTACAGTAATATACATTTTAGAAACATCTACTTTACTAGCGATAAGCATATCAGCTTCCTCAACTGGTCAGCTTTCCACTTCAGATCGTACTTCCACAATATTATCTACTATATAACAGCTATACTTACTATTGAGGACTGCTGCGCCTATAAGATAGAGATTCTTAACTACTACCTTAAGACCTTACACTATAAAGGTAGTCCTAAGTTTAACTGCAACAACCCTAAGCTGATAATTAAGTACTGCTGCTCCTTTATAACTAATATTATCTAGCTGATTTGCTTTAATGCTTTGCAAACCAAGGAGCATATATATACTCTCTATAAGCATACTGTTGCCACTTATAACAACTATAAGGTTATCAACATAATCCTCAACCAGCCTAAGCTGTCAGTTGCAGCATAAAGCAAATGAAGCCAAGAAATTTATTGACGTAGAGGCTAAAAGCTGGCTGCAGGCAGATAACTTACAAGAGAAGAGAAGTATTACTACTTTTGTTTATACAGCAGTAACAAATACTAAAACTAAAAGGAAAGAAAATCACTTGCAGCTAAAGTGAAAAGGTTTCCAACCCATTTCAAGAAGAGAAAGCTGCTTAAGCAGCCTGCTGGTTAGAGGCTAGATACATATATAAAGTTGAACACACAATTATAGAGAGACATCATATAGATAAGTTGAAGAAGTAGTATTCTGCCTAACCTATATGCAGCTATCGATTTGGTGCTAACTAAAAGTCTGCTATTAATATAGAGTTCAGCAGATAAGAGGATACTAGCAGAGGATAGTAAGCTGCCTCAGCCTATATAGGCTAATGTGGACAGATAATCGCTAGAGATATATAGCCTAAACATAGTAGCAAAGACTTTATTATCTGTCAAAAAATGATCCAGCTGAGTTTCTAGTTGAATTAGAAGACTCTATATCTCAAAGATAATCACAAAATGTGAACAGGCAGTTAGGTTACTAAACAGAGGTGTGATCTTCTCTTTAGTACTAGCACTAGTACTAGAGATTTCTAGTACTAGCATATTCTCTGACGTAACAGAAGCCTAGAAAAACCTCTTTTTAATGCGCTTAACCTTTTTAGGCACTAATAAATTGCTGCTAGCAAGAGGACCCTGTCATAATGTTTTAGCAGCATAGTTATGCAAAAAATAACTATATACCTCCTCTCTCTAGCACTAGTGCTAGAGTTTTCTGCTGTTTGACTCCTTCTTGCTATATAAAAAGCTTAGTATGTGGAGAAAGTAGTTTCTAACCCTCTCTGCATATTAGAGTTAGTACTAAGGGCAGTTAGACCTCTTAAACAGCAGAATTAACCTTTCTATAATAGACTCCTCTAATAATGAGGCTGTAAGTGAAGTTATAAAGTTAGCAATATAGAGTGTTTATATCACTTCAACCTAATAAAAGTAATTATTAGGTAATTACTATATAACTATTAATAAAAGTAGCTTTGCAGCAATATATATATATGCTAAAAGGCTGCTAATAGGGTTATTTTATTGCTTTTTTAAGATATTCTAAATAACTAAGAGGCAGTTTGATATACTTATTAGATAGCTTAGTAAGTATATTAGCTTAATAGATTTTTAATATATAAATACTAAGCAGAAATTAATAATATTTCTATATATCTTAAGCTAAAGCTGCTTTTAGCATACTGCTGCTCACACTTTTAAAGTTAGCTAAAGTGTAGTTTTACAGCATATTAACTTTCTACTTACTATTTATATCAAACTGCATAAGGTATATATTTAACCTATAACAAAAGGAGAGATCTCTTTAGAGATCAAAGAGGACCTTAAGAGAGAGGCTTTCTTAAGTTGCATAAGCGCTATTAATAGCACTTTAATTTATGCTTTTATATTAAAAAAAAAGCAGAAGATATAGCAGTACTATAAGGGCTTTATCAGCTAGAACATCTTTGCAGTAGTGAGGTTTAATAGCAGCTTCTCATATATACTTACTAGCATAGAAAGGTCAATCTATAACTTAAAGCTAGCAATATTTATATATAACTAGGGATTTACTATGCCAGAAGGCAGATATTTCCTTGCTAACGCTAGGTTTAGAAGCAGAAGTAATCTCAGTATTTTATACTATAAAACTTATTACTATCTGCAGAATTAGAAAGATATAGACCTACTGCTAATAACTGCCTAAAAGCTATATAATCTGAAGTATAGCTATCTTTAAGTTATTATAGAGCAGGCCTTTAGTTGCCTTAAGAAGAAGTTCTGCATTATTTAAAATTTAGCGCTAAAGTACAGCTTAAAGCAACAGACTGCTGTGATATATACAGTAACAGCACTCCATAACTTTCTGATAATCTACCTGCTAGTAAAGATAAAATAAGTAGAAAGAGAGGGTTAAAATGATATTAATGTTAACATATTGCAGCAATAGGCAGATGATCACTATATAAGTAAGTTAGTAGGCGAAATTTATAATATTGCAGCAGTAGAGATATAATTAAAGTGGCTCTAAAAAAGAGGCAGTAAGCAAGGCAGTAGGCAAGTTAATATTAATGTCGATAGAGGTAGGCAGGCATAGTTATATATAGCAAAAACACTCTTTTTTTTTAACGCTAACGCTATAAGGTATTTATATAAAAAAAACACTAAAAAAAAGCCCTCTTTCTATTTCTCTAGCATTTAGTTAATATATAATCTCTTAAGCTTGTTGTTGCCTTCTATTTTGTTCTAAAGAACTGCTGGTGATATTATAGAGTTTTAAAGCTTTAATAACAGCTCTCTTATAACTGCAACATACTGCGCTGCTATTAACTTACTTTAAAAATTAGCTTTAAGGTTAATAAAAGCTATATTAATTGCTAACTCACTCTCTACTATCTCTTCTAACATTAGCTTCCTCTTTAAGTATACTAATTAAATACTTTAGCCTATATATATCTAGCTCTTAATATTTATAATTATCTTATTATATTTTTATAGTTTTAATATATTATAAGAGAGAAGCAGCATTTGCAATATTAAATATTAAAGTGAAGATGTATGCAACAGCATACTTAACGTAAAGTGGTTACTTTATAAGGTTGATAAGGCAAACAGACTGAGCATATTATTAACAATATTATCCTCCTCTTTAGCAAAATTATTAACTTCTTCTTTATAACTACTCTTGCTACTTTTAATATTATCCTCTATATTAGAGTCTTTCGCCTATATAAAGTCTTCTGCAGTATATATATTATTGCTAATATTTAAGCCTCTGTTCTATATCTTTAAGTAGAGCTGAAGCTGACTTAACCTTCTATTCTAGATCTATAACACCTTTAGGTTATCAGCTAAAAATGCTATTTTTTTATCTTTATTAGTATATACTGCACTAGTGATCTTATTAAAAGTATTGCTAGATTTTAGCGCTATTTATACCTATAGAGAGAACTTCTTCTTCTTAGTATAAAACTTATTATATATATAGTCTAGTGTTATAATATAGTTAAAGACCTTTATATTATTAAGGCTCTTTGCAATCTCTATTCACACTAGCTTTAAAGCTTACAGCTTATTAACATTTAGCTTCTTCTCCTAAAAAGCATATAGAAGATCTTATATAAATACTGCTGTTTAATAAGCTGACTAGTATATCTGCAAGCCTTTACTTTTAGCCTTGCTAGTTTTAATTATAGGCAGAGAGGTGTTATTATTCAGCTGAAATATTCTCTTTTGCTTCTTCAATCCTAGATTTGCTAGCTTAATAAGCAGCAGCTCAATCTATTTAACTTTATTATTATTAGAGTTAGAACTCTTTTTTACAACAGGTATAGCAATAATAATACCTTCCTAGATATCTAAGCCTTCATCAGCTTGCTAGCTATGCACAGGAGTACTTAAAGTTATCGCAAGAGGGTATAAGTTTAGCGTTTTTATTATAGTATATAGGAGGCTATAATATAGGCAAAGTTTGCACAAACTGGCAAAGCATACCAGCCAGCCAGCTAGGAACCCTAGCTATGAAGGTAGTGAGTATATCTCTCGCTGAATTTAGTTAAAATGCTGACTCAGTAGTAAAATAGGTATTTCTGTTATAAATCTGAAATTGCATAAGGGATGTAGGGCATCGTCAGAGGTCACTTTTGCCATTAAATCTCTAGTACTGGTGCTAGTACTGGGGAGAAGATCACACCCCAGGTGATTTTGCCAGCAGGATAGCCCCGCTTGCCTAGCTTCCGGCCGTTGGGGCTTGGCTTGTGCGAACAACAAGACCCTTATCTTCACTGGCAGGCATGGCTTAAGTTATGAGCGAGTCCTAGAGCTGGGGTTCTAGGCATATGGAGTAATCTGGACTTGTCTGCGGAACGTGAGCTTTCTTCTTCTCTAGGTCTAAATAGGTTGCAGTAAGCAGCCTGGTTGTGTTAGGTTTACTATAGACCTCCAGCGTTAATTTCCCTGCAAAACCCAACAGCTTTGCGAAGGGCAGATCAATTGATTGGCAGGATATAGTCTTTAATAACTGCTAATATATAGCTTCAGGGAATAATGTGAAAGGAATTACAGTTCAAGCAGGAATTCTCCTTAGAGAGTATTATTCGCCTGGATAATATCGAAAGCTTGTCTTCAAGTTAGCTGAAGCTCATCCTAAGTCTGCTGAGGATATAATCTATAGACATGCCCTGCATATAAGAGTTGGCATATTTCCAGATGAAACGGTGTTTTATATAACGATAATTAGGCGCAAAAGGCAGAGGAGAAGCCTGATTATTAATAACTATGCTCCTAGACTTTTAAAACTGGCTGAGCACCTGAAAATTATTTAATCTCTCATGATTACTATTTATAAAGTTATGCCACTTAAGTTCTAACACAAGTACCACGTTGTCTAATAGCTGAAGGTAATAGTAGATATCCTAGCGCGAAGAAGGACCCCTGATTCCAGACATTATTTAATATGTTGATATAAAAGGCAATATTACCCAGTTCTAACGCATCGTAATATAGGTGATGGGGCGTTGTGAATGCCCCATTCATGCTCTACTAGGGATGCCATCCATTCAGGGGCTAGCAGCTAGCTAGGCTAGCCCTTTTGATCCAGCTAGGGTTTGCTTCGATATTGCTCATATTGACTGCATAGAACCACAGAGCCAAATAGTTCTAGATTTATGACAAGTGCAAAAACGAACATAAGGGTTGAAGGCATGCAGCAGGATGCTAGTGAAAGCGGTGTAATAGAGTAGGATTAGTATGATCAGACGACAGATCTTTACCTCATCTGAAGATAAAAGCTGGCTGCTAGGTTTAGCGAGGCGGCGAGAAGGCAGCGCACTAGGCGGGCGGTTTAGCTCCCGCAACCAAGCGTGGTTCGTCTTATGCCCAGTGCCAAAAGTATAGATAAGACCACTGCAACGCGTTGTATGCTATAAGATTTTATTATATAACCTACAGAGAAGCCGCTTGTCACCGCTTGAAGCAGGAATTATAAGCTTCAAGGGTCCTATTGTTACAGGCGGATCCAAGCAATCAACTGTAGCACAAAGCAAAGCTTCAGTAATAATTACACATCTGCTGTCCTTATCTCTTATTCTGCACTACATAGTCACGCCAGCCAGCAATTCAGCTGGTTAGCCCATAACATTCTTTGTCTAGCTGTAGTCTCTAGGCAACTAATCAAGGCAGTGAAGGAGCATCCCAATAATGCTTATCAGCACGCAATCACACTGCAGACACAGTCTGCTTCCTTCTCTACAACAACTAATTAGGTCAGTTTAAGCTTATTATATAGGTATAAAAATATATTATTTATATCTACTGAGATAGACCTACTCTAAAGCAGCAGCTTATAGCAAGGCATATAGCAGCCCTAACATAGGCTGGAATAAATATATTCGCAATTGCACATATAATGATCTTTGTCGACAGTTCTTATATATCTAGTGCTAAAGAGCAAAAGTATGCAGTGCTAGTTCTACTGATAACCTGCTGTAGATCAGCGCATAGGGCGCTAAGCATCAATATACTGAGGCTAGAAAGCAATTCATTTATAAAAATGGAGCTAACAACTGCTAGACTGAGGATAATTCCAGTAAGCTGTCCTATAACATGCGCAAAATGCTGTAAATTAAGCCTTTTCACCTGCTAAAAAAGCTAGGTTTAGCTGATGTATAGTTTAGTTAACACTTACTAAGCATAATAAACAGCATAACACCTTAACTAAGCCTAACTAAATAATTAATTAATTAACTAATCAAATTAGAAGCTTTTTTCTATTTAAACAGCTAAGCTTATAGCATTAAAAGCTTAATAGACTTAATCAAACTGAGGGTAAGCTGGATTAATAGTTTGTTTAGTCTTATAGCTAATTAGAAGGCCTATATAGGTCTAAATAGGCTTTAAGCTTTAGAAAGCCTTAGAGGCTTAAGCTAGCTAGCTTTATAAGGCCTGGAAAGCTAGAGGCTTAAGTAAGTAGAGTTAAGTAAGGCAAAAAGTTGCACCTACAGCATATTTTAAACCCAGATCCTCTAAAAATAAAAACACACTTTAGACTACTATATTATTTAGATAAATAAGGTTATATAACTAAAACATCTAAATTAAATCAAATATATTAAATCAGATAAGCTTTAGCTGAAAAATTAGTTAAACAGATAAGTCTAACCTCTAAGCTTAACTTATTTAATTAGTATACAGCGCTGATAATAAAGCTGATTATATGCAGCCTCTGCATAAGCTGCACAACATGTTATATAATAGCATAGCTATATTATATAAAGCTGCCAGTCCCAGCATTAATTATAACTCTATAACTACTAAATAGGCTGCCTGCTGCTATAAAGAGAGCGATTATTATCAAACTGCTCTAGTTATATAATAATCTGCCTAAGTTAATAGCCAGCATAATTAAAGAAATCGCCCTGATACTAAAGATAGTACTAATAAAACTAAGAAATTTCACTAATTTCTTAGCTGACTTTTTAGAACTTCTTATAATTAAGGGAAGTAAGGTTAGGTAGACAGGTATGAAAAGTCTAGCTGCGCAGAGAGTCAAATAAACAGACCACTATAAAGCTTAAGAATTAGCAAGAGTGCTGCTAATAATAAGTCCTAAAATAGTGCTAATACCCTAAAGAAGACCACTATTAAGGATACTAATTAAAACTATTCTATAGTCTATTTCTATAAGAAGGAGGGGTCTTATATATAAAACTAATATATCTTAGACATTCTTTATCTGTAGTTATAGAGGAGATAATATTCACAACACTAAAATATATGCTTAAGCTACTAACTCCAGAAATAACATAGTTAATAATGCAGGTATTAATAGTTTGAGCAGTGCTGCAGAGCATAGAGCGAACTAGAGATATAACTACTGAAATGTTATATAGCTATCTAATATTAACTACACTATAAAGCCTCAGAAAAAGCAGAACTACTGCAGAGACACTAAGTTAGAACCTATTAAGAAGTTAAGTTAGCTTATTGTTTTAATTCAATTAGTAGTCAATTAATAGTACCTAATATTAAGCCTAGGTAGCTAGCTTTACAGCACCTCCTAAGTTATTTATAACAGCTTAAACTTATTAATAATCAGCCTTTAACTATAATAAGCTGCAAATTTATGCAACAGCACTGCTCTGAATATATTAACATACTGGAGTAATAACTGCGATCATAGAGTAGAGAAATATGCTAGAAACAACGCCAACAACAGCTAGAGCCCACTGCAGCTTGCCCAAGTCAGCCATTAAATCTTTCTGAAAAGGCCTATATTGCTAGCATTAAGCTCATCACAACTTTTTAAGGCTGTTAGATTAGCATGACTGACTAGAAAGCTGTGCTGTTCTGTAGCGAAGGTGACAAACGCATGGCAGGGGAGGTGTCAACTGTAGTCTTTTTCTCAGATTCCAACGTTTCCTCTCTCAGCCAGCTGATTTAGACAGTACTTTTGTCCACACCTGTTTGCGCTTTAGTTAGTACCATAATAGATAAGTATTAATAGTTAACTTGCAATAGACTGAGCATACACATCATGACATATTTTCCGCCAACTGCGAGACTGTCAAGCCTTGTCTGCCTAACAGCGCCAAAAACACTATCCAGCGCCAGGAACAGCTTTCTAGATATTGCTGAGGCTTTCTTATCAGCCAATTTGTCCCCAGTCCAAGTTCGCAGGTGATGACCACATCATCTGTTGCAAATTAGCTACTGGCTGACTTAACTACAATAGCGCAGCCCTCAAACCTAGGAATAGGCCACCCATCAACGCTAAACCGTGGCTTGACCAGAAACTTTCCATTTAAGACTATAAGATCGACAGTATTCTATAGAATAGCGAAAAATCTGACTGGGACCTCATCTGGCGTTTAATTAACTAATAGGATATTATGAGTGACGAGCCAGAAAGCTAGCTTTAAACCAGGCTCAATTTGAACTAGACTTTTTGCTATTGAGAACAAAGTAATAGAGGGTTACTAACTATATTCTTCAAGTTCGATGGACTTAGTTGACTTCTGTTTGAAAGACTGACAAAGATCAGGATGTGAGTGATTGAGGCTTGAGCGCATAGGCTCCCCTGTCAAAGCTCCAAACAAATGCTGAACCGTGTGCCTGTCCAGCTGTGGCTGAGAATTAGCAGTAAGTCTTGTTGGGTGGCTTTAAGCTCACAGGCAGCTCAGCCTCAAACCTAAGGGGATGTCGTAATGACTGTAAAACCTCCGAATATACGAAACGAATCTTATGGCCCTGACTCTGGATCTCCATGGAAACGTCACACTCTACACTGGGCGTAGCAATTGTAACGGCCGTCAGAACTGGTGTCGAAACACCCGGCCCACCAAAGACACTGGCATGACCCCGCGATTCCAGTCCGATCACATCGCACACGCCATTGAAATTAGCAGCTACGCCATCTGCGGCCTAGCTTCCTACAGCAAAACCCGAGTTTTCCGTCTCAAAGTTTCTCGGGTGATTGTGAATCAGGTTACTCTTGGCTCCAATACTCGCAGCGGCGTTTAGCTGCACTCGCCTAAACTCCCATTGTTTGCGAAGTGATCCATAACAACCCCTATGCTAGAAGATTGAGAAACGGAGGCTTTTCCGCCTTTAAACGTGGGCTTCTTCTCAACCTCGCTCAGCGGCAAGCCTCTTTCGGTTCTCTGCCGTTCAAATTGTAGCAAGCCAACTCAGAAACGCATGGGGCCGGCGCCAGTTCAACGACGAAAAAGCGGCTGCTGGACATGTCGCTTACGTCGAAAAAGGTGCAGTGAAGGAGGTCCTCCTTGTATCAACTGCGTCAACCGACAGGTCTACTGTCACGGCTATGGTCCTAAGCCGGAATGGAAGGACAAGGGCGAGAAGGAACGTCAAGAAGCAATACGCTTGCAGTTGAGGACGCCAAATGCACCACGCCGCCGCATTTCTTCGGCCACCCACAGCAATCCACACGTACAATCAACGCTGGCTGTCACTTCTGCAAGCTCAATGGATTCTGGTTCCCTCATCTCTCCACCTCTGGAGCGCGCACTCAGCACATGCTCCACCGATGTTGAAATCGACCCCTCTCTTGATGTCGACCTAGACCGGATTTTATTCGGCGAGGAGTGGTCAACCTTTGAACATCACGAGGTGAACACACTGCCGGTTGAGTCTGTGTCTCTTCTTACACCTATAACACCGAACTTGAGGTCCTCTTTTGCGACTTGCGAACCACATCTCACCCATCAATCATCCGAGAGGGAGATGGATCTGGTCATGTACTATTTTGATCATGTCCTTTCTCAGGCGCAAGGACTACACCTGAATCAGCCTCGTGGCTGGCTTCTTTCCGCCCTCATGGCGTCGCCCGGCTTCTACTATGCAGCGATCGGTACAAGTGCATATTGTCAACACCGTGACGAACAAAGAGATAGTGGCTTGCGGGCGACGGCTTATCATGACTATCAATGTTATCGAACCCGCTCTTCTCAAATTTTCTCGGAAGGTTCTTGGGGTAAAGTTCCGGGGGAAGCTTTGATTTGCGCAGTACATCTATACCGCCTGGAGGTAAGTCTAACTTCCTGTCTCTCACGCGGGTTACTCTGGCCAACTGACAACCGATAGACACTCTCAGGGGATACCCCGAAAGCTCAGTATTATTTCAAATCCGCGTTGACAGCAATGAGCGGCCTCGAAAGTACTGAGAATTCCCAATCGGCCATGCCTGTGCCACTTCTGTCATCGACCAGCTCGCCACACCCAGTCAGGTCTCACCTCTCTCTCCAAACCAGCAAGGCCATGGCGTACTCACAATGCCTCCTGGCTTGGACTGACATCCTGACCTGCTCAGTTCAGGGAGTGCTGCCTGACAATATGGAACTATACAATAGACTGTTGTCAGACTACAACTTCTGCGCTATGTTTAGAACAGCAACAGGCTGTGCATCATGGGTGCCCAAGGTCATCATGGCCTGCAGCAGTTTAGATGTGTGGAAGAAAGACCAGGAGAGACAAAACGGGTTGAGCATCCGTGCTTTGGTTTCTCGAAGCGACGACATTTCGTCCCTTATCGAACGAGAGCTACACCCAGATGCGAAGCATTCAAATCTTGATGTGCGTGCTGGGGAGCTGACAAGCATATACGGACACGCAGCGTTAGTTTATCTGAATGTGGTCGTTTCTGGGGCTAATCCTCGAGTCTCTGAAATTTCGCACGCTGTTGATCGTGCAATGAAAGCATGGTCATCCGCAGCAGAGCAAACAAAGACAGGATCGCTTCTCTGGCCGTCTTTGGTGGTTGGAAGCCTAGCGGAGGGATCCCAACGGGAGTTGCTTGAAGATCTGTTACAGGAACTGGCCGGTCAAGTAGGGTCTAAGACTACACCGGGAACTCAACATCATATCTACTCTATGCTTCAGACATTCTGGCAGGCGCTGGATAGGGACCATGGCGAGCGTGATTGGAAACCGTTCTTGGATAAGCATGGCATAGACTTAGTCTTGGCGTGAATAAGACTCGCTTTTATGATTCATGGAAATTCAGGTTACTGCATGTGCAGACAGGTTGGATGGAGATAATTTGAAGCAAGAAGCCCAGATGTGGGGGTGTCCCAGAAGTAGGTGTGCGACGTCAATCCATGCATGACCGAGTTATCCTCCTTGCAGAATTAGGGTTCGAGGCGTCATTTGGCGCCTCTAGAATAGTGAAACGACATGGCGCCAGACGTCACTTGTCATGAACACACTGCTTAACTCCCCGAAAAGATCGACGAATCGTGTAGGCGCCGCCAACCCAGCAGGAAGCTAGCGCACATGAAAGGAAAACTCTCAGACACCGGTGGCCAACATGAAGCTTCGCGCCAATATACGCGACTGAGCGGAAAATCAGCAGAAGGACCTGGCATTCCTGTCCCGATTCCTAGCTCCGAAACTTGAGAGATCTTTGCCGGGACCGTTTCATAGAAAAGTCGTCTCGAAGCCTTCTCGAACATCATTTCAGATTCCAACTTCGATCAGTTCATCCAAACACATAACCGACCGAAGTTTACATTCTCCTGGCATCATGAAGCTCTCTTGCGTCACTGTGGTATTGGCTTTTGTCACTGGCTCTTTGGCCCTCCCTAACTTGTCCGTAAGTGGCCACAAACTTGGTCCTAACAATTCAGATATGTCTCAATCTTCTGCGAAAGTAACTGACAGAAGTCAAGGTCAACAAAGTTCTTGTTGAGCGAGACGGGGAGAATAGCCCTGCCACGGACTATGTAATCCCCATCGACAAGCGCGATGAAAGTCCGGCCACGGACTACGTTATTCCCATTGATAAACGGGATGAAAGCCCGGCAACCGACTACGTTATTCCGATCGACAAGAGGGATGATAGTCCAGCAACAGACTATGTCATTCCCATCGACAAGAGAGAAGACCCAACTGATCCCGGCGGCAACAGTCCTGCGACAGACTATGTTATCCCTATCGACAAGTGAAATTTGCAACTTGCACTGGGTATTGAGAATTTGCTGAACCATCTCACTCGTGTTGGTACCTGTCGTCATTTGAAGGAACAGAGAATGGCTCGTTAGATAGAAGGCAACATCGAGAAGGTTAGGTAGTATATCTAAGTCAGTGATTTCTGACTCATTCAGGGCCAGAAGTGACCGTTATCTTTGCTATGCTTAAAGTTACTGTTATAGAACAGCTTCAATAAAAGAGGTAAAGATTATCAAGTTGGCATGTTATGTTCATAGCAAAGAAAGCAGATTGGTCAGCTACCTCCTAAACGACTGGACAGCGCTGCATACCAATCAAACAAGTCAAGCCTAAAGGTCAGGCTTGTCTGTTTAACTAATTTTTCAGCTAAAGCTTATCTGATTTAATATATTTAATTTGATTTAGATATTTTAGTTATATAACCTTACTTATCTAAGTAGTATAATAGTCTAAAGTGTGTTTTTATTTTTAGAAGATTTAGGTTTGAAATATACTGCAAATATAACTTTTTATTCTATTTAGTCTTATTTACTTAAGCCTTTAGCTTTTTAGGCCCTATAGAGCTAGCCAGCCTGGGCCCCTAAAGCCTCTTAAAGCCTGAAGCCTACCTAGACTTATATAAGCCTTCTGATTAGCTATAGAACTAGACAAACTATTAATCCAGCTTGCCTTCAGCTTAATTAAGTCTATCAAGCTTTTAGCGCTGTAGGCTTAGCTGTTTGAATAGAAAAAAGCCTCTAATTTGATTAGTTAATTAATTAATTGTTTGGTTAGGCTTAGTTGGGGTGCTGCACTGCGACTGGATGGATGTGCCTATATCTCTATCAAATAGCTAAAAAGCTCAGTAGCAATAACACAAGAATTTGTTCTATGTGTCCATAACATGCGAGACCGGAACATCTTCTATGAACCCGCCGAATCGAAGAATATCCAACATGGTAGCGTTTCCAGTCGAATCGGGCTGGTGTTTCCCTTCATACTCATATAGTCGTGTATTTGCATCTTCCTGCTGCCATTTCCACCACAGATGATCAATCTGCGCGTGATGCAGGTAAAAGATTGGATCTATAGCTCACATTAGCTGGTTACCAAGGGTGGAGGATCGTTCATCTCACCATTCCCAGCAGCAAAAGCCAAGAAGTCACCGTTCACAGCGCGATAAATGCAATTATGCAGTCGATTCTCCATCTCCCACTCAAACTCCCAGTAACTTAGTGACCTAATAAGTTTTCCAATAGACTCCAGGCCAAACCAGGGGCCAAGAGGACGGCCAGCTGTATCAGTGGTCTTAAAGCCACAAGCTAGACAATGTTCCACGTAGGTGCGGTTGTATCTGATGGGACGTAAATGTGAGAATGGACCATCAGTGACGCAACGACCTCCTCCAACCACAAGAGGACTCTTAGTATCACCGTCGCTGCTGAAGCCTGTCACGTTGTTCCATATTGATGATCCAGTGAGATCCATCCAGTCCATAGTCCAGTCCCAGTATCTGCCGTTAGCGTGTTCAGCACTAGTCCTGAAAAGGACTTGTTCATCAACTTACGGTACTTGTCCTTTGAAACCACAATGTTCTTCCAGCGCAGACTCCCATGCCTTGAGGGCGTACCTATGCCATGGCAAGAATGAAGCAGATCCATAAGCTGAAGTTCAGACAAGTGTCAGATATAGCGAACACAGAGAGAGAGGGGGGCATACATAACGATCCAATTCTTTCATGCAGCAGAGAGAAGTCGTCATAGACTGTTCCGTTAGGACCCCAACGCGCAGGTTCTCAACTCAAACAGTTTACGGCGTCGGTGAAATTCTTCCTCTCGTCAGCCGTGAGGGCGCGCCACTCTCGCCGTATAGCGGGATTGTGACAAGAAGCGACTTGGGGATCGCGAGACCAGCTTGAAATAGTCAGGATAGCTGACATAGACAGTATTCCAGTGAACACAATTGAGCCTGCCCAGAAGATCCAGATCGCAAACTGACAGGTACATCTGAAATACTTTAGCAAATGGAGCGCCTCAACAGAAGTAAGTTGAAGGCTACCGGCTGGATCCCTCATTCAGGTCGTCACTAGAGGCATCATCATGATCTGAAATGAGCTCATAATTATTCCATTCATTGCTGCAGATCTAAGACAACTTCGAAGGCATCGTTCATTGAAAGCGCGTCGCGAAGCATCAGGTGTAGAGACAAGTGATAGGAGCTCAATGGGATGAACGTGTTCCAATACCGCCCAACAGAACCTGTTCTTGGGCATTTGCTCGCTTGTTTCCTCTTGGCGGTCTAGAGGTCAACCCTCCCCTGTCTTGACAAAATTTTCGCAAAAGCTTCTTCGACCGACTCAGGACCAAGGTTGTGGCAAGATTGGTGATATAGGTTGTTTTTAGTCCCGCCAACCCAGTCACCAGCATTTTAGCGGATTGCTTTAGAGGATCAGTGTGTGGTCTGAAACCATTACTAGAAACTATATTTATTGCAAGAGTTGAACTTTAGTCGGACAGTTCCTTAACTCATGCGTGAATTGATATCATAAGCATTAGAAACACGCGTCACTTATGGTTCCTAGAACACTATAGGAAGTTACCTCCAGCGCTGCATACTAATTAAACAAGTCAAGCCTGGAGGTTAGGCTTATCTGTTTGACTAATTTTTCAGCTAAAGCTTATCTGATTTAATATATTTGATTTAATTTAGATATTTTAGTTATATAACCTTACTTATCTAAGTAGTATAGTGGTCTAAAGTGTGTTTTTATTTTTAGAAGATCTAGGTTTGAAATATGCTGCAAATATAACTTTTTACTCTACTTAGCTTTACTTACTTAAGCCCCTAGCTTTCTAGGCCTTATAGAGCTAGCTAGCCTGGGCCCCTAAGGCCCTCTAAAGCTTAGAGCCCACTTAGACCTATATAGGCCTTCTGATTAGCTATAAGACTGAACAAACTATTAATCTGGCTTACCCTCAGCTTGATTAAGTCTATTAAGCTTTTAGCGCTGTAGGCTTGGCTGTTTGAATAGAAAAAAGCCTCTAATTTGATTGGTTGATTGATTGATTGTTTGGTTAGGCTTGGTTGGGGTGCTGCGCTGGTTACCTCAACCCTGGGAGCGTGTGACGACGTTTCAAACAACAGGCTCACGAACGCATTCATAAACTATGCAAGTCTATCGGAGTGCCCTTATTGAAAACCCCTTGCTGCTGATAGTACTTTGGACGACATACCCCTTACTTCTAGTTTTCGGAGGTCTACATATGCTCATGAACGAGGCCTGTCAGTGTTGATCCACTCGTCACTCCAAACCGTGCCGGGACGAGGCGCCACACGGGAACTGCCATTGAACCGGTCGGACACAAAGTCCCTGATCTTTTGAAAGTTTCGGCAAGTGTGTGGCCTGTCGGAGTTTATGTAGTTGTCTTCAACTCCAATGTAGAAGATGGACGGAATTGGCGTCAAGTCCGAGTTGCAGAGTATGATTTGCCTGAGGTGCTCGATGCAGTGGTCTCGGTGTTTGGTGCCGTGGATTGGGTTTTTGTTCGGATATATTTCCGGGTAGAACGCCCGACGGATATGATCCTGTTGTTTGTCAGTTGGTTCCGATCACGGCGCTCTCTTGACTTCACTCACCAGACAGTGAACAGTATGCATAACCTCTAAGCTGCTCAGAAAAAGTGGTAAGCCGAGGGGTTCCGTGTCATAGGAAAAACTTACGCTGCGATATATCCGCCCTCTCTGGGAGCCCAGTACTTCTCATAACCCGGCCCCCACGCTTTTTTGGCTTCGTCTTCAGTAAGGAGGAAGAATCGGCCTAGCGATAGAGTCAATAAGCACGAGGATTATACCGCGGAAACCAGAAACCTCTGTGCAAGTGTTGACTTACCCCAGTGAAGTTGTTCCCAGTTGTGATCAATATCTTTCGTTGGTTCACCAACATACTTGGTGCGTGGCGTCCCATCTTCCCGCTCAGGCACATACTCGAACCCGTCGTCCAGGAATGCAGGGCTCGCCTCAAACCACTTCTCCTCTAGTTCGATTAGATGCTTTGGTGCGTCTTTCTGTGTTATTATAACGAGTTGCTCATGACGAGAGAGAGATAATTACCGAGCTCAGTATGGAAGCCTCTCTCGAACGATCCGAAACGGTTGGAAGCTCGTAATCGAAGGCCAAGCCACGCTGAAAGAGCGGCGAATAACAGCGTACTCGTGAACCATACTCCGACTGCCAAGCGGAGTCGGTTCTCTCTTCGTCTAGCTGCTTGTGCAGATGCATGATGAAAAAGCTGGGTGGCATTGCCTTCCATCTGGTCGGCACTCATTTTGGTGTCCGTGAAAGTCGACATTGCGGCGTTGAGGCATCAAGCAAGATGACGATGCTTCTGTGATTGTGGCAAGCGCATTTGTCCACGGACAAGCACTGGAAAATGGTGTGTGTATACGCACATGGTTAAACCTTGTGCGTAGCGACTCGGCTGATGGGTGGCATTGTCAGTGTCAATGTCAGAACCAGCGCCACGGCGCCAAATGCGACAACGTCGTTCGAATTTCCCACTGCAGGCTAACTATTACCTAGCAATCGTTGTATCGCAAGATCTTTCAAGTCAACACAGCTTCACATAGCCATTTGCGAAGCGTCCATGATATTCGAGATGCGTATCTTAATGCGAGTTTTTCTGCTTTCTTGGCTGCTGGCTGTAGTTTTGGCGACACCAATGCCGGTTGACGCACACCTCGACAAGGTCGGTGGCTAATGTTGTGTGGAATCTCGTTAGTATTGCTCACCCTGTATTGATAGGGAATCTTGCCCACGAAGCAACAGGAGAGTGCTGTAAGTTAAGCAGTTGGTTCTGAAGCTAGACGAATGCTGACGTGAATAGTGTAAGTAGCAGTCATGCTTATGAACGCTTGAGTGATGGAACGATTCTTCCTGCTAACTGTCTCACTCAAGAGTAAGTATATATGACGATGAACGATTGAGGATGGAACGTAATCTTATACTGGGCGCTGTAGTACGTTGGAGGACTTACACGAGTTTGACTGAGTGAAAAAATGGGAGTGAAAAGTGCATGAATAGTTTGGTTCGCTCAGTGTCAGGAAAGCCACGTCGAAGGGTTCACACCGGATGAGTTTTCAGAATATGAACAAAATATTCTTCTGCTGTATCATACCAAGCTTAACAGGGAACTTGAAGATCTTTCTTTTAAACACCTCTGTTCATGATAGTCCAGTCCTGAATTTTATCAAATTTTCTGCATTTACGCCACAGATTGAAATCGCTCTTTGACCCCGAAGCGCGCGATGGATCCTTCTCAAACACCACAGGAGTGACGTCCGCAGTGCACATGAGAGACTTTCTGATCGTCTCTATGCAATGGTCGATGTGCCCTCGAACGAGTTCTTCAGGGGCACGAAAAGCGGTAACGTTGCTGTAGTCGTAATCGTTGCGGTAAGTGTACTGACGCACGAGATTCTTGAGTATATCATCAGCTCTGGCTTGTTTCGTAGTGACGAAGAGGGCCTTGCTTACTAGGCAGTGAAGCTGGTGGAAAACATTGAGAAAACCCTTGACGCCTCCCCCCAATTCTTGAGGAACATGCTCATACTTCTCCGCTGGTGCTTTGTTAAGGGCCGCCAGCTGGTCTTCGGGGAAGTGAATCGGATGGACTTGATGCGGTCAGCTGTGTCAAACTGCAAGGGTTATGTAGTCAATCTTGCACACACACCTCTCCAGAGACGAATCCAGGCTTCCTCCACCTCACGCGTTGGTTTTCCACGGTATGGTGAGGGCTGCATCAAGTGATTCTGCTCTGTGTATTCAACAAACTCCATATCACCAGAGTCGATGTATGGCGCTAAAGATAACTCATCAATCGCGGTCTTTAGGGTATAGAACTTTGTTGTTCGTTGTCAGACTCACAATAGGGCGACAGCTGTCTAGCGCATTGCAGGTCATCGGGTTTCTTGCCGATGATGAGTCGAGTGCATAAGACAACAATAATGAGGCTTTGGCACACCACTGCAAGCACTATAGGATCGCGGAGTCTTCGCGTCCAAGCCCAATACCGCGTTCTTGGAGCGATCGAGCTGTCGTCGCCGACTTCATCGGCCTCGATGTCCTTGATAGTCTCGTATGTAACGAACCCTTTCGCAAGCAGCGACTTTGGCCACATTGTTGCTAATGGTTTAGTCTACCTGTCTTAGGTGTTTAGCTACGGAATTAGGCCTGGCGAATTCCTCCAACTCAGACTGTACAGAATGCTGAATTTGGAGATTACAGCAGGCTCAGCGGCGGACCAGCGCCACATTAGCGCCATCCAGCCCTGGGAAGCGCCTGTGGCGAGGATTTTGGCGCGTTGGCGCGTACGACGAGCAAACGCGCCAATTCTCGTAGACCTGAGTACGCTCTCAGTGTCAACTGAGTCAATGATTCAGGCTGCGCAGGGGATGAAACTGAAGTCAAGGAAGTCAGTTCTCAGTCTCCAGCGCTCCATTTGGTAGCTGATGTTTGGCGCAGTGTCTGGTGTACCGCATCACCAATTACTCTCGACTTTCCAAGCCCTGTGTCCGTCATCGTGCTGCACATCACTGGCCGTCGATTGTGACATGTCAAGCTATGTCGAGGTCTTCTGGCTCCATCCTCTAATCTTTGATCGTGATGGCTGAGACGGCAGTGAGTCGGCAGTGAGCCCCTGTCATCGAGCAGAGCGTTCCAGGGCTCGCTGCAGCCAAGCATCCTGATCTGCTCATCAAGATGCCCTTTGGCCGCGGAGCCGAGTGTTCCACCTGTAAATACCACTTGATTGGGCACCGAGACGAGGGGTCTCGGAGAAGGCACTCAGCTGGCAAGGCTGTGTTCCTTTGCTGCCCCAATTTTAAAATGCTGTTGCCTTGAGATGTCCATCTTTAACGATTGGTGCGATTATGAGATGTGAGGCCCAGCTATCAAAGTTGGCGGATATTTCAGGTCTCGAGTTTAATTGCAAGCATTTCTCTTGAATCACCGGAGTTCACATGGCCAGTTCACTTTGGTCAATAAGCTTTGGAACTCGGATCCCTTCGGTATGACCTCCCCGCGAGAACCACTAATTCCGTCGCCCATCTCACTTCGGACTGAGCACCGATCGGATCCGTACAGCCGGAGCCATTTCTTGGAACATACCAACGATGACTCGAGTCCGCTCATTGGCATCGGCGACGCGACCGGAAGCCACACTCAGTCTTACGCGCCGGCTATACCGCTGACTCCTGTCGGACCCGATATCTCGGCAACGCACCGTCAAATCGATGAGCCTACACCAGGCACTAGGCAAGACAGCCCCAAACCGCGAAATAGCCTACGCATTTCTGTCCAGCTTCTGGGATCCGACGCCGGTGTCAAGAACTCTGACGAGTCCAACATCAAGACTGGCCTGTCCAAGTCTCAGACCAACGTCTTCTTCGCATCCAAGCCAGCGTGGGGCTCGGCAGTTCTGGCATGGCTGCCCGAAATAATCTGGTGCCTCGTCAGTATCGGCTCGGTGGTTGCCTTGGTCGTTGTCCTGAGCGTGTTCGACGACAAGCAGCTACCCCAATGGCCGCTGGGATTGACGCTGAACACACTCGTCGCTTTTCTCGCCACCCTCGCTCGAGCCGCATTCGTAATTCCGGTTTCTGAGAGTCTCTCGCAGTTGAAGTGGGTTTGGTTCCGCCGTCCACGGGAATTGAAGGACTTTCAAGACTTTGATGCGGCAAGCCGAGGGGTCTGGGGCAGCCTGCTGCTGTTGAAGACGACGAGGGGCTGGTGAGTTTTCCATGGCTACGACATGAGAATTCGCCAATCTAATAAAAGAGCCAGGTCTCCGAGCTTTATATCAGCCCTTGTTCTGGTGTCCGCGATTCTCACGTCAACGCTTACCCAGTCCGCTGTGACCTATCCTGTCCGGATGGCACCCATCAACGGCCCCGAGCAAGCAACAGTATCGCGGTCGACGTATTACTTTTACAACAGCGCAGGAACTCATAACAACCGTAAGTTAGACCTGATAGTCGATTCTAATTTCTACTTGGGGTCGATGACTGACAAATGATGCGCAGTCATATATCGCCAGTCTGTAGACCAGCACCTTTTCGAAGGTCTCAGCTACGACTACGCCAAGACATATTCTCTCAACAAAGCTCGCTGTCCGACCAGTGATTGCAAGTGGCAGACATACAGTTCGTTGAGTGTCTGCACCAGATACTGGAATGTAACGGACTCTTTGAACATTACCTCCCAGAGAGTGAATACCGCCGCACCCATTCCAGTCTTCGCGTCACTGGAAAATGGCCCTCGTGCAAATCTGACCCAGCCGCATTTTGGCCTCGTCAGCTTGACAGGTGTGGCAGACACAATCTCTGCGCTATCGGAACCTTCTTACAACCCCGAGTTGTCCATCTACAACATGACAGTCATCTACTCCTTGAGAAAGGGCACAACTGACATCGACATGTTGGGTGCGACGGAAGTCGAGATGTACTTCTGCGTCAAAACCTTTAACCTGTCATTCACGGAGAATATCGAAGAGCGGAAACTCATCCAGACCACGACGGATTTTGAGACAGGCAATTACACCTTGCCTGACGGCCGCGGGCCATTCCCACTCTCTGCCCTCCGAGATCCATTGGACCGAGAGACAAAGTTTCCCTTGGGGCCAACGGGTGTGATTACCCAGAGCCTCGTAAACGCTCTCAACGGAACATACATCGACCTGGCGTCAGAATCCAGTACTTTAGGGCTCGCACCAGCTCGGTATCTAACCGCTTTGCAGTCCCAGATACAACCGAACGTGTCAAATGCGATGCACGTGGAGAGGGCAATCGAGAATGTCACTGACAACGTGGCGACGTCTATGTCAAACAAGTAAGTACAAAATGGTGGCTGGTGTCAGAGTATCCGGAATACTCATCAGATCTGAATCAACAGGATTGCTCAAGATTCGACAAATGTGACTGGCCAAGTCCTCGCCGGTGAGACGTTCGTCCAGGTACGATGGCCGTGGATCGCGTTCATATCCGCACAAATCGCGCTTTCCGCAGCCGTTCTCGTGTTTACTATTGTTCAAACGCAACTGTCCGGCGTCGGGGTCGTGAAGAGCTCGACTCTGCCCACTTTGGTTGCCATTGACACGGAAAGCAAGGGCACCCTGGAGAGCGAACTGGTTAGACGCAACAGTGTTGGAGAGGTCGGAGATGCCAAGATGAAGTCTGAGCTTGCGTGGAGGCTTGGTCTGGCGGAAAGAGGGTGGCGGCTGAAGACATGATCACAATCCACCTGTTATCTGAGAATACACATGGATACGTGTGCTTGTAATTTTATATCTTGATGATAGTTATGTAATAGACTCTCAGACCAAAAAGCCCATGACGTCTGTAAATCCGGATTTGTTCGAAGTCGTAGCCCTCACGACTCTTTCGTCGACGTGAGAGGAACGCAGTCATGAAACAGCAAAGGGTACGTCAGCGCCTTGTGCTGCTCCACCTGGTCGGTCAACGTTTGCGCAACAAGCGTGATACAATGCTTCGTATGCCAGAACTGATGACACCTGGCATCCATCCAACCGATCCCGTGCTCGATGGCATACTCAACCTTGCGCCAGCAGTACAAGCAGTGTAGATCATGTGCCCGCGGGTACGTCGTGTAGACGGCGGAGAAGTTCCCTCCCTGTAGTTGCGACACCTCGCTCGGCGGCACCTTTTGCGTGAGATTGGTATCGGTGAACCACTCCCACTCGAGGTATATATCTCCCGTGATATCATGGAACTGGTCCACGATCTCGCTCCAGGCGCAGGCCGTCGGTACCCAGGCGCCCAACTGCTGCTCAAAGATACAGCCTCGTTTGCGAGCTTCGGCGGCAGTGCGGCCGCACTCGGGCTCATGGGGGATCTGCTTCGGCCGATCGTGCGCCTCGTCGTGGTGTGGTTTCTTGTGGGGGTGATTGATGTGGTGGGTGTCCTTGGAGGGGTATTCGTGGTGCTTGGTCGGTGATGGCATGAAAATGAAGACGATGACAAAGGTACAGATGATGCCGAGGGCCAGCCAAGCTATGATTCTGACGTTTGGGAGGAAAAGTGATTTGGAGCTGGGTGGCTCTGAGTTTTCACTGGGTCGCTTCTTTCTCAAACGGTGAGATGGCTGGATAGGCGGCCGCCTGGATGGTAGTTGTTGCTCCTCATCTTTGAATGGGCTGCCCGTGTCGGCCTCTGGTTGGTCTTGGGTTGGCAGAGGTGTATACTGTGATTTGGTGAAGTATTTGAAGATTGCGAGCTTCTCCATCTTGGCGAGTCCGAGTAACTCTGGTGAGCCTTGGTAGCTAGCTAGAGATCAATTGATGACAAGGTGCTTTTGTTCACTGGAGAGCTATATCTTGCGGTGTTTACGATGCAGGGGGGGAGTGATTAGTGAGCTGTCTCACAGGACAGATGAGCTGCTGGGTCCTGAGGTTGGTGTCAAAGGCAAAAGCATCAGCTTTGCCGAGTCAAGCTCGAGTTGCGCCAAAGTCCCCGAGTAATTGATTTTCTAAGAGAGTTTGGCGCCCGCGCCTAGCGGAGCTATCATTTGTTCGAGAGTTGAGTATGCTTTTCCTCCGCAGCTCGTCCTGGATCAAAATGTCGTCTGATGTTCTGGGACCTGGCTGTTAGTCTTGTCGGCAAGGAGATCCAGGGTTGCGGGCCACTTGGAACAACACCCAGCTTCGATAATCCTGCCTGGGCCAGTTCCGTCGGCCAGCACTGGCGCCAGCGCCTAATACTTGTTAGTCTCCTTGTTCTGCTGGCAACAGAATCTGGTATGTTTTGTTCTGTTATCGATGACTTCGACTATCTCCATCTCTCTATTCTCTCTGATACCTGTGGTACACCAAAATGAACAACAAGGAAGATTCGCGATCTTCAACAGAGACGTCCTCCATGGACGAGGAGAAGCACATCCTGCTGGAGTCTTCAGAAACCCGGGAGCAGACGACGTTCCGGCCCAAGCACAGGCCCTTCATAGCAACACGAGTCGCGATTGTGCTTCTTGTACTGTCCAATATTGCTTTCGTGGCTGCTCTGGGCTTGGTACTGCGGTCACAGTCGAGTTCCAGCCTGCCGCCATGGATGCCACCCGAGAGAACGGCCAAGAAGCTGTTCGTGTACCAGAGCGTGTTTGGGGGAGAGCCAAGCGAAAAGTCGGAGGAGATGTGGACCAAACTGATTCCGAGTATGCCGTTCTCTCCGTTAGTTGGCGCCGCTTGGTGTATGAGTTGCTGACCACGCGGCTCGGTGATAGTGGGCAAGGGCTGGATCAACGTGACAGCCGATACGGATGAGCTTCCATATTACCCGGGCATGGATCGGTCTCTTCCCAAGCAAAAGGCACTCGTCGCAGTGTTTCATCAGCTTCATTGCCTTGTAAGCGCAAAATCTCACACTGATGTCGACGGTTGCTGATGTTCATATCTACCAGTACATGACAAGATCCGGATACTTCGCCGCGCGAGATGGCAAGTTGAGCACGGTAAACACTACGCATCTCTCCCACTGCTGGGACTATCTGCGGCAATCAATCATGTGTTCAGGAGACACTACTTTGGAATGGTTACCACCTAACGGGGTTGGGAGTACGGGATGGGGATACCAGCACACGTGCAGGGACTACGAGGCGTTAAACATCTACGCCGAACAGCACAGAAGCGGCGATAAGAAGATCATTCATGAATAGAAAATGCTTCCAAAGACTGTAACCAAAAAATGATCAGAATCCCAGACATGTGGCGAGCAATATCTGGCCAAGATCACTTATTTCATAACAAGTACCGAAGGGAAACGATCGGGTTATCAACCATTCCATTATCCGCCATCTAGGCCACTCAACTTCCCTCCCGCATACCACCCCACCGGCACCCGCTGTTAGTGCCACGCTGTGACCGTCACATCAACACTAACACCACCAATTCTACCCCCACGACCAGAACTATCGCCCGCGATGGCCTCACAGCCAGCCGCGGGCCCCTCCTCCCCCTACCTCCCTACTGCCACGACCGAGTGGCCTCACGCCCCCGGCTATTAGGCCTTTGGGAAGGGGGAAGGGTTGCCTTTGGATAGATGGTTCGTTTTTTCACGACAACCTTTCGCTGCTGGCTAGATCAACCGTCTACATCGCTGTCGTCTTGACGGCGATGCAAGTCGGCCTGGCCACCGATACTCTCCAAAACAATGAGACCTTTTGGGGGGCGGGGGGCCGGGGAGTAAAATACCACATTGACCCCGTACGGGTAACTCTACTTGTCATTACCGAAGCTTTTGCTTTGTGCTCCATTTAGCTACCCGCACGCAACATTAGGTTCAACCCCAGAGCCATGTGATCATTGGTGGCTCAACGGTATCTCAGACAATGGTATCGGCATTTTCAATGTGCGAGCGGCCGCTCACCGCCAGTGCAATAGACCCTGAATATGTGGCCCTGCCCTTCCTGACTTGCTATCCAGTGAGAGAAGTGCGCACGGGGCTTGCAGGGCGGTACCGATTCCGAGGTGGACGAGATTTGACGATACGGGACTGTATGTCTTAATATCATGGCTGCAGTGCCGACTCAGCCGCAATGCCTTAGCAGTAGCATAGACTCAAGCCGGGTTGCTGGCTTCTGGTCATGTGGTACGGGCGGATCTGCGCAACGAACTGTCGCACAAAGCACAAGCTTCATTTGCGATACGTCGGTTGCCATTACCCCTGTTCTGAGAACCCGCTTACCCCTGTAAACTAGGTTAGCCTAATACAGAAATATACCCCCGAACCGGCTAACCCGAGGCCTGCTCACGGGGGTTCAGCGGATTCTGAGTAGAACGAGAGTCTACGCTATGAAGCCAGGCTGGCCAGTATACAGCAGCCTGCAGGGACGACTAGCTCAAATTAATTTCTAACTGCTTTAGGTCACTACACTCATACTCTCTTCAGTACTTAACTAAACACTATATTACAATTATATATACACAGATAAGAACATACTTATACTTAATTAATCTAACTTTTTTTTTAAATTGTACACTTTATCTAACCTATATAACTTAAATCTTAATTAATTATATTATTTTTGAAATATTTCTTTTTATATAGTATTTCTTATTATAGGGGAGATTAAGTGCTTAAATAGTAGTTTATACTACTTTAAAGCTTAATTTTAACTAATATCTTTCTATTTAATATATAGTATAAATTTTATATTAATTTTAATTCTAAATATAATTAACTTTATAGATATAAGTTATTTAGTATAAATTCTTTTTTTTTAATTTCTAATTTTCTTAAATTAATAAAGTTCTTTTTATTTATATTTTATTAAAGCTAACTATAAAACCTTTTATCTTTTTAATTTTTATAAACTTTATATCTATTTAAACTATTATAACTTTTTATAGTTATATTATAACTAAAAAGAATAAATATAAAGTTAATATTTAAGCTATAAAGAAAGCATTAGTATTTTCTCTAATAATTAATATTTTTTTATTATATATAGTTATATATTATAAAGTTGATAAGTATAAATTTAAAGTTCTAATATATATTTATATTTCTCTCTTTAAATGCTTTATAACTTAACTATCTTTTGTTTTAGTAATAAAATATTAATTATATAAAGAAATAACTTAAGTAATCTTTAAGCAGTTTATTATAAATAAGTAATATTTTAATTAAATATAAAAAGTAATTCTTATTAATAATAAAAACTTTATATATATTACTTACTACTTTAATAAAGTATATATAGCTATATCTCTTAGTAAATTCTTATATAATACTATAATACTTATTAAGAAAAATATTTGCTTTTTATTATTTATTTGCTTTAATTCTATTAACTTATTAATACTTAATTAAGTTTTATTTAAAAAAGTTTAAACTTATAAGCAAATTAAAATATCTATTTTAATAACACTTAAAATAAAGTAATAAAAGATTAAACTAATAAATAAATCTATACTAAAAGATAAGAAATAACTAAAGCAAAAAGCTCAGTTTAAGCTTTAAAATAAAGTTAAGCTAGCTATTAAAGTTAAATAATAACTAACTATCTCCATTTAATCTTAAATAGATATTATTTAGAAGCTTTTAGTAAAAGCACTTATTAGAATACTTTTATAAATAATTATAAAAGAAGTTTCTTATAAATAATCTTTTTTAGACTTCACTTATTCTAATTAACAAAATAATACTTCAGTTAAACCTTACTTAGAAGAAATTATTAAAGTAAAAAAAAATTAAATTAAAGATAGTTTTAAATAAAGGTATAATAATATATAAAGAAATAAATAGAATAATATAAATAGAAAAACTGGAAATCAGAAAAAAATTCTTTTTATATAGAGATATAATATTTCAAACTTCTCTTTTTACTTTAATTTTCTTCTCTTTTATTAAGTTTACTCTCTATTTCTTCTAATATTAAATTATTAATATTAATACCTTTTAATAGTAAATACTCTTTAAGTTATTATATTTCACTATTTAGTATATTAAGAAGTATAAGTTTAAATAAGCTTTAATAGAAGTAATATTATTATAACTTCTTTTATAAAAAGAAATACTACTTAAGTTAGAGAAACTTTATTATATTATTCCTTAAATACTTATTATGAAGAAGATTAGATATTATATATAAGATATCTTAATAAAGTATAATTATACTTAGATATAAATAAGTATTTAAATTGATTTAGTTATTATTATGCACTAGGATAGGATTTCTCTAAGATTTCCTTGAGGTAGACAGCATGAGGATTTCCCTGAGATTTCCCTAGGAAATCTTTAGTAAATAGCTAGATACTTTCTTAGAGATTTCTCTAGAGATTTCCTAGCAATTTCCCTAAGAAATATTTAAAGTATTTCCCTTTAGACTTTATATAGAAATCCCTTAGAAGGGATATCATAATATTATATCTTTTTACTTATATTTATGCATAATAATTAGTAGTATAACTAATTTCTAGCTAATAGAGCAGTAATACTAGTTAGACTAATAAGAAGATAAGCTGATAAGGTATTAACTTTTTCTGATCTTATTAAGATAAGTAATAAACTAATAACTCTACTGAGAATGTATTGCAACTGCTATGTGTATAGACTTAAGGTAATTATAAGAGTTTTTATAGGATCTTAAGAAGCTGTTTATACCTTTAGACCTCTTTAAAGCTTTAAAGTTTCTATATAGTTATTAGATTTATTATGATAAACTTTATACTTTTATTATATTAGAATTCTCTGTTAATCAGCTTCTCTAAGTTATTAAATTTATATTTAAAGCAAAAAGAAACTAATATTTTATAACAGATAAATCTTTTAAAAGCATTAAGTAATATATCTTATACTTTAGTTAGTTTAAAAAGAGAGTTTTTATTTAGCTAGATATAGAAAATATATATTAAACTGTTATTTTTAATTATTTTAAAAAGAGATTACTGCTTTAGCAATATAACAATATAGATTAAGCTGGTAGCAGTAAAGCTTTAGTTAAGCTGTTTATAAACTTATCTCTAGTTTAAGAAAGCTAAAGTGCTAAAGAATAAATTATATTAATTTCAGTAGAAGTGCTAGAGACCTTAACAGTTTAAAGAGAAGTATATACTGCTATAGAAAGTCTAGGAGTATAAAAGGTAGCTGAGATATTTTATTTCTTAATAAATAGACTTCTACTAGAGAATTTATATTTAGTTACTATGCTGCCTCTAGGTAATAGGTTTCACTCTGACTAGCTAGCTAAAATGTTATATAAAACTGAAGAAACTAACTAAAATTATCTAATAATCTACTATATATGCTACTTAAGATTTCTAAGTAGATTAATATAGAATAAATAATAGGAATCTAGCTGGGCTTTCTCTAGGAAGCTAAAGAAAATATTATAGAAGAAGCTGCTAAAGTTAGAGCTATTTAGTAGTAATAGCAGTAATAGAGGTATAGGAGCTGAGAATATCTATAGAAGCTATATCTGTTTTTAAGTAGAAGAAATTAGATAGTTTAAATTAATATCTAAATATAATAACTTTAAATATAGTTGACTAGATAGTATTAAAACTATTTAGATAACTATTAAGTAGTTTATTAATTTATTTAAATAGTATGCTTTTTAGTTTCTATAATATATATTTGTAGTTACTATTAATCTGTATTTCTGCTTGTTTAGCATAACTTAAGATTAGTTTGCTAGAGATTTATTTCTAAAGTAGTAAGTATAGTTATAAAGCTTTTAGAACAGGCTGAACTTATAGGTAATATAGTTGCTTAAATATTTCTATATGCTATATGCTATAGTATATACTTACTTAAACTGTATATAATATACTTTAGAAGATATTAGAAATAATAAAAACTTTTAGTATTTTGCAGCTAAAGTTAGCTGATTGGTTTATATTTATAACTACTTAAAGTCCTAGATATTTAAACTAATTTATAACTATATTAACTTTAATTTGATTGCTAATAGATTATAGCTAATTAGTTTAAAAGACTGCAATTTATAGCTTTAGAAATTTATAAACTGTTAGGAAGACTAGTAGAGGAATATTACTTAAAGTAGATAGAAATTACTAGTAAAACTAATTAAGAATTCTGTAGCTTTAATATCTACTGAGAAATTATAGTATTTTTATAATAGAGTTTAAGATCTATTTAGTTTAGTTTGTATTAAGAAGGAATTAGCTAATTAAACTAGCAACTTAGTTTTCTAATCTAGAGAAACCTAAGAGAATAACTGCAAAAAGCCTTATAACTGCTTTTAGAATAATTTTAACTATCTCTAGAATAAATCTAATTAGTTAAACTTTTAAAGAAGGCTAATATATTAGTATAAAAAGAATAATACTAATATAACCTAAGATATATACATTTAGAATTGTAATAGAACTATTAATACTGCAGTTATAAAGGAAATAGAGGAAAATAGATATTATATAGTATATATATATTATTCTAATCCTCTAGCTGATTTTGAAGATATTATTTTAAATAATAACGCTTCTAATAAAGAGGAAATTAAGCTAGAGGAAGAAGTAAATTTTATTAATAATAATTTAATAGAAAATAACTATTAGTATATTTCTAAATATAATAATACTTATTTTCTGTTTAGTTGCTGCTATAACTGTTTTTATCTTATAGATAAGAAAATATAGTAGCAATATAATTACTGTTTAACCTACTAGAATATAATTACTATTACCTTAAAATAATAACTTCTAGAAAATAAGCTATAAAATACTTAAAACCCTTATAATATACTATATAACACTATATATATAAAGATGAATATTAACTTAAGCTTAAATAGTCCTCAAATAGAAATATATATAAATACTAGTACTTCATAATATATTATCTAAAAAGATATCTTTCTCAAAATCTCTAAATATATTATTAATAGAAGTAAGAAAAAGAAGCTCTTTAGTATAAGATAAGTTAAAACACTTAGTTAAGCTACTTTTAACTTATATATTTGAGGAATATAATATAAAACTTTAGCAGCTGTTATTTTCTACTTAAAAGGATAAGTTATTAAATATCTAGATGCTAGCATACTGATCAGCTAAAAATTTAATATTTATAATAGGTTAGACATTTTAAACTTATAAGGAATAATCTATATAAATATATATAATAACCTTAAGATTCCTATAATTATTTTTACTAAATATTTACTAAGAAACTATATTACTTAAGCAGTAAGCAATATAATAATTCTGCTTCACTTAAGAGCATTAATCCTTATTTTTACAGTAAGAGGTTTAAAACAGAAGTGCTTTTATTTTAACTTAAATATAGCAGCATAATTAATATAGTAATAGGTTAAAACTTTTTAATTTTTATTATTAATTACTTATTAGAAATAATAAGAATTTAGAGAAACTAGCAACTAAGAAACCTTTAACTAATAGAAGGAGATATTATTATATTAACAGCAGCATTCTTAGATTTTAAACTAAAGGACATTATTAACTATATTTCTGAAAATTCTCTAAATAATTTCTTAGAGATTTCTCTAATAAATAACTTTCTAACTAGAGATAAAGATATCTTTAAAAACTACTTTAATAAAAACGAGAAGATTAGTATTAAATAGAATAAGAAATATAAAGAAAAGTATATACCTAAAGAAGTAACTGTTTTTAACTGTAATAATGCTTTTATTATATATATAAACTGTATTATTGCTGATTTCTCTTCTATTTAAAAGCTTATAGAACTTATTAAGGTTACTTCTGAAGAGAAAATAACTATTTTCTTTATACTTAATTATTATAAATATAAGATCAGCTAATATTTAGTTCTTATTAGTATAAAAAACTAAAAGTTTATTAATAAGAAGATAGATAAGATGCATAAATAAAAGTAAGCTAAATAAGTTAAATTCTTTATGCTATTTAGCACTCCTATCTTTATAGTATAGAGAACAGTTAACAGAAAACAAAAGAGATAAATAGTAGAAGAGGGCAAAGTTCTTAGAATTTTTAGAATTTTTAACACTTTTGACTTAGAGGCAAGAAATCAAATAGGCGTTTTTATAGGCGTTAAGTGTTATCATAAGAGGAAATAGCTTATATAAGTAGATAGAAGCTTAGTCAGCCTATAACAAAAAAAGACTAAGCAGATAAGCAAAAAATATATTTATTTCTATACTTTTTTTGTTCCTTTTAATAACTTTAGTAATTAATTCTTTAAGACAGCTTATAAGATTTTTCAACCTAACTTATAGCAAAAGTCTATTAAATTCTACTTTTTAATAATTAAATAAAAATAGGTGTTTTTAGGCTTCTCTAGCTTTAGTTAAGCTTGCTTTTTATCTTTTTTATTATCTTTATTAATCTTTATTATACCTCTTAGATTATTTAAAACTAAAATAAAGCAGAATACTATAGAAATAATACTATTAAACTTCTTTTCAGCAGTTTATTTTCTCTTAAAGGATTATATAACTAAAAGGATAAAAAAGATAGAAATTATAAATAAAGCATAATTTAGTAAAGCTTATATTTATATATTTATCTGTATATTTCTTTTAGAAATAAAAGAATTAATATATAAGTGCTTAGGAATTTTTTAAGAGATTTTTACTTAAAGTGAAGTGTTTAGTATATTTAATAAGTTTTCTCTCTTACCTTATTATAAAATTAGTAACTAGTATAAGAAGGTAAGCTAAACTGCTATAAAAGATCTCTTTTATAGTTATTCTGTACTACTCTATTTAACTAGAGCAAAAAAAAGCTTAAAAGAAGAAGTAATTTAAATAATATTATATTAAAAGAAATTTAGCTAATACTTTTCTTAACTTCTGGTTTTTTAAAGTAAAAAGTAGCAGCTTAAGTATTTAGAATTAAAGATTAACTAAGTCTATAAAAGTCTAAAAACCTTTAAGAAAAAGAGTGTTCAGTAAAGCAGAAGAGAGTAAGTAAGGTTCTATAAGAGTTTAGTTAATCCTCTTTATTAGCTTATTATCTGCTTATTTAAAATCATTATATACTATATTGCTAATTAGCTGCTATAATAATAATCTAAAGATAACTAAAATAACTTAAACTAATTCTCTTTTACTTTTAAAAGCTAAAGTTATAAAAGTAACTAAATTTATTTTGCCCTTTTTATAAACCTTAAAAAGGATGAAACTAATTAATCTATTTTAAGAAACTTCTCTTTAATTAAACTTATTAAAAAGTTCTTAATAATATATTAACTAATAAGGAGAAATATTAAGAAAAACTTAAAAACTTAAAATTTAAGTTATACTTATATATAAAAACATTAAATATTAGTTTTCTCAAATTAAAAGCTGTTATAAGTATAAAAGTATAAAAAGCTAAAGAGGAAAAACATTATAACTATATTAACTTTTTAAAAAAAAAAGAGAGAAATATTTTTTAAGCCTAACTAAAGGCGTTTTTCCCTTCTAAAAATAATTCTATACTAATTTTAAAAAAAGAAAGATATATATATCTCTTTTATTTTTCTTCCTCTATACTTTTTTAAATAGTAAATAAACAGCTAGTTTAAAGCATATTTCTTAAGATCTATAGTTAACAGTATAGTTTAACTATAGATTTAATTAAATCTTAAGCTTAACTTATAAAAGAGAAGTATTATAAAGTGAAATTATAAAAAATATTGCTAATAACAGCTAGTCTCTCTCTGCAAGAAAAAGAGAAATAAGCTTAAGATATAAAATAACCTTACTATCAGAATAACAGAAAAGAGAAAAGATAATAAATATAGATATATCTTTTAAATAAGAGAGATAAATAAAAATAGAAATAATAGCTAAAGCCTCTCTTTTCTTTTTTATCTCTTCTCTCACCTTCTATTATTCTTTTAGACCTATATTATAAGAATTCTTTTATTGCTCCTTCTGTTAATAAATTATCAGCTTTTCTTAAGTTTTATATAATCTTTTCACTCTAGCTTTCTTTAGAAGGTTTTTTCCTTACTTCTTTTTCTATTAATTTACTTATTATTTCTTCAGAATAATATTATTAAACTTTAAAGCTTTGAAAACTTTAACTCCAGCTTAAGATAAATAATTTAAACTAAAAATAACAGATAATAAAGCTAATTTAGTTATTAGTAATACTTTAATAAGTTCTTTTATAGGTTTTTCTTTTTACTAACTTCAATAAGAGAAACCCTCTTTAATTTCTAACTTAAACTAAAGTTCTAAAGTAATTGCAAAAGCTAAAATCTTTAAAGTAATAGCTTCTAAAGGTAGCACCTCTAGTATAAATAAAACGCTTAGAAAGGATTTTTTAAAAGAAAAGGTAATATAAAGCTGTTTAGATTTTATTAAATCTTAATAAAACGTCTTTAGATTATATAGCTTAAAACTCTAAAGATTTAAAATACTATAGCTAAATATAGCTAGAGTATCTTTCTTTATAAAAAATAATATTTTAGACTTTATTAAAAGCTATAAAGCTGTAATAAAAGCAGTAAGTATTACTAATGTTTTTAAAGTATTAAGTAACTCTTTTTATATAGATATATCTTTCTAAGCTAATAACTAAGCTTAACTTATTAATAAGATTTAGCTATAGGCAAAAGAATACTTAATTTAGCAATATAAAGCTATAAATAAAAATTGCTAAGATCTTTTAGATAATTAAATTAGCTAAATTATTTCTTTAATACTAATAATTAATAATTTAAACTATAAAGCAGCAATATAGTTCTTATAAAAAATTAATAATATTTAAACTAAAGCTGTAAAATATAATCTTAATATTATAACCAGCCTTTAAATTATCTAAATAACTATATTAAAATTTAATTAGTTAGCTTTAGATAGAACAGCTTTACTTATAGAAACTAATATCTATAAGCTATTTAAAAAAAAAGACTTTAATAAGTTTAAAATTAACTTAATAAATTAGCTTAGCTTTAAAGCTATTTAGAAATAAACCTTTTAGATTGCTATTTCTATTTATACTCTATTTACTGCACTTCTAAAAGCTCTAAGAGGAGAGGCTTTCCCTCTTCTATAAGCTAAGAGAAGTAAAGCTAAGTCTAATTAAAGTGTTAAAAATCTTTAAAACTAACTTTTAAACTAATAGCTTTCTAATTTAGTAAAGATAATAGATAACTAAAAAATCTCTACTATAAGAATTATATATTTCTCTCTAGCTGTAGAAAATCACTAATTAACTTCAGTTTATTTAGTTAAAGTTAATAAAGAAAATATTAAGCTTTTCTCTTATAAACTATATAATTAGTGCTAGTATATAGGCTGTATAAACTATAACTTTAAAAAGAGCTATTATCTTCAAAAGATAGCTAATAAGAGAAGTAGCTTAATTTAATACTTTTAAAAGCGCTATTCCTATAAACTTTAAAATAATAAGTTTTTTATCTTTTAGATAATTATTACCTTATTAAAATAAAAAAGCAAGCTTAACTGAGAAGCTATTATTACTTATTTTAAAAATTAGAATAGTTATAAAGCTATAAAAGCTTAAGCTACTAAAATCTTTAAATAGAGTATTAACTACCTTTAGTCTACACTTATTAGAGTTCTATAAAACTGAAATAACTATAACTTAATTAAAGTTTTTTATAGATTTATAAAAGAAAAAAGTGTTATATTAAATAATAAGATATTTAGTTAGGCTTCTATTTTTTAAATTTTAGCTGTTAGCAAGCTAAAATATAAAGATTATATCTATATATCTTAACTATATAATCTAACTTAACTAGATAATATAACTAAAAAAGATTCACTTAATTTCACAGCATTTAGGCTTATAATAACTTAGTTAAAAATATATTAAATTAACTTATTTCTATAGAAAAAGATAAAGCTATTAGATCTTAGAAAAGTTAAGAAAAAGCTTCTAAAGTCTCCTTTTAAGAAAGTCTATTTCACTATATAAAACATTAAAAACACTTTAATAATTCTAAAAAGACCTTTTTCTTCTTAAATTTGCTTTAAAAGTTAACTAAACTTATTAGAAAAAGAGGTTGCAGAAGAAGATATCTTTTATAACTAAAATAAGCAAAAAGAAAACTTAGATATTAAAATAAGAGAAGAAATCTTTTCTAAATAAATCTCTGCTTCTATTAATACCTTAGAACTAAAAGGAGCAAGTAAAACAGAAAGAAAAGCAATATCTAGCAAAGTTATTAAGATTCCTCTTTTAAAACTAATTTTAAAGCTATCTCTTTTAAAAGATAACTTCTAGCTAGCTATATTTCTTAACAGTAAGAACTAAAAGTCTATTAAAAATAAAGAATTAATTAATAAACTTATCTTATATAAACTATATAGCTTAGTCAGTCTACTAGTTAAAAAGGTTTATAAAGTCTAATCTAAATATAGAGAGAAGTTTATTAGAAAGATATATATATTTATAAATAATTTAAAAGAAGTTATTTATATATCTATTCTTACTAACTTTATAGATTTCACTAAAACTTTAAAAGAAAAAGCTTAACAAACTAACTAAGTTTTTAAATATAATAAAGTTATTTAAACTTAAAACTATCTAAAAGCCTTTTCAGTTAAAGCTATTATTTCTATAGCTATTAACTAGATAGCTTTAATAATTATTATACTATAATTAGTTCTAAAAATTGCAATTAGAAGCAAACACTTTAATAACTACTCACCTATATAGGGCATTATTAACACTAGCATAAAGTTTAGTTTTATAAGCTATTAATATATCTTAAACTATAATATTCTAATTTCTATAACTACTTTAATAATAAAAATAATAGCTAAAAGTAACTTAAAGCTGCACTTTATTAAAGCATATTATATATCTATTTAGGTTAATAATTATAAGATTATAATAATTATAATAGTTATTAACTTTAAAACTGTTAATTATAACTTACTCTTTAGCCTTCTATTTGCTATTTCTGCTAAGCTTATTTTTAAGTACTTAAAATGCTTTATTACAGCTATAATAAAAATAAAAGACTGCAGAAGTAATAAAGTTAAAAAGATTAATATCTCAATTAGCTTTATATAATTAGATTCTTTGCATTAAATTTAGTAATATTTCTCTAAATAGGAAAACTATATAAAAAATATCTATAATGCTTCTAAAGCTGCTAAAAAGCAGCTTAAGACTAATTAAAACCTTAGCAATATATATAATAAGGTTTAAGCTTGCTATATTAATACTACTATAGACTATAAAAAAGAACACCTTTTTGCTTAAAAAGAGAAGAAATTTAATCTTTTTAATTAAAAAGAAGCTACTTTTAAAACTAATTAATATTTTACTTTAATCTCACTTTTAGCAACACTTAATATTTTAAAAACTATTATTAAAACAGTAATTACTCTAATTATAAAAACTATTTAAGCCTACTTTCTAAAGAGTACTAAAAGTTAACACTATCTTCTTAATATTTTAAAAAGTTAAGCGCTCTATAAGTTAGCAAAAAGAGATTTTAAGCCTAACTAAAGCTTTATTAATATCTATATAATATATAAACATAAAGATAAAAAAATCTATTTAGTTAATAATTTACCTTCAGATAGATCTATTTCTAATAAGCAGAAAGACTAGAAAAAGATTTTAATCTAAGAAATAGAGAGCTATTATTAACTTTCTAACTCCTCTTTTGTAAGCTATATATATCTATAATTTATATAGTTTAACTAAAGCATTTATTTTATTTTTAAAAGGTTTCTAAAGCTTAAAGTTGCTTAGCTATATCTTTTGCTAAGAGAGATTAAAATGCTTAAATATATCTTTATAAACTAAAAAAAAAGCACTTATATAAGATTTCATAAAATATAGTTATATTAATCTTTATATAGCCTTATTATAGAAGATTAAAACTATTCTATATATTGCCTAGCAAGAGAAGGGAATTTCTATTTTTAAGGCCTTATAGAGCAAAGTTATTAATATATTTAGATTATAAGTTATATATAGAGTTCTCAAAAAATCCTATAAGTTATATAGAAACTTTTAGTTTCTTATTACTAAGAAAAACAGTAATATAAAGCTAATTAATTTATATATAAAGCTTAATAAAATTAGTATTAGAAATATTTTTATTCTTCTAAAAGCTAATAAATTCTTAAAAAACTTTACTAACTATAAGATTATAAGCCTTTTAAACTTATTTTCTAAATATAACTAAGTTTTACTTAATAAATTAAGCTGAAATCTAACTATATTTATTATACTTTTAAAGCTATTTAGAATATATACTCTACTTTAAAAGGCAATAAATTTAGTTACTTAATTTATAAAAGTTATAATAAGAATTCTTTATAACTTTATTTTAAATATTTATTAACTTTTCTTTAATAATATCTTTATTAGAAGGCCTAGAATAATATATAATAATAACTAAATAATTAAGCTTCTAGAAGTATATCTATATATTTTTAAGCACTTTATAAATCTAAATATAGTTTTTTAAAATCTTAAGCTTACTAGTGCTATAATTTCTCTTAAAAAATCTTAGATTTGCTAGCTTGCTGTCAGCCTCCTTAGTTATTTAGTAAGCAGTAAGAGATATAAGTTTAACTAAAATAAAGTAATTAAGGTTTTTAAATAAGAGAAGTATAATAATATTACTGCTGTTAAAAGCCTTCTTAATATTATTAAGTTCTATTAAGCATAAATTAAAGATTATAGTATTATCTCTATTCTACTAATAAAGCTCTTTTAAAAAAAAGTAGCCTTTAGATAAAAGCTGAAATAATAAATAGCTATAAAATCTCTTAAGCTTTATCTAGTTAGCTTTCTACTACTTCACCTAATTAATTATAAAAAAAAAGCTAATAAAATCTACTTATTAACTGATATAAGCATTAAGAAGTAGAAAGCTATACTTAAGCAATACTATTAAAACAAAAGATATATTGCTAAGTATAAAAGTAGGATTTAAATATATATAGCTTTTAACTATAATATAAAAAAGCTTAAGCTTTAGTTAGTTTTATTTACTTTTAAAAAGCTTTAGAACTACCTTTATAGCATATAATTCATTTTTAAAACTAATATAAAAGTTCTTATAAACTAAATTAATAGTACTACTTCTAACTTACTTAAAGCAATTCTAACTTAATAGATTATATAGATTAAGATATTTAACTTTAATATTTGCTATATGCTAAGCATAAAGAATAAAGCTGCAGATAGTCTTTTATAAAAACCAGCAAAAGAATCTAATATTTATAAAGCTAAATAAAAAGAAAACTTAAATAAAATAATTAATAATTCTATCTATACACTTAAAGCTAAAGAAAACCTTTAACTAAAAGCAGAAGACTTATTAAGCTTTAAATAGGCTTAGTTTTAACACTTAAGATAAATTGCTAAATACTTAGCTTTATTATTATACTTTAGATCTATTTCTTAGATTAACTTTAAGAAATTTAAATTATATACTATAAGGTATATACTTTGAAATAGTTTTCTCTTTTAAAAAGAAATAAAGTTAAACCTTATGCTAAAGTGAGTAGTTAATAATAAAAAAGAGCAGAAGAAGTTAATCTAATATATATATATTAAAGAAGACTACTAAAGCTGTAACATAATATATATTAAACTTTAAAAATAATATATCTAAGAGAATATATATTAAATAATAAGCAATAAGATTAAAAGCTGCTTACTTTATACTTAAGTCTAACTAAAGCGATTTAAAAACCCTCACACTTTTTCTACACCTCTAGAGATCTTATTTTAATATATCTATATTAATATTTAAAAGATTAGCAATTACTCTTTAGCTAAAGCTTATAATATACTTATTAGATATATAGAAGTTTATTAGCTTCTTAAAAATATTAATTTAAAGATAATAACTAAGTTTATTTAAGAAGATATTATCTGCTGTTATAAGATTTATAAACTTCTTACTATTAATAGAGGCTTAAAAAACAAGAGGTTTATTAAAAAACTTAATTAAATCTATAAAGAATAACATCTTATTACTTTAGTATATAATTTAAAGGCTAATAAACTTATAAAAAAGAGCTATTAACTTCTTATCTATATCTTTATAACTTAATTAGACTTTAATAAAAAGAATTAGACTTTAGTTCTTTATATAGCTTTATTTGCTAATTAAATATCTATTAGATCTTTTATAAAATATTCCCCTTTTTACTTTATCTATAGATATAACTTTATCACTTTAATTAAAATAAAAAATATCACTTAGTAAGTTTTAAACTAATTAAAGGTTATTAACACTGAAATTAAGTTTCTCTGCTATATATAGATATTTAAATAACTTAATTCAAATTAGTATATTGCCTTTAAATATATAGCAAAATAATATCACTAAGTTACTAAAAACTATAATTAGAGAAATAAATATAAGATATAATATAAGTAATTATAAGTTAGTAATATTATTTTTATATATAATATAAAGCTATCTATTAATAAAAGTTCTTTTAGTAAGTTTAGTATATAATAGCTAGATCTCTTTTAAATTTAATAAATATCTTCTTAAACTTTATTTTATTTACTTAAAACACTTATTAGACTTCTAATTAAGTAAATAATAGCTAGTAACTACTTAAAAGAATTTATAATAAATAAGAATAGCTATCTAAATAATATCTTTAAAATAGAAGTTTAACTAAACTTTAAAAAAGCCTTTAGTAAAGTCTTCTCTGCAATAAATCAACTAGATCTTAATATGCTCAGCTTAATAGAAATTCTAAACCTTAATAAAATATCTATATTAGAAGAAGCAGAAATTAATAATATTAATATTATAAAAATGCAAATTAAGCAACTATAAAAATAAAATAAAACTTTATAAACTGAAATTAATATTTAGTAGAAAAAGAATAAAATAGTAGTAAGCATCTTTATTAAAAGCAAAAAGTTTAACAGCTAGTATAAAAATATAGAGAAGCTAAAAGACAGCTAAATTATAAAATTTATTAATTTCTATCTATTTTTAGCAAGCAAATTAGCATTTCACTTATTTATATTTAGTTACTTTTATATTATAATTTATATTAACTATATATTTATATTACTTCTTTTGCCTTTAATATATATTTTTATAAAAAAAAGGGGGATATATAATAATAAAAACTAATTAAAACCCTAAAAAACTAAAAAATGCTAAAAAACTTAAAAGAAACTAATATTAACTCTAAAAAATTTAAATCTAAGCTAGTTTAAATACTTCACTAAAAGCTGCTATTACTAAAAACTACACTATATTCTTATTATATATATAAAGCCTCTTTTTCTACCTTTAAGTAGCTTATCTATCTAATTATAATTTAAATTATCACTAAAAGCCTAATAAGCAGAATATCTCTATTTTTATTAAATTTAAACTTCTTATTTAAGTTATCTATTTAATTAAAAAACTCTTTATAATCTTTTTTAATCTTCTCACTTAAAAGAAAATCTAACTAGCTGTTAAAAAAAAACCTAACTTTTTTATTATCTTTATAAAATATATTATTAAAAATATTCTTTTATAAAATACTCTTCTTAATATATCTAACCTACTTTATTTCTTCTTTATTATAATTAGCTTTATATAACTATAATAAGCCTTTCTTATAATAAATATAATTAAAATAAGCTTCCTCTTACTTAGTTTAATAAAAAATATACTTTTAAAATAGTAAAGCTATTATAACTATCTAACTACTTTCAGCAACTTTAAAAGATATTTTAGCTTATTACTTAAAGCATCTATTATAAAAATAAAAGTTATAATTACTATATATATATATTAATAAAGTTTTAACTACTTCTAATCTATTTAACTTCTAATATAACTACTTCTAAAGACTAAAATAGCCTTTAGCAATATAAACCTTATATATAAAAAACAGCTAGCTAGAAAATGCTTTTTACTTTTTAGTTAGAGCTGTATATATAGTAGAAAGCTTCAGAAGCAACTCTTAGAACTATTTTGCTATAGCTTTAATATAATCTTAGATATTAAGTCTATCTATAAATTTAAGTTTATATTAAATTAAGCTAATAAAACCTTTAACTGAAGTTTATAAGAGAAACAGAAAAGCTTATAAATAAGTTAATAATTAACTTAGTTAAAGCTAAAATTAATTTATTATAACTGAAGCAGTTATAATAGTTTAATATAAGTGAAACTTATTATTCTTATTTAGCTTATTAATAGCAGCAGTAGAAATAAGAGAAAAAGAGAAAAGCTTATATAGAGCATTTTAAATAATAATATAAGAATAACTAAAGTTAATTTTAATATTTATAACTATATATATTATATAACTTAAAAAGGTTTAACTATTATTATAAGAGGTTAATTAGGCTAAAAAATATAAAAGTTAATATATTAAGAAGAAAAAGAGAAGTTATAGCTAGATAAAAGAAATACACCTTTTTATATCTAATTAGAAAGGTAATTAATACTAAAAACAGCAGTTATAACAACCTAAAAGCTTATTCACTATAGCAATCTATTAATAAGATAAAAAACAATTTAAAAAGCTTTTCACTTTAAATCTAAAGTTAATTAAATTAAAAAAAAATATATTTATTTAAATTTAAACAGTAAGAGCAAAGTAAATATATTAAATGCTACTATCTATAAAAAGAAGTATTTAACCTTAAAGTAACTTATAAATAGATTATAAAAAACCTTTAACTCTTCTATAACTACTATATTAACTTTTCTCTTAAAGATATATCACTATAAGCTTAACTAAGCATTTAGTAACTGCATTTAACTTAAGTCACTTCTATATTATTAAATTTTATTAGTTACCCTTTCTTCTTCTATTTATAACTTTTAGTATTTAATTTCACTTTTAAAAAATTATTAAATGCTTTTAATAACTATATTAATCTCACTTTTAAAAAACTACTTTATATAACTAATTAGCTCTTTTCTCACTTAAAAGCTATATTTTTAGAAAAAATATTAACTGCTAGCATTAAATTCACCTTTCTTATATCTATAAAAAGAAGCACTTTAACTTATTAACCTTTTACTAAATATCTTTATATATCTATATATAATAACTGCTCTATCTTAATAACTACTTTTATATTTAACTTCAACATTTTAATTAAACCTAACTATTACTAGAATAACTTAAAAATTATATTTCTAATTCTTTTATTTATTTCTACTAACTCTTAATAAAAATTATTATTATAATTAGTAACTTTTTATTCACTTATTACACTTTTACTTTTTTAATTCTTTTTTTCTTTTTAAAAACATTTTATTACTATAAGTTTTAAAAAATTATAATATAAAACTATTTAATCTATTTCATAACTATCTATATATCTATTTCCCTTCTTTAGCAATTAAAAATAACAAAATATCTACTACTTCTTCTCTTCTTTCCAGCCCCCTTTACTCTCTTATTCTCTATAAAATTTAAAAGAGCATTTAAGATATAAATAATATCAAAAAGATCTATAAAAACCTTCTAATTTATATCTACTGCTTTTATAAAGATTAGTTAGTTAAATATAAAATAACTAAATAAATTAAAAATATATTTAAACCTTTAAAAAGTAAAAACTTTTTTATTTTAAATTAGTATCTTAATATAAATATTCCTAGCATAATTAATATATTAATTAAAGAAAGCTAATATATCTTTCTTATTCATTTTAAAAATAGTTTTCTTAAGATTATATTTAATATAATTAAGCCTATTAAAGCCTTAATCAACCTATAAAAGCTTATAAACACCTTAAAGCTTAAAGTTACTAGAAACTACTTTATATTTAAATAGATATATAGAAGTAAAAATGCTATAAATATAATACTAATTAAGTAATAAAGCAATAAATTTACTAAAGCTAGTAATAATTACTAATAGCATAAATAAAGTTAAAAACCCTAAAAAAGATATCTTTTTAACTTCTATAACCTTTTAGGTTGCTTTTAAAGAAAAAAACCCCTTAAAGCTAAATATATTAAATCAGCCTATAAGCTTACTATTAGAGATATTAATAAGGAAAGCTATTTAAAGATCTATATAATATCTACTTCTTAAACTAAAAATAGCAATATAAAAGCTAGCAAAAAGAAAGAGAAGTTTTTAAAAAATAGAACTTTATTATCTTTATTAGAACTTATAAGAGTAATAATTAGTTTTTAATTATAATTATTAACTAGAGAAGTAGCTTATATCTCTACTTGAACTTTATTTAAAACCTTAAGTTTATTGCTACTACCTCTAGTGCTTTTCAAACTAAATTCTAAAAAATAGTGAGACTTATTAGAAACTAATATAAAATCTATAAAGCGTTAGTAGAAATATAAAATATTATTAATTATACTACTTTTATTATTTTAAACTTCTAACTTAAATTATTAAATAATATCTAAAAGTATAGCTTCTATTATATTAATTTCACTTATTATATATTTTATAAAGAGAACTACAGCTTAGAAATAACTTAGTTAAAATATATATTAGATAATAAAATTGCAATAAATAACTATTATAAGCTTCTTTTTAATTATTAGGTCTAGCTTATTATTAATAAGTTTAGCCTTAAGAGAGGTAATAATATTAAGAGACTTTAAGTTAAGCTTAATTAAACCTTTAACAAATAAGTTAATACTATAAAAACTATAGCTAGAAATAGCAAAAGCTAAAGATTTACTAATACTAACTTAGTAGAAAGAGTTAAAAGACTATATCTAGCTTATTCTAATTAGTTTTTAGTTTCTTAAGATTTAGTAATAATTACTAAAAAAAACCTAATTGCTCTTCTTAAAACTTATAATTTAAATAACCTCATAAGATATAAAAACCTTAATCTTTTAACTTATGCAGATAATACTAAAAGAGCAGATTATCCTTTTGAACAGATAAAAAAAGAGCTTAATTAGCAGGTTAAAATAGAAAACCTTTAAAGAGTAATATATTAAGCTAAAGCTGAGAGATAAGAAGAAAGGCTTAACTTGCCTAAAAACGTTAACAGACTAAACAACTATATTTTAAACTAATTTCTTTTTATATAAAATAACCTAATTAAAGATGTTGCTTAGCATATAAAGCTTTAAGATCTTTATTTACTTCTAATTATACTAAAAAGATACTTTCTACTTAGTATACAGCATACTAAAGAGCTATAAGAAGAAGATAATAATATTGCTTATATAAAGCGAGAAATAGCTGCAAACTTAAAGTAAAGTAAAGATATTAGCTTAAGAGCTTTAAAGACTAAATATAATATTAAATATATAAAGTAAGGCTGATTAAGTTTTTCTCTCTTTAGTATGCAAAAGATTTAAAAGATATATAGAAAAAAGTAGAGTTTTTAGAATTTTTAGAATTTTTAACACTTTTAACTTAGAGATAAGAAATTAGATAGGTGTTTTTATAGGTGTTAGATATTATTATAAGAGGAAATAGTTTATATAAGTAAATAGAAGCTTAATCAGCTTATAACAAAAAAAGACTAAACAGATAAGCAAAAAACATATTTATTTTTATACTTTTTTTATTCCTCTTAATAACTTTAGTAATTAATTCTTTAAAACAGCTTATAGAATTTTTCAACTTAACTTATAGCAAAAGTTTATTAAATTCCACCCTTTAGTAATTAAATAAAAATAGGTGTTTTTAAGCTTCTCTAGCTTTAGTTAAGCCTGCTTTTCATCTTTTTTATTATTCTTATTAATCTTTATTATGCCTCTTAGATTATTTAAAACTAAGATAGAGTAGAATACTATAGAAATAATACTATTAAACTTCTTTTTAGCAGCCTATTTTCTCTTAAGAGATTATATAACTAGAGGGATAAAAAAAATAAAAGTTATAAATAAAGTATAACTTAGTTAAGCTTATATTTATATATTTATCTATATATCTCTTTTAGAAGTAAAGGAATTAATATATAAATGCTTAGGAATTTTTCAGGAGATCTTTGCCTGAAGTGGAGTGCTTAGTATATCTAATGAGTTTTCTCCCTTGCTCTATTGTAATATCTATCTATTTTATGTTTATATATAGAAATAGATGCCTAGCATTATTAAATTTAATGCTATAGCTATATTTTTAACTTTATTAGTTATACTATTATTTATAGGGTTAATAAGAAGGTATTTAAGCAAAAGTCTAATTATCTTATTAATACTAGTAGAATATAAGAGGATTTAGCCTATTAGAGGACTAAGAGACCTATCAGCAAGCTTTAGAATATTATTAAATATATTAGATTATTACTATAACGCTTAGAGGCCTTTTTATCTATTAGTAATAAGGCTGATAATAATAAGTAAGCTTTTACTCTATAAAAGAAGTTATTATAAAAGCTAAATCTAATATTAAGCAATACTACTTAATAAAACTTAATATATAATATAATCTGCTACACCTTATTTAAATGCAGCTAGATCACTAGTTATATATATTACTTTATAAGCCTTAAGAATAAAGATAATTATATCTCTAATAAAGATATTTTAACTAATAAGAATTAGTAAGTTTTTGCTAAGTTAAATAAAATATTTAAGCCTTTCTATTTGCAAACTAAATAATATAAAAGCTAAAGTAAAGGTGATAAATATAGTTAACTTTAGAAGATCTTAGCAAGCCTTAAGTATTTTTTAGATTAACTTAAAGATTAGCATAAGCTTTATAATATTTCTACTGCAGAAGAAATTAACTTTATAGCTATATAAGTATTTTAAAATCTCTTATTATAGCAATCTTAATTAATAAAGGCATTATATCGATCTAGCTAAATGTTAATTTTATAAACCTTATTAATTAATAATATTTCTACTTATTTGCAGTTTAAATATATTGTTATATTGCTATACTTCTTTTAGATTACTAACTTTAACTCTTATATATTTATATATTTATTAATTATTAACAGCTAGTAAATACTTAATAACTACTATAAAAAGCTTAAAAAGTCTCCCCTTTATACTACTGCTATAATATTACACTCTAATAGAGGTTTATAATAGCTTAAAAAGCATTAAAATACTTAAGAGACTTATAAGTAGCTTTATACTGCTAAAGAAAGTCTTTAAGAGTACTAAAAGCAATAGTATACTAAAATAGCTGCCTATACTAACAAACCAACCTATCTAAAGCCTCTATAAATATTATTTATATTAATTATAATACTTCTAAAGCTTAAAAACTTTAATTATAATTAATAGTTAAATAGCAGCTTTTATAATATTATTATTAATAAGATTAATAAATTAAAGAAATATTTTAACTTTATAATTATTTAGTTTATTAATAATTTTATTTAATAATAGATTTTATATTAACAAACCTTTCTAATACTTAGTAAATTTATTTTTAATATCTTTACTATTCTAATAATAATAACTAACTGCAAAAAAGCATTTAGCTTTATTAAACTAATATTAATATTATAAAAGCTATTAATAAAGCTATTACTATTTAAAAAAATATAATACCTCTAGAACTAGGTTTAAAGTAGCAGTATTACTATTAGTAAGTATTACTTTAAGCAAAAAGGTTAATAGAGAGCAAAATAATATCAAAACACTAAATAGGTATATTTCTAGCATATTGAGACATTATGAAAGCTTCACTAACTTCCTGAATAAGTAATATTAGTCAAATTAAATTAAATCTGTCAAATCAAGCAAGCTTTTAGTAATAATCCAGTCAAACAGTCAAGCCTAAAGGTCAGGCTTGACTTGTTTGATTGGTATGCAGCGCTGAATAGATCAAACCACTTTACATCTGAAGGCACCTGTCTAACAGACACTAACATCCCCTCTGTCTCACAAACATAAATAACTAAGCATCTCTCACCTTCCAATCTGCCTACTTCCTAACATCCCATCTGCAACAACCGCCTTCATAATTGCCTGCAATGCATCCTACTCAATTCCTAGTAGCTACTCTGCTGCCTTTTATGTATTCAGCTCGGAAGCCTCTACTTGTGTATCACCCCACTAACTACTGATAGGGCTAACGCGGCTTCCCACGGGTCATGCTACTGCAACGCCGACATTAATGCCCAATGCCAACGCGACGCTTGTAGCGCCTATGGCAACGGTTATAAATTCGTCAATCTCCCTTCTGGATACACCATCTATAACGCAGGAACAACGTGGGACGATAAAGCAAAAGTAAGCTAGACCTGCTCCCCTTCTATGTTATACGTCCAACTGACGCTATGGTTCAATCTAGAGATGCAAAACAGAACTTGTCGGTGGCCAATACTTTGATGGCATTGATGGAGACAAATGGTTGCAGCAGTGCCAGACATCCTGCAACACTGGCTCCAAATGCGATTAGTCTTTGCATCCAATAGCCATTGACCCAGACAGAGTCTCTGTGAAAACTCAAAGGCCATAGAAGGTTTCCCAGGACTTAGATATGCTGTCTTGATCATTTTCTCTGTTGGCTGCAGATTCATTGCTCCTGAGTTCCCTTGATAAAGACGGCTTTTCTATGTCTAAACGTCTCAATCAGACTGAGCATCTTTTCTAGCCTTGTCACTCGTGTTCTTAGAGAAGTCCCGAAAGTGCTTTAAGTCTCATTACTGATAGCTGAAGAAGTGCCGTGAGCCATAATACTGTCCATCACCAGATCTATGGCTGTCTTCGCCTTTAAATCAGGGTCTATTTCCACAACTGTCCCGCTTGAAAATCGTACCAGCTTGCGAAGGTGGTCGACATGGTCATGTGAGTGATCTTGAGCCTCTGGTTGTTGGAGCCGGATGTCACCGCCAGATTAACTCGTCAGTTACTTCCTATGTGGCCTTGGCGGACAGAAGCGACCACACTGAAGGTGAAGACATTATTTCTTAAAGGCCCTGTTAATAAGTGACATGACAATCAGCAACACAAACGGACTTGGTAGCCGATCAGGAAAGAGAAATGGTTGAGATGGCGAAAGCGTTGATTCCTTTACTTGAGATTTCTGCCAACGAGAACGAGCTGAGGCTATCAGTAGCTTTTGAAGCAGTTGTCATCTTTTGCCGTCCAATGATGCGTAAGATTCATGGATAATTTGGAAGGGTCTCAGTGTTGAAGCTTATGCCAAGCATCATGTCCCTCTGTTGCGTCTGTACTCGACAGATTCGGCCTCAGCAATCCTTCAACCCCAGCCTGCCCGACGCATATGACCGAATGCTTCACATCTGTTTCAAAATAACGTGACTGTATCTTTCGCACTCATAGCATAGCGTAAGACTACAGCTCCATCATAGCAGCAGAGGCCAATGTTGTCCGCACATTCCTGTCGAGGCACCCGTTATGAATGACTTCACTTTCGCTTTGGGCAGCATGTCGTCCTACAGGAATTGAGCCTCTAGTATTCCTAAGTCTTCGTGCTAAGATCTTATCTGCTTGTTTGCGGACAGTCTCCTAGCGGCTATGACGGTCCTGGGACTGATTGGGTATGAGATCATTAAGCTTCGCGGGACGTTGTCCAGAAATCCCTGTAGCATTGCCAGTACCATATGTGTTTCTAGCAGATTCACAGCTATGCGATCCCAACGCTGGAATACTTCCCAATGATGCGAGCACCACAAGTGAGCGAGAGCTCGGACACAGCATTAGCAGGTATGTGTTTAGTCTAGGTTGGTGGGAGGAGGTTGGGAATAAGAGTAAAAGCACAAGTGAGAGTCTCCATAACAAGGAGCGTGGCCAGCTGGGTGTAGGAGACGGACCGGAAGTCACCAGGCGCAGGCAATTTAGCGCAGGCGTTCGCCAAGCAGATACACTAGGTTTTTCTGGGAAAGACAAGGGGTAGAAAAGGGGTAGCAGAGGCTATTGCAACTCATGCATGGAAGGCTTGTATCCGAAGATTCGCTGTTCGCACAAATGGACTGGTGGAAGTAGCTCGAGAGTTCAACGACGCCGTAGAGACCGACCCCCTTCTGGGCGCCCTGGAATTGGACGCGGAGGGTGCGGTTGATGGCTGGACGAGACAGATACGCAGGGATGACTTCGACACCGAGGTCCGGATGATCCAGTTGTGACATGCAAAGAATAGAAAGAGTTGAAACAATGCAACAGGATGCCGGCGAAAGTGGCGCGACAGAGTGCAAACACCGTGGTTAGACGGCTTCGGGGAGGCGTGGAGAAGGCCGACAAACGGCTTCGGTGTGGCGGGGAGACGGCCAACAGACGGCCTCGGGAAGATATGGGGTCGGGGGGAGACGGCGCTGCGGCGCCGGGCAGGCTATTTAGATCCCGCAGCCGAGCATGTCTGAAGTTCTAAATGAACACGCTCAGTGTAACCTCTCTCAGAATTTCAACCAAGGTATAAAATCTGTTCCGAACCCGGGGAGACCCATTGTCTGATGTCGGGGAGAACTGGCCTCTGAATAGTTTTGCTAACAATATTTCCGCTAACACGTCACGGTCTCAAGACGGCGGATCCTGGATAAGCACACTATCGCCCGAGAAAGTCGCACCGAAGAGCGTTCACTATGGCTGCGAACAACCTGGCCTCGTTTAAGGAATACCTAAAGGCATACAGTGCCGCCGAATACGACAAAGTCGCGTCCTACTACCATGAAGACGTGTCGATTCTACTACCGGACAAGCAATTCTTCAGCGGGCGAGTCAACTTCCTGGAACACTTACGATGCACGCATGCCCTTTTTACAGAGACTTTGAGCATCCGAACGATTATACTGCAGGCGGACAGATCGTTTGTCGTTATGGATGCATTCTTCGAGGGAAAGCAGGACACACCGCCTGAGGCCGTCGGCGGCAAGTCGTTCAAGAAGGGTGAGATGGCCCAGTTTGTTGTTTGGGCATTGTACCAGTGGTCGGAGGGCAAGATACAGAACATTGAGTGCATCATGCGTGACGTCACGTTCTTTGAGCCCGGTAGCACGACTGTTACTGCCTTGGTGGAGCAGAGTCAACGCATCGCAGATGAAGGAGTGGCTCTTTAGGAGGTGGAAGCGGGTGTCACAACGCGCTATGCCAGGATGACAAGGACGCGGGCGAGATCCCACATTAGGGCCCGGGCGGCCCCGTCACCTGGTGCTGCGGGGAAGCCGGGAGGAACTTGGCCATGGAGGCCAAGGCGGCTTCGGTAGTTTATTTCCAAGTCAAGCAGGTGGGTAGCCGAGACGCAGAAACGCGGCCTACAAAAACCCGGGGGAAATGCAGCAAAGGTATCTTGTCGATGAAAGTGTTCGATGAGAAAGATAGCATGGTACTTGCAATCCGCACCTACGCCCGGGGAAAGTCGGATCAACTTCAACGAGAACCGTTCACGATAGAGTGATAAGTTGATACTTTATCTCATCATATACTTCAACGATGCTGTCATGACTGCTGCTCAGCTCATTGTCGGCCACCTATTCGTATTCTTGGTCTCAGGCATTACATGTGTTCTCTGCCGCCCTGACGACGTTTCTCTAAGTAAGTTTGCCTGAGGACAATGTGCGTGAAGTGGCTTGATTAATCTAGCTACGAGCGCCGGGCGCGCCTGGCTACAAAGTGGTGTGGCCGATCCCTTACGTAAAGGTGGGATTCGGGCTGGGATTCGGGCCTTGGGCCTGGGCCTGGCTGACTACCGTCTCGCACCCCCCTTTCGGCTGACACTTCCCTAGCGCCCCTGTGAAGCTATTCCTATCCTAAAGCAGTAATCTAAATCGTTATATAACTGTATAGTTTGTTTCTATCTTTTTGTTTTATTCCTTTTATGCTATATCATCTTTATTATCTTATATTGCCTCTTAAAACACTTCTAATCTTCTTACTTTTCTTATATACTTAATTACTATATAAAACTCTCACTAAACTTAAAACAACTTTGATATAAACTTAAGCTATATAGTGTAGTAGTTTAGCTACCTTTAGATTATATAGACTTAGATTAAAAGAGCTAGCAACTTAACTTTAAGGTTTTAGGTTTAAATCAGGCTTATAGCAATTAAGTCTAGTTGCCTCTTAATACTAATAAATTAATATTAGGATTATATCTTTATAGTTAAGCTTAATACCTCAAAATAAGTAGAGTTTATAGGTTTTTATAAGAGTTAGTTTTAAGATGTTTATTTTATATTAGTATAAACTTAATTAATTAAAATAATTATTAGAAGATGCTGTAATATTTAGTTCTCTTTTTGCTTTTATTTTAACTTATACTTTTAATATTTAATTGAATTTAGTAAAGTTAAACTTAGTTTGATATATCTTTTAGCAGTTAGCATTAATATTAATATATTATTAATTAAGGGAAATGCTAACTGAGATATCTAACTTAGCAATAAACTTATAACTTTATAAAGTTAAAGTTTTTAATTGCTTTCTAAGCCTTTATCTCTGAGTAACTTCTTATGCAGAAGAGTTTTATAGTTAGCGATTTAACTGTTGAGAAGAGCGAATTAAGGTGATCAAAATGATATAAAGTCTAACTGTAAAAGTCGATCAGTTAGCAAGATATAAAGGATTAAAGTTGTTATATATAAAAGAAACAAATAAATAGAAGGGACTTAATTAAGTTTAAGTCCTAGGATATCATCTTTAGATTAAGACTTATTATTAGTTATAAGTAGTTTAAATAAACCTAGCATTCTGATAAAGTTATAATGCTTTTTTGCTATCAGCAGTTTAATAAGGCTATTAATAACTATCTTATAAATTGAGATATAGTCAATCTTAAAGTTTCTATTGCTGATATTATTAATAATCTAGTGATATTTAATCTTAATATAGTGTAGTTTAAGTAACTATCTGCCTGATAGGCAATTATTAAAGGTATTTATAGAATCTATATATATCTAGAGAGGTAATTAAATAGAGATATCTAACCTTTTGAAGAGATCTGCAATATATAGCAAAGCCTTCTCTCTAAGCATAAGATTTATCTACTCAGCCTCAGAGCTATAACAAGTACTACGTAGTAGTACTACAACTACGTAGTATACTACAATACTACAACTTATAGTATATACTACTACTACACTATAAGTAGTTGTAGTGTAGTTATAGTACTAAATTTTAACCTATAGTATACTATATACTACAACTATATGTAGTAGTAGTATACTACAAGTACTACAAATTATACTACAGATTATATTATAATATAAAGGAAATACTTAAGTATTTAAATATATATATTATATTTAATATATAATAATAAGTTAATATAAAGAGTGACTATAGTTAATATTTTCTATCTAATTTAATCTAATTTATACTCAATCTCTTCTTATAAATCTAAGTTTTCTTAAGAATCTAATATAGAAGTATTAATATCTTCTATATTTTCTCCTTCTATAACTCCTTCTATAACTCCCTCTAATTCTTCTATATATAGCTCTTCTTCTTCTATATCTATATCAAATAAATCGCTATAACTTTTAGGTTTAATACCTATATCTTCTATAACGTTAATTTTCCAACCTTTTAGTAATACTAACTGCCTTTTAGTATTATCTTTTAAACTAGTACGCCTTTTAGTAATAATATTACCAGATTGGTTAAAATTACACTCTACTGCAGAAGAAGTAGAAGCTATAGCTAAATATTTTCTAGCTAAAATAGCTAAAATAGGATATTTAGACTTATTTAGCTCCCACCAAACTAAAGGATCTATCTATAAAGTATATTAGTAAATTACTATATAACTAAAATATTAATATAATAAAAGAATATTTAAATAAATAGATATACCTTATTATCTTCTACTACACATTTAGTATAATATATAATCTCATTTTCTTGAGATTTCTTAGTTTCTTCTTTTTTAATTTTAGGAAAAAGTCCACTATTAAGCTTAGGCTTAGGCTTAGGTTGTAGATTATTATAAGGAGGATTATTAGGTCTAGTAGTAGATAAATCTACAATTATTCTACTATTAGTAGACCTATTATTATTAATATTAGATTCTATTTCCTCTTCAGATTCAGAAGAGTTATCCTTTCTTAAAGGAATATGCCTATTAATAGATCTAATATAATAAGAGCCTCCTTTAGGCTGTAAAGAAGTTATAACTTTTTGTTTTAAACTAAATTAAATAGTTAGTAATAATATAAGTATATATATATATTATATTAATATAAAAATATATATTTAAAGAATAGTAAATACCTTTTATACTCTTTAGTTAAATCGTTTATAACTGTAGTAATAACAGTTTCACTAACAATTCCATTTAGAAAGTTAGGGTCTTCTAAAGTAGTTAAGTTATACCTAGGATCTAGTATAAAAGCTAATAAATAAGGCTTATAAATCCTATAAGTATCTATATTTACTACAGGAGGGTAGTATTTAGCTAATTTATTAGTTCCTTTTTCTATAGCTGTAATAAAGCTATTAGCATAAGGAAATAAAGGCTTTAAGCTTTAGTAATTAAAATATTAGTAATTAAGTATTTAAATATAAAATATTATAAATAATATAATAATATTTAAGTTGATATATAACTTATATCTCCTCTAACTACTAATTTAGTATTCTTTTTATATAGCTCTTTAAGATCTTTTAAAGAGTAATATATCTAACTAATATAAGGTAATATAGTAGAATTAGTGATATAAGTTTGAGATTGTAGATATTTAGTAGGACTATAAAAAATCTCTAATATATCTTTTAAGTGATCTAATTGGTCCTAGTTATCTAATGAAGGATAAATAGCTTTAAAAGCAGCTACTTTAGTATTTCTTTTTAAATAATCTAAAGCAGGCTTTAATAATAAAGCATCTAATATCATTCTATAAACTAAATTCCATCTAGTATCATTACCTATAAAAGTTAATATTAGTATATATATATATATATATATATATATAAATAATAGAATAATAATATATTAATAGTATTATATTAATATATACTTACAGAGAGGAATTTTAGTTTTCTTTAAGTTAAAAGGAAGCTCTCCTTCTTTCTTTTTAATTTCTAAAGCTACTTTAAACTCAGATTGTATAGTAGTATTATTCTTTAAAAAAATAACTACTTTTTTAAGACTTCTAAGATTACCTATTTAATAATTAGTTAATATATTATATTATATAAATATATATAACTTATAATATAAAACTTACTAGCTAATAGCTCTAATAGCTTTTTAGATTCAGATTGAGTTAATACTTTACCTAAATCTATATCAGATATAATAGCTAGATTTTTAAACTCTAATATATCACTATCTTTAGTAGATAATTTAATAAAAGAATCTATTATATCTTTTGCAGCTAGATTTAAAGTATAAGCCAGCAGTAATTATAAAGAGGTACTGAAGTAAAACTATTTCTTTTAATATCAAAAGATTTTACTAAAGCGTCTAAAAAGATATTATTATTAGACCTATTATCTCTAGTAATACTATAAATATATATTAGTATAGATATTTAATTAAATTAATAATATATTAATACTTACCTTATAATTCTTTCTAAAGGTATTTTATATTTATTAAGAATATTCTTAATAAAAACCTCATTAATATATCTACCAATATAAGCTTGACTTAAAGCTTTAAATCTTAGTAATATATAGCGTAGTTTAAACTCCTTACTAATAAGGCAAGCTATAACTTCTAAATAACCTTTAGAGTCTATAGAAGTCTATATATCTAACTGTATAGATATAAATCTATTATAGTCTAAGTGGTCTTTTATAAACCAACTTAAACCTTGAAACTCAGATTTATATAGATTATCTATATAAGTAACTAAGTTTCTATAATAAAGAGGCTGGAAACCACTATATATATATATATATATATATATTAGTATATTAATTAGAATTAAAAGGAATATTATTTATATATTAATAACTAACCTAGTTAAATAAGATAAAAGATTATTAAAGCTTTTAGATATAATAGTACTAAAAGGTAAATTAAACTCTAGCATAAAGTCTATAATTCTACTTAAAGCTATATCTTTATTAAATACTTTAGTATAATTATTACTGGTAATAGTAGAGGTTTTAAGCCTTTTTTTATTACTAGTAATTATAGAAGAAGGTATAGAGCTAAGAGGTGCAAAAAAGTTATTAACTTCTTGTTAAGTTAATAGCTTAGCAGTATTCTACTGAGTAACTATATTTTAATTAGTATATATAATATATATATATTTATATATATTAAAAGTATAATAATATAAAGTTATATAAGTTATATTTACTTATAGTGTATTTTTTCAGGGTTACTTTCATCTTCTAGCGTACATTTAACAGCAGGATATGCTGTTTTATAGTGCTTAACCCTATTACTAGCCTGAAATCTATTAGCTTTACAGCTAAATTTACTTCTATAGTTACTAGCTTAGCAAAAAGACGTAGTAGTTTGTTCTTTAGAAGTATCTATAGGGTTTAAAACTCTATTAAATAGCCTATTTGCTATAATATAAGCACTAGTAGGCCCTAATTTATAGGTAGGTTGATTTTCTTTAGTATCTTTATAATCGTTGTTATTAGCTTGCTTTTTAGTAGTATATAAACTACTAAAAGCATCTGAAGTTTTAGAAGCTAGAGGAGAAAAAGCAGGGTTTAAATCCATTTTTATAAGTTTTTATAGTTATAAAGTTTTTAATATAGGTTTTTTTAATAAAGTTATAATAGTAAAAATAAAGAAGTTATATAGTATAAGTTAAGTAGTAAGTTTATAAGCTATAAGTTATAGACTATAACTTATAGTGTTAATTTAAATCTTACTCCTTAGTTATAATTTATAAAAGGAATTTTAAAAGCTAAATAGATAAGTAAAAATAAGCTTATTATATATATAGTTACTTTATAAGTTTTTAATATAATAGTATTACTACTAATAATACTACTATTAATAGTATTACTACTATTAATACTACTACTAATAATATTACTACTAATAGTATTACTACTAATAGTATTACTACTAATAGTATTACTACTATTAATATTAGTATTAATAGTACTATTAGTAGTAATATTACTACTATTAGTAGTATATATTAAATATATTTTAGTTAATATTATTTATATAATATTTATAATATATATTTATTAGTTAGTAACTATCATTTATATATATATATATATATATATATATATATATATATTATTATTAATATATATTATTTTTAATATTATTATTTATATATATTATTTTCAATATTATTATTTATATATATTATTTTTAATATTATTAATATTTAATAATATAATATTTATTAATTTTATTTTATATTAATTAATAATAATTTATTATTTATTATCTACTGCTTTTAAGTACCTCTGAATAACTGAATATTCAGTATAATTAGTACTGGAATTTTACTAGCAAATTCCCCTAATTAATTAATATTATTAAAATTATTCGCGTTGTAAACTACTTATAGGATAAACCCCACCTCGCTAAGTGTCCTTCAGGGCAGGCGCTTTGACCTAGCGGTTTGGGCGTTAATTGTGTGTTAAATTTCCTATGTTGGCGTTATTGTTTTTGCAAGAGCTTGGGTTCGAATCCCGTTATAGTCACTTTTTTTTAAATTTTTTTTTTTTTTTTTAGTTTTTATTCTTTTTTTAATTAGTTTTAATTTTTTAAATATTTTTTAAATATTTTTTAAATATCTTTTAAATATTTAATAATACTAATACTACTAGTTATATTAATAATACTAGTAATAATACTAAAAATATTAAAGCTATTAATATTATTATTTATTAATATTATTACTATTACTATTAATACTACTAATATTATTATTATTAATACTATTAGTACTAATAGTAATATTAATAGTATATTAGTATTAATATTACTAATTTTATTAATAGTATTAATAGTATTAATACTACTAATATTGCTAATACTATTAATACTACTAATACTACTAATACTATTAATACTACTAATACTACTATTAATATTAATACTAATAAAACTATTTCTAAGTTATTTCTAAGTTTTTATATATATTAAGTTCTATAAGCTTTTAAGAAGTTATAATCTTTAACTTATAAACTATAGTTTTAACTCTTTTATACTATAAAGGTTTATATTTATTTTTAAAGTTAAAATATATAACTTAAGATCTTAACTATAAACTATATATTTAGTTTATACTAGCTAAAAGCTTAGGTTAGTATTAATATATCTTTATTTTATAATTTAACTTTAAAGTTTTTAATTATTAATTTAATATTAGTTAAAATGCCTTCTCAAACTTTAAATACTACAGCTATTTCTATCTTTAATAATAATAAAGATATAGCTGAAGTTTTTACTTATATTAATAGTATATTTCAATATATTGAATTATATTATAATAATATATTTAATGAACTAGATAAATATAGTATTAAAGAGAAAGAAAATAAGCTTAAACGTTATAAGTTAGGCTTAGAACCTTACTTTTTAAACGAAAAACCTTATAATGAGGTAGAAACTTTAAAGGCTATAATTAATAAGCATAAAGCTATATATACTTCTAAATTACATTTAGAAATTATTAATAGTATTATGTGGGAATTAAACTTAAGTTTAAATAGTCAGCAAGCATTTAAATTTAAATTAAAATAAATTAAAGTAAGTAAATATTAATTATTAATGTATGTTATTATATAAGATTTAAAAACTAATTATTATATTAATATAGATTGATTTAATTTGTGAAATCCCTAGGAATATAACTAATATAATTACTTTATTTATTAGTAATTATAAGTTATGGAATGATAGTTATGAAAAAGAATCTGTTTTAAGTATTTGGAATAGTATAGATTATTTAGGAACTTTATTTGAAGATGGATTTTAATATTATATAACTTATATCGTTAGTTATAATTTATTATAACTTAATTAAAGATCTATAGTAAACTTATAGTACTACTGTAGTATATATAGTATCTATAGTATAATGTAGTACTAAAGTACTACAATATACTATTTTAGTATAATGTAGTACTAAAGTACTATAATATACTATTTTAGTATATTTTATAAGTTTTATAAGTATATATATATATCTTATATTACTACATTATTATATAAGCTAAATAGTATAATATAAGTTAAAAATATATATATATATATAAGTATAAAGTATAGAAACTATTTTTTAAATATGTTAAGAATAATGTTTAATTCTTAATGTATTTAAAGATATTATTATTATATTTTATATATAATGTCTATATAGAGAGAGGTAATTATTTATTAAATTAAATATATTTAAAGTAGTATATATATAGTATATATTAAGCAGAAAAATATAAAAAAAAACCTTATATATAGTATATATAAAGTAATTTAAGAGAATTATTTTAGTATTTTATATATATATTTAAATATTATTATTTAAATTTAAGAAGAAATCCAGCGTTATCTCTGCTATTAACAAGGGTAAAGTGGCAGTGAGAAACCAGCAGTTAGAATACTACTCTAATAATCCTATTTTCTCAACCAGTTATTCAACATCCTTATGCAAGGTAATCTAGGCAAAAACTGCATCATTCGAATGCTCCAATTCCAGAGATTTGAACGGTGGTATTTTCTTAATTTTCAGAGGTGGTTTGGATTTGATTGTAAAGGTATTTAGAGGCTATAGGCTATAGTTAGGTCAAACTGATAGGAGAAGCACCTAAAAGGTAGGTATAGTATTATTATGCTACTTTTGCTTGCTTCTTCTAAGATCCCCTTTTCCTGACCTTCAGTGAGTTTTTGCTGAGTTCTCGCTATAGAGGGTTCTATGCTCTAGGCCTATAGGCGTCTCTATACTTTTAGCTTTTATTAGCTGGATTATCCTCAGTATTGCTGCTCTATATGCTTAGTCTCTTATAATTATCCCCTTTTTAGTTACAGTAGTTCTTATTGTATAGTTAGCCTCTGGTTTGAAGTAGCTGCAGCAGTCCTCTTTTGTTGTTTAGAGCAGCCTTTATCATCCTTCTCTGTTATTTAGTATAATAGGTAGCTGTTATATATTTAGTGAAAGCTTTATTATCTGTTTAAGCTGTTATTATTATAGTTATTATTAATTAAAGTCTTTTAGGCTATATATAGGTTTTTTTATTTCAAACCTTTTTATTAGTTATTTTTAAAAAAAGTGATATTTATTTTTCTCTTTAGTAAATATAGTTATTTAAGTGTTTTATTGCTTTTATTTCTTATAAACTTACTTTTTGTTTAATAAGGTTTCCTAATATAATATCTTTATAGTGTTTTTTATAATAGCTTTATTTTTTATCCTATTATCCTCCTTTTAAATAGATATATTATAAGGCTGTTAATTAAATTAGATAGCAACTGCTGTTATTAATTTACTGCATCTGTCTTCTCACTTTTAGTAATGCTTGCTATAGTAAATAACTATTATTTACTTTATCTAATATTACGCCTACCTTTACAACTATTTAATAAAGCCTTATAATTATCTATAAAGTGACAGCTTTTCTCTACTTTAGTCTAGTTCTTCTTTTCCTTATAATAATATATCTTTCTGCATCTTTATATTATATAAGCTTTGCTAAGCCTCTATAGACCTTTTATAGATATTTTATCACTTTATAATATTTCTATAACTAATATTATAAGTATAGAAAGCCTTATTACTTAAATTCTTGCTGAGTATAGTTCTAATAATTCTAAGCTTAGTAATAGTATACGCTAGTGCAACTAATCTAATAGCAGTAAGCTTTATATTAGCTGTATATTATAGCTTTATAAGAGCAGTAAAGTTGTTTGCACTTACGCTTATAATAGAGATTATATATATAAGTTATACTAGTTATATAGCATTAAGTGCTGTAGAATAAGTTTAGTAATTATTTAGGGAAAGTATAGGCTAACTGTTTTACTTTTAGATTCCTTTCTGCCTTATTCTAACTGTTTGCTACTATTAGAACTAGGTTAAATATTACATCTATTAGATTGAAGCTAGTTATTACTGCTAGCATAAGATTTACTGTATTTTTACTGCAATTAAAAAAGGTTAGATGCTTCTTTAGAGTCTCTATAAATAGTTAGTAAACCTTATTAGCCTTTAGTAGGATATTAAGAATTATAACAGCTAATTAGTAGCTATAGGTGTTAAAGAGAGCGCTGCTGCCTATATGCAGATATAACTCTAAATATTCTTAGATATAAGTTTTATTCTATAGTCTGCTTTATCTTTATTTTTATATTAATAAGTGTTTGCAGCTAGCTTGCTGAGCTAAAGACTAAGATAAGATAGATAAGATTGTGAGGCAGATTGAAGGTATTTTTTCTTCCTACCTGCGCAATAAGACTTATATCTTTAAATAAGCTGACTTCCTTAATAGGCTTGCTGATATCTTAGCAATATATCTCTTAAAAAGCAATCCTTATATAGCTACACTTCTTTTATAAGATCCTTTAAAGATTTAAAGTGTTTATATGCTTTATAATACTTATTGCTATGCTTTAATTATAATCTTTAAAACTATTAGTAGTGGTTTTATATTTTGCTCTAATTCTTATAAAGATATTAGTAAGCATTTAGTAGCAGTTTGCTAAAATTTAGTTAATATTGATAATAAGGATAATTCTTTTAGTAGAGGGGATAGCAATAATAGCAACTTTAATAGGCTTAGTAATAATCTGTAGAATAGGAATAATAGTATAACTAGCGATAGTAATAATAGTAAGGATGAAAATAATAAAAATGAGGTTGAGAATGAGGAAGAAGAAAAAGAGGAAGATAAAGATAAAGATAATAATAATAAAAATAGTGAGGAGAATAAAGAGTAGTGTTATTAGTGAAACTTTAGTGAAAGCATAGTAGATTTCTATAAGATATTTTTAGTTAGATATCTATAGTTTTATATTGCTTTTGCAGAAGGTTTAAAGAGTTTTTGCTAGCGTTTTAGCTGTCTTATAGTTAATTAACTTTTTTTATTTTCTCTATACTACTTATTATTCTATTTATAATATAATTTATGCTGCTGCTTTTTAAATTCTATAAGAATTTATAGAGCATTTGCTAAGTGTTTTTTAAGCTTTTAGGTGTTATATTCTACTAGCTAGCCCTTCTATTTAACTAGATATAGGAGGCCCTCTAGCGCTTCTTTTTGCAATATAATATTTTCAACCTTCTATTCTTTAAGGTCTTCTTCTAAGTTTGAGAGCAGTTCTTTAGCAAACTTTTAGCTGTGCTATAGCTTTAGTAGTGTAATAGAGAAGATATTATATACCTAATTATACTTCTCTAAAAGCTGTATTCTATAGGTGTTAAGGCTTATAACTTCTATAACTAGTATAGAAATAAATTGCAGAGTAAGCTTTTGCTAACTTTTTGCAAAATGAAAGTTCTTAATTGAGAGTTTTATAATATCTCTAATATTATATAATTACGCTTTTCTTTTAGTATTTACATTTTTAGCTTATGCTTTAGTTATATACTGCTAATTTTTAGCTATCCTTTAGTGAACCTCTATTAGCTTCTTAAGTCTTTTTTCAACCTCTTAGGTTTTAAGGTTAATATATAGCAAACAGTAGTTAATTATTCTTAAATAGTATCTTATAAAAGCCTTAAATAGTGATATGCTGATAGTAGTATATTTGCTATTATTATATAAGAACTCAGCTTTAACTAGCTGTATTGCTTATTAGTTATGCAGACCTTTGCTAAACTTTAAGAGATATGCAGTTAAAGTTTGATATATCCTTTCTATCTAACTGTCTATTTATAGGTGCTATGCTGTAGAAATGCGCCTTTTTATATCTTAAGCCTTAGTTTAGTCTTACTAGAACTAACTGGTGATCAGTTTGTCTCTGTTGCTAATAATAGCTTTAGGTATGCTATACTAGCATTTAATCTCTTAGTATAAGATCCTCGCTAAGCCTGCAGCATTTAATTACTTAATTATTGCTAAGAATTAAGCTACTTTAGTTATTCTATATATAACTACTAGGATTATATTATAAACAATCTTATTATTCTAATAACTTTCCAGTAAGCTAGTTAAGAAGTCTAGAGAAATCTATTAGAATAAGTATGCTAGTAATTCTAATATTTACAGCAGTCTATATAGTTTATGCTATAATATATATACCTTCTAGCAGTATAAACACTTAGCAATATATTGCTATATATCTTCTATTAGATATAGCTAATAAAACTTTCATAAGATCAGTTTAGTTGTTTTATTTGCCCCTATATGCTTTAATCTAAGTGTATTATAGTAGTTTCTTAGGATTTTATAGCAGAAGGATCCTTCTTCTAGAATAATAAGTCTTCTTCTGAACTAAAAGATATTATTCTTATTAAGTTAATATCTTTAGTGTTTTCTAGCATTTCAGCAAACCTTAGCTGTAAGATTTCTGCAGAAGTGGTCTTTAGCTTGCAGTTCTCTAACTGTCTGTTTAAGATCTACACTTAGTTGCAATATATAAGCTGTTTTATTCTAAATAAGCTTTTTTATTATAGTATATAAGATATATTATTCTAGTATAGTAACTCTAGCTCTTCTTAAGTTTTCTAGTATATTACTAATTTCTTATAGAGCAGTTAGTATAGCATTTATATGCAATTTTAAGTAGGTGATAGTGCTAATATATATATTTTGATATAATAGATTATTAGTTCTTTTTATAGAGTGATGCTAACCTAAGAGTGAGGATTTTTCAACCTTAGAGCTAGCCTTCTAGTAAGGTTCTTATATGCTTTGCTAGACAGCTTAAATATAAGTTTTTACAGTAGCTGTAGTTCTTTTAAGCTTAATGATATATTAGCGATTTATTACTAAAAGCTAGCTGATAAGCTTAAGCTTTTTTCTAAAAGTGGGAAGTATATTATCTATTTTTATATCTTCTACTATATAATTAAAGTGTTATAACAGTCTATTTGCTAGATTTATAACCCTTAACTTATATTAAATTTTGAAATTAAATGCAGACAGGTGATAAACCTATTAGGTAAGCTTTCTGCAAATGTTCTGCATAAGTGTAGTGAGTACTTCTTTTAGTGCTATATAGTCTGTGAGGACTAAGAACTTCTCAGGAAGTCCTTATAGGTATTAGGCTTAATAATTTAAACTTTCTATAATTGCTAGAAGCTTTTGCTGCTTTATAGCTTAGCATCTCTCTATATCTAAAAGCTTCTTTAACTAGAAGGCTATTAAGTGTTAAACTATGCTATACTTCTGCAAAAGCATACTAAATGCTGTTTGAGTAGATATATTAGTTTTAACTTTTATTTCTAGTATTAAGTTGTAATATCTTAATATTAAGGCTTTAGTAAATACTTTCTAAAGTGTCTCAAATGCAGTCTGCATCTCCTCTGTCTAGATAAAGGCTTTTAATTTTATGCTGTTTTAGCTTCCTTTAAGTGCGCTATTTATAGGGGTGGCGATATAGGAATATCTTATAATAAACTTATAATAAAAGTTATAAAATCTTAAGAATACTTATATATCTTTAAAAGACTTTAATATTAGCTATTTAGCAACTGCTTAAACTTACTTTAGGTTTATCTTTATGCTATTTTGAGTAATATAAAACCTTAAGAAGTCTACTTCTATTTAATAAAAGTTATATTTTTTCAGTTTTACAAACAACTTAGCAGCTTTTAGGTAGTATAGGATAGTATAGAGGTCTTTAGTATGCTGCTCTTTTATATCTAAATAGATAAGAATATTATCTAGGTATGCAATATAGTAGGTGTTTAAGAGGTTAGTAAGCGTTTAGTAGATATATACCTGAAAAGTTATAGAGGTATTAGTAAGCTTAAATAGCATTACTATATATTTAAAATGCTTATATCTTATTCTAAATATAGTTTTCTATCTATCTGCCTTATTAATTGCAATATAGTAGTATGCTTCGCTTAAATTAATTTTTGAAATAAACTTTATGCTAGTAAGCCTATCTAGAAGCTTGCTGATTAATAGCAGAAGATAACAGTTTTTCACTATGATTTTATTTAATTCTCTATAGTTTATATATAATTATAAACTTCTATTCTTCTTAAGTATAAATAGTATAAGTGTTCTTATAGAGCTGGTTGAACAGCATATGCAGCCTGCTGCCTCTATTTTTCAAATATATTTAGTAAGCATTTAAAGTTATTTTGCTAATATAAGATATATAGGTTTATATAGAGGTTTCTTATTAGATTTCAGTTCAATATAATATACTGCTCTCTTCAGCTTAAGAACTTTCTTTGCATTTTCCTTATTAAAAATATTAGCAAAGTTTTAAAGTTTTTTAGAAACTTCTTTTTCCCAGCCTTTGCCTAGCAAGTGTTCACTTAAGGTTTTAATATCCTTCTTATTAGAGGCTAAGGTGCTTATTAGGTATATAATATAGGCTTATTAGCTATTTTCTATAATTTCTTAGATAATTGCCTCTAGTTTAGCAAGTGAGAAGCGTTTATATAACTAGATATATATATAAATGTTGATATAAATACCTTTCTGCCCTATTAAATTATTAGATAAGAGAATATCTCTTACTCCTTTAGAGTAGAGGCTTATAATAAAGGTTTAGTAAATCTTCTACAGATGTTTTTAACTATTTATAAAGAAGAATATAAGCTAGTAAACCTTTCTAGCAGATGTAAGCCTTCCTTAGAAGTCTACTAGTTTGAAGGCTGCAATATTTATAGCCTCTTTTAATTAAAGTTTCTTAATAAGGTCTTTTTATATAATATCTACTGCTATATAAATATCTATATTAACTTTTAGTTTAACTTTACTAGCTGCTTAGAGTGCTAGCATCTGTCTTTTAACAGTTTGTTCTATTAGAACTGAAGTGATTTCTAGTATAATGCCTCTTAAGGTTGCTTTTATGCTTATTTATTTCTTAAGTCTTTAGTATTAGTTATATAAAGTATTAAAATTATATTAATCTTACCTTATCTTAGGTTAAGGTTCTAATTGCTATCTGCTAGCTGCACCTAGTTTTTAGTGCAGTTAGGGGAAATATGCCTATACTTTTTGCAGTTATAATATTAAGGTTTCTAAGAATTAAGAGGTTTACTACTAAAGCTAGGTGTTGCATAAGTATTTGCTGAGCAGTTGTTCTAAGATAGAGTCTCTAGATAGCAATCCCTTTAGTCTGACAACTTAGAAGGCTGCAAACTGCTCTTATAAAGGTAGTCTAAGAAGCTTAAGTGCAGTTGCTTATATAACTTAAAATATCTAGCAGTTCTTCCTATATATCTCCCTTCTATAATCTCTTATAACCTCTAGGTATATAGAGTAATAGTATATGCATTAGTATAGTTGATGTTTTACTTAAATAGTTTATCTTTTAAGGTTTTTATAAAGCTCTAAAAGAAAGTATGCGCTTTTATATTGCCTGTGTTCAGCTTGCTGAGGGCTTAGTTAATAGACTTCTATTAAGCTTAATATATAATTAGCTTCTTATTATCTTTTTAATAGTACTGCCTTAAGGCATTACAGTAGTTCTATTCTTAGAGTTTAAGTGTGATATGCTGCCCTCTTATAAAGATTTTAAAGTCTTTCTATCTTAAGTTAACCTTTCTCTTTGAGGTATTTATAAGTGTTTGCTAATGCATTTGCTATTCTATTTATAAAGTATGCTCTATTATATTTATAGCTTACTAGATATACTAGCTATTAGAGCAGCTAGAATGATATTTATAAGCTTCCTCTACTATAATAAGCTAATCTTCTCTTATTATACTTATAGACTTACTAGTGAGGTAGGCTATATTATAGTTTGAAGGTTTTTTAAAAACCTTAAGCGATTATTTAGCAGGCGCTTAGTTACTTAGCGCAACAGCAATTAGCTCTTACTAGCTAGCTATTATAGCAATTATCTGCTGTATTAGCATTTAGCTAGTTGCTTCTTCTAGCTTTCTAGCTTAGGCTGGCCTGTTGGCTGCAGCTATAGACATCTAGCTCTATAGCTTATCTGGTCTATAGAGGGGGGTTTTATAGTCTCTATCTTTCTATATATGCTTATCGCCTAAGTGGTGAGCGTTTAGCATAAGTGGCCTATCCTCTTTAGGGCCCCCAGCCTCACTTAAAGTATAGCTTCTTGCTTTCTTTTATTAATTTATATTATTTTCTAATTATTTGCTAAGGTTATTTTTCCTATATATATTTATATAGACTGTTTCACTCTATGCTTAGCAAATATTAAGTGTAAGTTCTTTAATCTGATTAGTAGGTGTTACTTAGATATATAATGCTATTATTATTACTAACTTTTTTAAATTAAAGTAGAAGTAAAAGAATTATAAAGATATTTAGAGGCTATAGGCTATAGTTAGGTTAAACTGATAGGAGAAGCATCTAAAAGGTAGATATAGTATTGCTACGCTACTTTTGCTTGCTTCTTCTAAGATCCCCTTTTCCCAACCTTTAGTGAGTTCTTACTGAGTTCTTGCTGTAGAGGGTTCTATGCCCTGGGCCTATAGGCGTCTCTGTACCTTCAGCCTTCATTAGCCAGGTCGTCCCCAGCATTGCCGCTCTATGTGCCCAGTTCCTTATATTGATATGGATTAAAACGTCTATTTAAGCCTCTTTTTTTCCCCCTTTAATATCTCTTCTAATCCTCAAGCAACTCAGGCCAAAGCACCACTATTCGGCACCAAAATGGCTTCTCTTTCTGATTCTATAGGCTTAGAGCCTATCCCTTGCCCCACTTCTGCCCCTGAGGCCTTCTATGATTGGCTGTTTAGCTTTATTAGCTCTATATTTAATTCTACTACTCCTAAGCCTTCCTTCCACTCTTCCCTTACTATTCAGCCTTTTGAGGCTGAAATTGACGCTAATTAGGATCTTTTCAACCTTTCTAAGCCAATCAGCGATTTTCCTGGATTTTCTGAGGATTTATTTAATATAAATTCCTTTGAAAACCAGGTTAACTCGCCTGCTGAGATTCTGCCTTCTACCCCTCCCCAAACGCCTAAAAATAGGCCTATTCAGACGCCTAGAAGGTCTCTTAGGCTTGAAATCCAGATCCAATCTCTCTCTGTAAGTTATTATTATTTATTTAATTAATATATATTTAAATATACTAATATTAAAAAGCCTCAAGAAAAATCTAAATATATAGATTTTTCAGGGGAAATTCAAGCTGGATTTGAATGCAAGAAGTGTAAGAGGGGCTTTTTAACCTCTATAGCTTTAAAAATGCATTAGAGATAGGCTGAAAAGCAAGGCTTTTGTAAGAAGTATTTTTAGTTATATAGTATAAGTTAGAATTGCTTTTTTAGGTTAAATATACTGTCATTACCGTTTTTAGTATTTTATATACTTAATATATTAAAACTAGATTTTTCTTATATTTTCTTAGATTTTTAAAGAATTATTTAGAATTTTATAAATATAAAGTGATATATTATTATTTTTCCCATTTAGGGGTACTTAGAAATACTTAGCAGTTCTAAGAGTATAATAATAAGAAGTTATATTTACTTAAAAGCTATTATTCTATACTTTTATAGTTTTTTTAATATGTAGTTATATAGTATGTAGTATACTACATACTATAACTACAGTAGTATGTAGTGTAGTTATAGTATAGATTTTTTCTTTATAGTATACTACATACTACAACTACATACTCTGTAGTATACTACATACTATAACTACATATAGTCCTGTAGTACTATAGTATATAGTAGTTAATGCTCTGCTCAGCCTTATAGGTTGATATAGCTATAAATAATTATAATGCTAACTTTTAGGCAATTAGTGCTTCTCTACTTATAACTATATAATTAGCTATTAACTTGCTAGATCTCTTACAATTTAACTAATTAGTGTTGCAGTAAACTAATAATTTGAGGTTATTAATAGAGTGACCTAAGCTGCTGAAGTAGAGTGCTAAAGACTATAAGCTATAGAGATATCTTTATATTGATCTCAGCAGTTTATTATGCTTTTTAGAAGTATGTTATTAATCTCTAGCAGCTTTATCTGTAGGCGTAGAGATATCTAGTTGCATATTATTTGCAATTTACTACAACTTGCTTAAATTGCTTTAATATTTATATATTTTAATAGGTGTTTTATGTTGTTTTGCAATCTCTAGCAGCTAAGTATTACTAAGGAGGTAAGGGACTTAGTTATATCTAGTGATACCCTTTTCTATCAGCATATTATTAATATATTTAGTTTGTAAGATCTAAAGTTGTTTTATCTTTTAGTAGCAAGTGATCTTAAACCTAAGAAACTGTTATACCTTACTTAAATCCTTAATTTAAAAGAAGTTATATAAGTTATTTTTGAAGTTATTAACTTACTTAATATTAAGTGCAGTAATAAGTATATTATTAATATAAAGCAATATTATAATGCTATCTTTATTAATAAGAATATAGGGTTCTTTTAGGAGTAGATAGAAACCTAATTATTTGAAGATAATAACAATTTGCTTATACTAGAGAAGAGGTGATTTTTATAGTCTATAGAGAGTTCTCTTTAATTTGCAAAACTAGCTAGTTTTATTATTAAATCTATAGAGTTATATAATAAAGATATTTTGATCTTCTATAAGGGCATTTAGAAAGGCTGTAACTATATCAACTTAGTAAAGTTCTAGATCTTTAAGTGCTATAATCAGCAGAAAGACTTATAGAGTAATAAGATTAGTAACTGCAGTATAAACTGTTTTGTTATCTTTATTCTGAAAGTTGCTATAGATAACCTATCTTACTCTAACTCTATTAAGTTATTCATCTGCTATAACTTTTTTGTTATATATCTATTTGCCTAAGAGATATTTAAGGCTGTCTAGAAGCTCTTTAAGCTGCTAGCATTCTATCTCTTCTAAGCTGTCAACTTAGGTCTTTATAGCTTTAAAGATAGCTGACTTCAGAGGTTTTTCTTCTATTACCTCTTATTTTTTGAAAGTTATAGGTAAGTGAATCTTTAAGCTAAAGGCTTATAACAGATTAGATGCTAAGAAGGTGAATATAACTAGTTCTCAGTCTATTTTGTTATCAACTAGGTTAATCTCTATAATCTCTATTTTGCTGAATTCCCTATCAAACTTCTTAGTATTATATAGTACTTAGGTTCTAAGAGACTAAGTAGTTTAGCTAAATAAAGTAAAGTCTGCTTTTAGTGATCTTATAAGAATAAAACTTCTGCTACTACCTTTTAATTTTCCCCTTAGTCTTCTTTATATTAAGTAAAAAGCTTAAGAGGAACTAACAGGAGATCTTAGCTGCAGTGATATAGCAGGAGAACTATAACTTAGAGGAGTAGCAAGAGAATATTATTATAGAAGAGAATCTTCTTTTAGTATTAATTATACTTATATATTTATAGTGCTGGTATTATATATTAGTGTGTGAGGTTTTAGTTCTAAAGTTAGTAACCTACTCCTCTTACTGCTAACTTCTTCCTAAAGAGGCTTATCTTCCTATTTTTATTTATTATTACTTTCTGTTTTCTAGGCTTCTTTTAAGTATAAATTGCTTATCTCTTCCTCTTATTATTCTTATTCAGCAAGGCTAATATATAGCTAATAGTGTCTATAAGGCTAAATCTCAGCTTTATAAGTAGTGGTTAGAAGTTTATTACTATATTTATATATCTTTAGTTTAACCTCTTCTCCTAGCTATAAGTTATTAAATTTAACTAGAGAAAGCTTTCTTTTATCTTTTTTAAATATTATATCCTTTATTTACTAAATATTATTAGTTCTTTCTATAAGTATATAGAAGATATTACTATAGAGGCTATTATATCTTATAAATCTTTTAAGTTTAGCTTTAAGCTTTATCTTCTGTCTTTTTATATATAGATAGCTATCTAAGTAAATATAGATATAAGCTTAACAGCCTCAGCAGTAGAAATAGCATATATATAGTTTTCTTATAGAAAGAGATATATTAAAAGCATTTGCTAGCTTCTTATAGAAGCTGATATTACTTTTACTGTTAGACAGCAGATTGCTAACTTTTATAGAAGTTTTTATTAACTAAAGCTAGAAAGATTTAGAAAGGCTAGCTTTAATATATATTGCTTATGCTTTTTGCTGTATAGCTCTGCTAGATCCTTCTACCTTCTTGTTCTGCTGATAACAGTTTAAGGCTGCTGTCTCTAAATAAAAGCCTTATTCTTAAGCAAAAGGTTCTATCACCTTAAGAAGAGCTATATTATTATTTATAATAACTTTAGAGAAATAAATAATACTATTAGTTATTATAATCTTCTTTAGAAACTAGCTTTATAGCTAGATAGCTGCATCTTTCTTTAATTTAAATGCTTAGAACTATCTATAAGTTAAAAAGGCTTTAGTGATATAGAGGCTATAAGTAATACCTCTAAAGCTCTATAGTATTAGTTTTAAGAAGTTAATTTAAAGCTTTTAAAAGGCTTAAGTTAGGGGTTCTTATTGTCTGTTACTAGGTTGTTATATTAACTTTGCTATAAGGCAGATATAATACTTATATTTTATAAGAAGTACTCTAAAGAGCTTTATATTAGTATCTCTTATAGTAGTAATAGTTATTTCTCTAGATAGATATTTTAAATAAGTGTGAAAAGTTTAGTAATTTAGCTTAAAAGAGCTGAAATTATTATTCTAATTAGAGGGATAGATCTGAAGCTAAGAGATTTATATATCTTATTTAAAGTTAGCAACAGCTTTAGATATATCTTTATGAACTAAAGTATTATTTAGACTATTGAAATAGATATCTATCTTTTGAAGAAGACTAATACTAATAATTTATATTGTATTGTAAGGTTTATAGAGAGTATTATATAGTTAGAAAGTAGTTTTCTTACTGTTTAGCTTAGTGGCAATCACTTTAGCTGTGCTAACAGCTTGGCTAATTTAGTTCTTTCTGCTTATATAGTTTATAGTTAATCTTTAAGGGAGATTTTAGAGTTTCTCAAAGATAGAGAGATTATTGAGGATATATCTGCTAGCGTTAGTATTTAGTATAAAGGAGTTTATCCTCTTAATAGAGGTTATAGATATAATATATTAGCTTAGTTATGCTTTTTAGCTGTTATTTTCTTTTTTATTAACTTCCTTAATAGCACTATATATAAAGAAACTGTTAGTCTTTATTTCTATAGTCTAACTAGTAGAGTAATAGATAGAGGGTTTAAATATCTTTATTATTTGCTTTTTAACTTTCTATATATAGTTAGCTTTATATAGATCTCTAGTGAGAGGTTAAGTGTTAAAGTATAGACTAGATATTTTGAAGTTATCTATTAGGAATAATAGAAAGATCCTCTTTTAAGCTTAAGCTGTTAAGATATCTATATATACCTTAGATTGATAGTTAATACCTATTTTAATGCTAGAGTTTCTAAAGATATTATTTTGAGTATAACCTTCTGAGGCAAAAACTAAAGTAGATCTTTATGTTGTTGCTTATATAGTTATTTATAGTGTGTTTAAATATTTAAACTTATTAAACTTTATAGTGTAGTATTTATAGTGCTTTAAAGAGTATTTATTATAGGAAATAAGGTATAGAGAAGCTTTCTTATAGTAATAGAAGTATATTTTGTATTTATATAGATTCTTTAGATGCTTAAAGTTATATAAGATATAGGAATCTTATTGTTATGACTTTTTGTTGTTTGCAGGCTTAAATAGTTAGGCTTGCTTTTTAGCAGTATATTTCTTTTTAGTTGAGGGTGTTTTAATACTTTGAGAGGCTTGCTTATGCTGTTTCTTCTCATTTAAACCTCTAAGTTTATATAAAAGATTATTACAGCTTTAGATTTCTATAATAAAGTTATTCTCTATAGCATTAGTTTTAGCTTAATTAAATCTTCTGAAACCTTAGATAAGTCTATAAGTAAGAGCTGTAGTTAATAAGCCTATATTAAACCTATTTAACTTATAAAAGGTTAAGTGAAGGTTTTATATAAAGTTTTTAGTATTGCTATAGTTAACTTTAGTTATTCTATTTCAGTTATTATAAACCTTACTTATAGCTAGCTTATTAAACTTTTAAGTATATTTTCTAGCTTTAATAAAGATCTAAAAGGCTGATGCTATAACAGATAATCTATTATTAATTATTTCTTTTAAGAGTTTATATTAAATCTTCTCTATAAGTAATTATCTAGTAAGCATAAATCTTATAAGTATAAAATTACTAAATAAGTTTGGATTTTTAACTGCTGCTTTTTTATCTGCCTTAAAAACTATATTTTTATTATATCTATTTAGAATGCTATTATCTATTAAATAGAAGAGCAATTTTATTATTTTGAAGGTGTTCTTAAGATTAATCTTTTAAAGCTGAAAGCTTATAGCTTTAGTCAGCTTAAAGACAGTATTATAAGCTAGAGTTCTTTAATTTAGTTCTTTGCTAGCTGCCTTTTATGCAGCTGCTTTAGCTATAAGGTTAGCAAAAGAAAGAGAAAGACTAAGAGGATCTAATTAAGATAATCTTCTTTTAGTAGAGCTAGAGAAAGATAAAGTTAGATTTCTAAATGAGAATATATTAATTCAGTTAATTGATTTAGCAGTTTGAGTGAGGTTTAAGTAGCAGTTATAAGATATTATTAGATAGTTATTAAGCAGTTATTACTATATAACTGTAGTAATTATTAAATAATTATTAACTTAAGCAGCTTAGAAGCTGAGGAGATTTTATAAGCAGGAAATATATATTATAATAACTGCAATTTCTATTTAGAAGCAAACTTCTAGCAGCTTAGTAATCTATTAATTGCTTTACAGCAATTGCTAGATAGTGAGGTTAGAGTTCTAATAGCTACTTAAGAATAACCTTACTATCTAGCAGATAGATTTAGGTATTTAGAGGGCTTATAATCTGCGTGAAGTGGCTTGATTAATTTAGCTATGAGCGCTGGGTGCGCCTGGCTACAAAGTGGTGTGGCCGATCCCTTACGTAAAGGCGGGATTCGGGCTGGGATTCGGGCCTCGGGCCCGGGCCCGGCCGACTACCGTCTCGCACAATGGTACACGATAGCCCCAGTTCCAGCAGCCTTGAAGGTAAGCTTGCTGTCCTGTGCATCAATGTTCCCTTGCTGCCCACGTGGCAGACATACGACTTTCGACTTTGGATCATCTTTTTGTAGTGTCGGACATTTGCCAACACCGAATTGCCCGGGCCAAGCTTCTACCCTGGAGATCGTCTAGTTGATTCCCATGACGGCGTCTCAATGACGTCTATGACTCGTCTCAACAAACGAACTACTATACAATGCTTTATATGTCCCATCACACCATGTAACTAAATGCGTCCGCCTGTCTGGCTTCCGCATCAGCCTTTTCTTCTAATACAGAGATTAGTCTTCCTACCCCATTCGGGGTCCTACTACACAACACCAACCTCTGCGTTCTTTCGTTTATACAAAATCTTTCCTTGAGATGAATGCACAACTATTATTGGCCATTGCGACCTTCGCACTTCTTACCAAGCTCACGGTTGCCTTGTTCAAGTGGGTAAGAAGTCCCCTTCGATCAGTGCCTGGGCCGTTCCTGGCACGTTTCACCGATCTTTGGTACCTTCATCATGTCAGGCAGGGCAGCTTCGAAAAGGTTAACATAAAGCTGCATGAGCAATACGGTAGGCCCAATCTGTCCCTTCACCCAAAAACTCACTAACCGGACCATACTTCCTTCCGTCAGGCCCCATCGTCCGTTACGGTCCAAACCGATATAGCATCAACAATGCGGAATCTTCAAAGACAATCTACGGCCATGCGACCCAGTTCCGCAAATCAGACTGGTATTCCGCTACGACACCTGACAATAGGCTAGTGAACATCTTCGCGGAGCAAGATATCAAGCGCCACGCCTATACCAGGCGGTTCTATTCTAGTCCCTACTCGATGACTTCCCTCGTCCATTACGAGCCTTACCTGGATGAATGCGGGGCTCTCTTCTGCCAGAGACTCGACGAGTTTTCGAGAGCTGGAATCGCAGCTGATTTCGGTCACTGGTTTCAGTGCTTCGCATTTGATGCTATCGCTATGATGACCTACGGGAAGCGTCTCGGGTTTTTGGACCAGGGAGAAGACGTCTCCAACGTAATGGAGAATATCAACATGACCCTGATATACTCTAGCGTGGTTGGCATTTTCCCTTTCTTGCATAAGTATGCAATGTCAATCTTAAGCGCTTTCGATCGTTTCTTCGGTAATGGTACGGCCATGTTTGTGCCGAAATTCACCCAGAAGATAATCGACGATGAACGAGCATCTCCGAAATTGGTTGTTGATGTACAAGGACAAGAAGACGGAGTGGCTGCTAAAGAAAGCTTCCTCACCAAGTTCCTGGCTAAGCACTCTAGCGATCCGAAGTTCACCAACGAATATGTCCTCGCAGGCTGTTCAGCCAACATGTTTGCTGGGTCCGATACTACCGGCCTCAGCCTATCAGCTATTCTCTACAACCTACTAAAAAGCCCAGACAGTATGAGGAGGCTACGTCAAGAAATTGACGAGTTCACGAGCCGTAGTGAACTTTCGGAAGCACCTACATTCAAGGAAAGCCAACAAATGCCTTACCTCCAAGCGGTTATTAAGGAGGCTTTACGTGTTCATCCAGCCGTGGGAATACCATTAGAACGGGTCGTGCCTGAAGGTGGCGCCACGATTGGTGGAAGGTTCTTTCCCGAGGGGGTAAGAGTCATATTTACCATTCCGAGTTGGTCGCTGTCTCGTAGCTAACAATATGTGTCCCCTCCACAGCCGGTCGTTGGCGTTAACAGCTGGGTTCAGCACCGGGACAAAGTTTTGTTCGGGGATGATGCTGACCAATTTCGACCGGAACGCTGGTTGGTCAGTGACGAGGCCAAGCTTTCCGTCATGAACAGGAACTGGACGCCGGTGAGATGAACTGAACTCCATGCCGTGACAGGTATGCCCGTGTACTAGTTGCTGACTCAATTTAATGGCAGTTTGGCTTGGGGTCACGAACCTGCTTGGGCAAGAACATCTCCATCCTCGAAATTTCGAAGCTTATCCCCAGGATTGTGCGCGATTTCGATTTTAAGCTTGAGGGCACGGCTGCCACGCCAGGCGGATCTTGGGAAACTTGCAATATTTTCTTTGTGAAGCCCAAGAACTTTTACGTAAAGGTTCAGCCGAGAAAGGCAACTTGAGAGTTGGCTTTCACCCGTCCGGGTAGGTCCATTCACAGGATTTCGCTATTGATTGCTGACAGCGTCAACCCAGCACGCCATTGGCCGAGTTGTAGGGACAAATAACAGTAGACCATGCGTATCTTCTGCTACGAATGATGATCAAAGATGAATCTTCTCGGTAGGAGATCATTACATACGGCGCAATTTGCAGATAAAGACCTCTCTCCTTGTCACATCATCAAGCCTTTTTAGATGGGGCATATTTGCGACTGAGTCTTTGAAAGGCCTTGGGGCTCTATCCGTTGTAGGGGGTTAGCCCCCAGAGGGTCTTAACCGAACAGAAATGACACTGCGACGTCGACGGTTACAGCTGATGAGTACTTGCGACTGGAATTCAGATCCCGTCAATAATGCATGTTGAAATTTGCTGTTAGAGCATGATTTACAATCCAAAGCTAACAGCACTTGAAGACCGATCTCCCACCCACTCCTACGTCATTTCCCCATGATGCTCTCCTGCCGCTTTCGCGTGTTGCCATCCTAGCAAGAAAACTGGAAGCAAGATTTGTTGATGTCGTAGGGGCAGCAGACGTTGGTGTTTTGGTAGCACGTTCCGCATCCGCCGTCGCAGACCGAGTAGTCGCAGTCTGCGCGGATTTCCAGGTGATTGAGTTCGGCAGAGTCCCTCGCGTAAGTCTTGAGAGCCGGGTTGGCGCTGACCAGCGCAGTAAGCATAGCGAAGAGAAGGAACTTCATTCTGTGTATTGTTAGAGTTGTCGTTGGGACAGTGCGAGAGTTGAGTTGTGTTTCGCGTACCTGGCGAACTTGAAATGGATTGCAATTTAGAGATGACAGAAGGGCAAGTAGTTAGTTGCGTTTGAGGTGTTGCAATTTTGGCTCACATTTGGAGGAACTTGAACTTTATAGGCTGAACTTGGGGAAATGATCAGTAACTCCCCCAGCATTTGTGCTCGGAATCGGAGTTGATTAGTTGTTGCCATGGGGCTCAGCTGCCAATTAATTAATCAAAGTTTCTGACGAGTGTATCCCGTCGGGTTGTGCGAGACGGTAGTCGGCCGGGCCCGGGCCCGAGGCCCGAATCCCGGCCCGAATCCCGCCTTTACGTAAGGGATCGGCCACACCACTTTGTAGCCAGGCGCGCCCGGCGCTCGTAGCTAGATTAATCAAGCCACTTCACGCAGGTTGTACGAGACGCTCGTACACCTCTTGTGGAGTAGACATAATGAATATCCTTATGTAATCGGCATAAATCTGAGGAATACACCGAAACACACAGCAACTTTCAACAACCAACGGAGCAACCCAGAGTGCATGCTCGGATTTAGGGTAAAACTGGGCCATATTGTGGACAAGTCTTTCGGGGGTCAGGCGGAGGCCGACGGGATGGTTGGGAAGTCAAATAGATCAGCCCTCGGTTTCTCGTTGAAGATCTCAGCCATAAACTGATCTTCCTCAATTGAATCAACTCCACACATCGCAAGCCCGGTTTGGCGCATCATCTCCGGCAGAGTACCCGTCCACGCCGCCGACAGGTTCCACTTCTGCCCGCTCTGGATGTGACCGGGAGAGCATAACGTGATCCCCGCGAGTCTCTCGCCGCATGGGGCGTGACCGTCAGTCGGACAGCACGTCTTCCGCCTTGCAGACCCGGTCTGCTTCCGAGAAGATCAAGACACACCGGCCGAAGTGGAGGTGTTCCCCGGATGATTCGCACCCGATACCGACGCACAATCACATCATGGAGCGGGGCTGACTCTGGGCTTCAGCTGAACAGGATCATCATTTTGACAGAGTGATTCGCAGATCGTGGCTTGGATCTCTGGATCATTGAACGGGCACTCAAACATAGCCGCTGTCAGTCAGCCAAACAGCATCATGGCCGTCGGAATGGAGTCTGCCAGCTCGTCATCGCTCATCATGAACAAGACGCGCACTCACCGAATATTCACCAGCAAAGACACCCAACAGCTAAACGTGTGCAGGTGCAGCTTCCCCTGAAAGCCGGTAATCTCGGAGCCAAACAGGCGGCGAGGAAAATCACACCACAAACACACCACCGGGAAGTGGGTCGCCCGGGGTGAGGGCGTTCTCAAAAATGGGTCTCAATCGCCTGCTCTTCAGCTGCGAACCGTTCAAGTCTGATGGGAAAAACACGCAAAGTTGATCAATTCCCGTCTCCAGATTCGCCAATCTGATCAATTGTGCCTCTCGACCAATGGAAATGTCACAGTCCTAATGTCATTCGTATTCGGTTTGGCGATCCCCTGAGGGCCTGGATTCGCTGGAAAACATGCAAGTTGTCGTACCACACCAGAGCGGATGCCGATGAATTTTTATCGTGCCATCGGCGTCTGCACACCCCTGCCACACACGCCGCTTTCTTCCAGAAAAAAAAGGGACATGTTCCAAAGCCCGCCAACAGATGTATAAGCATCTTCTCCACTGCGGTGCGTTGATTTATATACTTCTTTCGCCCCCTTTGCTGCTGGAGTTGTTCGTATCTCAATATCAAAGTTGCGTTTCGCATCTGTGTTTTGTGTTTCCCCGTCATTCCTTTGCAGCAGGGGTTGCGTCCGATACCATGGCGACCTCAGTAACTTGGTAGGTCACCACGAGTCGCACCGAATCGAAAGAGTCGCATCAAGCTTACACACAACTCCCACAGGAACGCCACTGTCGTGTTCCCCAACCAAACCGCCTCTCACCAGAGTTACCTCGGCGTCCTCGACGACGTGAACAGGTACAATGTCCAACTCAACACCTTTGAGCGCCTCTGGGCAGCCTGGTACCTGTGGATGCAGAACGACATTCTCGCAACGGGTATCATGACATTCGTTATGCACGAGGTCGTTTACTTTGGCCGCAGTCTGCCGTGGATCATAATCGACGCGATCCCCTATTTCCGTAGATGGAAAATTCAACAGGTATGCTCCACGGAGGAGGATCCTCATCACCACAAACACCGGAGACCGACCCGGGCTTTGAAGGACCTGTCAACTAACACATCAAACCCACAGCAAAAAATCCCCACATGGAAGGAGCAATTCGAATGCGGCGCCCTCGTCCTCTTCAGTCACTTCACCGTCGAACTCCCCCAAATCTGGCTCTTCCACCCCATCGCGACCTGGTGCGGCCTCGACTATGGCGTGCCCTTCCCGTCCGCGTGGAAGATGGCCTACCAGATCGCGATCTTTTTCGTCCTTGAAGATACCTGGCACTACTGGATGCATCGCGGCGCCCATTGGCCGCCCCTGTACAAGGCCGTACACAAGATGCACCACTACTACTCCGCGCCGTTTGGCATGACCGCCGAATACGCCTCCCCGATCGAGGTCATGTTCCTCGGCCTCGGCACCGTCGGTTCCCCTATCCTCTGGGTATTCATCACCAAGGACCTGCATTTGTTCACGATGTACCTCTGGATCGTACTGCGCTTGTTCCAGGCTATCGACTCGCACTCTGGATACGATTTCCCCTGGTCTCTGAGACACTTCCTCCCCTTCTGGGCCGGAGCCGAGCACCACGACGTGCACCACGAGAAGTTTATCGGAAACTACGCGTCGAGCTTCAGGTGGTGGGATTATATCATGGACACGGAGGCCGGTGCCGAAGCCCACCAGCGCAGGCGCGAGGCCAGGATCGCCAAGGCGAAGAAGGCCCAGTAAACGGTTTATACTCAATCGGCTCCTCAGGTGTGACCAGTGAAAGAGTCGGATTGGCTCTGAAGTGGCATAGTCGTCGCCGATGCGAATCGGTCTCCATTCTTTTACGGCCTGCGACGACTTTTATGATGAATTGTAATTGCATTAGACTTACATATTAATACGACGATCGCTCCTATCATGTAATGGGCGTTATCAATCTTGGAATAAGCCATCATGAATATCTGCTTATTGCAGCCTAGTCAGAGGCCATGTTGCTTACGACCCCTCATTGGCGGCTGTGCACATGTTCAAAAGCTGACTCGCCCCTCAAAGAGGTCATGGCGTATTGTTTCTCTAGGCATCACCCATCTGAAACACCAAAAAGCTCAGCGGTATACCAGCATTTGGGGGGTGACAAACATGAACTTCAACGAGCTCAACATGGAGAGGCTGAGTCTAGAGGGTAAGCTAGCAATATCTCTGGAGAATCTTCCGACCGAGCTCATTCACCGCATCGCGTCGTACTGCGATGTCGCCGATGTACACGCCCTCACATGCGTGTCCCGCGCTATCCGCATGTCATGCAGCAATCCCTTCGTCTTTCAAGCTCAGTTCTGCCACCATGTAAGAGCCAATTGATTCAGACACAATAGCTTCATCTTACAGAATCGCCAGGCACCCGATCCCGAATCTAAATCAATCCCAAACAAGTACACACTGGTGCACATTGTCAACAGCGCCTTGATCAGCCGCCCCGAATCCGACGCAAGAACTATCTGGTCTCACCTCGCCGCCGTCGCCTCAACCCTTCCAACCCTTTCAGACGAACTGGATGAACTCATGCTCCCCTACCGAGCAGTGTCTTGGCAGTCCGCCGGGAGCGTGAAGCTCCCCAGCTCCGAACTCCTCCGGAAGACCCAAGCTCTGATCGGCACGTTCTCCACTTTCGCCGTCCTCGGCTGTAAGCTCTCACTCATCCCCCGTTGACCCTCTCGCTAACATGAGATTAAAGATATCCCTTCAATCGACCTCGGCGTCGCCGCAGCGACGACAGGCCTCCTCATCACCCTCACAGACCCGCACAACTGGGCCTCCTACATCCATGTCTTGCCCCAGATCAACAGGCTCGTGCGTCAGCAGGCTTTCGTCCTCGCGCTGGGCCTGCTGCAGACACAGGTCCTGAACAACCTGGGCATTATGGCATATCACCTCTCCAAGATGGCAACCTGGGACGACACGCACACCGCCTTCCACCGCTTCAAGACGTCGTGGGAAGGGAGGCAGACAGCCGCGTTGCTGGTGCAGGTTCTGCTTGCACACTTGTTGCGAAGCAGCTTTTCGGCCAGGCCAGCGAGCGAGTATTTGCCGTCTCCGCGGAGGCTCCCGCTGGCGATGGTGCATGATGAAGGGGGAGGTACGATTCTGCCGTTGCCAGACCCACTGTCGCCTGAGCAGGTCGAGCGACGGCTCACGGCGTTTTCATCGACTGGGTCCTGGGACCGGTGGAACCGGAGGTACGTTCGCCACCTAGCGCAAGAGATGGAGGACGGAGAGTGGTATGGGTACTTCACTTGGGACACGGCGCGCAATCAAGCGACGTTTCTCGAGACTGGGCCGATTGAGAACATAAGGTTCAAGTTTGGGGGAAAAAAGGAGTCCGCCGATGGCACAATCGAGGTCATTGCCGAGGACTGCCAAGAGCCGTCTGGTCTATTTGCTCTTCACGGTGAAGTTGATATGGCATTGCAGAGCATCGCACTGAAGAAGATCAGCCCAAGGGGTGTCGAATGCAATTATCGTGGTTGGTTCACTCCACTAGGTATCGCTGGGACGATGAATCCATCGCCGTGGGGCTTGCCTGGATGGTTCTGGATTTGGAAGAAGGAATGGATGGAGGACATTCCAAGTCGATGAGTATCAGACCTTTGTATATCAGTGATCATCCATAACGACGAAGTTCATGACTTTGGACGCTTTGAAGGTTGCTATGGATGTTCATCTTGATCTACCATGGTGCCCGAAAGGCCACATCATGCGTCATCGTCAATTTCTGGGTTTCAAGTACACGTTGACAGGTCCCTTCTGCCACAAAATGTAAACCTCGCTCTCATCATACCACTTCTGGATATCTTCCGTGGCACGGATGTCAAAGTTCCAGATCAACCTGGCCAGGATCAGGCGCATCTCTGCGTTGGCAAGACTAGAGACGTAACTTGTGTAAGCAAAGGCTGTACTGAAATCGGAATGGAGTTCAACGCAAAGGAACAACATACTTCTTTCCAATACAGTTTCGTGGACCAATCGAGAAAGGCTGTAGAGCTTTCTTCGCATCATTAGCAAACCTAGGGTCGTCCAGCCACCGTTCGGGGATGAATTCCTCCGCTCTGGAAAAGTGGTCAGGGTTGTGGTAGACAGCCCATTGCCACACGTCGATAGTTGTCTAAGGTAAGATACAAGTCAGCCCCTACTTTGTACCGCTCATACTGAAAGTTCTAGCGGAAATGTGTCTTACTCCTTCAGGAACGAACTCGCCCAGAATGTCATCGCCCCCTTCTCCGGCCATACGCGGGCTAGAACTGGGCACGGGAGGATACAACCTCATACTCTCATCCAACACCGCCGACATATACGTGAGATTTTGGACGCTGAGCATGTCAATCTGGTCCTCGCTTTCGAACGCGGACCTGACCTCGTCGTTGAGTTTCGCCAAGGCGTCAGAGTTAGTTGCCAAGAAGAATGTCGCGGCGGACAGCAATGTGGCCGTCGTCTCGGAGCCAGCGACAATCAGAACGAAGGCATTCGACGTAAGCTCCTCGAAGGTTATTGTCTGCAGATTATCAGTACCCGCTCTCCACACCAGCTCATTCTGCGTTTCAAACTTACAGCACCAGCCGACTCAGACTTCCTAATCATTGCATCGATGAAATCAGGACGGCTCGTCCCGAGATCTAGCCTCTTCCGCAGCTTCTCCCTTGACAGTTCTTTGTTCTCTGCAAACTTGGTGGCCAAGCTGCGAGGAACAGTCATCATGAGCAGAGGTCCAACCCATGAAAGTCGCCTACTGCTAGTCAGGAAGGCAATGTTTTTGATACTCTTGAAGATGATGTCGACCCAAGGGTGGTACGTCTCATCCTCAAGACACCCAAACGGCTCCCCAAACGCCAAGTCGCCAATAACATCGAACGTTGTGAAATTAAACCATCTCTCCACGTCGACGGGACGCGATCCGCCCTGAGATGTCTGGCGGAGTTTCTCAAAGAGCTTGTCGACGTATTGTTTGATGATGGGCTGTTGCGCCAGCATGGTCTGAGCTGAGAACCCGTGGGCGAGCGCCCGGCGGAAGCGCTGGTGATCTCCGCGCTTGGAGCCGATGATGTTGTCTCGGTTGGGGATGGCATTGAGCAGGTCTTTGGGGTTCTCGCCTGTCTTGCGGTGGCCGCGCACATCTTGCATGCCGTCGGGATGGTTGACAGATATGTGCGTAGGACCGACGCGGACGATAGGGCCGTATTGCTGATGAAGCTTCAAGATCTGACGATGGCCGTTACCGGAGATATAGAGGCGGACATAAGGGATGTAGGAGACTGCCCAAAGCTTGGGACCCGGGAACTTGCGTAGAGGGCTGAAGAAAAGTTGGTAGATGGCGTAGCCGAGTAGGTAGGCAAAGAGCTGGGAACCGTTGTTAGTGCTAGCTCATCTACTTGACTGCGGCAGAGGAGCTTACGGAAACAACTGTGACAACTGGTGCCATCATCGCCAGGGATATATGCCCCCAGCTCCATTCTTCAAGTATGGCGACATCGCGGGTTGAAAATTTCGAAGGCGGCCAAACCTTGGTAGTAGGATATTACAAAATGAACGTGCAGATAAGGTAGCCACCAGCGGTTGCGATCTGAACTTTACTTCTTCAGCGCCACGGCTCATGGCCTTTTTACTTCAGATCAATGCCATCTGATGTGGGGTTCATCGGGTTCCGATACCCTCCGTACGGAGCCCTTCCGTCGATCATCAAGCGGATTTCGGCACCAGACATATGCACCGTAGTCGCTCAGTTGTAATCGATACTACCACAAACATGAAACACCAGTCACATTGCATTGAATAGTAGCACAATTCACATGGACTTAAGAAAAAAAGTCCGCTATATCGACGATCCATGCATGAGATAATGCCGCTAACCGCCCCGGAGCGGGCTTCTCCGCGCGGGGCCGGTCGGCGCTTGAACAAGTGCCGAGGCCGAAGAGCGGGCCGGAGATCGCTGTCATTCTACTAGTTGCCAATCCGCTGCCTCATATTGGTTGATACGTCTTCTTCCCTTTCGTATAAAACCGTTGAGTTCTGCAGCTACCGCCTGAGCATGATCAATGAGGTTCGTCCGGTGCAGCCAGATACATGCGTTCGTTTGATGGCAGAACCAGCCCACTTATGGAGACAGGGGTTTGGGCGGAGGTGAACCGGGTGGCTGCGCATGCGTCGAACACCATGTTCTCGTGATAAATCGTCATTATTAGCTGGTGTAACGACCAGCACTCTGAAAGTCAATGGGCGAGAATTTCAATGGATGAGTCGGGCCTTATATCCCTTTGCTTTACTGCAAGGTTACTGCAAGGGGACAACTGACTCACCCAACTCGCTTTGACTTGGGCTCCCTAGTCTCACAACCTGCCCAGCACTCTCATTTTAAATAGCATGCAGTCAGCAGAAGCGAGCCCAAAGTCCCTTATTTTCTCGTTTCTTTTCGCCCTACGGCGATGGAAAGCAACCGATGTTACTCAAATGCTGCGCCAATGCGGCACGACGTATCCCAAATTGGCGTACTTTCGGCTTATTCTACCAGGGGATGTAGAATTGCTGAGGTGAAGGATTCATCGTTGGGGTCTCGATTGGATTCAGCCTGTAGGCTTTTGACAACTTTGGCCTCATTCGCGATGCTTAAAATAATGGAACCGCCGCCTGATTTTGGTGGGTTTGTTCTCTCGCTACACACATCTTCACTCATTTTTGGTTTCTTCTGGTTCACGTATCACGCTCGCTGCCAAGTAATTGCTCACTTCATTTCAATCGCAAATCACGATAACCAAGATGTCGCGCTACATTCTCCCGGTCATCGCAGCGGCCGGTCTGGCCCTCGCCAAGACAGACATCGAAGGCTGCACCTCCTTCACCTCCACGGTCACCGTCCGTACCGAGATCGGCTACGGCAACACCTACCAGACGGTCATCTGGTACGTCCCAGACACCCTCGAGATCTGCCGTGGCGTCGACTGCGGCGGCGGTCGCGCCCCGCCCCGCAAGGTCCCCGGATGCCCCATGTACTCCGGCACGGAGACCGTGACGGCGAGCTTTCTGCCGACAGACCCGGCCGCCCCGGTGAGCACCGTGGTCACCGTTACGCCTACGAAGACTAGCACTGTTGCGCTTCTGACGTTGACAACGACTCCGAGCGGGGCAACGGAAACGGGCGCCTCGGAGACGAGCTCTAGCGCATCGGCAACTGGTGGCAGCATCGAAGCTACCACCGTTCCTACGACGAGCGTATCGGCAGGGACGGAGAGTACGGGTGGAAGTGCTACTGGCACCGGGAGCGGCGCAGCGGCTTCGGGGACGGAGACACCGGCGGGAGCGGGACCGACGGCGAGGGCTGGTGTGGCCGCTGCACTAGGTGTTGCCGCCGCTGTGGCGCTTCTTTGAGAGCCAGAGGATCACCGGCAACAACTATGATTATGGTAGCCGAATGCATATAGTAATGTTAATCACAGTTTAGTGAATATGTACCGTATGACGGATCGCTGAGTTGTATCGGGTTTCTAATTTAAGCATCCAGCTCGCCAAGATATTAACAGACATCGCTTCATCCGTCCGATCTTAGGAAGAAGTCCAAAGTTTAACATAGGTCAAAGGCGGAGTAATCACAAGCAAAAGAACGAAGACTGATGCTGATGCGCACGAAAGGCCGCACATAAACGTGAGCGGCCCGCGATGGATCAAGTGATGCAATCCATCAAGTTCACCAAAATGTCGAAGCCTACAGTCATCCTCGTTCATGGAGCCTGGCACTCCCCTGCTCACTACCGGGAGTTCCTTGAAATCCTCGAGAAGAAAGGATACCCGTGCGTCTGTCCGAGCTTGCCGTCCGGCGGCGACCCCTCTCCGGAAAACCCGCCAGAGGCAGATGTTCGTTGTATCAGGGAGACTGTCCTAAAAGTGGCGGACCAGGGAAAGGAGATAATTGGTATTGCACACTCATACGGCGGCATCATTGCCACTGAGGCATTCGCCGAATTTGGCATCAGTACTCGAGCGGCCGAGGGCAAGACCGGCGGTGTGAGATGGCTCGTGTACTGCTGTGCTTTTATCATGGAGGGGAATGAGACCATGTTTGACATCGCTCCGCCAGAGTTGCTGCCGTGGCAGAAAGACGAGGTAAGCTGCTGCATTAGCTCCACAGTATGCTTCATTCTGACGTTTGAAGGGGAGCTTGATAGGCTTCGCCGAAGGTTACGACATGGGCGCTCTCTTTTACTCGGACTTATCGAAGGAAGACCAACAGAAGTGGGCGGGCTTGATGACGCGCTTCCCCAGAGCGTGCGCAAACTACGCCACCAAGGGGAAGGCTTACGAAGGCATTGACACCATTTACATCTATTGCGAAGAGGATGCTTTGTTTTCTGTGGTTGCGCAGAGAATCTTGGTGGGCAGAGTGAGAGAGCGTGGCTTCGATATTAAAGAGGAAAGTTTACCGGCAGGGCACTTCCCGATGTTGAGCATGCCAGATAGACTGGCAGAGATCATCCTCAAGTTGCCTCTTCGAGGGTCGAAGCTATGACCTCCATCCAACTCGTGTAGTGTAGTACAATGGACGAAAATATCGGATACTTTGATCCTGAAGATCCTCCCGTCTCGTGCTTAACTGTTCGCACTGCCGAGATAAGAACACCTTGAGATGCAAGGCTGAGTCGACTTCTTATGCTCTTTGGACGATCATACGAGATGAACACAATTGCCATCAAGGGGCTTAGTCTATGTGGAGTTGATGGAACCTGTAAGAGGCAACCCACTGGTGATGCTATTCGCTACCATTAAACCAGCCCGGTCAGGACGGATTACGAGTCGGATTCAGGAATCTTTATGCCGAGCTTCTTCGCCGTCCTCTCAATCCGGCCAACCTTAAGTCCCCGGGACCCCTCACCGCCACGCTTGAGCCATACTGGTCTGGGCCATTTAGACTTTCGGCACGGTGGAGGGAGCATGAACGACGGAATCAGACGAGACCCCGAGAGCGAATGCAGGAATAAACATCAGCCGGCCGGACCGCCGTACCCCGGCTCCGCGCAAACGCAAACGCAGTCTCCACATCGCCAACTCCCCGGGCCCCGGCCCCATATGCAGTCTAGGTTTCAAAATCCTGGGGTGAGGCAATTCACGATACGTCTTACGCGCGGTTAATCCCATCCTACTATGGATCTCGGATGGTGGACCCTGAAGCCGTGATTCAATGCCGGCACGCTGGGAGATCAGCCGGGGAGGGGGTGGGTGCTTTGCCCAAGGCTGATTTGACGTGTGACATGCATTTTCAGTCGTATTTTCGGGTTTCCCCAGGGTCAGCTGTACGACGCGGTTTGTCTTGCGCCGTCTGATGGCTGTCATGCCGTGTCGCTCTTCGGGCTCCGGGCGAGCGCCGTGTCGGGATAGGAAGCTTTGGCCGTGACGGGCTTATAACAAGTCTGCATTCATGCAGCAGGGTCCGAAGGGGCATATATATAAGTCTCTTCGTCTCCTTTTCTGCTCCAACCAGCTTCATCAGACCTTCAATCAGCAGCATCATTTACAACATCTTCGATAACCTCAACAGCCAAGCATCATTCGCATCAAAACCCGACCTCAGTCAGACCAGCAAATCGCCAACATGCCTTACATCGTCGCCGTCACCCCCAACATCCCTCCCGCCGACAAGGACGACTTCCTCGGACACTGGCCCGCCATCAAGGCCGACATTGCCAAGCAGCCTGGTGTTCTTGGTGTTTCCGGCGGGGAGGTGATTGGGGAGAACTTTGGACCGGTGTCTGAGTTTAAGTTCTTTCAGACCATGGGTAATCACCGATATTCCGTCATATAACGTAAGGTGTTTGAGCAGTGTAGTAACATGTGATTCAGCGTTCGCATCGGCAGAAGACGAAAAGGCCTTCGCCGACTCTGCATGGGCTAAGGAGCATTTCCAGAAAGCCGCCGAGAAGATGGGTGCGCCTCCATTGATCAGGAAATTCCAAACCAGCGAATTCCCGGCGGACAAGCCCAAGGCCTTGACTCAGTTCACGTTTCTTGAGTTGGCGGATGGTAGCCAGCATGAAGGAGCAAAGCAGGCGTGGATGGATCTTGTTGCTGCCATCGGTGGCAGTTCAATGGGTGGTGCTAGCGCCGACGACGGTCCGACTACCGGCCTCGGTGTTCTTGGGTGGGACAGCAGAGATGTAAGAACTCACAAAAGGACGAGCGTTTGGAGCGAATTAGACTGACAGCTTATGCAGCAAGCCATTGAGGTATACAAGAAGCCTGAGGTGTCGGCTGCCTGGGATAAGTATAAGAGTTTCGGAAAGGTCATCACTATTCTGGTGAAGCTTGAGGCATAGTTGAAGGTGTGTACATATGACACAAGGTAGTTCTGGCACCAGACAGACTGCCCAGTAGGAATTGAGAGAAATTTCAGAAGCATCAGATGGATTATTATGGTGAACGCGGTAGGCTCGGTGAAGGTTGGCTTAGTCTCAGGCATCACAGCAGGCAACCGAATCACTGCGGAATGTTCACCATCCAATATTCACTAACCATGCCTGAAGCGCTATTTCAGTATTTAAATACCGGCTGGAAAGGGTCGGAAAGCTGAATTTTCGAGAACAGGACGAACAGACTTCACACCAGAACCTTGCAACACCCTCAGCACCAATCTACTTCATCAACATGTCTTCCAGCGGTGGTTCCAGCAACAATAACGGCCAAAACCAGTACGGCTCTGGTGGTTATTCCAAGAACGACTCTTTTGCCTGGGGATCTAAGGGCCAGTCCTCCTCTGGTACTTACATCGACAACAAGGGTTACAAGAGAAACACCAGGGACAACTCATACACCTACGAGTACCCTCCCAGGATGTACAACCCAGACGGCAGTGTAAAGCATTCATAATATCAATTTTGGGACAAGCAGTAAGGATTCGGTAAAGTGGGTGGCCTTCACGGGGTGCATTCTTTCGCGAGACATCATGCAATTAAAGTAGTTTTGACAGAGCAATACAACAGTCAGAGACCTTGAACTTTAATGCAAATGCACTACCGTGAGCACGGAGACTTCGAATGGTGGTATGTAGGGCTTTTTCCTCTATCAAATGCAAACTTTGACTTGTCAGTCGGCAGGTTCTTTCGCACTCTACGAGGTTAAGAGCCTCTGACGATTGCAATACGCTCCTCGTTACCCAAGACTCTCCATCCACATGGTCCAGACTGACAACCCTCGCCGCAGTGTGCTTGAGTCCTGCCACAGAAGCCAGCCTGACTACAGCAGCCCCCTTGGGACCATGAACCACAGATTGTGGCCTTGTGCGCAAGTCCACACGTTCCGTCGGTTGTCTCTCCCCCACTGATACAATCCCCGGACTGACATCCGCTACCGCAATGAGCATCGCTTTTACCACACCAGCCAGCACTGAAGATGGATTATTAGTAAAACGTGGTCCGGGCTGAGGTCCAATCAAACAAAAGTCTAATGAGATGGTAAACAAACCTTGAACAACAATTGCCCTGAGGCCAATCTCCGCAGACCGTGTTTCCATTTGCGTGGCCACAAGTACCGTCAGTGGTGTTCGTAGGCTCCAGACCACTGGTATTTGTCAGAATAAACGGCTCAAAGTTCATGCTAACCTGTTGTAATGCGTCTTACCTTCCGGCACCCGAGTTGAAGTCCACACTCCATGCCATTGTTCCACCAAAACACTGATTGTCCGCCCATGCCTTCTTCTCCTTGATGGTATCAGCATCATCGTATCCGATCCACTGATCATCCCATGTGATTTGCTTCATCATGGCATCTGGCAAGTACTTCGGTGTCAAGCCCTTCTTCTCAATCAACTGCTCAATCTCGACCAGTGACATGACGCCGTCGCTGTTAGTGCAGACACCGGCCTTGCTAGGGCCCTTGAATGAGCATTCAAGGTCGTTGCAGCTCTTGTCAGACACCGTATATCCACGTCCATATAGCGCAACACCAAAGTTAATCTTCGAGGGATCCAGCTCTGCAAACCACAAGGGGAGGGCGTCGGTGGCTATGTCGCGGATATCCGCCTGGCCGCGGACGATGGAACCGAGTGTCTTGACGTCTTGGTCCCAAAATCCGTGGAGGTCTTTGATGTGGGGCACAGTCAGCCGAGGAAAAGTACCCAGGCAGTATCGAAAGAACAATCAGGTCAACTTACCATGTGCCATGAAGCCGAAGAAGTCCACAGAACTTTCCATCGCCTTTGCATCAAAATAGCGCAGATACCAGTAGTCAGGCGCGAGTGTTAGACTGATACCGTATGCGCCCTTGAAAGCAGCATGCATCTCTTGGACGAGATATACCAGGTTTTGGGTGTCCTCCGGGTTGCCTCCCCGCTCGGAAGCAACGGGGTACTCCCAATCAAGGTCAACACCTTGGAATCCATACTGCGGCAAGAAGGTCAACAAGGAGTTGATGAAAGCTGTGCGGCTCTCGTTGTTCGCAGCCAGCTTGCTCCTGGTAAGCCACTTGTCAGCGTCATGTACTGGTAATTAGAGATCGGCAGGTTTCAATGGCTTACCATGTCCCATGTGTTGCCTTGTTCGGGTCACTGAAGTCGAATCCTCCAACTGCAATCCATCTGACGAAAGAAACAAATCAGCATACGGTAGGTAAGGTAGGTAGGTTTGAGTAGTGTCAAGACTCACGTTTGTAGTCCACGACTCTTCAGTGCCGCAAACTCTGAGTAAAGAGCGACATCTCCAGGGTCTGCCGGGACTACCGCGAAGGTATTCGGATCGATGGACGCGAACGAATAATAGAGATGCGTGTATCCAGTGCTGGCAATATCGCTCGGATAAATGTGGTTACACAGACGGTCGCGGGTGTTGGAACCTTGGTAGTAACCGATCGTCCGACCGCTGGTAGTGCCGCTCCCGACGCCGCAGGTACGGCCGGACTTGACTTCACATGATCCGAAGCCGCCTTGGCATGGAAGAGTGGCACCTTGAGGGTCGGCATTTCCACAGTAAGTTTACGTGGTCTAAGAATCATTAGATGAATTGTCTCGGTTTTTTGGATACAAATCAATCAAGAACGACTCACTCTACACCAGCCCATAGCAAAACAGCACAAGGTCAACAACATGATAACCACCCTTGCTTAGGTTAAATCCTCATTCCAAGGTTGCGTGCGGAACTTGAATAGGACTGATTTTCCATGAACATGGTGACCATTGATATACACCCGTGTCTTGCTGGCTTTTAGGGTTTGATCCCCAAGAACAAATGAAACCACGTCTATTTGATTATCAATTCACATTGAGATTATTATGCTCATCATTCAAGTCATTTCCATCCATTCAATCTCGGCTGTTCTTGTTGAAGTATGCTGAGAATCTAAACGACGTTAGCAACGCACAAATGTTTGAAGACCATCGCCACATGACTTACTTTCCTGTGGGCCCCATGAGCAGTATCTGCAATACCCTTTACCTCGCTCATGTGACTTCTCATTCGGGACTTCAGAAGCCGTGCATCAAACCCATCAGCAGCCAGTTCCCGGTTTTGTTGCATGCTTCTTGCAATTGACCCCACTATCCCCAGGAAATCATCAACGAAATCTGACTGCTCGGCAAGAAATTGGGTCACCATTGACAGATCTTCAATCAAGCTTTCTATAGCAAAACGCAGGTTCAGAAGTTGAACCGGGATATCAGACGAGATAATTGGTCTACCCGATATGAGAAGCAATCGATATGCTTTACTGAGGCGAAAGGCTTCCTCAGCCTATTGAAAAAGGTCAGATGTTTATGATGCTTTGAGGTTGTTGGCCCGATACGTGAGGATACTTACAACTGTGGTCACTTCCTTCGTTAACGCTGAGATGCCGTACGGCACAGGTTGGAGCTCTGCCGCAACCGTATCTGGTCGACGGAAAAAAGAGCTGATGCATTCATCGATGACGCAAAGTGCAATGTCGTAAGGCTGAATAGTCCTGTGCGTAGCCGCCTCAACTAATCTACGCCGAATCGAGAAGTAAATACTCGAAGGATCGGCGAGATCGCGGCCGTAGCGCTTGGGAAAAGAGGTGACTACTACATTTCCGCCCGTGACTCGCATCCACAACTGGTCCACCATGATTGGACTTGAGAGCAGACGGCCGCCACCATGCCTTCCTTCATCGTAGTTATCATTAAGATCTACCTGCGGACTTGCACAAGCCTGCTGTATTGTCCGGCGTAAATGGGTGGGCTGAGTACCGAAAAGTGACGTATGTATGAGGTCTCGATCAGCGTAAAGTGCCATGTTCTCGTAAAGGAATGCTGCGTCGAGAAGCACCTGACCAAGTGGTGTTGGCATAAAGCTACCCTTCCTACCTTTGAATCGAGACAGGCTCTGATGGGCACGATGTCTTGGGGTGTTATTTGCTTTTGGCGCATGAAACACAGCTTCATGCCTTTGCTGAATTTCTTCTGCAACATACAGCGCGACATTTCTCCTTCTCGATGGTATTTCCCAGTCAAGAAACGGCATCTGCATTTTGTTTAGTGCCTTTCATAAACTGACTGCAGCGGGTCCCGTTGATCGTCGCGTGATGGGTGTGCTTTCACTTACAGCTACCATCAAATCTGGAACAGAAGCCCCGACATCTAACAAGGTGCAGATGGGCCTCATATGTCGGGAAAGCACCTGACCTCTTTGCAAAGACTGCCATGAAAACATGTTTTCTTTGACGCGGGCATGCGTACAGACCCTCTCTAACACGAACTGTATACAAAGAGTGAGATCTCCATTGTGTTTCAATAACCCAAGTATGTTTCTTAGTAGGTTAGGACACTTACATTCATCGACTTGGTATCGGCAGTTAGCTAGTGTAACGTCAAAACGAACAAGAGCGCAGTCCAACCGTAACATACCTCAATGTTGTTGTTGGGAATATGTATATGTTTGACCCCCGGCGTCGAGTCCCAGGCTTTGTCTCTACTAATAAGGGGAACCTCGTCGTACGTCGGTGGCCTTTTGGAAGCTGTGTAAACTCCCCTGTCTCTGTCGTAAAATTGATTATTGGGACTGAAGTCAAGAACCTTACAAACGAAATCTACCAAAGGCTTTTGAGAATGATCGTTATGTAGAAGTTCGGTAGTCCTATGGGGTTGAACGGCAACCAAGCTGTCTGAAGATTTCAAAGCTGTTTGGCTTCGCCATAATCCGAACGACTCGCTAATGTGCCGCAGGTTTTCGCTTAGTTCGAGGCTCTTCAGACCAGAAGCCATCTTTCGAACGGAAGAAATCCATTCAAGCTCTTGTTGGATTTCAAAAGTCTCATCTTTGCTGAGGCCTTTGACGTATCGATCTCTCGCCGAGAATTTCATATGGGTATAGTCGAGGAAATGATGTCCTGTAGCAAATTTCTCTTTGTGAATGGAAGCTTCTTCTTCTGGAGCCTCAACTGAGCGAGGCTCTGGACGGAAGCCAATATCATGCAAGAGTCCCTGAACGCCTGTGAGCGGGAGGTACCAAAATGGTGTCGGTTCGGTAGTAAGCCAGGCTAGTGTTTTCCGCCAAGAAGGAAAGTTAAATCCAGCTCTCGCTACAATGTACTGAAAGACGGTTGATGGCTTCAACTCAGAGTACGTAAGAGCGGGCGCGAACTGATGATTCCCACGGTCCCTTATGAATCTGGCAAACTCATTCGACGAAGATACTTCCAAAACATCCTCATCTATCGATTTAGCAGCAAAGATCTTTGCTGATTCAGAGTTTCCATCGTTTTGATATTTTCTCGCCAGGTCCGCAAAACACATGAACGGCGTCGGCAAATGACATCGCCGCTCGTCTATTTCGTTCATGATGGTTTGGAGGGGTAAAACAAAGGCGTTGTGACGTGTACCGGCGATTACATGTCCGTAAACCGTCCCAGATTGAGGCTCAACAACCCAGGATCCAGAATCGCCCTTTTTGAGGCCCTGGCCTATCAACCTATCAGCTCAACTCTAAGTCTTCGGGATCGGGTTGAAGGACTGTTGAGAACGCACATTTCGAGATATCAAAACTGAGCGTCCACACATCGACGAATGTGCCAGAACGAAGTCTCATTCGAGAAAGCTTTTTCGAAATTGTGGCAGCAACTCTGCCACTAGCACCGGCAATCACCGTGACGGATCGCACTTGAGTGTTTGGTCTTGCTTCCATGACGCGCGTAAGATATCGCGGTTTGAAAGGTACGGCGTGCTGATCTGCGTCAGAACGACTGGCTTCCTGATCAATGTCCACCCATAGCAGGTTGGGTAGCTTCATGACTTCATCTTGCAGCCTCACGAGGGCCCAGTCAGATCCGACGCTTAGTATAGACCCAGCATCAGGTCTAATGTTTACCTCAGACATATCGATTGATTGTGGAAGCTCCTCCTCAAATCTTGCTTGACCTTCGTATCGCGCCACAACCACTGGAGAATCTACACCATCGTCTAGTTCACCACGCTCAATCAAGGATTCTAAAAGATCGTTCGTTGAGATGATGGAACTGTCGGGAGACTCGTCACTAAACGCATGATAGGCTGTCAATGCGTGCAGTGTCCCATCTACCTCAAGCAAACCGCCGATTGTAGACCACGTCTTCCTCATGCCAGCTCCAGTGGAAACTAGCCGACCGCAGAGGGAATCCTGGGGAGAGTCTGATGCCATTGAGACTGGATCACCAATTGACGAGAGGTCGGAGAGATTCTGGTAGCATATCGTGAAAGGCGGGTCGTACTGTTTGCGTTGCCTAGCGAACTTTAGTGGAAATCGATCATTTTCTGTTTGTTGCCAAAGTCTCGGTGTATGATTCGAATGCACGGTACCGGGGAGACCCCATTTGTGATTCGGCCACGAAGTATCTGGAGCTTTCCCGCCGGAAGTGGAGCATGTGCTTCACCCAAGTATTCAAAGATTCCCTGGCAGGCGCTGACATATTTTGAATCGAGAGGTTCTGGAAACTCTTCAATGTCTTCAATATGAATCAACCTCACGTTCTCGACTATTCTCATGAAGCTTTCGACCAAGGCGGCATTTCGAGTGCGCGAAACGGGTCTATCGGTTGGTTGGCGTTGGCTAAAGTCTTCGTCGTCCATTCCAGCATTGCGTCTCTGGTTGTGGTTATCATCCGATGCTTGGCCAAGTGATTGATGAGGCACCTGAAGACTAGACCTGCGGTCATCTCCTGCAGATCCAGATAGACTCGGTGGTTGATTCCTGGTCGTGGTGGACTGGTTATTAGAGGATGTTGCGTGATGCAATGTAAAGTTTTCAACTGATTGATTCTTGTCGCCTCGATGCATCATTTGGCGGAAGATATTCCTTCGTCGCGGCCTCTTCGAAAGCTCATGTGAGGGGGCTGAGAGATCTTGGAGCTGTTCGAGTTGCTCTGGACGTGCCTCTGACTCGCGGCTGCGACTTGAGTGAAGTGATATTGGCACATGACTGCCCGATGGCCTCTGTAGCCGAACAGCCATGGTCATCGACAACAGGCATTGGAAACCAGTGGTAGAGTATGGGATGGGTGGGTAGAACAGAGACGAAGAATGGAGGACCGGCTGATGAGGATGATACCAGGTGGAGAAAGCCACAATTGTTGAGGTGGTTGGTCTTTTGCTACGATTGGCCCACGTCTCAAAGTTGGAAGCAGGCTGGGAAACAGGCTGCAGACGATAACAAGGATGCACACCAATCAAACATTCCCCATCATGTTGCTCCGGCGCTTACCGAACAGCGAAGAGGCTCGGTACACTTCATAACGCTTACCCCGCTTCAATCCCAATATCAGGCGGCTAACACGGGCTTGATTACTCTGCTCGTTCAAAACCTCATGAAATCGTCAAAAATGCCCCTCGAAAGCAACATGCAAGGTCCCAGACAGTACCCAAATGAACACGCGCGAGACGTGACAACGAAACAACTAACAAAGCGGCCGAACGAAACGTTTGAAAGGACCGAGGACTCAGCCACAAATGCATGGAAGTCGGAGACGGTGTCAAACATTTGGGGGTTCGATAAAGTAGATAGAGATTTGACCGTGAAGTGGTCCAATAGACTTGATCGATTGGAGACATATTTTCACGACTTCGAGGGGCTTTTATTGGAATCCAGGGCTATGCTTGAACGAGTCCAGAACCCAGCAAGCAAACACCAGGCCGCCAATCTTGGATGGCGCTTGTTCTCAAGTAACGACCACACGACAATCATGACAGTCGATGATGCTTCTGCAGCATCATGTGCTGACGCTGGATCCAGACGCCAACTTCACCCTTATTCGACAGAGAGAGCTGGTGGCGAAGGCTCTTCTGGAAACTCCCAAGAAGGGACCAGGTGGCCTCTTCATCAGCCGCACTGCCACATACTCAATTATATCACTATTCTTCGGCTCAACCCAAGCGTCCAACGAGAGAGAATGAAGTTGAAGGTTGTTGAGTTATCACCAAGGGATTCTGCTACAGGAGCTTCAAAGTGGAATCCCACGCCCACCTGCCGCATTGACCGAGGGGATGGGACCCCAGAACCTGGCACAGAGCACTCATCGGATTCTACCCCAAGAGTTGCTACTCCTCAGGACAATTCGTCCACTTTGTCTTCAACATGGAAGGAAAGTGACGACATCCTCTTCGACGTGAGCCTTGCACTTGCAACAAGAGCAATGTTTGGGATTTCTGTTCACGACAAATCACACTTTCATGACGGCGACGCCCAAATCAAACAGACTAATTGCTTGTGGACCAAAGATATGTCCTTGCAGCAGCTTCTTGATCGTGAATTCCCCAAAAGCATTCCGAATGAGCAGCTTTCTGGACGATTCAAAGAAAGACTGGTATCACTGCGAAGTTTAGTACAGCATGCGGATATCACGATCGTGTGGACGAAGCACCTTCCGGACCACTTACTCCTATCATACAACAAGCGGAGTAAGACATTGAGCTTGTTCGATCTCCCGTCTCTTATAGAAGTCAGCTACGAAGCATCAACAAACGGCGGACGTGACAATGACAACGGCGACAGCATTAGCATGGCGGAAGAATACTCTAGTCACACCATCAGAAAGTATGTTTTGCCAGACCCTAGCTACCTCAGGGCTCACTGGCGCCTAGCTAACGTTATGGACTAAGCGGAAAACTCGTCTTCTCTACCGAGTTCATGTTAGAAACACTACAGACCTACCACTTATTGATACCGCATCGAGACGCACAATGGGTTCGCAAGAATTTCTTGCCATCGAAGAGTTCATGGTATCGCCCTCTCAGTCTCTGCACAAGTAAATACCCAAAGGCAACAGATAGACGAATTACGGAGGTTTTTCGGCTCTTGAATCGGGTTGCTGGCTTTGATAGCCGGCTTACAACCTATTCACAAATGTTTAAAAGGTTTCCGCATTGGGGACTTCGCATTCAGAGTCTACTAGAAGAGGCGGAAGACCCGACACCAATGTCATGGGCAGGTCGTTGGGCGGAAAGAAGGAAGGGTCCAAGGAATTCATTTTGGGTCACTGTCGTCGCATTTGTGGCTGCTAGTTTGTTTGGACTCGTTGCAACGGCTTTTGCGATAGTGCAATTATGGGTTGCGTGGTGCGATTGGCAGGAGGTTGCACCACCACTCTGCAAACCACGAGGCTCCCGTGGCGCTGAGCCAACAGCGTCTTCGACAGCGGGTTGAAATCACCAAGAGAAGAACAACTGTTTCTGAGCGATTTGTAACGTTTTTCCTGAGGAGTGAAACTCGTCATTTTTATTACACCAGGGCTTGCCGCTGCTGTGCAAGAGCCGGCAACAGAATATGGGCATCACTACAAGTGGATTTCAAAAATGGGTGGGCTGATGTCATATCCTTCTTATTCAAGTCTACATGGCTGTTGTCATGGGCCGTTCGTTAGTCGATGTCCCTTAGGCTTCAACCTCCCGCGATCATGGTCGAGTCCTGTGTTGTGGCGCTGGCTCCAGAGGTATATAACTGTTTGAAAGTCTTGATTCTGATGCTTGCTGCCTTCGATTCCAAACGATCACTTTGGCCGAGTGGCTGAATCGATGGTTGCGGAGCCCACTATTGACGTAGCCCGATGATGATTGATGTGATTGACCCTTTGCAGTTGCCTTATGTTGTCCTCGAAAATACAGGTAGACCGCCCTGGAAAGTGCGAGATTGGCGGCAACGATACCAAGGAATAGTTCGAGGTTAGACCAGATGGCAACGATGCAAAATGTCCAGCTGAGATCTTCATTCGACACTCCCAAGAATGCTGCCCTAGTGATTCCGAAGGCAGAAGCGACCAGTCCAAGGCTCATTAAGCACATCACCATAATCTTCTTCCGATGATGTATGTTGACTTTCCATATCAAAGTCAGGGGGATGAACGAGAGTATCAGATCGGTCAAAACGGAGTGTGCTGAGTTCGTTTGGTTAGCATTCAGCTCATCGAATAATAAGACACAGGGTCGTTTCCACATGAGTGATAAGCCAGTAAAAGAATGAATAGCGATGCTTACCTATAGTAGCATAAATCCAGTAAATCCGGATCCTGTTTGGCCAGCACTGTGCAGAGGGACCTCTCCAGAATCCCGCCGGTCGGCACTCCGCCAAAAGAACAACAACAACGCCCATGTTTGTCACCAGGACCCCGGCGATGATGGTGTAAATGAATATTCGTAGCCCCTTCTTATCATTGAGCCGGAGGACCAACGCGCAGATGGAGCACTTGAGACATGCCATCGATGTGAAATGGAACAGCTGCCCATACCAGCCGTACATGTTGATCATCTTGTAGTCGTAGTCGCTGAGATATACACGGTGTCTTCCATTGCCGTGGGGCAACTGCATAGCTGCAATGACATATCTAACAGCAGCAAATACTGCAGCTAGGGCGATCGTAGCATCGTCCCACCCAAAGTTTCGACGAGCTACGCGGACCCAAAGACGAAGGGCAGTAGTGACGAGGAGGAGAACGAGTAGGGTTGTCGATACGGCCAGCCACACAGGCCCGACCGTTTCATCTGGGGGCATCGCGCTTTCTCGGGCATTCACACCTCCGGCGGAAAGCAGAGGAGCACTCATGATTGTGATTGTGAGACAGGAAGTGAGGAAAATAACAATACGCTGCTCAAGGTAGGCTAGGACATTGTTCTAGCATGAGAGTGAAGGAAAGGCCCAGCCGGTGTCGAGTGAGCATCAAATCGCGCCGCCTTTTCTATATCAATGAATTTCCTTTTCGCAAAGCCAAGGGCAGAAGGGATTAGGCTGGAAGCGCGTTCCAGATCACTGGATCATGTCTGGATGGGGGGCAGGCCTGGCAGAGTGCGGGCCAGGGTGCCGGGACAGTGGTCGAAGCCATCAACACCCAAAAGGATGGCTGAAATATGATCAGTCATTTTTCGAAGGTTCTAATCATAAATATGGTGACTGCAAAAGTCTACCAGGCTTCTGGTATCGGCCAACGTTTAGGGCGCGACCCAGCCTCGAAAAAGAAAGCACCGACGAGAGGTGTGGGGTTCCTCCAGGTGTCTTCCAACAACGCTTAGGGAGAAAAAGAAACCAGGATGGGACGGCTCTAATAAGCGGTCTTGGCCGGAAAACAATGTGATACGGCACATTGATCTGGGCTATATTTGGCTTAGTCCCTCTGGGAGGGCGATGATTCAGGGTGGATGACGCGAGAGTTCGGCTCTATCGAGACGGGTTACTGGCTTTTCGGGGTCGGAGTCGTGGTCTCATCGTTGTTTACACGGCTGCTGAATTTTATCGGGATATCTTATCAAACATAACGCCCTAGCCTTTGATAAAATTTCCCCTTGTCGCCCATCTGCATTTGATTTCTTACATGCCAGGCGAGCAGAGAAGACATGACCCATCGACAGGGGCCTGGGGATCTGGACATCCAAGTTGATCACCATGCTGGCGCAGTGCAGAATAATCAGGTGAAAAACCTGGATGTGGTGTCGAAGACAACCAACAGGCTAATAATATGCGACGAAGATCAGTGCTTTGTTGGTACTATCGGCCGTAAGCAAACGACTGGCTCGCATTTCATGTCTGCTTGCTTTTTTACTTACCAGTGGGCGAACCTGGAGAAGATTGATGCTGCACGTCCGGTCGATTTGGGTGACCGCATGCCAATCCTCACATCAGTTCAGGCAGAAACTTCGTAGATGCGATGGTTGCGAAGGGTCATTCAGGAAGACGACACTTGGGACGGCAGGAATTTTGTTGGTGTTGTGATAACCTTAAGTATCTGAGGCAGCCTTGCGCCTAGAGGAAGGTGCGAGGTGACCTACTTCCGACCTACTTATCTGGGCTGATAATATTCTGGCGCGTTGGTCTCTGTTCCTTAAAAGACCTTTTGCATTAGATATTGATTTAGAAAGAATTAAGCTGTTTTATTTATATAGATGCTATATATATATTATAGTTAGTTTATAATAGTTATAAGCTTAGTTTATATTATATTTCTAAACTATTATCTATAAAGCAAACTATAACTTTATTTAATTTATTTTATATTTATTATATTCTATTTTAACTTCTAAGCTCTATTTTTATATTTATCTTTAACTTATAATATATTTCTAATATAATAATAACTATTAATCTTAGCATTTTCTATAAGTTTATTTCTTATTGCAACTTCTCAGTTTGATATATCACTTTTTAAGTAGAAATAAAGGCTAAAGATATTTAGAAATATATTAACTTAGATAATATTTCTAGCATTTTATTTAATTTAAGTGAAGTTAAAAGTATATTTTTGCTTAATAATTAGATTTAAAAAGAAAATAAGAAGTAATATAAACACTATAAAGTAGAGCAAGAAGCTTATAATAAAGTTATCACTTTATATGCTCTTACTGTTTTAAATATATAAAAAACGCTTGCTAAAAGTAATGCAACTAAAGATAGAAATCTTAAAGAAGAGGAATTTAAAGAAGCTATTAATAACTTACTATTATTAATATTAGTTGTATTTACTTTTCTCACTAAGAGATCTATAAGCATTTTTAAGCTTTATGCTTTATACTTTACTATATATACTGCCTGCAAAGCGAAATATATATATAAAGAATAAGTATATAAAGCTTTAGATAAGTAGGTTAAAGATATTATTTTAAAAGAGATCTTCACTTCTACTTAAGTAGAGCTTTTAGAGAAAGAAGACTACACTTTTTATGCTTTAATTTATATTCTGAAGTAATATTATGCTCTAAGCAACTTAAGCAACCTTACTATAATCTGCAAAAAATATATTGCAGTTTTAGATTAAGCAGCTTTTATTATTAATTTTAACACTTAGATTAAAGACTTTTAAAATATACTTTTTAAGGCTTCTCAGTATAAGCTGCTAGAAATATAGAGAACTTTTATATTAAAAACCTTTTCTTAAGCAATTTAATGCTGCTTTGCTCTGTTTTAAGCTAATTTAAAGCTTATTGATATTATTAAGTGAGAACATTTTAGCGCTAAGATTTAAAGCATAAGTTAGTATATTAATATATTTAAAAACTTCTTCTATAAAGATATAATAGGAATTTAATTGAGGGGTTGCTTTAATAAAGTCTTTATAATGCTAGTAAGACGTTCTAATAATATAATCTCTAGCAACTTTGCTTCAAAAAAGCCTTTATAAAGTGAGTTAATAGCATATTATATATATAGAAAAAGCTATAAATAAACTTTATCTATATATAATTACCTTAAGTTTGCTCTTATAAATAAAAGGTTTTATATAAGCTTTAAAGAAGCTATATAGGTTTATATTAGAATTAATAGGCTAGAGTATTTTAAGCTTTATGCTGAAATAGCTTGCTAAAAATAGCTTACTATAAGAAACTTTAGCTTTTTTAAGCTTAGTAATAATAAGAATTAAAATAAAAAAGGACTGCTTAAGAATAACTTAAGTGGAATAAAAAGGTTGCTTAGTATTTCTACTTCTAAAATAAACCTTTTAGCTAATATAATAGCTTATATTATTACTAAAGATATTATTACTGTAATTGCAATAGAGGAAATAAGAGCTTTTATATTAGAACTTAAATTTAATAAGGTTTATATAACTTGCACTTAAGGCTTAAGAGTTTTTTTTAGCAGTATAGTATTAAATAACTGTAGTGCCTTTTATTTAGTGAATAATATCTCTCTTTTTGAGGAAGGCTTAATTATCTATAAAGTGAAAAGGTAAGTTAAAATAAGTGCAACTTTATATCTTATTATAATAAGAAGTATAAAGATCTTTTATAATATATTAAATAGAGCAAATAGGCTTTAAGATTTAATGCTTTGCAATATTATACTTATAGATAACTTTTATATTAATATCATCTTAGAACACTTATTACAAAAGATAGGCATTTAGTATTTAGGTTATAATATTACTTTTTATATAGGAGATTATAAAGATAGCATAGAAGTAAAGAAGCTTTTAAAAAAAGGTAATATTACTTTTATAGAATATTAATTTTATCTTTTATATTTATATTTTAGATATATTCTTTTTAGTAATACTTTAATTATAAATCTACTTACTCTTATAATAACTTATATAAAGTGATGCTTTTAAGAGCTTATATAAACTTATGTTGATATTATAGAAATGTGGCATTTTTGCTCTAGATATCTAGAATTTAAAGTGCTTAAGAAACTAGTTTTTAATGCTTAAAAAGTGAAGATCTGAGAAATATCACGCCTTAAATGCTAATATTATATAACTATATATATAAAGCAAGTAATATTATAATATACTTCAAAATAAAGAGTGATATAACCTTTTTATAAAATCTTATAAGATTTATTTAACTACTTAATAAGTTTTAATATAAATAAATAGCTATTTATTATTAAAGATAAATATATAAGTTAACTTTTTATATTTCTATATATAAATAAGACTTAACAGTCAGTCTTTATTGCTATTTAAATATTTAAATGCTAGATATAGAGATAATATAGCCTTATATTATATAAGATCAGATAAGATAGTAAGTATGCTATAATTGCAATAAATAGGATATTAGAATTTTAGATCTAGGTGTTAGATATAGGGATTGAAATTGAATAAGCATTTTTATATATTAAAGAGCTAAATAGAGGTGTAGAGCAAGCAGGTTAGAAACTGATTATAAAAGCTATTATAATAATTAAGGCAGTAGGTCTTCTATTTATATTATAAGTTAAGGTAGTATAAGCTGTAGTGTTCCTCTATAATATAAGCTTTTACTAATACTATAGCTAGCTTTTGCTAATTTAAGTTAAAGAAGATTAGTTAAAAGACTATATTAAGTGTTGCAAACTTACTTATAAAGCAAACCTTTTAGTTAATTTTTGCTTGCAATAGGGAGGGGTTTATATATATAGCTGTAGAGTATACCTCTTTAAGAAAGAATATAAAGCAAATAAGAATAGATATAATTTTAAAGTTATAATATAAAGGTATATTAGATATCTAATAAGGTATATAGTAAACTTATATAACTTCTATAAAGTCTAAATACTTTCGCTTTGAGAAGTTATTATTATATGAAATATAATATTTAATAAGAAGATATTTTATTTAAAAGATAATATAAAGTTAGCAATTTAAGGCAAAGAAGCTTATATAATTGCTGATAAGATATAAAAACTAGTATTTTTAGCGCCTTTTAAGCTATAGCTTTTAGAAGTATAAAATAAAGCTGAAATTATATTAATAATAGATAATAAAGCGCTATTACTATATTTTTCCTTATTAAGAGAACTTTAACTAGTTAATAATAAGTAAAAGAGATAGCTGCTGACCTCTAAGTTGAATATAGACCTTACTGATATATATAGGATAATAAATTTTATGTTATTATTGATTTTTATCTATAAAGATGAAGTAATAGAAGAGATTTAAGATGCTAGCAGAGATGCAACTTCTGCTGAAGATATAATCTTAGATAAGATCTATATTTAAACTGATATCTCTCCTCTATACAATTTAAATATAGAAGATAATAATATATAACTACTTTTATAAAGCAACTTTTTTATTTAGTTAGTATAGCTATACTTAGGAACTAAAGAAGAGAGCATTACAAAAGAGGAGTTAGAATAGGTATATAATTATGCTAACTTAAGCTAACTTAAAATTATAAAGCTAAAGTGATTATTTTGCTTTAGAATATACTTTATGTTTCTATATATAGAATGAAATTAGTATATTTTTTTTGAAATATATATGCTAGAATAGTAGAAAGCAATTAAAGAGGCAGACTAAAGTTACTATCTGCTCTATTATTTTATCTTTATTTCTATTTACTAAGTAAAGCTTAAGTATATTTCTATAGTATTAAGCAGAAAAATCTATATTAACTAGCTTATTAAGTTACTTAAGACCTAGAGAGATGTTTAATAAATGCTAGAACTGCTCTGCTTATGTTTTATTAAAGTATGTAATATTAAAATTGATAAATTTAAGGAAATAGGAGTTTAGAAAGTTATAAATAATGTGAAGGCTAAGAATAAGCTGATACCTCTTAAGTAGGTATTTATATATAAACTAGATTAATATAGATATTTTAACTGCTATAAGGCTAGAATTTATGTTTAAGGTGACCTTTAAGAAAAGTATCTTTTAGAATAGATATATATTATAACTTTTGCTTTGAAAACTTTTAGAGTTATAATAGCTTTTATAGCATAATTCAACCTTGAAATTTACTAATTTGATATTATTAATATGTTTTTAAATGCTATATATAGGCTAAATAACCTCTTTATTACTTATTACTTGCTAAATAGCTTTAAAGAAGATAGAAAGGTTGTTAAACTTTAATATGCTCTATATAGACTTTATAATATGCTTTTACTTTAGTATAAAGAGTTCTTAAGCTTTCTTTTTTATTTTAGATTGCACTTAATAAGTGAAGATTTATATTTCTTTTAGACTTGCGATAAGAGAGTTCTCATACTCTTTTATATTGATAATATCTTTATTTTATATTATAAAGATTATATAAAGAAAGCTGAAAAGGTTATAAAAGAGATTAAAGAGAAGTATAAGCTGAAAGACTAAAGACTAGCTGAATAGTACTTAAGAATTAGAATTACTTGCAATTAAATGATATAAAGCATTTATTTTTTATATAATTAGTATATTAAATAAATTGCAAAAAAGTTTGATTTTGCTGATTTTAAAGTATTAATTATACTTCTTTTACTTATTTTGCTTAAGAAGTTTAATAGAGAAGTAAATCTATAGTAAGTCTTCTTATATTAAGAGAAAATTAAATTAATTTTCTATATTGTGATTATAATATAACTAAATGTTATATTTGCTTGCGCCTTAGTATTATAATTTCTAATAAACCTATCTCTAAAGCACTATTAAGCTGCAAACTAAGTAATTTAATATTTATATTATACTTAATATCTTGCAATTTGCTTTAGCATTTTAGGAGGTGATATAGCTTAAGTATTACTAATTATAAGCAATATATCTTTTGCTGATAATAAAGAGATATAAAGGTTATCTTAAGGTTTTATAATATCTTTCTTTAGAGGCTTAATCTAATAGAAAGCTGTATATTAAAGTATAGTAATTATGTTAATAATAGAGGTAAAGCTTTTAAGCTTAGAGCATACTGTAAAGAAGACTATAGCTTTTAAGCAGCTCTTTAGAGATCTTAAACTTAGCTTAAGAGATATATAGAAGATTTATTGCAATAATTAGTAAATAATATAACTTATAATAGGCAGAAAGAAGTATATCTTAACTCGCCTTTGCTATATAGATATCTAAAATATATAGCTTCACTAGAAATATACTAAGCAATTATTTTAAGTTATATATCTTCTAACTGATAAGATATTAGCTAATAGTTTTATAAAAACCTTTTCCTGCATAAAGTTTAAACAGTTTAAAGCACTTCTAAACCTTTAAGATATATTATAAGCAATAGCATAAAGTGAAAAAACAAAATTAAGCAGTAAGTAAAGCCTATAGGCTGGGTATTTTTGATTGAAAATAGCTTAATAGCTAGGAAGTATATAGCCTTTTTGAGAGCTTGAAATATTTATGCTCTGCAAAGTATATAGCAAAGTGATGCTGCGCTTTATTTCTATTTAAAGAGAGCAGTTATATACTTATCTATTAGGATTTAATATATAAGCAGCAATTCTTTAGAGAGGTGCTTACTAATAAAGTTGTTAATAGCATAGTAAATGCTAGCTGCTTAAGGGTTAATAGTGATCGCTTTGGAAAGTAGACTAATATATAAATCACTAGAGACTGATATATTCTCTGCAGCAACTTCAACCTCTAAGGTAACAGCTAGCATAAGAAGAGAAGCTATAAGATCAGCAGCTATTTTGCTACTATTTTTATTTTTAACTTTAGCTTTCTTTTAAGCTTTATTATAGGCGTTAAAAGCTTTGCAAAGTGTAGTTCTCTAATAAGTAAAGACTTATAATATATAAGTTAATAAATAGTTAGCAAAGTGAAAAGTTATATAATAGAATATATATTATCTATAAGATTGTTTTGCATACTGCTAAGGAATTAAAGCCTCAGTTTGGAAATAGAGGCTAATATAAAGATATATACCTTTCTCTTCTCTTTATAAGAAGTATATTTACCCTTCTGCTTTAAACTAAGTGTATATATACTAAGCGATATGCTTAAGATAGTATTATGTAAGCATAGCAGACATATAGTATCACTTAGTAGCAACAGCTGCTTTTCCTTCTAACCTTTAGCTTTTAAAGCTTTTGCTTTTATTTTAGAATTAGTAAATAAAGTAATAGGTTAATAAGGAATAAAGATCTTAAATATATATTGCTTACAGCCTTATTACAGCTTATAAGAGGATAAAGAAATAAAAGTAGCAAGCTTTAAATTATACCCCTCTTTAGCTCTTTTGCCCTCTATAGGTTAGTTGCTTTTAATAAGCTTATTAGTCTTTAGTTTTATAAAACAACCTAAGTTAGTAACTAAGTTATAAAAATAATAAAGTGAAGTGAAAACTTTATAATGCTTTATAATAAAAAGAAGATTTAGAAGTGATAAAAATAGATAATAAGGCAACTTACTTTTAAGCTTAAGGCTTTTAAGCTTTAAGGTAGGCGCTAGAGGAGTGCTGCTGCCCTCTTTTTTTTGCTCTTCTCTCTTTTTATACTTCTTGCTAGTGAAGATAGCTTTTGTTTTAGCTGTACTAGCTATATGCTTAGCTTTAGTTTTCTTAAGAGGCATTTAAATAATGCAGTTAGTATTAAAAACAAAATTATAAGCAAATAAAAGGCATTATAATTGCAATATAAATATATATATATATATAGAAGTAAGATAGGCAATATATATAGTTATAGTGATAATAATAGAAAAAGAAAATTAAGAAGTAGAGATAGTATATAAGATATTATTATTACTGCTGCACTGCTGCTTTAACAGCTGCTTTAGCTGTTTATCTTAAGCTAATAAAAAGCCTCTATTTCTGCTAAGTGAGGAAGTAATATTAGTTACTACTTTAGCATTTATAATATTAACTATAATAGAAAGTATATAAAAGAAAAAACTTACTTCTTTTATATAATTTAATAATAAAGCTGTAAAGTTATTTCTTTTATTAGTTTTTTTTATTAATTACTTCTCTTTATATTTATTTATAGATCTAAAGTATATATATAAAAATATAAGATAGTAGTTATATAGGATTAAGGTTTATAAGCTCTTTTAAGTTTAAAGAGGTGTGTTATGATAACCTTAAGTATCTGAGGCAGCCTTACGCTTAGAGGAAGGTGTGAGGTGACCTACTTCTAACCTACTTATTTAGGCTGATAATATTCTGGTATGTTGGTCTCTATTCCTTAAAAGACCCCTCGCGTTAGATACTGATTTAGAAAGAATTAAGCTGTTTTATTCATATAGATGCTATACGTACGTTATAGTTAGTTTACGACAGTTGGTGAAGACTGTTGTAACTAGGGGTTGCACAATCCGTTGTGATTTCCCACGCGTTGGGGCTATCCAGGGGCCCATGGTGTTTGTCTGATGTACTTCTGCATTGTGGCAATCAGTACAGATCAGGATCAATGGGCAAAGATCCTTGCAAGACCCCAGTCACGAATCGTTTGCTCGATCTGGAAGATTCAAGAATGGCCAGGCAAGCGATCATATCTACTGCAATTTCATGCTACTTTCAAGGTGCGCTCCCAAATACCTACACTTCAAGCAGGCTGATGAGCCGCTTGGAATTGTCAATGAGCTTGAGGCAGGTCGGCTCTCGGTCTGACGAACCGCAAAGTGAGCGATAGCTCGGTGGGCAATCTGGAGCAGGTGGAGTCTGATGCCATCGCCGCTGTCGCTGCTCAAGCCGTGAGATGAAGCCTTCCAGACATTTTTCCCGCCGCCCCTCAATACCAAAGACCTCTGCTCTTACCAGATTTCGCATCATGCTTCCCCATTGACTTGGGGACACTTCTATCTGAAAGAGCGGGGAGGCGGCAGCCAGGTTAGGCTCATCAGGCTTATCGGCACCATTGTGTATGTCAAGTTGCTTCTTCTCGCCTGCGTCTGAGGCTCGCTTCTCCTCCTCGTCAATCGACCTCACGATTCTATGATACGATTCTGCGACGCAGAGACACAGTACCCCGAGTAATGCCGCATTTTGAACGATAGAGAAGTATCGCAACGGACACTTCTGGCACGTAAGGACCTCGGATGCCGACTCGATCGTACTTCTTAAGAGGGCAAAGTCGTTCGGGGCCGTCAGCTGGTCTTTAACTCGTAGATGTTCGAGAAGGAGATAGAGAACGGAGAGACATGCGCAACCGCCTGCGGCCGGTTGAGTCGCGGTTGCAATAGGGGGAAACGCAGCTTGACTCTCCGACACTATGTCTGCCCTGGTGCTAATGAGAAAAATCAGAGTCAGCTTTGCTCCTGTTGGAGTATGATCGGAAATGAGGGGCCGGCTACCGTGGTTGGCCCAGGTTCAGCAGGCACTGATGTATCTCGAATCCATCTTCTTCCTGGCCTCGTTCGGGCGCCAGTGTTTTATCACTGCTCAGATCACTACTGCAGGTCTGTGAGGCCTCAGTTCTTGCATCTGACGCAGCTGTTGTTGATACCTCGGACACATTTGCTGGTGAGGGCGATTGCAGGGCCTGTTCCGACTGTACCAGCCGCCTTCGACGATTTGGTTGACGCGCGCTTCTGGGTCTCCCCATGGGCTTTTGAATTGAGTAGTGGCATTCTCGTCTCGAAGCATGGCATTTTGAGCAAATTGGATGCTCTCCCGGGCATTTGATCTTCTTAAGTCCTGCAGCATTGATTAGCCTACACAATTATCTCCGAACCACCGAAAAGGGACATACTGCAGGCCTCGCAAGATCCACGAACGGCTTGTCCAGTCGAGACCTTCCCCGTCCCTCGCGAAGGCATGATGATGGGCGATTACGAAATATTCCGAATCGTCTTTGGTAACACCGTTGTCGGGCACATACAGGGAGGGGCTGTTGGTAAAATGAGACGGTGAGAAGGAAATATGTCCGAGCGTGCGGAGACTTTTCACTTTGCTCGGGTTGAACAGGGATATGATGAGTAATCATGGAGCGTAGTCTTATTGGACAAATCTATCCGGCCTCCAAGCTGGCAGGGACAATAGAAGCTGCCAACCGCATGTCCGGTTGCTTGAATTAAATGGCATCATGTTGGGTGAGTGGATGTTCACAAATGAAAGTGTGACTTCGGCTTCCACTGTTAACTACTTTGATTTTGCCTCAAGGCCGACCTACGCAATCGGCATCAATCCGTGGGTCACAACTGACGAGGTATTCCTGTCTCACAGCAACTGCAAATAAGTGATCAACTTGTTTTTAACAAAAGTTAGAGGATTGAATGGAATCCATGATTAGAGCCCCGCAGAATATTTGCAATGTTATCTCGCTAACCTATGTTGAAGTTCTCCCCACACTCTCTTTTGACAAAGCCTTCTCATAAGCTTCCATCCAAGCCGGGAAGGCGAGTTCAGACTGATCTCGGACCTTTACCAGGACATCGTGTCTCCATCTAGCTTCTGGATTATGAACACCCTTTGCACTCTCTTGATCAACGACTTGCATGTGTGGACCAACACGCCAGAAGACGCATCTTAGGTTTGGCAACCTTCCACTCGCCATCGATTCGGCAAGCGATTGGAAGCTTTCATCGCGATGTGATAGAAACCCATCAACATGTATCTCAACCAAAGAATCAGGAAAGAGATCTGGAAGTAGTCCTGAATCTGACTGTTTTCCTCCAGTTCCATCGTAAAGTGTCTCGGGCCAAATATCGCTCGCATCCAGGTTAAGGGTCTTGAGAGATGTAAAGTCGGCGAATGAGAATGTCTCATAATCCCTCTGGGACTTGGGTCGCCAGCTGGACCACCAAATTTACTGTTGCAGGGACATATCGAGGTACTCCAAGCTGTGTTTGTGACCCTCCAAAGCCTCCCTAGCCTGCTTAGGCGATGGGCAGTAGTCAGTGGTTGATTTGTAACTGAGACGTTTCAGTCTAGGGAAGCCCTTCATGACCTTCGGGAGCATTCCCTCCCATGAGCCTTTCATCTTGATCTGCAACGTATGGAGTCTTTCCAGGCGCGGGAGACCATCTAGCCCTCCTGCGCTGCAACAAAGAAGCTCGATACTGGGTGCAGCATCGACGAAGAGTCGCTCTACTGAGCTTGGAATATGTTCAATCTCGTCGTCATCTAATGTTTCGTAGTCAGAGCGCTCGTAACGGGCGTTCAAGTCCGCAACTCTGTGGTTTAGCTCCATATATCTCATTTTCTTCAGGAACAGACGTGCAGTAGTAACGCCTGAGCCGGTCCTCGGGGCCTAAGAGGAGAGCGACTCAAGCTTCCAACTTCCGGGGAGACAGATATTTGCCTGGGATAGGTTTGGAAGCAGGACCATGAGAATCTGGAAGTATGCCTCAGCAATATCCCAGTCGAGCCAGTCCTGCGCCGTGTTGATCTCAAGACCAGATCTTGCGGCGAGCCTTGCAACTGTGAGCTTCTGTTCGTCGGTAGCTTTGCTTGGCAGGTTATCGTCGTCTTCGAATCTGTCAAGCATATGAATGTCTAAGAACCTGACGTTGGCCGCAAGATCTGGTCTCTCGGACAGTGTTCTAGTGAAGTTTCCAACACGGTGAAGAAACCTCGAGAGAGTTAGGCCCCAGTTGATGTAATTATAGTTGAAGATTGACTGGTAGGCGATCGGTTGAGCGACGAGGCGAAAGAGTTTTCATGTGCGGCTCAGATTTATGAGATGGTTGTCCTGCTTCTGAAGTTCACGCCTAATGCTGCTGTTGCGCGTGTTTAGGATAGGCTTGTGCATAAGAATGTCATATGGTTCCTGTCGAGGTCGGAGTAAATTAAAGATGATAACGAGAGCCTCTACTGGCAAACTGGTGAGAGACGTCATTCTCGGCGGACTGGTGATGTTTGACATAGATATCCCGAAGGTCTCCATCCGGCCGATTAAGCTAAAGATAGGACCGAGAACTTCATATATAAGCACCATACTCCAGTCGTTATTGTGCCCTAGATCTAGGTGTCCCATCAATCCTGCCCGAGTGGCGGGATGATTCGATCGGTGATAGGCTATTTCGCACCCATTCAAGTGAGGCCAAATTGCTGCCCCGCTAAGCGACTGTTGTCACACCTCAAACCCTCTGCATCTCGTGAAATCGCATCGCATAGAATAGATGCATTGTCATATTATCAGCTAAGTGTACTACAAATACTGCTGGGTAGAGTTGTCGGCGCAATGATAGGCCGAGTGACTGCAACACAGGGGGATGGTGGTTATTCTCTGGTAAGTGAATGACCCATCTCGGCATCTTCAATCGTTCCGCTAGACTGCCTTGCTTGGATTCCAACCCGAAGACTTTTCCCGAGGCTCATTCCTGCCGAAGCATCACGCTAGTCAGATTTACTAGTACTTATTACCCGTGGCTGGGTCCCCAACGACTGCAACCTCACCATCACCAACTTCTCCTCCTAAATATTTTCCTTAGCATGCACTGTTAGTGCAGGCCACCCTGTTACTGCTATTTTGTTAACAAAGCTAATTTCCAACAACGCAATAACTGCTGCAGCTGAGGCTGCAGCTCTAGCGCGCTATGCAACACTACTGCTATTACTACCTTCTCAAGCTATATTTAATGCTATCTATTTGATCTAAATAAACCTCAAATATATATAAACCTCCCTATAATTACTTGAGAAGTTGATTTTAAAATTACTATAAAAGAAATATACTTATAGTAATTAAAGATATATAGATTTATTGCTAGTTATATTAGATATTAAAGATATGCTGCAGACAGCTAATTAGCTGCTGAGACTGCATAGACTAATAATAAATACTGCATTAAATATATATTATATTATAAACATTTAAAGGCTAACTAAGGCTGCAGGTTCTATGCTTAACAACTTAAATAAAATTAAATAAATTAACAAAAGCTGTAATATAGTTATTATCGCCTTAGTTAATACTATATAGACTACTTTATAACAGCTAGAGCTTAAACATACTGAAGCTATAGAATACTATACTAAACTTCTATTATTTATAATTAAAGAGAAATACTGCTATAAAGCAAACTGTAAAGATCACCTCTATCTCACTACTAATAATGCTATTGCTATAGAAAATATTAAAACTTAAGCTGATAGCAATAGAGGTTTTACCCTCAGTAGAAGCTTTAGATAATTTAGCTATACTAAAGCTGTTTTTAAGACTATAAACTGTTTAGCAGCTAATACTACAGAAATAACTAGAAATAATATAAGAACTATAAGCAGTTAGAGCAGAATATAACTAAAAGCTAGAAATCTATAACTAGCTGACTTAAATAACCTTTATATCTTTATCTAGCTCTCTGCAAGCTATAGTTACAGAAAGCCTCTAATTAAACTTATATTTATCTATATAAAACTTATATAAATTAGTAAGGTTTAAGACTTAGATATTAGAGCAGCAGCTTAAGTACCTTCTAATATTATAATTACTATAACATCTTAGAGAGCATATACAGCTATACTTGCTTGCTATATTAAGCTATCTAAATACTTTAATATAATAAGTGTTGAGAAACCTAAGATTTAAGCTATATATATTCTGCAAGAAGTTAAAGCTATAATTAGAAACTATAAAAGTATAATGCCCTTAAAGCCTTATATTTAAATAGAAATTAAACATACTATGAAATATACACCTATTAAATTAAGAACTTTTATAGCGCTATTAACTAAAGATAAAGAGCAACATATATAAATAGTTATTTTTTGCTAAAAGGTTAACATCTTTTAAGTCTTTAGCTTTTATTATGCTAAGCATTTCAACTGTAAGCCTTTATCTAAGCAGTACTAAATATACTATAAGTAGCATAAGTTTAGAAATTACACCTGCATGCTATACTGCTAATACTGCAGCAAATAGAAATATAGAAATAACTATACTAATAAAATATGCTGTGCAACTTACAATAGTCTATATAAGGCTACTGATAAGAACTGCTTGCTGCACTTCAAACAGAAGGATAGTGCTATAGTTTAGCTGTCTTAGAGCTAATGCTGATATATCTGCAAAGCAGACTGTTAGTTTAGCACTATAGCATCTGAAAATATAATATAGAACTAAGCAGACTTAAACCTTTTATAGGGTATATAAAATAAAAGCTAAAACCTGTCTACTATAACTTTTAACTTTAGCAGGAAAAAATCTGCACTCTAAGTAATTAATTCAATAAAAGTTCCACTTAAAGATATTTTAGAAGATATTTCAGAAGGAGGGAATAGCAATAAAGAAATAATTTCAGAAGAGTTAGATGAAGAGTTAAACTTTTATTAAGAACGAACTATTAAAGTTGCTCTCTTAGCATAAATAATTAGATCTAGAACGCACTGCTATAAATAGAATATACTTTATATTATAAGTAAATATAGTAAAGGCAGAGCTTATATATAATATTATGTTAATATTTGCTAATTATTATAAATTCAACATTATTTTCATCTAAGAACCCTAATATATAACAGAGCAGAAACTTAATCTTACTAAAACTAACTCTATTTATACCTTATATTTACCTATTTAGACCTAAAACTTAATTGCTATACAGCCTAAAGTTTTAATATATATCTGCAAAAGAATTGCTATACTAGCCTCTTTCTCAGTAAACTTAGATCTCTAAAAGCCCTATTGAGATATTCTTAGCATTAAGCTTTAAGAGGTTTACTACTTTAATATATATTAAGATATTAATAAGTTTTATATCTTTTAGATATTATTAGAATAGCTATTACTGCTGCACCTTTTTATAAGAGGAGACTTTAATATAAAATACTATATATAGCAGCTAGAAGTAGAGATAGATAAGAGAGATATAGCTCTTATTAAACTTATTAAATATTAGAATATAGCCTTCTTAAATATACTAGAAGTACTAACTTACTAATAAGGCAATATATTTAATCTCTATTTCTCTAATATACTATTAGCTAAAACTAAAGTTATTAGCTATCTTTATATTAGTTCTAACTATTTAACCTTTATATCTATAGTTTTAGTCGCTTAGAGCAACCTAAGTAGAGCTTTTTTAGCAGCAAAAAGTAGGCTGAAGCTTAGCTTAAAAGATATGCTAAAGTTTGCTACTGAGGTAGCAAATAATATATAGATACTACTAGAAGCTTTCAGCATCTTAGAAGACCTAAATAGAGCTGCAGAAGAACTTAATACCTTACTGCAGTTAGCACTCTTTGCTATAGAGAAGAGATGCTGCCCTAATAAGAAAGGTGCAATATAGTAGAATAAAAACTATAATAAAACTAACTAGAAGTATAAAGCTAAATACTAGCAGAACCTTAATTTAAAAGCTACTAATAGAGCTAAAAAACATTACAATTATGCTGTTCAAAAAGCAAAGTCTGCTATATAGGCTAAATTAATTAAAGGAATTAATAATAATATAAACCTCTATAAGATTATAGGTGTAAAGGTATTTAGGGGCTATAGGCCACAGTTAGGTCAAACTGATAGGAGAAGCACCCAAAAGGTAGGTATAGTATTGCTGCGCTACTTTTGCTTGCTTCTTCTAAGATCCCTTTTTCCCAACCTTCAGTAAGTCCTCGCTAAGTTCTTACTGTAGAGGGTTCTATGCCCTAGGCTTATAGGCGTCTCTATACCTTTAGCCTTTATTAGCTAGGTTATCTCTAGCATTGCTGCTCTGTGTGCTTAGTCCTTTATAATTATCCCCTTTTTAGTTATAGTAGTTCTTACTGTATAGTTAGCCTCTGGTTTAGAGTGGTTATAGCAGTTTTCTTCTGTTGTTTAGAGCAGCTTTTATTATTTTTCTCTATTATCTAGCATAGCAGGTAGCTGTTATATATTTAGCGAAAGCTCTGTTATTTGTTTAGGCTGTTATTATTATAGTTATTATTAATTAGAGTCCTTTAAGCTATATATAGGTCTTTTTGTTTTAAACCTTTTTATTAGTTATCTTTAAAGAAAGTAATATTTATTCTTCTCTTTAGTAAATATAGTTATCTAGGTGTTTTATTGCTCTTATTCTCTGCAAACTTACCTTTTATTTAGCAAGGTTTTCTAATATAATATCTTTATAGTGTTCTTTATAATAGCTTTATTTTTCGTCTTATCATCCTCCTTTTAAATAGATGCATTATAAGGCTGTTAATCAAGTTAGATAGCAACTGCTGTTATTAATTTACTATATCTGCTTTCTCACCTTTAGTAGCACTTACTATAGTAAATAACTGTTGTTCACTTTATCTGATATTACGCCTGCCTCTGCAACTGTTTAATAAGGCTTTATAATTATCTATAAAGTGATAGCTTTTCTCTACTCTAGTTTAGTTCTTTTTTTCTTTATAATAATATATCTTTCTGCATCTTTATATTATATAAGCTTTGCTAAGCTTTTACAGACCTTTTATAGATATTTTACTACTTTATAATACTTCTATAATTAATATTATAAGTATAGAGAGCTTTATTACTTAAATTCTTACTAAATATAGTTTTAATAATTCTAAGCTTAGTGATAGCATGCGCTAGTGCAACTAATCTAATAGCAGCAAGCTTTATATTAGCTGTATATTATAGCTTTATAAGAGCAGCAAGGTTGTTTATGCTTACGCCTATAATAGAGATTATATATATAAGTTATGCTGGTTGCATAGCATTAAATGCTGCAAAATAAGTTTAGTAATTATTTAGAGAAGATATAAGCTAACTGTTTCACTTTTAGATTTCTTTCTGCTTTATTCTAACTGTTTGCTACTATTAGAACTAGGTTAAGCATTATATCTATCAGATTAAAGCTAGTTATTGTTAGCACAGGTATAAAAGTATTCAGGGGCGTAGTATATGCGCCTATATAGTATAAGGTTATAGATAGAGATATGTTATGATAAAATGTGATAATCTTCAGCATTTATGGGCATTTATTTGTATAGATAATTGATAGAGAAGGAATGTATTATGATGATTCTGGTTGATGTAGTTGGCAGGTTGCATCCTAAGGTAGGGAAAAAGGAGGGGAAAGATAACCTGAAACGTAGCCTGCTAAACTGCTAATTACATAAGGTGCTTACGTAACTATACGTATTACATAATCAATATTATAGTTATAGGTTATAATAAATAGAGTATTTTTATATAAGGTTTTATACCTTAAAGTCTATTAGTTTATTTTATATAGAATATTTAAGTAAGTAAGTATTATTATAAGTATTATTATTATTATATAAGATGTTATATGTTAACAGTTATTACTGCTAGCATAAGATTTACTATATCTTTACTGCAATTAAGAAGGGTTAGATGCTTCTCTAAAGTCTCTATAAGTAGTTAGTAAATTCTGCTAGCCTTCAGTAGGACACTAAGAATTATAATAACTAATTAGTAGCTATAAGTGTTAAGGAAAGTATTGCTGCCTATATATAAATATAACTCTAAATATCTTTAGATATAAGCTTTATCTTATAGTCTGCTTTATCTTTACTTTTATACTAATAAATATTTATAGCTAGCTTACTAAGCTAAAGACTAAAATAAGATAAATAAAATTGTAAAGCAGATTGAAAGTATTTTTCTTTTTTACTTATATAATAAAACTTATATCTTTAAATAGGCTAACTTCCTCAATAGGCTTGCTAACATCTTAGCGATATATCTCTCAAAGAGCGATCTTTATATAGCTGCACTTCTTTTATAAGATCTTTCAAAAATTTAAAGTGTTTATATACTTTGCAATACTTATTGCTATGCTCTAATTACAATCTTTAAAACTGTTAGTAATAGTTTTATATTTTACTCTAATTCTCATAAAAATATTAGTAAGCATTTAGCAGCAGTTTGCTAGAATTTAGTTAATACTGATAATAAAGATAATTCTTCTAGTAGGGGGAATAGTAATAACAGCAACTTTAATAGGCTTAGTAATAATCTGCAGAATAGAAATAGCAATATAACTGGTAATAGCAATAACAGCAAGAATAAAGATAATAAGAATAAGGCTGAAGATAAGAAAGAAGAAGAAGAAGAAGATAAAAATGAAGATAATAATAATAAAGATAGTGAGGAGGATAAAAAGTAGTGTTATTAGTAAAACTTCAGCAGAAGCATAATGGATTTCTATAAGATGTTTTTAGTTAGATATCTATAGTTTTATATTGCTTTTATAAGAGGTTTAAGGAGTTTTTGCTAGCATTTTAGCTGTCTTATAGTTAATTAATTTTTCTTATTTTCTCTATACTACTTATTATCTTACTTATAATATAATTTATACTGCTGCTTTTTAAATTTTATAAGAATTTGCAGAGCATTTACTAAGTATTCTTTAGGCTTCTAGGTGTTATATTCTACTAGCTAGCTTTTCTATTTAACTAGATATAAGGAGCCCTCTAGCGCTTCTCTTTGCAATATAATATCTTTAACCTTCTATTCTTTAAAGTCTTCTTCTAAGTCTAAGAGCAGTCTTTTAGCAAACTTTCAGCTATACTACAGCTCTAATAGTGCAATAGAGAAGATATTATATATCTAATTATACTTCTCTAGAAGCTGTACTTTATAGGCATTAAGATTTATAACTTCTATAACTAATATAGAAATAAATTATAAAGCAAGCTTTTGCTAACCTTTTGCAAAATAAAAGTTCTTAGTTAAAAGTTTTATAATATCTTTAATATTATATAATTGCATCTTTCTTTTAGCATTTATATTTTTAGCTTATGCTTTAGTTATATGCTACTAATTCTCAGCTATCCTTTAGCAAACCTCTATTAGCTTTTTAAGTCTTTTTTTAACTTCTTAGGTCTTAAGGTTAATATATAGCAAGCAGTAGTTAATTATTTTTAAGTAGTATTCTATAAAGGCTTTAAATAGCAATATACTAATAGTAGCATATTTGCTATTATTATATAAGAACTCAGCTTCAACTAGCTGTATTACTTATTAGTTGCACAGACCTTTGCTAAACTTTAAGAGATATATAATTAAAGTCTAATGCATTTTTTCTATCTAACTGTTTATTTATAGATGCTACACTATAAAGACACACCTTTCTATATCTTAAGCTTTAGTTTAATCTCACTAGAACTAACTAGTGATCAGTTTATCTCTATTGCTAATAATAGCTTTAAATATGCTATACTAGCATTTAATCTCTTAATATAAGATCCTTGCTAAGCCTGCAGCATTTAGTTGCTTAGTTATCGCTAAGAATCAAACTACTTTAGTTATTCTGCATATAACCACTAGAATTATATTATAAACAATCCTATCATTCTAGCAACTTTCTAATAAGCTAGTTAAAAAGTCTAGAGAAATCTATTAAAATAAGTGTACTAGCAGTTCCAATATTTACAGCAGTCTATATAGTTTATGCTGTAGTATATATACCTCTTAGCAGTATAAGCATTTAGCAATATATCGCTATATATCTTCTATTAGATATAGCTAATAAAACTTTTGTAAGATCAGTTCAGCTGTCTTATTCACCTCTATATACCTTAATCTAAGTGCATTATAGTGGTTTCTTAGGATTTTATAGTAGAGAAATCCTTCTTTTAAGATAATAAGTCTTCCTTTAAACTAAAAGATATTATTTTTGTTAAGTTAGTACTTTTAATATTCTCTAGTATTTCAGCAAACCTTAGCTGCAAAGTCTCTGCAGAAGTAGTCTTTAGCCTGTAGTTCTCTAACTATCTGTTTAAGATCTACACTTAGTTGCAATATATAAGCTGTTTCATTCTAAATAAACTCTTTTATTATAATATATAGAATATACTATTCTAATATAGTAACTTCAGCTCTTCTTAAGTCTTCTAGCATATTACTAATCTCCTATAGAGCAGTTAGTATAGCATTTATATACAATTTTAAGCAGGTAATAGCACTAATATATATATTTTAATGCAGTAGATTATTAGTTCCCTCTATAAAGTAGTGCTAACCTAAAGGTGAGAATCCCTCAACTTTAAAGCTAGCCTTCTAGCAAAGTTCTTATATACTTCGCTAGACAGCTTAGATATAAGTTTTCACAGTAGCTATAGTTCTTTCAAACTTAGCGATATATTAGCAATTTGTCGCTAAAAGCTAGCTAATAAGCCTAAGCTTTTTTCTAAGAGTGAAAAGCATATTATCTACTTTTGCATCTTTTACTATATAATCAGAGCATTATAACAGTCTATCTGCTAGATTTATAACCCCTAACCTATATTAAATTTCAAAATTAAATGCAGATAGGCAATAAACTTATCAGATAAGCTTTCTGCAAATATCTTGCGCAGGTGCAGCAAGCACTCCTTTCAGCGCTATATAGTCTGTAAGGACTAGAAACTTCTTAAGAAGTCCTTATAGATATTAAGCTTAATAATCTAAACTTTCTATAATTGCTAAAAGCTTTTACTGCTCTATAGCTTAATATCTCTCTATATCTGAAAGCTTTTTTAACTAGAAAGCTACTAGATGCTAAACTGTACTATATTTCTGCAAAAGCATACTAAATACTGCTTAAGTAGATATATCAGTCTTAACTCTTATTTCTAATATTAAGTTATAATATTTCAGCATTAAAGCTTCAGCAAATGCTCTCTAAAGCATCTTAAATGCAGTTTATATCTCTTCTGTCTAGATAAAAGCTTCTAACTTTATGCTGTTTTAGCTTCCTTTAAGCATACTATTTATAGAGGTAGTAATATAGAAATATCTTGCAATAAACTTATAATAGAAGTTGTAGAATCCTAAGAATACTTATATATCTCTAAAAGACTTTAGTATTAGCTATTTAGCAACTACTTAAACTTACTTTAGGTTTATCTCTATGCTATTTTAGATAATATAAAACCTTAAAAAGTCTACTTCTATTTAATAAAAGTCACACTTCTTTAGTTTTATAAACAGCTTAGCAACTTTTAAGCAGCATAAGACAGCATAAAAGTTTTTAATATGCTGCTCTTTTATATCTAAGTAGATAAAAATATCATTTAGATATATAATATAATAAATATCTAAGAGGTTAGCAAACACTTAGTAGATATATGCTTAAAAAGTTATAGAGGTGTTAGTAAGCTTAAATAGCATCACTATATATTCAAAATGCCTATATTTTGTTTTAAACGCAGTTTTCCACTTATCTGCTTTATTAATTATAATATAGTAGTATACTTCGCTTAAATCAATCTTTAAAATAAACTTTATATTAATAAGTCTGTCTAGAAGCTTGCTAATTAGTAGCAGAAGATAATAGTTTTTCACTATGATTTCATTTAGTTCTCTATAGTCTATATATAATTATAAACTTCTATCCTTTTTAGGTATAAATAGCATAAATGCTCTTATAGAGCTAATTAAACAGTATATATAGCCTGCTGCCTCTATTTCTTAAATATATTCAGCAAGCATTTAAAGTTATTCTGCTAATATAAAGTATATAAGCCTATATAGAGGTTCCTTACTAGGTTTTAGTTTAATATAATATACTGCTCTCTTCAGCCTAAGAACTTTTTTTGCATTTTCTTTATTAAAAATGTTAATAAAGTCTTAAAGTTTCTTAGAGACTTCTTTTTCCCAGCCTTCACTTAGTAAGCATTTGCTTAAGGTCTTAATATCCTTCTTATTAGAGGCTAAAACGCCTATTAGATATATAATATAAGCTTATTAGCTATTCTTTATAATTTCTTAGATAATTACCTCTAGTTTAGTAAATAAAAAGCATTTATATAACTAGATATATATATAAGTGTTAATATAAATACCTTTTTACCTTATTAAATTGTTAGATAAGAGAATATCTCTTGCTCTTTTAGAGTAAAGGCTTATAATAAAAGCTTAGTAAATCTTCTGCAGATATCTTTAACTATCTATAAAGAAGAATATAAGCTAGTAAACCTTTCTAGCAGGTATAAGCCTTCCTTAGAAGTTTACTAGTTTAGAAGCTGTAATGCTTATAGCTTCTTTTAATTAAAGTTTCTTAATAAGGTCTTCTTATATAATATCTACTGCTGTATAGATATTTATATTAACTTTCAGTTTAACTTCACTAGCTACTTAAAGTGCTAACATTTATCTTTTAACAGTTTATCCTATTAAAACTAAAGTGATTTCTAGTGTAATGCTCTTTAAGGTTGCTTCTATGCTTACTTATTTCCTAAATCTTCAGCATTAATTATATAAGATACTGAAATCATATTAATTTCACTTTATCTTAAGTTAAGGTTTTAATTACTGCTTACTAGCTGTATTTAGTTCTCAGTATAGTTAGAAGAAATATATCTATACTTCTTACAGTTATAATATTAAAATCTTTAAGAATTAGAAGGTTTACTACTAAAGCTAGGTGTTATATAGATGTTTGCTAAGCAGTTGTTTTAAAATAAAGTCTTTAGACAGTAATCCCTTTAGTCTGACAACCTAAAAGGCTGCAAACTGCTCTTATAAGGGCAGTCTAAAAAGCCTAAATACAGTTGCTTATATAACTTAGAACATCTAGCAGTTCTTCCTATATACCTCCCTTCTATAATCTTTTATAACCTCTAGGCATACAGAGCAATAATATATATATTAATATAGTTAATATCTTATTTAAACAGTTCATCCTTTAAGGTCCTTATAAAGCCTTAAAAGAAGGTGTGCGCCTTTGCATTGCCTATATTCAGCTTGCTAAAGGTTTAGTTAATAAACTTCTATTAAGCTTAATATATAATTAGCTTCTTATTATCTTTTTAATAGCACTACCTTAAAGTATTACAGTAGTTCTATTCTTAGAGTTTAAGCGTAATATACTGCCCTCTTATAAAGATTCTAAAGTCTTTCTATTTTAGGTCAACCTCTCTCTCTAAAGTGTCTATAAGCATTTGCTAATATGTTTGCTATTCTATTTGCAAGGTATGCTTTATTACACTTACAGCTTACTAAATATACTAGCTATTAGAGCAGCTAAAATGATATTTATAGGCTTTTTCTACTGCAATAAACTAATCTTCCCTTATTATATTTATAAACTTATTAGTAAAGCAAGCTATATTATAGTTTAAAGGTTTTTTAAAAACCTTAAGCAATTATTCAGCAGGCGCTTAGTTACTTAGCATAGCAGCAATTAGCTCTTGCTAGCTAGCTATTATAGCAATTATTTGCTATATTAGCACTTAGCTAGTTGCTTCTTCTAGCCTTCTAGCTTAAGCTAGCCTATTAGCTGCAGCTATAGATATCTAGCCTTATAGCCTATCCAGTCTATAAAGGGGGGTCTTATAGTCTTTATCTTTCTATATACACTTATCGCCTAAGTAGTAAGCATTTAGCATAAGTAGTTTATCCTCTTTAGAACCTTCAGCCTCACTTAAAGCATAGCTTCTCACTTCCTTTTATTAATTTGCATCATTTTCTAATTGTTTACTAAAGTTATTTTCTCTATATAGGTTTGCATAAGCTGTTTCACTTTATACTTAGTAAACACTAAGTATAAGTTTTTTAGTCTGATTAATAGGTGTTGCTTAAATATATAATACTATTATTATTACTAACCTTCTTAAATTAAAATAGAAGCAAAAGAATTATAAAGGTATTTAGAAGCTATAGGCTACAGTTAGATTAAACTGATAAAAGAAGCACCTAAAAGGTAGATATAGTATTGCTGCACTACTTTTGCTTGCTTCTTCTAAGATCCCTTTTTCCTAACCTTCAGCAAGTCTTCGCTAAGTTCTTGCTGTGGAGGGTTCTATGCTCTAGGCCTACAGGCGTCTCTATACCTTCAGCCTTTATTAGCTAGATTGTCCCCAGCATTGCTGCTCTATATGCCCAGTCCCTTATAATAGGCTGGCATAAGCCTAAATCTTAATTTCAGTTCTCTCTTCTGCATAATAGTGAAAATAATATCACTAAACCTACTGAAAAGGCATAATTCTTATAAATAAAATTACTAGAGATATATATAGTAAAAGATAATATTAACTTTTATATCTCTATAATGCTCTAGCAAAACATTTATATAGATCTAAAGATTTATATACAGAAAGTGTAAAGTGCTATTCTAGAAGTAAGCAATACTACTTTAAGCGCTAATAGCATCACTATAGTTATACTATAGGCAGTCTAGCTTTATATATCAAATTATATCTTTATGCTATATTAAGCTTATTATATTATAGATTACTACTTAAAAGTGTAGCATACTGCAAAAGTCTTAATAATCCTAAAGGTTAACTGAGATGCTTCTATGCTAAAAAGCTAGCAGCTAATTTCACTGCTTTCAACTATAAGCAAGAGATTTGAGAAGCTCTATATATAACAAGTAGCATACTATATTATAGAAGAACAGATATTATACTTTGCAGTAGCAAGAGCACTACTATAACACTTAGCTATAGATATCATTAAAGCATTAGTATATAACATAATAATAAGGTTTAACTGCAGCTAAATCTATACTTTTATTACTAATAATATTAAAAGGGCGTTTAATACAGTCTTATAGAATTATCTTTACTAGAAGCTTAAGGAATAAAGCTAGCTATATAACTTTATCTAATAGATATATTACTTTATGCTGAATTAAATAGCAGCAATACGCTATAAAGGCTATACTATGCTGATAGAGAGGCTGTTCTATAGGCTGCTATAAGGCTCATTAGCCTCTTTAGTCTTATATTTGCTCTATATTAAGCTAATATATTAAATTAAAGATAAGGAGATAAGATTTAAATATGCTGACAATAATAAGATCTTTTACTTTAGAGATAATCTCACTAAGTTAGCAGCAAAAGCCTAAAAGATCCTTAATAACATTATTGCTTAGGGAAAAGAGAACTATATAGCATTAGACCTAAAGAAGATAAAACTTATCTACTTTACAAACTAAATTAAGCTGAGACCTAAAGATAAGCTGCTACTTAGTATTTATTATAGAGATAGAGAGGTATAGCTGTTTAAAACTATAGTATAACTTAAGATAACCTTTAACCTAAAGCTTACTTTTACTAAATATATTTAGAGTAAAGTAGCAAAGATGCAGAAGGTTGCTAGGCATATATAAAGCTTTAATAAAGTCTACTCTAGGGTATTACTAGCTGCTATGAGGAAAGCAGTATATACTGTTATTTTGCTAAAAGTGCTATTTAGCTTAGAGATTTAGTTTTTAAGCTATAAGAGGCTAGGTAAGAAGTGAGAAAGTACTAGCTATAATAGAGGCTTTAAGCTGATATCTTATAAACTATAGAGATATATTAAAGCCTTGCAGGTTATAGTTAATATTGCAATTTGCAGCTGCCTCTTAGTATAAAGAATTATGCTAATTAATATTATACAGTAAGAAGTAAGTATACCACTAGTTAAACATATCCTAATATCTATTAGAGATTGCTACGCCTTACAGCTAGGACAGCTAGACGAAAGGCATCTTCTGATTATAAAGATTAAGAGGCATAAACTTCTATAGAACTAAAGCAACACTATTTACCTTATAAACCTCACTAATGCAGCTAAAGACATCTTAGTGTTCTCCTGCCTACAGCTATACCTGAGGGACTATAGGTTTAGAGACCTGTTCTAATAACTAGAGACTAAGGATGAGGTAGCTGAAGTGCACCTGCTTTAGGCAGAATTACTACCTTCTATATATCTTGCAGTTTATATAAATAGATTGCAACTTTAGCTGAATTAAACTAGCTTTAGTTATGCAATTTATAGAGGCTTCAGGCTTATTTATACTAGCTGCTAGAGACTTCTATAAGTAGAGGTTTTTAATATTAAAATAGAAGGGGCTTAGGCTAGCCTTAAGGTTACTATTAATTTACTTAATAAGAATATTATAGCTATTATAGTTTGTTTAGATAATATTATAATAGTATTCTGCTTAAAAGGTGCTCTTTTGAAGTCTTTATAAGAGGCTGTATTAGATTTTTAATAGATAGTCTTAGAGAACTAAATAACAATATCTATCTCAGTATGCTAAACACCTAGCTATAAGGATATTTCTAGCAATAAGATAGCAAACTGGCTTGCTAAGTGAGGCTTAAAAATCAAATCCTCTAACTTAGCTATATACCTCTCAACTTATAGCTATATTAAGAGAGGGGTTTATTGCAAAGAAAAGATACAGCTTAATCTTTAGTAGAGCTAAAAAAGCTTATATAGGTATTGCGCCTTAGAACTTTCAGCTTCTAATAAGCCTATAGTAAAGCTTAAGATGCTTTTATAAGTTAACTTATACTACTTAATAGCTATATAAAGTTGCTATAATGACTTTGCTGACTATTATAAAAAGTACCTCTATAAAGATGCTAATATCTTTTGTTCTTACAGATGCTAAAAGATATCTAAATATTCTTACTACTGCTATAAAATAGATAGATAGAATATCTTCTAATTTAACTAAAAAAAATATATATATAAGCAGTTAGAAGTAAAGTAGCTAAAGTATATTAAGCATCTAACTAACTTATCTTTCTATACTAATATCTGCTTTTAATAATATATTGCTAAATATATAAAGCATAATATGCTTTAAACTTCAGACTTTTTTAAAGTATAAATAGCTGCCTTACTGCTTATATCTAGCTGCAATCTAATAGATAAGCCTTTATAGCTAAAGTATTATTATATACCTAAGCATATAGCAGTTTCCTATTAATACTTTAACTATATTACTACTACTGCTAAGCAGCATTTCTTCTTATAAGCTTTCTGCTTATAAGCTTTCCTAAGTAAATATATATTAGAATAGTTATTAAACAGACTAACTAGTATTACTACTTACTGAAACTTAAACTTTGCTCTTTTAGCATTAGGTCTATATAAATAAACCTACTATTAAAAGACTTAAATATTTATAACTATAAAGTAATAATTCTGCTTAGCAGTCTATATCTATATCTATAGTTGTATCATATTAGAGGAATTAAAGAGAGGAGGTTTTTACTTTTGACAGGGTTTAGATTACTTTCTATCTACTTATTTACTACAGGACGAAGGCGGGATGGGGAATGTATATAGCTTAATGCGGACGCCCTTTGCCCTATGCAGGGACGTGCCAGCGATTAAACAATACCACCACCACCACCACCTCACCATCACCTTTTGAGAAGCTTTGAGACCTCACGACTGCCCCCCGCCGCCGCAAGTTGCCAGCATCATCATGTTCGGCATCCCATCGAGCCAGCTCGGAGAGCGGCACTTGAACGAGACGATGCGTGTTGGCACCGTTGTCCGTAACGTCAAGGATTTCAGGTCGGATCCTGTATCCGCGCCATTTCGGAAGGAGCCACATCCAGACAGCGTAGTAAAGGAAACAAATTATCAGGCTATGGTATTATCAATAGGCAAGTCTTTGATGACTCGGAAGATTTGACTTACATGGCGATGCCATCGACGCAGTACGTAGCATACCAGAAGCTGACGCTGCCGGCGTACGGGCCACCTTTTGGCGGCCACCACGGCATGACAAGAATGTAAACCTGGAGGAGGATAAAGAAGATGACGGTCGCGTGCCATGATTTAAACTCAGTCCGTCCAAGACCTGCGCGCTTGCGGCGAACACGGATTAGGTAGACTCCAACTGCCATCGCGAAGTGGAAAAGACCGTCAGGGTATGTCTTCAAGCTGATAACTGCGGGACTGTGAGTACTAGCGGCCTTCCATCAGAAACAGAGATACCCACCAAATTGGAATGCATCTCCCGCTGGAGGTGCCGCAATCATGATGAAAGTCATGATCCATTTCAGGAAGTACGGTCCAATTGGGGTTCCGAAGGGCTTAGTGTTCACCCAAAACTCGGTCCATGGGAGGACGCCTTGCCTGATGGACTGTTAAATCTTGATCAAAGATGACTGCATCGGGGGATCCATACCGTCCAATCTCACGTATTACGCGGGAAGAACCAATCAGCACACCTAAGAGATTGCCGAAAGCACTAAGTAGAACAAGGAAGTTCAGCGCCTGCTCTGCGGGACCGGTTCCAAACACCGTGGTAAAGAAGACAGCAGCAGCAATCTCCTTTGCAGTCTTGAACTCGGCCTTGGGCACTAGAAGTAAATCGTTAGCCAAGATGAGGACGAGTAGATGAGGTACATCGTACCGGCTGCAAAATAGGCGACGTTGCAAAACATGTAAAGCACAGCCACAACCACCACTGAGATTGTTGCATGTCGCTTCAGAACAGGGATCGGATTCTTGATCTCGTTCACGACGTTGAACGCGTTGCTGTAGCCGGTGTATGAGAAGATGATATTTACAAGTGCTGTGGCCAGATCGTTGCCATTGTCTGTGGTTCCTTCGAAGGAGTTGCGGAAGTTGGCGTTAGGATCAGGGATGTGGTCAACATGGCCGCCGAGAACAACGAGTCCAGTGATCGAGATGAAGATGAGGGTAATGATCTTGATCGCACCAATGATGTTTGTTGCCCAAAGGGAGTATTTGTTATGAGCGACAACACATATGACGGCAAAGGTGTATGCGGCGATCGCAACTCCCTTGAGTTCCCATGCGGAAGGTGTCTTCCCTGCAATTCGCCAGAGATATCGTGACAAGACTATCTCATATTAGCACGCATCATTGATGATTCGTTGAGTTACCAGTGGAGTCATACCAATCGCATTACTGCTGCTGAACGATAGAAGAACGGACTGCACCGCGAATGCGATAGGGAAGAAATGTTTCGGCCGAGGATAGGCTTGCTCCAAATACACCACCTCCGCACCACTTCGGTTAGGAAAGTAGCTGGCCAGCTCCAGATATACGCTCAGCCCTGCGAGTGCCATGAGAAAGCCTATTGTCCAGTAGATGAAGGCTAGGCCTACAGATCCAGTACCATTGAGGACAGACGCAGCTATAGCATTTGAATTAGTCTTTCTACGTTCTGGCTGGGGATAGGTAGGTAGTCATACGCGTGGAGAAGATACCCGTGCCGATCATCTGATTTACATTCAGAAAAATGACCGTAATCCAACCGACGTGGTATCCGAGAGGGGAGTGTCTCTCGACTGGCGCCCCGACAGCCTCCTGATATGCCGGCTTGGATCCATTGCCCCCTTTGGCAAGGGTGTAGGCAAGATCTCCGTCTCGGATGATGGAGTGCTCGGAGTCAGACGCCTCGACATCGACTGGACCGCGCTCGTGTATTGTCGCATTTGGGCCCCCAAACCGCGTCGAAAGTTTGGAGAATACCATCCTGCAGAATTCGGATCCGGTGAACTGGTAACCGTTGAATGCAACTCGAGAAATCCTCCACTGATTAAGCGTGCGGGATGGCTGAGACGGACTCAGCTTCGGAAGAGAGCCGATCGCACGTTATAGAAAGGGAAGAATGGCGTATTGCGGGGATGGGGAAGAGGAACCACGATCCAGACACCAGGTTCCTGCGTTCCGCCGCTTCACTCTTAAACACTGGCTCAGCCGTCCATCATTCCTCAGTTGAGCGATCTAGGCTCGTGAGCCTGTGGACGTTACTTCAATGCCAAGTGCCAACAGAATTGCCCAGAGTCGCGAAGATGGGGCGCAAATGGCACAATGCTTTCTTTTGATCACAAAACCCCAGACAGTCCGATTGATACAGGAGGGTGGTGGATAATGACCTTCCTGTATCAGCGAGAGCCAAGAAGCACGCAATGCTGGCTGATCATGACGATCGTTGCAGCTACACTAACAATGCGGGCGCCCGGTCGCAGTGCCGGGGCTTGTAATAAGCTACAATTCAAGTGTAACCTTATCCCAACCCTTGCTATCGCCCCCATCCGATAGGACCACATAGCTGTCATGAGGGTGGATGTTACCTCTCGTCTTTTGGTGCCCTGTCACTAAAAGCGCCAGCTCGTGTTTGAAGGTCTTGGCGGCCCTGGTCGAGGCACCTGAAAGAGCTCTTGGGTTGGCGGGTTGTCTCACACCGAAGGTAAGAGCAGAGCAGGTTGCCACGCACTATTTGGCTCACAGGATTCTTCTTACAACCTGTGCTCATCGATTGGCTGCAGGAAAATGAATCTAGGTTTTCATTGAAGGGCAAACGGCCGAATCCAAGATCAGCCATGCTGTTGGTATTTATGGCATGTAAATCCTCAATATCGCCTCATCACTCCCTCCCCTTGCTCTTATTTCCTTCGCTTCGGATGAATGGTTCAAGCGGGAATACTTGCGCCTCCGGTGTGACATCGTCATAAAGTTGCCCCCAACGCTCCTTCAACGGCTCAGGCGTCTCCCACGCATATTCAGGGTCGCGAAGCCATTGCCTCAATAAGTGGCGTCTACAAATCCGTCAGCCTTACTACATGCAGCCACGGCCCTTATTCGTTACTTACTGTTGGTCTTGGGTATCGGTGAAACCGTCGCGGGCGTGGAAAATGCCCATGTTGTTGGCGTACTGAATGTCGCCCTTTTGGAAGTCGAGAGAGACAGCGAACTTTTCCCCAAGGAAATGGAGTGTGTCGAGAGCTTCGGCCTGTGCTTCGCTGATGGGAGGGATTTCTTCACTTCTTGGAAGTGCGCCGTAGCCGACAAAGTAACGACGAGCGTACTGGACAGCCAGCCGTTCAGGAGTTGTTGCTGTGGCGGGTTGATAGTGGACAAGTGGTCGAGACGTGAACGACTTTTTGGGTGTTCCGAAGCTGTATCATGATCAGTGACTGTTTCTGATGAAAGCGTCTGGTTATGAATGGGCCGGGGTCAAGTGACGAGTAAAGCTAAACTTACACTTCGAACTGCCAGTCTTGGGTAAGAGTATGAATGAGATCAGGACGCGTCTTGGCGATCTCATTGTAGACCCGAGCAATACTCGCCAACTTGCTAGTGCCGCCCTCGGCAGCCGTTGAAAGCGCAAACAGGGAGACAATGTCGCCCGCATCCGTGTGGAATACCTGCTTGTCTGCTGTGTATGCAGGGCTGCCGATTTGGCCCTTTTCTTTCGTGAGGGTCAGGTCCTTGATGTGGGTAAGCACAACATCGGCCGGCTTGCCATCATACTGCCTGTCCTGACGACCACGCTGGGGTGCGACGTGAGAAGAAAGACCGGCGTAGATAATAATGTTTTCTTCTCTCGTATGCTCATCCACCCGCAGACCCCGGATCACGAAGAATCCGTGCCCGTTGTGCAACTCGTAAGAAAGCTTCCGGAGCTCAGGGTGGAGTTTGGGCAATGGGAATGTCTCCCGGTTGATGTGGCCAAGAGCTAATCCTAAGGCTAAGACCATGTCAGCCATAAGATTAGTTGACGACGAACGCTAGTCCCCTACATTTGAAATGGGCCAAGGCTGCATCCAACTCGTCCAGTTGCTCGGTACTGAGCACATAGGTCCAGTCATAGTCCTTAGCCAGGGTTGACCCTTCCCACACCAAGTCATTCTTGAACTGTGCGGGCAGGCCCTCCGGCAAGCTTTTCGGGAGACCGGGCTCTTGTACCCGGCTTGCCACACGGGCCTGCCACTTCTCTCGGTCCGGGGCGTACTGGATGTCCGGCTGCACCGGGCGGGCGATGGTGACGGTAGCCATGTCCTACAGATTCTGATGTTAGCTGGCACAAGAACACGAGATAGTAAGAGCCTTTGCGACTAGCAATTTTCAATTGATCCTGATGATTTCTTTTTAATCCACGGGAAAATTAAGTCGAAGTGGTGCCGTCGATTACGAATGTTTACCGGCGATGGCGTTATTCAGTTCCTTGATGTCGTGCCGCGGAGAAGGTGGGGAATTGTTCCCGAGCGGACAGAGGCCGACCGATCATCAGATGACGCGGGGTTTAACCACTCACGTGCGATGTGATGACCTGGGTTTCATTAGAAAACTGCAGGATTGGCTATTTTCGCCTATGGAAGACTCGCACAATATGATGTAGCACATTCATGGTAAAGCTTGAATCAGCGACAAGTCTGAAGATGTTGATACACACTGCTGATTGCAATCGCTAGACAGAATACAAAATCCTCCCGAGGTATGTCTCTAATACAATCGATAACGACTATTTTGTCTTCTTGTCTTGCTCTTGTTTCCATTTCTCGCCAAGCTGCTTCACGTCCTCGTTGTTCGCTATGATGGCCTCCCTAGCTCCGGGCCAAGTCTTCCGGCCCCTCCCGGTATCGAAAAGGCGGAGCAACGGCGGCGAATTGACGCCATCCGTAAGCAAGTTATAGAACTTTCGATCTTTCCACCAGAGCTTCCATGCGTCAAGGCTGAAGCATAGCAGGCGATCAGTCACCCCGGTACCGGCAATCTTGTTCAACCAGATGAAGGTGTCACTGCCGAACATCCGGGCACCCATGTGCGGCACCGGCCCGCGCCCGAGAGTCTCCACAACCATGTCGTAGTGGGCATCGATGTCTTGCGCCATCTCCTTCTGGTCGGGGATCGGCGCTTGACCGGACCAGAGACTGCTCAGGGCCATTGTTGCAAGATCGTAGACCACAAATGGGGGTCCCATGATGAGAAAATGTCCGAGGACGGCGAGAGACTCGGGGTACTGTTCAGAGATGAATCCACGATAAAGACGAGGGAAGGTGTCGTGAGGATCCTTGTACTTGGCCGCATTGATGCGCTTGTAGTTGTCGGGGGCCTTCTTGGTGTCCGTGGGGTTTCCGGCGCCTTTGATGAGGGAGAAATCGTAGTGATACCCGGAACAGACTACGATGGCGTCGATATCATCGAGTACGGTACCGTCGGTCAGGGTGACGGACTTAGGTCCCGTGATCTCCTTGACTCCTGTGACCGCCTTCACCGAGCCATCTCGTAGATTATCTGCCAGGTCGTTGGAGAACGTAGGGATGCGATGCTCCACTCCCTCCAATTTGCGAGGGGACATGAAGGACGGGTGCTTATCCAGCCAAGGGAAAGCTTTCCTCCGAGCGCTGATCATGGCTTTCGAGAACAGCATTGCGCAGCCTCTGGGCCACCAATCTCCAAGGGTTCGGATGATTGTCATTGCTCGCAGAGACATCGTATGGTCGAAGGCTTTTCCGTTCATCATGCGAGGCAGCTGTTTTGATCAATGGTCAGCGTTTTACAACATCCAGAATGAGGGTATGGTCTTCGATGCATACCAAGTAGTACTGGCCACGGTGACTGAGATAAATCGACTTCGCGTTGGCCTTCTTTAGGAACGACTGTGTATCAACACCTGTGGCTCCGACGCCCATAATAAGAACATTCTTGCCCTCGTAGCGATTAGGCTCCTTGAAATCCCTCGAATGCACCGCCTCTCCTTCGAACTTGTCGATCCCCTTAATATTGACGTCAACAGGCACATTGAGAATGCCAGTCGCGATGACTATGCGATCAAATACTTGCTGTTCGTCGGCCGAATTTTCAACATCTGACTTGGTGCTGCGAGTGTAAATCGTCCACTTGTTGGTGTCATCATCGCGCTCGATTTTTGTGACCTTCTTCGAGAATTGCACGTGGCGCTTCAGATCAAAGTTCTCCGCATACGCCTCGAGGTAGCGCTCGACGTCCTTCGCGGGTGGATGAGTAGGAACATCTGAGTACCAGAATAGTCAGTACATATTTAATAGAATTTTGATCCAACGGGTGGATACTTACCCTTCGGGAAAGGAAAGTCTGTGTAGTGGCACTGATGACCTCGTAAGCTGGTGCTGACCGCGGTAATACAGGCATCGTGGAAAGCAATCCTTACCGTTTGCTTAGAAGTGTTAAATGATGTCCACGGGAGCGCAGTGGTCTGCCCCTTTCTGGGACTGAGATGCCAGTTTCCGCCGATGAATTCGTTTTGCTCGATCGCGGTGACTTTCAGACCTTGCTCGATGAGGTTCTTCATCGCAACCAATCCGATCATACCAGTGCCAATAACAGCAACATGGCTCCCAACCGTGGAATGTGACTGAGACGAAGCCATCTTATTGGACGATAGCGAAGATCGCCGAGCAGCTCAAATGAATTGAAAAGTTTACCAGGTGAATGTGCACCACACTTGGAACATCTAAGTCGGGCCAAAAAGACGTAAACACTGACAGGTTTGTGCATAACCACCTCTCAGACTGGGGCCTTTGCGCCCTTTATCCAGAAGCTCCCCGTAGCTTTCTGACGTTTTCGCGCCATGGTGATACAAGGTCATTTCCCAATCCGGATAGCTATCTGACATAGGGCTCGGAGACATTTTCTACCAGGTGTCGGCGACTTCTTGGCCTCCAGCCATTGGTGGACGTGGATCCTTCAAGCCACTCAGACGGATGTTACCCGCACGTTAGGCTGCCACACTGCGTCTGCCGATTTCAAAGACTTGGACAGCGCCACCAATGCCACAAATTCATGGTCCTGCAGAAGGGTCGACCCCTTGTGAATGAAACAAGGCATAGTCCAATTGGATTTGGCAGTGATAGACACCACTACTGTCCCAAAAAGGGTCTTTCGTAGGGCTTACGCAGCGCGTGAGCAGCTTAAGCATCTGGCGCCGACGACGCCTTACTCATTGCAGTTTGGGTTGGAAACGATTGGCTCTCCCTGATTCCAGAATGGAACTTCCGCTGCAGTGGACATCTTGCGCAGAGATGCGGACTAGAGAAGTGCGGAGTATTCTATGCCGACGCGACCAGCCCATACCAAGGCATCAACAACCCCTAAAACTCCGCATGCGCAAACCCAGCGGGTTATGATCATTATGAGATCCCTTGAGTCAACCCTGTCCCAGGATGATGTCGGCGGATGAACGAGACGAAAGCCTGACCGCACTTGTCCGCTGCGGACTTTCTATAGCTCATCGATATTGCGCGCGCGACGGCACCAACGGGCGAGCGCCTCTGAAGTAAAACCATTCCACGTTGTTCCAAAGTCCCATCTACCCTTGATGTTACCTCCAATCCCGCTTAGATCCCACTCGATTTGAAAAGGGCAACCTGCAGGCTCAATGGCGTACGGAATAGACTATTCCACTTTCCACTTTTCACCCGGCCTTTCTCATCCATGCCGGCGGATGAGAAGGCAGTGTTCGCTTCCAGGAACGCTGTAATTAAAGCTGAATATCAGCCTTTGACATTTTCTAGTGCAGAAGAGAGAAGGGCCTTTGAACTCGCACCTGACAGATGATCCGCTGATGACGTGTCGAGATTAGGTTTAATCCAGGTCTTATAGAAGACTGTGTCTGAAGGTTTATTCCTTGTCAGTCGAATATTGCATCCAATCGGAACTGATGGATACCTTTTCGCGTTTTGAAATCCTCATCAACCAGCTTTGGCCACCCCGTTCGAAGTAAGCAACCCAATGAACAGTGCTACAGGAGTATAATCAACTCACATACACGCACGAAATCATGATGACATGTAAATTAAACCAGTCGTCAATGGATGCATGTCTCTGTAGCACGTTGGCGTAGGCTAGTTCCGCAACAGATCTCTCGGCATTGGCAAGGACCTCCGGTGTCACCTTTAACTCTTCAAGTAGTGTATCCCGCCAGTCGTCAATCTACTGTATGTCGCTGCTGAGGCTGCTGGCTTCCTTAGCCAGCCTATCCCAATCGTCTTCAGGAATTGTGTTCAGTCTGAGAGCCTTGAACCGGCAGCGAGAAGATTCTGCTTGAGCATCGAACCACATCGCAAGTTGCAATGAGGTACAAGTTTCTACAAACGTCGTATATCTGAAGACTTTTCTCTTCTGCCATATACGCTTTTGTTTCAGAACAGCTGTAGTGTTAATCAAAGCTGGGACCTCATTCAACAGTTTGGAAGTGGATAGGCGAACTGCACCAGCAGGTTTACCAGGCCCACAGCCTGAATGTGAGGAAGCACAATGTCATACTTCAGATTTCTAAGAGTAAGAATTTTCAAAGACCTTTTCTCATTTTCTTCCCCAAAGGAGTCTTGATGAGTGGTCTGAAATGTGAGAGACGGTTCCAGGTCTCGATATGCACTAGGATACTGTTTCATTCCTGGATGATAACCGAAGCTCTGTGGATTGATGATCCATTTAGAATGACCGAGAAGCTTCCGTTGATGCCTGGAGAAACCTATTGCGAAAAGGCCCTCCCCTCTCGCATTGAGGGATAGTCAAACTTGAACATCCTTTGCGGGCAGAAATGCTGAAGCGAGTCATCTCTGTTCTTGCCCACCCAAATTTTGCATCTGGTACCTTTGAGCCCGTATGGCTTTGCCCATCAATCAACTTTAAAGACGATCTTCTCGGCCGAGATCTTTCCGTCTCTGTTAAGATCCATGGCCTGCGCGATTGTATCGGGACTGAGGCTGCCAAGTATTTTGACACTCGGAGGTCTCAAATCTCCCTCATGAAGAAGCTTTAAAAGTTGACCGTGAATTTCCATGCTCAGTCTGTGATTTGGGATGTTGACCTAAAACAGGATTTATCAGCAAATGATTTCTTGATTCCAACATGTTTCTAAATGAGGTGGCACACGAGGCTGACCTACCGGCCAGTGCGCCTTTCCGCGATAGGTATGCGCGGTTGGAAAGGCTGTGAAAACAAAAACGTCGGACACCTCAACTGTCGACGGCACGTTCTCCGTGTTGGCTTTGCCTGGACGAACGGTGCATAGACGGCCTGTAGAGTTTTTGAGCGCCTTCGATGCAGTGGCCGAGGACGTGGCATTGCCAATGGTGTCGAAGACATGTTCCAGGTCCGGTACAGCTTCTCGAATACTTTTGATTACTCGATCGTCGCTGTAGTCAAATACGTGGGTAGCACCGGCTGATTTGACCTTGTCAAAGTTATGAGGGCTACATGTGGTGATGACCTTATGGCCGTGTAGCTTAGCAAGCTGTATGGCAAAGTAGCCGACAACAGCTTTGACGATGTCAGTCCTCTTCGTAATGTCCTTGAAGACATGGGTTGCTCACAACTTCCACCCCAGATAAGAACCGGGCCTCTGTTTGAAGAGTTTCGCGGAAGGCCTAGGCAGTCTGAGGAGAACAGCGCCAGCCAAGCTGTGTTGGCCGCAAGAGGAATTGTACTTGCTTCCGCAGCACTGATGTTTTCTGGAATTTGGAACGATAGTCTTTCGTCGGCGATGGTATGCGTACTTAAGAAGTGTAAGGTTTCGTTCGCCTGAGGTCTGCAGAACGTGATAAGAGAGTCTTACGAATAAGCACCGAGGCCGGCAGTCTCGCCTATAAAAGCGTCAGAAGGAATCCGATGAAGTTCATACCATCTTACTCCGAAAAATGAACATACCGCCCCAGATGAAGCCAGCGATCCTACTACCTCTGGCGAACTTGGTCACGCTGGGATGAGCTTCCACCACCTCTCCGGCAAAGTCGCAGCCTAAGACGGCGCCGTCCCCGAATGCGTTGACGTCTAAAGCCAGCCCTAGTGACAGTAAGTGTTTGATGGTGGAAAGGCATCTAGCGGGTGTCTCGTACGGTCGGTGGGGTTGAAGGCTGCATGGCTGACCCGAACATAAAGCTGATGGTCCTTGAGTGAAGGCAAATCGACTTCCTTGGTGGCGAAGGCCTGCCCCTCTTGAACAATTGCAGTAGCACGCATGATCAGAGAGCAGACTCTCGGGACCAATTGCTATGGCTGAGATTGTCTGCTAGGTTGCAGGCAAATGATACACGTTTATTCAGGCGGGGTCGACTTCCGATGGTGTTTCCGTTGAGTTGCTCACAGCCCCCGCGCATACGGAGCAAGCCACTAAACTTGCCGCGAGGTGCATAAGTATCCCACCAATTCAGCGGGGCCAAACGGTACCTGCACTGCGTCGATAACATCGTTGGTGGCCTCGCATCGCCAGGAATATGCCGATATTGATTGCTCAATAGAAAGCTCTTTGCCCATCAGTAGATCCAATAGTTCAACAAAGCATTACCAAAGTCACAGTCTTGATATCATGCTGCACCCGATATTCATCAACGTAGTGCATGCATATCGTAGCGCGGTCAAGACGCGCCCTTGCTGCGGGGCCGAAGGTCACCCCCATCACTTGGGCGACATGTCAACGCTTCGTCAAGCCACGAACGTGGCTGCACCCTCCCGCTTTAGTGTCACTATGATCAACTCACGGTCAACCAAACATGTTCATAAAAGACAGGCCGAGGTAGCATCATCTCAATTGATATTCAAATTCCAAGAGCAACTAGCAAGCAATCGCCAGCATTAATTATCTACATCGACATGTCGCAACAAAGCCTATGTCGCGTTTCTGTTCCCGAAGGAAAATACGAGTTCCTCTGCATCATTCCAGACAAGCCAGGAAGTCGTGAGAAACGCGTCGAGGTCCGATCGTGAGTATCTGCCAGCACTGTCAGCGATTCTGGGATGCAGTTGCTAATCTTATCACTTTCAGCCAGCATTTCGCTAACGCCATGCCGTTGATGGAGAGTGGGGTCTGGAAGACAGGCGGTTAGAATATCCTTCTATCAAAACTGATTGAGATTTCTATCGCATTCGACTGACAAACTTGACTAGGTGCCCTGTTTGACACCGTTCCTAAGAGCGATGATACGGCTGATCTTCCTTTCGTTGGCAGTCACGTCGTTGTCGTTGGTGACTCCATTGAACAGGTGCGAGAGGACCTGAAGAAAGACGTCTATGCGACGTCCGGTGTTTGGGACGTAGAGAACGTGAGTGCGTAACGCTTGCGGCATCACACCGATCCTAACCCTACCTTTAGGCTCAAATTTACGCATACCGCGCGGCGTGGAGAAATCCTTGAATGCTCTCATGCAACATAAGCTTGCTCAAAAATCATGATGAATGCATATCAATATTGAGTGACGGAGAAGAAGCTTGCAGCTTAAGGAGGGCGAAATTTATCACGCACCGACACTTCCGATACCAGGATCGGGGTGGGCCGGGTCCGTTTCGGCTTCCGGCTTGCGGTTCTCGGGCTGCTTCTTCATGAATATACAGCCTTGTCTCTTCTCCAGTCAGCGTTGTACATACATGAGATAAGGACATCAAGATTTTTGCAGTCTTCAGCTTGTGGTGATATTCGCGAATGCCAGGCCACGCTGCTCAACCAGGAGTACGTCAAGGGACGTGAAGTGGATCCAAAGCTCAGCGAGTATCTCGCCTAAATCCTGCAAAGACATCCATCGATCTGATATCAGATGATTTTGATTGGTGCGCTCGAAAATTGATCCCCCTTTGGACCTAGAAATCTCTACTTAGGAGCGGTCATTTGGGGATTTTTCGGCAAGTTTATGGGACTTCGGCGCGTTACCAGCGCATTGCGTACGTGACCGCGCTCTTGGGACCAGGGCTTGGAGACACGCGCATTAGCAACGGTAAGCTGACTGCAGGCTGCCAAGCGAGTCTTGCCGGTTCAGTAACCCGGAGACCAATGACTATGCGCTAAATGTGCCACCACAACACCAGTGGATTATCCTGTCATTGGCCTGGAGTCCGACCTTTGACCTTCCCCGACGAGAAGATTGCCGGCCCTTGTTGACGCGATAGCTGATTGTCGATATAAAAAGGACGGCATCCCTTCGGTCAGCGCCCAAAGTTCCTTCGGGCCCATATCTGAGAAAGCCTTCCGCGTCGCAAAGATGAAGGATGCAACACTCGTGATCGGCTTCGTTGCCGCCCTTGTTGCCGTTTTTCTTATAGACAAGATCATCCAAGCGAGAAAGAATGCCCGATGCTTGCCTTTGCCGCCCGGCCCCAGAGGCTATCCCATCATCCAAAATATGCTCGACCTTCCCAAAAAGGACACCTTCGCAGCCCCTCAATATGCGAGGTTCAAAGATAAATATGGTGAGCTTGAACACTGCAACAAGAAGACACTGCGGCTAACCACTATCGGAACCCAAAAAGGTCCCATCACTGCTCTTAGGGTCATCGGAAAGCCTTTCATCGTGATCAACGATCCTCAGGTCGCCCTGGACATCTTGGAGAAGAAGTCTGCCGAGTTCTCATCGAGACCTAGCTTGACATTTATCGGCGAATTGTACGTCATGGCCGAACTCCTTCCGTCTCTAGATATGGAGGCGCATCTAATAGGATTCCAGGGTTGGTTGGGATAAAGCGACGGGCGGCATACCTTACAATGACATCTTCCGCCTCCATCGCAAAGTCTTTGCTCGCATCATCGGAACCAAGACAACGGCCGCGCAGTTTGACGACCTTCAGGAGGCCGAGGTCGGCCACTTCTTGCTGCATGTTCTTGACAACCCGGGAAACCTGAAAGAACATATCCACAAGTAGGTCAAATTTATATTCATGCGCTGATCACGATAGCTAATTCATATTTGAACTTTAGGGAGGCTGGCACTGTAGCGCTGAAAATTGCATATGGCTATAATGCGGACCAGTTCAAGAAGGATCCTCTCCTCAGCAAGATGAATAAGGTGATGGATGACTTCGCCCGTTCAGCCGTTCTTGGGCGTTACTTGGTTGACTTCTTCCCGATATGTAAGTTCATCAAATTTTATGTGATGTCTTGGGTTGGAGTTGTGATCTAACATCGATAGTGAAATACCTCCCCGACTGGTTTCCTGGAACTGAATGGAAAAGATTGGCCAAGCAATATCGCGCCGAGTTCCACAATGCCGTTGAAAGACCTTATAAGTTCGTTGAAACTCAAATGGCCGAAGGAAGAGAAAACGTCTCGTACCTCGCCAAGGCCATGGCCACCAGCGAGGACACCCCGGAGGATGTACACAACAACATGTGGACGGCGGGATCGATATTTAGCGGCGCCGCCGATACGGTAAGCTCCTCAACTGCCGCAACACAATCTTAACCGAGGGAATCATGAACCTAGTCTGACCAATATCACTCCGTGGCATCTGTAAATGCCTTCTTCCTCGCCATGGCCAAGTTTCCTGAGGCGCAAAAGCGGGCCCAAGAAGAAATCGACCGAGTGATTGGTAGTGATCGCTTGCCTACAGTCAGCGATCGTGACAACTTACCATACCTTGAAGCACTGATTAAGGAAGTACTACGCTGGCATACAATTGCCCCGATGGGTCTCCTTCACATGAGCTCTGAGGAGGCCACCTACTCCGGCTACCGAATTCCTAAGGGTTCTCTCGTGCTGTGCAACATCTGGTGAGTGACTTGACTTAGACAAGCAACATCGTTTAATTTCAACTATTCGGGATATTTTATTGACGACATGGATGTACAGGTGGTTCATGAACAACCCAGAAGTCTACAAGAACCCCTCCGACTTTCGACCCGAAAGGTTCCTGGGAGCCGAACCAGAGACTGATCCACGCAGATACGTATTTGGGTTCGGTCGCCGCATCTGCCCTGGCAAGATCCTTGCCGACAACTCGCTTTACCTCAACTTTGCGCAGTCGTTGGCCGTGTTCGACATTGGCAAACCAGTTATCAACGGTAAAGAGTTCGAACCAGAGTTTAAGCCATTACCAGGGGCGATTAGCCACGTCGCACCTTACGAAGCGACGATTAAGCCTAGATCGCCCCGACATGAGCAGTTGATTCGGTCTATCGAGCAGAGGTTTCCATGGCAGGAGTCGGACGCGAAAGCATTGGAGGCGGTGTAGGACTGGGCCGTTGATGGTTTACCGTTTGTCCACGGTTGCAGACTGCAACCTATGATGCGTATTAGTTGCATAGACAAGAAAGAAAGAGTGCATCTGTGTCCAACATTCCCGTTGATGTTTACGTGATGTTATGATATCCAATTCAAACACTCTTCGGTCATCAAATTACAGAACAGTTGCACCATAGAAGGAGGGCATCACGACCACGGGAGGGTCTATCTCATCCAACGACTCATGTTCGTGGTGGAGAATCCTTTCAGCATAGCCTTTTAGGCGATGAAGAATCTGAACGTCTCGTACGAGAGTTGCACTGAGACGATCCTGGTCTGGTTCAGGCGCCTAGGCGTCTCAGACACCCGGTGGGAGGCTATCAACGTGTTAGCCGGCTTTTTGGGATAATCCGAATACTCATTGGCCGGCGACTGAAGCTGCCCTGTATCTCGAAAATAGAATGAACTGTCGTGGGAAATTACATTTATGTGAAAATTGAAACAAAAGTCAATTCGCCTCGTACGTTGGGAAGTATCGCGGGAACGACCTCATCGCTTCGCCAGATCTTCCCAAAACAAATTCCCAAAGTAGCAACTCGGCGAGGAAAGCCCCTGTAACCACCAACTGCTAGATGTTTGGGTTGGCCTTGGATGTAACATTTTTTACGCGATTGTGGGGAGACTCTGAGACGATAGCATGGTTGTCTCGAAAGCCGAGGAGGCCGGAGACAGGGGTGTTCGTCTCAACTGCCACCTCCGCCTCCTGATTCGTCTCATCTCAGCCAAGAGTTGCAATTGACCCCTAATAAGCTTGATCGGATTGATCTGCAAGAGAATCTTAAAAGAGCCGCTTTCCCGTCATGTTTGCATCTGGCTTGTATCTGTTCAACAACCTGCGAGCGGGATATTCACTTCAATCTGTCAATTTTTTGTAACCAACCCTGGCCGGCCAGACTTTTGCGAACGTCGCTTTCCAATCGCTACACATCAACCCGAAAATCAACACCTCAGTCTCCATCTCACAGCCAAAATGAAGGTCCAGGCCATCCTCATCGCCCTCGCGAGCGTCATCTCCGTCTCCATGGCCGCGCCTACGCCGGCAAAGTCCGATTCCGTTCCTGCCAAGGACAACAGCGGTGGTCGCACTGTCTTGGATGGTGCCACGTGCAGCCCTGTTCAAGGTCGTCTCGTTTGCGATGATGGCCTCGGAAACAGCTTGTAAGTTCACGAGCAATATTGATCATAAGATAGATCGCTGACCTTGCACAAGCTTTGCCGACGACCCGTTTTCCTCTTAGAGTCACCAAATGCGGAAGATCCTGTAATACGTGCCATACAGCTGGAGAGTCAGGAAGTAGTGCAATTTAGTACGCTACTGAGCGGCGTGAGGGAAATAAATAAACTTTTAATGTTGATGGATCTGATTTGACGGAAAGATGCACCTATTGAGATCATGCTTGTTATCGAGGGCCGTATAGATCTCCACGTGACTGTGATAGACTCCACTGCATAACCTGGGGCGCAGGGATCTCATCTCGCTTACCGCATTCATGATGATGCTATTCGGCCCGAGTCTCACCACCAGATTGATTGACAACTTCTGCTTGGAATCTTCTTACTTAGTCTCATCTGTCCTTTCACGCTGTTGCAGTATTAGGCGTCACGGTCGGCATGACGTCACTGGTAAATCTGCCTAGCGAGCTGCACCATCTCATATTCTCCCACTTTTCCACGGACACGAGAACTCCTGATGGCGGTGAGAGTGCAGAATTTGGACAGAACCGTGCCGGCATCCACACTCTCACCCTTCTTTCACAGACCTGCCGCGGTCTCAACCACACCGTCAAGCCATACCTTTACGCGGAAGTCAATCTTGGCTCGCAGGACAGCCGAAAACTCATCGCCTTGCTCAAACACTTCGTGAAGGACCCATACTCGGGCAGCTGTGTTCGATGGGTCCGCATTGACTGGGATGCGCTCAATTCCCAGAAATTCGATTGCAGTGATCAAGAAGCCGACTTTCTTGCCGATATAGCAAGGAGCCTTCATCTAGATGTACCGCCAGCTCCGCCTTGGTACTCCGCAGATTGGAGAAATGGCTTCTTGGCTGGCATGGTGCTTCTCAAGTCCAGCGGTGTTGAGCTTGTGGACATCGAAGGATACAGCGAAGGCTTTTGTTCTAGTATCCCGGAAAAGCCACCCCGGCCCGAACTTCACTATTTCACAAAATTCAACCATGCATTCCATGTTCGCGCCATCAAATCGCCAGGAAACCTGCACCGCCTCATAAGTCTTTCACCTCATCTCCAAGGCTTCCGCTCAGCTGATTATCTTGTGGCTTATCCCGCTGACATCGATTGGACTGAAGTCACCAGCCTGGCTCTGGAAGAAAATGACCCGACCAGCGGGGTTCATATATGGACGTTTGAACTCGTCGATATTCTGAAATCTTGCCAAAAGCTGCATCATGTTCGGATTAAGCCGACAGAGAATAATGGTCCGGCCCCAATCGTTCGAGCACTTGAGATGTATCACAAGGACACTTTGAAAAATCTCACACTTATCTCATTCCCTCGTGAGGGAACTAACCTGGAGATTTCATTCAGTGCTTTCAATGCACTCGAGCGTCTCGGAATTCATGGGAACATTTGCATCCCTGGGTTCGCCCTAAGAGGTCTCCCTCAATCAATCCGGGAGATACGACTGGACGGTGACTTTCACGGTGTTCGGGAAGACTTCGAAATCTTTACTTCGGAGTTCAAGGATGGGTCGTATCCCCGCTTGGAAACAATCAGGTTTCAGCCCATGTACTCATGCTTTCATGACAATTGCCCTTTCATATTAGACGGCCATGTAACTATGGAGGACATGGTCCGATACAGAGACTGGCATTTTGACCAGGGTGAAGCTGAAGAATACGAGGGCGGAAAATGCAAGACGCAATGGGAGATCATCTTTGGGCTCGTTAATGTGGGAGTCAAAGTTTGGGTTGATTAAATACAAGGCCTGGAGATTTCCCGGAAACTACCTCAATCATCTGACCATAAACCAACAGACTCTGTTCCCGCAAACGTTGACTGTTGCATCAGACCTGTTCGAATAAGACGACAATCTACCGTCCCATCCAAGCTTTCTCCACCATCTCTTCGACACTTACTGGGCGTATGTCCGGATACTTGTCATTGATTCTCTTCTCTTTCGGCATCGCCATTAGGTGACCGATGATTAGTCGTCCGAAGAAGGATGTCATCTTCTTCATTTGCAGGGCCGCATCTCCCCGAAGATCCTCCAAAAGAGTGGCATCATTGCTTCTCAATTTCTCCTCGCTGTCGTATGTCACATCAAAAGTGCCCCCTTGCGCAGTAGATTAGCTGCCTTGTACATGCCACTAGGTTTCTATGCCATTGCAAAACACGAACCTCGTACATCTTGAATCTTGGCCAGAGCTTCATTCAGAGTCATATCGGATCCGACAACTATACTATACTCGGGCCACTCCTCGGATTGGAGCGAACGAACAATGAAGCGGGCCACGTCGTATGAGTGAGTCAAGCTGATGACATCGTTACCAGAGCCAGCAATCACAGCCCGCCGATTACAGACGTCGATGGACCAAAGACCAAGCGACATATGACTGGGGAAGTGAGGCATCCCCCAGTAATCCATCAGGAATCCGTTTACAAAGCGGGTGTATTGTAAACGAGAATTTTTCAGCCTTTCTGCGGTCTTGATCCATGGTGTCGCAAAAGGTTCATGTTTCACGTCTCTTCCATGAATAGGTCAGCTTCAAGGAGCCCATGCGGGAACGAATGCTTAGCACTTACTCGGGCCGATTGAGAATGCCGAACTCGCTGGGGACAAATCGCCGAGTCATCTTTGATGCTTCTGCCGCATCAATCAAGTTGAGTTGTGACCTGAACGAGGGCTCGGAATGCATGGAAATGGCGCTGACTATTGTGTCGATCTTGTGCGCGTCCAAGACTTTGACCAAAGATTCCACGTTATCGTAGTCAACCTGGACTAGAGGTGGATGTAATGATGGTGTATTGTTCTTGGTGAATGTTAGCGACGTCCCAGAGCCAGTGTCGGAGTCCCTTGATTACCGTTCGACTTAAAATAATGAACGGATATCTTTTGATAAGCTGAAGCTGTTCAACAATAGCCTTACCCATGCCACCTGTACCACCAGCAACTGCTATCACAACCATGTTTACGATTGAAAAGATTGAAGAGATGGGGGAAATTGTACCGAGACTTAGTGACAGCTCAGAAGAATAATCAATCCTTCCATGACGCGTTCCGGGCTCTTGTCTTTATACGTCAACAGCGACTCGTTGCATGCACATCATTGAACCGGATCAGCCGAATCAATTGCAAATAAGCCTCTCAAAATGCAGATACCATGAGTGAGTGCTAAAATCAGTGGCAATGAAATGATGTCGGTACTCTCGGCCGCCATATCCCACACGGGCCGCCCATTTCCGTGGCCGCACATTCAGACCACTACGGAGCGGGGCTATTTGATGCCCGCTCCGGTACGCTCGTCGGCGGCCAAGAAGGTCCGCAAATGTCCACATAGTATGGCAAGACTTTCCTGGAGATTTTCTTACTGATGTATTTTAGTAGGTGGTTGTTATTCCTCCCCCACGTTCAAGCATGTCCCAATCCAGCAAAATACGCATTCCTTATCCAAAATCTTTAATAATCCTTGACTCCTCGCCATGCCAACATGAATGCATTAATCAATAATCACAGAGAATTCACGAAATTGAAACCAACAATCCCCTCTGCCACAGCATTGTCCATTTCGGCTTTGGGAAATACCGAAACTCTTCTTCCGATGATCCCATCGTCTCCAACTTGTAATGAGATCGGTTCATTGAGAGCAAGTTCTAAAGTCGAGCCGTCTTCGAGTACGGATGCATTGGAAAAGGCGAGTTGATGGAAGAGGCCACAATCTTGGGGTCTTTTGGACAGATCGCCGGACTTGCTATTTTACGCGTGATACGTTAGATATATGCGCCCTGCAGTCTCTTTGCGTTTGAATGTTGCAACTTACTGAATGACGACGACAACGTCTGACAACGTAGGCAAGTCATGGTCTCCTCCGCTGGTGATCCTTGCATGTGTAGCGAAAGGACTGCTCGGACTTCCCGGCGTGTGAAATGATAGGTCACCTCGGAGCGTACAGAGTGAGGTTGACGAACTTGGCTGGCAGAAAGGTTGGTTGAGGACGGCGAGCGCGCCACCTCGAGGCTTGGTGCAAGTATCCGGGCCACACATGATGAAATCTAGGGCGACTGAAAAAAGGGAGTACACTTAGAAATTTCACGATTCAATCCTACCGATGAAATAAATAGGAAGAACAATGCACCAGAGGCTGGAACGGTCAGTATTTCAGCAACATTTAGACCAGCTCAAACTCCCTCAAGGTCCTCATCCCTTTCACAACCCCTGTCATCCCAAAACGAGCGCGAACGGGACCGGCCCGGGGCCTCTCCACACGTTCACTAACAATAGTGCAGCCAATCACAATTACCTATGAGCTCCAGAACAGGGAATCAGAATGAGCAAGTTAGAGCAATATTGATCAGGTAATGCCCGCGTGCATTGTACACGATCGCCAGATGACTAAATCTCATCCAGAATAGCTGAACTGTCAAGAAATCGCATTACAAGATGTATCGCGATTGATGTTTTGTTTCAAAGAAGCTGGTCAATGTCCCCACCATCTCCATGACTCTGATCCATGCACACCGTTGAGTGGCAGAGAGAGACCGGGTCTAGGTGCTATGGCACATCGCGGCCATCAAGGTGTCCGTCACATCATCGGATTCGACGGACGATATCCCTATTATTGCCGAGATGATGAAATGTGCTCAGTACCCCTCCTTGTCCTGGGGTGCTTTCTTCTCTTCCTTCTCGGGCCCAGCAGCTTACCCCTCCATCTTCTGTTCTTCTCGTCCTCAACTTCTGGCTACTAAATCACCTCACGCACAACCGACCAAACTAAGACACGTCCAAGTGACAAGAAATTCACAATGGCAAGCTCACAGTACACACTTCCCAAGCTCCCCTACGCTTACGATGTATGTATCACCCCTGCTTCGGCACTAGGAACTCCGGCTGACCCCTCCTAGGCGTTGGAACCTCACATCTCGGCCCAAATCATGGAGCTTCACCACAGCAAGCACCACCAGACCTACGTCACAAACCTGAACAAGGCTATCGAAACATACAACGCCAACCCTCTTCAGAGCCGCATCGCCGTTTTGGCAGCACTCAACTTCCACGGCGGAGGCCACATCAACCACTCCCTGTTCTGGGAGAACCTTTCCCCCGCCTCTAGCCCGGATGCTTCTCCCGAATCCGCACCCAGCCTGATCGCCGATATCATCCGCGTCTGGGGCAGCCTGGACAAGTTTAAGCAAGCTTTCAACGCTGCGCTTTTGGGCATCACCGGCAGCGGCTGGGGTTGGCTCGTCAAAGACGACACGACAGGTCTCAGCATCATCACGACCAAGGACCAGGACCCCGTCACCAAGGGCGTGCCTATCTTCGGTGTCGACATGTGGGAGCACGCGTACTACCTTCAGGTTTGTGGATGCTTCTTTTTTTGATCGTGTCAAACGGAATCACTGACTGGGTTGGATGCGTAGTACCTCAATGGCAAGGCGGCCTACGTCGACAACATCTGGAATGTCATCAACTGGAAAACTGCCGAGTCGAGATTTTCTGGCAGCCGCGAGGACGCTTTCAAGGCCCTTAAGGCTGTCCTCTAGGCGGACAGATTACTTCGTACGTAGCGGAATGAAATGACGATGATATGCAAGGGCCTCGGATGCAACTAGGTCAATGAGCATGGGTGCTAGAACCGACCACCAACGGGTCGATTGGGTTGCAAGGCTTAGTTTTCTCCGTCAACGCAGCTTGCTGGGCTAGCATCTTGGTCAGACCAAAATGAGATAAATTCAAGTGGCTGGGGATAAACAATCAAATTCAATTTCGAAAGACGGTATCGCAATGTAGCCCTGCAACATCCAACGCTGTCGTGTAACCCGTATCCGGCAAGCCTTGGCGAGGGTCCTTTCTCGCACGTAGTCCCTTGCTGTGTCTCGGCTGCCTGTTTGTAGCCTTTCACCCTCAATGTGAGCAGCCCGCGTCGACAACAACTTGAGCTGAGCTATTCCGTGACAGGGTACAGAGCCACATCCACCCTGCCAACGCCCACCGGCGCACGACACGTTGCGTTCGATCGCCCTCAACCATGAGGCGGCGCAATACCGTCGCATGGAAAACAGAGCTCAAGGTTTGTCCGGTCAGACCCTCTGCGTTGAGGGACAGACCCGAGTCCCGTCCTAAATTCCGAGAGTCAAGCGAAGACAAACACCGACGGGTGTGAGACGGATCATCCGACTCGGAGGAGACAAGACGGAGTGCAAACAACAATTTTGGTCGACGAGAATATCTCCGTCAGGTTGATGGCGTGGCTTCTGTGCCAATCTATGCTACCATGTATTTCTGTCAGCCATAATTGCATCTCCGCATAGTCGGTGTGCATCTCGCCGCAGACTGTCAATCTTGCGGGATCTCCCAGCAGCCTAGCTGCGTCACGCATCGCTCCGGGCTGAGGTGAGGCAATACGAGTCGTGCTCCCCTTAATAAGCACAATAAAAGCAGATTGAATCATTCCGTGACCGTGTGAGGTGCATTGGCCAAAATGCCAATGGGAAGCTGACGATGTTTGGCTGCGATAGTGAGTGTACCGGCAGCATGCAGCTGGCCCCATGCAGGTACACACGCTCTGCAGGGGATGCTTTTCGTGTTGTACGGTACTTGCCCTGCGGCAAAGCGCAAAGCCTGTCTCTTTTCAAATGCTGCAAGATTCTGGGTACGGCAGCTGTTGTATCTACGATGGTGAACCCAAACCTCTGGGATGGTGTTGGGGCCTTGGGAACGTGGAACGATGGCTGATGGGTGCGCTGTTGGTCTATCTTTTGAGGGCAGATTTTAAAAACATCTTTCGTGACCAGAGCTCTTCAAATTTGCGGCGAATTAGGTATCCCCGACCGCAGAATTGTGTGCGCAGTCGGTTCATGTTGCCTGAGATTGCGTGGGACGGAGACTTGCAGCCGCTGCCGAACCCGCGGCCTCTCCGGCCCTCCTCTCCCGTGTGATCAGTTTCCAACTTCTTTGAGACAGCTCGAGATTCGTTTCTGCAACGGTAAGGACAGGGTCAACTACCGATGATGTTCTGTTATTGGACAAGGCGCATAAGGTTAAGGACGAGAAAAGCATGCATACAACTGTCAATCTGTCCAATGATCCTGTCAGCGACAAACAAACTTGGCCGACTCGACTGTCAATGTCAGTTCGGAAGCTTGCTCCGACCCATGCAGGTTTCCACGTTGTGGCTTGATGGAGGCAGATTGCCATGAACCCGCCAAACGGCAGCGGGTTTGCGTCCGGCCCCCGCAAATATTCTTACAAACGGCTTTCTATGAAGGGGGACGTTGTGGCTGGGATCAAATAGATGGCTGCAGCAGGATCGTAATTGTGCTGCTTGACACGATTGGACGACTGCCCTTCTCCAATGACGTCGAGGCAATGAGAGACAAACCGGTTTACCTTGACATGCAATACCGAGACACTCAAAGCGAGTGATGTGGCGCTGGCACTCGACGGCCAGCTGCATGGGAAGCCCTTATCGAAGCCCGTTCTAGATTGGGGGCTGGCTTGCGTGATGAGGGTGTCTGCCGAGCATCCCGTTTCCCGTCCGTGTTGGATCGGGTGCGGGCTCTGAGTTGGCTGCGGTGTTATTCTGGCCGGCATAAAGGGTTGGACAATCATTTCATGATATAAAGGAGTGTAGTCGGCGAGAGAAGACGGTCTTGTTCTTGTTTAGTCCCCAGCCAGCACGAACCGTCGCAGCACCACACTCGTTTCTTACTCCCATTTCTCTTGCTCGCCATGGTTCCTTCTGCCTCCAGCCTCGCCCTCTTGGGTCTTGGGTAAGTCGTCGTTCTCAGTCATCTTTGTCCATGCTGACCTGGCAGTGCTTCCTTGGTGAGCGCCATCCCGCAGGCCAACCACATCATTGCTCGCCCTCCGGCGACATTGACCGTGACTTCCCTCATTGAGATCACCAACGAAGTCACCGTCACTGCCTGCGGTTCCCACTGTGCCACTGCGGTCACCGTCACTGTGACTGAGACCCAGCCGTGTTTCTACACCTGTTCGGCATCGGCATCCAGCTCCATTCCCGGTTCTTGGACTTCAACTCCGTCTTTGCCTACTATCAGCATCCCACCGAAGCCTTCGACTCCCACTAGCTACGCCAACTCTACCACGGGTATCACGACCTCTTCCACCCCGTTGGATACCGGCTCCTCAACCATCCCTACCTCTCTCTCTCCCCCGGACACATCTTCTCCTGGCACCACGGTCTCAACTCAGTTGCCCAGTCTCACAACTTCTCACCACTGGCCCGCCAACAGCACGTAAGTTGTCTCTTGCGTTCAGTGACTGATATCTTGACTGACAGTGTTCAAGCACCCGTACCCGGACGAAGACAACCAAGACCAGGACCGCCACCCTGACCACGGGCATAACCCTCACCACCGGTACGGGCACCGGTTCTAGCAGCGTGCCGTATCCCCGCTCCAGCCTCTGGAGCAACACGACCCGCTCCATCCCTAGCACCACTCCGGGATCCTTGACTACCACCGAGGCCACACTGCCAACCATTCCCATTCCTACCCCGTCGGATGTTGATACCACCTCTGCTCCCTGCACCACCTACGGCTGTCCATCGTACACGACCGCAACCTACACTACAGTAATCAACACCACTGTATCGGATCAACTCCCGGAGACTGGCACAGCCTCCCAGTCAAAGACGACCTTGAGATCCACTGTCATCGTGACCGTGACCAAGTCTGTACCATCCAGCACCGGCACCGCGTACAGCTCGACTGGCCCCGGCACCGGTGGCTCCAGCGGCTTCCCCTCGCACACCATTCCCACCAGCTCCATCAAGCTTTCCTCTACCCTGAGCTACCCTACAACCACCTCGTCTCCTTGGACCAACACGTCTACGACTTCTCCCGGCACTAGCAGTGAGACGACCTCCGACGACGCGACCACCACCACTGGGTCGCCTTCTTCCACCAAGAAGCCCTGCACCACGCACAAGGCCGACTCCAGCACCTACCCAGCATCTTCTCCCGGAACCACCGTCTCGGATGCTAAGCCATCCGCAATGACCACGTCCAGCTCCATCTCCGGTGGCTATGACACTTACCCGACTTCTTCTCCCGGCACAACCGTGTCTGACGCCAAGCCATCGGTCGTTAGCCCTTCCGAGTCTCCGTCCAGTTCCATCCCGGGAGGCTACGACTCTTACCCAACCTCCACTCCTGGCACCACCGTCTCGGACGCTAAGCCTTCCCTCGTCACGCCGTCCTCTTCTATCCCCGGAGGCTACGACACCTACCCGACCTCGTCTCCCGGCACCACTGTCTCGGACGCGAAGCCGTCCCTGGTCACTCCCACCACTCTGGAGACTCGGACATCTGATGAAGTCACCACCAGCTCGTCGACCTCTATCTACGGCGGCTATGACTTCGGCCACAAGCGCCGGGTTATTCGTCACTGATTTGATCGGTGTGCTGAAAAAAAGGTAGACGCTGGTAGATGAAAGCTAAGGTTAGCCAGGTAGACTGACAAAATTAGTCATCGAGTGTGTTGTTGTGGGAGGTTGGGGCTGAAGTACAAAGCTGCTGTTTCTTCTTCTCTTCTTGACCTTCGTTTACATCTTTCTCATAGGTGATTTGATGATAGAGTTTGGTTTAGTTTCAATGATCAGGTGTTTGTCGTGCTGACAATACTCCCAACGCCCACTTCCCGGGCCGAATGAACCCTTGCCGCATGTATTATTAAGAGTGACATGGTGCCGTACCGTTTTCCGTTTTGACTGATGCCATGATTTGCGCAAGCGCTACTTTTCAAATAACTCACATAGTGGTAATCTTCCAAGTGGCTGGCAATCCTAGACTCAACTTTGCGTGTTTCCAGGTTGAAATATCGCTCTGCCCTGGCAGACACTATCCGGGCCAAGGTCAGAAAAATATCCGGCGTCTTCTTTCAACGCAAACTTAGGTATGCCACCGGTGAATAGCATGGGAATAGTGAGGCAAGGTGCAACCTTTCCCTCATTCGACAGGATGAAGCGGGCAAGCTGACCAACGTCCTGCTATCAAGAGCCAATCAGGACAATAGTATCGGCTCCGCCGTCAGCTCCGCCCGTTTCCAGCCTTAAGCAATGCCCTCTTCAAGGCTTTCCTCTCGGATTTCCGAAGCCCAGTCTGTGATTTTCTCGCATATTGCCACACAATCAATGCAGGCGGCCAGCGGGATGTAGCGTCCGAGAGGCTCTCATCGTCTCAGCCACGGCGCCCTGCCCACGCAGGTTTGCCCCGATATGCCATCGTCGCTTGTCACTTGCCTCGTCGGTTTCCGCTGGCTAGTGAAGGAAATTGATTGGTTTGCTTTCGAGCTTAAGAGGTGGAGTGCACTCCGTCCAGGTATGGTCTGCAGTCTGGATGAGTAGGCTCTGCAGGCCTAAATACAGCCGCTTAAGGAAATGCATTTCTGAGCTGGAGGAGTTTAAGGCTGACTCGAAGTGACGTAGGAGCCTGACAAAATTTGCAAAATCCTTCTGTATTATTTGCTGACCGTCCCAGGGGCCTCCAGTCCGCACTGGTAGACGTAGGTGAACTGCATCTTGGTGGCCATATAGAAATCGAATTCCCTACCACAAACGCGACGACGAACACGGCGTCCCATTTCATGTTTTTCGTTGTATGTATGTTAGATCACAATGACATCCTTATGCTGGCATATGTTCCTCGGGTCTCTCTTTGTTGCAGGACTGCCGACAGCCCGGTCCTGTTCCACCACGTCTTTTGATGCCACATACGCGGACTATCCCAAATGTGCACAAGCGTGTCTTGCGTGTCCAGACCCAGACTACACGGCCAACTTCCAAAACAACTGCGACTACTCGGGCGGTGACTGTTGCAAAAGCCAGGCCCATGAAAGCATACTGGCAACATGGGGTTGCGTGCAACAAAACTGCAATTCGACTGGCGCACAAAATGCCTTCGACAGTTTTGTCAAACACTGCACTGATGTAGGGTTTCCTCTGGCGGCTGCAGATGTACCACCGGGATCTAATGATACGAGTGAGTTACGAACTCCAGAGCTTGCGCCAGACCTACCTAAATATTGTGTCGCTGTGTTGACTTGACATGCAACAGCCTCTAGCAGTGATAACGGCTCGTCAAAGAGCGGCAACAAAGGCTCAGGTCTCTCCAATGAGAAGATCGCCGCGATAGCCGCTGTTCTTGGGGTTGTCGTTGCCTCAATCAGCGCATGGATTGCTTGGAGGACTTACAAGAAGAGGCACGCAAGACCAGAGCAACCACCGGACGATGAATCAGGCGGCCAGCTTCAGGTCCATAACGGTACGCATGTGCGTCCACTGGGGATCCCTGAGCAGGCTTTCTCGGGAGGTGCTCGACCTGACGTCATGTATTCTCACAAAACCACGATTAATGTTCTTTCGACGGCCGGTGTCACAATAACTACTCAGAGAACCAGGGAGAAACTTGGAATCGTTCGCAATGACAGGCGTGTTGGCGCGATTCATAGTCCAGGGGGGCGGATCGTTGGAGAGGTGGACTACTAGTCGCTTGGGTTTACCGAGTCGAGCTTGAGTGGAGAGAGGATGCATTTGCGGTCAACGAGACAGGTTTCGTATTGTGCGAGATGTGGAAAGCCAGGTCGGATTTCATCCGGCGCGAATATCCTGGTGACACGACTTGATGTTGGCAGTACAGTCATCTATTTATAATAACGGACGGAGAAACGGCAAAGAATTGCCGTCCTCCGGACGGCCTACAACTTGTGGAAGATGCATGCCGGATATAACACTGACTGAGTGGCGATTACGCCTCACATCCTCATTGATCTAATAACGTACGTCGGCCGGAATGTTTCGATTCGGATGTTAAATCTTTTTTTTAAAAAGCACTTAGATACTGAGACGAGGACTTTCTTGCATACCACATAGGTGCATTCTCTACAGCCGGAATCAATCTAGATCAGGCGTCCAGGGACCTAGCTAAGGCCACAATATTGTCCGTACGAAACTCTCCTTGCCCAGTGGCATAGCCACCAGCACTAGCTGCATCCTTCAGAGCTTCCGGTCCAGCCACAGCTTCATCCTTTTCGCCTCTTCCAATTAACTCCAGGATGCACCCGGTCTCTTCCTCCTTCAAGAAAAACTGCCGAAGCCCCGTAGCCAGGTCTGTACTGGGCGCGTCTGCTGTTGTCTGCCAACCCCGTTCCCTGACTTCTGCAAACACAGCATCAACGTCTTCTATCTCAAGGGCGATGTGGTGAACGTAAGCACCACAATGCTTGTTCATGAGCTTTGTGAATACAGCATCTTGATTAAGTCCCTCGGTCAAAATCAGAACTCGTTTGGCATCGAAAGGCAACCCCATTACATGCATCAAGCCGTCGTCTCCCCCGTTGGATCCAGAACCAGCATTCACAGTGAAGGTTCGCAAATGTGTGAATCCCATCATATGTTCGTGGAAGCCTTTCATCTTTGTAGCGTCTGGCATGATGGCAGCATAATGATCAAGCTGATAAGCCAACCCAGCAATGGCCTTTAGCGCCTCCTTGGAACTGGCGAAGGCACTGTTGCAGACATACTCAGGGGGAGCTTGTGAAAGGCTGATTGGGTATCCTGTCTGCTCGCGTTTGAGAAGAAGTTCAGATAAACCACTCTCAGTTTTGACTTCGTCAAAGACGAACCCGTCAGCCTCCAGCATGGCGCGAGCCCTCGCTAAGTTGTAGACAGAAAAGCGTATGGAGAGGCCAATGTCACCAGGACCAGCCTCCGCGGGCGCCCCGATGATACTCATTGTAGGGTCATCAGCCCCCGGAAGCTGATAAAGCGTCTTGTCCTCATTGAAGCGGGCGTTGTATACGCGCTCAATAGTCTCGCAAGCTCGGGCAACATTTGGCGTAGTCAGAGTCAAATGTGACATTTTCTTGACTCCGAGGCGGTTGATCGCTCCAGCTGCTCTTCGCGCCACCACCAAATCATTACACGCATCCCACAAGGCGACATTCGTCCCCGAGAATCCAGTCTTGGCAAAGACTGCATTGATGAAAGACTTGGTGTCGTTGGCACACGCTTCAAGGTTGGAAGCACTGTAACCTCTCAAGGCGAGACCACTGCAAGCTCGCATGAAGAGATTAGAAGTCCCGGAGTTGCTGATCCACTCAGGGAGCATTCGGATAGAAGCAGAGTCTAAACCTGAAAGAGTTTTTCCTCTGCTCTCAGTGGGGCTGAAAACGTTGTTGGCGCCAGCGACGATGAACCGGGAAGAGACAGACACTTCAGCGAACGTATGATTGATCAAGGCACAGATTGTCTTGGGCGTGAGGACGTAGCGGCCAGCGCAGGGTATAAACGCCTCACCTTGTGTCGCAGCAAGGAAGTTGGTGAGATGCTCTTCGTCAGACGAGCCTGATTTGCGTGGCGTGTATCGAGCGGATGAGAGCTCAACTTGGGAGAGACCGGCTTCAAGACTTCTGGGATCCAAGCCCGGGGTGGCATTGGTTCCAGCCCCGCTGCGACGAACGTGTTCGATGGCGACGCAGTCTATACCGTTGTTGTCAATGTAAAAGCCATATTGGCTGGAGATTGCCACAACGCGTCCGATGCCCAACTGCTCCGCTGCTAGGGCGAAGGTGGCACCGACACATCCGAACCCTTGAAGCACTAGGCGAGCTCGTCCCATCAAACTCGGGTCCGCGTGAGAGAGAAGCTCTTTCAGCGTGACAGCCATGACATAGCCAACGCAATACTCGCTGAGAGACCATCCGTTATTGTCGATGTTCTCTTCAAGCAAAGCTGGTATGTCTGCGAAATTTTGTCCTGCATAGCCCAGGGCGCGGTACAACGCGTCCAGAGCCGTTGAAGTTCCCGGAGAGCAGTAGGTTCTCGCATGCTTGTCTATGACAGCGTGGTCCGTGTTGAGATCTCCTCCGGTGCCCCAGTAGACGGAGAGAACGCCAGCGTTGTCACGAATAAAGCGTTCCAGAACCAGAGGGGCTTGTGGGTCCCCGGAAGGAAACCGAATGCCGCCTTTAGCACCCACAACCTGGGGCTGTGAGGAAACGGCGAGCTTCGAGCTCATAGAGCGAGCTACATCACGAACTTCCTCGAAGGTTGCGTTTGCGTGAAGAAATAAGCCGCCGCCGGCGGCCGTAGGCACAGGCGAGTCAATAACAATCCAGCCTTCGGCGGCGGACTCTTTGTCTCCCCAATACCAGACGCAACAGCCATCGACAATGTCGTAGGCCGGGACAAGCGACTTCATCTTGATGGGAGCGCTGGTATGCCCAGAGGCAGTCTCAGTGTTGACAGGGGAGTATTGAGCACTGGGAGACATAATGGGATAATTCGAGAAAGGTTAGATGATGGAAAGGTTGTTTTGAGGAAGACGTGCTGTTTCTAGGGTGATTGATGACTGTGTGGAATGAATACAAATCCATCTGATGAAATCGACATAGATATATTTTAACAGACAGAGGATGAAGCATTAATCCTCATACTCTGATCTCGGTTTGCCTAATATGGCATCTCCGTCCTTCTCCTGAAGTCTTCAAGCAAAGACTGGTATTCTTCTGCAGCAGAAAATGCCCACCTGGCTTGTGGAATATCGAAGCATGAGGCACAGTAAATAACATGTCAAAATTTTCACAATATGCAAAGGATGAAGTTTATTGACGTGACCAAAGGTCTTCCGACAGAAGAGTCCGAAGTCCGCGAGAGGTCACATCCCGAAGCATCGCAGCCTGCGTTGGGATCCCCGTCGTGAATAGTGGACTTTAGATGCGTCACCACACAACGCGGTTTTTGCCGACGGAGTCGTGATGCATCTTTGGGAGCTAGAAAGAGTGAAAGGTCCCTGCGCAGGCGTTGTGAATGTAGAAGATCGCAGTCTGGTATAAAGTGGGATGCCGTGGCCACCACCTTGCTAATGCCAAAGCTATTGTGTCTCATTTCAAGTCAGTCACACACCTCCCGACCATCCTTTATGACCAAAACCCGCTTCACGACACCAGCAATCTTGTTTTAAACTTTGAAAATCACGTTGTTTTTGCAGCAAACCTTCCACTATCATCAATCAACATGGGTTCGATCATCAACCTGGGACCTATCGCCACGTCCTCTGAGCAGGATATCACCAAGATTTTCAACTCCTACATCGCCGCTAGTGCCATTGGTGCTGCCTGGGAGGTGGGGCTTCTAGACGAAATTCGCAAGGGAAAACCTGTGAACGTCGACAAGTTCGCAGCCCAGTACAACCTAGACGTTCAGTCGACCCATGGGCTCGTCCTCGCACTGTCGGCAGTTGAAGTCCTCAAGCGCGAGGGAAGTTTCGTCAGCCCGGGACGACTTCTTGAAGATGCATACCGTACCAAGAGCCTTTTTCACTGGCTTGCTCTGGGGTCTGGTAGTGTCTTCTCGCGCATGCAGTACATCTTGCGCAACGAGAACCGCTCGGGAAGATACTACTCCCGCGACTCCGCCGCTATTGCGTACGCGTGCCGCGATGCGAATGCGCAATTCATTGACTCTGTCTTCCTCGATGCCCTCAAGAAGGTTGAACATGATTTCAAATCTGCTGTGGACCTGGGCAGCGGAAGCGGTGAAAGGCTGATGCAAGTCCTGGACTGTTATCCCGGAAGCACTGCCATCGGCATTGACATTGCTGGCCCAGCGATTGAGGTAGCCAAAGTGGGTGCCGCCGAGCGCGGCTATGGGGATCGCATCACCTTCCTCGAGGGCGATGCTCGTCGGGTCGAATACCGCGAAGAGTTTTCCGAAGTCGACTTGCTGACCTCCTTTTTGATGGGTCACGACTTTTGGCCCAGGGAGAACTGCGTCAGCTCCTTGCAAAGACTACGCCGGTCTTTTCCCAACGTCAAGCGCTTCTTTCTTTGCGACACTGTGCGCATCTCGATCGGGGACCCCGAGTCCCGGCATGCTGCGGCCGATGATGCTCTGCCGATTTTCACATTGGGATTTGAGTTTGGGCACGCGCTCATGGGAGTGAAACTGCCCACAGTGGAGGATTGGGAAGAGGTTTTCCAGGACGGCGGTTGGAGATGCATTAAGCAGCATCATATGTGCCCGCCGTCGCTTACCGTCTTGTTCGAGCTGGTGCCCCTGGAAGCAAAGGCGTGAGAGTGGTCAGCATCATGAGTGGTCTCAATATTGAAATCCCAATATTAGATAGCGAATCGAACGTAGATCCGGTACGTAACGGAAATACTCATATCATACTCGGGGAAATATCTCGTGATTTAAGGTTCTGAATATTTGCGCAGTTGGACCCATGGGCAGAAAGATGATCACAAACATCTTCCGGATCTCACGTCGACAATGAATGGTTGCTTTGGCAGTTATAATTCCACCGAACTCTACAGGTCCGCGGCCTTTCTCTCTTATTCAAGGTCAAGTCAGCTGTTATGATTATGAAATTGAAAAGGGGCATGGCAAGGCGGGAGGCAGAAAATCTCACCATCCACTTCAAGCCCCTGAGCCACGGCCGAAGAAGAACTCACAAATGGTCTACCGTATAACGTAAGAAGGACTTGAGGACAGTTCTTCTATCTCGATCTATTGGGACATGGCGGAATGTGTTCAAAGACATGTGAGAGAAGTGAGCGCAACTTGTCTCGACACAGCTGCCGCAAACTTTCGTGGACGGCATGATAGAGATGCAGTAACATGGATCTCTTCGGCATTGAAGGTGACAGGACTAGGTTCGACTCAGAATATTACTCCATAGCTGACACGCCCATGTCGTGTACATTCTGCCATGTCACTCACGTGGCAATATGATCTGGGTGTTTGATCCCCTCTGTCAACCTGGCCTCGCTTGGCCCACAGTACATGTAAACTCCTATCACTTATGGGGACATAACTACCCCTCATGAACAAGAACACGGCCTACGAAAACTCATCAATCATAGAGATATGGAAAAGAAGGTTTTCGGTTCCGGCATGGAGACCTAAAGAGGAAGTACCGAGAAGGTGTGAAACCGGCCCCGGGATCAACTGTGATTTATCAACTTCTGCATGTTCAGCATATCGTCAGAGCTCCATAGCACCCTAGGACCGGCGCAATGACGGAGTTTGTGCTGGACCGTCTATGACCGACGGGAGTTCACTGACTCAAGCAACGCTTCATGGATCACTCTCCGACGGTCCCATTACTTCTTGTCGGCAATTCACCTCCACTAGCTTCACCTGGCTTGTTCGCGGGCCGTTCCGTTGTGAACCGTTGCAGACGCGCGGCCGGCAAGTGTACTTAGTGACCCACATGAGGCAGTAATGTTTTCCTCAATGAATCGGAGCCCAACCCATCCGGGATACTGGACTCGGTAGGACGCTCCAGTAGCCTTCAACGGCGTGTCTCCGTAGAAAGTAGGGAAGCTTGCGCATATAGAGTGAACGTCTTCGCATTAGTGGTAGATCATTTCATTTGAATATCACACACGTGGGCTTGGCCAGGGTCTTGCATTGATCAAACTTGGGATGTCATTAGTCTGTTGAGCTAGAGCCACATCTCACGATATTCAGCGATATGGATGTGTGCTGTCAACAAACACATACAGGCAGCCACCCCACTTTGCTCCGTGGTTTATTCTCGCTTTAGCTGCATTTGCGGGGCCAAGGCTATTAATTCGCTTCAATTGATGGCCCAGACCAGATTTTCCATGGGCTGCGGGCTAGATGCTTTTCTGAAAGATCATATTGCGGACGGTCTGAACTGCAATACCCTTGTAGTATGTTTGCATATCATGAGCACGTGTTTGGCATATGCCTCTTCTCAGATCTGAGATCCTACTGCCAAGAATTGTTCTAGCCAAAGCAGTAGGTCCGGTGACTTGGCGATATACTTACAAAGCCGCGGAAGTCGTGTAAGGAACGCTGAAATGGCGGGAAATCGTACAGACGGAGTTTCCACGTTCGTCTTTCACTGCATGAGGTGTATTGAGTGATCGATGTCTTGGGTAATGAATCAGCCGTCGCTGTTTTTGCACTCGATCAGTTCACAGCGGTATAAAGATCATCGGGCAAAGGGCATGTTCAGGGAGCCGGTTGCAAGGTTGGGCACGAACCGCCATCTCCGATATCATGATTTTCTCCTCTCGTTATCAAATCGACATACCCGCAGTGGATATTCTTACTTATGTGTTCGGTGAGATTCACATGACCATTCTGCGAAATTTGCCCTGGCCTAGTTGACCGAGAACGCAGGGACGCCAGCGTTGCAGAGTGATCCACCTCTTTTTGTGAACGCAGCGAAGCCTTCGGAAGCACTTCGCAAGGGTGAACTAGAGACCTGCGTGAAAAAGCTTGCCGGTGGTCTTCGCCAGACCCTCAAGTTACAGGATGATGATGTTGTCGTTGCATTTGCTAAGAATTGCGTAAGTAACGGCTCGCAAAATGGCTATCCGCTTGCGGTTTCAACGTCTCATGGTTTTAGATTTGGTACCCGGTAGTGTTTCTTGGTGCGATTTGCGCCGGTGGGATCTTCTCCGGCGCGAATTCGCAGCATACCCCGACAGGTAAAGGCCCTGCATGTCTCACTGTTTCTTTCTCACTAACGAACATCTAGAACTTCTTGAGCAACTCGCTCTATGCGGTGCGAAATGCGTTTTCACAGACACTGAGCGACTCGACAAGGTTATTGAGGCTGCAGACGCTGTTGGCCTGCCGAGGTCTTCGGTCATACTCCTTGACGGGGAAGGGCAGGCTGCGACCGGCGGATTCCGACACATACGTGACCTGTTCGGCGAACCGCTCGCATGGAAGCTCGAAACTAGTACAGGATTGTTGACAGAGAAGTGATTACGTTGCCTTCCTTGACTCAAGATGGTAAGAGTTGACAATTTGGCAAGGATTGCTGCCCTGAATTTCAGCAGCGGAACTACGGGAAAGATCAAAGCATGCATGATCACACATTACAACTTCGTGGCCAACAGCGAGCAGACACTTCACCTGGATCGTATGAGTCAGGCCCGAGCGGAAGAGCCGGATCACACGATACACGATATTCATTGCATATTTTCGGCGTTCTCACATGCCAGTGAGTGAGGACACTGAGACGACCGCAGGCGTGATAACTAATGATGGGTCTAGGTGGTTTACTTACGTGCTGCGTGGCCAACGTTCGACGATCATGCACGACCGTTGTGCTACCCGAGTTTCGTTTAGATACGTTTCTCGGTGCTATTCAAGAGTTCCGTGTCACGCACCTGCTGTTAGCCCCACCAGTGGTTGTTCTCTTGTTGAAAAGCGACCTTTTGTCCCTCTATGATGTCTCGAGTGTGACGTCTCTCGTCTGTGGAGCAGCACCCCTACAACCCGATGTCTCCAAGAGGCTCGAAGAAGTCTTTAATCCCGGCAAGGCACACAGTCGCCAAGGATGGGGAATGACCGAGGCCACGATGGCTGTCACCCTCTTCGCCGCCGACGAATTTGATCCGTCGCACAAAGGTGTCGGCTACCTCCTTCCCAATATGCGACTTAAGGTCGTTGGCCATGATGGTCTCGAGGTGGGCTACGAAGAAGAGGGAGAGGCCTTCATCCAGGGCCCAAACCTATTCAAAGGGTACTACAATGATACAGACGCAACGCGAGAGAATTTGACAGAAGACGGCTGGCTCAAGACTGGAGACGTTGTCAAGTTCCAAAAAAACGGCCTTTTGACGATTATTGACCGAAAGAAAGTAGGCCTTCCTTCGTGTCTCAATCCAGGCAACAATTGAGTTTGTTGACAACTCTTAGGAATTCATCAAAGTTGGCGGAGTTCAGGTGGCTCCCGCCGAGCTTGAAGGGCATCTCCTTGAGCACGAGCTTGTTAAAGATTGTGCTGTGATACGCGTGATGCGGTAAGTGTGGTCTCTTCAAACCTTTCACACTGTCTTGACTCCAGAGGGCTTTCGCTGACGTTTGATGTGCAATCTAGAGACGGACAGGAATGTCCACAGGCTCACATCGTCCCCGCGAACGAAACCCTCGACGGGGATTCTATCATGGCTTTCATGGAACATCGACTCGCGGCATACAAAAGACTCACTGGAGGGGTTGTGTTCACTAAGACTATTCCAAAGTCAGGTTCGGGAAAGATTCTACGTCGGTTGATTCAAGACCCTGAGGCAGCTGCTTAGCCATCCATATAAAACCGGTTAACTTGCAAAGGAAGGAAGTTGGAGACGAAGACGCAACACCATAGCAGTGATGCCGTCATTTTCTTTCTCAATTTGGTAGCCAATGTTGTGATCCAGACCCTTGCACAGATGATTCCTCAACGTCTAGCTTCCTCTGAAGAACTCATTACCACCTCGGTAGCATCAGTGGAAGTACTTGGGGACGACAGCCTTGTAAGTGAGCCAAGCTTCCTCCATTGCCTTCACCACATCCTCTGGTAGCGGCCCCTTCTCCAAGTCATCGAGATTCTCTTCCAGCTGCTTCAAGTTGCTTGCTCCAATGATGATCTTGTCTCCCTTTTCTTTGTCCAAAGCACTATGGTGAGAGAGCCATCTGAATGCACATTCAGCCACAGAGAGACCATGTTTCGTTGCAGCCGATTGAATGATTTCCAAGGCATCGAAAGCGATATCACTGCCGTATCTGCTTCGATACATCGCACTAAGAGCCTGCTTTGAGTCGAAACGGGAGCCTTCCTGGAAGTTGTTGCGACGTTGCCTGGATGTGAGAAACCCCGCGGCCAATGGCTGGAACTCGTAAAGGGCTATGTTGTAGTGGCGAAGGCAAGGGAGCAGTTCCAACTCAACCCCGCGATGGAGTGCGTTGTAAGCACCCTGGTATACGGTCGGCTTGATCCAGCCGTTCCTGTCGCACAGCTCCCAGATCTTGGCCACCTCCCAAGACATAAAGTTGCTGATGCCGAAACGATTGAAGTGTCCCTCTTCGTGCAATTTGTTGACCTCGCGCAGTGTTTCTTCGAGTGGCGTTTCACGATCTGGCCCATGGAGATACCAGAGATCTATCTTGGTGGTGTTGAGCGCCTTGAGGCTGTCTAGCAGTCCGCGACGGACGTCTCCTGCACGCAGCGTGTAGGACAGTGGGCCGGTGGCCCCGGAGGTCTTGCTGTTCGGATAGAGCTTGGTTCCCATCACGATACCGCGCTCTTCCCACTTGGCGTCCGCCAGATAGTTCTCCGTGGTTCCTCCGCCGTACAATCGGGCTGTGTCGATCTCGTTGTGGCCGCGGGATTGGAAAAGGTCCAACATGTTGTTAACATCCCCGACGTTGGTGACCTTTAGGCCACTAATAGTAGGTGACCCAATCGTCATCGCGCCGAAGACGACGGGAATTGCTGTTTGAGATTTCGAAGCCATTGTGTTTAGAACGATCACAAATAAGTTTGTTGGAAGAATAAGGCGACTAAGGATTGTCCACGCAGACCACGGGGAAGTCATAAATAAATAGGCCATTTTGCACAACTCCAGATTTCAATGCTAACTCTGGGATGCGAAGATATTAGTAACTCCGCTGCAGTAATTTTGTCAGCGGCGTGCAATGTGCAAGCGGAAGTAAAAGGGAGATAACGTATCTCCGCCATGAAAATCACAAATACAGATGATGCCATATACTGGGCCAGACCCCTTTTAGCATGGGCCGGCAAAGATCTTTACCACCGGCAAATCGCCCATATTTTCCTGATGGGGAAGACCAAACCTTCTGAAGGGGACCAAATTGTTTTGCCACTCTTGGTCTATCAAGCGCATCATCACGCAGCGTTCTTGGTCCTTTTGATACATGCTGCTGCACATGGCCTCCGCAGCGTCTGTCATCAAATCTACGTGGCTCGTGACGTCTCTCGGGATCATCTCAAAAGCTTTTCGTATGATATGCCAGAATAAGATCGCGATAGATATTCCTAGCCATATTTTATGTACTAACTGGACAGGGATTTTTGAGGGTGACTTTTAACGCATCATAATTTGTGAGAGCAAAAGAATTGAGCATCAATTACTCGTTGCAAGCTAACGAATCTGTCATTTCAGTTGCCGCTGAAAACAGTTTGGTAATTATCAACGCCAGCTTCATCCTTCACCTTCTCCCATATCTGCTCAATGGCATCTACTGACTTCTCACTCAGAGGGCCCCGGTTGCAAGCCAAGAGCGTTTCTTCCATCTGTGACAAAGAGCTGGAACCAAACACGATGCCATCACCATACTCCTTCCGGAGGATACTGTGGTAAACGACCCAACGGTACGCCAATTCCGCCTTTGAGATCTGCTCCTCCTCCGCAATCTTCCCCCACTCCTCAAGTGCAGATAAGTAGCTGTCTTTGACATACAGCTTGTGGTAGATGCCGAACATTTGATCCAGGCTGAACCTAGTCCCACCGGACTCGATCTGCTCCCTGGTCTTGGTAAGGAATCCTCCCGCAATCGGCGAGTACGCAACGAAAGAGATTCCAAGTTTTCGCAGGACAGGAAATAAGTCGGCCTCGGGCTTTCGGGCTACGGCGGAGTAGTTGCCCTGGTATACTGTAGGAAGCACGAAACCATTCTCCTTGGCTATGTCGTAGAGTCGTTGCACCTCGGCTGGGGGGTAGTTGGAAAGACCCAATCTTCGGAACAAGCCAGCCTTGTAAGCATCGTTGATGCCAGCAAGGGTCTCCTCAAGCGGTGTGTTGAGAACAGGCGCATGCAAGTAGAACACGTCAACTTGGGGGACTGCGAGGGTCTCGATACTTTCTCTGGCCGATGAAAGCATGTAAGATCGAGTGTTGGCGCCATCAGCCCTATCGTAGCCCCCAAACCATTTCGTGTCAAGATTCAACCCGAATGCGGTGCCGGCTTTGATAGCACCAAGCTTTGCCTCTGATCCGAAATAGGCCTTCGCGGTATCAAGCTTGTTGGAGCCGTGCTTCTTCATCAACTGAAATGCCTCAATAATATTCGTGTCTGAACTGCCCCAGAAATTGTCTGGGTAGCCAAAGTTGGACGTTCCAACGATGACGTCGATTCGATCTTGGGAAGTCATGGCTGTTGGTGATTGCGTAATGATTCCGGTCGGTACTGTTAAAAATAGGTAGAGTCGATTGTGAGTTGCTGATTCAAACTTGGGATATTCTGGACGGCAGGCACATGTCTTATGTGATTGTCGGAAACTCGTGTTCTCTGCCGTGCACGGATAGCTGCGCTGTTGACTCGCCTCTTGGATATAAGACCCGGAGATTCCACATGCTGACAGCCCTGCAAGTCCGTGTGGATCCCGCCCAGTGCTCCGTGTGCCTCCTCGGGGTCGGGCTTCAGTGTTGCCCGTCGATTGAGACAATTGAATTTAGGAGAGAATCATCAAATGCTAATATGTGACTACCAATATGTGAAGACGAGAGATGCCTCAATGTTCTCACGCGACATGCGCTTCCTGCAGTCAAAACATCGTCAGCATCAAACTGACGAACCAGCTTGAGTTCCCGGTCTTGTGCCGGAGTTGTATTGAAATACAGCACCTATGATATTCGATACCAAGTACACCCAGCTTGCGTGACGACCCTTGTCAACAAAGTATGACTTGTGAACAGTAAGCCCTGCTTCAATTCAAGCCGTCCGGAACATGCCGAGACGGTGACAGGGATGGGTCGGAGGAAAGTAGCATCGCCTAATTTGAGCAATTTGTTAACTCGGTGTCCTATGATACTTTCTACTATCAATTGCCGTACTGCTATTTGTCAGAGCTTTTTCAACTTTGTGGAATCTCATATTTGCATTGGTAAAACTGTTCCTAAATCCGATGCTGACACCCCTGTAAACCGGGGATTGGACGACTCCAAAAACAAGTGGAGCTCATTCTTGATGAACGCAGGGTCAACCATCGACGAAGTCTCAGCTCAGATTGACGGCCGCCTTTAGTGGAGTTACTAGACTCAGCGTCTATTTAGCCGTGGATCTGCCCCGAGCTGGCCACAAATCAATCAGTCGAATGATCTCTGAAGCGGGAATACAGAGCGAATTAAGCTGGTGTAGACTAGTATTTGTGTAGTCGAAAGACTCGCTTCATACCAGAGTATCACAGGAAAGTGAATGTCCGGTCAGGTTCACAATATTTGTGTCGCGGCTTGGTTCGCAGTGTTCCGCGGGTCGTGCTTCTCCCTCTCCCGAAACCTGCATCAATCGATCCACCTTCGATACTCAGTGCACACGACCATGCCAATTAGAGCACTCAGGATCTCGTGTGCTCTCCTATTACTCAGCGAGTACAGACGACAATGCTCGGTGAACCGACACTCCACTTGAAATGACGAACGATAAGCTTTGTCATTTCAAGAAAGACGCCTCGGAACAGGCCACCACACATTTCACGGCCTACCTCCACATGTCGTCGTGTAAGTTCTGTAGACTTTGTAGCACACAACGTATCTCAAGATGATTCATGAGGGCCAACAAAATCATCCGGTGTCCCTGAAGGAGACCCAGCCTGTTCCTTGTGGACTAGAAAGTTCCGGCATCCTCAATTTGACATATTCTCTACCACGGCACTCGCACGAAGGCGTTGCCCACATCATACGTCTCACTCTTCTCCAGTATAGCCATGCAATCACGATGGGATGATTGATATTGTAGCCCAGGAATTCCCCACCTCTTCCACCAAACGAGAAAGTACGTATGAGAGCACTGTCGGTGAAGCACCCGTCGCATATCAGACAGCGCAAGTCAGTGGGCTCAGCATCGTACCACCAGGCTTACAGGTCTGGAGCTTTCATTTCGGGCCCTGCAAAAGAAGAGAATAGGGAGCAAAAATCGACATTTTAGTTTCTTCATCTTAAGGTCTCTACCTACTAGGATAAACCTCAACCTCTTCACCCTAAGGCTCTTCCCTATATACTAGACCTTAATGCAAAGGCGCCTTCTATGTATAACGCGTACGTAAGAGCTACAGTGCTATCTTAGATTTTATTAGGGAATGAAACAGGGTGACGTCTATCCAATCAAACCGGAGACTACTTTCCACCGAGCCGTGGAGTCAAGCCTTTCCATCGAATGAAGAAAGTCCGGATCGTCATCGACAAGAACTGGAGGAAATCTTAACCTTTGTCGCCAAACGCAGAAGCCTAGGCGGCGATAAAGCTGCTGATTCCCATAGTCCGGGTTGGGCTTGAGTATCAGGCCTACCGCGGCGGATTGTACTGAATTCCAACCATCGTCGCTTGGAGTATCGTAGTGGCCCAAAAGGAGGACCAATGTTTGCGCTCCGGCCAGCGAGGTCAATGGCAACGTTGGTAGCTCGTTGCCCAAGCAATTAAACACCGTGCTTGGTTTCTGCCATGCCATGTTAGACTCGTCTCCGGCGTCTAGACAAATTGATAGGAAGAATTGCTTCTGCAGCTGTTCCTGGTCTTCTTGCGTAAAGATGGTTTGAAAGTCAGACCAGGAACAAGTCGGGCCTGTAAATGTCGCCCATGTAGTACCGTTGAAGTCGGCGATCCCAAGAACGCAAGGAGGCTGTGCATCCATTTCCCTTTTACACGCCCCAGTGAATATATGCGAAGTTCTTATGTATGTCGGGATGTCATTCGGTACCCGCGAGTCACCGCTCGGGAGCCACGCGGTCCCGATAGGCGCAGGCTTCGAATGAAGGAAGGTTTGACTTTGGGCGGGATATAGACTTAAGAGCCTGTTTGCGAACTGGGCCCTGAGCTGCGATAATGTAAAGTAGCGACCCCAAAAGCCGACAGCAGAGCTTCCCAGCCGGAACCCGAAGATCTGCTGGATGGCGTAGATTGTGTCCTCTTCCCGGGAAGCTGTCCTATTGCGTGATGCGATATATGGTGCGATAATGTTGGAAGTGCAAAGCGTACTGAGGCCAACACGTGTAGTCAGGTCCAGAATCAGGCGCAATTTTCGTGCGGCTTCTGCGTCGGTTTCTAGCTCATACAGTCGGGGTTCCACCTCGGAAAGAATCCTTCTAAATAATACGTCTAAAGATATCCTTCGGTGGTTAGATTCCCAGTGCACCGTTCGTCCTTGCCGAGACAGCATATGCATATATGGACAAAGGAAGGATTCCTGGAGCGTCCAAAGCGACGAGAACCAGGGGTCTCGGAGGACTGTTTCCAGGGCGCTAGTTATGGTGTCTAGAATCTCGCTATCTCGACGATGTACTCTCAAAAACCTCTTGGGCACTCGGAGATCGACTAATGCATCCTGAATTTCGTCCAGGCTTCGGAAAAGATCGCTCTCCTTGGTTGTAGCGAGCCAGGCAAAGCACTCAGTAGCTCTTCGGAAGATGTCCTAGAGATCCCGGATCAGCCTTTGCAACATAGAACTTGTATTTGGAGGGTGTCATACAGCCTGCCTTCCTACCTCGGCGGCAGACTCAGGCTGATTTGCGCGTTGATCGATGCAGGCGACGTCGACCCAGACAAAATCAACCCCAGGCAGGTCTGGGGGCGCAGTGCCACCACCCAAAGGTCGCGAGAGGCTGCGTATCACCTCAAGAAATTCGTCTGCCGTGAAATGCGCGGGGCTGACCTTGGGAATATCCCATGGAACGCCAGCAATCGCGACGCTTTTGACCTCACTGGCATGCTCGTCATCGTCTTTCAGCCTCCAGCGGCCCCACGTGTAGGACAAAATATTATATTTCGGCTCTATGGCGTTTCCATAGACGTTCCTGGGCTGCCACTGAAAAGAGGTCATGGATGGGATATGGAGGAGGCGTCTGGGCTAACTGCTGTCGTAAACTAACTATAACGTACGTATGGCATCTGTGTGAATAAAACGGCTTGCTTCTTTCTAAATCAGTATCTGACGCGAGGGGTCTTTTAAAGAACAGAGACTGACGTGCCAGAATATTATCGGCTTGGATAAGTAGGTTGGAAGTAGGTTACCTTATACCTTCCTCTAGGTGTGAGGCTGCTTTAGATATTTGAGGTTATTATAATATATCCCTTTAAGCTTAAAAAAGCTTATAAACCTTAATCTTATATAACTACTATTTTATATTTTTATATATATACTTTAGATCTATAAATAGATATAAAAAGAAGTAATTAATAAAAGAAACTAATAAAAGAGATAACTTTACAGCTTTATTATTAAATTATATAAAAGAGGTAGGTTTTTCTTTTTATATACTTTTTATTATAGTTAATATTATAAATGCTGAGGTAGTAACTAATATTACCTCTTTACTTAGTAGAAATAAAAGCTTTTTATTAGTTTAAAATAAATAGCTAAAGCAGCTATTAAAGCAGTAGTATAACAGTAATAATAATATCTTATATGCTATTTTTACCTCTTAATTTTCTTTTTCTATTATTATTACTATAATTATATATATTGCTTACTTTACTTTTATATATATATATATATTTATATTGCAATTATAATGCTTTTTATTTGCTTATAATTCTATTTTTAATACTAACTATATTATTTAGATGCTTTTTAAGAAGATTAAAGCTAAATATGCAGCTAGTATAACTAAAGCAAAAGCTGTTTTTGCTAGTAAGAAGTATAAGAAGAGAGAGAGGCAGAAAGAGGAGAGTAGCAGCACTCTTCTAGCGCTTGCTTTAAAGCCTAAAAGCCTTAAGCTTAAAAGTAAGTCGCTTTATTATCTATTTTTATTACTTTTAAGTCTTCTTTTTATTATAAAGCATTATAAAGTCTTTACTTCACTTTATTACTTCTGTAATTTAGTTACTAACTTAGGTTGTTTTATAAAGCTGAAGACTAATAAGCTTATTAAAAGTAACCAGCCTGCAGAAGGTAAAAAAGCTGAAGAGAGGTATAGTTTAAAGCCTGCCACTTTTATTCCTTTATCCTCTTATAAACTGCAGTAAGGCTGCAAATAATATATATTTAAGATCTTTATTTCTTATTAACTTATTGCTTTATTTACTAACTTTAAAGTAGAAGCAGAGGTTTTAAAGGCTAAAAGTTAAAAAGAGGAGTAGCTACTGCTACTAAGTGACACTATATGCTTGCTATACTTATACAGCACTATCTTAAGTATGTTGCTTAGTATATATATACTTAATTTAAAGCAGAAAGGCAAATATGCTCTCTATAAGGAGAAGAGAAAGGTATATATCTTTATATTAGTCTCTATTTCTAGACTAAGGCTTTAATTTTTTAGCAGTATATAAGACAATTTTATAAATAATATATATTCTACTATATAACTTTTTATTTTGCTAATTATTTGCTAACTTATATATTATAGATTTTCACTTATTAGAGAACTATACTCTATAAGGCTTTTAATACTTATAATAAAGCTTAAAAAAAGGCTAAAGTTAAAGGTGAAAGTAGTAGCAAAATAGCTGCTAATTTTATAGCTCTTCTTCTTATACTAGCTATTACTTTAGAGGTTAAGGTTGCTGCAGAAGATGCATTAGTCTCTAGTGATTTGCATACTAGTTTGCCTTCTGAAGCAATTACTGCTAGCCTTTAAGCAGCTAGTATTTGCTGTGCTATTAACAGCTTTATTAGCAAGCACCTCTCTGAGGAATTGCTGCCTGCATATTAGATCTTAATAGATAAGTATATAACTGCTCTCTTTAAATAGAAATAAAGTGTAGTATTGCTTTGCTATATATTCTATAAAATATAAATATTTTAAGCTCTTAAGAAGGCTATATACTTCTTAGCTATTAAGCTATTTTTAATTAAAAATATCCAGCTTATAAGCCTTATTTGCTGCTTAATTTTTCTTTTTCACTTTATGCTATTACTTATAATATATTTTAGAGGTTTAGAAATGCTTTAAACTGTTTAAACTTTATATAAAAAAAGGTTTTTATAAAACTATTAGTTAGCATTTTATTAGTTAGAAGATATATAACTTAGAATAATTATTTAGTATATTTCTAGTAAAGCTATATATTTTAGATATCTATATAGCAAAGGTAAGTTAAAATATGCTCTTTTTTGCTTATTATAAGTTATATTATTTGCTGATTATTATAATAGATCTTCTATATATCTCTCAAGCTGAGTTTAAGATCTCTAAAAAGCTGCTTAAAAGCTATAGTCTCCTTTATAATATGCTTTAAGCTTAAAAGCTCTACTTCTATTATTAATATAGTTATTATATTTTAATATATAGCTTTCTATTAGATTAAGCTTCTAAAGAGAGATATTATAAAACCTTAAGATAACCTTTATATCTTTTTATTATCAGCAAAGGATGTATTACTTATAATTAGTAATACTTAAGCTATATTACCTCTTAAGATGCTAAAGCAAATCGCAAGATATTAAGTATAATATAAATATTAGATTACTTAATTTGCAGCTTAATAGTGCTTTAGAGATAGGTTTATTAAGAATTATAATAATAAAATATAAATAAATATAATATCTAGTTATATTATAATTATAGTATAGAAAATCAATTTAATCTTCTCTTAATATAAGAGGACTTATTATAGGTTTGCTTCTCTATTAAACTTCTTAAGCAAAGTAAGTAAGAGAAATATAATTAGTACTTTAAAATTAATAAAATTAAACTTCTTTATAATTTATTTAATATATTAATTATATAAAAAGTAGATGTTTTGCATTATTTAATTGCAAATAATTTTAATTCTTAAGTATTATTCAGCTAGTTTTTAGTCTTTTAGCTTATACTTCTTTTTAATTCTTTTTATAACCTTTTTAGCTTCTTTTATATAGTTTTTATAATATAAGATAAAGATATTATTAATATAAAAGAGTATAAAAACTCTCTTATTATAAGTCTAAAAGAGATATAGATCTTTACTTATTAAGTGCAATTTAAAATGAAAAAAGAAGCTTAAGAACTCTTTATACTAAAGTAAAAGCATATTATAAAGTCTATATAGAGCATATTAAAGTTTAATAACTTTTCTATCTTCTTTAAAGCTGTTTAATAAATAATAAGTAATAAGGAGGTTATTTAGCCTATATATAGCATTTAAGAATATATTAATAATATTAAATTAGTGAAGTTTAAGGTTGAATTATGCTGTAAAAGCTATTATAACTTTAAAAGTTTTTAAAGCAAAGGTTGCAGTATATATTTATTCTAAGAGATGCTTTTCTTAGAGGTTGCTTTAAATATAAATTTTAGCTTTATAGCAGTTAAAATATCTATATTAATTTAGTTTATATATAAATATCTACTTAAGAGGTATCAGCTTATTCTTAGCCTTTATATTATTTATAACTTCTTAGACTTCTATTTCTTTAAGTTTATTAATTTTAATATTATATACTTTAATAAAATATAAGCAGAACAGTTTTAATATTTATTAAATATTTCTCTAAGTTCTAAATAACTTAATAAGCTAGTTAATATAGATTTTTCTGCTTAATATTATAGAAATATATTTAAGCTTCACTTAGTAAATAGAAGTAAAGATAAAGTAATAAAGCAGATAGTAACTTTAGTCTGCCTCTTTAATTACTTTCTGCTATTCTAATATATATATTTTAAAGAAGGTATACTAATTTTATTCTATATATAAAAATATAAAGTGTGTTCTAAAGCGAAGTGATCACTTTAGCTTTATAATTTTAAGTTAGCTTAAGTTAGTATAGTTATATACTTACTTTAACTTTTCTTCTGTAGTGCTCTCTTTTTTAGTTTTTAAATATAGTTATACTAGCTAAATAAAAGAGTTACTTTATAAAAGTAATTATATATTATTATCTTTTATATTTAAATTATATAGAAGAGAAGTATCAGTTTAAATATAGATCTTATCTAAAATTATATCTTCAGCAGAAGTTATATTTCTATTAGCATCTTAAGTCTTTTTTATTGCTTTATTTTTATAGATAAAAGTTAATAATAGCATAAAATTCATTATCTTATATATATCAGCAGGGTTTATATTTAACTTAGAGGTTAGCAGCTATCTCTTTTGCTTATTATTAACTAGTTAAAGTTCTCTTAATAAAGAAAAGTGTAGTAATAGCGCTTTATTATCTATTATTAATATAATTTCAGCTTTATCTTATATCTTTAAGAGCTATAGCTTAAGAGGCATTAGAGATGCTAATTCTTATATCTTATTAGCAATTATGCAGGCTTTTTCGCTTTAGATTGCTAACTTCGCATTATCTTTTAAGTAAAATATTTTTTTATTAAATATTATATTTTATATAATAATAACTTTTTAAAGTAAGGATATTTAGACTTTATAGAGGTTATATAAGTTTGCTATATACTTTACTAAATATCTAATATGCCTTTATATTATAACTTTAAAGTTATATTTATTTTTATTTGCTTTATATTCTTTTTTAAAAGGGTATGCTTTGCAGCTATATATATAGACCTCTCTCTATTACAGATAAGAATTAACTGAGAGGTTTGCTTTATAAATAGGTTTATAGCGCTTAATATAGTCTCTTAATTAGTCTTCTTTAACTTAGATTAATAAGAGCTAGCTGCAATATTAATAAGGGCTTATATTATAGAGAAACACTGCAGCCTATACTGCTTCAACCTATAGTATAAGTAGAAAACCTACTGCCTTAATTATTATAATAGCCTTTATAATCAGTTTCTAATCTGCTTGCTTTATGCTTCTATTTAGCTTCTTAATATATAAAGGTGCTTATTTGATTTCAATCCTTATATCTAACACTTAGATTTAGAATTCTAATATCTTATTTATTATAATTACAGCATGCTTGCTATTTTATTTGGTCTTATATAATATAAGGCTATATTATCTCTATACTTAGCATTTAAATATTTAAATAGTAATAAAGACTAACTGTTAAGTTTTATCTATATATAGAAATATAAAAAGTTAACTTATATATTTATCTTTAATAATAAGTAGCTATTTATTTATATTGAAACTTATTAAGTAGTTAAATAGATCTTATGAGATTCTATAGAAAGGTTATATTGCTTTTTATTTTAAGATATATTGCAATATTACTTGCTTTATATATATAGTTATATAATGTTAGCATTTAAGGTATAATATTCCTTAGATCTTCACTTTTTAAGCGTTAAAAACTAGTTTCTTAAGCGCTTTAAGTTTTAAATATTTAGAGCAAAGGTGCTATATTTCTATAGTATTAACATAAGTTTATATAAGCTTTTAAGAGTATTACTTTATATAAGTTATTATAAAAGTAAGTAGATTTATAATTAAAGTGTTACTAAAAAGAATGCATTTAAGATATAGATATAAGAGATAAGGTTAATATTCTATAAAGGTGATATTACCTTTTTTTAAGAGCTTTTTTACTTCTATGCTATCTTTATAATCTCTTATGCAAAAGGTAATATTATAACTTAAATATTAGATGCTTATTTTTTGCAGTAAGTGTTTTAAGATAATATTAATATAGAAGTTATTTATAAGTATAATATTATAAAGCATTAAGTCTTAAAGCTTATTTGCTCTATTTAGTATATTGCAAAAGATCTTCATACTTTTTGCTATAATAAGGTATAAAGTTGCACTTACTTTAACTCACCTTTTTACTTTATAGATAATTAAGTCTTTCTTAAAGAGAGAGATATTATTCACTAAGTAGAGAGTGCTATAGTTATCTAATACTATACTGCTAGAAAGAACTCTTAAGCCTTAAGTATAAATTATATAAACTTTATTAGGTTTAAGTTCTAATATAAAGACTTCTGCTTCTTTTATTATAATTATAGCAATAATATTCTCAGTAATAATATAAGCTACTATATTAGCTGAGAGGTTTATCTTAGAAGTAGAAATACTAAATAACCTTTTTATTCCACTTAAGTTATTCTTAAGCAGTCTCTTTTTATTTTAATTCTTACTGTTACTAAGCTTAAAGAAGCTAAAGTTCTTTATAGTAAGCTATTTTTAGCAAGCTATCTTAGGATAAAGCTTAAAGTATTCTAGCTTATTAATTCTAATATAAACCTATATAGCTTCTTTAGAGCTTATATAAGACTTTTTATTTATAAAAGCAAACTTAAGGCAATTATATATAGATAAAGTCTATTTATAACTTTTTTTATATATATAATATACTGCTAACTTATTTTATAAAGGCTTTTCTAAAGCAAAGTTGCTAGAGATTATATTATTAAAACATCTTGCTAGCATTATAAAAACTTTATTAGAGCAACCTTTTAATTAAGTTTCTATTATATCTTTATAGAGGAGGTTTTTAAATATATTAATATATTAACTTATATTTTAAATCTTAATGCTAAAGCATTTTCACTTAATAATATTAATAAGCTTTAGATTAGCTTAAGATAAAGCAAAGTAGTATTAGATTGCTTAGAAAAAGGTTTTTAATATAAAAGTTTCTTATACTTTTAGCAGCTTATACTAGAAAGCCTTAAGAAGTACACTTTAGAAGTCTCTAATTTAAGTGTTAAAATTAATAGCAGAAGCTGTTTAATTTAAAACTGCAGTATATTTTTTGTAAATTATAATAAGGTTACTTAAGTTGCTTAAAGTATAATATTGCTTTAAAATATAGATTAAAATATAAAAAGTGTAGTTTTCTTTCTTTAAGAGCTTTATTTAAACAGAAGTAAAGATTTCTTTTGAAATAATATTTTTAACCTATTTATCTAAAGCTTTATATACTTATTCTTTATATATATGCTTTGCTTTATAAACAGTATATATAGTGAGGTGTGAAGTATAAAGCTTAAAGATATCTATAGATCTCTTAGTGAGAAGAGTAGGTGTAACTAATACTAATAGTAGTAAGTTATTAGTAGCTTCTTTAAATTCCTCCTTTTTAAAGTTTCTATTTTCAGTTATATCACCTTTAATAGATACTTTTTATATATTTAAAACAGTAGGAGTATATAAAGTAATAACCTTATTATAAACTTCTTATTTTACTTTATAGCATTTATATTGCTTCTTATTTTCTTTCTAAATCTAGTTATTAAGCAAAAATATACCTTTAATTTTGCTTAAATTAAATAAAATACTAAAGGTATTATCTAAGTTAATATATTTCTAAATATCTTTAGCTTTTGCTTTTACTTAAAAAATAATATATTAAGCTGAGAAGTTATAATAAGAAGTAAGCTTATAGAAAGTGCTAAAATTAGTAGTTGCTATTATATTAGAAGTATATTATAAATTAAAGCTAAATATAAAAATAAAGCTTAGAAGTTAAAGTAGAATATAATAAATATAAAATAGATTAAATAAAATTATAGTTTGCTTTATAGACAGTAGTTTAAAAGTATAATATAAGCTAAGCTTATAACTATTATAAACTAACTATAATATATATATAGCATTTATATAAATAAAACAGCTTACTTCTTTCTAAATTAGTATCTGATGTGAAAGGTCTTTTAAGGAACAGAAACTGACGCGCTGGAATATTATCAGCCTGGATAAGTGGGTTGGAAGTAGGTCACCTCGCACCTTCCTCTGGGCGCAAGGCTGCCTTGGATACTTGAGGTTATCACGACAACCGCCTAATTGCTCCTCTTCGGCCGCTATGCGCTCCATGCCGGCCAGCTTAAGCGTATAGCTTGAGCAGGGTTGTGGCGAAGCGTGATTTCCCGCGCGCGGCTTACATTCAGTGGTAGAATGTGGACTCTGGAATGCTTTTTCAAATCCGCGAAAGAGCTCAATACAAACCCCTCAATTAGTGGAGATGTAAGGACCAATCGGTCCCGTTGTGTGGTTGGTGGTTATCTTAGGCAAGTACTTTTCGCGGCGTGCAAAGTCACAGCCTGCAGCTTACTTGCATGAAGTGTCCTCGTATATCCATACTACCGAAGGCGATAGTGGAGACGAACAAGGGTGTTGCATCTGTTTTAAGGTACTCATCAGTACGAAAACTGGAGTCTTGCGGCCCAGCGGTTTTTGAACCTTTCCTTGCACTTCGTCTATCTGGACCTAGTCTGCCGTTTTGGCGCACACTGCACGTGTTTCAACGCCGATTTGACCGGCTGCATCTGTCTCCTCCAACATCATGGACGGAAGCATGTCACAAACAGTTCAGTCAGACCCTAAACTCCCAATCGCCTATGAAGACGATCTGTCACTCGTTCTCGTCGCTTACAGTAGCCACAGCCTGACGTTCCGCGGCATTCTCGCTTTGTCAGCCTTGAGCAATATTGGCCGCGTCGTCTACTACACATCCCAACGCTGACGTCTGTCGTAAGGGACGACGAAAATGTCTATGGAAACGTTCAAAACCCCAATTACAGCATCCTCACATATACTTGGGGTCGCTGGAGGATCAAGGGTGACACAGAAGTCCGAGTCCTGCCAGTCAAGGGAATCCCATGGCGGGTGCCCGCGGTCCAAGCAACTCATTTTACTGCAGACTCCTTCCTGGCCGTAATCCGTACCATGGCTGGTGGGGGCGTAGACTGGGCCTGGATTGATGTTGCTTGCATTGACCAGGAAGACGGGAGAAGCAATGCGGAAGAGGTCGGACACCAGGCCGCAATTTTCCACAACGCTGTAAAGGCCCACGTCTGGCTGTCTGGGACGAATCATGTAACGCTCTCCGTCGCCTTCGACAGTATTAACACAACATCGACCACATTGTCAGGCGTTCTTGGTCAGATTCCTGATCCGAACGAATTGCGGCTTACAGCCTTCACATTTGACTGGGAAGAATTCCGCCGGTCTCCATTCTATAATCCTGCTGTCACGGCGGTCTCTCAGATGGAACCTTGCCTTAAGGCCATTCTCCAAGATCCCTGGTTTACGTCGCTCTGGACTCTCCAGGAGGCAGTGCTAAGAGAAGACGCTCTCATCCTGGGTTCAGATGGCCAACCTGTTCCATGGATAACAGACCTGAATGGCAGAGAGTGGAATGCACGCCTTTTCATGTTCATGAATACCTGCAAGATCATACACCAGGACTTGTGCCTTATACAAAGAGGATACGTCCTATTCGAGAGCCTATCAGGAACTCTCTCGAAGCAGGAAATGGAATTCAGAGACACTGTGGACGACTTGTTGATGCTCATTCACAGCACGGGGATATTTTACCTACCGGCATCGAACCCCAACATACCATACGGCATGGCGCCATTCCGCAAGACAACCCGGGCTGAGGATCGCATCTATGCGATTATGCAAATGTACAATATTCGCGTCGGCAAGTCCATCCGCCCATGGGACAATCCCAGCCTCGGACATCTAGTCACAGAATTCGCCCTAGCCCTCAACGAAGCGAATCCTGTCCTCTCGCAGCTATTTGTCCACACTCGCGAGGCTCAGAGATACATGAGCTGGCGCATCACGGAGCATTCGACCGTTCCAAGCCGCTTTCGAAGACCGGAGATCGTTCAGTCACGATCGAAGTTCACGCGCCAAAAGGAGAATGGCGCTTTAGAAGTCTGCGGCTGGGTATGCCCTTTGTCCGAGATACAGGCGGCACAGGCTGTGATCTATAAGCGCATGTCTGACAAACTAGATGCATTTGAAAAAGAGAATGGACTTGAGTATGCTCATACGGGTCGCCTCCAGATGACTATGGATGCAGCCTTCTCGGGTGACCACGAGAGTTGGGATGTTGACCAGGGGTCGTTTGATATGCCTGGGTTCCTCCCGAGAAGCACCTTCGCAGATAAGCTGCCGCCTACTGTGAAAGACCTTTGGGTCCTGCACGTTGGACATCTTGGAGTTGTTGGTGTTCCCGGGGTGACACACGTCGGCCTATTGCTTCGGCCGGGGATGGATGCGGATCGGATGGTTAGAGGCATCAACCAATGGCTTGATATACCGCACATGCGAGTTGGGGTTTGTTCATGGGTCTCAGAACCTACAAGTGATGGTATTGTAACCGAAGAATTGCCCTGGGAGAGGGTAGAATTTGAACTGCAGTAGTGTTATAGTTTTCCTGTTAGCTAGAGTCTGCAATAGTCTCTATTGGGACTCTACATAACAGAACTGGTACTCTTCTGAGAGAAATAGCATATTATCACCCTGTGCCTGTCATCCAACAGTTAGCGAAGAAGCTCCGTAACTGGTTGCACATCTAACTGAGATAGAGGAGGTCGACTTCGACCAGACCACTATGAGCTTGGAAATAACGTCCCGTCCAAGCGTCCGGGAAGCATGACGCTTGCTGAAACTTCGAGCATGGAATTCACATGCAGCCATGACGACGTGATTGACTTGACTAGACGTCACTCTCCGGCGAAAGGAAAGCTCTCGGCTTGGTCGCTGTAGAAGAACCCACATCCAGGTGGCTACATGGTCACCCAACACCTACACAGTTGATTACTGGGACCTTGATTTACCTTTCGCCCTCCAAGACCGGAAGCGAGTCTGTCGGCTTCCAAATCCATTGGGCGGGGACCTTAGTACTCGTCGTCGATAGTGTTTATGCCGGCTGTCAAGGACGGGATTTGTCAACCTGAGAATCCATTCCTAGAGCTCTCAACCAGACCTCCAGATTTGTCTGTCTATGTCTCCTGGTACTGCAACTATTGGAGATTAAACCTGCTCTCATCTTGAGGCTGGCCCCCGTTCAAGTTAGCTAGATAACGAATTGGCTAACATGGGGTTGATGAACGAACCCAACAGAAAGAGTCCAGCATATGCAAACGAAATGGGAGTAGCTGGTTGACAGGTTGCAACACGTTTGAGCCGCAGTGTAATGGGTCGATCATCATCGCGTCCATGGATAACAGTCGAAAAATGCCGGGAAACAGGCTTTCGCCTAGGGAAGTGGCACGAATGGACAATGGGGACTTTCACTTGACTTTTTGTTGCATAATTGAAACATGTAATGCGGCATAATCGTCATTCTATCAGTCAAAACCATGGGTGCCTCCCCCATCGAAGCGTGCTTCGGTTCGTCATAGAACAAGCAACCTATTGCTTAAGCACATTCCTCACTACATCCTCAACGCTCTCTATTTCCAGCCCGAGCCTCTCATTCCATATGCCACCCTTGACGTTTGTATGGTCCTCTAAAGCCTCACTGCCAAGCACCAGTGCCATAATCACGGAAGCTCCACCTCCAATGATGTCACCCTCGCCGAGTCTCTTGAAACCATCTAGTCTCACATTCTCGGAAGTCTCTTCTTTGACTTTCCAGTCCTGCCCGGTTGCCTTCTGCAGGGCGTCCAGAACCTCAAGCTGGGTTGTTGTAGAAGATTCAACAAAAACAAGCTGATCTCTCGTCTCAGAGGGATGCTGAAGGACCGATATGATGGCACGTCCAATCTGGGCCACGGTGCTTGTAGTAAATCGGGTGTTCCCACCGTCTACCAGGGTGGCGATCCTGTTGGTAAGATCAAACCCAGTCATGCCCAACTGCAGTCCCTAGCATCGATGTTAGCGGAATTGAATCATGTCTTACTGGGGATCTTGAACGTGCCCAATCGAAGAACGGGCCAGTGATGATGGCGGTCCAGCTGATGCGGTCTTCCTGGGAAGCAAGCCAGTCCAACTGAGCCTTCTTGGGCTGGAAGAAGGGAACCGCTTCGATGACGAGATCAGACTTGGTGCAATTATGTTAGTTGGGACTTCCAATAGCAAAGTAGGGGTTCTTACCGAGGAATCCGACCCGTACTCGCTGGGAATGAATCTCTTCACTCCTGCCTTGATGGCTGCTTCGGCCACTTTTTGTTGCTCTCCAAGAGCAACGATTGGGAGCATGCTGACGACGGTATCTTGATCCCTCAGTGCCTCAACAAGAGAACCTTCGCTGAAGTCGCTTTTGATCACCTTCGCTTCCTTTGGAAAGGTTGCGTCTGAGCCCTGACGACTGAGAATAGTCAGGTCAAGGCCAGATTGCAGCAGCTGCGGTAGAACGCCTTTTCCAATATTGCCACTTGCCTACAGTTCAAGTCTATTAGGCAGCTGATCTCATCTTACGGGTACAGAATCTAAAACAACTTACACCGACTACCACAATTTTGGTGAGAGACATCTTGTATGATTTTGAGAAACTAGCTGTGCAGTTGAATGGGTGTCAAAACGTTCCCTTATCGCAAGAGACTTTTGAATCATTTTAAAGGTTTTCCAATGCAGTGTCGTCATGGCACTTCTGTCACTTGCCTTGCTAGCACTCACACGATTACCAAGCATAACTTTCAGTAAAGCATGAACCCAACAAAGACCCGAGAGGCGCAATCTCTCTACCTTGAGATTCAGAAGTAAAGGCTTGCACGGTACCAATGTGATGAGTAATGAGACCTCCGTCGGCTTTGGGGCCTATGAGTCGACCCGACGAGGGGATCAGATACGGTGTGGGCTAATTGTTGAGCCGACGAGGTTTTCTTTCTGTGCTTAGGTAAGAATCTAAAGATGTCTTTGCTACTAGGTTTCTTTCATATGCCATAACTTTGAGATAAGGTGTAATAAAGGGTGTGGCCGTCGGCTTGTGTGAAGGCCGTCGGCATTGATTGAGCGGCAGTAGCTGTGATTAGTGAACGCATCCCCACCATCACGAGAAATGTGGTTTCTGAACTTTGTTGATTACCAGATGCGACCGAGCCGAATGACGCAGGCTTTTCGTCTTTGGAATTCAAATCGTCAGAACCACGAATGATTTCTGGTATGCAGATCGCCACTCCAGCATGTATTTGTTTCCATATGAAGTGGCCGACAACCCAGGTTGACTTGCGACATCCAGCAATCCAGCTACACGGCAACCCACTTGACATACACCACGGAGTCTCATTTCTACTATTTAAATTTCAATCCGAATGATGGCCGCTTGTGCGCCTTCGAAACCAACTATGAAGGCCCTGGTGACAAACCGGACCATCGCAACTCGCGTTTTCAACCTTAGCACTGGAAAGTCGGTCTTCAAGGGCGCCCATGTCACGGAAACGTCAAGACCCACTATCAACGATCGGGAGATCTTGGTTAAGGTGCACACTGTGGCCCTCAATCCGAGTGACTTCAAGCACATTGATGTGATCTCCCCAAAAGGCTGCATAGTCGGATGTGACTATGCCGGAGAGGTCATCGAGGTTGGGAAGTCCGCTGCCGGATCCTGGAGTGTAGGAGACCGTGTCGCTGGTGTTGTTCACGGTGGATTACACCGAGACCGGGGTTCCTTTGCAGAGTATCTCAAGACGGAGAGCGATCTGGCCTGGAAGATCCCGCAGAGTGTCAGCGACGAAGAGGCAGCTACATATGGCGTCTCAGCCGTGACTGCCGTCCTGGCGGTTAACGTTCATCTTGGTCTTCCATGGCCAGGTGAGCCGGGAACAGGCTCGCAGCCGTTGGCGTCCGAATCAACGAAGAAGACCGTCTTCATCTACGCAGGTTCCACGAGCGTCGGTCTTTTTGCCATTCAGCTTGCTAAACTTGCGGGGTACACCGTCGTGACGACAGCATCGCCTCACTCCTATGAGCTCGTCAAGCGCTACGGCGCGGACTATGTCTTTGACTACAGGTCGGATACCTGGGTTCAAGATGTCACCTCTGCCTTTCCGGATATTTCCCTTGCCTTTGACTGCTTCTCTGAGGGAGGATCTGGACCGGCCACGGCCAACGTGATCAAATCTCAAGGCGGAAAGATTGTCACCTTGCTTGATCAAGGCGACTCAAAAGTACCTGGAGTCAAGTACGACATGATTATGCTTTACACCGTTTTTGGTCGCGAGTTTGCTTGGCTGCCACCCATTGGTCCCAAGTTTCCCGTCAACATGGAGCACCGCCAGGCTTTGGCCCGGTTCTACGCGATCTTACCTCAGATTCAAGGGTCAATCAAGCCGCCTCCCATCAAAGTGGTCGATGGCGGAATTGAGGTCTTGCTTGAGTCTCTGGATTTGCTACGTCAAGGCAAGGTGTCAGGGAGCAAATTAGTTGTCAAGTTCTGAGAAGAATAAGATGGGATCGGTTGTCGTCATTATTGATTGTTACTACGTAGTCATGAGTTCAAAAACCATTCGTCATTTAAGGGTGAAAGATATTTTCTCTCTTCAATCTACCTAGAATGTACTGCTTCTGCGGAAACCCCGACATTTGATTATATCAATGAGAAATTCTTTCAGCCACACAATAACCCTGTATACTTTGTGTGCATGTTTGAGATAATCTGCATATGTCAGAGCCTCATCATGATCGGTTCTGACATGCTTTGGACCTCGAGATAGCATACTGACCTTGGTCAACATCCCAACACTAAGTGAGACGACAAGTCACAGTGCCTCCCAGATAGCTGACAAATCTGCCAAACGCCGCATCATGCCCCCGGCATCATGGTGGAGCATTCCGGCGGACTTAGAGCCTTCAATGAAATTTGAGCGGCACGGCCGGAGAGATGCATTACCGACGGCCCCGCTTGACGAGAAAGCCTCCACGGCGACGAATTGCTTCGACAATGGAAGGTTCTGCCTCCCGATTCCTTAAATGCGCGAGCAAATCATTATGAATCCTCCATTTATGTAGATCCACCAGAAATTTATCAAAGCACATCATCATGGCCACCCTTGATCAAGCACATCCTAAGCTTATTGCAGTACTTGGAGCCACGGGAAACCAAGGTCGAGGTGTTGTCAAAGCCCTTTTAGATGCACCTCACCACTTCGAAGTCCGTGCAATCACCCGAGATCCATATGGACCGGCTGCTCGAAACCTCGTAGCTCTTGTCGGCCATCATGGGAGGCTTACACTTACCCGCGGCGATATCTATGACTCCAAGAGTTTGGTCGAGGCTTTCGAAGGCTCCTATGGCGTTTTCGCCATGACGCAGAGTTTCGTCGCGGGAACAGTGTACCACAAAGAGGAAGATCTACGCCACGAGCTCGAGGCCGGGCGGAATATTGTCGATGCCGCTGAAAAGACTGGTGTCAAGCATTTTGTCTTCAGCAGTCTGCCAAACATCGCAAATGCTAGCAACGGGCGCTACTCCAAGGTGTTCCACTTCGACTTCAAATCAGAGATTGACGAGTGGGCAAGAGAGCGATTGCCAGCCGTCACAACTCTGGTCCCGGGTAAGAATGGCAAATTATGAGTTCTCACGATAGGTCATGTTGCCGAGAGCTGACGTGATTGAATAGGATTGTTTTACGATAACCTTCGATGGCCTAATTACTGCCGCCGAGATGGTAAGAAATTTTCACCAATAAGTAGGGGCTTGTCTCTAATGAATACATTAGACGACGGTACAGTGCGATTCTGTGCTGCAGTTCCCGAGTCGACAGTTGGTGAATGGGTTGACGTAGGGCACGATGTTGGGATATTTGTTCGAGGTACGTAGGATGAACCACTGGAATAGAATCAGAATTGCTGACCTTTGATTCTCAGCTGTACTCACAGCGGGAACGTCCAAAACCGCATCAAAGACATATCCTATTGGAAGTCCAAAGATCTCTTTCGGAGAGCTGGCCAGTATTTTTCACAGTACGACGGGCATTCCAGCTCGCTTTGAAAGCATTGGTCTGGATGACTGGACTTCTATGGTTGTTTCCGTGGCCGGAAAGGGGTTTGAAGAGGACATCCGACAGATGGTGCAATGGGTTGCCCATGCGCCTGCAGATAAGATATGCTACGGAACAATGTACCCGGGGGATGACTGCTCGTGGGAAGATCTTGGGGTCAAGGCAAGCACGTTTCAAGAATGGATTCTGAGAAATAACTGGCAAGGCCCTTGATTTGACCAGCGGGTGTTACACGGTATCTGTTCACTTCAACTACGTTGGACGCAAACAGTGCCACTACAGTGTCTTAGAATCTAATTCTTGCTTTCAATTTTGCCCAAAATACAAGGTTGTTCATTGCAAAAGTTTCCAATAAGCAAGCGAGGGGGTTTCATTGCTAGGCCTTTCTGCGCTTCATAGTAGCCCTTGACAAAGTCAACAAATTAGCAGAGAGAACCGCAAGAAAAGCGAATAACATCACCTCTCACAACACATAAGGTCAACATATTGGGATCATAAATTTCATTCAAATGCCAGCAAGGAAAACAAAGATAGGATCCCAATTGTTGTCTCGTCTAATGTAGCTTTACTACGACCTAATTGTCAATTCGTGACCCACCCGCCAGTGAAGAGATAGCGGCCAACAAAGTATCACAAATATTGGAGAATATTGACGCAGCAAAATTGAAATGCGCCATCTCATGCCAACAGATATTAACTCCGGGCGATGTGCGCGAGTTCCGTGGCTCCACAAAACCCCCATACCTCGAGGGTCGGCGCAATATTCCAGCCGCATTGTCGTGATTACTGATCACTCAATGTCCTGTCCCGCACGGATATTCTCGAAATTAGCAACCCACTTCATCTATCTCTAAGACATTATGACCTGTAGTGATCGAATTACGAAATATTAGGTAGGTACTGAAAGTCCTCCGTCCCGGACACCGTCCCGGGCGGACGGTCGGGTACGATTCAATTCGTGACCGGCTTCCTCAGGAAATATTCCAATTAATGGATCATGCTAGCTGAACGGGACAAAGATTAGACCGGATGAACTCCAACATCCTTGTGAGAGCCAGTTCGGATGGAAACCTAGCGCACCGATTCCCCGAATAGAAATATCTGATTTATGTACAGCTTCCCTTCGTCGAGATTCTCTCAGTGCCTTATAATGATGCCAACGGTTTAATTCAAAAGCATTAGAACGTTCCAATACGTACATCAAATCGAAACAGCTCATCATCATCAAGTCATTACACGTCCGACGTCATGCTGCCTCAGTTGTCTGCTTTTGCTGCATTGTTTGCGGCAACTGGCTCGGCCACTCTGTTCAGCTCTATTCCTTCCAACCTATCCACAACTCTGACGGAATTCAACTTTCATGTTACCGCAGATCAACTAGAGAGATTTCAAAGCTCATTGTCAGCCTCCAACGTTGCCGTAGATGACTGGTATAACCGGCACGAGAACATCCAATTCGGCACCACAAGACCATGGCTTGCAGAGGCCAAGGACGCATGGCTTAATTTCGATTGGAGGGACATAGAAAACCATATCAACAAGTTCCCTAACTTCAACATCTCAATCAACGACACCAACATTGGGCCCACAAACATTCACTTCATCGCCCTCTCTTCTCACAGGAAAGACGCTTTGCCTTTGCTCTTCCTACATGGGTGGCCGGGCTGAGTCATAGAATTTCTCCCGGTCTTGGATATGCTGACGTCAAAGTACACTGCGGACACACTACCATACCATGTCATCATACCCTCCTTGCCGCACTATGGACTCTCGGGAGGTCCATCAGATGTAGAGCTCACTTTGAGTGACGCAGCAAGGCTCATGAACGAGCTGATGCGAAGCCTTGGTTTCGGGTCGGGTTATGTCGTTCAAGGAGGTGATATCGGAAGCTTTGTAGCTAGGATACTCTCGGCAACATATCCTGAATGCAAAGCATTCCACAGTAAGTTAACATGAAGGTATCCTTGCTTCTGCTCTTTGTGGCTGACTGTACTAAAGTAAACATGCTTGCCCCCTCATCTCAGGATGAAATTCTCAGCAATGCAAACATTACCGCGACGGAGACTGAACATGTTCAGCGCATGTATGATTTCAGTGCTAATGGATCCTCTTACATCCTCGAACACGGATTCAGGCCAGCGACGGTCGGGCTTGTTCTAGCTTCGAGTCCGCTTGCTGCACTCTCCTGGTAAGGCTTCCTATTCAAAGATTATCAGTGACGTCAACAGATATTTCCAAAGAGTTTGAGATCCTTTGAGGCCAGACATACGAGGCTAAATCTTTTTGCAGGATCGGGGAAAAGCTCATCGAATGGCCAGACCACAGATATCCCCTATCACTCAACACCATTCTTCCTTTGGTCACCTTCTATTGGCACACGAACTCTTTCTCACGCAACCTTTACCCATATCGACCCATGGCGGAAGCCGCAGTGGAAAACAAGCTGTTCAATGTTCCAACTTCCAAGGTGAAGCCTTTCGGATACTCGGTGTTCCCGGCGGAAAACATCCTCATGCCCGAAGCATGGGCCAAAAAAGCTTATCCAAACTTGGTATACTACAAGAGAAACGAGAGAGTAAGACCTCCTTTGTCCCTTTCTATCATGTTTCTGAAGCTTACTCTACGCCTTGTCTTTGTAGGGCGGGCATTTCGCTGCATTGGAACAACCCGAAATATTCCTGAGGAATGTCGAAGACTTTCTTACTTTGGCTAGACCTCTTATCAAAGTTTGACGCCACCACCCGACCTCCCAGGAATGATCTCATGTGGATCGGCTCCATGTGGTATGAACAGAGTGTGTCACTTGTAAAATTGTTGCAGTACTCGTGTATATAGTAGAGGCCGGGAGGGGAGGTCGCAATAAATAGCAGTTAGGGCCCAGACTTGCCCGGGGGTCAGAAGTAACAGTTCACATTTTGCAAGCTAAATGGCACGAAGTAGCAATATGTTAACTATTCACGCGAATGCCTCAACCAGAGAATTGGATCTATATGTAGAGTTTCCAGTCAAAGGGAAAGTCCGTTCTGAAATCGAGAAATAAGAATCTAACATGTTGGTCAAGGGCGTTCCATCTTCATAACATCTTATGCTGTCGCTGGGCCCTGCGGCAGCTCTCCCAGGTGTTCACTCCTGTGCCTTTTCGGGCGTGAAAGGTACCACTTATCTACGTGATTAGGTTTTGAAAGTGGAGGCGCCAAGTCCGAAAGTATGACTTCAGCACACTTATAATTTAACGACCCATTCTGTTCCCGGAAAGGGGGTCACTTGGCGGCTTCAATTGGTAATATGGTCTAGGCAAGCAGATCCGTCGCATCCCACTCACTCACCATTCAGACAAGGCATCCCATTGTTCAGACAAGAATGTTCAATTCCTTTGACAGCCCACACATTTGGGTCCTTATTAACTCTCTATCAATAGAGCGGGAAAGCATCGCATGTGGGCCAAGAGGCTTGGCAAGTGCAATTTTGAGAAATGGGACGCAAAGGGTAACTATAACTACCCTTCAATTCGAGCCGACCAACTGGATTCTTGATGAACGTTTGTCAGAATCAGGTTGATGTCAAGTTTCGGTGCCAGCTTATCAACTAGTCACCGTAGCTTTCAAGCTCATAAATTAACGTATCGGGAGGAGAAAAGTGGTTACGGAAACAAAGTGGTTCCGTGCTTTTGGAGTACATCCGAGTGGACTCAACAACTCGCAATATTACATGTAGCCTCCGGAAGCAAATTGATGAGCAAATGTTTCGCTAATACCATTCTTGAGATAAATAAGAGTCCCGGATTTGCCTATTGGTGCTCCCACTGCATCGAAGTCACGGTCTTTTAAGTATTTTCACTACAAAACAACGTACTAAACGCAGTGCCTGCCATCATGCTCACCAGCGCCGTCATTTCCACCGCCCTGTTGGCAATGTTCCAGCCAGTCATGGCATCTTTCGAGTGCGGTCTCAAGGTCGAAAGTCACATCAGCCCGGGATTCTCGTTGGATGTCGTGTCGACTCTGATCATCGGCTCTCAAGCTGCTGCGATAGTTGATTTGCCCCTCGCCGTTACTGCCGCCGAAGACCTAGCTGAATGGGTGAAGAACACCACTGACAAACCTCTCTTGGCGGCCTTCACAACGCACAATCATCCCGATCACTATTTGAGCGGAAAAGCCTTTCTCCAACACTTCCCCGATGCCAAGCACTACGCCACGCCTGAGACAGTGCATGGAATCCAGAACGAGGCTCTGAACAAGGCAAGCATTTGTGCAACGCGTTGAAAGACTGGGGCTAATACCTGCGCCGTTTAGACCGAATTCTGGTCCGCCGCCTACGGTCCCGGCGTCATCGCCTCCATCCCCGCGATTCCGACCGCTTACAACTTCTCTTTCTTCACCCTCCCAGGTGACGAAAAGTGCCCGATCGAGATACTCAAAAACGTTGGTGGCGATACTATCGACCTGTCTGCTTTCTGGATCCCGTCCAGCAAGACCTTGATCGCAGGCGACGTCGTCTACGGCCACCAGATGCACGCTTGGCTCGCCGACCTGCTCACCCCTGCCCTAACGGAGTCCTGGCTCACGACTCTCGACTTCATCACGGGCCTCGGACCTGATCTCGTTATACCCGGCCATGCATTATCAGCCGATACTTTCGGTCCTGTTGCTGATGTCGATCACACGCGCGAATACGTTTCGTTCTTCCAGAAGAACATCGAAGCTAAGGGCGCCGACTTTTACACCCCGCAGGAGATTTCGAACTTGATTGACGGTGCTTTTCCTGGGTTAACGAATCTAACAAATTCGACTACTTCGGCTACCCTGCTCAATATTACTTCGGAGAACTTCGGTCGGGGCGGACAAAAACAGGTGCACTATTTTGACTTGACTGTGTATAACGACACTAAATCCTGGATGGGTGGCGCTTGTAACCAACGATTCGGACGTGATGAACACCTTGATAGAAGGAGAACGACTTCCAAGTTGGTTTATTCAAGCATACATGTTCGCAAGTGTGAGGGGGGTGACGTGGTTTTCGTAGTAATTAATAGGTTGCAACAGCGACCCAGCACTCCGCCAGTCAAACATTATCTCGACTTAAAACAATACCTACCACATGCTAAGATGGTATATCTTTGATCATGCAGTGAACAATTACCAGCCCTCATGTGACGTTGTTCAGCTGCCAAGAAGCTATCCAACACTCATGTTCGGAGTTAGCCCACTGCGCTGCGGCTGAATCATTGCCAATGCTGGTGGCTGGAGTTTAAATTTCGCTGCAGGCATTCTTCAAGCCACAAGTCGAAGTTCTGGACTGGCTTCATGATTTTCTTTCACTTAGGTCTTCCGCTTGCATGCATTGCAGCTCTTCCCACTCGCTTGTCGTGGCTTATTCGGGTCAGCTGTTCACTTTAGGCATCCTGTAACGGTTTTCATGGCCCAGCCAGCTAGTTGGCTACTGCTAAGGAGCTCTTGTTTCTTATAGAAATGTCGAGTCCTGTCCACGCTTGGCCTTTCGAATCTTGTTACTTACACTGCTATATTCAAGAGATTCCAAAGCAGTATTTTTCTTAACATGAAACCTTCGCGAGGATTCCTTATAATTGTGTCCTTGGCTTACTCGTCATGGGCGCAGAGTAATACGCCCTCGCTGCCGCAAGAAGCAGCCTCCTCCCAGGTACGTCAGCCGGAAACCTCAGCAGCCAATGCGCCTGCTTCATCAGTCGCGAGGCTGCCCGCGTCAGCTAGTTCGCCCAGTAAGTGCAATCAAAGTCAGTTTCCCTTACTTTGATGGACTGATACAATCGCATCAGATGTAGATGTACCACCCCCAGCCAGCACCGCCCGATCCAACCCCCAAGAGACAACCGCTGCCGTAAGTCAACCTGTGCCGAAAACGCCAGGAAACTCGCCCAAGACGACATCCGAAGCCGTGCAAGATGCCGCCTCTTCGAAGGGAAATGACCGAACTGTCGATTCGCCGTCACCTAGTGTCGTCAACGTAAACCCAGGCAACTCTAATAATCCGCAGGCTACCAGGGCTCCATCCATATCTGTTCAGGGAGGGGCGAGAAGTACCGGAGCTGCGTCCGCTGCTCCAACCACCAGCAAGACGGGGTTAGCACAGCCCGGCTCACCTTCTAATGGCGATGGCACTGATACCAGATCGGGCAGCGGGTATGGCTTTTTTCTTCTCGATTGCTAGGCCCTAAAGATTGACATGAAACAGATCCGGTGCCGGCGCCGGCGCAGGTGTAGCCACAGCCTCACCGTCATCGCCGAACCTCGCAACAACAGTGTCTTTCTCCGCCCAGCCCTCTGATGGATTCTCAAACGTCAATCAGTCCGTCGTTGAGAAGATGCCTGAATCGAAAACACCTACGCCACCAGATGCTTCTACGCTCGACCAGTTCAATGCTGAGTTGACCGCCAACGTCCCCGAACAGGCCATATCTCAAAAGAATGCAAAAGCGCTAGCTATCTTGGAGACAGCCTACTTTGAGTATTTTGTCAATAAGAATCCCGCACCGGTAGACATGGGAAAGATCGCAATACCCGCTAGTATCTCTCAGTGCCAGACGCAGTATGCGAGGAGTCTAGTAAAACGGAACAACATTGTCGACGAGGTTCTGAGCTACGTGCCTCTCCTGTCAAGAGATCTGCGCGGCTTTGACAATTGCAAGGCTGTCGAATCCTTGGAAGTCGGAGTTTACTTCCACTACATGAGAGCCACATCAACCGCCGACAGACCTAATGAGCTGGAGTCGCGAGTGAAGGCGCAGGTAAGAGAGAGAGTCGTCGAATCTCCGAGACTTCCGTGAAGGCTGACAGCGCACGTGCAAGGTCGACGTCCTCAACGAAGCGCTAGGCGCAATCAACATCAACTTTCGCTACATGTCCCTGAACTGGTGGGAGCCCAAGACCGGCGAGGACTGGTCCGTCGTCACACGCAGAGAAACCAAACTGCAAGAATGGCAGCAGCGCACCCGTGCTCCGGGAAAGCTCACTCTAACAGTGTGGCTTGTGAACGGGCTTCGCGGGAGCCAAAACGACGATCTCAATAGCGTAAGCGTTGCCCCTTTTCTCGCGACCGTCCCTGGCTAGAGGAGGAGTTCGCGCTAACCCGTCACGCCTGTCACGGATAGTACGCCACCTTTCCCAACGAGAACTTGGACGCGAATGACGGCATCGTGATTGAGGCCGCGCATGTCCAGGGCGGAGACTCTACTACGCTCGTTCACGACGTCGGACACTGGTTAGGATTAGGACACACTTTTGGCGATATCGGGACGCAGTGCACCAGTCAGGACGGGTTGACGAACGCGACACAAACATCGGGAATGAACAACGTGGTTTACGAATGTTCCCAGGTTCCTTGTTCAGGCGGGAGCGCGGTCGAGATGAATAACTACATGAGCGTGAGCAACCGCCGTTTCCGACGTTTCGGCATCACCCACGTGCGAATGAAGATGAGTTTCAACTGGCTGACGCGTCAAACAGTACTCCTCATGTCGCGGCAAAACTCCGCAGGACGGGTTCACGACGGACCAGAAGGCGCGGATGTTTGCCAATGCGCTGCAGTTCCGTCGCGGGTACGAGGCGGGAGAGTGCATGCCGGACGGCAAGGCGGCTGTGCGGAAACGGTCTAGCATGCAGGATTTGTTGGATGGCAAGTGCCCTGACGTTGACAAACAAGCCAATATCCTGATGGACACGCCTCATAGTCTGAGCGCAAGGACGCACGGATTGTCAAAGATGGGATGGGCTGTTCTTGCAGGGTGGTGGGCGGCAACACTGGTCATGTAGGTGTGAGATGGGACGAGATCTTGACTGATGCTTTTCAACGGTGATGTGTTGACCATCAAGCAAGACGGACCTTGGTCCGGTCAGTGTGTCATATTAACGCTGACTTCAGTAAAGAATGAGAATGTCGTATAGTCAGATCAAAAGACATATTAATATTATATACCAGGCTGCTTGTATTGTTTTGAACTACACGCCCGACCCCAGTACGTCCGAATGTAGAACAAGGGAGCCGCGCCGAACATCCCAAGTTTTGTTGGTGAATTACTCATACAACATCAGCCCATGAGCCATTTCGTCACACCTTTTTCACATCAACTGGCGTACGTCTGATCCAACCATTCCCATAGCTGGCCCGACATACAACTCGCGGGGTTCCCCAAGCCGCTTAGATGGCGAGGGCACCGAGGACGAGCATGGCCAGACCGCCAATGGGGGCGAGGGCACCAGCACCAGCCTGGACAGGGGTGGTGGAAGCGCTGCCAGCACCGGTAGTGGTAGCGTTGCTGCCGCCGACCGTGGTCGTGGTCGCGGCAATGGTGGTGGTGGCAGCGGGCTCGGTGCCAGTGACGGTGTTGAAGGGAAGGGAGACAGAACCGCTGGCGGAGGTAGGGATGCTCACGGAGGGAGCGGCGGAGGAGGCAGCGGACGCAGCAGAGGAGGCAGCAGAAGCGGCAGAGGAGACAGCAGAGCTGGCAGAGCCGGAGCCGGAGCCAGCGGCAGCGCAAAGCTTATCGGAAGCGGGGATAACCTCGCCTGGTGATGGGGTTAGCTGTGAGCCGGTTAGGATGGGGAATGACGGTGTAACGTACTGACGGCCTTGTCAACACCGCAGGCGGCGATGACGCAGGAGGTAGCAGCGGCCTGGATGGCGGCCTTGTTGTCGGGCTTGCAAGTGCAAGCGTAGTCACCCTCCTTACAGGTGGTGGCAGAGGCGGTGGCCTTGGTCAAGCAGTCGCGGGCGCACTCGGGGATGATGGAGGCATCCTGGGCCACGACGAGGGCGGCGAGGGCGGCGATGGCGAAAGAGTACTTCATCTTGACGGTGGTTGAGGTTTGGGTATTACGTGTGTAAGTTGATGGCGGTAGTAATACAGTGAAGACAGCGTGTGTCGGTTGATGTGGACAAGCGAATGTGGATGAGAGGGATGAGGATTCAATATTGGAAGAAGCTGCGGGATGTAGGGCTTTATGTAGGCAGATGTGAAGGGTGGTTGCACTCACGGTGTGCATGCGTGGATGCGCAGGCGGGAACTTTGAGCTCAGGTGTGGAAAAGATGGTCAATCGCGGAGAAGGTTTGCGAGAACCTGGTTGGCTGGCTGTCTTGAGCTGGGAAAAGGACGGACTCAACGAGGTAGGTAGAGAGAAGTCACCGAGCAGGCTTGAGCTAGAGCAAAAGGACCTCTGACCACGAGGAGGGAGGGAGGCAAACCTGGGGGTTGAACGAGCTGGGGGCCTTGAGCCTTCATCCTTGTCCATCAGCAATGTTGTTGTTAGGCTGGACGGAACTTGCATGTATTGCAACGATATGATGAAAAAGAATCGAGTGACAACGGCTCGATGCTGTTAGTCCCCGCGCATCCCCGAGCTACTGCTCACGCCTGATCGTATGGAGGGGAGGCGAGGGTTGCAGAGAGCAAGGGGGCTAGCCGGATCCACTGCCAGATTGGACAGTCTGGTCCGATGGGGACGGGGATCATCTCAGGTTGGGGGCCGGGCGAGGACTTTGGACCGCCTTGCCGCGGCGGCGCGTATGGGACAGGCGGGAAAGGAGTGGAAGGATTGACTATGCTGCGCAGGGCCGTTTTCCTCTCACTGTCACTCGTTCGTTCGGTATTCATTTCGTTGGACATGTGAAGAAGGAGATGGATTCCCTAGAAAGGATGTAGCATGATGCAGATTGGCCAGCACCTAGCAGTGTTTGGAAGTTGGTTTTCTGCATTGGATCGGGTGCAATCTCGGGGCCAACTGGCTAGATTGCTCATGGGCCCAGATGACCCTATGTGCTACGCCGTAATTCAACTGGAAATGTTCTGCGGACGAATTACGTTGATTCAATTACACTCATCGATGACTCCAGGGCGGATAATACTTGCTGGTCTTGGTCAAGTGCTTGATTGTCCAGGGTGTTGCTCTCTTCCTCCGTTTGCTGGGCTGAGAAAATCCGGGGTGACTGGGGGCGAGCGGAAAGATTTCTTGGCTTCAATGACAGGGTGGAAACTGAGAGTTCCTCTGTGCAGGTTCGATGAGTGAAGGAGAAAACACCAAAAGATGCACAGCTAAGCTCGAAGGGACTGTGCGGAAAGTCCAGTTCAGCTCACCTCAGCTCAGATGAACCGATGGCTGGAAATCGATGATGGTGCGTATGCCTACGCAGCACAAAGTTTTCGGTCGGGAAGTCAATTGAGCATTTGGGCTGAGGGTGGCTGGTCCAGAGATGCGCACAATGGGGACACCCACATTCAGCAAAGAGCTGCCTCCCAGGCTGCCCGAGCTCAGGTACCAGGGAAAAAGGCGTTGCCGAGACAATACTCGCTCGTATTGCGAGAGGCAAACGAGCCAGAATTAGCCCGGATGCCACTCTGAAAAGGCGAATGGGGAGAGGGCAAAACGAGAATGCGAAAGAGAGAGGTGGGCAGACGCAGGAACAGCGCGGCCACCAGCCAACGATCGCCCCCCTCCATTACAATCCGCTTGGGTGCCATCCGTTTGTCATGTTCGGGCTTGATTGGCCAGGGCTGCCCGCTTCTGTGGCCGTCCCGACCTGGAGAAGGGAGGGGGGCAGCGCTGTCTGTCTGGAGAGGTGCCAATTTCCCCCGCACGAAGCCATTCCCGACTCGGAAGAGAGTGCCTGGGTACCCCTGACCAGGTTGCAAGCCTGCCGAGGCGAACATGCGTCCTGCAGGGTAAAAATCAACACGGAAAGAAGGAAAGAAAAGCATCTGATTTTGGGACATTTGTGTCCATCAGTGTTGACGAATCATGGCTGACAGCCGGTTCATCCACATGTATTCCTTTTTTTTTCCTGCTGTCAGCTTTCAAGATTCAGTGTGTCATTCTGTCAAGTCTGGCGGCCAAAAGTCTTGCGAGAGCTGATATACGAGCAAGACGAGGCCTGTCCGGTGGTTTGTCGCCTTTGATTTAACTCTAAACCAAAGCTAATGAGCCAGACGGGCCTGTCCAAAGACTTCAAACTGTTGAAAGCAGGGCTCTGGCTGGTCAGAAGCCCCAGTCCGGCCCTTTTGCTGGGGCGGTGCAGGGATGCGCCGGCGATGTGGCTCGACGAATCGGCCGAGCCAGCCGGCTTTTTCTCTCCTCGAGCCACCAGCTTCTCTGTTGACCGCGCCACCACCACATCTACTGTAGAGATCGTAGCCCGTCGCCACTTGTACCTTAGTGGCTCAATGTTAAGCAGGATCTGGTTTCTGTGCGCCACAGCTTGCGCTGACGACCTTTCCAAGATCGTGATTGGGGCCTTGATATCCAGCCATTGACGACGTCTTGCTTTGCCGTTCTTTCCATCAGGACCGACGATAAACGAGAAGGGGTCGTCTTGAGGTTCATCTCGCCTGGCGGCATTGACGGCAGAGAGGTCTGTGGTGAGATTGAGACTCCACCGTCATGTGGAGAGGTTGCCGGGGTCTCGCTCTCAGAACACTCCGGTCCGAAAAACAATATCCGTCCCAGATGGTGGAAGGGGTCCAAGGCTTTCTGTCATCCAGTTGAGTTGGGAGCATGCAGCTCTCGCACGAAAAAGTCGCCAGACAGAAAGGAAATTGGAAGAGCCCAAGCGAGCAAATCTCATGACCAAAGAAATTTCGGCAAAAGTTATGGCATGCATCCAAGAGAAAAGGTGTTGGCCCAACTCAGGGTTCCAAGGAAAATAGTGTCGAACATGGCTGTTCCAATGGCCTCCAGATTCGCGACTCAGCCAGGCTCACGTAGCACTGGCGCGGTTTGGGGCGTTACAGGCGATCTGTTTGACATTGAGAGGGATCAACACCACTCATGATCGTTGACGCTGCATCCGAGGCTGCTCGTGACACTCGACTCCAAGCGCTGACTGCCCGGTTTGCTGGCTTAACGAGGAGGGGGTGACGTCGGCACTCGTTGTGCGGCCTACTATTGCATGTTGACACTTGATAGGCTGCTGTGCCCGATGCCGGCTCACCACTCCGTTTTCCCGCGTCTCGGTCGTATTTTTGCTTCTTGCCATTTTCCTGCTTTCGCGTTTTCTCCCGGGAGCACTAAATTTCTCGCTCCAGCGTCTGCAAAATTTTCAAGTTCCTTCGTTGTGCGTTCTCGGCTTCGGCGAATGCGTTGGTCGCTATCGTTCCATGTGTTTCTTTTTCCCGTTGTATTCCCTCTTTCCCATTCCTTCTATCAAATAATAAGCAATTATTGACATGCCGGGTGCTTTCCGATCCACCTTATCGTCGTAATCCTTCCAGTGTCAGCTTTGGTCGTCGAATAAGCAACATGCGACAGCCGCTGGCAAAGATGGGCAGCGATTTCATCCATGCGGTGAGAGGTTTGGCTTGTCAACGCGATGTCATGCTCGGACGCGTACCAACGCAAGATGCTTTGACAAGTGGAGCCCCCCTTGTTGGTGCGTGTGTATCGTAAATCGTGTCGGCTGTTCATCAATGGAAAGTGAGATGTTAAGATAAGCTCCAGGAGGACAGGCGGGTCGGGAGGGTGTCTCTTATGTATTGGGGTGTGGTATCGAGCACGTCATGTAGTGACCTGATGGTATCAAGCCCCAGGGGAGTCCAGCAATCTCGAACGACAGGTATTAGACCAAAAGAGAGATAATAGAAGATGCGTCGTCCGGGTTTCTGGGCAACGCGTCGGGGCTGGTCTAGCAGATGGCAGTAATTTGGTCAGACTTCTCTTATCGCAATACGCCGTTATCCATGTTTTGCGTGTAGTCTAAAACCAAATCCGTACTCGTATGAGCCGTGAATACCCCATGACACCTGTACTAATATCTCAAAACCTCTTCACCAATACCCTTTCACTTCCTAGGTATGCACCTGTGGTTTCAGGGACTAATATCCGGGCACCTGTTACTACAATTTTCGCTGCTATCGTCCTACCCTCCCTACCTGCTCTTCGGGAGGCATCGGACTGCAACGGAGAAGAAAGTCTCTTATGCTGGAAAGTGTTCCAGGTTTGTTTTGAAATGCCCTTCAGGTAAGCAGGATGATCGTGGCTGCTGACTGTTCGACTATCGTCAGTAATAATTGCGTCGAGAACGGTTTCGAGGCAAGTACCAGGTGAAACGTTCAAGTTGAGAATTGAAATAGAATTCATGTGACTTGCCATGAGTGAACATAGTCGTGATAATCACAGGGCGCTCAAATTGCCATTTAAGTCTCCATTGACGCCATGAAGTCAAGTGAAAGTTTGTTTGGCAATTCCGAGGTTGATCGCGTTTACAAAGACAAAACTTATAACGATGCGATCTCAAACGAATAGACAAAACCCCTCTACCAAAGCAAATGCTGGCGAAAATTGATTAAGAACAAATGGTATCGCGTCACATGAATGACGTATCTCGTCCGGGACCTTTACTATTGGAACGAATTTGAATATATGACAGATCTTGAATGTGGTATTGAAACCTCACAGCATGGTTGGGCGAAATCCCTTGATTGGGGTTTCAACTAGATAAAGTTACAGTGTTCCCTTCCTCAAGATGACTTTGTAGAATGAGTCTGCGATTCTAAAAAAAACATACTTCGAAATGCTCATGATCAAATACGACTTTACAGTGATCTAGCATATGTAAAGCTGGTGAATGCACCACTAATATGGGGAATGTTGAGTGCATGTGGCAAAACCTGTAGCAAGCCGGCATGAAGCTCCCTGTGGACTCCTACGTGCTAGGGGGCGGATGACCAATGCACTAAATGATGAAGATCGTGACCTTTACGATGAGGATTAGCGAACATTTTCTGGTGCTCCCTGGATAGCTACTACCTCAGGACAAATTGAGACTCTGGCCCAGCATCCAACGGCATGGTTTGCTCCAGTGTCACTCGCCATGTGCCGTCCTGGGCACTTGGCTCATACATCCTCCTTCTGACCCCGTCTTCTCCGAAAATGATTTGCTTGTTATCGAGAATCGATCGACATGCCTCGATATGTCCAGCGCTCTCTTCCCTTAGTGCCTCACTGGATCTCAAAACCGCACCAAACGCTCTCGAGTCCCAGATTCCGTCCCGCCTCGGGTACTCTCTCATGAGTTGATGCACTTCCTTCCTAACCTCCGGGTCCGCGCAAAACACCCCAACTACCATGAGTGGCCATGTTGGACTGCTTTCCACTGTGAAAACCTCCTTCTCGATGTCTGGGCCATGGTGCTGTCCAGACATGATTATCCTGCACAAGGATACTATCGTTTTAAAGGCAGGAGTGGAGTTTGCCAGATAGTCAAGGTCATGATAGTACATGCTCTTGAATCCTAGTTCTAATGACAGATAGTGAAGCCGCAAACTTGACATCTGAAGATACTTCTGCGGACTTGATGCTCTTTGTCGTACGGCATCCTTTATCAGAGGCTTGAACCGGACCTGCCATCTCTCCATTATGTCGAGGAACTTCTTCGAAGTCTCCGCCGTGATTTGTGTCATTGGATGAGGGTTATCTTGCTGAAGTCCCTCGAATGCGAATCCGGACTTGATTCCCGACTTGTAAATGACGTGATGTTGCGTGATTTCCCACCACTTCTGCGCCTCTCTCAGGTCATTGAATCCCGGTGGCATCTCATCAATGGCGTATCGACTTCGCCTTCCCCGACAACACCATGGCACATATGACTCGGTCTCTGGTGGATGAAAACCGTTGAGGCTCCACGACAAGAGCGTGAAGCGCCGGAACCCCGCTTGAACCTCTTCGACCAGCTTGGGCGGGCACTCCCCAGATATCCCCTGTTTAATGACTTGGTCCAGCATGTTGCATCCGTGATTTATGTGTTGCAAAGCGGCTTTGTGGTTGCCCTGAAGAGACTCGAAGGTGACGAAGAGCAAACATGACAACAAGGCGCGAGGAATGCTTCGTCGGGATTGGTCGCCATGTCTGATGATGTGGATAGCCTTGCCATAGTGCTTATACGCTTCCTCCGTGAATTTTCCATTCCCTGATGTTCGGTCTTGACGGCTGTGATTCACCATGGTCGCCGCGCCGATCGCGAAGGCCGCGTGCCGAATTGCAGGCTCATCCCGTGCGATCTGCGGCATCATGTGGGACATCAGATCGGTCGGGAAAAGCGTGAACTCCTTTGTGAAATTCAGCCAGTAATGGAAATGGTCTTTTTGAAGCTGGTCGGTGAAAAGATTCGCCTCGTAATTCGGTTTGATGAGAATCGTGCGCCTCTCCCCCATGAACTTGGGCATGTCGGCTGCAGCAGGCTTCTGGATGTAGCCTTCGCACGTTCTCTTGGATTTCGCACAATTGAGACATGAAGGTTTTGCCTCATCGCAACGTATCCGCCGCTTTCTACAGCCGATGTCAATGAGACTTCCATCAGGTGCAGTCGACCAGCATTGTCGAGCGCATTATGCGGTTGAAGCGCTACTTACTTGCACGTGACGCATCCTGATCTCGTTTTCGTGTTCTTGGTCCGGTTGGCCCGGGGTCGTCCATCCACCGCAAAAGTCAAGATGGCCGGTGCCTTTCCGGTCCCTTTCCCCGGGGCGGAAGCCGGGATTGACACGGGTTCCGGCACCGATGTTTCCGCGGTTGTTGACATCCTGAAAGTTTGACGTGAGGCTTTTTGAGGAAATATCTCTGGGCGATCCAGGATCTTGAGGCGGGTAGGGCTGATATTTGAAAAGGAGGATGCCTGAAATGGGCGGGAGTTCGTCGAGTCGGAATTGGCTTAGGTGAGACCTAGACGTTTTAGGGGCATCGAAGGAGTCCACTTGGCGCCGTTCTCCAGCCATTGCCGACTTCTTTGATTCGGTCAACGCCGAAGTTCTCATCCGGTCGGCAGTATGACGCACCTTACTCGGCAAAGGCCCAATGGAAATGTTCGATTCCAGTGAGAAGTCCCTCTTATTTCCAGGGGTCTCTTCCTGCGATGTTCCCGTGTTGGAGACATTTTGCGGCTGTGGGGCAGTTGACATGCAGACCGGCATGCGTTCACAGCAGGGGTCACTGGGAATTAAAACCGGCGGCGGTCTAGATCCATTCCAGGCAACCACGTTGAACATCGGCTAGTGGAAGTGGGCGCGTGTCCGATGCGTGGAAAGACTCCTAATTCAGTTTAATGAGTTCAAGCGTGGCTTCTATTAGCATATGCTTTCCAAGAATATCATAATCACTGCCGTTTGTTTTCCGAGGGACAGCGACAGCATATATCAGTGTCATCGCGATGAGAGCTTGCTTTCATTTTTCATTTCTACCATCCTGGCTTGCACATATCTCAAAGGTGCTGCTTAACACACAACTCAGCAGTCTTTTCTGGATTAAGAGACCCTCTCCATTTGTTTGACATGGCAGATGGTGGCATACTTCTGGTTTGCGTCCATGAGCCAAGCCTGGAAGTTGAACCGAGCTCAACCTGCATCAACATCGTGGCGAACGTTCCAGAAACGCTCCCTTGGTAAAAGATAAGTGACAGGTTATGATGATCTATGTATTGAGTGGCGGTCGCTGGGCAAATTGTCGGTCCCCTGATAGGCTTTCCCTCTGCAATTCGAGTTTCTTCCACCGAAATTCCTGCATCTGTTCATATCCTCATTCAATACAGAAGGTCTTAAAGCTCTTTTATGTTTTGGTATCTTGGTCTGTTTCGTCGCCATCATCGGTTCAAGCCTATTTTCCCAAATTTCAGCTTTCCTGCAACGTGGGGTTTCCGAGAGAACCGAAATTCGTCTCAAAGTTCTTCCATAGCCAATGGATGAGAATAATAACCCGAACAAATGGTTCAATGTGCAGCTATCCATCTGGGCTAAGAGATGCGAAGGGCTTTAGCAGGCAACAAAAGCAGCTCAAATGGGAAATCTGATTGCACTGCAGAAGTAGATCGCGGCAATCATGCGGCACGGCAAGCTTGCTGCCTGGCGATCCCATGCAAGGAATGCTGATTGAATAAGTCCGCAGATCAATCACAGCTACATGGTAGTCATATGAGGAATTTGCTGCTACTTCCGATCCTTTGCAGATTGTGACATCTCCCAGGCCACCAGACAACCACATTTAGCACACTCTTAATCTTGATGACGACAAGCACATCTCACCACCAGTGCCATGACAGCTCGTGGGATTCGCCCCGACAGGGGTAATCAGCTCATCTTGAGAGAGACATTGGAGTGTTCATTGAAGCTCGCTCACCTTCGTCGCCGGAGGTTTCAAAGGTCATTCAAGTTATTTATTCATAATAATTCTCACGGCACTTGTGTGGCTGCACTATTGAGCTAAATTTTCGTCTTTTGATCCCATTGTCCCAGCTAGGCTACGGCACAGCCACAAAGATTCTAGGCCGTTTGGATAGCTTTGTCCCAATGTGACAGCCAGCGCTGCCGCAAGTGCAAGTCACTTGGCAAGTAATACAAGCCAATCAGCCAAGTTGACGCCATCGCCACCACCCAAGTAAGCAATTTATCACCCTTTAATTGAATTATTAGACTTAATGTCTTATTTATAAATAGATCTGACTAATAGGAGGCTGTAGATTAGTTAGCGCCCTATTTATTCTAGTATGTGTAGTTACTGAAATATGACACTATTGCTAACATTATGATGTCTTTATATTTAATTAATACTCTATAAACTGCTTTCAAAATATTAGATTTTAAGTAATCCTTTTGAAACTTTCTAAGGAGGTAGAAGTCATTATAGTAGTTTAAATAGTATAAAGAGTATTATAATTAGCTGTCTTTTATAAAAAATATTTATTATTTTATATCTTCTTTATTATTTACACCTATATATTTATATTTCTCATAATATTAACTGCTGCTACTGCTTCTTTGTTTGCTGCTAATATATATGCAGTTTTAAGTGCCTTTTGCACTTAAATCTTAACTTAAGTTGCAGCTGCTTTTACTGCTAGCATCCCTCTAAATCCTATAATTAACAACTTACTTTATATTATTATAGGTAACTAGAGGTATATAGTTAAAGAGCAGTTATTACAGAGGTAAGGCAGAGGTTGATTAAGTTAGATTTAGCACTATAGCTACTTCTTTATTGAAGTTATATAGAGCTAGGCTAATGCCTCCTTCTAGAGTTGCTAGCAATATAATATAAAAAGAGCTTTATAGCTATTTAGCGCTCTTGCTACTACTACTAGGTAAGAACACTTACTTTAGTATATTAGTTTAAGCTTTTAGACTATATAAATCATATTTTGATAATATTGAAGCAGTTATAATATCTATAAGATCTTTCTTTTGTTAGATAAAGACTTTAATAGCATTACTCTTATCTCTTTGCCTCTTATATTAATGCTATCTCTATATAAGAGATTTCACTTTGCTAATACTAATATCTTAAAGGCTAAAATTATAATTTTTAAAGACCTCTATATTGCTTCTATTATCTTTGCTGATTTGCTGTTTATTTATTTTAAAAACATCTTCTTCTAGCAGATCTTTTAGTACTATAGTATAGAGGTTGCTAGCAAGGTCTTATAAGGCTGGAGCTTTATTTAAAACTAGCTTTAAGACTTCTTCTAATATAGCAAGGCTTTTATGATAGCTAAACTCTATTTAGCAATATCAAAAATATATCTATTATTTAATCTATAGTTTTCACTTAATATTTACACCTTTATAGCAGTTACTAGTCACTTTATTAATAATAAGAATATCTTACAGTTATATCTTTTAGCCTTCTCTCAGTATTATAGAAACTATAGCAGCTAAAGCCTTATAGAGACCTTTATCAGCATTATTAACTAGTATTAGATTTAGAACTATATTAGAGTAACAGTTGCTAATAACGCTATAAATAATAATATTTGCCTTTAGGCTTTCTACTAGCAGATCAACTTAGAGATAATAGAGATAGACGTTTAAGCCTAGCATATATAGTGCTACAGCTATATCTTCAATCTTACAGCCTAAGCCTTTTTATTTAGTGAGGACTAGGGGACTTTTGAGGCTGAATCAGACTACTACCAGCTTATAAAGCAGCATAATAAAGATCTAAAGGCATAGCAGCATCTTAAGCCTATTAGCTAGCTTTAGAATATTATTAAGTTTATATAGGCTTCTCTATAATAGATAGAATAATACTAGAAAGCAGCAGTAGAGATTAATAACAGCTCTAACTTTTAGATCTTCTCTAAGTTGCGCTAAAAAGCCCAGCTTATACTGAATAATAATACCTATTAGAACAGCATATATCTGATAATTAAGAAAGCTGTAAAGAAGAAAGCAGAGATTTAAGCCTTCTTATTAGTTAATAATAGTAATAATAATATTAAGCAGCATATATTAAAGTTAGACTTACTCTCTGCTAATAATTAGAAGGTTCTTACTAAGATCTTAATAATCCTTAAGCTTTTCTATTGCTAGATGAAGCAGTATAAAAGCTAAAGTATTAATAATAGATATAGCTAACTTTAAGAGGTTATAATAGGTATTAAATACCTTCTCTTATATCTTATCAACTGAAAAATATATTATAATACTAATATTAATCCTAAAATTAATAATAATAATAAAAGTGCTTTACAGCTATTACAGCTATCTTAAAAGCATACTAGCTAGACTTAATGCTGTTAGCATAACATCTAAGCCCTACTTACTTATATGCAGAAAGACTAAGCATTACCAGCCTTATAATCTGCCTTATAATTTAAGACTTTTAATAAAGAGTAGCAAACCTTCTTCTATAGCAGCATTAAGTAGGTGTAGCAGAAGCTTTTTAACTATTATAAGCTTCTCAGAGAGTTGCTACTATTCTCTAGTGTAATTATTCTGTATTTATTATATAGTATCTTATATCTAAAAGATATATAAAGTGAGGATTACTAAAAGGGATAAATTAAAAAGGCTTTAAATACTCTTATAAAATATTTTAACTAATAATATTATCAGCCTAATAAAATCTTACTGTTAAGCTAGCAGACTGGTATGCTTCCTATTAATCTTAGTGCTAGAGATATAGAAGATATTCACTATTAGCAATAAGTTAACAGTTAGTGCTATTAGATGCTACCTTAGATAGATAAGCTTAATCTCTACCTCTATCAGCTTTTAAAGACTACTTCTAACCTAATATAGTAGTAAACAAACTATATAAAAACCTTTCTAAAGCTTTCTCAGCTTACTATTAATATCTTCGCTATGCTGGTAATAGCAGCTAACTGCAAAAAGGCTTTTAGTACTGCTAAGTTAAGCCTCTTATTATAAAAGCTTTTAATAATGCTAGATACTATAGAGACCTTCTAACTGAGCAAAAACTAGCTGAAGAAGGGGGTAATAATACCTTATAATCACTTCAGGCTGCTGAGGGCATTATAACTTTATTTATTTATTACCTAATTAGAAAATAGTGATGACGTTGTTTACTATAGTGTTTAACTTGCCACACTTGCAAGTTAGCTAATAATCAAAGCCTAAGAAAAAGATCACTAAGTTGACAAGTATAGGGAGCAAAATTGACTTGATTGCACTTGCGGCAGCGCTGGTGACAGCCACTGAGCACTCAACTGGCGCTCTGGATCACCCGCTCAGTACACATAGAAGACGGTCGTCTCATCGTTGCTAGCCCTCAGCTTCCTGTTGCGACGCATCATGATGACCCTGGCAACCCAAGCCAACATGGCAGTTGCCGCACTGAAGGCCGCGCTGCTCGCCATGGCGATGACGTAGCGGGGCTCATCGCTCTTGGGCCAGAGGTATGGCGTCCAGATGAAGCTGATGTTCATGATCATGGTAACCATGGAAATGGCGACGGCCTTCTTTTCCTTCGTCTGACCGCAGACACTGCCGCACCAGCCGAGAATCAAGGAGTTGACGCCGTAAGTACCTGTATATGAGTAAGCTTATGCATTCGAACGCCAGAAAGTTCAACTTACCAATTGTGAAAATACACATGGCAACATAACGACCAGCCATAGACATGGTGGCAGGCGCAATAGCGAATCCAATGATGGCAACTGCTTTGGAGATGGTGATATGCCATGTGCGCTCGTTGAACTTGCCCGAGGACCAAGAAACGGCGATGGTGACGGCACCAGCGATGAGGTATGGAGGGCAGGTGAGGACAAGGGTCACAGTGGTGCCGAGACCGAGAGTTTGAACGACCGTAGGGAACTGGTGTATGTTAGTACCAACGCGTACCATCACTCTGCTTTCCGAAACATACGAAGTTCTTGAATCCGTTGGCGGCAAGATGCATGTGAGCCATGGCGCAGAAGATCCAGACCATGGGGTCCTTTGCGGCCTGCTTAAGACCATTCCAGGTGCTTGTCTCGCCCTTGTTGGCGACAGTGTCGAGCTCCATGCGGTTGTATGCGAGATCGCGCTCCTCCTGGGTCAACCATCTCGTGTTCTGGGGGAAGTCGGGAAGGAGAAAGTAGCCGATGACGGCGATGACGAAGGTCACAGCACCCTGCAAGATGAAAAGCCACTTCCATCCTGCAAGACCTCCAGCACCATCCATACCATAGAAGATACCTGCGGCAATCAATCCAGCGAAGGCCGTTGCAAGAATGTTTCCTGTGTACAGAATAGCGATACGTGTCGCGACCTCCTTACGGGTGTAAAAGAGGGAGAGAAGATATACTGCGCCAGGGTAGTAAGGGGCCTCCGTAACTCCCAAGAAGAATCGTGTCAGGAGGAGGCCGGTGAAGTCTTTGGAAACAGCGGTCAGGGCGCTGACGACAGCCCACAGCATCATCATCAATCCCTGTTACCTGAATGAGCATCTGTACTCGAAACGCTACGAAATGCGGACATACCATGTAACGACTCGGCCGGGTTCGCGTAAGGAACATGTTGGACGGAATCTGTCCTCTGGAGAACGTTGTTAGTTTTTTTTTTTAGGTCAGTTAGGTAAAAATTAACAGCGATACTTACAAGATATATCCGACAAAGAGGATGGAAACGCAAGTTTGGTATTCTGTGAGTGACGATTAGCTTCAAGAATAGGAGTGGGTATGCGATCACGCCAACATACGGGTGCTGGTCAGATTCAGGTCTTCTTCGAGGTCGTTGAGACGCGCCAGCGCAATCGCGTTGCGATCGAGATACTGGACACAAACGTTAGTACACATACTTTAGGAAACAGACCGTACCTGCACTCACATTCAACCAGTACATGGACCAGAGCATGGGCTGCACAAGAGTTAGCGCAAGTTATTCCATATGCCGCAGTGATCACTGACCATGATCCATCGGTCCAGCTTCTTCACGAGTGCAATCTCTTTAGGGTCGGTCTTCTCATGAGCACCAGAGTAGTCAATCTTCCCATTCGTCTTAGGAATAGGCTTCTCAGGGTTCTCGTCCTCAAAGAATTGAGGCTCAACGTCTTTACCCTTGCCATCATCATCGACAATGTGGTTGTTGCCGGAGTTTGTGGGCGCCATGTTGTGGAGGGAATTGTCAGACTTCACAGAAGTCGTCAGATTGAGAATGTGAAGAGATGAATTGACCGAGACAAGGCTACCGCTGGCGTCGCTGAGCTCAGAGCACCATGAAGGACAAATCTCAGCTCGTGTTATCAGCCGTCGGGGATGGGGGCTGTTATGTAGTCATACATTGTGGAGATGCCCAGACTTTGAGCTCGTGGAACGTCGAGCACAAGGAGCTTGACCTCCCTTCCACGCCGTGCTCCCATGTCGTGCTCGCGATCGACTGGGTTGGGGACATGGGTCTCGTCACATTTGGGACACCCACAAGTTCACGCCAACAACAAACCTTCTTCGTTGTTTTGCCAAGTCATGCCCGACATGTTCCGACAATCCATGATCCCATGGGTTCGCCCAGACGGATAGTGTCCGCGATCTTATTCTTGGAGCGCACAAACAAACGGTTGGCTCAATGTACGTCGGCTAGCTGCTATTCTCAGCGTCGGCAGGAGGTTTGGTTGTTGGAGTTGTGCTACAGAAGACGCCTTCCAAGAGAATACCAAGCGTGGAAAGTGTCACATTTCCTCTGTTCCCCGGCAGCTTGGCGAAAGCTGGTGTAGATCCACGACGAATCTTTTCCCCTGTTGTCATACTGCGTAGTAATAAAGACTGCCGGACGAGGGTGAGAAAATCCCCGGAGACTTCAAGATGGATGGCAGGAAATGTCTTGGCCATGCGGCCTTCTGACTCGAGGTAGACCTTCATATTGTCTGCCAGTGATGATAGACACCAAACTGACGAGATAGGCAGGAAGACCGATACGATGCTTTTTCGTCGGGCGCCACAGATGTTCTAGGGCGCCCGCATCTCGTCGGTGCGTCTTGTGGGCTGCGTCTCGTCTCCATCCGGGGTAAAGGGGGTTCAGTCGGTGGGGAGAAGTCATCTCATTGAGGGGCCCCGCGTTTGCACTCTCCATCGGTCAGTCTGCCCAGCCGTATGCGAGGTCCTTCGTGGGGTTGATGGGGCTGGATGACATGACTTTGGTTGAACGACAACACGGTGTTCGGTGCGGTCTAGATCCGTATACACTACGAGTGGTGCGCCGAGAGCGAAGTGCATACGGGTTCCAAGAAAATGGCGTACTGCCAAGTGACGCCAACCAGTGCCAACCTGGTTTCAATCTTAGCCAACGTGCTGGATGAGGTGGTGCACTGGACATCTTACCTGGGTTCCCTTGACGAAGGAGGCGCCACGGAGTGGTCTGGGATGCGAAGTAGTTTAGACCAGGTCATGTCAGACTTGATCAAGCTCTCATTCTTGGCGCGCCGACGTGAGTTTGTCTTGAGATCGGCAGTTGGGCGACAAGAAAGCTTCCTTTCTGGCACGGCGCGCTAGAATGCTTTGCCCGCGCTAGAAAACATCTCCTGCGCTAGAACACATGAAGCTATTGGATGAGCTCTTGAAGAAGCATTTCACAGCTTCTGGACGATGAATTAGAGTTACAGCTAGAGCCGTAGACGGGTGTTTGGGACTCACTGGGGAGCTCTCGTACATGTCAGGCACGGATCTTAAGAGCCACATGGCCCAAAGCTCTGAACATGGGGCACGGGCACGACGGGGTAGCTGAACCAGACTGGCGGTTGCTAATATTAATGTGAAAAGTGGTGTCTGCAGCGTCTCGGAAGATCCCCGTAGCCCAGATGATACAAGACACCCCGGATTTCGAGCATCGCGTATGACCAATTGGCCGCGCCGAAATGTTTGTGGTAGCATGCATGGTACTGGTTGATGATGACGTGGGATCGCAGGTGACCATCCAGGAAGAGCAGTCTGGCCTGTACATCCTTGTGAATCACCACTCGTAACCTGAACCGACGGAACTGGCTCCATTTTCATCTCCTACGAGGTGGGCCACCACTGCAGCAGGTCGCCGGCGCGCCATAGTAAAGACGAACTCATTGGGGAAATGTTCCATTTGAGGCCCCAGCACCGCACCCGGCGGCGCGTCCACGGATGTGTCAAAACGGAATTGACAGTTGACACAGGCGGCGCGGCGATGATTCCCCGGATCTCAAGCCCCATATTTGGACCCCAGCTCTTACCGGACCCTACATCTGGGACGACATTGCTTCTGATGTGCGTCCACTAGTGCATGCTCGACCCATCGCGGACCAAAGGTAGCGCCAACAAGCGCGTCGCTTGAGCTTCTCATAAGTATGAGGCATATTCCCTTCTCGTCCGTCTCTTTTTGCGCAGCCTCAGCCATCCCCGCGGGGGGCAAAGGACTGGATCGTCCGTCGCCAAGACCTTCTCGTGTAAATTTCAGCGGCCAAGTGGAAGGCCAAGAAAAGCCCAGCGTCAGAAAACAAAGCTGGGCATGCATGGCCAGCGCTTGTTCTCGGCGACTTGGCAAGAGGGGAAGGACGAGGGAGTTTTATATGTAGTGAACCATGAAGTTGAGCTAGTTCGTTCAATGAGAAGAACATCGTGCGGGCACTCCATGATCGTTGGATGTCCCCATTCCCTCTCCATCTCCCCCAACTTTACCCCAAAGCCCAGCCCCGGTAACCCCCCACAACAGCCACTTTCAGTAAGGTTCGAGCGTTGGCTTTGGTTGGCATTGGAGTTCCCTGGCGCTTGTCGGTGACGACGGCCTGAACGCCGTTAGTGGCGGCGGGAGGAAGGCCGGTCAGGATGTCCAAGCCAGAGAGAGCCCTTGACCGAGCTTGATATCCACCGTCAGTCATCTGAGCAGCAGAAACGATGGCTCCATAGATATCCATGATCCAGATTGTGTGTTCAAGATTGGCAATCCCCATGGGGTAGTCGCGTGGCCAGTGGGGGACGAAAAACAAACGGTGCATATCTCGACCTGTGCGTCCACTTCTGATTGAAGCCAATGTCACATTTGATTGAAGGATTGGACAGGGAAGTTTTGTTAACAGCACCAGCCACCGCTCTTTCGGCATGTTTCGACATGTAGGCAGTTTTGGGCCAATTACATTGACCGCCATCTTGGTAATTCCGACGTTGTAGAGTCGCATTCTGCATTGAGTGCAGCTTGAAACACTGCCAATGAGCCGGAAGCAGAACCCTTGGATTCGACCAGCTGCATTTACCAACCACCAATCACCCGCCTCTCTTCCCAGTCATTGTGACCACACGCCATACCACCACGTTGCCTCTGGCAGCGTAGAGTCTAAGTCGTCATCAGGGACAAATAGAAATCATCTCTGGTCCTTTTCGTCTGCTCTCCTCATTATCATCGAACACCTTGCCAGTCAATCTGGAGGGCATTTCGTATCGATTGCCCTTATCTACTTGGCGAGTTCAAGGTTGAACCTTCAATCCAGCCAGCACAAACATAGACATACAGATCATCGCACCAGCTGCCCACACCTTGAACCGAAGGGGGGCCTGCCCGAGCGCAAGCGTTTCTGTCTCCTGATACCAAATATAAACGTACGTGTACAGAACACGGCTTGCCAGCCAGCTTATCGAGAGTGAGTTCATGACATCTGCGGAGACACCTGCAGAATTACCAGCCGTCACCGCGGCGGCGAATAGTGGAAGAGCCTCAAACCCATTTGCTGAGCAGGCTTCAGCCCGCAACAACCGTCCCCGAAGCTAAATCCCAGTCAACGAGAGCCCATTCGACGTTTTATTTCTTGACTTACTTTGTCATCCAAATCGGCGTTTTTGAGGGTATCAGTGAACCCTCTTGGATTGTTTCGATCAAAAAGCCTTTTCCCAGGGCCCGAAAGCCCCGAGTAAAATCGTGCACCAAGGGCAAGAGTCAGTGCCAGTGGAATCTACAACAGATATCAGTCGTCCGTGTTGTACAGGAAGATTGCTTATGCCCCAGTTACCGTGAAATACGATATATTATTGCTTAAGCCTAGTAAGCTCGTCATAATGTGTGGTAGTATTGGTCGAACGCCGAGGATAGATGCGATTAATGAGGCGCAGATGAGGGATACTCACTATCATTCGCTAACATCTCCGATGTTGCAACCGACCGCATTTTATACGAGAGCCCTAGACCAAGACCCCGCTCATGCTATGCGACTAGGCTTGTCGGCTTTGGGTCTTAGTTTCGCGCATTGACATAAGTAGGCAACGCTGATTACAAACCACTGGATGCTTACCAACCGTGGACGTGGAGATATTAATACCACGCACTAGTCGCAGTCTGAAAACAGGCTGCCTTATAGAACTCCAAATAGTATCGAAAAGGACGGCTGCATCTCTTGTAGGCGCTACTTGATCTCCACGATGAGTTCAGCTTTGTTATTATCCCAATGAGGTAATCAACATCGTCGGTTTTTCTTCGAATGAAATCAAGCTCAGTTTAGCCGGCAATAAATCTGTAGAGCCAAAAGAAAGACAGCGTAGCCCTGGCTTTGGACACTGTCCCAAGAGTGAAAGTCATCGTAGGCTACATATAAATACAGTTCGCAATCCTGCATATCCGCCATGGAGTTGCATTTGTCCCATGGACATGATGACCATATTACGACCTTGTCGTAAACTAACTATAACGTACGTATAGCATCTGTGTGAATAAAACAGCTTAATTCTTTCTAAATCAGTATCTGACGCGAGGGGTCTTTTAAGGAACAGAGACTGATGCACTGGAATATTGTCAGCCTGGATAAGTAGGTTGGAAGTAGGTCACCTCGCACCTTCCTCTAAGTGTAAGGCTGCCTCAGATACTTAAAGTTATTATAATATACTCCTTTAGGCTTAAAAAAGCTTATAAACCCTAATCTTATGCAATTATTATTTTATATTTTTTTATATATATACTTTAGATCTATAAATAGATATAAAAGGAGGTAATTAATAAAAAAAACTAATAAAAGAGATAACTTTATAGTTTTATTATTAAATTATATAAAAAAAGTAGATCTTTCTCTTTATATACTTTCTATTATAGTTAATATTATAAATACTAAAGTAGTAACTAATATTACCTCTTCACTTAGCAGAAATAAAAGCTTTTTATTAGCTTAAAATAAACAGCTAAAGCAGCTATTAAGGCAGCAATATAGCAGTAATAATAATATCTTATATATTATCTCTGCTTTTTAATTTTCTTTTTCTATTACTATTACTATAACTATATATATTGTCTATTTTACTTCTATATATATATATATATTTATACTGCAATTATAATACCTTTTATTTACTTATAATTCTATTTTTAATACTAACTATATTATTTAAATACCTTCTAAAAAGACTAAAGCTAAGTGTGCAATTAATATAGCTAAAATAAGAGCTGCTCTTACTAGCAAAAAGCATAAAAAGAGAGAGAGGCAGAAGGAGAAAAGCAGCAATACTCCTCTAGCGCCTGCCTTAAAGCCTAAAAGCCCTAAGCCTAAAAGTAAGTCACCTTATTATCTATTTTCATCACTTTTAAGTCTTCTTCTTATTATAAAGTATTATAAAGTTTTTGCTTTACTTTATTACTTCTATAACTTAGTTACTAACTTAGGTTATTTTATAAAGCTGAAGACTAATAAGCTTATTAAAAGCAACCAGCTTATAGAGAGCAAAAAAGCTAAAGAGAAGTATAATTTAAAGCCTGCCACTCTTATTCCTTTATCCTCTTATAAGCTATAGTAAGACTATAAGCAATATATATTTAAGATCTTTATTTCTTATTAACTTATTGCTTTATTTACTAATTCTAAAGTAGAAGCAGAAGCTTTAAAAGCTAAAAGTTAGAAAGAAGAGTAGCTGTTGCTGCTAAGTAACACTATATGCTTGCTATACTTATGCAATGCTATCTTATATATATTGCTTAGCATATATATGCTTAGTTTAAGGCAAGAGAGCAAATATATTTTCTGCAAAGAGAAGAGAAAGATATATATCCTTATGCTAGCTTCTGTTTTCAAACTGAGGCTTTGATTTCTTAGCAGTATATAAGATAATCTTATAGATAATATATATTCTATTATATAACCTTTTGCTTTGCTAACTATTTGCTAACTTATATATTATAAATCTTCACTTATTAGAGAACTGCATTCTGTAAAGCTTTTAATGCTTATAATAAAGCCTAGAAGAAGGCTAAAGTTAAAAGTGAAAGTAGTAGCAAAGTAGCTGCTAATCTTATAGCTTCTCTTTTTATACTAGCTATTACCTCAGAAGTTGAAGTTGCTATAAAAGATATATTAGTCCCTAGTGATTTATATATTAGTTTACCTTCTAAAGTAATTACTACTAGCCCTTAAGCAGCTAGCATTTACTATACTATTAACAGCTTTATTAATAAGTATCTCTCTAAGGAATTGCTATCTATATATTAAATCCTAATAGATAAATATATAACTGCTCTCTTTAAATAGAAATAAAGCATAGTATTGCTTTGCTGTATACTTTATAAAGCATAAGTGTTTTAAGCTCTCAAAAAGGCTATATGCTTTCTAGCTATTAAGCTATTTTTAATTAAAAATACCTAGCTTATAAGCTTTACTTACTGCTTAATTTTTCTTTTTTGCTTTATGCTATTACTTATAATATATTTTAGAGGTTTAGAAATACTTTAAACTATTTAAACTTTATATAAGAAAAGGTTTTTATAAAACTATTAGCTAGCATTTTATTAGTTAGAAAATATATAACTTAGAATAATTACTTAATATATTCCTAGTGAAGCTATATATTTTAAATATCTATATAGTAAAAGTAAGTTAAGATATACTTCTTTTTGCTTATTATAAGTTATATTATTTGCTGATTATTATAATAAATCTTTTATATATCTCTTAAGCTGAGTTTAAGATTTCTAAAGAGCTGCTTAAAAGCTATAGTTTCTTTCACAATATACTTTAGGCTTAAAAGCTCTACTTTTATTATTAATATAGTTACTATACTTTAATGCACAGCTTTCTATTAGATTAAGCTTCTAAAGAGAGATATTATAAAACCTTAAGATAACCTTTATATCTCTTTATTATCAGCAAAAGATATATCGCTTGCAATCAGTAATACTTAAGCTATATCACCTCTTAAGATGCTAAAGCAAATTGCAAGATATTAAATATAATATAGATATTAGATTACTTAGTTTATAGCTTAATAATGCTTTAAAGATAGATTTATTAGAAATTATAATAATAAAGCGCAAGCAAATGCAATATCTAGTTATATTATAATTATAGTATAAAAGATTAATTTAATTTTCTCTTAATATAAAAAGACTTACTATAGGTTTGCTTCTCTATTAAACTTCTTAAGCAAAGTAAGTAGAAAAGATATAGTTAGTATTCTAAAGTTAGTAAAATTAAACTTCTTTACAATTTATTTAATATATTAATTATATAAAAAGTAAATACTTTATATTATTTAATTATAAGTAATCTTAATTTCTAAGTACTATTCAGCTAGTCTTTAGTCTTTTAGCTTATACTTCTCTTTAATCTCTTCTATAACTTTTTCAGCTTCTTTTATATAATCTTTATAATATAAAATAAAGATATTATTAATATAGAAGAATATAAAAACTCTCTTATTATAAATCTAAAAGAGATATAAATTTTTACTTATTAAGTGCAATCTAAAATAAAGAAAAAAGCTTAAGAACTCTTTATACTAAAGTAAAAATATATTATAAAGTTTATATAGAGTATATTAAAGTTTAATAACTTTTTTATCTTCTTTAAAGCTGTTTAATAAGTAATAAGTAATAAGAAGGTTATTTAGCCTATATATAGCGTTTAAAAATATATTAATAATATTAAATTAGTGAATTTTAAGGTTAAATTATGCTGCAAAAGCTATTATAACTTTAAAAGTTTTTAAAGCAAAGGTTGCAATATATATCTATTCTAAGGGATGCTTTTCTTAGAAGTTACTTTAAATATAAATTCTAGTTTTATAATAGTTAAAATATCTATATTAATTTAGTTTATATATAAACACTTACTTAAGAAGTATTAGCTTGTTTTTAGCCTTTCTATTATTTATAACTTTTTAAACTTCTATTTCTTTAAGTTTATTAATTTTAATATTATATATTTTAATAAAGTGTAAATAAAGTAGTTCTAGTATTTATTAAATATCTCTCTAAGTCTTAAGTAACTTAATAAGCTAGTTAATATAGATTTTTCTGCTTAATATTATAGAAATATATTTAAGCTTCACTTAATAAATAGAAGTAAAAATAAAGCAATAGAGTAAGTAGTAACCTTAGTTTACCTCTTTAATTGCTTTTTGCTATTTTAGTATATATATTTCAAAAAAGGTATATTAGTTTTATTTTATATATAAGAATACAAAATATATTTTAAAGCAAAATAATCACCTTAGCTTTATAATTTCAAATTAGCTTAAGTTAGTATAGTTATATATCTGCTCTAACTCTTCTTTTGTAGCACTCTCTTTTTTAGTTTCTAAATATAGCTATACTAGCTAAATAGGAGAGTTGCTTTATAAGAATAGTTATATATTATTATCCTCTATATTTAGATTATACAGAAGAGAGGTATCAGTTTAAATATAGATCTTATCTAAGATTATATCTTTAGTAAGAGTTATATCTCTATTAGCATCTTAAGTTTCTTCTATTGCTTTATCTTTATAGATAAAGGTTAATAATAGTATGAAATTTATTATCTTATATATATTAGTAAGATTTATATTTAACTTAGAAGTTAGCAGCTATCTCTTTTGCTTATTATTAACTAATTAAGGTTTTTTTAATAAGAAAAGGTGTAGTAATAACGCTTTATTATCTATTATTAATGCAATTTCAGCTTTATTTTATACTTCTAAAAGCTATAGCTTAAAAAGCGCTAAAGATGCTAGTTTTTATATCTTATTAGCAATTATATAAGCTTTTTTGCTTTAAATTGCTAATTTTATATTATCTTTTAAGTAAAATATCTTCTTATTAAATATTATATTTTGCATAATAATAACTTCTTAAAGCAAAAATATTTAAACTCTATAGAAGTTATATAAGTTTGCTATATATCTTATTAAATATCTAATATGCTTTTATATTATAACTTTAAAGTTATATCTATTCTTATTTGCTTTATATTCTTTCTTAAGGAGGTATACTCTGCAGCTATATATATAAACCCCTCCTTATTATAAGCAAAAATCAACTAAAAGGTTTGCTTTATAAATAGGTTTACAGCATTTAATATAATCTCTTAATTAGTCTTCTTTAACTTAGATTAATAAGAGCTAGCTATAGCATTAGTGAAAGCTTATATTATAGAAGAATGCTGCAGCTTATACTACCTTAACCTATAGTGTAAATAAAAGACCTACTGCTTTAATTATTATAATAGCCTTTATAATTAGTTTTTAACCTGCTTGCTCTACACTTCTATTTAGCTCTTTAGTATATAAAAATGCTTATTTAATTTTAATCTTTATATCTAACACTTAGATTTAGAATTCTAATATCTTATTTATTATAATTACAGCATGCTTACTATTTTATTTAATTTTATATAATATAAAGCTGTATTATCTTTATACTTAGCATTTAAATATTTAAATAGCAATAAAGACTAACTATTAGGTTTTATCTATATATAAGAATATAAAAAGTTAACTTATATATTTATCTTTAATAATAAGTAGCTATTTATTTATATTAAAACTTATTAAGTAGTTAAATAGATCTTATAAGATTTTATAGAAAAGTTATATTACTCTTTATTCTAAGGTATATCATAATATTACTTGCTTTATATATATAGTTATATAATATTAGCATTTAAAGTGTAATATTTCTTAAATCTTCACCTCTTAAGTATTAAGAACTAGTTTCTTAAGTGCTTTAGATCTTAGATATCTAAAGCAAAAGTGCTATATTTCTACAATATTAATATAAGTTTATATAGACTCTTAAGAGTGTTGCTTTGCATAAGTTATTATAAAAGCAAGTAGATTTATAATTAAAGCGTTACTAGAAAGAATATATCTAAGATATAAGTATAAGAAATAAGGTTAATATTCTATAAAAGTAATATTACCTTTTTTTAAAAGCTTCTTCACTTCTATACTATCTTTATAATCTCTTATATAAAAAGTAGTATTATAGCTTAAATACTAAATACTTATCTTTCATAATAAGTATTTTAAAATAATATTAATATAGAAGTTATTTATAAGTATAATATTATAAAGCGTTAAGTCTTAAAGCCTATTTGCTCTATTTAATATATTATAAAAGATCTTTATACCTCTTGCTATAATAAGATATAAAGTTGCATTTATTTCAACTTACCTCTTTACTTTATAAATAACTAAGCCTTCTTTAAAGAGAGAGATATTATTTACTAAGTAGAAAGTACTACAGTTATTTAATACTATACTGCTAAAAAGAACTCTTAAGCTTTAAGTATAAGTTATATAGACCTTATTAAGTTTAAGTTCTAATATAAAGGCTTCTACTTCTTCTATTATAATTGCAGTAATAATATCTTTAATAATAATATAAGCTACTATATTAGCTGAGAGGTTTATTTTAAAAGTAGAAATGCTAAGCAATCCTTTTATTTTGCTTAAGTTATTCTTAAGCAGTCTCTTTTTATTTTAATTCTTATTATTACTAAGCCTAGAGAAGTTAAAGTTCTTTATAATAAGCTATCTTTAATAGGCTATCTTAATATAAAGCTTAAAGTATTTTAGCTTATTAATTCTAATATAAACCTATATAGCTTCTTTAGAGCTTATATAAAACCTTTTGCTTATAAAAGCAAACTTAAAGTAATTATATATAGATAAAGTCTACTTATAGCTTTTTCTATATATATAATATACTGCTAACTCACTTTATAAAGGCTTTTCTGAAGCAGAGTTGCTAGAAATTACATTATTAGAACATCTTATTAGCATTATAAAAACTTGATTAAAGCAACCTCTTAACTAGATTTTTATTATATCTTTATAGAAAAAGTCTTTAAATATATTAATATACTAACTTATACTTTAGATCTTAATGCTAAAGTATTCTCACTTAATAATATTAATAAGCTTTAAATTAGCTTAAGATAAAGTGAAGTAATATTAAATTACTTAAAAAAAGGTTTTTAATATAAAGGTTCTCTATACTTTTAGCAGCTTATACTAAAAAGCTTTAAGAAGTATGCTTCAGAAGTTTTTAATTTAAGTGTTAAGATTAATAGCAGAAGCTGCTTAATTTAAAACTGCAGTATATTTTTTATAAATTATAATAAAGTTACTTAAATTGCTTAAAGTATAGTATTGCTTTAGAATATAAATTAAAGCATAAAAAGTATAGTTTCTTTTCTCTAAAAGCTTTACTTAAGCAAAAATAAAGATCTCTTCTAAAATAATATCTTTAACCTACTTATCTAAAGCTTTATATACTTATTTCTTATATATATATTTTGCTTTATAAGCAGTATATATAGTGAGATATAAAGCATAAAGCTTAAAGATGCTTATAAATCTCTTAATAAGAAAAATAAGTGTAATTAGTGCTAGTAGTAGCAGGTTATTAGTAGCTTCTTTAAATTCCTCTTCTTTAAGGTCTCTATCTTTAGTTATATCACCTTTAGCAAACACTTTCTATATATTTAAAATAATAAGAGCATATAAAGCAATAACTTTATTATAAGCTTTTTACTCTACTTTATAGCATTTATATTGCTTCTCATTTTCCTTTTAAATCTAATTATTAAGCAAAAGTATATCTTTAACTTCACTTAGATTAAATAAAGCGTTAGAAATATTATCTAAATTAATATATTTCTAAACATCTTTAACCTTCACTTCTACTTAAAAAGTAATATATTAAGCTGAGAAGTTATAATAAAAAGTAAGCTTATAAAAAATGCTAAGATTAATAGTTGCTATTATATTAAAAATATATTATAAATTAAAGATAAATATAGAAATAAAGCTTAAAAGTTAAAATAAAATATAATAGATATAAAATAAATTAAATAAAGTTATAGTTTGCTTTATAAACAGTAGTTTAAAAGTGCAGTATAAATTAAGTTTATAACTATTATAAACTAACTATAATATATATATAGCATCTATATAAATAAAACAGCTTAATTCTTTCTAAATCAGTATCTAACATAAGAGGTCTTTTAAGGAACAGAGACCAACGCGCCAGAATATTATCAGCCTAGATAAGTAGGTCGGAAGTAGGTCACCTCGCACCTTCCTCTGGGCGCGAGGCTGCCTCAGATACTTGAGGTTATCACGACAGACCTATTGACCTATCAAAACCTCAAAGTCTGCTCAACACATTTGCATGAGGGAGGCCCAAATCAGACATTCTATAAGATCACTCTCTGAACACAGGCTATGACCAAAGCTTCTTGAGATCTCGATCATCCTTGGGGAACAATCACCCTCGGCTCCAAGTGGTGCTGTGAATCTAGGTCGCGGCCATCCTGGATAGCAACCCCCACAGTATTCAGAGTCTGGATGTCAACCCCAACGCCCCCCAAGTCCCAATGACTATTCCTGACGCGGCTCTGAAGATAGCCGATCCCATTTCGCCTTCTCGCCAGCAAACGTATCCATCGACCAATCCAACGTAAACCAATAGGGCCATGATGATGTCCACTGCAGCGTAATCCCCGCGAAGATACATGATCAGCTGTACCATTCCCAGAACAGATAACCGCGCGCCATCAAGAATGAAGCACGCCTGGGCAATACTTGACTCTGCAAATCTTTGTGGGAGCCCGAACGAGCGAATTCCAGCGTCGTCGGCGAAGAATGGAACGATTCCGCCGAAGGTGTGGGCAACAGCAACGAACAGGGGGAACAGATGAGTGAGCTTGAAACGACGCGACATATCTGTTGATGGCAGGATTGAGCGTGCTAATACTGGACCGGGAGCTTCCGGGTGTCATACAAGTGATTCAAAGATCGAGGTTCCTAAAACCTTTGTTGTGGGAGAATGCGGTGCGATCAAACATCAAGGAAAGTGTGAATCATCTGACATCACGTGGTAGTAAGCACTAAGGCCGGTCTGGCAGTCCAGTGGATATTAGTTATCGCACCGATCCCTCATCGCGGAAGTCGTAGTAGTTGACCAGGTATCAAAGGCAAACCTATCCATCTTCGCCCTGCGGGTGCTCATGCTGAACCATGTCACCTTTTGCTCGAAGTCTTGTGTCTTAGCAACAGGATTGATCAAACAACGGCATCACAACTTGTCTTGCGATCTGTATATCCTGTTATTCAGAATCAAGAAAGGTGTTTCAAGACAAGACTAAATAATTATCTCGCCCTGTCGGCGTCTATGTTTAAGTAGAGAAGCATATATACTGGTCTTTGCATCTGATTAAAGATCTTCACTCGACAAGTCAGACTCTCCCGGAAGATGCGCCCCAAGAGAGCATACGTTGGGATCTGGTCCAATCAACTCTTCTGCATTCGCAACATTGATCCCTGGCGGGTCAATTCCCGGAAACTTGATCAAAAATTTGACTGCAGGAATCGTTTCCGTCTCTGGGTTGTTTGAGTCTTCCAAAATGGGCTTGTTTTCTGATATTCCACTCAGCTGCTTATACGCCTTGTTCAATCCCGCATCAGCAAGTCCTTTGCCGTCATGTTCCCACCACTTCATCAAGCAATCAAAACAATAGCTTCTATCCCAGTGACACGTTGCGTCCATTCTATGTTGTGAAGTCCATGGCGAGCCTCCGTTGGCCATCACGAGAGAGGCGAGTTCGCTCAGTCGACGTCGATCATGCAGATCCACAACTTCCACAAAATGAGTTGGAGTGTCGCATGCTGAAGCCCCGTACATGTTCTCGTAGGTCCATTCCACTGCCTCATTCTCGTTGAGGAATGGAGAAGGGGACTTTAGATGTCTTGATATCCGAGTCCTCAAGGGATAAATCGTCCCGTGGCGGGTTGGTTTGTCAGAGATCACAATGACGATTGTTTGCACAACGACCCGTATCTTTTGGGCTAGATCGATGCTGAGGCTAAGGTGCTTATCAGGTTGCCCAAAAGCATACTTGTTCTCGAGTCGTTCTAAAGAAATCGCAATGCTCTCGAAAGTTGACAGCGCGTCTTCAAGCTTGATAGTGGGACCGCAAGCGTGAAAAAGATATGGTCCCATGCTTAGTCGGTCAGACGATGTAATCCATGTCATGCGTCTCATTTCGACGTTCTCGTCGAGCCACATCCATCCTGGTTGGTCGAAGACTGCGTGCATGCGCGGCCTGATGATTCCCCAAGCCTCACGGCACGCAAGTGCGGGTGCGGGGGTGGGAAGGCGACGATTCCAGCATACAGCCTCCGTAAGAACGTCGCTGATGTGCATTGTTCGTCGTGGAATGGAAAATAGCCAGATCCCTTGACGAATCTCTGGGGGTAGTTCTCGGAACTTGAAGAAGCTTTGAGGGGACACAGAAGGTGGAAGACTTCGAAAACTGTCGGCTTTATCGAGAAGCCCAGTTACGAACAGGCGGTCAACGGAGAGATTTCCGCTAATCATTATATTGGTCAGAAGCTCTCTCAGGATATCCTGAGGTTGTCGAGGGGATGAATCCGGCGAGTCGAGGGATGGGTTGAACCAAGCATGCTGCAAATGCTTGCAGCTTTTGACTCTCATGGTGAGAAACTTGGGGGGTGGACAAAGCTTTGGTGAGGTAGTACAGGGATTCGATGAGTTGTCTGGTACGAATGGCCGTTTCCTCGTGTGTTCGGCGTTTACTTGTAGTGTATTGCTGCCTAGTCATTTACAATTCTGCCTAGACCAGACAAGTTATGATGACAAAAAGACGGTGTGTCCTTGATAGGTGATTCAATTCCCAGTCAATTGGCTTATCAAGACAAACGAGGCCAAATGCAGGCAAGATATCTGTTGATACCTTGAAGTTTAATACTAAGAATGCCCTTCTTCTCGAGCACCAAAAACAATGGATAAAGAAAACCAGATTGACCCATCAAGAAACATCATTTGCGATCAGTCCTTTTGTTCAGTTAAGGGCCTCCTGCAAGCCTTGAGGTAGCAGCCTGTAGGACTGCATTGTTGAATGAGCGAGGCGAATGGTGAACTGTAAGGTAAGTATGCAGTGAGCGACGTCCGTTGATGATTTCGTTCATAGAATGGGGGACCTGAGATTTATTGCTAATGGAAAATGCAGTACCTAGGGGCGTTAGTCAGCCACGTCAAGCGCAAAACACCCTCTACTCACGTAGAGGGCGAAAAAACAGGGTTTCCACGCAAAAAAGGAGGTTTCCACCTAGTTGCATAAAAGTTGCATTTTTAACTTTTTGCTACTAAAATATAACTTTTTTAAGACTATATTATAACCTAAAACTACTCTTTTTTTAATTACTGCTTTTAAGCCTTATTGCTAGAATACTTTACTAAAGTGATACTAACTTAATACTTACTAAATAAGCTATATAAGCGTTATATACTTTGCATTAATAAGCCTTTTAACTAAAGCGTTTAGAGAAGTTTTTAGCTGCTATACTATTAATATAAGCTATTATTACTAACTATAAGGTATTTTATATAGTAGTAGAAAAGCATCTAAAGGCTTTTAAGGCTAGCTATAACTTTTTTATATTGCTTTAAAAAGATAGCTAGCTGAAGGTGTTAATAGAGGTTGAAAACTTAGCTTTAGTAGTATTTATAATATAGCTTAATATTATTAGCTTTTTAGCAACCTTTTTTATTATTAAAGAGATAGCTAATACTTTTTAGGCTAGTTAGAATATAAGCTTAGTTTTAAAGTATTTTATAAGGTTTTAAAAAGCTAATTATTTAGAGTTTTAAAAAAAATTAAAAATTAAACCTATTAAGATTTATTAAAAGAATATTAAGTTTAACTTAATATTAATTTAATACTTTTTTTAATTAATATAAAACTATAGTTTAAAACTATAAATTTAAGCTTTTTAAAATATAAAATGCTAATAAGTTTAGCTGCTATATCAGCTGCTTTAGCAGCTATATATATATTATTTTACTTTAAAGATAATAGAAGTAAAGCAAATTATAAGAAGTTATTAATTTAGCTAATAGAAAGTTATATACTCTTATTAGCGCTAATAATATTATTAGAGATATTATTTTAATATATCTTATCTTTAAGATATAGCTAGTTACTACTTAAGCTGATTATAATATTAAAAAAGGTGTTTACTTTATATAGTTTCTTATTACCTTCTCTAACTAAAAGATTATAATAGATTATATTAAGCACTTTAATATATACTTATTTAAGCAGTTAGCAAAGTTCTAGCAATTTAAATATATAATAGAGTTATAGTTTAGCATTAATATATATAGAGGCTGCTCTAATAAGCTTAAGATATATAGAATAATATTAAGTATTTAGGCTGAGTTATATTAGACTTTCTAAACTAAATCTAATATAGCACTATATTATTATTTTTTTAATAGCTTTTCTAGTTATATTAGTATAAACCTTATAAAATATTATATTAACTTTAATATTATTATTAGATTTTTCCCTTTTTATACTATATATCTACTTTAACTTATAGATATAAAAGTCTTTTAGCTATTTAAAAAAGCCTATTAAATAGTGCTATAAAAGTCTATATAAAGTAGTAATTTCACTTTTATTTACAAAGACTTTATTAGCAGGCTTTAGCAGATAATAGATATTATATTTACCTGTCTAAATATTATAGCAAGGTTTAAAAAGTTAAATATCTAGCTAATTAGAGATAATATAATACTCTCTTAATTAGTTAAATATATATAGTTAGCTTAAGTTAATATATCTAGCTACCTCTTAAATTACTTACTAAATAATAATAAGTTTGAGAAAGCTATATTATAAGCAGATGCTATTAAGTAATAGCATGCTGCTAAATAGAGCTCTCCTATTTAGAAGAGTTATAAAGTAATTAAAACTGCAATTAGCAAAAGTAATTTATACTATAAGAGAAGCTAAAAGTATATTATCAACTGAAATAAGTATATAGAGATATAGCAATATAAGAGATAGGCCTAGTGAGGTATTAAACTAGCCTACTTATTTATAATAAGTATAACTTTTGCAGAGATTAAAAAGCATTATAAGAAGTAAGTAATAGAAGCTTTATAGAAGAAACTTAAGTAGTAATATATTACTATAAAAAAAGAGGCTTAGCAGCAGAAGAAGTAAGTATATATAGAGTATAATGCTATAAAGTATTAATAAATTAATAGATATATAAAGAGACTAAATTTTAAGCAGTAGCTTATTTATACTAATAAGATTTATAACTATATAGTATTTAACCTAAAAGACTTATAATAGTTTAAGCTATTTAAGCTGAAGTAGTAAATTAATTTTAACTTTATGCTACTATTAAAAGAAGCTTAAGATTATATTAAATATATAGTAAAGCCTTTTAGTTACCTTAATATTAAAGAGTTATTTAGCAATATAAATAATAATAATAACTTTAACTTAGAGGTTAATAATAATATTAATAATTTTATTAATAAAAATAGCAATAATATTATAATAAGCATTAAATTAGTTAGCTAATTTAGAGATATTAATAATAGCGTTAATGCTAGTAAGCTTAAGTTGCTGCTATTACTAGCGCTAGCTGCTATACTTAATGCTATATTAATACTAGCACTACAGCTAAAGCATTAAGTAATTTATTATATTATAAAAAAAGGTTTTAATAACTTTTATACTTAAAGTACTATAGAAAATAACTTTCTACTAATACCTCTATTAATATAGATATTAAAGAAGTATAAATATATTATTAATAATATAGAAAGTAATAATATAATAATCTTTTGCAGTCTATTTACACTTATATAATATATATAAATATTATATATATAGCTAGATAGCTTTACTTAAGAGCAATATAATAATATAATTTTTATTATTATATAATATAGTTAAAGTTGAAAATTATATTGCAAAAAGTTATTAATTTAGTAGGTTAATATAGAAAAATGCCACTTTTGGTGATGTGGGTGGAAACCCCCTTTTTAGCGTGGAAACCCTGTTTTTTCGCCCCCTACGTGAGTAGGGGGTCTAGCGTTAGCCTGCCACACGCTTTGACCCCCGGGTAAAGCCGTCGTGGAGCTGGTGGGTGCCTAGGCCGGTGTTGTGATTCAAGCCAGGGTGTCCATCCTGAGCTTCTTTTCTGGGTCTAAGCAAACCCTTCAGAGCATCAGCTGGGGTACAGCAGCCTGCAGAACGCACTAGGTCAAAATTCCCAGTAGTATTAGGGCTACGCCACCACTGATATAGGGGGTAATACGTTTTATATGAAATAACGCTTATATGCAATAGGTCTGACTGGAATAAGTAAATCTGAGATCTAATTAGTATATATAGGGCTGTGTGCAGCGCACAGGCTACTTATTTTGAAATAAATATCTTTTTAGTAAAGCATTAGAACTCTCTTTTCTTTTCTTATGCTTACTATTATAATAGTAAGTTATATCTACTTTTATATATATTTATAACCTTAAAGTTATTTGCTTTTATATAGATTAGTTTTATAACTAATATTTTATTTATATTAACTGTTTTTTTTTTTAATACTTAATAATTTTCTATATAGAGCTTTACAGTATATATTATATATTATAATCCCTCTATATATATATATAGTTCTATTAGCATCTCTATATCTTTCCACCTCTTTACACTTTTAATATAATCTATATAATATCTTTTAATTATAAGGCTAAACTAGAGACCTTAAAGAAGACAGCTTTAACTAAGTCTGCCTATAAAACTGTTAAATTCTTCTAGAAAGTTATAAAGGTTGATAATTCTATTAATAATTAGGTTATCAAACTTATCTCTAAGCAGATTAGTAAGGTTATAATTCTAACTAAGTATATCTCTAAAAATCTATCTTCTAACGCTATGCTTCTGAAGGCTACTGCCTTCTACTGAGTATATATATACACCTCTATCTCCTTTTATACTATTCTTAATCTAACTTATACAAAATGCTATAAAGTTTGCTTTTAACACCTTTATTAACAACCTTCTTAATAAAGAAGATCTAAAGGTAAGTTTATTATATAATTTCTCACAATCTTTCATAATACTAATATAAGTGTACAGCTTTAGAATATAATTGCTACTTATATTATAACTGTGAACAGTTAGCATAGCTTTAAGCTGCTTAATTATAAACGCCTATAGAATGCTAACGCCTATCTAATGCAAATATATAGTACTACTTAAGCTAGTGCAGATTAGTATACTATCTATAAAAATAATAACAGCTTTTACTAAAACTATATTATTTTTAACAGCTATAAATTATATACTAACTGCATTTATAACTTTAGTACTAGCAATTACTCTTTTAGTAAGTCTTATATAACACTATTTTATCCTTATATATTTGCTAATATATATATAGTTGCAAAAAAAACTGCTACCTCTTATAAGCAGGCTGGCATTAAGCTTATAAGTATATATAAGCTAAAGATATCCTATATTAAGTTATACTTTCTTAAGCACTTATATAATATGTTGCTTAAAGCTTTGCAGAGTGTTAGACTCACTCTGAACGCTATAGCTAACTATATTAAAACTGCTAGACTTAGTATATATTTATATATCTACTTATAACACTTTAAAGACTTACTAACTTATTATATAAATGCTGGTGAAAACATTAAAATTAAACTTAAATAAATAGTCTTATATAACCTTACTTTAAAGCATATATAGCTTTATAACTTTAATATTTCCAGTTTGAAGTTAAGCAATATAGGCATATATATTACCAGCATATATATAAGTTTATAGGTATTAAGTATAGTTTTAGAGTTTAGTATAGTTAGTATTTTAGTTTAGTAAACAGAACACCTCTATATAGAGCTTTACAGCCCTATATAGGGGCGTTAAACAGCTCTTATCTTTACATTCTTAGGTTTTTAAATAAAATACCCCTATTATTCACTCTTATACCTTCTTAATTAACTTCATAATATTTTGCTAAATGCTATATTACTTAATACTTAACACTAGATAGCTAGTTGCCTATATATTAATTTAAAGCCTTTCTACTTAATTATTACTAATAAATTCTATAACAGCTAGAAGAATAATATAATTATAACACTTCTTCAAAAGTCCTTCTAATTTAAAATATCTCTATTAACTTTGAAAAAGCATCTCTAGAAATAGAAACTTCAGTATAAAATCTATATAATCTTTTCAGCTAGATTACTCTAATATATTCTTAAGCTTTTTTTTACTTACTACCTCTTAGAACTAAACCTACTTACTTACCTATAAGCAGAAAGGTTTATAATCTCATAATATAATCTAACTGATATCTAAAAATGCCATCAGTTATAATATTAATAATCTCTTAAGCAGATCTAAGCAGCTTTAAGTAATACTATAACATATCTCTAGTTAACTAATAAAATTATATAACTTATAAAGAACTTTAGCTAGCAGTTCTTTTACATATTTATACGCCAGCACAGCTATATTATTAGTTGCAATACTTTATATGAAGCATACTATACAGTTTTTCTTAAATAAGTTGCTGCTTAACTTAAAGAGATATAATACTAACAAAAGGGCTAGATTATATCTAGGCTAAATTTCATTTAGTTACTTAATATATATAACAAACTACTTCTATTTAAAATTAAGATATATACTATAATTAATACTTACTTATAATATATTATATAGTTTTATATTAGGTTTTCTGCATATACAGCATAATCTATTCTTACTTAATACCTTTCTATACTTTAACATCAGAAAGTTATGCCTCAGATTATATAATCTAACTATAGTATTAAGACTGCTCTTATTGCTAAAGCCTAGTAATATCTATTATAAGATTATATAAAGAGACTTTTAAGTTAACTAAAAGAAGATATACTAATTAAATTCTATAACTGTTAGATATTTAGCAAAAGTATCTATAATATTAAGATTGAGAGCTAGTAAAATCAGCTTTACTAAATATAATCTGCAGTATAGTATATATATTCTCTATCTCTCTCTATATATTAATATTATAACTAATCTTAATAGGAATATTTCTACTAACTCTAAACGTTTAGTCTCTTTTACTCTATATCACTTGCAAACTAAGTTGCTCTATTATTTATCTTTCTACCCTTAATCTATAAAAACTTTAGAAATTTCATTTAACTTTAGAATAACTATACTATATAAGCATAAAAAAGCTAACTATATATAGTATCTAAACAACCTTAAAAGTTATATCACTACTATAATCTAATAACTGCAAAAAACTTTGCTCAGCTAATTAATCTTAAAAAGATCTAAAGGATGCTAGCTGTATTATCATAAGAAGAGCTTAACTTAAATCAATATCTACTAGAGCAAACATTAAATCTCTATAGAGATATTATAGCTTCTATCAGAAGTTGTCCAAAAAATACAATACAAATACATCCCCTCATAAGGTTAAATCTACTAAAGTAAGTATTTTTAAGCAATTAGTATAGCTATTATAAAAAGTAAATATACTATAATTATCTATGAAAAAAGCGCTATTTTTAGCAGTAGGACCCACTTTTATAGCCCTTAGTTTACTATGCCTTTCAGAAGAAAGGTTATATTTAACCACCTGCATAACCCTCAATCTGCCACCCTTAGACCTCATCCCACTTAGGTGAAAATGATTAGCTATAAAAGAACCTCTAAATATATTAGCTATAACCTCTGCAAAGTAGGGGAAAAAACCTTCAAATATATTAGCTTAAACCTCTATAAAGTAGAAGAAAGAACCTTTAAATCTATTAGTTTCTTCTAGCCTGAAAGACCTATATACACAGTAGGTTGTTAGCAAAGCCTTCTAATTATGTTGTATTACTATTACTACTACTACTACTACTACTACTATTGCTAAAAGGAGGTATAAGACAGAAGACAGAAGTCAGCTAAGCTGGGCTTAAGCTTAGGCTTAAGGCTGCTTAAGGCCTAGCTTGATTTAGGTTGCCTTTATATAATAAGTTAGCTATACTACTTTATAGCTAGAGGTGCGCCTAACGCTTATATCTAAAGTAGATTAATTAACTTACTTTATGTAGAAAGCTAATTATTTGATTTTGTTTTTTAGATTATAATTTAGGTTTATAATTCCTTATATTATAGCTAATAAGCATTATCAGTCTGATTAGCCTTTTTTGCTATATTGAAGAGGCTTTAGCTTTAAGACTACTAATAAAATAGAAAGATAAAAGGCTTAGTATTTAAGTTAAATAAAAACACCTTCCTTTTCTTTTTCATTTTAACCTTTATACCTTAAGAGGTTGTTATATAATATTATAAAGAGAAAAAAGCTTAGCAAAAGTTATTATTATATCTCTATCTCTAACTTTTATCTTAAGGTTATAGCTCTCTATTTAAATTCACTAGCTTAATATAGCAATAAGTAGCTTAATACCTGCTGCTTACTAGCTAGAGTATAAGAGTGAAAAGAATAAATGAAAAGAAAATATATAAAAACTACCTATAAGAAATCGCAAAATCTACTTAGCAGCCTAGCTTAAGTTTCCTCATTCTATTATAGCCTTCCCCTCTCCCCCTAAAAGAAAGCAGCTAAGTAGTTTATCTCTATATTTAGCAAAACTATATCTACTTCCTTTTCTATCTAGCCTTTATAGCTTTAATGCTATACTTAAGCTATAATCTTATTCTTTAGCTTTATAAGGTTATTAATAGCTTAGAGCAATAGCTTTATAGAGAAGAAGAAAGCTTTGCTTATATTTATATCTATAGCAGCTAACTCTACAACTTAGTTGCCTATTATAATATCATCCTATATAATCTTCAAAACAGTAGTTATTATATTATTAAAAATATCAACTTAGGTAATATAGAAAGCTAAGAGATATATAGTAGCTATGCTAATGCTATTAATATAGCTTCTATTAGTATTTTAAGTAGTAATCTTAGTAATAAGCAGAATATCTTTAAAGTATTTTGTAAAGGGCTAGCTAAGCACCTTATTACCTTCTTTAAAGCTTTAATTAAGCTAGTTAGCATAGTAATAAGCTAAATAAACCTCATACCTACAGCTATAAGTATAAAGCTTATAAAGGACTTAGATGTTAGTAATACTATGCTTAAGCTCTTTATAGTAGCTGCTAGAGCTATTAGGAACTGTAATAACTATAGCCTTTTAGAGCAAAGCTCTTAGCACCTCTTTATAGCCATTCTTAAAAAACCTCTTACAGCTATAATCCTCAAATATATCTTTCTTAAACTCCTTTATAATCTCTATACCTCCAGTTATAATAACAGATAGCCTTTTAGTATAGGCGCCCTTATAGATCTTATTAAATGCTAATATAATAACTTAAATAGCATCTAAAATAGTATAAAAGACTACTTAATAGCCTAAAGTAAATAGCTTTATTATAAGGATCTTATTAGTAATAAGGTAGTAGATATTATTATTATTCAGCTTGCTTTTAAAAGCCTCCTTACTGATCAACTTAGCATTATAGCAAGAAGTAAGGTTTATATAGATAAATTTAATTATATTATTAAGCTTCTGCTAAGTAGCTATAATAGCAAGCTAGATATTATTATTAAGTATTAAGTAAAAAGCTATAGTTCTAAGAGGTAGGTTTAAGGTTTTTAAGTATCTATCAGTATTATATAAATAAGAAGGAGTGCTAGAGATCTATAGAGAGCTATACTTACTGTTAAAGATTTAGCTAGAGAGATGCTGATGCTAGCTTAAGAAAGCTGTTAGTAATACCTAAAGATAAGAGATTCTTATTACTAATAATAATATATAGAAAGAAACTTTAATCAGTTAGATTAGAAGGTGATAAAGGTTGCTAATACTGCCTTAAAAGGTTTATTAGTAAAGATATTAAGATATAAAGATATAAAGCTATAAAGCTATTAATTATAGTAGTATGAGAAGGAAGTTTTATAAGCTAAGTTAGAAGGTGAGGAGAGTGTCTTTTTATATCTTAGATCTTAGAGGCTGTAGTATAAAAAGTGCTACTAATAAATATTATAATGCTTTTAATACTATAATATTGCTGTTATAAGAAGAGTAGTAGTATCTATAGTAGTATTTCAACTATAAGTTTAAAAAGAAGTAGACTTCTTTTATAGTAGAGGTCTTAAACTAATGCAGCAGAGGAAAGCATATACTAAGAAGCAGAAGTAGTAAAATGCAGCAGATATTACTATACTAGCAAACAGCTTATTATAATATATAGCATAAGCAGTCTTCAGCAGCAACTATAGCAGTAGTGCATAAAGTAAGTCTTTAGTTTAATTTAAGTTTGAAATAAGGCTAAGTGAAGTAGAAATGCTAGAGCTAACCTAGCAGAAAAGATATGCTTTAGCAGCTAAAATAAACAGTATATAATTAATATAGTAATGCTTTTAAACAGTTTATAATAATATCTATTAGAAGCTAAAGCTGAGAGTAAGATATAGATAATGCTCTTACTACTTCTGCTAGGCTTTTCTGCTAGCCTATATGCAACATTTTTCTAGCTTAAGCTGAGTAAATGCTAACCCCAGCTTATAAGCTGCTATCTCTATACTTTAGAGTAATAAACTGCTTTAGATTTAATTTATAAAGGTGTTATTTATAAAGGTTTACTTACTGTCTTAAGTAGATAATCTATATTAAAATATTAAAAGAGATATAAAGAATAATTAGGTTTAAAGCTTGCTTTAGATTAAAATTACTGTTATTTAGTATAAGCAGTAGAAAAGTAAGTAATTAACTGAAATGCTTATTTATTAGGTCTAATTACTAATAGGCCTAGCTGTAACTCTATTATATTTTATATATAATACTATCTCCTCTCTCTTATAGCAGCTTAAAGGTTGATTTTTATATCTTATAAAACTACCTATCTCTTATTATCTTTATAGCTAGATGCTTTAGCATCTTACTTATATCTTAATTTTGTTCTTTAGCTCTATAAGGTTATTAATTGCTTAGATAAGCAGCTATATTGAGAAGAATATAGATCTTTAAGTGTACTTATCTTCAGCCTTACCTTTTGCAATCTAATAGCTTACTAGAATCTCATCCTACACTATCTTTAGAACACTTATCTTCTTATTATCTGAGTAGTTAACTTTAGCAATATAAACAGCTAAAAGATATATTATTGCTATAGCAATACTATTAATATAGCTGCTAACAGTATTATAGATAGTTAGCTTATTAGTAGATTTAGTATGCTTAAAGTACTTAGCTGAAGGCTTACTAACCACCTTATTTGCAAGGTTTAAGCAGTCTTTTAATAATGCAGTATAGAAGTTGCCTAAGTGAGCACCTTCCTTATAATAACTAAGCTTAAAAGAGACCTAAATGTTAATCTGATTATACTTTAGCTCTTTATAGTAGCTGCTAGAGCTATTGGAGATAGTAATAACTTTAACCTCTTATAGAATAGTTCTAAAGACCTCTTTATATCTATTCTTAAAGAACTATATCTAACTATTACTATAGAATGCCTCTTTTTCTTAGTTCTAACTAAGCTTAATCTCTCTATCTATAATAATTAATAGCTTTATAATATTACTTCTGTAAAGTTTTTTAAAAGCAAGTGTAAAAGCCTAAACAGCATTAAGAATAATATAAAAGATAATATAATAGTATAATATAAACTTCTTAGTCTTTAAGATAGTTTCTTTATAAAGGTAGTAGATTTTAATATCTATTAGCTTATTCTTAAGAGTGTTTTAAGCTATAAACTTAGTAGTATAGCAGGAGATAAAGTTCTTCTGAATAAATGCTAAAGTATTATTAACTATATGCTAAAGAGAAGCTATTATAGCAGTTGCTTTCTGAAGAGGCCTTAGCTATTTATTAGTATTATATAAATAAGAAGAAGCGCTAGAGATCTATAGAGGGCTGTACTTATTGTTAAGGATTTAAGAGAAAGGATGCTGCTACTAGCTTATAAAGGCTGTTAGTAATACCTAAAGATTAGAGATTATTGCTAGTAGTAGTATAAGAAGAAACTTTAATAAGATAGGTTAGAAGGTGATAAAGGTTGCTAATGCTGTTTTAAAAGGTTTATTAGTAAAGATATAAAGATATAAAGATATTAAGCTATAAAGCTGTTAATAATAATAGTATAAAAAGGAAAGTTTATTAGCTAGATTAGAAAGTAAAAATAGTTTCTTTATTATACTATTTTAACTTTATAAAAGAGAATTAATAGCAAATAGAAGGAAGATGATAGCTAAAGTAGCAAATAGAAGGAAAATGCTAGCTAAACTTACTATAAAGGCTTTAATAGCTTGCAGTTATAAATAAAGATATAAATATAGTTATTATTATAGTAATAGTGATAATAGTAATAGTAATAATAGTAGTAGTGTTTAAGGTAGGTTTCTAGCTTAAGTATAAACAGTAAGTAAGGCTTTTAATAGCAGAGATCTTAATAGAAGCTAGCAGAGCAGTTATATACTAGCAGGCAGAAGCATTAAACTAGGCTGAATATAGCGTTATCAGTAAATAGCTTATAATAAGAGAGATAATTATATAATATAGCTAGTAATAACTATTAATAATTTACTATACTTACCTCCTTATATAAAGATATATAGTGCTATAAAGCTAGCTATATCTAAAAAAGAAAATAAATACTATTAAAAAAAATAACTACTATTTAAAAAAATAACTACTATTTCTGCTATTTAAAGTTAAAACTAATTCACTATAGAAGTATTTTTAAGTAAAACTTTTATATTTATAAATAAAAACCACTTCTCTATCTTATATCTATTTATTTCTTCCTACTTTACTATTCTATACTATATTTAAAGCTCCTTCACTATAATAACAACTTATATTATAACTTCTTAAAATATCTTTTATATTATCTAAAAATATCTGCAGAGTTATAAATAACTATTACTTAGCCTTCTTTATCGCCTTAATAGATCTATTTATAAAGCAATATACTATAAAAAGCTTTAATAAGAAGTATTCTATCTCTATTTATATAGTATACACCTCACTTGCTAAACTCAATCTATTAATTAATATAAATACTAAAGAGATATTTATAATTTTAGGCAGCTTTAAAGACGCCTTACAGCTTGCAACTAGAAGACTATACCTCTAGCTATTAGTTTTAACTGTTCTTAGAAATCAGTTTTTCAACTTTATATTAAATACAGATAAACTATAATAGTAGAAACTAAAGTTTAAAAAGGTTGAATTCTATATTTATAATATTAAAGATATAAGACCTAAGATACAATTATCTAATAAGAAGCTTTTATATATATTTATATATTACCTTAAGTTTATCTCTCTATATAAAGATATCTATAAATAGGTGTAAAAAAACAGTTTACTTAAGGAAAAAGCCTTTAAAAGTGAAGTAAGTTCTAGCTATCTATAATCTATCTTTTAGTCTGATATAGCTAACAAAAAAGGCATAAGAATGCAGAAAGGTTATCTTCACTACTATTAAAAATGCATAATAAAACCCTTTCTAGCATTATTTAAGTTGCAAGCTGCATATAGGTTCTAATTATATTCTTATTTTCTTATACTAAATAGAGGAGAGAATAGAGGTGAAGCAGCAAACCTAAGCAATTCTAAAAGTATTTAATGCAGGCTAGAAAACTGAGATAGAGCAGCAAACTAAAGCAATTCTAGCAGCATTTAGACTAAAACAGAAAACTAAAGCAGAGCAGAGAACAAGACTTAATTCAATAGAGTTAAATTGAGATAGATAAAACTATTTAAATTAAAGGCTTTATTATATAGTTTAAGTAATAAAGAATATTATATTACTTATAGCATTCTATTTATATAAGCTGCTGAAGTTAGAGATAGATCTTTATACTTAAGCAGCTTAACTAAAGCTAAAGCCTACTAACTACTAGCATAATAAAGCAAAAAGATATAAAAACTAAAGAAACTAACTGTATAAAAAGAAAAGCAATATAGCTTACTATTATCTTCTGATATCTATTCTATATAGTATAGCTAGTTAGACTAATGCTATCCCTCCTTTATTATTCTTATAATGCTTTGCTAGTATAAATAAATATTGCTATGCTAGTCTGCAAAGTTAAGCTGCGCTAGCAAAAATATCTCTTAAAATATTCACACCTGCCTGCTTAATTAGTAATAAAAAAAGATAATCTATTCTATATAATATAGCTAGCTAAACTAATGCTCTTACTTATAAGAAATATAGTCCCTACTCTAATATATTTTCACACCTCAAAAAAAGATATTATTAAGCTTAATATAGAAGTCTGTAAGGTTAGAATTATCTAGTATTCGCTTAGTTTCAGATTTACTATTTCAGCTTATATCTTCTGTTGCAATAATAAAGATCTACTTTACTTTCTATAATCTATATCAATATAATAAATCTTTCAACTAAAGGTTTTTAGTTTCTTAAACTTATCTATTTATTATAATAGCTAATAAACTAAATCTATTAATTTAATCCTTTATGCTTCACATTTTTATAATTAACTATCTCACTATATTTAGACTTCTAAATAATATATAGATTACTATTACTCCCTTCTAAAATATCTAGCCTATTAGCAGGCTTAAAAAGCTTGCAATAAGTAGCTTTAAACTTATTAGTAATAAAGAATGAGAATTAGACGCCTTCAGCCTACTCTGCTAAGATAGGTTCTTTACCTTATTAGAAAAGCACTTCTAAGCTAATTGCTATCTATCTGCTAACTATAAAAATAGTAAAAGAATATATATCTTTGAAATCAGCAATATTAAGGTTAGCTTTAAAGTTAGCTTTATAATAAGTTTTATAAGCTTTAATTATAGAAATATATTTATAAACTAATTTAAATATAACTTAAATTATTAGCTTTAGATTATAAAGCTTAATATTAAACTTATTTAGCCTTTTGAAGTTAGTATTATAAAAACCTTAAATAGTTTCAGCTATATTAGATCTAAAAGTTCCTTTATAAGAGACTAGGCACACAGAGCAGCAATGCTAAGGACAACCCAGCTAATAAAGGCTGAAGATATAGAAACGCCTGTAGGCTTAGGGCATAGAACCCTCCACAGCGAGAACTTAGCAAGGACTTACTGAAGGTTAGAAAAAGGAGATCTTAGAAGAAGCAAGCAAAAGTAGCATAATAATACCATATCTACCTTTTAGGTACTTCTTCCATCAGTTTAACCTAACTATAGCTTATAGCCCCTAAATACCTTTATAATTCTTTTGCTTCTACTTTAATTTAAAAAGGTTAGCAATAATAATAGCATTATACACTTAAGTAATACTTATTAATCAGGCTGAAGAACTTATGCTTAGTGTTTGCTAAGCGTAGAGTGAAACAGCTTATGTAAACCTATATAGGGAAGATAACTTTAGCAAATAATTAGAAGATAATATAAATTAATAAAGAGAAGCAAAAAGTTATGCTTCAAGTGAGGCTGGAAGCCTTAAAGAGGATAGACTACTTATGCTGAATGCTTGCTACTTAGGCGATAAGTGTATATAGGAAGATAGAGACTATAAGACCCCCCCCTATAGACCAGACAGGCTATAAGGCTAGACGTCTACAGCTACAGCTAACAGGCCAGCCTAAGCCAGAAGGCTAGAAGAAGCAACCAGCTAAATGCTAATACAGCAGATAATTACTATAATAGCTAGCTAGCAAAAGCTAATTGCTGCTGTACTGAGTAACTAAGCGCCTACTAAACAATTGCCTAAGGTTTTTAAGAAACCCTTAAATTACAATATAGCCTACTTTATCAGTAAGTCTATAAGTGTAATAAGAGAAGATTAGCTTGTTATAGTAGAAGAAGCCTATAAACATCATTCTAGCTGCTCTAATAGCTAGTATATCTAATAGGCTATAAATATAATAAAGTATATCTTATAAATAGAATAGCAAATATATCAGCAAATGCTTATAAACACCTCAGAAAGAGAGGTTAACTTAAGATAAAAAAACTTTAGAATCTTCATAAGAAGGTAGCATATTACATCTAAACTCTAAAAATAAAACTACTGCAATACCTTAAGGTAATACTATTAGAAAGACAATAAGAAGCTAATTATATATTAAGCTTAATAGAAGTCTATTAATTAAGCCTTCAGCAAACTGAATATAAGCAATATAAAAGTGTACACCTTCTTTTAAAGCCTTATAAAGACCTTAAAAGACAAACTATTTAAGCAAAATATTAACTATACTAATATATATATTATTACTCTGTACACTTAGAGGTTATAAGAGATTATAGAAGGGAGGTGTATAAGAAAAACTACTAGATGTTCTAAGTTGCATAAGCAACTGCACTTAAGCTCCTTAGACTGCCCTCATAAGAGCAGCTTGCAGCCCTTTAAGTTGTCAGACTAAAGAGATTGCTATCTAAAGACTCTATCCTAAAATAACTGCTTAGCAAACACTTATGCAACACCTAGCTCTAATAGTAAACCTCCTAATTCTTAGAAACCTTAATATTATAACTGCAAGAAGTATAAATATATTTCCTCTAACTGCACTAAAAACTAAATGCAGCTAGTAGGCAGCAATTAGAACCCTAACTTAAAATAAAGCAGGATTAATATGATTTTAATACCTTATGTAACTAATGCTAAAGACTTAGGAAATAAGTAGGCATAAAAGCAACCTTAAGAAGCATCACACTAGAAATCACCTTAGTTCCAGTAGAACAGACTGTTAAAAGACAGGCGCTAGCACTCTAAGCAGCTAGCAAAATTAAACTAGAAGTTAATATAAACACTTATGCAGCAGTAGATATTATATAAAAAGACCTTATTAAGAAACTTTAATTAAAAGAGGCTATAAGCATTACAGCCTTCAAACTGATAGACTTCTAAAGAAGGCCTATACCTACTGAAAAGGTTTATTAGCTCACATTCTTCCTTATAGATAGTTAAAGATATCTGCAGAAAATTTGCCAAGCCTTTATTATAAGCCCCTACCTTAAAGAAGCAGGAGACATTCTCTTATCTAATAATTTAATAAAGTAGAAAGGTATTTATATTGACACTTATGCATATACCTAGTTATATAAACGCTTCTCACTCACTAAACTAAAAGCAATTATCTAGAAAATTATAGAGAATAGCTAATAAGCTTATATTATATATCTAACAGGCGCTTTAGCCTCTAATAAAAAAAACATTAAGACTTTAAACAAACGCTCGCTAAGTGAAGACTAAAAAAAAGAAGTCTTTAAAAAACTTTAAGACTTTACTAACATTTTTAATAAAGAAAATGCAAAGAAAGTTCTTAAGCTGAAAAGAGCAGTATATTGCATTAAACTGAAACCTAGCAAGAAACCTCTGCATAAGCTTATATACTTTATATCAGCAAAATAACTTTAAATACTTACTAAATATATTTAAAAAATAGAAGCAGTAGGCTGTATATGCTATTCAACTAGCTTTATAGAAGCATTTATGCTATTTATACCTAAAAAGAACAGAAGTTTATAATTATATATAGACTACAGAAGACTAAATAAAATTATAATAAAAAACCATTATCTTCTGCTACTAATTAATAAGCTTCTAGATAGGTTTACTAGCATAAAGTTTATTTCAAAGATTAATTTAAGCAAAACATACTACTGCATTGCAATTAATAAAGCAGATAAATAGAAAACTATATTTAAAATAAAATATAAGCATTTTGAATATATAGTAATACTATTTAAGCTTACTAACATCTCTACAACTTTTTAAGTATATATCTACTAAGCGCTTACTAACTTCTTAAATACTTACTATATTGCATACCTAAATAATATTTTTATCTACTTAGATATAAAAGAGCAGTATACTAAAGACCTCTATACTATCTTATGCTACCTAAAAGCTGCTAAACTGTTTGCAAAACTAAAGAAATATAACTTTTATTAAACAGAAGTAAACTTCTTAAGGTTTTATATTACTTAAAATAGTATAAAAATAGACCTAAAATAAGTTTAAGCAGTTACTAAATAGCTAATACTAAAGTCTTTTAGAGATATATAAGTATTCTTAAGATTCTATAACTTCTATTATAAGTTTATTATAAGATATTCCTATATTGCTACTTTTATAAATAGCACACTTAAAAGAAGCTAAAACAGCATAAAGTTAGAAGCCTTTATTTAGATAGAGGAGATGCAGACTGCATTTAAGATGCTTCAGAAAGCATTTACTGAAGCCTTAATACTAAGATATTACAACTTAATGCTAAAAATAAAAGTTAAAACTGATATATCTACTTAAGTAGTATTCAGCATACTTTTGCAAAAGCATAGTACAGTTTAACACTTAGTAGTCTTTTAGTTAAAGAAGCTTTTAAATATAGAGAAACACTAAGCTATAGAGCAGCAAAAGCTCTTAGCAATTATAGAAAGTTTAGATTATTAGGCCTAATATCTATAAGAACTTCTTGAGAAGTTCTTAATCTTCACAAACTATATAGCGCTGAAAGAAGTGCTTACTACACTTATATAGAATATTTGCAAAAGGCTTGCTTAATAAGTTTATCGCCTATCTATATTTAATTTCAAAATTTAATATAAGTTAGAAGTTATAAATCTAGCAGATAAACTGTTATAACACTCTAATTATATAATAGAAAATGCAAAAATAGATAATATATTTCCCACTCTTAGAAAAAAGCTTAAGCTTATCAGCTAGCTTTCAGCAATAAATTGCTAATATATTGCTAAGCTTAAAAGAACTATAGCTACTATAAAAACTTATATTTAAGCTGTTCAGCAAAATATATAAAAACCTTGCTAAAAGGCTAGCTCTAAAGTTAAAAGATCTTTACTTTCAGGTTAGCACTACCTTATAAAAGAAACTAATAATCTATTATATTAAAATATATATATCAGCGCTATTACCTACTTAAAATTGCATATAGATGCTATACTAACTGCTCTATAGAAGATTAGTAATATATTAGAAAACTTAAGAGGAGCTAAGGTTATTATATTAGAACAGTATATCTTATATATTATAATAAAAAAGCTTATTTAGAACAAAACAGCTTATATATTATAACTAAGCATAGATCTTAAACAGATAATTAGAGGACTATAAGCTAAAAACCACTTCTATAGAGATCTTACAGCTAAAGTTCACTAAAATGCTAGAGAACACTAAAAATACCAACTTAATAAAAACAATATCCTTTAGTTTAAAAGAAGACTTATTATCCCAAAAGAAGAATCCTTCTACTATAAAATCCTAAGAAACCACTATAATGCACTTAAATTAAAGCATATAGAAGCAAATAAAACAGCTAAACTAATCTTATAAAAGTTTTATTAGCTATATCTAATAGAAAATATATAGCAATATATCGCTAAGTGCCCACACTACTAGAAGGCGCGCATACTACAGCACAAACCATATAGACTGCTGCAAACATTAGAACTGCTAGCACACCTATTCTAACAGATTTCTCTAAACTTTTTAACCAGCTTACTAGAAAGTCGCTAAGATAATAAGATTATTTATAATGCAATCCTAGTAGTTATATATAGAATAACTAAAGTAGCCTAATTCTTAGTAATAACTAAGCAACTGAACGCTGCAAGCTTAGTAAGAATTTTATACTAAAAGATCAAATGCTAGTATAGCACACCTAAAGCTATTATCAGCAATAGAGACAAACTGATCACTAGTCAGTTCTAGTAAGACTAAACTAAAGCTTAAGATATAAAAAAGCGCATCTCTATAGCATAACACCTATAAACAGACAGTTAAACAGAAAAGATGCATCAAACTTTAACTATATATCTCTCAAAGTTCAGCAAAAGTCTATATAACTAATAAGCAATACAGCTAGTTAAAGCTAAGTTCTTATATAACAATAGCAAACATATTATTATTAATATATCGCTATTTAAAGCCCTCATAAGATACTACCTGAGAATAATTAACTACTGCTTACTATATATCAACCTCAAAACCTAAAAGGTTAAAAAAAAACTCAAAAAGCTAACAGAAGTTTACTAAAAAATAGCCAAAAATTAGCAGCATATAACTAAAACATAAGCTAAAAATATAAATACTAAAAGAAAAATGCAATTATATAATATTAGAGATATTATAAAACTTTTAACTAAGAACTTTTATTTTGCAAAAGGTTAGCAAAAGCTTACCTTGCAATTCATTCTTATGCTAGTTATAGAAATTATAAGCCTTAACACCTATAAAGTATAGCTTCTAGAGAAATATAATCAGGCATATAATATCTTCTCTATCATACTACTAAAGCTATAGCATAGCTAAAAGTTTGCTAAAAGATTGCTCTCAGACTTAAAAGAGGACCCTAAAGAATAAGAGGTTAAAGATATTATATTATAAAGGGAAGCACCAAAAGGCCCCTTATATCTAGTTAAGTAGAAAGGCTAACTAGTGAAATATAACACCTAAAAGCCTGAAGAACACTTAGCAAATACTCTATAAATTCTCACAAAATTCAAAAAGCAGCAGCATAAATTATATTACAAATAAGATAATAAGTAGTATAAAAAAAATAAAAAAAGTTAATTAACTGCAAAACAGCTAAAACGCCAGCAAAGACTCCCCAAACCTTCTGCAAAAGCAATATAAAACTATAAATATCTAACTAAAAACATCTTATAGAAATCTACTACACTTTCACTAAAGTTTCACTAATAACACTACTTCTTATCTTCTTCACTATCTTTATTATTATCATCTTCATCTTTATCTTCCTCTTCTTCTTCTTCTTTATCTTCAGTCTCATTCTTATTATCTTCATTCTCACTATTATTGCTATTACTAGTCATACTGCTATTCTTATTCTGCAGATTATTGCTAAGCCTATTAAAGTTGCTATTATTACTATTCTTTCTATGAGAAGAATTATTTTTATTATCAGTATTAACTAAATTCTAGCAAACTACTGCTAAATGCTTACTAATATCCTTATAAGAATTAAAGCAGAGCATAAAACTACTACTAACAGTTTTAAAGATTGCAATTAGAGCATAGCAACAGACGTCATAAAGCATATAAACACTTTAAATCTTTAAAAAATCCTATAAAAGAAGTGCAGCTATATAAAGATCGCTCTTTAAGAGATATATCACTAAGATGTTAGTAAGCCTATTAAGAAAGTCAGCCTATTTAAAAATACAGGTCTTATTGCACAAATAGAAAGGAAAAATACCTTCAATCTGCCTCACAATCTTATCTATCTTATCTTAGTCTTTAGCTCAGCAAGCTAGCTGCAAACACCTATTAGTATAAAAATAAAGATAAAGCAGACTATAGAACAAAACTTATATCTAAGAATATTTAAAGTTACACCTATATATAGATAATAGCGCTCTCCTCAACACTTATAGCTACTAATTAATTATTATAATTCTTAATATCTTACTAAAAGCTAGCAGAGTTTACTAACTACTTATAGAAACTCTAGAGAAGCATCTAACCCTTCTTAATTGCAGTAAAAATACAGTAAATCTCACACTAGCAGTAATAACCAGCCTCAATCTAATAAACGCAACGCTTAACCTAGTTCTAATAGTAGTAAACAGTTAGAATAAAACAGGAAGAAATCTAGAAGTAAAACAGTTAGCCTATATCTTCCCTGAATAATTGCTAAACTTACTCTGCAGCATTTAATGCTGCGCAACCAGCATAACTTGCATATATAATCTCTATTATAAGCGTAAGTGTAAATAACCTTATTGCTCTTATAAAGCTATAACGCACAGCTAATATAAAGCTTACTGCTATTAGATTAGTTGTACCAGCATATACTATCACTAAGCTTAGAATTATTAAAACTATATTTAGTAAGGATTTAGGTAATAAAGCTCTCTATGCTTATAATATTAGTTATAAAAATATTATAAAGTAGAGAAGTATCTATAAAAGGTTTATAGAAGCTCAGCAAAGCTTGCATAATATAAAAATATAGAAGAATATATTATTATAAAGAAAAAAAGAACTAAACTAAAGCAGAGAAAAGCTGTCACTTTATAGATAATTATAAGGCCTTATCAAATAGTTACAGAGGTAGGCGCAACATCAGATAAAGAAACAACAGTTATTCACTATAGCAAGCGCTACTAAAGGTGAGAAAGCAGATACAGTAAATCAATAACAGCAGTTGCTATCCAACTTAATTAACAGCCTCATAACATATCTATTTAAAAGGGGGATAATAAGATAAAAAACAAAGCTATTATAAAGAACACTATAAAGATATTATATTAGGAAACCTTACTAAACAAAAGGTGAGTTTGCAGGAAATAAGAGCAACAAAACACTTAAACAACTATATTTGCTAAAAGGAAGAATAAATATCACTTTCTTTAAAAATAACTAACAAAAAAGTTTAAAACAAAAAAACCTATATATAGCCTAAAAAACCCTAATTAATAATAACTATAATAATAACAGTTTGAACAGATAATAGAGCTTTCACTAAATATATAACAGCTACTTACTATACTAGACAACAGAGAAGGATAATAGAGGCTGCTCTAAACGACAAAAGAGGACTGCTACAGCTACTTCAAACTAGAGGCTGACTATACAGTAAGAACTACTATAACTAGAAGAGAGATAATTATAAGGGACTGGGCATACAGAGCAGCAATACTAGAGATAACCTAGCTAATAAAAGCTAAAGGTATGGAGATGCCTGTAGGCTTAGGGCATAGAACCCTCCACAGCAAGAACTCAGCAAGGACTTACTGAAGGTTGGGAAAAGGGGATCTTAGAAGAAGCAAGCAAAAGTAGCGCAGCAATATCATACCTACCTTTTAGGTGCTTCTTCTATCAGTTTGACCTAACTGTAGTCTATAGCCCCTAAATACCTTTACACTTTATGCATAGAGAAGTTTTTGATTATCTACCTATCTTAATACTTATCCTTAGTAAGAAGCTTTAGATCTAGCTTCTTTTAGAGCGCATCAGTTACAGTTTTTAAGTTGTTATTACTATTTTAAGAACATATATTAACTAGAGGCTTTAATAAAATATATTATTAGTAAGTACTTAAAATATAAAGGAAGTGAAGATATTTATATTTATGAAGGTTTTTATGCATTCTTAGTTTCTAGAAGCTTAAAGTAGTTTAAGTGATAATGCTTTGAATTAAGCTTTATATATATTTTCTTTAGTATATAGATAAAAGAGATAGAAAGTAATTTAAGAAGAATAAATAGCTGTTTAAATAGTTAGCTAAATGCTAATTATATTAGTGAAGTTTATAAAGTGATATAAAATAAATATTTACTTTATAAGTAAATATTAAAAAGAATAATACTATATTAAATAGGTAGGTAGGTGAGATGCAATAAGAATTAAGTTTTACAGCTTAAGTTTAAATAGAATAAAAGCAGAAATACTAGTCTTTTTAGTAAGTAAGTAGATAAGCAGAATATAGTGAATATTAGCATCTCTAGCTTAGTTTAAAATAGATTATTCTTATGTCTAATATAAAAAAGCTGTTTCTAAATGCTATTAATATTTTTATTTCAGTTTCTAAGCTTTATAGTGAGGTATTTAGTTCTATAATAGGATCTTATTTGCAATAGCATAAAATATATTTATGCTTTTATATTAGAACCTTTTAAAATAAGTTAGCTATAAAGGGGGGAAGTAATAAAGAGCTAGCTAGGTAATATATAAAGAGCAGCAGGTTATATGCAGTAGAGGGGAGAGTAGGTTTTAGAAATTTATCTTTTAACTGCTGAAAAGTAAATATTTATAAGTAAGAGATATTTAGATCTTTAAGGTTTAAATAGATATTATAGTAAACTAATACTTTAAGCTATAAATAATTAATTAATATTCTTAAAATCTAAAATAGAATAATAACTTTTAACCTTTTTAGTCTTATAAAAGATATATCTATTTATATATAGATTTAAGCCTCCTTCTTCTTTAAGCTGCATAAGCTGCTATACTTTAGCTTCTTAGAGAGGCTCAGCTTATTGCTTTTATTATACTCATTCTAGTTATCTACCTTAATAGCTCTAATTAGTATAGTATTCTGCATCTTATCTGTTATAAAAAGACTATTTATATTTATTTCAATAAGAGGGAGGTTTTAAGAGAAGCTTATAACTAGGTTTAGTTTAGTTAAGCAAAGGCTTTAAGAGAAGCTTATATATATAAATATCAGTCTTAATAATATATATTAAGAGTAGGTATAAAAGAGAGAGGCTTATTTAGTTTAGTTAGTATAAATAGAATAAACCTATTAGCAGATATCTAAGCTTTAAAGTTAAATATAGTTACTCTTTTAGTTAGAGATATAGAAAAGGCTTAGCTAGCAGAAGCTGCCTGCTTTATATTGCTTACTACTTAGCTTAAGTTAGTAATCTTAATAAGAGGAATAAACTTAAAGAGGTTATATAATATATTAAGTTAAAAAGCAACTTTTTTATTATAGAAACTATAGAGATTGCTAGTGATATAAGCCTTCTATTTATGCTGCTAAAACAAAGTGAATGCTAAGAAATATTATAAGCATTTCTCCTTTTATTACTTCTTATGCTTAGTATAAAAATAATATATATAGTTACTATATTAGCTAAGGTTTAAGGCTGCTGCAGCCTCTATACTATTAAACTTAATATATATCTAGAAGACAGCAGATAAGTTCTATATTATATTATTTAAGCTAGCATTTAGGTTATCAGCAAGAGGAAATCATAAGATATTAATAGAACTAAAGAAGCAGATAAAAAGTAATATATTTAGAAATAGAGAAGGTGTGTTTAATATTTATCTTAGAGTAATCCTATATTTAATTGCTTATTAGTAAAGTTCACTTATAAATACTACACTTAGAGAGAGAGAGAGAGAGAGCACTTATAATATAAAGCTGTTATCTAAAATAAATGCTGCGCACTTATATATAACTATTAACTTATTATTAACTATATAAAAAATATAGCTAAAGTGAAGCTTATAGATAATTAAAACCTATTTATTATTAGTATACTTAACTAGTAATATATAGCTTTTAGAGTACTAAAAGAAATTAAGTGTAAATTTATTATAATAAAGAAAGTTAAGAAGCTTTAAGTAGTTTAAGTTAACCTACTTAGAAGGGTTTATAGAAATCTTAATATAGCCTATCTAATTTTAGAACTTAAAGACCTTATTAGACTAGTCTAAGGATTCCTGCTTCAGCATCAAACTAATTATATAGAAGGTAGCTAGAGGATACTATTCTAAAGGCATTATTAGCTAAATCTAGGGCTAGAATTCTAAATAGTTAGTAGAAGCAGAAGATAAGTCTTAAGACATATTAATTAAGATATAAAGTTAGATAAAAAGCTTAGTTAGAAGAAATAAAAGCATAATTAAGGTTCTAAAGTATTAATTAATAAAGTTTATATTAATAAGAAGCTTAAAGATAATATTTCTAGAGATTAAATATAACTATAAGCTTAAGATGCTCTAAGTATTTATAACTTTAGCTAATATAAATAGTATTCTAAATAGATATATATAATAGATAGAAAGAGAATAAACAGCCTAATAGTAAATTAAGAAGAGGACTAGTAAGGTATTTTAAAACTAGATATTATTAATTTTAAGTGTAGAGGTAGAATATCTAACTGACAGCTAGTTAGCTAGCTAGGTTATTAAACCTTAAGCCTCTCTATAGAAAGAGGAGCAGCTAGATCTAAGATAATATATAGGCTATATATATATAAAGTTCTATTAGCAGTAAGAAGATATAGTATTAAAATCAAAAGATTATTATATATATATAGTTTTAAGCTTTTCAACTTATCCTCTTCTAGCTAGTTATATTATAATAATAGCATATTAAGTATAAAAATAGCTATTTCTAACAGCTATATAAAGCTAAAACAGCTGTAAAGCTAATTATTAAGCTCTTCTGCTTATCTATTTAACTGCAGTTATATTAAATCTAAAAAAGCAATTATATATTAAGAGGAAGCATACTTTAGTAGAAATACTATAGTGCAATTAGATAAAAGTAGAATATAATTATAAAATAAATCAAAAAGTAGATATTAAAAAGTATAACTAGCCTGCAATTTAATTAGATCTTATATATTGCTCTTTAGAAACAGCTATAGCTTATAATAGCATCTTCTTCTCTCTATCTATTCTTTTAAAACTAGCTATATTACTTAATAAGTATAATAAATATATATAGTTTTTATAAAACAAAAAGTAGAAGTATATAAAGAAAGCTTAAAAGTTTAATTAATATATAATATATAAGGTTTATTAAGTTATAGAGGAGTAAGTTAGATCTAATATATTGCTAAACTAAGCTTTAAAGCTGCAATATATACTGCTTTATTATAAAGCTATATATTCTTTTTTTATTTTAGTTTGCCTAATTATTTAGACTTTCTATTATATTATGCTTAAAATATTAGCTCTAAATAAGAATTCAATATAGCGCCCTCTTTATATATACTTCCTAGCTTCTTTAAGATTGTTCTTTCTATTAGAGATATTTAAATGCTATTGCTGAAAAAATTGCTAATACAGCATATTAACAGCCTTTTAAAGTTAGTAGTCTTTATATTAAGAAAAGGCTGTTATAGTTTAAGATATAGCAGCTTATAGCTAGATATTATATTTATAGCTTAAAATATATAAATATAACTATAAATAATAATATCTTCTTTTAGCTTAATACTTTTAAGTCTTAAGAGAGAATAATGCAAACTAAACTAAAGTAATACTCAGTTAAATAAAGTGATAACATCTTAATAACTACTTAGTTATAGCATCTTATAGCTAAGTTAAACTTAAGATATACTAATATAACTTCTAATAATAATACTTCTTCTAAACTTAATGCTTTTAAGCCTTAAGAGGGGATAATATAGCTTAAGCAGAAGCAGTAGTCAGCTAGAAGAGATAATAACAGCCTACTAATTACTTATGCAGCTATTATTCTAATTACTAAGTTTAACCTTAATAGCTAATACTAGCCTACTGCTAATACTAATAATAACATTCTATATATCTTTATAAACTATAAACTTTTAATTTATAATTATCTTAAATAAAAAGCTTTAATCACTACTATAAACTATTCTATTAACACTTTAACTACTGCTAAATAGTATAAACTAACTTTAGAATAAGTAGAATTATATTTAATAAATAATTAATAGCTTTAACTATTATTATGCCTAATAGATTTATAACTCTATAAAGTATATATAGTATAAGTTAATTAAATAAGAAATAGTTATTATAAAGATAAAAGCTTTCTATAAAGAGATAAATAATAATAACTCTCTAAATACTAAATACTATAAGGTTTATTTCTAGCAACAATATTCTATTAAACTATTAGACTAAACTTAAATAGAAGTTAAGCTGCTTTATAAAGCAATAAAAGGTTAGATCTCACCTTTAGATAGAGGCTATTTCTCTTATAAAGAGTGCTTCTTAAGATATAAAGGCGCTCCTCTTATTGCAATATATAAAAAGTATGCTTCTTATCTTTAGAAAGCTAATATTCCCCCTGCTTATAGAGTAAATAACTTCACCTTTAGCTGCATATACTAATACCTAGCTAAGTTGAAAAACTTATTCCTATTAGAAGAGCAGCTTTTAGGCTAGAATATTCTTTATAAATAGATTACTAAATTTAATATTAATATAGAGAAATAAATAAGCATAAAGTATTAAAAGTATAAATAGAGCTATATTACAGTTTTCTTAAATAATATTAAAGGCTTAGCTATAAATATACTGCCTCACCTACTTATTAAGAAATGCTACTAAATCTATATCTGCTTTATTAGTCTTTAGAAGCTAGTAGCTTCTAACTTATTATTTATACTTTCTATTAACTTAAAAAAGCTAAAAACTATATTTATCTAGCTTAAAAGCAATAACTATTTATACTATAGTGTTATAATAAGTAAGGAAAACCTTACTAGCTAGAGCGATTTCTATATTAAAATATAGGTTCCAGCTGCTCTCTTCGCCTAAATAGTTTGATATAACCTTTTAGCTAAAAATAAAATTTATATAAGCTATTATATTGCTATAACAGAGAGAGATAGGCTAAATAAGCCTATATAAGATATAGCTAATATCTTTATTAAGTTTAAATAGAAGTATATTAATATAGAGGCATTTAAAATTAAAGAGAATAATATAAGATTTAAAGTGAACTAAAGATAGAACTAGAGATTAAAAGAAATATAAAAGCATAAGATTGAAGTTAAACTTAAAAAATTAAAGTTAACTAGCTTATTAAATATTAACTCTAGTAATAACTACTTACTTTAAGAGTAGGTTTAAATACTTTAAAACATAACTTTAAGTTTCAACTAGAGGTATCAGCAGAGATTAAAACCTTAAGATAGCAGCATAAGTATATCTTTAAAGATAAATAAGCAGCTGTTTATTATTAGCTGCTAAGAAGAGGATTTTACTAACTATAACAACTTAAACTTCTTTCTTAAGATGTTTCTATACTTATTTCTCTAAAGCTGAAGAGGCCTTCTTATATTAATATTAAATAACTAAAGCTTTTTAGAAATATCTTATAAGTTAGAGCTTAATGCTACTTAGCAGCCTCTTAGCTTCTATTTCTAAACCTAAGCTTTATATCTCTTAAAACAATATAATAAGAGATATCTAACACTTTATACTCTACTACTATTACTTTTAGAATAAAATAGCTAATTTATGCTAGAATAAAGGCAAACTTTGCTATATATTTTATTTTCCTCTTTATAATCTTTAATATATTAATTTATTCTAAAAACTAAAAAATAAGCTACTTTTATATAGAGAAAGCATTATTTAGAAAGATTAAAAAGATTATATAGACTTTTATATTAAACTAAGTAGTTTATATTAAAGAAGAATACTAGAAAACTAAAAGAATAACAGATAATAAGATTTCTTTTTTTATAAAGAAGTTAAATACCTTTAGCTATTAGAAGTATATATTAAATAAAAAATGCTTACTATTTAAAAAGAAAATTAAATTATTATATCTTAAATATAAAATGCTATATATTTAGTTTATTATTAACCTAAATAACCTTACTAATAAAGTTAATATAAAGCTTACTGCTTCTTAAGTAATATAAAAGCTAAGCTTAAACCTTCTAATATAAAAGTTCTAAAACTAAGTAGAGAAGATATAATATATAGTTAGAGATCTTATTAGTTTAGCTACCTTCTTCTATTATAAAATAAAGCTCTTTTTTAAGCACTATATACCTTAAGAAATAAACTTTATCTTTAGTAATATTTTATATTACTTTAGATATATTAAGATAAATAACTATAATACTTTTCACTTTTATAATTTCTTATAGCTAGATATTAATATTAAGCTGCTAAATCTATTTAGTAAAATTGCTGCTTTAAGAGAGGAATAATACACTAAGGAGATCTATAAGTATATTAATTTAGTTTTTTATAAGATAAGTATATTGCTTTTAAGAAGTTATAAATAATATATACTAATACTAACATTTGCTAATGCTATAATGCTAAGCATGCTTAGCAGTATTATCCTTATTAGAGCATCTTCTCTTTTATATTATATCTTACTAGTAATATAGATAAGTAAAATAAAGTGTTTAATAATAAAGTAAACTAAGTAGTATACTGTTATTAGATATATAGCTGCAGTATAACTTATATAAAGTATAATTATAAAAGCAGTAGCATAGAAACTAATATAAGCTAGATATTAAAAAGGCATTTGTAAAGATATTTAAGGGCTATAGGCTACAGTTAGGTCAAACTGATAGGAGAAGCACCTAAAGGGTAGGTATAGTATTGCTGCGCTACTTTTGCTTGCTTCTTCTAAGATCCCCTTTTCCTAACCTTCAGCAAGTCCTCACTAAGTTCTTGCTGTAGAGGGTTTTATGCCTTAGGCCTACAGACGTCTCTATACCTTCAGCCTTTATTAGCTAGGTCATCCTTAGTATTGCTGCTCTATATGCTTAGTTCCTTATAATTATCCCCCTTCTAGTTATAGTAATCTTTACTATATAGTCAGCCTTCAGTTTAAAGTGGCTGTAGCAGTCTTCTTCTGTTGTTTAGAGCAGCTCTTATCATCCTTCTCTGTCGTCTAGCATAGTAGGTAGCTGTTATATATTCAGCAAAAGCTTTATTATCTATTTAAGCTGTTGTTATTATAGTTATTATTAATTAGAGTTCTTTAGGCTATATATAGGTCTTTTTATTTTAAATCTTTTTATTAGTTATCTTTAAAAAAAGTAATATTTATTCTTCTTTTTAGCAAATATAGTTATCTAAATGTTTTATTGCTCTTATTTCTTACAAACTCACCCTTTATTTAGTAAGATTTCCTAATATAATATCCTTATAGTGTTCTTTATAATAGCTTCATTTTTTATCTTATTATCTCCTTTCTAAATAGATATATTATAAGGCTGTTAATTAAATTAAATAGTAACTGCTATTATTAATTCACTATATTTGCTTTCTCACCTTTAGTAGTATCTGCTATAGTGAATAATTATTATTCACTTTATTTGATATTACACCTATCTCTGCAACTATTTAATAAAGCTTTATAATTATCTATAAAGTGACAGCTTTTCTCCACTTCAGTCTAGTTCTTCTTTTCCTCATAACAATATATCCTTCTATATCTTCATATTATGCAAGCTTTGCTAAGCCTTTATAAACCTTTTATAAACACTTCACTACTTTATAATACTTCTATAACTAATATTATAAATACAGAAAGCCTTATTACCTAAATTCTTACTAAATATAATCCTAATAATTCTAAGCTTAGTAATAGCATATACTAGCGCAACTAATCTAATAGCAGCAAGCCTTGCATTAGCTGTGCGTTATAGCTTCATAAGAGCAGCAAGGTTGTTTATACTTACATTTATAATAGAGATTATATATATAAGTTATGCCAGTTGCATAGCATTAAGTGCTGCAGAGTAAATTTAGCAATTATTTAGAGAAGGCATAAGCTAACTATTTTACTTCTAAATTTCTTTTTGCTTTATTCTAACTGTTTATTACTATTAGAACTAGGTTAAGCGTTATATCTATTAAATTAAGGCTAGTTATTACTACTAGCATAAGATTTACTGCATTTTCACTGCAATTAAAAAAAGTTAGATGCTTCTCTAAAGTCTTTATAAGTAGTTAGTAAATCTTACTAGCCTTTAATAAGACACTAAGAATTATAATAACTAATTAGTAGCTATAAGTGTTAAAGAGAGTGCTGCTATCTATATATAGATATAACTTTAAATATCTTTAGATATAAGTTTTATCTTATAATCTGCTTTATTTTTGCTTTTATACTAATAAGTGTTTACAGCTAGCTTGCTAAGCTAAAGACTAAGATAAAATAAATAAGATTATAAAGCAGATTGAAAGTACTTTTTCTTTCTACCTACACAATAAGACCTATATCTTCAAATAGGCTAACTTTCTTAATAAGCTTACTAACATCCTAGCAATGCATCTCTTAAAGAGCAATCTTTATATAGCTATACTTCCTTTATAAGATCTTTTAAAGATTTAAAATGTTTATATACTTTATAACACTTATTGCTATACTCTAATTGCAATCTTTAAAACTGTTAGTAATAGTTTTATGCCTTATTTTAATTTTCATAAAGATATTAATAAGTATTCAGCAGCAGTTTGCTAAAACTTAGTTAATACTAATAATAAGAATGATTCTTCTAGTAGGAGAGATAGTAATAACAGCAACTTTAATAGGCTTAGCAATAATCTGCAGAATAGAAATAGCAATATAACTAGCAACAGCAATAATAGCAAAGATAAAGATAATAAAAATAAAGCTGAAGATGAGGAAGAAGAAGAAGAAGAAGATAAAAATAAAGATAATAATAATAAAAATAGTAAGAAGAATAAAAAGTAGTATTATTAGTAAAACTTTAGCAAAAGTATAATAGATTTTTATAAAACATTTTTAGTTAGATACTTATAGTTTTATATTGCTTTTGCAGAAGGTTTAAAAAGTCTTTACTAGCATTTTAGCTGTCTTATAGTTAATTAACTTTTTTTATTTTCTCTATACTACTTATCATCCTACTTGCAATATAACTTATACTACTGCTTTTTAAATTCTATAAGAATTTATAGAGCATTTACTAAATATTCTTTAAGCTTCTAAATATTATATTCTACTAGCTAGCCTTTCTATTTAACTAGATATAAAGAGCCCTTTAGTGCTTCCTTTTGCAACATAATATCTTTAACCTCTTATTCTTTAAAGTTTTCTTCTAAATCTAAAAGCAGTCCTTTAGCAAACTTTCAGCTATACTATAGCTCTAGTAGTGCAATAGAGAAGATATTATATACCTAATTATACTTCTCTAGAAGCTGTACTCTATAGGTGTTAAAGCTTATAACTTCTATAACTAGCATAAAAATAAATTACAGAGTAAGCTTTTGTTAACCTTTTGCAAAACAAAAGTTCTTAGTTAAAAGTCTTATAATATCTCTAACATTATATAATTATGCTTTTCTTCTAATATTTGCATTTTTAGCTTATGCTTTAGTTATATATTGCTAATTTTCAGCTATTCTTTAGCAAACTTCTATTAGCTTCTTAAGTCTTTTTTTAACCTCTTAAGTTTTAAGGTTGATATATAGCAAGCAGTAGTTAATTATTCTCAGGTAGTATCTTATAAGGGCTTTAAATAGCAATATACTAATAGTAATATATTTGCTATTATTATATAAGAACTTAGCTTCAACTAGCTGTATTACCTATTAGTTATACAAACCTTTGCTAAACTTTGAGAGATATATAGTTAAAGTCTGATATATTCTTTCTGTCTAACTGTTTGTTTATAAGTGCTATACTATAGAGATGCACCTTTCTATATCTTAAGCTTTAGTTTAATCTTATTAAAACTAACTAGTGATCAGTTTATTTCTATTGCTGATAATAGCTTTAGGCATACTATACCAGCACTTAATCTCTTAATATAAGATTCTTACTAAGCTTACAGCATCTAGTTGCTTAGTTATCACTAAAAATCAGGCTACCTTAGTTATTCTATATATAACTACTAAGATTGTATTATAAACAATCTTATCATCTTAGTAACTTTCTAGTAAGCTAGTTAAAAAGTCTAAAGAAATCTATTAAAATAGGTATGCTAGCAGTTCTAATATTTACAGCAGTTTATATAGTTTATGCTATAATATGCACGCCTCTTAGCAGTGCAGACACTTAGCAATATATCGCTATATATCCTCTATTAGATATAGCTAATAAAACTTTTATAAGATCAGTTTAACTATTTTATTTGCCTTTATATATCTTAATCTAAGTGTATTATAGTAGTTTCTTAAGATTTTATAGTAGAAAGATCTTTTTTCTAAGATAATAAGTCTTCTTCTGAACTAAAAGATATTATTCTTATTAAGTTAATACTTTTAGTGTTCTCTAGCATTTCAGCAAACCTTAGCTATAAGATCTCTATAGAAGTGGTCTTTAGTCTGCAGTCCTCTAACTATTTATTTAAGATCTATACTTAGTTGCAATATATAAGCTGTTTCATCCTAAATAAGCTTTCTTATTATAATATATAAGATATACTGTTCTAGCATAATAACTCTAGCTTCTCTTAAGTCCTCTAGTATATTGCTAATCTCTTATAGAGCAGTCAGCATAGCATCTATATATAATTTTAAATAAGTAACAGCATTAATATATATACTTTAATACAGTAGATTATTAGTTCTCTTTATAAAGTAGTACTAACTTAAAGGTAAAGATCTCTCAACTTTAAAGCTAGCCCTCTAGTAAGGTTCTTATATGCTTTGCTAAACAGCTTAGATATAAGTTTTTACAGTAGCTATAGTTCTTTTAAGCTTAGCAATATATTAGCAATTTGTTGCTAAAAGCTAGCTGATAAGCTTAAGCTTTTTTCTAAAAATAAAAAGTATATTATCTACTTTTGTATTTTCTATTATATAATTAAAGCGTTATAACAGTCTATCTACTAGATTTATAACCTCTAACTTATATTAAATTTTGAAATCAAATGCAGACAGGTGATAAACCTATTAGGTGAGCCTTCTGCAAATATCCTATATAAGTATAGCAAGCACTCCTTTTAGCGCTATATAGTTTATAAGAACTAAAAGCTTCTTAAGAAGTCCTTATAGATATTAAGCCTAATAATCTAGACTTTTTATAATTGCTAAAAGCTCTTGCTGCTCTATAGCTTAGCATCTCTCTATATCTAAAAGCTTCCTTAACTAGAAGGCTATTAGGTGTTAAACTGTGCTATACTTCTGTAAAAACATACTAAATGCTGCCTAAATAGATATATCAGTTTTAACTTTTATTTCTAGCATTAAGTTATAATATCTCAGCAATAAGGCTTCAGTAAATGCTTTCTAAAGTGTTTTAAATGCAGTTTATATCTCCTCTATCTAAATAAAAGCTTCTAATTTTATGCCATTTTAGCTTCCTTTAAGCGCACTATTTATAGAGGTAGTGATATAAAAATATCTTATAATAAACTTATAATAGAAATTGCAGAATCTTAAGAATATTTATATATCTCTAAAAGACTTTAGCATTAGCTATTTAGCAACTGCTTAAACTTGCTTTAGGTTTATCTTTATGCTATCTTAAGTAATATAAAACCTTAAGAAGTCTACTTCTATCTAATAAAAGTTATACTTCTTCAGTTTTATAAACAGCTTAGCAGCCTTTAGGCAGCATAAAATAGTATAGAGGTTTTTAGTATACTGCTCTCTTATATCTAAGTAGATAAGAATATTATCTAGGTATGCAATATAATAGATATTTAAGAGGTTAGTAAGCATTTAATAGATATATACCTAAAAAGTTATAAAAGTGTTAGTAAGCTTAAATAGTATCACTATATATTTAAAATGCCTATATCTTATTTTAAATGCAGTTTTCTATCTATCTGCCTTATTAATTATAATATAGTAATATGCTTTACTTAAATCAATCTTTAAAATAAACTTTACACTAGCAAGCTTATCTAAAAGCTTGCTAATTAATAGCAGAGGATAACAGTTTTTCACTATAATTTTATTTAGTCTTCTATAGTTTATATATAATTATAAACTTCTATTCTTTTTAGGTATAAATAGCATAAATGCTCCTATAGAGCTAATTAAATAATATATACAGCCTGCTGCCTCTATTTCTCAAATATATTTAATAAGCATTTAAAGTTATTCTGCTGATATAAAGTATATAGGCCTATGCAAGAGTTTCTTACTAAGTTTCAGTTTAATATAATGCATTACTTCTTTTAGCTTAAGAACTTTCTTTGCATTTTTTTTATTAAAAATATCAGTAAAGTCTTAAAGTTCTTTAAAAACTTCTTTTTCTCAGCTTTCACTTAGTAAGCATTTGCTTAAAGTCTTAATATCCTTCTTATTAGAGGCTAAAGCGCCTATTAGATATATAATATAAACCTGTTAGCTATTCTCTATAATTTCTTAGATAATTGCCTCTAGTTTAATAAGTGAGAAGCATTTATATAACTAGGTATATATATAAGTGTTAATATAAATACCTTTCTGCTCTATTAAATTATTAGATAGAAGAATATCTCCTGCTCTTTTAAAGTAGAGGCTTATAATAAAGGCTTAGTGAATCTTCTGTAGATATCTTCAACTATCTATAAGGAAAAATATAAGCTAATAAACCTTTCTAGTAGGTATAAGCCTTTTTTAGAAGTCCACCAGTTTAAAAGCTGCAACACTTATAGCTTCTTTCAATTAAAGTTTCTTAATAAGGTCTTCTTATATAATATTTACTGCTGTATAGATATCTATATTAACTTCTAGTTTAACTTTATTAGCTGCTTAGAGTGCTAGCATCTGTTCTTTAACAGTTTGTCCTACTAAAACTGAAGTGATTTCTAGCATAATACCTCTTAAAGTTGCTTCTATGCCTACTTATTTCCTAAATCTTCAGCATTAGTTATATAAAGTATTAAAATTGCATTAATCCTACTCTATCTTAAGTTAGAGTTTTAATTGCTGCCTACTAGCTGCACTTAGTTTTCAGTATAATTAGAGGAAATATATTTATACTTCTTGCAGTTATAATATTAAGGTCTCTAAAAATCAGAAGGTTTATTACTGAAGCTAGGTGTTATATAGGTGTTTACTAAGCAGTTGTTTTAGAATGAAGTCTCTAGATAGCAATCCTTTTAGTCTAACAACCTAAAAGGCTGCAAATCGCTCTTATAAGGGCGGTCTAAGAAGCCTAAGTATAGTTACTTATGCAACTTAGAATATCTAGCAGTTCTTTTTATATACTTCCCTTTTATAATCTCTTATAACCTCTAAGTATATAGAGCAATAGTGTGTATATTAATATAGTTAACATCTTATTTAAACAGTTTGTTTTTTAAAGTTCTCATAAAGCTCTAAAAAAAGGTGTGCACCTTTATATTGCTTATATTCAGCTTACTAAAGGCTTAGTTAATAGACTCCTATTAAGCTTAATATATAATTAGCTTCTTATTATCTTTTTGATAGCACTGCTTTAAGGCATTATAGTAGTTTTATTTTTAGAGTTTAAATGCAATATGCTGCCCTCTTATAAAGATTCTAAAGTCTTTCTATCTTAAGTTAACCTCTCTCTCTGAGGTATCTATAAGTGTTTGCTGATGCATTTGCTATTCTATTTGTAGGGTATATTTTATTGCACTTATAGCTTATTAGATATACTAGCTATTAGAGCAGCTAGAATGATATTTATAAGCTTCCTCTACTGTAATAAACTAATTTTCTTTTATTATATTTATAAACTTACTAATAAAACAAGCTATATTATAGTTTAGAGGTTTCTTAAAAACCTTAAGTAATTATTCAGCAGGTGTTTAGTTACTTAGTGCAGCAGCAATTAGCTCTTACTAGCTAGCTATTATAGTAATTATCTGCTATATTAGCATTTAGCTAGTTGCTTCTTCTAGCTTTTTAGCTTAAGCTAGCCTATTAGCTGCAGCTATAGACGTCTAGCTTTATAGCCTATCTAGTTTATAAAGGGGGGTCTTATAGTTCTTATCTTTTTATATATACTTATCGCCTAAGTAGCAAGCATTTAGTGCAGGTGGCTTATCCTCTTTAAAGCCTTCAGCCTCACTTAAAGTATAGCTTTTTGCTTCTCTTTATTAATTTATATTATCCTCTAATTGTTTGCTAAGGTTGTTTTCTCTATATAGGTTTGCATAAGCTGTTTTGCTCTACGCTTAGCAAACACTAAGCATAAGTTTTTCAGCTTAATTAGTAGGTGTTGCTTAGGTATATAGTACTATTATTATTGCTAATCTTCTTAAATTAAAATAGAAGCAAAAGAATTATAAAGGTATTTAGAGGCTATAGGCTATAGTTAGGTTAAACTGATAGGAGAAGCACCTAAAGGGTAGGTATAGTATTATTATGCTACTTTTGCTTGCTTCTTCTAAGATCTCTTTTTCTCAACCTTCAGCAAGTCCTCACTAAGTTCTCGCTATAGAGGGTTCTATGCCTTAAGCCTATAAGTGTCTCTATACCTTCAGCCTTTATTAGCTAGGTTGTCCCCAGCATTGCCGCTCTATATGCCCAGTCCCTTATAGCATTCCCCTTACTGCTTTTATACTTTATAGATATTTTAAAAGCAAACTAGGTTTATAGAGAATAATATCTTTTATATTTAGAAAGACTATATATAGATTAACTAATACTGCTTAGCTTTAGCTATAAGTATATATTATAATATAAATATAGCCTTTCTCTTAATAAGTTTAGCTAGCTTATCTATAGTTTATTATATAACAAACTACTTAACTAAGCTAAACTTACTTTTATAGAAGAGAGTAGTACTAATAAAGATAGTTTTTAAGGGGATATTAAAATATATAGATACAGATGCTTACTAGCTGCAGCTTAGCAAAATAAATGCAAATAATAAGGCTTATTAGTTTTTTATTAGAACAGCAAACTAGATCTTTATAAGCTGTAAGCTGTCTGCAGTTAAAGTATATAGTAAGCTTTTAAACTTTAAGTTTAACTACTGCAGTAAGCAGTTATAGTTTTATATTACTATAAATATATTATATTAAGTAGTGTTTAAAATCTAACTAAGCTTTATATAAAGTGTAAAGCTAAATATTTAATATCAGCAAATAGCAGAGATAATAAGCTTATAAGCTAATAAGCTTACTCTAATAGCCTTATAAGGCTATAGATATTGCAGCTAGCTTTTCTAAAACTTATACTTCTATAAATACCTCTATATAGTGAAGATCTACTGCCTAAAGAGGTATATAAAGTTAAATAAAGCTTAATTTATTAACTTTAACTTAACCTTTAATAACAGCTACTTAAAATAGATATAAGAGATATTACTAGAGAAAAAGCATTATATACTAGTTATTACTAGCTACTTAAACTATAATGCTAATAATATGCAGAAAGAATACTACTAGAAGTAATAGATATCTTGCTGTTATATATCAATCTGTAGTTTAGTCTTGCTAATAGAGTTATCTCTTTAGATCAGCAGTACTGCTTTTTGCTCTATTTGCCTCTTAAAACCTTTTTATTTACAGCTCTTAAGAACTAGCATCTCTATAGGCAGAGTTACACCTTAATCTACTAGTATAAGTTAAATTAATAATTAAAAACATCTGCTTTCTTTAAAAAAGTGTAGAAGATATTAAAAAAGATATATAGTTATAAGTAAGTTAGAGCAAAAGCAATAAAGGTATTAAGTTTGAAAAGCCTAAAAACTGTCTCTTAGCAGGTTAGCAATAAATATTAGTATTAGAAGACTAACAGAAAGCCTTCTATAATGCAGTTAAAAATCTGCAATTATAAGCAGATATAGTATATAGGTCTTTAAGTCTTAAGAGCTTTCTTATTTCTCTAACTACAAAAGACTTCTTAGCTTCTAAAAAAGAAAATATAACTACTACTTTAGTTACTAATTATTTTGAGGATTATAAGCTTATGCTCTTAAAAGTATAGTTTGATATTATTAAAGCATTAATTAAGCAGCTTTAGAAGCAGAAGATAAATACTATAGAAAGAGATAAGCCTAATAATATAAGTAACTCTTATCTAATAACAGCAGATGTTAGCTTTAGCAATAGTTATAAAAGCAATAATAAGGCATTAAGCTTAATACTAATAGTTAAGCAAAATGCTATATAAACCTAGCTTAATATAAAGCTATCTACCTCTTTCTTAGTTGCTGCAGAAGTGATCAGATAGGCCTATATATTAAACTAGAAATAAAATCTCACTTTATAACTTATCTGTAAAGCAGTTAACTAGCATAAAAGTTCTAAAGCTGAACAGCATCTTTAGTATATTAGTAGTAATAGAAATATAGAGAAGTTATAGCTGATTAATACCTTAAAAGAGGTGTTTATTATAAAGGAAGTGTAAAATTAGCTTATTATTATAATATTAATAGGTATAGCTATAGCAGAGATTAGCAGTAATATAATCTATTCAGCAGTGAGCCTTCAGTTTAATAAAGATAGATTATTAAACCTCTCTAATATAAATATTAATCTGAAGAATATAAACTATTAAGTAAAGAGAGATATTTTTATAATTAATAAGGTTAATATGCTCAGCTTTAATACACTTAATAAGATTAATAAAAAACTTTAGAAACTAAAGGAAATTAAAACAGTATTTAGAAGTATACTTATAGTTATATTCTTAGAAGATTTTATACAGTTTCCTCTAATCTAATAGAGGGGTTTTATAAGCAATAAAAGAATACTAAATACTATAAAAAAGAGTTATTCACTAGAGTACTAATTAAGAGAAGAAAATAGCTAGAAGCTATAAAGTATATTTAAGCATATTATAATCCTAAATAAGCAGAAGTAAGTATAGAAAAATAACTATTTAGTAGGATTCTTAGAGCACTTTTATAATAAGATATAAATAAAAGAGGATGTTGAGAATCTTATGTTTCAATATAAGCTAAAGCTTAAACTTAACTTCTCTAGCAGCATATATACTATTATTCTGCTAAACTGATATAAATAGAATATCACTCTTTATACAGCTTTAATATATAGTGCTAAAACAGAAGAGAAGCTTTCAGTCTACTTCTTGCAGTATATCTAGAAAACTTAAATACTAAGTAGCTTAAAGCAAGCTGCAGCTATACTATTTAGTAATAATAATAAGCTAATTATCCTTAGTATATTTCTATTTATCTATAGGATATTTATAATAATAAATAGGAATAAATATATCAGCTTTAAAGTAGTTAATAAAGCAGAGTTTATAGCAGTTAGTATAATATATAGCTTAAGACTTAAAAAAGTAGTAATAAATAATAAGTTATCTATCTTTTTAAAGCTACTTAAAGGTATTTTACTTCAGTCTAAAGATATAAATAGCTTCTCCTTCTCTATATTGCTGCTAAACATAATTATAATATTTATAACTTAAGTTACTTTAGAAGAGAAGTGTGCTGCAGTTTTATGCTTAGGTCTATTAAAGGGTTATAAGCTTAGCCTTACTTAAGTAGGTCTACTATGCATACTTAAGCTAGCTATAACAAACTATAAAGCTTAAGAGAGGACACTAGAGAAGATATTTTTTAGCTTTTATAGTATAAAGGTTAACTGTAAAACTAGCTGCCTAGAAAACTGCAAGATGATCAGCTTATATATATAAATATTTTATAGAACTATATAGATAGATATACACCTAATGCAGCTGCTAGATATTAAACATTTCTTATTATTATAGATACCTCTAAAGCTATAAAGAGGTATTAGTTAGCTATAGCATTTAGTAGAGTTAACAGCAAAAGCATATAAGAATTAATTATAAGAGAGATATAGCTTCTTATTTATATCTAAAGTAAGGCAATATAAATTACAATATAATTAAGGTATTTATTATTTTAGTTTATTTGCAGTTTATTATATAGGATTACTTTGCAAGGTTTATATATTATTAGTATTAATATATACCTTACTTATATTTATATCTATACTGTTACTGCTGCTGTTATAGCTGTTGCTTAAATCCTCAGTATCTATAAGTAAAGTAATAATTAGGACTTACTGCTTATTAAATGTCTAATTTAATGCTGAAATCACTATAATCTCAGATAGCTTTTATAATAGCTAGTATACCTCTTAAGTAAAGTTAGTAATAACGTTTTATATTAATATAATTTAAAACTAAGTATTATTATACTTCTTTTAAAGTGTGAAGTTAGGCGATCTTGCTAGAAAACTAATGCAGACGCTAATTTTAATTCTAAATATAAGCTGAAACTATAACTTAAAGCAGTAAAAACTAGAGAAGTTATTTTTAAAGCTAAATAAAGCAGCTTCTTATTGCTCTTTATATATTAGATATATTTAGATATTTCTTAAGCTGTCTAGAAGTATATTTAGTTAATATTTCTATAAAAAATGAAATATAGTTAGGAAAATATAAAATAGAAATAAAAAGCAATTAATTAAGAGAGTAAGCAAAAAGCTATATAATATATAAAATAAACACTTTAAACCTTAGTTATTCTATAAGCAATTTGCATATACACCTTTTGTTGCTTACTAGCCTTCCCCAATTTAAATAATAATGCATTCTAACTATAGGCTGTTTGCATATAAGCATTTTATGCATTTCAGCCTAACCTTAATACTAGTTGCTTAAATAAATATAGATAAAATATAGCTAGAGCGCTTTAAATCTAGTAGTTTCCCCTTTTTTCTCTAAGATAGCTTTTGCTTTAAGAGAGAATATAATAAAGTAATTACTCCTCTATTAGCCTGCAATAGTAATTTAACACTAAAGCAGTAAAAAAGGTTATATCTAGCTATAAGCACTTTATTAGCTTATAATATTTAAAGAGAAGAGGTTTCTAACTTTATAACTTACTCTTATATATAAGAGGTATTTGTTTTTAAAATATTATTTCTAATAGCTAAATAGCTACTAGCTTTTATATTAATCCCTCTATTATTTATACACCTTAAGAACTATAAATAAAAGAAATAAAAAAGTAGAATTAGTAATACTATATATAAAATAATAAAGCTATAGATTAAATAGTTGCTTATATATATATTTATAATAAGAGGATTGCTTTAAGTAGTTTAAATTATTAATAGTAGATAATTTAATAACTTATATATATAATTAACTTAGCAAGAAAATATTTAAACCTTGCTGCTTTATATATAATTAAAATGCTATATTTTAATAGCCTTATCTAATTATATAATACTATGCTTACTTTCAAAACCAAACTATATGCTGAGTAATATTTATATAAAGATGTTGAGTAAAAGTTATGCATAGTATATCTAGGACTAGATTTATGAGGGGGGTCTTAATGCCCTTACTTAGGCAAACCTCCCACATCAGCCTTTCTTCCAAAAGGTAGTAGCAGCAGGCGGGAAACACTGCTCCCCAGTAGTTATTACTGCTTATATAATAAAAGCACTAATATTTTCCTTCTTAAGTTAAATATAATATATTAAAAATACAGACCCACTTTTAAATATATATAAAATAATTTATTTAATAATATTACGTAATAACCTATATAAACCCTGTATTTTTTGCTTTATTATAGCTATATATCTAAAAATAATATTAAAAACTATTAAATTTAATTAAAAATAGATATTTTTATAAAAAATACAAAAATATAATATATTTTCTGTATTATATTTTTTCCAACCTCTGGCTTCTATATAAAATCTCTATCCTATATTAGAATTCTATAAGTCAAAATATCTATAGATTGAGGTATATAACTTCTTATAGCAACATCTTAAGCTATATATAATTTCAAAATATAGCCTAAAAGTCGCCCTACTTAAAAAGCAAAATAGTAAAGTAGAGTAAGTAAAAGTATAGCTTTAACAGTTTAGTATTAATATTAATTAAATCTTAATAATACTTAATGAAAATAGAGAGATAGATATAAATTAAATTAAACTTATATTTATAGCTATAACTTAAGAACAGTTTAGATATTATTAATATCAAATAGATCAATTTCACTCTCTTTAACTATTTTTACTACAATCTCTTTTTAGCCTGCTTCTTCAGACTTTTCTTAAATAACAGGCTTAATATCTTATATATCTACTTTTAAGATTATATATTTCTAAAACCTAAGTTACTTCTAAATTTACTCTTTAGCCTTAATAGCCTTTACTATAAGCTTTTATTTAGTTTAAGTCTAAATATATATAGATTTAGCTATATTATTTTTAGAGGTAGTTATTAAAGCCTTTAGTATAAGATGTTGCTTAAATTAGATCTTCTTTGAAACGTTTAAGTTAGAAATAACCAGCTTAGTTTAGCTCTAAAAGACTAGTTAGAAAGTATAAATCTCTTTCTTAGGAATAATTAATAACTCTTTAAGAAATATATAAAAATTCACAGTATTATATATAATGCTGCAAAACTTATATATATCTATAAAGTTCTTTAGGTTTACTAGTATTACTTACTAGTTCCAATCTAAAAAATACTTCTCTATAGTAAACTTTATAAGAATATAACCTATTATATCTATATAAGAAGTATAAGTAGTTATTATTAAGAATTATAACTTTCTTATAAACTTCTTAACAACCTCTACGCAAGTATACATTTAAATTAGAATTCTATTAAGGTCTATCTTATAGAAAAATGCAATCTATAGGTTAATTATAATATTAGCTATTAGGTTTATAATCAGCTTATTCTTAATATATTTAATACTAGCTTATTATTCTTCTGCACTATATTAAATAGCAGTTAGGAGGCTTAGTTGAGGCTTAACATTAAGTGTAAAAAAACCTTATTCTGCAGAATTAACTGTACTTTTATATAACTTAGCTCAAAAGGTCTTAAGAGTTAGTAAGGTTTTAAAATCATTAGAATTAATAAAGTTGATTACAGTCAGCTTTATAACAGAAGATAAATCTAATCAGCAGTATATATAGAACTGCTATTTTCCAACTAGTTTTGCTATAAAGTAGTCAATTATTACCTATTTTAAGCAAATTAATAACATCTTAGCTGCAGCTATTAAATATAATAAATAATAAAAAGACAACTTAGATAGAGTTCTATATAGAAGTATATAGTTTTATAGATTTACATAATAAAATATATAGCTTGCTTAAGGTGCACAATAAATATAAATATATGTTAATTATTAAAGGGGTATTACTAGTTTTACAGATAGTATATACCTAAATTAGAAATTTAGCTGTAAGCAGTAAGTTTTGAATTTTAACCCAGTGCGTCCTGCAGGCTGCCGTACTGGGGTCCCAAATTGAGTGGTGAGATAAAGACCGAGGATAATGAGATTGCACATGTGACACAGGCCAGCTCGCTGTCGTGTTCGACTTGAAATATGCGAGACATTCGGCTCAAGGAACCTCTCTACACAGCCGCCGGCCTGCCTCGTCTATGCGGAGTCGGCGACTCGGCCATCGCACGGAAGACCCTGAACCCCCCGGCTCAATCCCCATCGCGAAGTCAAAGCCCCCGGCGCTTTGACATCGGGCTTTGACATCATTCCGTCTTTTCAATCTGTGTAGATCCAGTAAAAAGGCCGAGTTCCACCTGTTGATTAACTCGATTCCACGTTGTTTACAGGACAGGCCGACTTCGATGCCGATCTTTGCACCCACATACGCAGCGCGACTCTTTTGGACGCTGGGGCGCGGGCGCATTTTCCACAAGACAAACTCCAAAAGTCGGCACCCTTGCTGTGAAATCGAATTCAGGGCAACTCTGCACTGTTCACCTGCTCGCCCCACGCCTCGCTACCAAGATCCAACGTCCTTCCACGAAACATTTGCGCCCAATATGGCACCCTGAAGTTTGGTTCAGACAGAACTGCCGCGCGCGGTCCTTCGCGACCAGATAGATAGCCCTCAGCAGCGAGAAAAGTCGCGCAAAAGTCGGCGTGCGAGAGTCATTGACCGGCGGATGAGTAAGGACGGGATTCAAGAAGCACTTCGGTCTTTCGAAATCGCCGACCGGCGGATGAGAGGGCTGCGGTTTGGCTTCCGCCAAGACTCTAAAGAGGCTGGGGACTGCCCGGTCGCAAGCATAGACGCATCCATCGTGTCGGTTCTCCCGTCGGACGAACTCTGTCTGCAGTTTATTTTTCGGTTCATCCGACACGAAAAAAGGTTTGGGGCAATGAATCGCCTGGTAGGAATCGGAATGGCACCAGACGCCTGATCCAGACGGCTGGATATTTATTGAAAATCGAAATCCATCGGAAGTTAACACTCGAAGCTTATCTCCGGGCCGCTGGTCGCCGGCGCGGAGTTGACTACTCGTTGCAATGTGCTCTATCCACAAAAATGCTGCCTGCCGAAGAGTGTTGGTGGCATGGTGCAGGATCCGATGGACCGATCATAAGTTCTTGCAGACCGGCTGAGCGAGTTCTGCGGAGGCTGCAGAGGCTCCAGTCGCCCACTTCTACTACTGCATAAGAAGTCCCGTTGAGAAAAGCGCCGGGCGTCTCAGAGTTTCCGTGAGTTCAGGTTTGCAGTCCCCAGCTGCGACCATGTTGACACTTAAATCACCTCAAGGCGTATCAGTGTCACCAAGAAACCACGTGCGGGCGGCTTAATGCTGACGCAACAATATAATGGTCACTATTTTAATATGTAGGACGGCAGGTATGGTTGCAGTATTGGCCAAATTGCGAGTCAGGCTGCGAATTCGGCTACCCTTCCGGATTAGCACCAATACCTTGTGTTTCCTCCACAGGAATAGGCGGCAGGCCAGGGCCAGGGGTTCGTTTCGGGAAGATGGGGAATCGGTTCCCAAAAAGGCTCCCGCGTCGAGAGCGAGTCATCTTCCCATGCAATAGGATGCCATCTTGGAACCCATATGGCCCATATCGGATGACAAGCAGCAGCAAGCAGGAAATCCCGCCAACACCGCGCCCGTCAACCCCCACAAGGGGGCTGCGATGCCCCCTGGTGGGCCGTTTCGAGATGGCCGTCGGGTGGTACATCAAAAACGTGGCGGTCCCCGTCTGAGCGAGCAGAGGAAAGCTCGGCCCCTCCGTTCTGGTTTTTGCTGCTCGCTATGCTATTTTGGATTCCATCGATGACGGTGCTGCGCGAGAGGCAGTCGTGATGGTGTTCCAACTCCCGACGGCCGTCCTGCCAGACGCCGCCGGGGTCATCTTCTATTCTTTCGTTTGTCTAATTGCCAACATTCTGTTGGTGTGGCTGACCTGGATTCACAATGACAGGACAAGCTGTATGTACAAATTCCTTCATCTTCGTCCGATACGAGCCACCATCGAGGCCACCATCGAGGCCGAGCGTGTAGAATGAGACTAATATCGGACGATCACAGACATCGCCTGTATTGCCTATGCCACCTTAGTAGTCACCACGACCAGCATTGGACAACAATTCTACGATTACGCGTACTGGAGAGACATCCTGACAGACCAGTTCTACTACGCTAGGCAACATGCCGACAATTCAGAAGTTCAGTACTTCAAGGGGTCTCGGGGTGTCAAACTCATCTTGAGCTACGTCCGTATGTTTACTCGCAGAGGGGAATAATTGAGCAGTGTCTGACAGACTTTCACAGGAATATTCGGCTTCACCCTCGAATCGACTTTTGTTTTCTTTTTGTAGGTCAATTCACCAAACATGATCATAAGGATCAAACATCTGACTTTTGGTAGCGCTTTGTCATTGGCGGCCAGTGTTTACGGGTGGTTTGCGACGACACCGAGGACAACACGAACGATCTCGATCATTGGCAGAGTCTTGCCCTTCATACTTACAGCAATTACCGTCGGTTTGATGCACTCGCCGGTGGCACAAAGTTCATTTTTTGTGTATATGATTGTTGCAAATACGCAATGTAAGCGGGACCTCGCAACCTGGAACCCATTTTGCAAGACGAGACATCTGGACTAACTTGCAACGTAGTCGTGCTCAGCCTCTTGGGTAGCGCTGTCTTACTACTCATGATCTTGTTCAAATACGTCCACTCGCGTCGCAACCTTCAGACATGGAACGTCCTCTACGGAAATGCGGGTTCTTTGGATAGCAGCGCAAATGGCAGCAAGTCACGGTCTGTTTGGCTGGGCAGCAATACGAGCCGAAGTGGTGGAGGAAGGAGTCGGGCTTACAGCGGCGCTGGCGCCAACAACACGTATGACAGCTGGCTCGTGATCCGGCTTTCTATTGCATTTTGCGTTCTTTGGTATGCTTTTGATACCCAGACTATTTTAAGCCAGAGGACTAACCAAAAACACAGTGTTTTTGAATACACCAACGTTATCCCGAAGATCGCAGCCTCGAACCATACGATCGATCTCGCCGACGATTTGGAGCCCGATCTGAGCGACAAGCGAGGACGTTCAAGCGTTCGTGGATATGTGTCTGGTGTTACGCCGAGTCTCGTCGCTTTTCTGGTTTTTGGAACTACGAAGACTTTCCAACGAAAGATGTACGAAACGTTCGTCCCGAGAAGCCTCCAGAAGCGGAGGAGGGCAAAGAAGAATCTGTCGATATCCGTTGGCAACTCCAGGCAATCGCCGCACGTACAACCCACCAAGCGAGCGACACAGGCAGTGGACCAATTTACCCTCAGCGATCTCACACCGAAATTCCCCATGGGAAACTACAGCCCTCAGTCTTCTAGCGAAGGAGATTTAAGCCCAAGACAACCCCATGGAATGCAGTCGAACCCCGGTTCAAGGGCGGCGTCACCGCGATATGCGCCTAGTTCACGATATGTGCCTAGCTATGCACCAACTACATCAACTTTCGCTTCTACACCGGGATTCCCTCAACCCAGTCCCTCGGGCCTTTCGGCACCTCCACCACCGCGGCCACCTCGACCGATGACAGGGTTGACGGGGGTCAGTGTTATCAGCCCAAGTCTGCACTCGAAATTCTCAAACTTCAGTCGGCCACATACAATGATGACGACGAATAAGGAACTGCCAAAAACTCCTATCGAGGAAGAGAGCTTTCCTGAGAGATTTCGTTACGCATAGCCGAGACGCGTAGGTTTCATGCTAGAGGGGAAATAAGGGAGGTGTATACTACAATGTAATAGATTACATAGATAATGACTTCAGTTCAATGACATATAATTATGAATATTGACGCATCCCCTTGATCAAAAATGCGGACTTTCCCTACTTGTCGATTGTCTTTAATCCGATATGCAAAGGTTACGTCATACTAGTCACATTCCGTGACAAGCCTCCCCTTGCAGCTTAACAGCAAGAGAGCCTAACCGAGAGATCCATATGGATTGTTCAATCAGATATCACATTCTAGAAGCCTTCCCGTCTTGATGGAAGGTTGGGTGTGATCGACGTTTCAACCACGATTGTCATGCATTAACACACATGATCCTCACCCGAGATCCTCGTATAACCCTATTGGCCAGAATAAGCATGGGAATTGACTAGGTACGATACAAGTAAGAGAACAAGCGTCAAATTCGCGGCCCACGATGGACTTCTTTTGTGCGTGGAAGTGGGACAGGATGTGAGCGTCATGAGTAAGTGCCTGATTGAAGCTAAAGCAGTGAGGCTGCTACATTAACCATAGCCGATCTCCAGAACGCCATGGGTATCGGCACATCGATCCTTCCAGGGGCTCCCCTCCTCGTGTCTGTTCTCTGTTCAAGCATGCGTGAAGGCCCTCTTTTCCACATAGGTTTTGTTCCCAATCAATCGGTCGTTGACAAAAGAACGGACCGCCTCGTAATAACCCGGCGACATGTCCCCGTACTCGATGCAGTCGGAGCCGCACGGCACAGGCACCGCACGCTGCCCTTCAAGTGTTCCAAGAGCTGTAGCCAGATTCATGCACGCTGGGGGAAGACCGGTTACGCGGATATGGTTTTCCTTGATAGGTCCATTGACGTTGACGGGCGTGTTCGAAACCTGGACTTGGTCGAAACAAGCATCCCAGGCATACTGATAAGTTCCTGCGGGAGCGCTGCCAGATCCATCTTCTTCTTTTAGCTTGCTGATCTCGGCTTCAATTTCCATGGCCATCCGGCGGGCGTGTTGGAAGGCAACATTGGCGCGTCGGCCCTTGCCGCCCGCCTTGAGTCCTCCCGCGATGAGCCCCGCGACTTTCGCGCCGCTGACAGTTGCGATGCCGATGAGAGCCGGTGGAGCCGGGGTTCCTTGAAGGAAGACAATAGCAGTGAGAATTACGCCGGCAAAGATTGCGTTGGTCTGCATCTTGTTGATCAGGAAATGGCGAAAGTCCGGGCTTGGGCCGCTTGGCGAAGGAGGCGAAGGAGGAGTTGATGGTGATGAGGGTCCATGGGGACTGGATGAGAGCCAAGATTATTGGAAACGGTGGCCCTTTATGCAGACTAAGTCGGCCATCACTTATTAGAGGGTTGCGAGGATAGAGGCATCACCAACACCGTTTGCGTCGAGAATACACGCGTGAACCCATTCAAAATACGATCAGCAACGTGTGATGATTTCTTTGAGCTGGTGTCTGTTGCTTGTTTGCTTCTCTGAACGTAATTGAATCAATCAGAGGCTTCGTATATCTACGGAAGGCTGTGTTACCATACCGAAACCCGTCCAAGTCAAAGAAACGCGTCTTCTGATGAATTTACTTAAAATTCTCGTGTAATGTACCCCCAAGACGATTTCGCATGGAACTATTCGTATCTAATTATTTGCATTGATTTCAGTCCCCGCCATAAGTAGTTCGCAATACGTAATACCTCTGTTGTTGAATACCAATCGAAACACCTTCTCCATCCCGCCCGCGTTACACTTCGAATGGTTACGTCTGTTTGAATACGCCATGTCACCCTGCCGCGTCCCCTCCATTTTGCGCCTTCTTGAACGCAGCTTCATGGCTTGGAAGGCCTTGAGTCTGGCTACCAACTGCGCCTACCCAGCCATGGTAGTCCTCTCAGAGTCGATGGAGCCTGCCTTCTCACGAGGAGACGTCATCTTGCTTGCCAATTGGCAAGAAGTCGAGGTCGGCGACATCCCTGTGATCTGGTTTCAGGAACAGCAGCTCCCCATGGTGCATCGAGCCATTGGGGTCCTATTCGAGTAAGTTTGGACGATCAAGTTTCTTTCTCTAGCAATCTCTTTTGCATCGAAAGACTTCCTCTTTCTTTGAGCCAAGGGTGGTGATCTTGGTACCATGAAACACGATGGTCTGACAGTTTTCAGTCATAACCAGGAGCGATTAATCTTGACAAAGGGCGACAATAACGAGATCAGCGACGTGGCCCTGTATCCCTTTGGTCAGACACATGTACGCCAAGACCAGGTGGTTGGGCTCGTGCGAGGTTACATCCCCTACGTAGGGCGGTTTACAATCACTGCCCAGGGGCTATTATCACGCTTCAGTCCCTGTCTAAGTTTCTTTCGGAAGATGTTTCGTTAGTCTGATGCATTCAGCGGAAGGAAGATGGGAACGTTGGCTTGCTGCTATGCAGCCTATTATTCGTTCGACTGAAGCAACGCGGCCAGCTGAATATCCAAGATGATAATTGCGGCTGAGAGCAAGTTGGATGATACGAAGTTAGACTCTTCCCAGCGTCTACAAGAGACCTGATGATTATTCCAGAACATGAGACCATCTGACAACGTTTCTGATTGATCGTACTGGATAATTAACGTGTAAACATGTCATTGCCAGAGGTTTTATCCAATCAAGCCCTCAGGTCGCCCCTGCTTTTCGCAGCCTCTGCAACTCTGACAACAGTGGCCCTGCACTTCCCGACTCATATCCACAGGCTCTTCTTCTTACCGGCATGGCTACTCGCAGCATTGTCATTAATCTCTGTTGATGAGGACAACGCATTATCATCGATTGGTCTAGGCTCATACACGGTCATCACCAGCTTCATATTCATGCTCATACTTCCCAATGTCCTCCTTGGACAGAGTCGCTCAGTGTTATGCGATAAGCTAAAGATACGACGGAGGAAATACTGGCCTCGGCCACAAACCATCGCGGCGGCATGCTGGGTGTGGAACAATCCTCGTCACCTAACCTTCCGCCTCAACACCACAACGACGTGGTCTTCTTGTGCTCTTTACCTTTATCAGCGAGCATCAAAGGTCGGCTTCCTTCTCGTCGTCGACAGCTTTGTGAACGAAGCACGCAAATACCTCAAGATCGATCTCTTGGACTTAACTCCAGATAAATACCCAATCATCCGCCCCATAATCTCCCACATCATCTTCGATTGTAGCCGTGATGACTGCACATACAATCCGGTGTCACAACGCCAAATACTCGTACGTATCTTTACGGTATTCTCCTGGATTTGGTCCAATTTTCTCATCCTCGAATCATACCACGCCCTCCTCTCCACGACCTTCGTCCTCCTCGGCATCGACAACCCAGCAGACTGGCCACCTCTCTTCGGCAGCATAGCCGACGCCTGGACCGTCCAACGTTTCTGGGGCCGCTTCTGGCACCGCATCGCGACACCCACACTCACTACATGGACACGCATCATTTTACGGATCAAGCACGAGCCGCAGACGACTTTTGAAAAGGCGGCCGTTGCGTTTGGCGTGTTCTTCCTCTCTGGGATCATGCACATGACGGCTGCCTGGAGAACCGGAGATGGATACTTGCACTTGGACGTGGTTTTCTTCTGTGCGAATTTCGTTGCGATCGCGGTTGAGATCGTAGTGTCCCGTGCGTGGATGCAGGTGGTCAGACGGGCGAAGCTGAATCCTGGGGCGGAAGCACGGGTGTGCCTGGCTAGTCGGTGGTTTGGCTACTTGTGGACGTTTGCATGGTTCGATCGGATGGCGCCGAGGTGGTTGTATCCCAAGACGCTGAGGTGGTTGATCAAGCAGGCTCTGACACAGTCTCATATGCGGTTGTAAGGATCTGCGGGCTAGATTCAACGGCAGTCGCTTTCGGAGCTTTGAAGAGATGATGGATGCCCAGCGAAGCAATGAGATGCGACGGAGGATGTTTTCTCCTAGCAATCGTATCGAATGATAAGCCCTCGTAGACTCCACATGTCTATGATCGCCCGTAAAACTCTCGACTCCTACTGCAACGTGATCTTTAGGGGCGACATTTGGATTGGGGCCCGGTCAAGCCTCCCCCAGGCTGTGTTCGGTGAAAAGACGACATGAGTCGGATGTCAATCACTAATCACATGGAAAGCCAGCATCAGTATGAGAAAACATCACATATCTCATTTAAGCCCAGAATCCACAAGGAATGGACTACTCTGCGCATTGCATTACTATTCCCCATGATCGCATCATGAGAGAATGGGTATCAAGCTTCATAGCGAAGCACATTATTCGTCATTCCGACGGCATTATTTAAACGCTCTCGTGCTGAGTCTCGTGCAGACCCTTCTTCTCGGCGTGAATAGCGTTCTCCTCCAGCTCCTCGGTGAGGCCGACGTCACGTCTGGCCTGCTCGAGCATGATGCCGTCCTCTGCGCCAGTGTTGCTGCCGAACACGCGGTCCATCTCCTCCAGGGTGGCACCCTTTGTCTCGGGCAGGCAGAAGTGTACCCAGAGAATGCCGCAGAAGAGGAAGACGGCGAAGAAGAGATAGGTTCCCCACTCCCAGGCCTCGAGCATCGATGGCACGTAGAAGGCGACGGCGAAGTTGTTGAGCCAGTTGCTTGAAGCACCGATAGACGCTCCCTTGGCACGGATAGACAACGGGAAGATCTCGGAGACGAGGGTCCAGCTGACAGGTCCCCATCCAGCACCGAATCCAGCGATCTACAGGGCCATTAGCAACGATTTGTGGTGTGGTAGAATGGCGGTAGGGTACTCACGTAGAGCCAGATGAAGGCGACGGCGACCCAACCTTCGACGGGGTGACCAGGCCAGTCGTGGCTGAACTTGGCGACGATGATGGCAGGGATGATCATGGAAATCAACATGACGATCGAACTGACAATCAGGATGGGCTTGCGGCCGACCTTGTCAATGATAGCCATGGCGGGCAGAGTGGAGATGAAGAAGACGACGCCAGTAACACCGGTGGCTAGGAGGGCAGTGGTGCCGCCAGTGAGACCCAGGCTCTGGAAGACATTAGAGGCGTAGTAGATGATGGCATCGATACCAGACCTTCGGAATCGTTAGCATCTAGGGGAGCCTAATCAGAATAGTTCAACCTACCATTGCTGCCAGAACATGACCAGCCATGCGGTCGCAACACGCTTGAAGTGGGACCACGAGCGGAGAATTTGCCAGTACTGGGCAACCTCGCGCATCCAGACGCTGGTCTTCTCCTTTTCGGCCAATTGAGGGAACGCCTTCTGGAACGAACGCTGCTCGAAGAGGGCCTCCGCCTTGATCTCCTTGAACTCGACCTGGACGAGCTCGCTCTCAACGTCGAGCTTGCGGAGGTAGGCAATAGTCTTGACGGCTTCCTCGTCACGACCCTGCTTGACGAGCCAACGAGGGGAGAAGGGCAGCCACCAAATACCGAGGGCCAAAAGGGCTGCGGGGATACCCTGGATGTAGGAGGGCAGCTTCCAGGCAAGATCAGACTGGTCGATGCCGGTACCGCCAATGTAGTTGCTGCCGTATCCAATCCAGAAAGACAACATGATACCGAGAATGGTGGCGAATTGGTAGAAAGAGACGATGAATCCACGCATCTCAGGAGCGGCTAGTTCGGCGTTGTAGAGAGGACTGCGACAGGTTAGCATGAATGCACCAGAAGCGAACAACTAGAGTACTTACCCAACACCGGAGAAGGTTCCGACACCGAGACCAGTGAAGAATCTGCCGGCATAGAGGAGCTCGGGCTTGTGGTAGCTTGCGCCAGTGTACAGGTAGCTACCGAGGACAACCCAAAGACAGGCGGAGAACATGGTGTACTTGCGAGAGAAGACCTCGCCAAAGACACCAGCACTGACGGAGCCCAGGATACCTCCAAGCTGGAGAATAGAGGTCAACCAACCGGTGGCGCTGGAGGAGCCGACGACAGACGGGAAGTTGTCCTTGAAGCGCGTCATGACGAGCGATTGGCCGAGCACACCTTGTTGGTATCCATATTCGAAACCACCGAAGCTGTTTCCCCAGAGTTAGCTGGGTCACGGGCAGACGAAGAGAAGCATTGTGGCCCTGTAAGACCAAGCAGCCTTCGGGGAAATGGAAAGAGACTTACGATGCGAACAGCGCGATGACGACAATCTTTGGGTTGGAAGCAATGGTCTTCCATCTGTTCTGGTAAGCCAGCTTCGTGCGCGCCTCAGCGGCGGACGTCGCTTCGACAGCCATCGTAGTTACAGGGCAATGGCCGAGATATGCGTCGACGATCGAGAGAAGGCGATTGAAGGCTCTCGTGCTTGTGATGGTGAAACAAGCAATCGCTAGAGACGAGCCGAGTAGACACGGTGATCATGGTGAAAAGCATGGGATGACATCGGTACTTATTGTTACGGCGATTGACGCTAAGGACTGCCTTCCTGGGCGGGTTGACCAGGGAGACATCCTCTCGTGATGGGGCCGTTTTTGCCTGATCGGGATTGGATGTGTCAGGTTTTGATGCGACTCTGTTTGGAGGGCTCTGCAAACTCGAACGAGATGGGTCCCATGCTCTTGGTTCGTGGGCTCCTTTTCGTATTATTGTTGCGCGGTCCTGCTAGCTTTTTCGGTCATACTGAAGCTAGTTAGGCCAGACCGCCATCATCTTGCATGCTCCAGACTCACCCGCGTATATGGGGATCTCATTGTGATGGAATGGTGTGCAGCGTGTTCCTGAATCTGGGGTTGATTAGGTCAGCCTGGAGGGAGGATCTGACATGCTTGGGTGCTTGTTTTGACCATATTCGGCCGTCGGTGGTAACGGTTTTGCGATGAAACTGCTCTCGTGAACGCTGATCGGCCAAGTTTGGCAGTCTTTGGCATTCGCCCAGAGAATACCGAGAGGCGGAGCGTTGCACAAACAACAGCCAGCATCTCCAACCCCCTCAGAATCCTTCGGCACCTCCAACACGGGGAAGAGTGCGGTGTGTACGTGAGTGGCGGCGCTTCTCCGTGATCCCCCGTGGACGTCTCCGTACCCCGCTCACCCGCAAAGCGGCACTGGAGCGTCGAAGGGTCTGGCGCATCACACGATTTGCTGGTCCACCCCCGCAGCGGGTTACAGACAAAATTTGAGGAAGTGCGTGCCCCTGGTCGTTTGCGAGGTCGGAAAAAAGAGCCCGGAGCTATCGACCGATGCGGAAGTTGGCCGAACTGTGGATCAAAACAGAAATTGTAACCACCCCACCAAACATGAGAGACGAACCCGTTCGTGACTAATCGAACCTTTCAGTGTGCCCATGGGGATCTGACCATGGGGGACTTTTTGGCTTCTGGGGATCCCGTTGGCCCAGATTCGATTCAGTAGAGTTGTGAGGGGAAAATCCACTCCTGCAACCCCCAAACGCGGGCAATCGGCCCTTTTGGCAGACAACAGAACGGCGGTCGTCAATGTCGAGGGGAGTCGACGTCAAGCTCGATATGTAAACATGGCCGCCACGTTGTTTCGATATTGAGGATGAGAGAACCTCCAACGATCTGGAATGTTCGTCGCTGGTTGAGCAAAAGTCAAATTGAGCCGCACCCTTGGCAATGAGTTCAGGACACGCGCTATTACTCAAGCGCCCACCGCTCGATGCTTCCAGACGCGCAGTTATGGTTGTCGATTCCGAAGTGCTGGATTACAGGAGTCATGGAATCCCTGAGGACTGGTGTTCGTTGACTAAAGGTCCCACTCAACCGTACGCTCGACCTTGTGTGTTCGGGACAGTCTTTCACCGGTCCCTGTCATTCAAGAAATTTCTGCACCATCAGTCTGTCAGAAAGGAAGCGGTCGGCAGCCAGTCCCCGGTCGGCAGGGCCCGGCCGAGAAACCAAGCCTTTTCCCAAGGCCGTCCTCAACCGTTCTCGACCGACGCCGCGGTGTTCTCTCCGGCTGTTTCGCGTCCGAGTAAACTTTGACGCTAACTTGTCGTCGGTTTGGCAACATGACTTTGTTGTCCTCGTGACCGCATCAATAGCGACAAAGCCCATCTTTTCGCCAACCAGCTCATTCAAGTGGTAGAGTTGTACCTGGATCTCGTTTCGCATGCAATCGTCCACTCTTCGAGGCGGGGGCTTGCGGCACGCCGCCCACTTGCGGACGAAGTCGGAGCTGCTGCACAACGACCCACGAAGTTGGTTTCCGAGATGTCGCATCCACATACACCAGCAACGAAGAGATTGATTGATGCGAGCTTGGCGGAGTCGCTCATGGGTCTGATTCATGCCAGCCGATCGTCGGGTCGGATGCGGACCTACGTTCGGTCTCGTATCGATGAGCTTCTTGTATCTGCCGACTTAATCGTACTAATGTTTCCAGCCCTCGCCCAAGATGTTCTTCGCAATCACTAAACGCCGGACGCCCAACTCATGGCTGTGTCTTCCGCGTGGGCGTCAGCGGTACTGAGTGACGGCTGCCATCAGCAATAACAGCGGCGTGCAGAGGCACGGCATGCACGTCAAAGACTCGCGCTGTGTGGCTGCATCTGGAATGCAGCACGTCTTTCAGTGGTCGGTTGGCCAGATGGGCATTCTCAGCGCACTTATTGAACGACACTAGCTCACAAATCCACAGAGTCAACGTTTGCATCGCGTTAACACTTGCTCATCATAGGGACCCCAAAGCCTTTCGTATGACCAAGGGCTAGAACTGAATTGTAAAGTCCTGGGCGTTCCAACAAACGTGGACCGGCAGTTTCACGGTGCGCCTCCGCTCTCGAGCAGGCAGCGAGAGAGGAAATGGCCATCGGAGTATACTGGCACTTCTGTAAGTTGGAGGTAGACGCGAAGTCTTGGTATGGTTTGTATGGTTTCCCCGTTGCCTCTCAAAAAGATGACTCGTCGTTCTATCCACCGAAATCGCTGTGGATCGCAACGTCGCAGAAGGCTTGGACATGAACCAGATCGCCGGGTCAAAGCTGGGCCTTATGCGGACGAGTCGTCAAGCCAACGATGGGAGATCGCTGGTCATGCTGTCTCTTAGAACTTTGGCTCTGCATGCACAATTTCCAACGAGAGACCCGCCTGGCACGATGTCGGTAGATGTCGGTAGGTGATAGCCCGGACTCCTTGGCGAAGTGACTGACAATTGCCGGCCTCGCGACATGAGGTTCGCTCACGTGCCAATGATTGTGCCTCCCCGCAGCGTCGTCCTCCGACTTGGGGCTTCCCCGGATGCCCCCGGGAGGCCGGGGTAAAACGTGGGGATGCAACGATGCATACGATGACAGCATGTTTCCAGCGGGAGCGACCGCAGACTGCATGACTGAATCGTCTGCTGCAGGGTAATTGCCGATCAATTGATCTTTGGCTGCATCTTTCCGAGGTGAGACGTTCGGAAAGTGTGGCGGAGGACGTGCGGCTGAAGCTAGGTGGCACTGAGGCTCGTCCGGCTCAACCCAGCATGGTCAAGAGCAATGGAAGACTGAGTACTGCCATCGTCGACGCCAAAGTGAAGATGGCTTTGTTCTGAGCCCGATAGGCTTTCTTCTTGTCATTTGGTGTTGCGTGGCGATGGCACCCGATATACCCCTAGGTAGGCAGGCTTAAGACTCCGTTCGGGTCTGCAGCACAAGCGGTCCAAGGTGTATGATACTCAGAAGCGCGGTCTAGCCAGAGGTCAGTCCATAGGTTTCTGACCAGGCGAGAACATCGCTTTTCCTCCTCACAGTACGGGCCCCAAGATGGCTCGATCACGCCTACTCAGACGTCGAGTTCCGGCTTCATTGGCAACCCCGGGCGTGTCTGAGGGCAGACGCAGCGAGGGTGAGCTAGCATTCGTTTGAGGGTGTCGATAGTTACTGGGAATGCGGCCGTTTCAGGGAATTCGAAATCAGCCTTGCGTATGAGAAGCTGGCTTCCGTGGAATGCTGCGATGAATTTGACGCTGAGGAAGATGCTAGGAGAAGACCAAGCCGAAGCTGATTGGGCACTGCCAGATAAGATCCGATAAGATGATACCGTCTATTGGGATATGTCTGATAAGCAGTTGCAAATCTACATGAAACGGGGCGCTTACGTCACGTCTCGGATTATGCCAGTACCGGAATGTGCCCCGCGCTCTTGCCCCACCATTGCGTCTAGGGGACGTTGGAGCTTGTCACAGAGAAAGCGGTGTTTGTTCCAGCAGCTCTTTTTCGAGACGCGCAGGTGCAAAATTATTCTTCTCTTCTTCAAGCCACTGTTGTTTTTGCTGCAAGATACCACGTCACCCCCTCAAGATGCCCAGTACTGCCTCCCGCCGACGAGATCCCCCGGGACCAAGCTAACTCGCGCCCTCAGCCCCGTACTCGACCGGCGACAAGACGTCCTTTGGCTGGGTCACCGCCCGCGAGCGTTGGCCTGTCATTATCGTTTGTCCTGCCCATCTTGAGAAGACACTCTGGCTCTTACTGACCGCTTCGATACAGACCCAGGCCATTGACGATCTCTACCGTTCCGTTGCAGCGACCGACGACAAGGAGAAGCAGGAGGAGGGCAAGAAGATCGTCGAGCAGATCGCCCGCCTCAAGTACGAGGTCCAGCATGACCGCGCCCTTACGTACGAGCCACACCGGTAGCCCCTTGGCTGCGCATATGCTGACCCTCCCAGGCCAATCGAGGACGACGGATACCCTGATGTTGCCATCTACAACGAGGACCTGAAGAAGCTCGGCGAGCCAACATGGCTCAACGTTCCTTGGCTCTACTGCGAGTGCTATCTGTTTAGGTAAATTCTCCGCTGGCAAAGCAGTGCCCAACAACCTCAGAACCCGTGCTAAGAGTGCAAAACACAGACGTATCAGCACCTACTTTGCCAAGTCCACCCACTGGAAGAGCTACGATGTCTTCGCCCGCCAGAAGATCAGCACCTTCCGCTCGTCCCGTCCCGCAGTCGTCGAGCTTGCCTCCAAGTACAAGGATATTGTCGAGCAGATCCGTAGCAACAAGGGCGCCGCCAACGATGAGGCCGCCGAGAAGCTTCTCTTCACTGAGATGTGCGAGATTTGCCTTTGGGGCAACGCGACCGACCTGTCCCTGCTGACAAGCTTGACGTACGAGGACATCCAGAAGCTGCAAGGTTCCGAGGCCCGCAAGGCTTCCGAGAAGAACATCATCGCCAACGACCTCCCCGCTGTGTACGAGCTGCTGAAGAAGGCCAAGGCCGAGGGTAAGGCTGAGCGCCGCGTCGATATTGTCCTCGACAACGCTGGGTTCGAGCTGTACGTCGACCTCATCCTCGCTGGTTACCTCCTCTCTGCCGGCCTGGCTACGCACGTTGTCCTGCACCCCAAGTCTATCCCCTGGTTTGTCTCGGACGTCCTGCCGGGCGACTTTGCCCAGCTTCTGAGCGCCATCGCCGCCCCCAAGCCCTTCTACGAGACACCCTCAGAAGACGAGCAGTTGCAGAACAAGACCCCTGAGCCCCTGTCGAGCACGGACGAGGCCAACCTGTCGTTCCTGTTCCAGGAGTGGAGCCGTTTCCACGCGGAGGGGCAACTGATCCTGAGACCCAACCGCTACTGGACGCATCCCGGTCCCTTCTGGCAGTTGCCCGAGGAGGCCAAGGATCTGTACGAGGACCTCAAGGCCAGCGAGGTTGTCATCTTCAAGGGCGACCTCAACTACCGCAAGCTGACTGGCGATGTAAGTTGCCCTGTGCTCGACTAATGCGACAAAGCTGACACATTTCCAGGCTGACTGGGACGCCGCGACGCCCTTCACGGAAGCAATCAAGAACCTCGGCCCCGGCTCCGGCGTCAACGTTCTCGCTCTGCGCACCTGCAAGGCAGACGTCGTCGTCGGCCTCAAGCCTGGTGAGGATGAGAGGCTGAAGGCCCTGCCTGACGGCGGCGGCGACTCCGGCTGCAGGAAGTGGGGATGGAGTGGCAAGTGGGCAGTCGTGTCTTTCTCGCCCGGCAAGTGAGCTTCTTTTTATTTCGTTTATATCTTTTAGAGCCATGATCCCACATAGACCCTTCACCTTGAGCAGCCCAGATGCAAATAGAATGGTTGTCATAGAGTTAAGCTATTGCTATTCTTTGCCTTGCTGCACGTCCTCGCCTCCCTCCTAAAATACAGCCAGCATCGTGATAGTTTCGACTTCTGCCATTTTTTCTTCGCCTGTTTCGCGCTCAAACCCAGTTGCCAACGGAAGGATCGTAAATTGGGATTCGTGGTCTTGGCCGAGGCTGTGCTTGAGTTGAAGGCTGAGAGTCGTTGTCCTTGTGCTGTGTATGTGCTGGACCTTCATGGCCCTTGGAGTTACCGTCTTGCTTAGTCTCCTTAGACGCGACCTCCGGACTTTTTCCTTTTTCTTGCTTTACAGCCCTGCATCGTCTTTTCCTTGCGTCCCGTTCGCTTGGAGTCTCCGCTGCGGGAACTCATCAGCAACCCAGTCTATAAAGACACATCAAGTGTTCTTACCAGGGTAACAATCCGTGCAAATTATGTGTGTACAGCTGTGGCAGTCGTGTCTACCCCTATTCGTCATGAGACAGTCGCAGCATTGCCAAATTTGGTGGTAGATGCGGTAACAGCAGTCTGATCTGCAGAACGCATCATCGATATAGTGGTCTCGTTCGTCCAATGAGCCACACGAGCGGAAGCCGCCCTCCGGAACATAGGTCGCATTCTCGCATGGCCCCCTGTTTCCTTTGCGATCGTGGCCGCATAATGTGAAATTAAGAACTACTTCCTGGCACATTTTGGCTGTTTGGTGATTTGTGGTTATAGCAGACGAGAACCCAAACTCGAGTCGACAGGTAAGGAAAGCTTTTTACCATTTTTTTTCCAAAGAATCACCTGACCCATCATGTGGTCATTAAACAGGAATAAGGTATTAAAATGATTTGGTTAAAGATGGGAAGGACCATTCAGGTCGCCGCTAGCTCTCTTGCTCCCGTACCTTTTGGATTCGCCCTTCACCGAAGCTCGCCACCTCCACACCGAGTCCATCACCAAGCTCACCTTGGAGTAGTCAGTAGTCCACCAAAAATTACAACACCGTATAAAAGGAGATACAAAGAAGGCTTTACGACAAAAGAAACTCTCTCCCGCAATTCAAGCCTGCACCCCTCCTTCCGCTCCGTCTCTCAGATACAGATCCCAATGCAATCCGCGCCGCCCCTCTTGGGATCGCAGTCGTCCCTCGGGTCGTCGATGCAGTACATGCCCGCAGGACACGCCTTCCCGATGAACCCGCCGCACTGGATCTCCTGCACGCAGATGCCCGGCGCGTCGCACGCCTGGCCGCAGCCGCCCACCCACGGGTCGTCGATGCACGCGAAGCCCGCCGCGCAGACGGGCGCCGGCGTGGGGCGGAAGCCGCCGCAGTCGCTGTAGCTCTTGGTCTTGCTGGGCAGGAGGTGGATCGTCTTGGTCGGCCTGACGAGGCTGGTGAGCGTCGCGGGGAGGGTAAGGCCCGAGAGCAGGGTTGATGCCGGGCCTGGGATTGGGCTGACGACGGTCGGGAGAGGCGAGGCGGGGAGCGAGAGGGAGAGGAGGGTTGTTGGGAGAAGATTGACGGTTGATGTTGCGGCGCCGAGGAGGGGCTGGCCGAGGACGGCGAAGAGGATGAGGGAGACGTGCATGGTGGGCTTTGGGTGGAGAGAAACACACAGAGACCTCGAGAGCCGAAAGTTTCAAAGTTTGATACGAGGCTGGAAAGTTTTAAGTGATGGGTTTGTTGACTTTGGCTTGGAGGAGGAATGCGGTCTGATGGGCCTCATATATACTGCATTCCAGCCGCGGCACCAGCACCTGTCTCGACCGACATTTCGGGCAAGAACACGGGGTACATCATGATTTCTTCTTCCATTTCTGGGGTCATGTCTGACGTTGAGTGCAAGGGAGGACGTCCCGAGGTTGTCATCTCCAAAAATGGAAACAGGCTACAAAGGAAATGCGGGAGGGAAAACGCCTTTCGTGTAACCACTTCAGGCCCTGATCTGCAGCCCAGAATCGTGTTTCGAGAATTGAAAAACCGGCTTAGATAATGTTGCCGAAAGCCACGAAAATACATTGCACTTCTTCTACTAGCTCATGAGGTGCATAGAGAGTGTAAGGCCGTATGTGACGCTCGTATAGGAAGCTTTTCCTATTCAGTACACTGATTTCCAGTTTTCAAAATCCATCATTCAGCTGCGGATCGTAGCATCAGTACATTGCCTTCGTTATGTTTTGGCATCGTCCGCGCGGGGCAAGGTTGAGCGAGTGCCAAGAGCGCGCGGGAAGATCTTCCTCCTCTTACGATGTCGCGCCCTTTCAGGTGGGACGTTTTCGGGGTGAGACTGTCTTCACGGGAGAGGCTCACTACGGCAAGGCGGTTTGAGCAAGACATGCATGACATGGTAGGGTGTGATATAGAGTTTCGCAGCCCGGGGGCTAAAGAGTCGGGTAAAACGGTAGGTCGCCCAGGCCGGTTCAGCTCGGTATGATTGAGGCGTGCCGAGGTTGATCTCTGGTTGGTGATGTGTTGACTTTTGGGCAATACGAAGGATTTGGAAAGATACTTTGGATGAACGCAGATGGTCCGATCTTTCGAAGTGTGCCTGCGTCATCTGACATCCGGGAGAAAACGCGGTCGGCCCGTCTGGGAAGGATCCGTACAGCCACCGCCCGGCAGGCCCCGAGAGGCCCCACCATTGGCTCCGGTGCCGACGCCGAGACTCCGGCTTACTGCCGTCTTGAAACATCAGCGATCGCCTCCCTGCTGAACTCGATTGGATTAACATTTAGATCATTGTGCCTTTGAAATGCAACCTACGTTTCCGAAGAGGAGAGAAGTCCGTCATATTCGCGGGAACAACGTTCTCCCCACACCGAAAGCAAGGTCCCTGTCTTGGCTCATCTTTTTGTACAAGGTTTCAAGCGGCCCCTTGTTTCTTAAAATAGTTTTCCTTCCCCATCACCAGCCGCTTCCAACATGTCTCGGAGCAAGACACCACGAAATGACCAACGAGCGTAAGACAAGAATTACCAGGACACGCTCTGGGTGCCTAACATGTCGTAAGCGGCACACCAAAGTCGGTGATACTTTACTTTCATGACTGCTTTTGGTGTTTTGAAATAGGCTAATCCATCGATGCAGTGCGATGAGGGGAAGCCTCACTGTCAGACTTGCATGCGGCTGAACATCCCGTGCGCCGGATACCAAACGGGCTTCAAGTTTCAAGAGGACCCTCAGCCGGTGCGTCTGAAGGCTCGGAGGCAGGCCAAGCGGGGAACGCCGGTGGTTCCACGACAGGATGGGACATCCGCTTCGACCGGCTCATCGTTAGCTACACCGGAAGAAGAGCTCAGAGCAGAGGGCTACGATGAGAAATGGTTCCGCTCGCATTTTCCTCGCCAGCTTCCCCGCATCTTTCGCGAGATTTTGCAAGGTATTGGCCAGGACAGCATCGCCTACCGTGCAGCTGTGTACGCTCTTGCGCATGTCCCAGCTGACTTCAGCAGCGATGCGCCAAACGAGAAGCAAGTTACGGCATTGAAGTTCTACCACTTATCTCTTCAAGACGTTGCCAAGTGTCTGCCGATGGATGACGCTGACCACATGGCTCTTTCCCTGGCTATTCTCAGCGTGCTTTCAATATTAGAGATGAAGCTTGGGACATACCTGGGCGGCCTCACGCACGCCAAGCAAGCTGGCGCACTCATTGCCGATAACCTAGGCAGTTTGTCTTCTTCAACATTGGGCAAGCAGGTGGTCGCCGCGTGGCTCCCCATCAAAGCTTGGAACTCTGTCCAATGTGTGCCGTGGGACAAGCTTGCTCGCGTCCTGCCATCTGATGCTCTGGCCCAATCTTGGGATCTGCTCCGGTCATTGGACAATAAGAGCCATGAGCTGGCCGCGCTTCTCGTCGAAAGTCGACGGCTGTACGCCCTCCTATCGCTATCTCGACTGCTAAGCACAAATACCAGCACAGATGATACATCGAGCTGGCCAGAGTTATATCGAGTTGTTACCAACAAGTGTTCCCCCGGACTAAGCCACATCAAAGAAGCTTCATGCCGCTCAGAACTTGCCAGCCTTCGCGGTCGGCTGGATGCCTGGCACGAATTAATTCCGTTAGAGGACCGACCCATCTACGGCACGACATCGCGGCTGAAGAGGCACCTCTCTTCACAGCCACCCGGTACGCGGATCGAACCGCTCACCTTCCGGTCCTACCGCGCAGCAATGAACTACGCCCGCTACGCCGCTGCCCAAGCCCTCTCCTCGGAGGACGCCCTGGACATCATCACCAGCGGGACCGCACCCCCTCCCACATACAGAGATGAATGGAATCACCTTATCCTCCAGATCCTCGCTGGCCTAGAAGAGGTACCATGCACCGGCGATGACGACAATTACCTAGGTCTGATGTGGATCGTTGGCCAAGTCGTCGGGCTGCGCTGCTTAGACCCCTCCGTTATATTGTGGATTGAAGGCCACCTCGAGCTCCTGGCGTCGGCAAGCCAGGACTGGGGCTCTCTCATGCCCAAAGACCTCTTCCGGCCCCTGCTGGCTTTGCAGAAGGGTGGGCGGGTCGCGGTGCATGTTTTTGGGGATATGGGGCCGAGTATTGAGCTTTCGGAGGCGAGGTATCCTGCGGCGAAGAGGACTGTGTTGGTTGTGGGATTGGATATTGATTCAGGCAGGGGCTTTCGCGAGGTGGTTGTCATACAGTAGGGCAACATATGCGTAAGTGGATGGCCTAGACGGGTGAAGTGGAGATCCTTCCCAAAGAGGAAAACGAGAGCGCGCTCTGGGCAGACGGTTTTGGAGTTGCCAAGAGCTGGTGTTGATGAACACCAGCTGGATTTTTTGTTATCGCCTTGGCGTTAAGCGGGTATAAAGACAATGGAGGATATAGAGCGATGAACGATGTATCTCGCAGCATCTTCATTCTGCCAGAGTTGACTTTTGTCCTTTCTCAAGTTGAACTCAGGTGGCGATGCCAGCCCGAAACATGTCAACCACACTATCCGCCTCGACGTTCGTCGAAACCCCGAGCCCGACTCAGACGACAGGAGCCGCATGCATCAGTATCGCCCCGGACTCAAATGGCCATGTCCCGTACGGTACCTGCCACGGATTCTGGCCCTATGTCCCCAGCTTTGAAGGAAACCTCGCCCTCGCCGTTCTGTTTGGCCTGTCAACCCTGGTTCACCTCGCCCAGGCAGTCATGTACAAGCAAGTAAGCGCTTCTCGAGTTCCGCGATTCTTCCAGTCAGGCCCGATTTCTAACGAACACTTTGCTTCAGCGTTACTGCTGGGTCATCATCATGGCTGGCGTCTGGGAGACTTCTGCCTTCGTCCTCAGAACACTAGGAGCGAAGAATGGCCGTGTGTTGCCATTCTACATCATATCTTCGCTTACATTCATGCTCGCTCCCTTATGTAAGTGACATGCTTCATTCACTCTCGAGACGGACGGCTGTGAGCAAGTTACTGACCGCATCTCCTCAGGGATTAACGCCTATGCTTATATGGTCGGCGCACGCGTCGTCCACCTTTCTCTTCCAGACCGACGAGTCTTCCGCATCAAAGCCTCCTATATAACGAAGCTCTTTGTTGGCGCTGATCTAGTCTGTTTTGGCGTCCAGGGAGCCGGCGGCTCGATGCTATCGGGGCAGGGGAGCGCTTCAACGATGCAGACGGGAAAGGTCCTCTACACTGCAGGTTGCATAGTCCAGTTGGTGTTCATCGCCGTCTTCACTGCGGTAGTCGTGAAATTGCATATCAAGGTCCGGCAGAACCCGCCTTCGACCCGGAATGCCAACTCATTGCAGCTGGTCTGGGCTATCTTCATTGTCTTGATGCTTATTTTCGTAAGTATCTCCGGGGTAAGACTAGAGGAACGCGTTCTTATGCGGAATTTAGGTTAGACTGATATTTCGCCTGGTGGAATTCGGTCCGGGTGGAATGAACGAGACGATCATGACTACCGAGGTGTACGCCATTTGTCTCGACGCTGTGCCCATGGCGGTCGCAATGGTCATTTTGAATGTTTTCCATCCTGGTCGGATGTTGGCTCAAACAGCCTTCGACCGAGTCACCAAGGAGGAATCCGAGATGAGTACCATACTGAGACGTCAGGGACGCTACGAGGAGCTAGGGCAGGCTGATAGAAGTGGTTCAATCTCGCCACTGCCTAAAGGAAGTTTCCCATGAGCTTTTCTCTCAGGGGCATCTTCAATGCCAGCTGCCTCAGGGCCGGTCGGTAGAATTGAGGTTCAGGCTGTTGAGGCGAGTAGTAATAATTGTCATTTGTAATCTAAGATGTCTTGCTCAAAAGCCTCGTCGTGTACTATCGCTACGCTACAAATAGTTCAAATGCCTCACGGCTGTCTACAAGAAAAGTTCCTCTCATAGCTTTGGCGGAACCGTGATGCCCAACTCCTTCGCAATGATATCCGCAGCCTTCTCACCGACGACAAAGGCAGTATTATTCGTGTTCGCGCCCACATTCTCCGGGCAGATGCTCAAGTCCACCAGCTTAAGCCTCTCAACACCATACACGCTCAGGCTTGAATCGACGACACCCTTGTCGTCCCTCGGCGCCATCTTGGCCGTCCCCAGCGAGTGCCACGTCGTGTTGAGGTTCTCTCTGACAAACTGCTCAATCGCCTTGTCGTCTTCTGCGGTATACTCGATGTTAACGACGTTCTTGTGCGCATCCACGGAAACGTCGTCCACCAGCGCGGCCTTGGACGTGGGCGCGAAGGCAGGGTGGCCGCCGGCGACTTCACCGCGGTAGAGGGCTGTGCGCCGCGCGATCTCGCGGGCTTTCTTATACGCCCAGATGTGCTTCTTCAAGTCGATGTCATTGGCGTCCGTGAGGAATCCGGGGTTGAAGTCGAGCGGGTCGGAGACATTGGGACCTGTGATGTGGATGTGTCCGCGGGAGTAGGGGTAGGCGGTGTAGTTTGCGCCGGTTGTGTATTGGCCTACTGGGATGCCGGAGTGGTCACCGAGGAATCTGTAGGGTGTTAGAGTATTCTAATGTGAATATGTGCTGGAGCCTTACCCGTGCAAGAAACCGCTGAGCATCAGCGGGCGGTTCAGATCGTCCTTGAAATCTTTGTCCCATGCCGCGCGGAACTCAGGGCCTAGGGTGTCAATCTCCTCCTCTGTTGGGCGGATCTTGCTGACAATGTCAACGCCGTTCCAGCCCAGCATCTTGTGCTTCTGTGCTATCGCATCTTCGTGGCTTATGCGTCCGCTGAAGATCTCATCCAGCGTCTCATCCTTTGAAAGCGCTGTCTTGTAAGGGTAGAGGATGAGGTGGTGGTCTTGGTAGTCATGTCCAACACCGGGAAGGTCGGCAACAACGGGAACGCCGGCCTTGCCGAGAACCTCCTTGTTGCCGACACCAGACCTTTCAAGGACTCCAGGTGTACCACACGCACCGCATGAGACGACAACGAGCTTCTTGGCCCTCACGGTCTTGACAGGGTGCCTCGTCGTGTTCAGGACGGCTTGGTAGTCGGGATTCGGAGTGTACTCCACACCGACGGCACGCTTGTGCTCGTCGAAGATCACCTTGACGACCTTGGACTCAACCAGGACGTGGAGGTTGGGATGCTTTCCATCCTCAAGAAGCGGGTGCAAGAAGGTGTGGGCGGCATCTTGTCTCTTGCCTTCGGGCGAGACATAACGCATCCACCGCTCGAAGCCATTGTTTGCCTCCATGTTCTGCAGGTCGCGGATCTCGGAGTATCCCATCTGCTGCGCCGCAGCAAGGATGTCATCCTCGGCACCCGGTACCCGGAAGCCTCCCGAAGAGATGTGCACGGGGCCCGTCTTGCCGTGGTCTGCCGGGTCACCATTGCCGTGGTACGTCTCGAAGCGGTTGAGGTAAGGCCGGAGGTCCTGGGATGACCAGCCGGGTGTCCTCCAAGAGTCGAAGTCGGATTTCTGGGCGCGCGTGTAGCTGTGAGTATGACTCGTTAGCAATGGGTCTCGTGAGGCGAAGCAGAGTCAGAAGGAGGCCGATCGTCTGGAGCTAGACCCCGAGCTACCCCAACTTTTCCCCCTTCCCGATCTCATGTGCCGCGTTCCCCCGCATTTCGGATCTGGGGACGGGATGAAACCGTTGACGAGCTGTTGGGTACGGTGTTCGTGGGGTAAAGGGCGGGATTATGGGTAAAATACTTACAGCATGAAGTTGATGGAGGAACCGCCTCCAAGCATGCCCCCGGACGGAACAATGGGGCTGCGGCCTGCCAGCTGCTCCGACGGGCTGCCTTGGTAGAAGATTGCGGTCTTGCTGTCGGGAGCAAGGTGGTCGAGGAAAAAGGCCGGATGAACGACGTTGGGCACATCGCGGTTATTGGTTCCGCCTTCGATGACCAGAATTGAGAGTTCTGGTGCAGTTGCCGCCAGGCGGCTGGCAAGAACGCAGGCCGCGGTTCCTCCTGTTCATCATCAGCAGTTGCTCGTATCGTTAGAGGTAAGTTTCCGGTATTACCTCCAGCAATGATCACGTCCACCTCATCGAGGCCATCGGCCAGCTTCTTGCAAAGACCCATTGCGGCGGTATCGCAGAAAAGAAAAGACGGTTGGTTGTCAGGGAATCAGGGAGACAACAGGGCCAGAGAAAGTCGGGACGAAGACCGCAGCAGCAAACACATCGCGGACCCTAGGTTTTATATGCCTACTCCGCACCGCCAAAGCTGCATTGGAGACGAAAACACGCCCAGACATTGTTGAAATCTCTCATTCCGCAGTGCTTCCGCGCGCTGATCTCTTCGTTCTGATGCCCATTGTTGGGGCACATGGCCGCACGGATGACGGCGGCCGCCAGCTGCGCCAGGCGGACGGGCGGGCGAGGTGCATCGGGTGCGGGGAAGGGTGTCCTTTGGTGATGTGTCTAGAGCTGTGCCGCGTTGCATCGTGGAAGCAGCCAAGGTAGAGACCTCGTACGCAATGTCTTAGACAGGGGACTTTTTCGTGTGTATGGCCAATGGACGCCGGCGTGTTTGCTAATCGCTGCAGCTTCCAAGGGTCCTAATGCTTCTTGGGTTTAGCCTTACCATTCAGGGCGAAGCCGGGATGCGTGTTGGGGCATGCAAGCTGCTGTGCAACTGCGCTATTGACTAAGGGCCATCGGAAGCGAGCCCTCAGGACGTAGGGAGATACGGAGAAAACAATGGAGAACTCGTCCTGACTCGAAGGATTGTTAGAGTTCAACGAGGTTGGACGTGTCAACGTGCTGTGGTTTGTACGACGATCTCTGGGGGCGGCGAAGGATTCAGTGTGCATGTGGGGGATGAGGGGGAGACGGGAATCCATCCCGAGGGGCTGCGCCGGTGGTCCCCCGGCGAATGAGCTTCCAAGGGCGGTTGACATCTTCCTCGTTAGGGGATGTGGGAGGGATCCTCTTTGCGGGGTGAACAAGGGTCAGCCAAGGAGGTTGCTGACTGATGGCACGCTGCGGTCCATTGTCCAGATGAGGAATGATGCTGTAAAGCGCATGGGCTCTTCGTCAGATTCTATGTAACGTGAACAGACTTGTAGTAACCAAGTATGGAACCTTGGTAGTTTGTCGGTGAAGTATGGTTTTGTAGTTGCTCTGTTTAGCTGGAATTGCTCTTATCACTAGGCTGTCGCAGAGTCATCAGCGCCCCATCGCAGTCTCAGCTGAGATCCTCGAGTGAGGCAAGGCAAGGAAAGAGAACCACAAATAATGACTCGTGTGGGATCTTCAATTATCTCAATTGACATCCGCAGCCCGCGAAAAAAGCCGACAGGTAAGAGCGGACATCAACGGTGTGCACTTCTTCAGACCTCAGTTAACCCATTTCTGAGTAGCAGGCAAATTCTTTCAGCACTTCCTATCTTAACTGCCTTAGGTTTTACTGTGAAGATTATTGTAAGGAGCCGATAGAACTTAGTGCTATCATTTACGATGATAACTAAATGCGATATAGTCGTCTGGTCTGTGTAGGTATATAGACCATCTTCTCCTATAGACTTTATCCAATGCAGTCAAGGCATCAACCTCGGCATGTGAAGTCGCTGGGTACTAAAAACCCGGTTTTCTCTCCAAACATAGTGTTACGTGGATTAGCGAACCGGAAACTCAGACCGCCCAGGATAATACTTCTCACACAGGCATGCCGGCGCATGCGTATCTCGGGACATCTATCGTCATCCGGAGCGACAGCAAAATCCGACTCGTATATTCAACAAAATCCATAACATCTATTCTCTAGGCGTGATTCTGCTTAAGATCGGTATGAGAAGTTGTTATATAACCAGAGTGGCTTGAATGAAATTGCCTACGCACCATAGGGCTGTGGCAACCGGTATTGACCCTGAAGAAGTCTGGGTTTCCCAAAGTTCAAGACCCAGGTACTAACAAACAGCATCTCACAAAGCATGCAAAGGAGCGTTTGGTAGCTCAAATGGGAGACAAGTACCAGAAGGTCGTTCTCAAGTGCCTGAAAGGGGACTTCAAGATCGTCGATGACACAAAAGAAGACCTAAAGCTACAGCAAGCATTCAGAGCAAGCGTAGTGCATCCGTTGCAAATGTCTGCTGATAGTGTTTGAAGCCAAAGGGTAGCATGGCGTTTCATGCAATTACCAGGAGAAGCATTTGCGAGCGTTAGTGAAGATATCGTCACGAAAGAACATTTTTAACCTCTTGGACACATGTTCTGATTCGAAACTCCCCGTGGCGGCGATAACGGTACTTCCAGATTTGATATTACTAGATTACTATGCGTGACAACTGCTTGTAACTGGCAGAGCAGCCCAGCTCTGGCCGTAATCCGAGGCTGAGCCTTGGGTTAGAGAAGCTGCATTTCTGATAAATTAGATCGCTGTTAAACATAAGGTAGCTTTATAAGCTCAAGAAATTATTCCAATAGTCCCAGTCCAAGTTCCCATCATCCGTGAGCCCCAGACCATCGAGGTTTTGTAGATTAGGAGCCATAGACACCTGCGCTTCAGCCTCCATCTTCTCTTTCGCCTTATCCTGAAGGATTTGGATAAACCGCGGTATAGCTTCCGGTTCCCGCAGGCCATGGGATGCCGCTACTGCTTTGTGATGAGCTTCCCAAGCTTCAAAGGTCAAGTCTCGCAAGGCCTCGAAGAAGGTACTCTTCGATTCCATCATCTCCGGATACTCCTCGTAGAGAAGTTCAATAGACTGCCATGCCCTTTTCACTCGATCTCCAGTGCATCGATACCGAAGCTCGCTGATGATGTAGATGTAGGCGTCGATGTGACATTTGGATGTCATGTGCGTGAAGATATGCGCCGAGAACTTACTCCGCAGGCCCGTTTCGGCCGCCTCAACCCAAGACATTGCCAACTCAAACAACATATCTTTCTCCTCTCGACTCATGAGGGCATCTTCGCCATTGACGGTCCTTCGACACCTGGGATGATAGACCTTGAACCTCATCCGAGCAATCACCAGCTTCGCCATGTTGCAGGTCTGCGCATGAATCGGTATGCGCTTGTCTATATCCTTCAGATACTTGTTGTAATAAATGCCCTCGATCTCATTGATGGCCTTGTTCTCGACTTCAATCATGGTCTTATCCCTCGCCCGGCTCTGGGCAATATGCTCGAAGACTAGCGATGCTGCAGGTGTCGAGCGAATCCAGTTGAAGACTTCGTACTTCATCAGCACGCACATCATCTCCGTTGGACGACTGTGCTCGACCGGTGCCTCGGTCATGTCGGGGTGCAGATCCGCGTCGTTGACGTTCAAGGGCGGGCGCACATCGCCAAACTCGCTCCTCGACGGCGGACACCTCGCATCTGGGCTTCCCAACGCGCGAGTCCGCGCTTCGAGTCCGTATAACTGCCACCATACCCGAATCCGCATCTCCCTCTCGAAAAATGATACCTTTGGATCTGGTTTGGCGTGATGAACGCCCAGGCTTCGGCACAGCTTGACGGCCGCGGCGGTTAGAGTGGCCGTCAGCTCGGACTCCGGGTTGATGAAGAGAAACAGCAAAAAAGCTTGGACAACCTCGAAGTCTTTTGTGGTGAGGAAGTCTGCTTCAACGAGGGCTTGGAAAGCTGCGGTGCGGTAGCGCGTCATTAGCGCGATTCTGCTTTCGTTGAATGCTGTTTGGCAGGCTTCCGGCGCCATTGAAGTGACGGAAAGGGCGTATATGGCGAGCATGGTTGCTTGTAGGGGCTTGGGTGCCGAGGAAGGATTCCAACTTGCGTCGAGGACTCGTTGTTGTAGGGTTGGGATGTGAACGATCTTGAAGAGAGGGTTGACGTTGTCGACGAAGATTTGCCACAATCGATAGATGTGTTGTGGTTCAGGATGAGATTGGGAGGGCGAAACGTTTTTGGCGGAGAACATTTGCTGGAGAGACGGCATGGGGGTCAGGATGGGGTCGTCTCTGTGGCAGACGCCGTAGATGGGAGGATACTTGAGCTGGTGGATATGTTAGAATTGGATAATAAAGACGTCACAATTCCTGGAACTAACATACCTCTGGGCTGAGGGTTGACCATGAACATCTAGTGAAGAGTCAGTGGTGGGGCATTGCTACCATTACTATGTGGACATGCCTTTCTGTATCTCCTGGCAAATTCCCGATATTCTCTGAGCCACCAACTGTTGAGCCCGGGCTGGTAAGTGCTGGCGTCAAAGGAACAAATCGTATGGGCTCCGGTTCGTCCACCTGAGCTTCCACTTTGGACGGGATCCAGGTATGCGCCAGAGGCGCGAAGTCAACGTTGTTCTTCCGCATCAGGTCCTCATAAGCGGCCAACCGACTGAGAAGGTCTTCATCGGCGGCCCGTTTCCGGGGTCTCCTATGCAAGGCGGGAGCCTCGTAAACGCATTGAGATTGAGATTTGAGGCAATTGGAGCAGGGATCGCCTTTGTCACATTTGACTTTACGTCGTGAGCAGATAGAGCAGGCGGGCTTGTGTGGTGATGGTGATCCGGAGGCCATGGTTGGTTGGGATTAGGGCATCAGGCTCGTGGGTGGTAAACAGTCGAAGAACCTCAGTCGTGATTCCGTGATCAGAGATTGCTAAGATGCGAGTCTTCAGTAACGCAGGGAGATAACGATGAAGAGTCCTGGACAAAAGAGTCTTTAAGATGACGGGATGTGGCTTCGGGCGATTCGGCCACGAAAGGAGCTTAGTGTGATCCTTCTCGGGGCCCGATCAGCCAATCACGCTCAAGCCGTCATAGCGCTACCTCCTTCCGGGTGGATAAGGGGGTGATGGTCAGATCCTCTCAGATCCTCCGCCGGATGGACCTGCAAACATTTCCGTGGTTTGTCCGGTGCAAAACCGCACCAAGATTCGCAGCATGAGATTTGCTGACAGTGGAATGGAGAATATGGAGTCCGGCCCGTTCCATGCGGATACTCAACGAGATATGCGCTAGCCCAATTTTGATTCTTCGGGCCCGAAGGCATTCCAGCATTCATGCTGGGCCAATCAAACAACAGAGTGCTCGTTCATCTCCTCGGGACATCAACTAGACTGCCCGAAATCATCATGACCCATAGAAACACGGTCAATATACATAAAGAGACAGGTTTCCAACCTGATGATGCATCTATTCTCTCGCTCAGTATCGTGCCTCAGATTTCAACTTAGACCACCCATTCAACAGCACTGCAACTTAGTTGTGTCCACCTCTCCTATCTTCACCATGTTCTTCAAAAGGAACCAGTCCACAGAATCCCATGTCTCAGCGCAACCGTCTGACACTTCGACATATCCCAACCAACAGCCAGTCGTGGAAGATACCGATATGACAGCAGAAACACAGGAAGCAGCTCAGACGAAAACAAATCAATCCGAAGATGTCCAATATCCTTCAGGGCTGAGTCTTGTTCTGATCCTCAGCTCTCTCTTCATCAGCATGTTCTTAGTTTCGCTGGTAGGTTTGGTAGAAGCTCCCGTTCTAGGCATAACATCAGCTAACAGCATGTTATTGAAGGATCGATTAATTATTACGACCGCTATTCCCAAGATTACCGACGAATTCGATTCCGTAACCGACGTCGGATGGTATGGCTCTGTCTACCTCCTGACGACATGTGCCTTTCAACTACTCTTCGGCAAGGTCTACTCCTTCTATAGCATTAAGGCGACATTTCTCGCATCTGTATTTCTCTTCGAAGTTGGTTCCGCAATCTGTGGTGCCGCTCCCAGCTCCGACGTCTTCATCTTTGGTAGAGCCCTGGCAGGTGTTGGCTCGGCGGGAATACTCACAGGTGTGGTGAGTGCTTTCGAAGATACGCCCCTCCTGGTAAGAATTCGCCTTCTAACATAGCTTCCTCACAGATCATTGTAATCGTGCACGCCGTGCCGCTCCACAAGCGACCTCTATATCAAGGCATGTTCGGCGCCGTCTTCGGCATCGCTTCGATTGTTGGTCCTTTGGTTGGGGGTGCTTTCACCACAAAACTGTCATGGAGATGGTGCTTCTATATCAACCTTCCTTTCGGTGGAGTCGCAGCCTTGGTGATCATCTTCCTCTTGAAGCTTCCCGATAGAGAGGCAAGCACGCTCTCCACCAAGGCCAAGTTGGCACAGTTGGACTTTTACGGTACCTCGCTGCTTATCCCAGGATCAGTCTGTCTGCTGTTGGCCTTGCAGTGGGGAGGGTTGACCTATTCAGTAAGTTGCGATGATTTTACGTTAATGACGGCCATGGACTAACATTCTGCGTAGTGGAACGATGGGCGCATTGTTGCGCTTCTTGTCTTTGCCTGTGTGCTTCTGATTGGCTTTGTCATGGTTCAGATCTTCCTGCCCAAGACAGCTACTATCCCTCCCAAAGTCTTCAAGCAGCGTAGCATTTTGGCAGGTGTCTTTACAACGTTCTGCATCGGGTCACAGAACATGATCATAAGTAAGTACCGCTGACTGTACGTATTCCAGACTTTGGACTAACATGTAACAGTCTATTACCTGCCGATCTGGTTCCAAGCCATTCAAGGAGTCTCCGCTGTGGAATCAGGCATTCGCCTGCTCCCACTGGTGCTGTCCATGGTCGTTGCGTCGCTGATGACGGGAGCTCTCATTCGCCGAACCGGCTACTACACGCCGCTCCTCATCATTGGAGTCTGCTTCATGAGCGTCGGTGCTGGCCTCCTAAACACTTTGCAACTCGATACTCCCAGTGCTCAGTGGATTGGATACCAGATTCTGTACGGCTTCGGCACAGGTTGTGCCTCTCAGGTGCCTAACATCGCCGCTCAAACGGTGCTTCCGAAGAAGGATGTTCCGATCGGCACCTCCCTCATGTTCTTCTCTCAGCTTCTTGGCGGTGCCATCTTCATCTCCGTGGGCCAGAACGTTCTCAACAACCAGCTTCTTGAGCGTTTGTCGTCGGTCCCGGGCTTCAATTCTGCCTTGCTCGAGAGCAGCGGTGCCACGTCCCTGACAGACCTGCCAGCTTCGGTCAAGCAGACTGTTTTGGTTGGCTACAATGAGTCGTTGCGTGTTGTCTTCCGTCTTGGACTCATCTTGACCTGTCTCTCAATTCTTGGGGCGTTGGCGATGGAGTGGCGGAGTGTCAAGCAGAATGCAAAGACGCAAGTACCAAAGGCGGAGGAGAGCCAGGCAGCTGAAAAGGTATAACCGAGGACGTCGGATGAACACAGCAATTGTGGGGGTATATGCATGTATGATTTCTAATTTGATAGACTTGCTTCGTGGCCAAAATACGGATCTCAACTCTGAAGTAGTGACAAATTGGTGCTCTCCTCGCTTGAACTGATTACTTTGGGGTTGATGAATGCATGGGACAATGGTCAAACCATGATGCCTTAAGTTGAGCTGAATCTTCCAGCTGATAAGCTGTCCAATCTCTCAAGCACCGGCTGAGAACCTTCCGATCACCAGTCCATCACAGACGTCTTTCAATGATGCTTCATGTTCAAGTTTCCATCTGCAAACAACATGAAATAGTCCGTCTTCCGACTCTGGAATGGGAAGTCATGCGGGTCGTAAGAGCAAACCAGTTGGACCAAGTTATCGCTACCACGCCAGCGGGCGGGCGAATACTACCCCATACTAACTATCACTCTTTGAGGGCATGATTTTGACAATAATCCGATGTTGATGTCGATCCTGCCAAATCATTTGACGTCGCTTAGATCGACGAGACACCTAAGCCTCGACTAGGCCTCAGCTGCCCATGCGCGAATCACGAGAGTCTCGTTTCTGGATCTTTCCGACGAGTCGATTCCTGTTCCCAGACCGCCCGTCGTATGGATCACTGGTCTGGGCTTAAAGTGTTTGGAGCAAGCCGGAATCGAATGACACATTTGGCAGACCAAGATGCGATTGGCACACCAGGTGGGTGGGTTCTTAGGGCTCCGACGGGACCCGGGGCGACCGGGGGCCCCGGCTCCCGTGGCCCTGTCAATATCTGCTTCAACGGACCTCCATGTAACACTAGACTGATGCAGGGGTGTTCCGGGAGAGTCGCCGGTGTCCTCGGCGGAGGCCAGACCTCAGCCACCACGTCAAAGGACCGGCGCTTGGCGGCGGTCGGTAAGAGCACGTGGCGAGGAGGATGTCATGAGAGCATGACAGACATGACAGAGGCGATGGAGGCAATGACGTGGAATGGGTTGGTCGTGATAGTGCCTTGGTCTGTGTCAATGGAAACTTTGCATCTTACGCGGGGAAAGTTCTGTCATGACCTATGCCATGCGGGGCCCCAAGAACGGCATAAGACGCCAGATAATATCATCATGTCAAATACTCCTTTGGCGGAATGGGTTGTGGTTGTTGGGAGACTGGGATGTGATGATCTTTGGGGATGGCCTGCCTGGTCAAAGCTTCGGCCGCGGCATCACAGGCAAAGTTGTCCGAATGTCGCTGCCCCGCGGGGCAAATCGATTCTCAGCCCCCATGGGATCGACAGGTTTCTGATATCACCCGGAGCGTAATACGGCGACTTTTGGGTGGTATGCGGAACTACATCTGAAAATCTGGGGTAGTACCTTGGCTCACATCTACAGGGCTATGAGGATCTACGAAACTTGCCTGTGAGGCCGATCGCGCCGGGCCTCGTAAGATCACCCGCTAGTAACGTTTCACTATTGCCCGCCCCCTCACGATGAGTACCTCACGACAAATAGCTCAAGTAGCTCTAGTGTGCACAGCTTCCACAGAGCTTGTAAAGTATAGTAGTAATAGAAGTAGAGTAGACAACATGATTCACGCTAGAGGCCATACAAGGACGATGAGAATGATAGTGAAAGATCCAACAATGATGATTTGCTACAGGCTAACTAAGCTGCAAGGAGTATCCCGGTCTGTACTTTATTCTTCATCCTCCAATGCCGCGTCTTCTGAGAAATCCACCACGTTCGCCTTAGTCGCGCCGGTTCCTGTCGCACCACCTCCGAGTCCACCGAGAAGAGCACCGAGTCCGCCAAGTCCACCAGCACCACCTGCACCGGCCGCTCCTCCGGCTCCAGCTCCACCAGTGAGTCCTCCAAGGAGAGCACCAATACCGCCAGCACCAGCAGCACCGTTAGCACCACCACCGCCGAGGAGACCACCGAGCAGACCCTCGAGGCCCCCGGCGGGAGCAGCGGGGGCGGCAGCTGGGGCCTTAGGAGCGGCAGGGGCAGCAGCAGGTGTCTTGGGGGTAGCTGGGGCAGCAGCAGGCGCCTTAGAGGCAGCGGGAGCAGAAGCAGGGGGTGCAGCACCAGGCTTGCTAGGAGTTGCAGGAGTTGCTGGAAAGTATTGGAGACATTCGTTAGTATTCGATTATACGGTTCTCTTCGGACGGACGAGCGAGCGGACGGGGGGGAGAGCGAGGGGACGCGGCGCGCGACGTAGGGGGGGTGGTTTACGCACCACCGCCGGCGGCACCGCCGTAGGCCTGGATGCCCTTGTCGATAGCGGCGGTGATCTGGTCGATGGACTGTTGAGCGATGCCCTGGCCGATAGCGGGAACCTTGGAGACGATGGCCTGGCCGAGACCAGCGGAAGCCTGCTTCTGAGCGGTGAGTTGCTGAGCGACAACCTGGGAGATGCCGAGTTGGTCGAAGGTGGCCTTCTTCGCGATCAAATCATCAACGGTCGTCGTGGCGGTGCTGGTGAGGTCGGTAGCAAGCTGCTGGAGTCCGAGGGCCTCCTGCAGCTGCAGGGCCTGGGCACCCTGGATGTCGGTCTGAGCCTTTGTGAGAGCAGACTGGACATCTGTGGCGGCGGTCTGGACGGCAGCGACGGTGCTGGCGTCGTTGGCAGCCTGCAGGTTGCTCATGTTAGTCTGGCTGATCTGATTCCTCACTGCAGCTGCCGCGTGGGGAGTCAAGCCAAACGGCTGCCCGTGATCCCACGGTCTGCATATGCCCGATGTTCAGATGCACGTACCTTCACAGCGGTATCAAGCTTCTGGAGAGATTGTTGAACGGATGTGACAGCGCCCTGGATCGTCGCGAGTTGGCGCTTCTCGTTCGTGGTCGGGAGGGCAAAGGCCGTGCCGATGAGGGTGAAGATGAGGGTCTTGGTTAGCTGCATTTTGATTCACTGTCCAGAGTGATTCTGCTAATACGGTAAGAGGAATTGGATTAGGGAATAAGACAAAGAACCTTCAAGGTGAATCTCCAACCCGGGAGTATATATGTGAGAGCGTTGAATGTCTGTGCCGACAAAGTTTGTTTGGTGATGAGACTTTTTCATCCCCGATTGATCGCGGGAACTATCAGCATAATATACAAACCGGATGGATGCGCGCTGACCTCATGGGCCACAGGCATGCTCATCTCGTGAGTTCACCTCGGCAGCAAACCACCCTCCTCGATCGAGGCGACGGGGGATGCTGGACGCCAGGCGAACCAGGATGGACACAGCCCCTCCGAAGTCTGAGACGAAAGAAACCATCGAGTGTGGATATTATTATCGCACCTAGCCAGAAGGCAGAGGCAAAGAACGAGCAACGCGCTGTTTTCGGGCGTCTCAAGTGGTTCGACAGACCTCCCTTGTTTGGTGAGCCAGGGGGAGGGCACGGAGGACGTGCCACGTTAGGCCGGTCTCGACAAGTCAGTTGGTGTTCTTGGCCTAGCCGTTGAGAGTTGAGGGGAGCAGCAATAGCTTCCATGGCGTCTCCACGGGGGACGTTTGACGAATTGAGAATTGCGCCATGTCGGAGGGCCCATCGTGCAGAGAGAGTTGGTGTGTGTGAATTTGCGTTGTGTCGTTTGGTGTTGGTGTGGGGGCAGCCAACACCAGAGCAGAGCAGAATAGTCTTGTCGTGCGCGCTTCTCGTCCGAGTTCAGATGAAACGAAACTCGGCCGTGTCGTCTCAGAAGGTCGAGTGCAACTACCCTTTACGAGATCTGCAAGGAGTGCCATGCCCGAGCGGCAACGCTTATTACGGACGTTGTGAGACGTTATTGGGAGAAATTCGTCGGACGGCCTAGGAATGCCCAACGGGTATTGGTGGCAACGTGGGAGAGGACAGGGATGAGGCTCTCATGGGGTTGCCAGTTTCGGCTCTCCGCACTAACGACATCGAGTCAGAGAGTCAAGGAGCCTCAAGCGCGACGACATCTGTCATTCGCCCAACGTTTTTGCATGGATTCGTCGACGACATCGACACATGGCACGCCAGATGACCCAAGCCCAGAAGCCCTCAGCCCAGCTATCCACACGCGTCAGTGGAGGCGATGCGTATGGGTTGCCTTAATAGGAAGTGAGGGGGAGAAAACCTTCGCCAGGAGGGTGCCCGTCGGTTAGCCGGGAATGGCCTCAAAACAGGTTCCAACGGGGTCGCCTTCTGGATCGCCGCATGGGTTACGCAGGAGTCCTGGCTTAGCTTCATCACGGCTGGCGGCTCACGGCTCACGGCTCTACTCCACGACAGCACTAGATTTAACCTTAGTGTTCTAGATGCCGCTCACAACCGCGCCAAGATGGGGCCATCGAAGTAACCTCCCGATCCCCCGCGAATAGAAAAAAAGGGTCCCTAGCTAGGAGCCTGTTTGTCTTGATCTTGACCGGCGATGACAATCTGGGGGATACGCGGCATCGTCTTGGCTGTTCATGGGGAGAGGCGGCGATGATGTCGTATGGCGTAGTAGTCCGGTATGGCATGTTGGCACCAACATCCAGCCAAGCTGAATGACACGGATGATCGGCTGGCAGCCACATCTGGCGACGCAGGGCCCTTCGGTTCATCGCCCAAACATCCAACACGGAACGGGGAGAGAAGGACAGCCGGATCACCAGACAAGCGGCTGCCAAGACTTGCGACGTGTTGGCCTAATCGGTTCCTGTCACCCAGGCCCTGTCAAGACGGGCGCCACGCATAACTTGGACCACGTCGCTGAGTTCCCTTTACCCTCCGCCTTCCTAGTTTGGCAACCCATGAGTCAACTCGAGGGCGGATAGTGACAGAACGAGGTTTTGCAAATGGGCAAACGCGGTTTGGTGTCAAGTTGCAGAGTCGCGGAGCTACGTCCATTCCGTTCTCCTGGCGTCGCTGCACAGAAGGCGGGATTTGTTCGAGAAGCAATCTGTCTGACACTTCCTTCTGCCGTGGTGCCGTTCTCAGGCCCTTACCACCCCTTCTTTGAGCTCATACGTTGAGCGAGAAAGTTGCCGATGCGAGTGCGATTATTCGCTGATTCGGCGCGGTAGCAAGACAGAAAGATGGGATGGCGACTGACTGGCCAGCCCTCTCATAAGGCGGACCAGTCCGCGGAATGCGATTCGCCTGTCAGTTGGATGGAGCCTGGGTGGCTGGGGCGCCTGATCGACTCGAGGGTCTAGTGTTTTGTGGATATTTGGAAGATCCTTCCTTCGGCCCTTTCGGGTTTCGGCCGGTGCCAGTTGTTTCTCATATTCCGCTTTATTTGACAGCGCATTCCATGCCAAAAGACCGAGAAGGATCGGCCCCGCTACGGCCGGTCACCGGCGGCGTTATCGGTGAAATGCGGGGCTGTCTCTCGGGCGGCCCGGAATGGGTCTGTAAGTCCGTCTGTAAGCTCGGGAAATCCGCTCGGTGATTTCGTGCAGCAGCGGCGAGGCAGAAGCTAGAAGCCAAAAATGGCGTAATTTTGAGAGAGGTTAAATATGACAATACTAAGCTCTATGTCCACGTCCGGAAAAGTAGGATAACTACCGTCGCCGCCTGCAACCTGTATCTTCCGTTCAATACTACATGATCGCTATTGTGTCTAGTTGGACCTTCGGAATTCAAACAATCGTAATCTCCTAATCGCCATGGCAGCCTGCACTGAAACGCTCACGGACCTGGCCTCCCAGCTGTCTGGCATCGCCACTTCGCCCGCCAGCAATGCGGAAAAGAATGCTGCCGCTGCCGGAATCGCCAAGCAGATCCTCAAGGCAGTCCGAACTCCCTATCCTGATTGGATGGAGAAGGCATTTGCGAACGTAGAGATCGCGGCACTGCGGCTATGCATTGATTGGGGTGTTTTTGCCGCCATCCCGGAACAGGGCACAATCTCGTTCTCGGAACTTGCCAAACAGGTGAATTCAGAGACATCGCTGATTCGTAGGTTCTTGATGATTAAGCTGTCACCAGAACTCGACAACTGACAATTGATTCAGGACGCATCTGTTGGGTTCCTATCGCGAGCGGCATATTGCGCCAGTATGGAACTGATCAAGTCGGACATACCTCGCTCTCCCGGCCATATCTCCCAGGAAGCCCCGATGGCCTCCTCTTGTCAATGGTGTAAGCAAACCCCATCGGGGACTCGTTACTCTTTTTCTTTTTACTCATGCCTTCCATCTCAGATTCGACGAGCACATGCTGCCAGCCTTGAAGCTGCCTGAATACTTCATTGAGTACGGCCGCCGCGAGCCGGTCACCCGACTCCACACGCCTCATGCGTACTCTCTCGGCCAGCCCGACAAGGACATATGGGAGATTCAGAAGGCAAATCCTGAGCGCATGAAGCGATTCATGGCAGCGATGGATGTGTTGCAGAAGTTCATCCCGTTGGTTGGCATGTACGACTTCAGCTGGGTTAAACCAAAGCTCTCGGAAAATGAAGACCGCGTCATTCTCGTCGACGTTGGCGGCGGTCAAGGCCACGCGATCAAGGCTATCCTCAACGAAAACCCCTTCATTCCCGCAGGACGAGTTGTCTTGGAGGATCGTGACGAGATCATCGAGGAGGTGGCCGCATTGACGGAGCCCGAGCTTAAGGGCGTCCAGCTTCAGGTGCATGATTTCCACAATCCGCAGCCTGTCAAGGGTAAGTCATTGAGTTTCTAGAGATTTCCATCATTCCCGCTGCGGACATGAGTTGACTTATGCAGGCGCACTGATCTACTGGATTCGCCGATGCCTACATGACTACGGCGACGACGTCTGTGTGAAGATGCTCACGCAGCTCTCGGACGCCATGGCTTCGGACAGCAAAGTTCTCATCAGCGAGATGGTGCTCTCGAATCCTCCGGATCCCCTGGCCGCTATGAACGACTTTGGCATGCTCGAGATTGGAGGAAAGGAACGGACCGCGGACGATTGGGCGGAGCTGGTGGCACGGGCAGGACTGAAGATGGAAGGAATTCATGGCTTGGACAAGAAGATTCAGGTTATTGAGTGCATCAAGGCATGAGCTGGCGTATGTCAGTACACTGGACGAATACTTCACATGAGGCTGGCGTCGGATTTGATAGAACTCAACTCTTCTTGAAAAACCATTTAAAATCTCCGAGACCTCAGGTACCTGGCATCGGATAACCCGACTGTTTGGTTTGTTCACATCGTGACTTTCGAAAATGGCTCATGCTTCTGATTGGAAAGTTTGCGAACAAATATATTTGGACATTTTGATCCAATCATTTCCACGAAGCTTGGCCTAGTTCACTAATCTCCCCGCAACGTCAACAACGCGTGTCGCGGGGCGGTTCCGCGGGTGCGAAAGCATCTTTTGAATCAACCATGTAGCTTTCCAACCCCAGATCTACGTTTGCCCAAGGTTCAACCCCTGCAGGTCTCTGGGTGAAACATTCTTAAATGGTTGACAAAAGGTAGTTTTCTGCAGCGCAGAAGACGAAACCGAGAACAAAATGCCCGGCCGGCTTGTCCAATGAGTCTGAGTAAAAGATTAGATGATCCTGTCATCGTTATCGGAAAGTTTGAGGAGATTTAGCAGAGGACTGGAGAACTATAACCGGGCAGATAACAACGTTACGCAATGCTCAAACTTCCTGGTGGTAAAACGCACGGCTGATGAAAGGCGTGCGTCATCGCCTCTCGGGCATGTCATTGGGTGTTTATACGTCTCATCTGCCATTGTCGAATTGCCTTTATCGCCGTTACGGCGGGTCAAAACTATGACAGCCTTGGCCAAGGCTGTTCTCAAACTGCGGATTTATCTCGGCCGAGATGCCCATTGCCCATAGATCCAGAACCCGTGAGTTGTAAGACACGTTAGATGGTTTAGAGACAATCGGATTGAACCCTTGTTTGTACTTGGCAGATATCTAAGCCCGATCCTGAATTATAGATCTTGGTCTACTACAGATCTTTAAACGCGCTTGAGATCTATGTTCAAGTCACGATAAGCTTTTTGTTCTACCAGTATTAGTAAATAGACAATTCCAATCATCAGTAGCGCGCGGAACCAGTAGCAAACAGGCGTGATAAGATGTTGCGTTTTTCATTAAGTCCATGAATGGCCTTTTTGATTATGACTTCGAGCTGAAGGCGTGAGGTCATTGTCTTGTCTCTTGATGTGATTTTAGGGATTGAAGCAATCGATCGGATTTCCTTGTATCAAAATTGAGCCGTACACTTTGATCATGCGATGCAACACCTGACGCAAGTCTCTCGACGAAGTGTACATTCACTCTACGATAGTTGAGGCAACTTCAAGTCTCATAAGGAGTCTCTATAGTTCGAAAATACCATTCTAATTCATGCGGAAGTCACTTGTCTTCACATATGTTCCTGGTTATACTAAGATTCAAGCCTATTAAGTGCTATTCGAGAGACGTAGGCACGTAGACTCGAAGACGAAAGGCAATATTGACACTATGTCTTGTATTCTACCACTCTGTAGCCGTTTGTTGTCATCAAGGTAGCTAGTATGCAGCAAGCTAAGGTTAGTCCTTAGTGTAGCCCCTTGAGATTATTTCAGGAGGACATTAGGACCTCTGATGGCACATAGAAGGGATACGTTCCAATGGTTGCGGCGAGGAAAGAATCAGCGTCAAAGGTCTGGTATGATTCCTTCACATTCTTGTCTACCTGAATTCTCTTTCTCGGCCTGCGTTTTCACTGTCCAAGGGGCTACGACAATGTGATGGATGCTAGCCGAGTACGCCCATTAGGTTCTGTAGCATACCTAAATCGTTATAGCTTTAATTCAGCTGGAAAACCTGCATCATGCGGTATGAACTCCGGCGTTGATATGGCACACTCTTGATAGGACTCTGAGTCTCTTAGCATCCGGCCTATCTGTCACGTGGAACTTCACATAGTCATCAATCTGGCGTTCATTCTGTAGCCTGTTTCATATAGATCTCCAGTTGTGGAATTCGCCCGCAGTGAAATAACACCCTCACCAAGTTTCAACCTGCGTTTACCGACGCGAAACCGGAGGGCTTGTTGTAGTACAGTTGATGTATGCCCAGTAATCTTGCCTCTTGACTTCGGAGACAGCCTCCGTGGTCTCTTCCAAGTGGTGCCGCTTGAGGAAGCACAGCCGTATTTTATGAATTAGATTATAGCAGAGAAAGCAAACGTTTTTCATTGTTCATGATATCTCTGAAGACAGATCAGAAATATTCCGACTCATTCCCAAGTTCTTTCATTCATTTTACAACGACAACCCGCTCATAGTTCTCCCACCTCTTCACCTTGCAAACTTGTATTCACAACATAGTTGGCCCGCCTGGGGATGGCTCAGCCAGCCGTATGATGAGTGAACTCGTCGAATTGTGATGTGGCATATCCTAGTCGATGTGCAACAATCTGATTAGCTGTCGTCTGAAGTTTTAGCACGGGGTTCTAGCCTTTCCAGTGACAAATCGTCCCTAACATCTTCCACCAAAGAAGAAATTTCTGTGAAGCGATCGACGGATAGGGCTGTGTGGCCAAGAATAAACCAGCCGCGCGATGTGGCATACCGGGTAACATCTGATATTCAATCAATGCAACTTCGGAACGCGGCTGGTCATCAGACGAATCGAATATCAGCAAACATTGCTTCGCTGTTTTGTCGCGCGGCAATAAAATATGATTTCGGCGGTTTCCCCATGTGTTTCCGCGATGCGGATAGCATCCAACGATAGACTTTGCGCATTACGCACGATGAAGTTACCCGTTATGTATTCCAGACATCTCGAACCTGTCAAATGGAACTCAAAGCTTATTCAACGTGACTTCTCGGCAGACAATGGTCCGCTCTGAGATAGGAAAGACTGTCGGACAGATGGTCTAAGAAGGAGCATACGCGCAACCTTCCCGGCCTTCAGCTGAAACATCGAGCCCAGTCTGCAGCATTATCTGCCCTAGTGATTTAATAGACTGAGTATGATGGATGCAATGCTCAAACCAGACATTGACATCTTGCTGGAACTAAGCGAGAAACCCAGAATTGCGTTGTTTATTCGCAGTAACAATAGAGAACGGTAACGCTGAAGGTGCTGATCAACAACTGTGGGTGATTGCATCTCGCGGAAGGGTTATTATGTCGACCGGTATGCGGAGCACAAATACTTCACGCATGCAAAAGATTCGTGTCCGCAAAGCCTAGCTTGCATCAATCTTCGATTTCGGTTCATACCTCTGAACTGGTTCTCCTCTTTCAAGTTGGACATTTGCTTTATCCTTTGCGTTTGATCTGAATACGGGGTGTCTCCTGTTGTCTCTGTGAATCATTTTCGTGGACAATTTTCTACCTGATGTTTCGATCTAATCATCAGGTATCTAGCATCTCTGAAATCAACTCTCAAAAATGGTAACTAACATAGACGTTGTTTCCCGCTTAAGATAAGTAAGGTATTTGAATTGTGAAGATCAGTCCGCTCTTGGTGCGGTGGGTTGTCTTGTTAAGGCCTGGTCTAGAAGATCCGCGATACATCGTGATCATCTGTCAAACAAATCGATAAATACAATATTGAAGTCCATGGCTAGTCTTTTGTGGTGTCAATCACGGTCACCAGATCTGTGAACATCCCTCAGGCAATATCAATGTCAAGGCATTGATGCATTTCGGTGCCGATGGCCGAGCTCGGTGGCATCATCCGATTTCCCCTCTCTCATGTTTACGTGATTCGAGCGTCGCATTGTCGATTGGCTGTCTATCATGCAAACTTTCATGTCATGTTGTCAATATTGAAGCGATATCGCAGCGTTCGTGATACCAAACGATGACGCCATTTGACAGCTGATAACGTGACGTTCCACCAGGATGGTGACAACCCCAAGCCGGACCTCTCACTGCAGGACAGATCAGGGCATTCGTAAAATCCCCAGACTATCACGACACACCAACATCGAATAATAATTGAGGATCTGCGTGAGATCTGACTGTACCTGAATGTCACCGCTTGTTCCTAGATTGGCTTGCATACGCTTTGATCTGGGGCTTACCAAGCACGCCATTACAAATCAGTATTCGCGATAATCACAGCTCTTTACCTTCCCCGCGATATAAAGATGGTCTGAAGTTCTGTCGAACCGTCATTGTTTCGGACGACTTCAGCGCATGCACAACATAAACCTTGACCATAAATAAAACCATCATTTTAGTCCCGAACCTTCCGACTTCTTCTCCTCCTCCATCACCAAATTCCCCTCAATTACAGCAAAGATGGCCACTGTATCTATCTACGACGCGACCATCCCCACCTTCACCAAGGGTCTCAAGACCTTCCAGCACATTCTCACCAAGGCAGAGGAGCACGCCAAGGCCAATGGGGTCGACGTGAACACCTACGTCGAGGCTCGCATCATTGAGGACCAGCTTCCCCTCACCTTCCAGGTGCAGAATGCTACCAAGACTGTCAAGACCAACATCGGCCGTCTGACCGGTGTTGAGCTGGAGCCTTTCGAGAACAAGGAGAAGACGTTTGCGGACTTGCACGCGCGCATCAAGGAGACGCTCGACTTGCTCAGCAAGGTCGACGCCGCCACCGTCAACGCCAAAGCTAGCTCCGAGGTTGAGTTGTAAGTGGCCCTCCTACTGCGCCATATCTGTGATCAAAATGCTGACATGATGTTACAAGGCCTATTTTCGGTGGAAAGACACTTAAGCTCACCGCAACCGAGGCGGCTTTGAGCCATGGCATTCCCAACTTCTTTTTCCACCTCAACGCTGGATATGCCATCTTGAGAGCGAAGGGTGTCCCGGTCGGCAAGGCGGATTACCTCGGTAGCTTTGTTCTTCCTTAAATTTGAGGGGCAAACTGAATTTAAAATTGATAATGAATGAATGCATAAACTCGAATGGTCTGAACACTTGTGCATGTCCACGAAGTTGGCCTTCTATAGGCCATTCAATGCGATAGTCCTGCGGTGATATGGAGTGGCATGTTCTAGTCTAGACTTCTCAACTGTAAACGTAGGCTTGTTATGAGGGATCGATCCATTGGCTAGAGGTTTCCCACTTAAGCTGGAGACTTTCACAACGCCTCGGCCGACTGAAAAGTTATCTAAGATGAGCGAGGAAGGGTATAAGTAGTCCTAAGCTGGTAAGCTTGCTTGCTTACCTACTTCCATATCCATATATAGATAGGCATGCGTTCCTCCGGTGCTAGAACGCGGTAAACGCTACTGCGGAACAGGAAAACGCAATGAATGGACAAAAAGCAAAAGAGAAAGCACATCTTGTGATGCTCTTCGACCGACCTGGGACTCGAACCCAGAACCTTCAGCTGTGAAGACCTCCTGATGGAATAGGAGGCTGACGCGCTACCATTGCGCCAGCCGGCCAGCTGTTGCGATATCGGAGCGTTATTCCAATTTGTGACGGTCAACGAACGAGGTCCACCTCAGGATCGCGAGTATGTCCCACCAGTGTTGCGCTCCAGAATTGTCAGCTGTTGTGGGGTAACTATGAGACTGCTGAGAAGTAAAAAACAACGCTTAGAATGCAACACACAAACAATGGGATGGTTAAGGTGGATGTAACTGACAGCACTGCTAAAGAAAGAGAGTTAAACCCAACATCAGCTAAGTTGCGTTGGTGATGTCAGTGCCCTAGGACATGTCGCCGGGGCCTCCGACTGAATTAGTGAAGGCAAAATCACCCACTTAGACCTCGTCTCATTAAATTGTGGCCCGCCAGACATGGAGATAATTCTTTCGACCATTCGCTGCCCAAATGTCTTGCATTCGCAATCGATTGAAACGACGTCCACAGCTGGCATCTCGGACGAGTCTTCCCCTGAGCCGCACTTAGGTGGCTGCGTCGTCAGCATTCATTAACAGAAGCCGCTAAAAGCCGGAGAGGCTAGGGGCGCCTTAAGGCGCTATGGATGCACATGCCAGGGGCACTGTCAGCACAGCGTCGCATGGCCCAAGACATCAAAAGGAGCGGCAATCCTCCTTATTTAACATGATTGTTCCCTTCTGCCCAAAGTCTGCGAGTCATTAGGTTGCTTCCTCGGTGCTGGATTTCCTCAAGCGTGCAAGTAATCAAGGACGATGACCCGCTGATTGCGAAGAGCCCAGCCTGATTATTGATATCCGTACCACTGTTATCACCGACCACACCGAAAGGACACGGACACAGCCCGCGAGCCAGGCATTGTTACCGAGAATGTCACATCGGTCAAGCTAGATTCACCGGGGAACCTCGGATCGGGATGATGGCATTCATGCCCAGCAATGAGGACGGACAATGATCGTTACTCCCGGATCACCCACCCACGGCATTTGGACGGTGATTGCGAGATGACGCTGAGCATACTGGTCCAAGATGAGCAACAATCAGTGCCGAACAACAGCAATTACAACGGATGCGCTACTGGAGCTACGCGCAGTGCCGTAACTTGCTTACCACCGCGCTTCTTCAGGATATCCCGGCATTCTCTTCAGTAACAATCAGGCACCGACCAGTCACCAAACCAGTCACCAACATGGGTGTATTGAACCAGCGGATAGAAGCAGCATTTCTGCACGCATTTAGCGCAATTACAACTTTACGGAGTTCGGAGTCCTCATTTCTACCGCCGCATCCATCGCAGGGTGTGTCCATACGCTTGTGAGAAATGACAGAGGGCAACAGATGTGTCCCAAGAAACAACCGCCGTATCCCATTGTAATATTTGCAAATCCAACTTCAACCAAGATTCGTCAAAATGATCACGCAGGATTGGGCAGTGGAGTTGGGGAACGGCAAGCAGGGCAAATAATGGAGCAACCCGTTTCGCCAGCAAGCGACTCTGTGCGAGATAAGCACCATGCTGCGTCTCGGCTCGCTGCCTGCGACCTTATTACTCTACTCAGTGGGAACATCTCCGCAGGTCCGCCATGGATCGTCGCTTTCGCGATTCAACGAGCACCCTGCCAGCCCGTGATTGATTGACAATCGTTGAAGCAGGAACCACATCTCCGTGTCTACAGCTTCAAGAGTCGCCAATCCGCGGCTGCTTCAGTTCATGTATCGCACGTGGGCCCAAGGGTCTTGGTCGAACCCCGTCCTGGGCAGCAGGAACAGACGCCATCACCAGTCCTAACTCCCACGTTCTGATCCGGGGAGCGACTCATTCACTTCACAATCACACAGCCATCACAGCACACTGCCCCTCAACTGCGGAGCCGTACCAGCCTGATTTGCAGTCACGTTTAGTCACCGGTGCGACATCTCAGGCTGTTTCAGATACTTTTGAACCGGAAAGTCTGGTGATTTCAGAGTCATGTGCAAGAGGGGCTAAGCGATACTCTCCACGGAACACTATCGCGAATTCGATTTCATGAGACCAAACACGGACATCATGGCCATCCCAGATTGTCAACAATCGCCTGTTTGCCACAGTCCACACACCGTTCTCTTCACAACTGAGTCGTTGAACCCTTAACGGTGCGGGCCGGATGCAGGATTCAGACGGTGTGTCGCTTTGACCTCCTTCGCCCGTTTTTTCTCGTGAGGCTTTTTGAAAGAGCAAGGACGGGCTTACATCGGAGCGCAATGTCCACCAGAAGAAGCTTGCCTCGCGACATCTGGGTGCTCATCCGACTCGCCCAATAGTTTGTATATCGTCATCCGGTGTGATTGAGCTTGCAGAGGATCAGTTCCCCGACACCATGCAACTGTCACCATCTCATTATGATGGCCGCGAGATGCCCTGTGCACACACACACTTGCGATTCGAGTGGGATGGATGGCATTGAACCGATGGAGTGAGTGAAATGGCAGCAAACAACAACGAACATGATGGCCGTGCGCATGCCAGACATCATGTTCTTCGATAGGCGACAGAGTCAATGGTAGGCGGGGTAATCGCACCCCTCCTTGACCAGATGCTCTCGCCATGCTTTGTTCCATTGATGGACGATAAAGTTGCCCCGAGAAGCATATTGGGAACAGCAACGCTATCTGCAGTAACGCAGGATTGGAATGACATTTTGACACCGGGGCCGTGCCCCTGTGCCAGCAGCAAAGAGGCGCATGTCATCACATCATGGCGTCCGGGCAGGCTTGAAGACTTGCCAATAAGTCCGCCGATCTCAAGCTGTGTCGAGCGCCACTGACCCATCAGCGGGCAATGGGCCAAAGTTTATTCCCCATGCGACCGCTGTGGACTGTCCTCAACGGGGATAGCATCACCAAGGGTCCTGGGCGACCGGACACGATTACTATGGTGTTATGGGTAAGTAAAACCTCCCGGGCTGGTAGCGTGGGGACTGACGGCCCACAGGAAGCACTGGAATAACTGCTGAATGGACGCTCTTTCGCCTGCAATCGATGTACCGCGCCTGGTCGGCTTGAGCCACAGATACCTGGCAGGGGTATTTTACTTTGGCCTGCAACCGCAGTATCAAGATTCTCGCTGAAGGATCTCTTCTCATTGCCCGAAGAAAACAGCGTCGGTAGAGATTGACCGTGTCCGGCCAGTCCTGCCGAGGATAATGTGCTTGCGCTCAGACCTTCGTCTTCCATTGCGAGCCCTGAATGAGAGTCATTCGATGGCATGACTTACAAGTCCCTAGTCTCACACGCCAACAAGGTAACCCCCGACGCCAGTTTGGGAGGCTAGAACCACTGAACCAGCGCCAGTCCTGCCACTTCTTCGGCTTGAGTCGCCGAAGTTGCCCAGTTGAGCACCGCCAGCCAGTACCGTCGGAGGCGTTAGAATTCACAGCCGCCTGGACGTTGAAACTCGATGCGCCTTTCTCTTTCTCTCTCGAATACCTGCTTCTTATGGGTCCAGTTAGACGAAGCCCCAGTCTAGAAGCGACCCTCAGCTCGCTTGCAGTTCCGCATCGTGGAGCTCCCCGCGCGCGTTTGTCGTCTACAGCAGGGCAAGTCCGCCGTCTGGCCCGTAGTGTTAGACGCTGTCTCTGTTTCACCCGATTCCGGCCACCAAAGTCTGTCCCCGGATCAGATGAACAAAAACGTCTTTGGAGGACCATCAGCCTTGTTTTCCATCCTCACCAAACTCTGCTGTTAAGCAGCAGAGTGCCTACCGACCAGCCCAATTCCATTTGACTTCCCGCCAGCGGCGATCGTCGATACCGAATACCACCAGAGTCGCGCTCTTGGGACGGCCATATGCGAGTCAGCCATGACCCTGAGAAAATCCCCGCGATGCTCGTCAAGTCTCCTCATTTCACCGGGCCTCGGAATGGGCTTACCCCGGCCGCTCTCCAACGGCTAGCAGGGACGGTTTGCAACTACGGACACCCGCGGGTCAAGGTCGTCACCATGTCTAGACGACCATCATTGGGCTATCTCGTCAACACACAGACGTCTTGCTCCAGCTTGATGGCAGGCCACCAAGTCCACCAAGGCCCGCTCCATGTCGAGACCCATACTTGCACATGCCAGGAGGTGGTCTGAGACACCACGAGTCTCTCTATCAGTGATACTGAATCGCGTTCACCTTCCTCCAAGAGGGCAAAGATGCCGTACCAAGATGGCCCTGGCTCGTGGGAAGAGGCAGATGAATGCGCCGTCACCATGCCAGCGTAACGGTAAATAACCGTCCTATATGCCGCGACCAAAATAACACCGTTGCGTCCCTGGAACCCTAGGCGCATTGCTGACAAGCAGTGCTGCAACACCGCAGACCGTCCGTCCACTGCCCGGTGCTGCTGCCACCCTCCTCTTCCCACATCCCGCCCGCAAGAGAGCGTGGCCAAGGTTCATCTAAACGTCAACATCAATATCAACAGCTTCGCGCCGCCGCGGCGAACGGCTGTGTTCCGGTGGGGGAACGAGACATCCAATTCGACAGCTCAGAGTAGTCGTAGGTAGTGCTGTCGCTCAAAGGGCCAGGTCCATGTGGCATCGTCCAAGTCCACCACCGTTAAAGACGCCCCGTTGATTCTCGCAACATGTCTTACCGTGCGCACGGTTCCTGGCCATCCCCAAAAGCTCCAAAAGGCAATCGACCAGAGGAGGATCCTTGGGAATAGATCCGTCGATCCCTACAGACATTCTCCACGTTAGACCCATATGAGACACGGAATATGGCAAAACCTGGCGGGCCTCGAGTTTGCGCTCGTTGTGGTGTAGCACTCTTTGCGGGTTTGCCTCGTGTGGTGTAGTGTCTCACACCCTCTATCCTTTCTTCCCCTTTCCCAGACGTGACTGAGATCCGGGTCCGAATCAAATCCTTTGATCCAGGAGAAACCCCATGGCCCGGGCAGAAGATAGCCAAGCTTCGTGGATAAAGATAGACCAACGTCCTCGGTGACTTGTCGTCCCATTGTTTCCCCGTCCGTCTATCCATCCCACCGCCACGTTTGTGTTCGTTCTGCCCATCGCCGCGCTTGACTAGCGCAAACCATATAGACGAAACCAGATATTTGCATGCCAGTCCCGCCACAGCTGCTTTCACTCACGACCCGGTCTCCTCCTCTTCTTCACCTCCTCCCAGGACTCATCAGCGCTTGCTAGAGCGTCACATCAGCAAAGCATCATGGAGGCTCCTCCTGGTACCAACCCGAACGACAGTCGGCAGACGCTCATCATCGGCGTCACATCATTTGTGCTCTCGGTCGCCTTCCTCGCCGTAACAATACGAACATATACCCGGGTCTTCGTGCTTCGACAGTTCGGTATCGATGACGGTGCCGCTATCTTCACTTTTGTGAGCAACTCCCTCGGCCTTCGCATAGTCTCGACATCATGCTCATATCCTGTGCTAGTTCTTAATATTTGCCTGCGGCTTCTCCGTTGCGATAAGTGAGTAAATGCCACAGCTGTTGTCTTCAGCGTTTTGCTGACTCCTTGAAGACACGAGAAATGGTTTCGGCACACATGTTTACTTCCTCAATGAGGATCAAATCAAGTCCTACTTGAGGGTAAGATATTCACCAATCCTCGATAGTTGATCGAGACAGGCTCCTAACAGTTCACAGACTTTCTACATCACGATCGTCTTTTACAATGCCTCGCTTGCCGGCATCAAGATGACCTTCCTCTTCCAGTACTGGCGCGTACTTGCCATCCAAAAGATGAAGAAGGTTTTCATCGCCGCGATGATTCTCGTCGGAGGCTGGAGCATCTCACAAATCCTCGTCGAGATCTTCATCTGCACCCCTATTCCCACTTTCTGGGACAAGGACGTCAAGGGCACCTGCATCCCTAACTACCCTCAATGGTACATCAACGCCGCAGGAAACATCATTACCGACCTGCTCGTTTTTGTATTGCCTCTGCCAGTCATTGGCAACTTGAAGCTCGCTCCTGGCCAGAAGTATGTTCTGATCGGCATCTTCTGCCTTGGATTCTTGTATGTGCTCTCGTCACGATGGTGAACCCGTAACAGCATCTAACCATGTCTGCAGCACATGCGCCATTTCTTTTGTCCGAATCCGATTCCTCCATCAAGCCGAAGACTTCACCTGGGAAAACGTCGAGACAGCCGGTTGGTCCGTCGGCGAACTGTGCTGCGGCCTGACCTGCGCGTGCCTCCCAACATTCCGACCTCTTGTATCGAAGTTCATCCCCGCTCTTTCAAGCCGCATCACCAAGTCCTCCAAGTACCAAGGGCAATACGCCTACGGCTCCAGCAGAACAGGTGGCACCTCGAAGCACCGCGATGTCGAACTTGCCATCACTCCGCCTCAAGGCAGCACAGGCGGCAGCGCGAATCGCTACTCGAAGCGAAGACCCGACTCCTCCGATAGCAAGGCCGATCTTTACGGCGCTGCGAGCTACGATCTCAGCCACACAGACTCGAGCCGCGACACGCCGCTGCCGATTCAGGGCACTAAGGAGACGGACAGCGAGAGCGTGCCCTCGCCGATGATGTTCCGTCAGCAACAACATGATACGATAGATGTTGGTGGATACGGGGCTGACCAGACCCCGATGGTGGAAACGCATATCGAGGCGGGTCGCAGGTATTCTGGGCCGGTGAGGAAACCGTCAGGCCCGATTGAAGTCCAGCATGACATCGTGCAGATTTCATCACCAAAAGTCGTTGAACCGAAGGGATTTTCATGAGCGTAGCCACTGGCGGGCGGTTCGTGTGTTCACTTAAATGATAATGTCAATGAACTATTCCATAATCAAGATGTGTCGATTATGAAAGTCTCGTTGGCTCTTGGGAGTTATTGGCGCCGGGTACTTGAACTTTTTTGATGATACCATTATCTTCAGACCTACGACAAAGGTCCAAAATCCTTCACTTAGGACAGGAATAGTTAGTTTTCTAATGAACACTTCTCTTCTGATCGTCAATTGTGCTCATCACTCGAGTCTTTGCGCGATGCAACCTCAACACACACTAGACTTTTGAAGGGGATGTTATGGATTACCCGCAGCGGGAACCAGTGTGCGGAAAGTTTATCGACCATGCCCTGCCAAGCCCCCTGCCGTGACTCTAGCTTCCTTCATGTTGGCAAGGGCTGTCACGATCCAACTCGCAAAAGATGCCTTGGCTCATCATCGAGCAGCTGAAAGAAAATACATAGTCAAGTCGAAAATTGAAATATTTCAGTGAATACATCTCGGAGTCTAGGTACTTCGGTTGCCTTTTATTATTATCCGCTGGCATCTGCGGTGAAGCTGTTGTAAGATCGTGAATCGTTTCACCTGGCAGCATCGTCAAGTGCGCCTGAGCAACGGGGCCTTGACACGCGGGTAAGGCTGGAGAGGGACGCAGATCTGGCAGGCCTCCAATGGATAATAACAAACGCCAATAAGTTAATGTTAGTAAGAGCGACTATCCAAATGGTGCGATTGATGGGCACATTGGTGGGGGGGGGGCTTTGAGATACTGAAGATGTGGTGAGCCAAGTGTGAAGCCCCTGCATGAACATCGTCAGGGGTTCTTGCGAAGGTTTGCAAGGCTTGTTTTCTGCCAGAAACAGGCACCAATGCTACACTCCCTTTCTATGTACAACGCGAGACCGAAAGGAGAGTCAAAGCAGCCAATTGGTACAAAAAAAAATGATTTGCCCATACTGGCGTCCTTCGATGCCAATACGAGGACAGCAGCGTGCATGTATGCTGAGTTGAGAGCTGGCATCCTGCATTCCTTGGAGGTCTGCTTAGAAAGCTTCAATTGGAGGTTTATATAACTTACACGGCTTTCTTCTTCAGTCGTTCTTATTTGCGTCTTGAATTATACAGCGGGGGAAAATAATGCTCAAGCCTGGAAGATGAAAACACAACTGTGAGCTCTGAGGCGCCTCATCGTTTTAGGGACTACGATGATTGCCTCAACTCACTGCAAGAGAGCATATATGGGGTGTGATCTTCTCCCTAGTACTAGCACCAGTACTAGAGATTTCTAGTACTGGTACATTCTCTGATGTAACGGAAGCCTGGAAAAACCTCTTTTTAATGCGCTTAACCTTTCTAGGCACTAATAAATTGCTGCTGGCAAGGAGACCCTGTTATGATATCTTAGCAGCATAGTTATGCAAAAAATAACTATATACCTCCTCTCTCTAGCACTAGTGCTAGAGTTTTCTGCTGTTTAACCTCTTCTTGCTATATAAAAAGCCTAATATGCAGAGAGAGTGGTTTCTAACCTTCTCTGTATATTAGAGTTAGTACTAGGGGCAGTTAGACCTTTCAAACAGTAGAATTGACCTTTCTATAATAGACTTCTCTAATAATAAGGCTGTAGGTAAGGCTATAGAGTTACTGTGATTTACTAACCTTAGTTACAAATTTTCCTTCAAAACAGGCTTTGCAAGGTAGTAATTTATTATTATTATTTATATTTATATCTGAAATTGTATTATCTTTTATTTTTAAAAGACTTTGTATATGAATATGACCAAGACGTTGGTGCCAGAGTTGGAGGCTATTATTATTATTATTATTTATATTTTTATTAGTTATAGTATTATATATATAGTTATTGTTATTATTGGTAGGAAATTGGAAGAAATATAAATTATTTCGTTTTGCCCCCATAGCAATAATACAATCTTTCTTTATATTATATAAAATAGGTTGTTTCTATATAATAGAAGCAATACCTAAAGAATCTAGCTTAGATTGACTAAGTAGATTAATACCTAGTTCAGGTATATAATAAACATCTTTTAATATTATTTTATTATTATTAGGATATATAATTAATTCACCCTTTATTAAAGAAGTAATTTCTTTTGCTTCTCCCCATTTAATAGGTTTATTTATTTTTATTTTATTTATTAAAAGAGTGTGGTTTTTAACTACATGTATAGTAGCCGCAGTATCAATATAAAAATCAACCGTTTTTTCAATTTGGTTATAACTCCTTGCTTTTCCTTTTTCCTTAATAATAGACTGGTTAATTAAATAACCTAAGGAAGGATTATTAGTATTTTTATTTATATAATAAGGAGGAGTAGTAGTATAACCTACATTTTCAAAAATAATATCTTCTTCTTCTTTTTCAGAAGATAAATCCATTAATTCCATAGAATCAGGATTATTTAAAGATATATAAGGGGTAATATTGCTAGCAGTAGTTATATTAACTACTTCTTTCTCTTTTTCCTTTATTGCACTATTAGTAGGTTTTTTCCACCAACTAGGTGCTTTTTCAGGATGTAAGAAAGCGCAATTTTCTTCAGAATGGTTAGTTTTCTTGCAATTTTTGCAGTATAAACCTTTCTGTTTTTTCCAGGGTTTTTTGGATATTTTATTATTATCCTTCTTTTTATTATTTTTATTATTTTTATTATTTTCCTGGTTTTTATTTTGATTTTTATTATACTTATTACCCTTAGTAGTAGTATTATTAACTACTTCTTTGCCTCCTTTTCTTTTATACTCGTCTAAAAGACTAGCATATAAAGAGTCAAGGGTATAGGCAGAAGGGTTAGTCCTAAGAGACTGAGTTATAGAGGTTATAAAAGCCTCAAAAGTCTCATTTAGACTATTAAGTATATAAGCTATAACTACTTGATCAGGTAGTTTTAGCTGGTTATAGGATAAATTATCTGTAAGTTCTTTTATTTTATTAATATAATCTTCTATAGAATTAAAGTCATCTAAGGAAGTATTAAAGAACTTTTTACAGGTTAAAAACTCGTTTGTAAAACCTGTAGGCTTATATAGCTTTTTAAGGTGATCCCAGGCTTTAAAAGCACTATTATCATCCTTAATTACTCTTAAAGGGCCATCTTTACAGAGTAATTGTATATAGCTTAAAGCCTTATTACCTTTATCTGCATTAATATCAGATTCAGGTTTAGTTAAATCTATAGTTATATCTTTACTTATAAGGAAGGCTTTAATATGTATAGCCTATACCTTATAATTCTCAGAGCCTATAAGCTTAGGCATATCAACCTTTAAGTTAGCTATTATTGCCTTATAGGATGCAGTGCGTAGTTGCAAGCCTTATAAAGGTCAAACGATAGTGAGGTTATATAACTACAGAAGCTATTGGACGTATAGTATAGTGGTTTGTATAGTTACGTTATAATACAGCTATAAACCTAGAGGTCTAGGGTTTAACTGTGAAAAAAGAAGAGTTTTTCCTTATAACCTTCTCTTTAATCAAGATCTTCTTCAGTTAGACTGTAGTCTGACTGAGGAGATAAGTATCCTATATAGTAAATCGGTCGAGAAGAAGTCTGTTGGGCCGTAAGTATAGGTCTAAACCAGATTGGTAGTAGACTAGAGGATAGTTCGAATAGATAATCTGAGGGATATAGATCGAATAAAGCAGTAGTAAGAGACTGTCTGCTTAGAGAAGGATCGATAGAGGTATAATCGATTTATATAGGATTTGTTATATAGATTTATAAGAGGTGTATCTCGTGGAACCAAACTACTAGTCCAGCTAGTATATCTGATTCTGCAAAAGTTGTATAGATAGAAAAGCGTTCAAAGGATTGATTTTCGTTATATATAACCTTTAAGTAAAGGTAGGGCTTTATAGGAAGGTAAGGTATAGGTAAAGAAGTAGAAGGAACTGAAGTTATCTCTGAGCTAGGCTTATAACCTGTTAGCATAGGTATAAGAGTATTCAGGGGTGTAGTATATGCGCCTATATAGTATAGGGTTATAGATGGAGATATGTTATGATAAAATGTGATAATCTTCAGCATTTATGGGCATTTATTTGTATAGATAATTGATAGAGAAGGAATGTATTGATATGATTCTGGTTGATGTTGTTGGCAAGTTATTCCCTAAGGTAGGGAAAAGTGAGGGGAAAGATAACCTGAAACGTAGCCTGCTAAACTGCTAATTACATAAGGTGCTTACGTAACTATACGTATTACATAATCAATATTATAGTTATAGGTTATAATAAATAGAGTATTTTTATATAAGGTTTTATACCTTAAAGTCTATTAGTTTATTTTATATAGAATATTTAAGTAAGTAAGTATTATTATAAGTATTATTATTATTATATAAGATGTTATATGTTAACAGTTAGCAATATAGAGTGCTTATATTACTTCAATCTAATGAGAGTAATTATTAGGCAATTGCTATATAACTATTAATAAGGGTGGCTTTGCAGCAGTATATATATATATGCTAGAGGGCTGCTGGCAGGGTTATCTTGCTGCTTCTTTGAGATGTTTTAGATAACTAAGAGGCAATTTGATATATTTATTAGATAGCTTAGTAAGTATACTGGCTTAATAGATTTTTAATATATAAATGCTAAGCAGAAATTAATAATATTTCTATATATTTTAAGCTAGGGCTGCTCTTAATATACTGCTGTTTATACTTTTAAAGTTAGCTAAAATGCAGTTTTATAGTATATTAACTTTTTACTTACTGCTTATATTAAACTGTATAGAATATATATTTAACTTATAATAGAGGGAGAGATCTCTTTAGAGATTAAAGGGGACTTTAAGAGAGAGGCCTTCTCAGGTTATATAGGTGCTATTAATAACACTTTAATCTATGCTTTTATATTAAAAAAAAAGCAGAAGATATAGTAGTGCTATAAGGGCTTTATCAGCTAGAATGTCTTTGCAGCAGTAAGGTTTGACAGCAGCTTCTTATATATACTTACTAGCGCAGAAAGGTTAATCTATAACTTAAGGCTGGCAATATTTGCATATAACTAAGGATTTACTATACTAGAAGGCAGATATTTCCTTATTAATGCTAGGTTTAAAGGTAGAAGTAGTTTTAGTATTTTATACTATAAAACTTATTACTATCTATAGGATTAGAAGGATATAAACCTACTGCTAATAACTGCCTAAAAGCTATATAATCTGAAGTATAGCTGTCTTTAAGTTATTATAGAGCAGGCTTTTAGTCGCCTTAAGAAGAAGTTTTATATTATTTAAAGTTTAGCACTAAAGTATAGCTTAAAGCAACAGACTGCTGTGATATATATAGTAACAGCACTTTATAACTTTCTGATAATCTACCTGCTAGTAAAAATAAAATAGGTAGAAAGAGAAGGTTAAAATAATATTAATATTAATATATTATAGCAACAGGCAGATGATTGCTGTATAGGTAAGTTAGTAGGTAAAATTTATGATATTGCAGCAATAGAGATATAGTTAAAGTGGCTTTAAAAAAGAGGCAGTAAGTAAGGCAGTAGGCAAGTTAATATTAATGTTAATAGAGGTGGGCAGGTGTAGTTATATATAGTAAAAACACTCTTTTTTTTAATACTAACGCTATGAGATATCTATATAAAAAAAACACTAAAAAAAAGCCCTCCTTCTACTTCTTTAGTATTTAGTTAATATATAATCTCTTAAGTTTGTTATTACTTTTTATTTTATTCTAAAGAACTGCTAGCAATATTATAGAGTTTTAAAGCTTTAATAACAGCTCTCTTATAACTGTAATATATTGCGCTGCTGTTAACTTGCTTTGAAAATTAGCTTTAAGGTCAGCAAGAGCTATATTAATTGCTAACTTACTTTTTACTATCTTCTCTAACTTTAGCTTCTTCTTTAAGTGTGCTAATTAAATACTTTAGCCTATATATACCTAGCTTTTAGTGTTTATAATTATCTTATTGCGTTTTTGCAGTTTTAATATATTATAAGAGAGGAGCAGCATTTGTAATACTAAATGTCAAAGTGAGGGTGTGTGTAATAGCATACTTAACGCAAAGTGGTTACTTTATAAGGTTAATGAAGTAGGCAGACTGAGCGTACTGTTAATAATATTATCCTCCTTTTTAGTGAAGTTATTAACTTTCTCTTTATAACTACTTTCGCTACTCTTAATATTATCTTCTATATTAGAGTTTTTTGCCTATATAAGGTCTTCTGCAGTATATATATTATTGCTAGTACTTAAGCCTCTATTCTATATCTCTAAGTAAGGCTGAGGCTAACTTAACCTTCTATTCTAAATCTATAATGCTTTTAAGTTATTAGCTAAAAATGCTGTTTTTTTATCTTTATTAGTATATGCTGCACTAGTAATCTTATTAAAAGTATTGCTAGATTTTAGTACTATTTATACTTATAGAGAGAACTTCTTCTTCTTAATATAGAACTTATTATATATATAGTTTAGCATTATAGTGTAGTTAAAAACTTTTATATTATTAAAGCTCTTTATAATCTCTACTTATACTAGCTTTAGAGCTTGCAGCTTATTAATATTCAGCTTCTTCTCTTAAAAAGCATATAAAAGATCCTATATAAATACTACTATTTAATAAGCTGACTAGTATATCTATAAGCTCTTACTTTTAGCCCTACTAGCTTTAATTATAGGCAGAAGGGTGTTATTATTCAGCTGAGATATTCTCTTTTGCTTCTTTAATCTTAGATTTGCTAGCTTAATAGGTAGCAGCTTAATCTGTTTAATTTTATTATTATTAGAGTTAAAACTCTCTTCTTGTGAGGGATTAAGGCTATAGGCCAAGCCAGAGAAAGTAATGAGGGCAGTAACGTAGGGGTCAATTGGTGATAACTAGCCAAGTTGGCCCTTCTGGCCACTTTGGCGCTACGCGCCCCTTTTGAGGGCGCGGCTGACTAATCGGTTAAACCTCGGCGGAGGCCTGGTGGGGCCTGGCGAGGGCTTGGCGCTGGCGCCTGGCGCTATAATCCTAATTGCTCATAATTGCCCCCCCTCTAGAGGGCTTGGTCTCTAAGTCTATTAATCTATAAGTAAACTCCTGCCTGCGCGGGGATTTGAACCCTTTGCAGCGCCTCTGATTGGTCTATTTGTTTCTAAGGCTTTAGGTCTTTTACCTATATATACTTAGCTTCGCTAGAGGCCCCCCAGGCACTCAGCAGCTCTACTGTTGTCTTCTGCGCAGCTTTAGGTCTTTCACTTATGCGCTAGCAGGCTGGCTTCTGAGGCTTTAGGTCTTGCACTTATGCGCATTTGGCTTCGCTAGAGGCCCCTTAGGCATTCAGCAGTCTGTTGTCTTCTGTGCAGCTTTAGGTCTTTTACTTATATGCTGGCAGGCTGGCTTCTGAGGCTTTAAATCTTACACCTATACACTTTTAGCTCCAGACCTTTAGGTTTTTCACTTAGTTACCTTAGTTTCTGCTTAGCTTCAGGTTTTTCCCTATAGCTAGCAAGCTTTACCTACTGATCTCTGAAGGCTTAGCAGCAATTTTACTTATCTTCTGATAAATCTATATTATAGTGTTTCTACCTGTTTAGGATAGGACTAGTAAAGCTGTTCTTATTAATGCTTAAGTACTTCTGTATCTGTATAGCGTTGATATAGGTTATACCTAGTGAGGCTTCAGCTTTATATTGATAAGCCTTTATAGGGTAGCCCTTTTTATAGCACACTTTGCACTACTTATTAGCCTAGCAATCAGCTTTATAGTGGTTGGTTTTGCTGCACTTCAGGCATGTGCTGTTTGGTGCGCTGGAAGCGCTGCGATCAAAATGTACCTTCTTTAGGGCTGGCTTGGCGGCCTCTTGCGCCTGCAGCGCTAGGGGCTTGCCAGCTATATTGCAGTAGCTATACTGTTCTAGGTATATATCCTATAGCTGCTTTGCAGCAGTAGCTATAGCCTGTAGCTACTATATATTGAACTTCTGGCGCTTAAGGCCCTGCTGAAGCTAGGGCAGAAGCTGGAAGTAAAAGGTAAGGGCTTGGGCCTGAGACTCTTTGAAGTCTGGGGTTTTGATAGCTTAGTAGGCTGCTGACTACTTAGCGAAGAACTGGAGAGGCTGCTAGCTAGGTTTTTGCTGAAGGCTGTTAAGGAGGCTGTATAACTAATGCTTCTAGAGCCTGGTGTTGATATGGTTTTAGCGAATAAATGTGGAGAAGTTAGCCTATATAGGGCTTTTAGTAGCTATAAGGCTGGCCTAATAGTGTTGCTATTATGTTTATATAGTAGTAAGCACTTTAGTAAGTGTTTAGTATATCTTTTGGGCTTCAGAGGTATTAGGATGGAAGGTGTTGCTATCTTCTATAGCAGTCAGCTAATTACAGATTTAGGCTGGTGTACTATCTTCAGCAAGGGTTCTGTAGGTATATGCTGGCAGATGATTGTAATTGCAGGCCTAAGACTCTGAAATAGAGGCTTTAGAGGCTAGCATAGGGGTTGGGCGATCAGATAGGGCCTAGATTAATATGTTGTTCTAGTCAGCTTGCTGGCAAACAGTTGTAATAAGTTTAGCGATTAGGGATATATCAGCAGAAGCTAGTGTAGTAGCTGACGTTATTATAGGCGTTTTTGATCTAGAGGCTGCTTCTGAAGCAAAATTTTTAGCGCCTAGCGCTGCTGAATTATTAGCGACAGCTTAGCAAGTCGATCTCATACTGCTGCTTATTCCAGAGCTGGCTTCCTGTTGATTAGGTAGAACTTAGCTAATTATGAGGGATTAGGGCTATAGGCTAAGCTAGGGAAGGCAATGAGGGCAGTAATGTAGGGGTTAATTGGTGATAACTAGCTAAGTTGGCCCTTCTGGCTACTTTGGCGCTATGCGCCTCTTTTGAGGGTGCGGCTGACTAATCGGTTAAACCTCGGCGGAGGCCTGGCGGGGCCTGGCGAGGGCTCGGCGCCGGCGCCCGGCGCTATAATCCTAATTGCTCACACTTCTATAATAAGTATAGTAATAATAATGCTTTCTTAGACATCTAAGCCCTCATCAGCTTGCTAGCTATATATAGGAGTATTTGAAGTTATTATGAGAAGGTATAAGTTTAGCGTTTTTATTATAGTGTATAGGAGGCTATAATATAAGCAAAGTTTATGCAAACTGGCAAGGCATGCTAGCTAGCCAGCTAGGGACCCTAGCTATAAAGGTGGTGAGTATATCTCTTGCTGAATTTGGTTAAAATGCTGACTCAGTGGTAAAACAGGTATTTCTGTCATAAATCTGAAATTGCATAAGGGACGTGGGGTATCGTCGGAGGTCACTTTTGCCGTTAAATCTCTAGTACTGGTGCTAGTACTGGGGAGAAGATCACACCCATGAACGAGTTTGGGAGCATTCATTTTGTCTGAAACAGGGTTGGTTGACCTCATGTGCTACTTGACTTGGTATACTTCTTAATCAATTCGATAGCCCAGTATCGTAGAATACATTGCCGTCATAAAGCCAAATGAGATAATCGAGAGTGTTGCTAACAGTGCTATTCGAGCGGCGGTCACGACTGTGGAACTGCATGCACTCCAACTTTGACATGAATGACTTTCAACAGGCTCGAGGGCAGGTGTCCTGAATTTGAATAGACGTTCCTGTCTCCGGACTTCATGAATGGACGCAGACATGATTGGCTGTAATTTACGGCATATCAATCGGCTCACTGCCGAAGCGTCAGCACTTGTGCAGAGCTTATGTGATACTGCTACGTCAACTGCATGATGGCATCGCGGCAAGTCTCTTACGCCGAGACTTCCAGAGCACTTTGTGATGACAAACGGGTCGACGCTCAACGGTCACGCATCGAGCAGTTACATTGCATTTCCGCAGCTAGAATTCGCCCCGTAGATCATTGGTTGGCTGCATACGGGACCAACAGACTTTCCTGCAGCTTATGTTTCTGTGGTCCAAAAAGTGGCTCTCTTGTCGTCTGATACGAGCACTCGGATAGAAGACAGGTGGAAATTCTCCCTTGTCTCTGCGTCCGTCCTTGCATAACGCAACGTTGGCTGTCCGAATGCTTTATCCGCAATGAGAGATGATAGGTTTGTGATGAGGGGCAGCTGGCTGTCGTCAACTGCCAACAGAGTGTTTCGGAGGCAACCGCTGTGTCATATCTTGGCTGCATAGACATCCAGGGTGAAGGGCTTACATATGAAAATGTTGAATGATTTATCTCAGCCAGTCTCCCTTTGTCTATCTCGGCACTTCTTGCTGGATACACATTCTAGTAAGTACCGCTCGTCATGGCTTACACGTTTCTTGTTCCACTGGCGATCATTGCCATCGTCGCCTTCAAACTGCGGAATGTTGGGAGACGGCCCAAAGACTACCCTCCTGGGCCTCCCACCTTACCTTTGATTGGAAATCTGCATCAAATACCATCAGATCAACCGCATCATCAGTTCAAGAAGTGGGCAAAAGAATATGGGTAGGTTTCAACGATTGGAAACGTTCATCGGATCTACAGTCTGCTAACAGCGATATGTTCGTCAGCCCGGTGTACTCCCTTATCTTGGGAACCCAGGTTATGATTGTGCTTTCTTCAGACAAGGCGGTCAAAGATCTTCTAGACAAGCGCAGCAGCATATACTCATCACGCACCGACGTCTACCTTGGAAATGTAGTTAGCAACAATCTTCGTGTGGTTCTTATGGTAAGTTCAGGTCGCCGACGCAGAGGGAATCTGTGCTTCAGATAATGACAGCTGGCAGAAATACGGCGAAAGATGGCGCATGATCCGAAAGATCTTCCATCAAGTTTTACATATCAGCGCAGCCAAGGGTTATGTTCCGTATCAGGATCTCGAGAGCAAGCAGATGCTTTCTGGCTTTTTGGACGAGCCTAGCCACTTCATTGACCACATTCGCCGATTTACCAATTCTCTCACCACCCAAATGGTGTTTGGCTTTCGAACGACGAGCATCCATGACGAGAAGTTGAAGAAGCTGTACCACTGCGTCGAGAAGTGGAGTGAGGTTGTAGGATCACAGACCGCAGCTCTCCTCGACGTATACCCGCCTCTGCGAAACCTAGGCTTTATCTCTCCTGGAAAGAGATACGCCGAGGCGTTGCATAAGGAAGAAAGTGCTCTGTACGTTGGTCATTGGTTGGATGCAAAGAAGCGCGTTCTTGAGGGCACGGCGAAAGTGAGTCCTGAAAGCTTTACATGCTGCACGAAACCTACGAGACTAATAATCAGCAGCCTTGTTTCTCCGTGGGAATTGTTGAAAGTCAGAAGGAACTAGGCTTTTCTGATGAACTGGCTGGATATATCTCCGGTTCCGCCCTCGAGGCTGGTTCGGATACGACCGCTGCAACACTGGTCGGTTTCATTCAAGCCATGGTTCTGTATCCTTCTGCACAGAAACAAGCTCAAGAAGAACTCGACCGGGTGTGCGGCACTCAGAGACTCCCTAACGTAGATGACTGGGACTCAATGCCATACATTCGAGCTTGCGTCAAAGAGGCCCTGCGATGGATGCCGACAGCCATTCTCGGTCTGCCGCATGCCGCCATTCAGGATGACGAGTACATGGGCTACAAGATCCCTAAAGGGGCTGGGGTTATGCTGAACGTTTGGGCTATCAACATGGACGAGGATAAGTTCGAGGACCCTCGAGCTTTCAATCCGTCCCGGTACGAAGGTGACGATCAGAACTCATTCGAGTCAGCGATGAATGGCGACCCTGCGAAGCGTGACCATTATGTGTTCGGGGCTGGCCGCCGCCTCTGCCAGGGCATGCATATTGCCGATCGATCTTTGTTCTTGAGCATTTCGAGACTGCTGTGGGCTTTCAATCTTGGTAGGGCCGTTGATGACACGGGAGCCGAAATCGTACCAGATGCGGACAATCTCATTGACGGTTTCCTGGTGCAGCCGAGACCCTTTCCTGCAAAGATTACACCAAGGAGCGAGGCGCATGCGGAGATCGTCCGTAAGGAGTGGGAGGCGAGCCAGGTGCTTCTTGACGACAGTAAGCAGTGGAAAGAGATACCTCGTGGAATGGTGTTTGAGTCACTGGTTTCGACAGAGAAGGAATAGTGGAACTCCTCGAATACTACCGGCACTGAGCGGCATTCAATTACATTATTCATGAATGGATACAAACTGGCATTGCAAGGCTCTCACGGCCAATTACTGAAAGACTTTATCTCTCACATCACGAACTCTAATTCATTGGATCTACATTATTGCGTTTGCGCATGACTCAACCTGAGCTCCGGACCCAGATCAGAGTCCACGAAGCGAACCTTGTAGAGTTTGGCATGCTCATCCATCTGTGACAGCCCATCCGCTTCTCTTAATTGCTCCCTTGACTGCTTATCAAGCCCATGTGCCAACCCTGCTAATGAGCTTCCTCTCCAGGCAGGAAGACCTAATCGTTTTGTTTCGACTATGGAGAGAAGACAGAATAAGCATCCTCCTAGAAGTGCAGCAATCGGTAGAGATAGGAATCCCCATTCTACTCGGATGAATACTATCCAATTTTGGGTTTCGCCCTCATTTGGCTCGGTTTCCATTGAGAGATCGCGTATGTACTTTGACATGCTGGCTGCCACTGTCTCAAAGGTGGCCGTGAGGTTCTTGGACGTGCCCAAGCTGTCTATCACATGAGGTTGACTAGTGCTTCCAACTGTCCCAACTGCTGGATAGACGAGCTGCTTCGTTGCCAGGGGGCTTGCTCGGCGCGCGAATTCGTTCATGAACAAGCCTGTTATAGACTCGGCGGCATTCTGAGAGATGTTGAACTTCAAATCCTGTTGAACGTCCAGGCCTGTAGAAGTATGGTAGTGTTCCTTTGAGATGAACATTTGCAGGTCGGTTCGGTTCATGTCCCTGTTGCCGTGGTAGAGGGTGTAACTGCTGTTTGCGTTGTCCCATTTCGACCCAGCTGCATATTGGGGATCTTTTGCCAGAAATGAGTCAAGATTTCGATCCGTATATGTTCCGAGAATGGTTTCGCGCAAGTCGCCTTGGACAATATGCGACTGGTAAATGTTGGTGCAGAAGTATAATGCGCATTCTTGTGCGGAAACACTGCTGTCCTCCCAAGGCTGGCCATTCTCACGGAAGTCCTGATTTGCTCCCATTATTGCAAAAGAAACAATGAGGGTCTTGCAGTCCTGGAAGGAAAGCGTTTCCGATGGCTGAGATGTGGCTTTGGCTGTCAGCTCTGTGTTTGTGAAGCCCAGATTATTGCCCTGTATAGCCGCCAGACCTGCCGAGTCAATGTTGGAAATGTTCATCTTCAACTCCCTGATGTCGTATCTGGTGTACGTCGTGCTGATGCTGGGTACCGCAATCGGAGAGAAAGAAGCGACGTAGTTGACCATGGTCAGGGTGTCGTCTTCCGCTGCTCTACTCACATTCGTCTTCCCAGCTGACTTGATGATGTGTTTCGATATGTCATTGCAAGCGTTGCATATTGCCAAAGATGCATATGGTGTCCAAGTACAGTTGCCGGAGGAGCAGCTAAACGATGGTGTTTGTGCTTCCACCGAACCCAGAGTCGAGAAGCCTGACCATATTGAGGCTAGAGCACCAAAGTCGTATTTTGAGCGCATTGACAGGCGCATTAATGGTCCATCGGGTGTTGGTTCTCCTTCTGCAGCTCCTGTGATAGCCGAAAAAGATCCAATGTCCAGTTTGCTAGATTTGCCAATCGTTGCCTTCGAAATAGGATCCGTTACTGATACCTCTTTGCCCTCGAAGGTAATGATAGCCTGAAGAAAAGGCTCGAAGCCAACCAAGACCACAGTTGACAGCGCTCCGAGTGCCATCCAATGTCTATCACGATGTCAATTTCACATGGATACAAGTGGCCGAAAACGCGATCATACCTCAGTCTTGACCACCAAAGCAATCTAACACCGCCCCATGGCCCCCTGCTCGCCTCCTCGAACCGATCGAACACCATGATAGTATCATCCCTCCGCCGGAACCAGTTCCATTTTCCTTGACTGATGCAAGCACTGACTGCAAACGCAAGAGTTGCTCTCGATGTTGCCCCCAGGATCGAGACGACTGTGTTGAAGGAGTACTGAAACGACCATGTCGACAAGGGCTTATTATTATAGAGGGGTAGGAGAATGGCGATCGCTGCTAGCGCCAGGATACTCAAGATGACCGCGCATATCTCCAAGATCCAATGATACTGGCTGCCCGGCAATGCTGCACTTGCCTTCCGCAGAAGGCTCTGTTTCGAAGTTGGGGCTCTGTTCTCTGCCCCCAGCCCGTAGTCACCTGGCTCAGAAGACGCAAATGAGCTAAGCCGCGGGGCAGGTTTCCTCTTGAACTGAGGCGAAAGACCTGATGAATCGTCGGTGCTGTCGAGGTGTGGCTGCTCGAGAGGTGAATGGTATCCCGTAGTGGTGTCCCGCATCTCGAAGGACAGCATGGAAGAGTCGCGGAACGGGTCCCTTGGTGTTTTCGACATTATTACTTAGTTTGCAAGGGTCGATCAACAAAGGTCACGAGTTTGATCTTACGATGGGGGAGATACATCATTTTAAACGACCACTACAGGCTCTAAATTAAGACATGACACTGCGCGCTTCTAGCTTCTCCTGTGAGATTTTAGCTAGCAGTTTAGCGTTACACAGTGTCCCCTCTTGGCAGGCTGCCGCGAAATGGAAGCATTTGTTTGGTTAGCGGCTCTTCCAGTGTGGCGGTGAGTGCCACAGCATTCGGGAAAAGCAATGTTCCTGCACCAACCGAGCGTCGGGCAGCGACAGCACCGCCGCACTATTTTTGCAGATATTATCTCGTTGCCTATTGGATAACAAAAGGCTGAAGTCCGAGGTTTTGCATAGCATGTCCCTCTGTCGAAGTCGGCGAACATAAGCAGAGCTTGCTTTTCGCAACCCGTAGTGGTGCGGAAGTCAAATGTCCCTTCACTCTACCTTAAGTCAAGGGGATATGGTCGTTATTATGTACTCGGTATTAATGCTGTTGATACATATACTCTTTCATCATTCGGTCCATAGCTGGCTCAAGCCCTTAGTCCTCCCTGGTCATAAGTCATGTGAAAATCCGTCGTCTTCCGTATCGCCCTTGCGTCCTCGACGTCTTCGCTCCTCCTCGCGCTACTCGGTCCGCTGTCTTTCGGTATGGACTGAAGGATGTACTCCTCGCTCGAGTCGTCCCCTAATCTGGGCCGGTTTGCGTGAACGCTCGTTAGGTGGGTCGCCGTCTTCTCCTCTCGTCCCTGGTATGGATGCCAGTCGTTGCGGCTGGTGCCGGCATGCGTGAAATTTCCCTTGCTCGATCGAGGCGCTGAACCGTAGCCGGAGCTGCCGTTGGAGGAACCTTGCTTGGATGCGAAGACGGTTGGGAAGATGTACGTTAGGGGCAGACGGCACATGGGCAGGCAGGCGCAGATGATTGCCAGGTTGTCTTCGATAAGAGTCCAGAGGGTGGAAGCAATGTCGACTGTGTGTTGTAAGTCAGCATACTGAAGCAAATATCCGTCATTGAATAGTCAAAAGATGACTTACATGTCGTATCAGGACTGGTGGTGGAAAAGTCCAACGTCGTCATGCGCAGGATGCTCGTGATCGTGACGAACAAGCCAAGAGCAAAGACAACCATGAGCGCCTTCTTCTGATTCATCGGAAGCTTCGATTTCCAGAGCACATGCTGTGGCAGCGCCATGATGAGGATATCGGTGGCGATAGAGAAGCCCGCGTTGGCGTACCAGTTCATCGTGAGACTGATGCAGGTTCCAGGGATGGTCTTGTCCCATGCGCGTGGGATGGGAGTGCACTGCCAAATGGACGAGGCCGAGGTTGCCACCATGTATGCCAGGATGATGCTGAGGAGAGTGTAGCAGAGTATTCGGAAATATCTTTGTACGAAGATGCGCAGGTACAACAGCAGAATAGACGCTTTGGTCAAATTGATGGTGATTTTATAGAAGATTTGAGCGACATAGAAGAGCTTGTCAAAGTTAGCAGATATGTAGACTGATCGATCTTTGTCACCCCTGTTCCATTACAGAAACACGCACCTTCAATGTCATGATCTTGTTAGGCTTGGACAGGTTCTTGATGTGTTGACCAAAGCCATATTCGCATGAGACCATCATCAGGATTGAGACAAGCAGGCAACAGACCTAACTCATATCAGCTATAGTGACCACGAAGAATATCAGATAAAACTCACGAATGAGAACAAGATCGTCCAGTCATCCCATCCTAAACCTGACCTCATCTTGATACGCGACCAGAACCGAATCCCAACGAAGATGGGCGTGAGGACGAAGAAGACAATAGCCGGCGCGCGGACCATGAGCGCATTGCTCTCGCCAGGAATGTTGCCGTCGACCATGGTGAACAATATGCCTCGATCGAGCAAAGTCTGTTCGACAGTGTGCTGAGGCTGGCAGACCTCGAAAGGTCTGATCTGCGAGAACGAATTCCAGAGAGTAGCAAACGTCCAACATCAGCACGATCCGAACGGCCGGGATGAACGGGGTCCTGGAGAACGGGTCTAGTTATATGTTCATGCCCAGGATGCCAGACTCCTGCCACAACATTCCACTTGGGAGGGGTGTCTTGGTTTGACTTGCAAGAAAACTGGCCGTCCGTCTGGGCCAAGTGCTCGGTAGGCATCCGGAGCGTTAGGGACGGACGGACTTTTCATTGGGTGGTCATGGCAGGGAGGATCCCTTCTCCATGCTGGTTGTCAGGTACATGTGCCCGTCCGCAGTAAGCTTCTTTTCTTTTCTTTTGCTCCCATCTCTGCAAGGGAGACGGAGATGATGGTGGTGGCATGCAACGGCTTGTCAATCTGCAGACTACTGCAGCGCCGTGAGGGGCAACGGTATCGGCGCCGAGAAGTAGGAATCGGGCACATGTACGATGAGCGTTAGGTGATGGAGAGAAAGGGGCTGGGGGCCAGATGGATGCTGAAGATGCGAGGAGGTGTGCAAAGAGCGGACGGTACTGAGATTACCGATCGCGAGAGAACGCGGGAGAGCCACCTTGGATCCCTGCTGGCTGCGGTTAAAAAGAAGGGCCAGCATGGAGATGGGTACGAAAGAGAATGGCCCCCGATGTGTTCGGGTTCGGGCCAGAGTCCGGGCCGGCCTGAAGCTCCCACCACCATTAAACATCCGACTTTGGAGCACTTCAGGTTTCGGCGTTATCAAGACGTCGGCAAATGAAGACGGTACGCTATTTGCAGAGCGATAGCGACCTCGCTGAAGCATGCGTTTTCTCCTCGCAGCAACATGTTTTGATGCGAAACAAGAGCGCGGTTTGACCCAATAGTGAGGCGTAAGTCGGGGCTGTCACTAACATCCGCGAGGACTGTGAACGAATGAACAAGTAATACTCGTCCAAAATGACCATGCACGAAAGAAGCAGGCTGCACACCACTGTAAGGGAGGGTGGGCAGTCAAGACTCCATGACCAAAGACGTGCGACGAGCCTGTTCCTGGTAGTGATAATCTCTCATTCAGCTGGCTTGTCCTCTGTTCTCAGATACCGCCCGGTGTAGCACGGTGGTGACTGGATATCGGGTTGCTGGACGATAGAGGCTAGACATCCCCTTGCAGAGCGGTAAGCCATTACCCAACTTGATCATCGGTGGAAAGTCTTACTAGGAGAAATGAGGCGCACAGTGGTCTGCGCTATCGATGCTGGTTTGGCAGGGTCTCAGAAATGGCGTGGATGAAAATTTCTTCTCTGATTTCAGCTTTTCGTCAGCTGTCCCGATCCTCCGCCACCATGTCCTAAAGTCCCGACTGTCCTATTCTCGGAGGCCTGGAGGGCTGACGACTCCAGTTGTCTGGGCCTAGGAATTCATCAGATGAAGGCGGGGGTGACGGAACTCTACAGCGGAGCTGCTCCAACCGCAGTATTGATGAGCCGATGCGGCGCAGTTGATTCTCGTAGAGAGGGGGGTTTTCCCTTGTTGGAAGGGCACGGAATCCTCTTACTTCCGCATAGTTTCCACGAAGCTTTCCGCGGAACATCTGCTGGCGACGCTGGTCCGGCAGCTGTCGCACATGTCAGATCTCAGTAAGCTGCTTGGACGCCTCGACAACTTGGGATGATGTCTTTGAGCATTGTGCGCCATTGTCTTCTCTACAAGGCATGTAGTTCATCTTGGATGAACTTGACGATGGCAGGGTACCATCAAGCATACTTCGTTTAAAGTTCCCGCCGTATCCGCATCGCCCGAAGACCACCACCAGTCTGTGCGCCCAGAGAACATTAATAGCTGAATACCAGAGCCCTAATATCACATCCCATTAGTGTGTTGTGGGCGGCGGTGGGCTGGTGGCGCCAACGTCCGGTGCGCATTCCCGCTCCCGCGAAGTCTGTACGGCGGGTAGCCAGCCCGTTCATTGTCGTTGCAGCCGAAGAAGCCGATTGAGATCTCACACCCGAAGAATAGCTCGACAATAGTCGCAGCCACTTCGGAGGAATTGAGATGGAATATAGGTGTGCATGAAAGCAGTATAGGTCTAGCAATACCACCTACCTCTGGAAGCAGGCTCTTCGCAACTATTACGTCTATTGGCGTTGAGCGACCAACGACTTGGCCACCTTGATGCGTTCATGGTGAAGTTCAATAACACCTCGGTCAGCGACCTTGCTCGGACTTGGGCTTCCTCTCTCGGAAGCGATGTTCACCAACATGTGGTGTGGTTTGCGCGGCCCGCATGAGGGAGCCTCCAGGGGGCTTCTCTCTTGGCATGACATGTCCTTTTGTCTTCATCTCTCATCTGCTGTTCTCTCAGTGCTGCAGAATTCAGGGCTGCGAATCCTCCTCGTCTGTCCTTCCCTTTCGGGCCACCGGCGATGCAGGTGACGGAGGTGTGAAGAACTTTGGTTCAAGATCACTGGCCTGTGTCTTCATTCCCCCGATCTGCTGGCCCTAATTGTGGCCTTAATGACACCCAAGCCTGTTGGTGCAACCCCCAACACGCTGTTCCTGGTGGGCTTGACAGGGAACAATCGGACAAAGACACCCTTCTGAGAGAACGGCCCATCCCATCATTGGCGGCCGACCGCGGGTCAACGGGACGATGCGCTAACGCTGCGGACATCCTGGTCGTCCGCCGACTGCTCCAGATGAGTTTCTGCAGTCGAAAAGGAAATTGATCTCTGTTGTTCACCTGAAGATATGACCAGACTGCAGTGGGCTAGGTCCAAAAGTTCGCGAAGGAATACGAGGAGAAAATTCGATATTAGCCGGGATGTTCTTAGGTGTGTCGCGTCCGGTCAAGGTCCAGCAGCACTTACAGCTTTCAGACATTCGTGGGAGAGAGATGGAGATGTGTTCAAAGTCTTCGGCTGCTCCCAGCTTGATAAAACGCACAGCAGACATGTTCTCCCGCGAAGCTTCATCTATGCGGCATAAGTCTGCAATAGCATTCATGTCTCATTACAGCCTACAGTAGTCGATGAGATGAAAAGCAGTCAGCGCATTGTCTGGGCCAGAGCCCCTCTCATCATTACCAAAGTCCCTTGAAGTCCACATCTCACCCTCGCCCCGTGGAATCCTCGCATCTTGGTCCATTGGGTGTCTCGCTGTCCGTGCCCGGTGTCATATCTGGTTCTTGAGTAGCATTTCGATCTGGACCAGCAGCATTCCTTTCTTGTGGTTATTCCCGGCGCAAGACCAACCGTTCGTGCGCCCATCCGATATGATCTCAGCATGCTTCCCCAGACTAGCACAGGACCAGGGTCGTAGGAATGAGCATCGATAGCCACAGGCGTCGAGCAATGTGACCTCGCGCATCTCGCCACTGATGAGAAGAGTTTCTATCAAGTTCCCCTCAAACAATGTGTCATTGTCGCCGTCATCATTCCCGCGGCACCCAAAGAGACCCAAAGTCCCTTGTGTCTCACCTCAAACCATAGCCCCGGCGCCACCTCACCCAACATGCCGAACAACTCCGGCCCGTGATGCTCATCAGCTACGGCGCATCGAGAAATGGCGCCAACCCACCGTCCAGGGTCTCTCGCCAGCGGATCCGAGAGCCGTCCGGCCCACTGAAATGCGGAAATTAGTGCGATACTGAGCCACTGGAGTGGAAGCTATCGAAGCATTCGTGTTCTTGTTTTGCTGCAGCGAACGGGCACAGCGTCATGACACCTGCGCCCATCCCTCTCCATGTCCATGGGCCCCTTCCCTCGTACAGCATGCACACCACCACGTTGGTACCAACACACGTGTGTCTGTTAGTCCCTGGTGACCCAGCCATGCTACTCAGATGGGGAGGCAATATAAACAGACTCGCCCGTCTTGGGCCGAAGTCTGTTAGATGATCGCACTCTCGCACGCACCAGCCGCTCACGTCAACGGTCGGGGTTTCTTGGGACAGGTTTAGGTTGAGCTGTCATCGTATCTAGGTAAGGAAGCTTGCACTTGTCTCAATACGCGGCCCCGAGTTGCCAATCGGCTCCGGGGCCTGTGTTCTGTCGCCGTCGCATCGTGAAGCACTCAATAGCTCGCTTGCCTCTGCACTCTAGGACCTGCTGCCAGGATAGACAGTGCTAGTCAGCCGTAGTGCTATCTACCAAAGCTAACCATTGCCTAGGGTCGTCACAATGAAGTTCTTCTCCCTTCTTGCTACCGTCGCCGCCGCGGGCGCTGCCCTCGTCTCGGCCCAGGGCACCATCGATTCCAACTCAGAGTCCTTCCCCGAAGACCTCAATGGCTCCAACTTCACCTACCCCTGGCCCGTGAAGCTCTACAAGTTCACCTCCCAGCTTCAGGAGCTAGAGATGGCCTTCATGGACGTTGAGCCCAAGTGTGAACCCAACGGCAAGACCGCCATCCTCTTCCACGGCAAGAACTTCTGCGGCCCGACATGGGAGACCACCATCCGCGTCCTCGCCCAGAAGGGCTACCGCGTCATCGCGCCGGATCAGATTGGCTTCTGCAAATCGTCTAAGCCCGAGCGCTACCAGTTCTCCCTTCAGCAGTTCGCTACCAACACCCACGGTCTGCTCGAGACACTCGGCATCGAGAACGTCACCGTAATCGGTCACTCCATGGGCGCCATGCTTACCACCCGTTACGGACTGATGTACCCCGACCAAGTCAACGAGATGGTCCTCGTCAACCCCGTTGGTCTCGAGGACTACAAGGCTCTCGGCGTCCCCTACCTCCCCATCGACGACAACTACGCCACCGAAGCTGCCAGCTCCTACGAGTCCATCAAGGGATACGAGCAGGCCACCTACTACGTGGGCGAGTGGAAGGATGAGTACGACGTCTGGGTCAGGATGCTCGTCAACATCTACAAGGGATCCGAGGCCAAGACCTATGCGCTCAACCAGGCGCAGATCGTCGACCTCGTCTTGACGCAACCCGTCAGCTGGGAGTTCTCTCTCGTCAAGCCGCGCACCCTGCTCATCATCGGCGAGAAGGACAACACTGCCATCGGCAAGCAGTGGTCTCCCCCTGATGTCGCCGCTAAGCTGGGCCACTTTGACGTCCTCGGCCCTGAAGTTGCTGCTCAGATCCCCAACTCTACCCTACACACTTTCCCCGAGCTTGGACACGCGCCCCAGATATCGCATCCTGAGGAGTTCCACGATGTCCTGGTTGACTGGCTCTCTACATAAACCGCAGCGTCGCAGTCAGCAACTCTTTTCGAGGCAAATATAACTTATAATAGACGTACGTATCAATTGAAACTTCATATGACTACTACTCTCAAAGAAGACTTCCGCGGTGCTCTTTTGCTACCTAGCAATCAGGCGCCGGCTCAGACAGCCGAAGGGCGGCGCCACACAGGCCCAGATACCACTGTCGGCCCACTCATGGAATCGGTTCGGTGCATGGCTAGATCTCGATCCTAGCATACTCCATGATTTCATTCCCGGGTCGGTTCTGCCTTTTCATCCTCCGTACGAGTTAAGTAATAAGTGTTACTCTTTAAGTTTCTCGGGGATAAGATAGATAGATTGCCTGCTGGGTACCTAGCATATAGCTACCTGTACAGACAGGTATTGAACCGACCCGCGTTACATGTATCCATGGATGCAGTTCAGACGCCTGTCGACTTCCCATCCTTAGAATCAGCCTGGGTCTGGCATTGTGGGAACTGAACAGCAAGCTGCGGTTCGCCGAGCGTCATCCGTGACCAACGGAATCGACGTCAAGATGCATCGCTTGATAACCCAATCAAATCCTGCCACACAATGCAAGCCTATGACAGAAGGGCTCCGTTTCGCCCGCTCTGATTTCGTTCAGTCAATGAAAGGCCTTCGCTTTGCCCAGCTTGCATTTGAGATGTATTGCCTACCCCAGCCACACCGCTAACAGCAAGGAGCCCCATTCGCTACAGCACGCTTACATGCATGCAGACTCACTCGGATTCTGGCGACAGCCAATACGACGCGAAACTGATGATCTGTCATTAGATACCCACCATCAGTATGCACATGCTTGTACATTTCCAAGTCAGATTCTGGTTGCGCCCAATCAGATCGCTTCTTGAGCTTACCAGCAGAATGCATTCCAGGAAGAATATAAAATCAGGCTGGAGCCAAGGTCATGGCTTTCAACTTGCTCCGAAGGTTGACAATCCCTCTTTGTCCTGGAGACTTCAAGTATCGAACACACATCTCGGGGGCGTCCAAAACTGGTCCACAACATGCCTCCTCGAAGAAACATCCGCGATGAGGATTGGGAACGTCTTAGACCCACCATCCGAAAGCTTTATCTCGAAGAGGATCAGAGTCTGAAAGATGTTCTCCTCATTCTGGGTACCTTCCACAGCTTTTATCCAAGGTGAGCATAAGATCTACGGCTCTTGGGCAATATATGCAGATGCCGGAAAGTCGTTGATGTATCTAATGCATCGTGGTAGCAAAGCACAACTGGAGTGGAAGTTGAAACAGTGGCACCTCACTAAGAACATGGGCGTCATGGATTGGAAGTATGTTGGCAACGAGATCCATCGGCGAAAGTGCAGAGGCAAAGAAAGCAAGGTCTACCTCTCTGGCATACCTTTACGAACGAAGGCCATCGAGAGGGGGCTTTCGAGATACTGCTACGAGACTGCCATCGAGAAGGCCATGCACCGTAAGTATATCCATGCTCACAGTCATAACATAACGCTAACTCGATAAGATGTACCCGAACCGCCCATGCCACAAGACCAGCCGCTCCTTGTGTGCACACCAGCGCCCCAGGAGGTGAATTGGCCGTGTAAATTGGATAACATTCCGTGGCTTCTTTCCAGGGGACTTATTGAGGGTACTTATGTTTGAGTCCGCCGCTTTGCTGGTTTGCAATCGATACTGATCAACGTTCTTCTTATAGGTCTGGCGATCGAATTGTCAAGTCACTTGAAAATCTCCTATCAATCCTCTGATGCTTCATATAGAGGACTGGTGGACTCCATTCTGTTTCCAAGCCTCGACGTACAGAGCTACACAACTCTGCTCGAAGAAACCTTCAAAGCACTTCGCTTGATTATACCCGAGGAGTATGAAGGCGCCCATGCTATCAGAGCTCAAGGTCTACTACAGAAAAGCAGATCCAACACCATTAATGCGGAGTCCCTAGTTTGTCTAATGTTCCTCTTGTCAAATAACCTGCTTCGAGACCGAAGCGACTTGTGTCACGAACGATATACTGCCATAATGCACTTGCTCCTCCGCCTATTTCGAGAAAGCGGGTCAAACATGGCTGGGAACGGCCAATACTCGACGCTATTGCTGAGCCTGCAGTCATCGTTGGATGGCCTGTTCAAGGAAGCCATTAAAGCCTCAGACATAGGAGCTGTTGATCTTCTGGTTCAAGCAGGAGTCGATATCAATATCTCTTTCTCTGCCGCAATAAAGGGTTACTATTCGTACGGCACTGCACTGCAACATGCCGCGGTTTCAAACCAGGCCGAGTTCCTTCAAATGCTCATTGAACGCGGGGCAGACACTCGCAAGATCGACATCAGGACTCTAACCACGGCTTGGTTACGGCGGAAGACGGCCATGGGCTCACCGGAGGAAACGATGAGAATCTTGCTGTCGCTTTATCGCTTCCGTTTGGAAGACGAGACGCAGGCCGTTCGTCTACTCTATCGGATAAGTTATACAGCGGCCACACCAGTGACCGAGGCTGTAATCGAATTCTTCAGGTTCAACTTCTCTGAGAGCAGCTCAGCGGCAAAATCTCAGCTCCTCATCACAGCAATCAGAACCAACAGTCGCTTCGTCAATGACTTGATAGCCGAGCTCGGCCAGTGTTTCAACTCATGCGGCTTCTACCCAGAAACACCAATGACGGCAGCTATATATGAGGGCAACATTCGGTTATGTGAGCATCTGTTGCACCTAGGTGCCACGTTGGAACCTGACCATGAAGCACCTACGCCGCTGCAATGGGCCGCCTCGTTCTCAGATGCTAGCATCGTTCAGAAGTTACTGGACAGGGGTGCTGATGTCAACTTCTGCCACCCGCGCCCAACGCTCTTGAGAGTTGCTTTTGAAGACGTCGCCTCAATGCGCTTTTCGCACCACACAGGCTTCCATCCGGATGAAGATAAACGGATCGAGTTGATCGGTAGTCTCGGCAGGACAGCGCTTCAGGCAGCATTACTTGGAGGCAATACAGCAACCGCAGATTGCCTCTTGACTGCAGGAGCTGAACTTGTCGGTAGTGAGCTGGTGATAGCACTATGGAGTCATCAACAGCACAGCACCCCATTCAATCCGAATCAATCAATTCAACTAATTAAGCAATCAAAATAGGGCTTTTTTTGCAGTTAATCAGCCAAAACAATAATACCCTCATTTTGAACGTTTTGATCAATCTGATATTGCCTAGAAAAAAGAAAATCCAGCCTCTAGATTAATTAGGATTTTTAAAAGACTTTTCGAAAAAAATAAAAAAAGCCTACCTAGACATTTTAGCATTTAGCCTTATTCTAATTGCTTGAGGTTGCAACCTTCTGAACTTTTATACTTAAAGTAGATAACTTAAGTTAGTTTCAAACTAATATTTCTATAATTATCTATATAGCAGATTTATTGCTAGCTTATTAGGTCTTATTATAATATATCTCTAAAAAAAAAAAAAGTAAGTAGTTATAGATATTAGTTTGGTGATACCTTTATGCTAATAGGTGGCAGAGTAGAGCTTAGCACTCCTTAGCAGTACTGGCCCTACTGTTAGGAAGTGCTAGAAGTGCTAGAAATACGCTTTTTGCTATACTGCTAGATTAATGCGTTTTTAGCCCCCTTAACTAAGGCTTGAAAAAAGCCTGTTTTTAACTCCTACGCCAGCCCTCAGAAATAACCTTTTTTGATATAACTACTAATATTACTACTGCTGCTGCTGCTGCTGCTGCTGCCACACCTCTACACCTTAAAGCCCTACTTATATACGCTTCTTAACGTCGTTTTTAACCTCTTGCCTACTGTTGTAATATCTATACTAGCCTGCAATCAACATCTCAATCACTTCGTTAGCTGCAATATATTAACTCCTTATAGGATTGCTGCTTAGATATACACCTCATTAACTGCTAGTAATATATCAACTGTTAACCTTGCTGCCTATAGCAGCCTTAAAGCCTTACCTTATGCTATATAGAAAGGTTAGTGCTTTATTAATGTTAAGTATATCTTGAGGAAAGGTAGCTGTAGCTATACCTCTTAGATTAAGAATGAAGGCCTCTTCATCTATAAGATCCTTCTAAGCAGTGCTTAAGGTAAGCCCTTTCTCTGCTCTACTTTTAACTATACTAATAATATATCTAGGCGATGCTTACTGGGTTTGCTGATGCTGTAATAAAGCTAGGTATCTTAATATGCCTTAAAAGGCTTCTGCTATATTTAGCGCTAAGATATATTTTAAAACTGTTTACTGCATCTTCTAAAATTAATCCTATATTAAGACTATATCTAGTAATAATTCTGATGCTGATAAGCCCCTCTCTAAGCGCTAATGCTCTATTCCTATTGCTATACCTTAAGGTAAGGTCTTATAGATTGAAGAGCTAGCCTTTAGGTTTATTATTAATACTAATAACCCTTTTTTAATATTCAGCAATTAATATATACAGCATATGCTCAGCCTCTTTGATTATAATATTTATAACTAAGTGTGTTAGTTAAAGTTAAGTTAGAAGAACCTATTTAACTGACTTTATGCCTCTAAGAAAGTTTAGATCTAAGAGGAGATATAGAAAGCACTCACTAAGGTCTATATATTATTCAATCTATAAACCTCCTCTAATCGATATACAATTATTACTATTTTCAGCCACTTTATTAATAAGGCAGGCAAGCAGATGTAGTACCTCTTAGCTCTTTGCTGCTAGCTTAGCGCCCACTCTAGCAAGAATATTGCTGTTACTATTTATGCTGTTCTCAGCAACTGAAGCCTATTTAATAAGGTTAGCATAGCTGTCTCTAATAACACTATAAATAACAACTCTTACCTTAAAGCTCTCTTTCCTTTTCTATCACCTATATATATAGAAACTAACGCTAAATAATGCTGAATTTAATGCTATAGTTATATTTTTAACTTTATTAATTATGCTATTATTTATAGTGTTAATAATAAGGTATTTGAGGAGGAGTTTGACTTCCTTTTTAGTTCTAATAGAACTTAAGATGATCTAACCTATTAGAGGCAGAAGGGCTTTATTAGCAAGCTTTAGAACATCATCAAGCACATTAGATCATCACTATAACAATCTAAAAGCTTCTTATCTATTAGTAATAAAGCTAATAATAATAATAAAACCTTTATTTTATAAGAAGAGTTATCATAAGAGCTAAATTTAATGCTGAGCAACGCTACTTAATAGAACTTAATATATATAATAGTTAAATAAGCTCTACTTAAATGCAGCTAGATCAACAGTTATATTCTTTATATCTAAAGACTTAAGCATGCTGCAGATTATATCCTTAGTGAGGATACTTTTACTAATAAAGACTAGCAGATCCTTATAGAGTTAAATAATATACTTAAGCTGCTTTATAAGCAGACTAAGAGATATAAAGGCTAGAGTAAGAGTAATAGATATAGTTAACTTTAAGAGGTTTTAGCAGATATAAAATACCTCTTAGATAGACTTAAGAACTAATATAAGCTTTATAATACTCCTATTGATAAGGAAATCAACCTCACAGCTACTTAACTTACTTAAAGTTAGTTATAATAACTATCTCAACCTATAAAAGCATTACAACACTCTTTGAAAGCTTTAGCAGCAGCCTTATAGGCTCTGTTAATTAACAGCATTCTAACTTACACTCAGTCTGATTATATACCCTTATAACGCCTCTAGCATAGCACTTTTGACTTTTATAGCTACCTATACTTATTAATTATTAACAGCTAGCAAATATTTAATAAATATTATATTAAGCTTATAAAGTCTCCCTTCTATACTGCTGCAGTGATTTTGCATTCTAGCTAAAGCTTATAATAGCTTAAAAAACGCTAGAACACACTAGAGACTTATAAATAGCTTTATAATGCCTAAGAAGAACTTTAAGAGTACTAAAAATAATAGTATGCTAAGGCATCTAACCTTATTAATTATCAACTTCATCTAAAGCCTCAGCAAACTGCTTTTTTATTGCTTACGATTACTTTAAAAGCTGAGGACTTTAAATATTATTAATAGTTAAACAGCAAAGCTTATAATATTACTATTAATAAAACTAACAAACTAAAGTGATACTTCAGCCTTATAATTACTAAGCCTATTAACAACCTTATTTAGTAGTAGATTTTATATTAATAGATCTTTCTAATACTCAGCAAACTTATCTTTAATATCTTTACTATTTTAGCAATAGCAACAGACTGCAAGAGGGCATTCAGCCTTACTAAGTTAGTTTTAATATTGCAGAGGCTGTTGATAAAGCCTTCACAGCTTGAGAAGACTTAATGCCTCTAGAACTAGATTTAAGGCAGTAGTATTGCTGTTAGCAGCTACTACTTTAAGTAGAGGGGTTAATAGAGGGCTGTATAACTTTAGATTATTATGTAATATGAGTTCTAACCTTTTAAGAATATTGTGAGAGCTTTACTGACTTTCTATTTAGGTAATTTGAATTAAATCAAATCAAATTAGCTAAAATAATCAAAAGTATTGTGAAAAGTCATTCAATCAGCTAATCTTGAGCCTCGGTTTTGACTTGATTGATTGGTATGCTGCGCTGGTCATCAATTTGAGATCATTGGAAATATTCTTGACAAAGGCGCTTCCTTCCAAGACGAGTGCACGATCTTCGGCTCCGACACAGTTTTAGAAGCTGCGATACTTTCGCAAAATACTGGCTTGGTACGTCAAGTGATCGCAGCCGACAGAAGATTGGTCACGGGCCAAGCGCTCTGTGCCTCAGTATGCTCCGCGAAAGCAAGTGGTGACTTCACAATTCTACGATATCTCTTGGATCATACTTCTCGGTTGCCATCGTCTGATTATGTCTGGTTTGGGACGGCTATGTGCCTTGCAGTGCATTTAGGTTGCATGGAAGTCTCTCGAATGATTCTCAATTCCGGTTTATTTCCTGAAACATCCTGGCATCTTGATCTTCGCAGGAACGTCAGACTCTATGATCAAATGAAGGGATTTGGAAACTCTACTCCAGTCACCTCTATTGTCCGCAGCTACTTAAGTTGGCGGAGATTGATTCGTAGTCGATTTGAGTTCCAGAATCAAGCTCGCCGACCCATAATCGAAGTTGCTGTTTCTTTGGATCAGTTAGACTTTCTGAAGCTTCTGTTAGACCATGGGTATCAGCCAGAATCTACAAGCTGTCTTGGAATTCTCTACAATGACCATGCGAAGATAAAAGACCTTCGGCGTCTACATAGCCTTGGGATCAAGATGACAGACAGAGTACTTATCCATGTCTTGTGCTGTGGCTATGATCACGAGATAGTGGATTGGCTTCTATCTGTTGGGGTTGACATCAATGGGAGATCAGAGCAGGTTGAATCTCTCATGGTCAAGGTAATAGAAGTTGGTTACTTCTTGACACCATTACAGCGAGCGGTTTGGATGGGTGATGTTGACTTAGTTCAACGGTTTCTTGAACACGGCGCGGACGTTAATGAGCCTCCCCACCCATATCACGGCGGTGCTACTGCACTCCAATACGCCGCGGAACGTGGGTTCTTTGGCCTAGTCCAAAGATTGCTAGAGCTGGGGGCTGATCCCAATGCACCGGCAGGTGAGTCTTATTACGGCCGGACAGCTGTCGAAGGCGCGGCAGAAAGCGGCAGGCTAGATATCGTCCAATTACTACTGAATTCCGGGGCCGAAACTAGTGGACGCGATCGCCGGCAGTTCGTCAGGTCTGTCGCGTTTGCGGGGAGAGAAGGGCACCACGCAGTTGTAAGGCTCTTGAAGTCTCATGCAGGTTGGACTAAGGCCGATGAAGACTTTCTAGGTCAGGAAGACTTGATTCCTGCCATTCTCTATTTTGAAGAGAATACGCCTGCCTATATGCGGGGTTATTACGTTGATGAATCTGGTGAAGAAGACCTAGCTGGGAGTGCTACCTCTGGAGAAGACCAGCTTCTCGATGAAGTCGAGTCAAACACAGAAGAATGTCAGTCTTCTGACGGGTTCAGGTCAGACTCGGAAGAACATACATCAAATTCTGAAGAGATTTCGCAAGCACTGGCGGCAGAAAGTCTCTCCAGGGACGTGGACACGTCAGAGACTTGGCTGGCATCGGATGACACTTGTTGCAGGGTACAAGAGCTAACCGAGGAGCTCGATGAACCCTCAGAGATGTCGCTCTCAACCTTGGTCCCGATCTCCAATCTGCCGGATGCTTATGAGGCACTTTCGGAAGAGGTTGGTTTGGAGTTCCTCCCCTCATCCATGTCGTATCAGATTCGAGAGGAACTGGGGGGCGATGGTTGTCTTGAGGAGTCAGGTGGCGATCTTTGGGCTGAGGAATACAGCAGATTCATCACGGAGTTAATCTAATTCTGTTTTTTTCAATCTTTGCATTCGTTTCAAGTGGGGTTTTGGGAGATTCATATCTATTGGCGCAAAGGCTGGTTTTGTTTACGCCATCTTGAATGTTGCTTTCAACTACGAAATAAAACACCATGAAAAAATCACTTAACATCAACAACACAATCCCCTGCGTTCATGACATTAAATATCTCTTCAAACAAGCCATTTAAAACAAGCGATTGAATTTTAAATCGTCTAGTTGGCGTATCGGTGCTCTACCATCGCAGGTCGTGATCCCTCTCAACCCCCTCTTACCACCACCATCCCATCAATCCTTCGGCCCAACCCCAAACTCTCCCGTCCCATACAAACTCCCCACCGTAACCCCGCGGTTCTCAGCAACCAGACCCATCAACTGCTGTCCCACGTCTTTGATCTCGTTGTACTCCCGCAGCAGTTTGACATGTCGCGCCACCACGGTCGAAGCCTCCTCGAACTCCCTGCTCGCGGACCGTCAGCTTGTTCCAAACAAGAGAGGCATTCAGTCACCCTCAAGAGAGAACACAGGATAGACATTGCTTAGGGGACGGGACTTACTTGTCCTTCTTCGTTGCAGCATCATCAGCCTCGTGCCTTTGAGGGGCAGGCTCTCCAGCTTGACGCGTGCCCACGTCTCCCCTACCGGAACCCGCAGTCATCGTCCTTGGGTCTCTTGGATGAATTTCCTCGTCTCGAATTTCCTCATTGGGTTTTCTTGGTGTCTGTGGCGTGGACGAAGCCATCTCATCAACTCTTGAACTGCGTCGCGGGGTCGTTGACATGGGAATCGCATAAGGCACGGCCCCCCCACCTTCCCGGGAGCGTTGAAGGACCTGCCAATATTGAAAATTGCACCTGCCACCGACCAAACGGCAGGCTCCCAGCTCCCCAGTTCCTTCAGAAGAAAACAACTACTAGAGCATGCGTTAAGCCCACAAACACATCAATCATTGACAAAAATGAAACCTCTCGAGGGCAATCCACGAATTGAAGCGGCAAGAGGCAAAAACAATGGACGAACAGGGAATCGAACCCTGGACCACTCACATGCTAAGCGAGTATTATACCACTAAACCATTCGCCCGTTGTTGAATTGCTCGCCCACTTAGTACACTATGAACCGTACACGCTCGGCTCGCCGCCTCTCCAGCGTGCGCACCGCGAACCAGCAACACGCGCCCGGTGACATATCCTCCCCGCTGGAGACTTTCACATGTATCTCCATGATCTTGCAGATATGCAACCGCAGTAGATCCGACGTTCTAGGCTACGGCTCTGCGGCGTTGTACCTTCACCTCAGCAACATCTCGAACCTCCAATCTGCCCTGAAGGCACGCAAGCCCGCCGCCATTTAACCCACGAAGAGCTCCCATCCCAGCCGACATCGTCTTAGGGCGCGGGTAGGGCACACGGGCACACGCGTCGACTCGCGATGGTCGACACGTCTCGTCATTGGTGGCGGGGCATGGTAAACATGAAATGGACGTCCTTGTGCTCTACTATGACACTCAGGAGGCCGATCACGCACACATGGACCATCGCCTGGCTCCTTCACAATGATTGTACAAGGTCGATTACTTCTATGCAAGCACAAGACGCCTCGCCAGGTCGTTTCCTCCCAATATCCGTGGTATACTCTTCTTTTCTTTTGATCATGATCTCTTTCCCGTCCATCCCTCAATCGCCTCATCTGGACTACAGCTTGTTCCGTGGGAAATACACATGGAAGGGCGAGAGAATGATCCCACACACCACACACGCTACTCAAAGGACAGGAGAGAGAAGACGGACTACATGCGTGTGGCAGGAAGGCAGATGTGGAAAAACGGTTGTTCTTGTTTGTACCATAAAAATCAATTCCCATTGCCCATTTTTGATTCGCAGAACACCCGCACACCTTTGTGGACATGAATCATCTTGATTGATTTCTCTTGTGACTTATTGCGAGAAAAATGTAGGGGGAACGGGTTTCCTGTTACGAGGCCGCCTTGGGGATGAACACGAAACAAATGTCTTCCCCATAGCGAGTCCCTCGGAAACCCCAGAGACTCACCACAAGTCAATTTTTCCCCTCCCCCCAATGAAGTAGTGCGTTGATGTGTGTTTTTCCCCCGCCGCTCCAGTATGACCAGCCCATTGTGCCATCAGCAAAATGAAGAATTTCCCTTGAACCGCCACGCCATCTATGAGGAAGCACGAGGAAGAGGACAGAAATGCGCGAGCAAAACTCCCTCCATAAGGTCGTCAAATGTTGTATCGTGGCCGCCGCCAGGTGCTAGGATGCAAGGGGGAACGAGGATTAACCCCCGAGCGTCCCGGAGCACGTCAGCAGCAGCAGCTTGAGACGTTCGTCGTCAGACCCGAGAGGGAAGTTTCGAAGCGGCCACGTTTAGTAGCCGAAGGCCTCGAGGGCCTGCGCCGTCTTCTGGTCGACCTTGGCGTTCTTCTTGGCGTCGGTGATCTGGCGCTGAGCGACCTTCTTGCGCTCGTAGTAAGCGGCACCCTTGGCCTTGCGGCGCTCTTCAAGTCTGTGGCGGTGTTAGTGATACGCTGTGCAGAGTCTTGGTGTCGGAGGGAAACCAACCTGGCAACGACGTCCTGGTACTTCCAGCCAACCTCGTGGGAGAGACGGCCGACGGTGCAGAACTTGCGGCCGGGCTGCAATCTGAGGACGCGGAGGGCCTGGGGGACGACCATCTTCTTCTGCTTGTCGTAGGGGGGAGGGACACCCTCGAAGACCTTGAGGCGCTCCAGAGCGGCGGCACCACGGGCGGTCTTGTGGGGGATCATGCCGCGGACGGTCTTGTAGAAGATTCTCGACGGGGCGCGGAAGTGGAAGGGACCTAGATGGAGGGTCAGACTGCGATCGACCGGGAAGCTGTCTGCAATCGGAGGGGTAGAGGCTTACCACCGCGAGTCGGGTTGTAACGGGTCATCTTGCGGAGGTAGGCGTGGTACTTGACTGTAGGCATCTGATCAGTATGTTGCGTGGAGGTGAGCCGACGTCCACTGCAGTCTTGGTTTCTCGTGCCTGGACTAGTATTGTCCTTCTTCTAATGATCTTTGACTGAGTGCGACGCGGGGAATGGGATTCGACATACGCTTGGCACGGAAGAACTCGCCAGAGATGTTGAGGGCCTCGCAGCGGACGACAACGACCTTCTGGCCGTTGAGGAGCTGCTTGGCAACGATAGAGGCGAGACGACCAAGGAGATGGCCCTTGCCGTCAACGACGACCTGTTGGCGTTCGAGTCAGCGATCTGCAACCGGGCATCATGTTCGTGTGCGTTGTGTCGGCGGGACAGGAGGGTTCTCTCGATTGAAGCGGCGACGTCGATGTCAAGCAGCCGCGGCGACAGCGACAGCAAAGACCGTCCACCTCTTCTGCGACCAACCCGTCGCGCATTCGTGTGCCCTCCTCTTGCTGTGGCGTCCGCCCACAAAAACATCACATCTCGAGAACCCTCAGATCGGCCACCACCAAATCCCCCTTCGCGAAACCTCGAAATGTCGAATTGAACAGAATGGACGGGAGGGGACTCACCACCGGCTCGAAAGAGGACATCGTTCCTGTTCCTTTTGTGCTGAAAATGAAGGGAAGGGACGAAGGTGAACTGCAAACCTCTGGGCGGTTAGAGATTTGTCGCTGGCTGGGTGCTGCCGTTGGGGTTAGTAGGATGTCGGATGGTAAGTTTGGGAAGAGGTCGTCGCGACAATCTTGAATTCGGGAGCTGGGCGGAGAAATTTGGCACACACACCGTCACTGCACGCACACAAAATTGCAGAAAGAAAGCCCCCGTGCCGCCTGCTGTGAGTGCACCGGGTGGAACCGCCCTAGCCGCATTGGGCAAGGCGGGCTGGACGGCAAGCGAGGGTTGGATTCGCGCCTGAGGCAGGTTAGGGCAACGAGACCTACCAAACGCTGACCGAGACCCCGACCGAGCCGCGGAGGGGTGCCTCACCTCGGTGTGGAATGCCCGGACCCGACACTGGGAGGCGGGGCACCGTTCTGGACTGGACCTGACCTTGACTGCCCCCGATCGACACAACCTGGAGGAATCCATGCCAACGACCATCGACTGTTGCTGAATAAGCCGACGTCAAGTCCACAAGCGCCAGACCAGGATGTCCCCTTGACTGCCCATGATGTTCACGTCACGCTGCAGCCCTGCTTGAACGACACGACTGCGATACAAGATTCAAGGCCGCATACAATCCACATCACCATCATGTGCGCAATTGCTAGAGTGAAGATCCCAGAAAAAGCCTGGTACCATTTTGCCATTCCTGTCTACTACGGCGCCAGCAGTGCGCCTCGCCAACCCCGGTTGAGGTGACCGTGATAACTAACGGGTGACGAACTTCGTATCGTACCAAACACAAGCCTCCCTGAACGTGCTGACCGCCTGTCTACGCGGCTCTAGATGCAATTCTCGCTGAAAGATGCAGAAAACTGAAGAAAACCTCCCATGCGTCTCGCAATCAATCCCAAATTCTTCTTAGTAGTACCGTTTTGTCCAAGACACCAGGGGCCTGTACAGTGCCGGGTATCTCGTGAAGGTATCAACGTATCTTAGTGTAGTCTAGAGTCTAGACTCTTCAAAACATCCTGAACGTGCTGGACCAGGGCTTTTCTTTTCGCCCTAGCCTCTTGGTCGCCTTCCGTCTCGACCTCGTCGAGCTTCAGCAGAACGTGCTGCATCGTCGTCTCGGAAAGCTTGCGGTGCTCGTCCTCACGCTTCTTGGGGTCCGTCGGCGGTGCCGCAATGAACTTGTCGCAGAGCGGGAGCAGCTCCGTCTCAAAGTGCGACGCAATGGCATCCAGCTTGGCGTGGGGTCCATTGGCCTGTCTGATGGGCGTGGGCGACCTGCCAGCGTCGGTCCCCGGGACGCCGAGATTTGATGCGCTATCGCGGGGGCTGGTGTGGTTGCTGCTTCGGCCGCCCTTCTTCGGCTTGCGGCCCTTTTTGTTCTTGCGGCGCTTCTTGCCGTCGTCGGTGCCGGCGGCGCTGCCGACAGTGCTACCACCGTCGCCAGCCACCACAACCATCTCCTCGTCCGAGTCGTCGCTGCTCTCGGGCTCGAGGTCGCCATCAGGGAGCACAACCATGACCTCGCTGTTGTTCTTGACACCGTAGTCCCGCACCGGCGCGGCGGCATCCTTCAGCTGGCGGCCCTTGTAGAGCAGCTTGACCTTGCGCCCACGGCGCTCCGACAGCTCCAACAAGACGCTGACGCGGTCTCGCACATCGCGAACGCGAAGCTTGCCGTCGCCAATGGTGTAGGCGGGGAAGTGGGTGGGGTAGGTGACGCCCTTGTTCTTGATAAGCAGCACGTCGTCCTCGGGGACGGGGGCACCGGTCCTTCTCGGGTTGTGGGCATACGATCTCGTGGGGACGGAGCTGCCGAGGGAGGAAGACTGGAGGTCCTCGGTGGTGATGTAGCTGAAGTCCTCGTCGGTGACGTCGGGGACACCGCTCATGGTAGAGGTGTAGGGAGATATCTGCTCCCGATTTGTAGACCAGCCGTATCTAGACATGGTGAAGGGTACGGCAAGCAGGATGCAGCCAATGGTGCTGTAGAGGATGAGGTTCGGGTCGACACCGGTTTTATCGGAGAGGAAGTCGGAATAGTCAGCGATGACGGCGGCTAGGCTGGCGATGGATTTGTCGAGATAGAGCTGGAGGGAGGTGGGCAGCAACGCTGTGATGTTGGACAGGGCACCAGAAGATGCCAGAAGAGGCTGACTGGAAGCCACCTTGGCGGGAGTAGGCGGTCCTTAAAGCTAAGGACGCAGTCTAGGAAAAGAAGGAAAGTGGAGGAGGGGTGGAGGGGGGGAAGTGAGGCTGGAGAGGAGGACCGGACGGCGACAGCGATTCTCCGGACGACGACGGTGGATGATCGTGGTGTCGTGGGGTATTGCCTCGTTCTGGGTCTGGGATTTTCCGACTCGCGGGGTTGGCAGATCAGGCCGTTCTGCAGCAGGCAAAGCAGCGCAAGCAATCTTGGGCCAGGTAAGGTAGTGTAGTCGATGCAGGACGCCGAGCAGTGGGGTAAGACAGGCAGTCGTGCGTATGTATCCGTAGTCAAGGTAAGGTAGAGTGGTCGTGAGTGTGTTGCTACCAGCGGACTGGCGTGGGCGATCACCAGCCTGGGTCAAGGATCCAGGAGGAGAGCGTGGTGAGGTGAGGCTGTTGGAGGAGAGGACTGGAAAAGAAGCCCAGCGAAGGGGGTGTCAGCTTTGGTGAGCAGCGTGAGCAGCAGCGCAGCGCAGAGCAGAGCAGCGACGAAGAAAGAAACGAGCGACGAGACGACGCAGAGACGGGCAACGAGTGGTGGGCAGGGGTTGGTTGGTTGGCTTGCTGGCCGGGTGAGGTGTGGTGGGCAGAGAAGAGAGCTGGCAACTGGCGGCGCGGCCCTATGGGATGACGGCAGACTCAGGAGCGAAAGAGGTGGTGGTGCGTGAATGTGTCAAAGTATTGGGTGTGTCCAATCCAATGCAGCAGTGTGGAGGAGGTTCTGGAAAACCGGGAAGTGCAGCGAATGACGGGGATGCGTAGGGAGGAGCCGTGATCATTGGCCGGGCCGATGGCGACGGCGTCTTTGGAGCGGACACGCGTGAGGCGATTCGGGCGACCTGGGACGTACCTGGACGGCGCGGCGATGGGTCGGCGGGGAGATACCGGGAGCACACGGGTAGCGCAGCGTGGAGAGGCGGTGGCAGTGGTGGCGGTGGTGATGATGGTGTCGAGTGTCTGTTTGCTTCGAGCGATGTGTGTTCGCGATGGCGTCGTCTAAAGCGGCAGAGGGTGAATTTCCAAGAGATTTTCGGACGAGTTGCGGAAGAAAAGGCTAGGTGGCAGGTGGCACGAGCTGGTGGTGGCAGCAAGCTCTCCCCTGATACTGGAGCTGCCCTGCTGTAATCCTAAGGTAGGTAGGTACCTTACCTTACGCAGCAAGTACCGGCTGCCTTACCTCATCTCAGAATTAGGCGAACAACCGAAGCGGCTGAGCCTCGGGGCCTGCCACCTCGGATTTTGGACAGGGATCTTGCATCGCGAAAAGCCCAACCCGCCAGCCCAGAGGGTTCAGGATTAGGTCAGGATTGGGGATTCAGAGAGATTCACCAAGACGGCTGTGTATGGATGGATGCCCAAGGATGCGATCGGGCGCTAGACGCGGGTAATATGTGCGTGATGAGATAGATCTATCCGAGTGTCTTTCACGCGGTCCAACAGCCTCAGACGAGAGGTCCCTGAATCCCAGTCCCTAAAAGTTCTAAAAGTCCCTGAAAGTCCCTGGACGAAGCAATGGAAGGAAGCAAAGACCATGGGCACTTGGACCAGGATGACGACGATAAGGAGACTCACCTGACTTTCTTATCTTATCCTTATCGTCTGGCTTCTGCTCTGTTCTTGGATCCTTCCATGCGAGTAATTTGCCCTCATGACCTCACCAGCGCCAGGAGTTGGTTGCTGACAGATCACACGGCGCAACTCGCAATTAGGTTCTCACCATTGCTTAATTCAACCAACGCCTGTGGCTGCACGTAATTGGACCCTTTGCTTCCTACCTCTTCGACAGGTGTGTTCCTGTGGCTAAGATATTAGAAATGCTATGATGGAATCAAACATTGACAAACACAATTCAGCCACGGTAACACACTGTGAATCATGTTAGTAGAGCGTTCCCTGCCTGTGACACCCTTCCCCGACCGCCCATAAATCGGGACCCCGAGAATCCGCAATTCTGCCGCGGGGAACCAGAAAATCACACCTCCCACTGCTTTTGCTTGCGCTGCCTCGAACCGCGGCCGTGGTGCATTTCCAATCCCCATTCCCGATTGCATCATCCACTCACTCACTCACTCAAATCGACCGCCCCGACCTCGCAAAACTCCCCAGCGCTTGTTCACTCTGCAGCCCAGTAGCCTCTGTCTCCCTCTCACTGTCCTGTAACCCGCCTTCCCGGTATACATCCCCCATCCACCTTTCCCACAGCACCCACCAAAGTACCTCCCGTCACGTCCCCCTGTGCCTGACAAATAAACCCACCGGCCCCGGCTCTTCCATTCCCGTACCCGTACATTTATAACATCACCAATACCCCTCCCCCTCCTTCCTCCCGCGCCCCCCGTCGCAAGCCCTCAAATGTCCTTCATCCTCCGCCGCCTCTTCTCCTCAACCCCAAACGCAGCAAACATGGCCGTCACAAAGCAGCAGGTCCAGTCCATCATCGACGAGAACAAGGTCGTCGTCTTCTCAAAGTCCTACTGCCCCTACTGCCGCCAGACAAAGTCCACCCTCGACGAGCTCAACGCCGACTACAAGGTCGTCGAGCTCGACCTCCTTCGTATGTTTTCCCTTTTGTCCCCCTTTCCTATCCTCCCCGCCACCGCGCAAGCAATGTACTAACACGACTCCAGCCGACGGAGGCGAGATCCAGGACGCCCTCGAGCATATCTCGGGCCAGCGCACCGTCCCCAACAGCTACATCGCCCAGAAGCACGTCGGCGGCAACTCCGACATCCAGGGCCTCCTCAAGGGCAACAAGCTCGAGAACCTGCTCAAGGAGGCCAACGCTCTCAAGGCGTAAGGACTCTCTCCTCGTCCAGTTAAAAAAGAAACTTTCTTGTTGCGCGAGAAATGCGATAGAAAATGGCCAACTGACGGGTCGCGCATGGCACAAAAGGTCGTCGTCCACGTCCAGGCTGTAGCTGAGATGCCCGAGAGTTGTGCAACAATGTGGAGGTAAGGGGGGTGGGTTGCAGAGATACCAATCATGCCGATCAAGCATCAAGATAGAGAGGGGAACCTAGTGATTCTAGATCTTCAGAGAATATCATAAACTTTTGTATACACGTGCGTGTTGCTTTTTTCCGTGAGTGTACAGCTCATATGCATCGTCTATGAGTCGGGATCTTTGTATCGCTACATTTCTTTTTACATGTTTTACACAACCTGCGCGGCGACGGTGCCAACAGGTCTCTCGACAAACTCCATCACGCCGTCGATGATGCTTGTCCGCGCCGGCTCCGAGGCCACCTTCTTGCCAGCCAGCCAGTTGAGCCACAGCAGCCTCGACACGCGCTCGTCCTGCACCTTGCCGCAGCTCTGGCGCCCGAAGCTCCTGCCGTCGTCGTAGATGACCTCGAGCGCGCCCTTCTCGTCGCGACACAGCAGCAGCTCCTTGGACTTGGGCACCTTGCCGCGGCTGAACAGCCTCTTGAAGTCCCGCATCGCCTCGCCGAACGCCTCGTCGCCGAATGCCTCCTTGTCCGCCGCCGACCTGTGGGTGATCGCCCTCACGAAGCCATCGCGCAGGTGCGGGAAGTCGGTGTCGCGGACGGGCACGATGCGGAACGCGCTACGGCACCCGACCTCCTGCAGTAGGGCCGTCCACGTCTCCTCGCCCTCCGTGGGGTCCAGCAGCTTCTCCTTCAGTGTGTCGCGCTCAGAGGGCACCAGCGTCGTCGCGATCGGGTTGATCTTCTTGGTGAGGTAGTGCTGCAGCTTCGCGACGTCCTGCGTGGCGACGTAGTATCCGACCATGTACACCTGGATGCTCAGGAAGCTGACGGTGCGGATGCCGAGGCCGACCAGGGTGTACTCGACGCCGTCGCTGTCCTGGACGGAGGCGGCGATCGGGGCCTGCGCGGCGGCTTCCGGGTCGCGGGAGGAGGCGGAGTGCTTGGAGGAGAGCTCGATGGTGCGGGGGAAGCTGGGGACGGTCTTGTTGCCGGTGGGCACGAGCTCCTTGCCCTCGTCGTCGTGGATGACGACCTTGCGCTTGCTTCCCGCCTCGGTCGTGAAGGTCTCGCTCGGCACCGACGAGTCGAGCTGGTAGCCGGTGCGGTTGTCAGCGTTGGCGTCAGAGCTCCCGTCGCCACCTGCGCCTGCGGCCTTGCGCTTCTTCTCTGCGGCGAGCGCCTTGCGGAGCTTGTTGGCCGTGTAGACGAAGGAGATGATGCCCGCGATCGCGCCAGCAGCGAGGAAGTATGTGCGGTCGCGATCGTAGCTGGTACGGGCTTCGCTGAGCTGGTTGATGTTGTATTTCTCGGCGGGCTGGTGGACGAACGACCGCTGGCGGTTGAAGAAGGTGCGGCGGGGTGCTAGTGTTTGGACGGGCTGCAGACGACCCCTGGGCAGAGCCCGCAGGACTCGTGGGCGGAACATTGGGGGTGTTTGTCGGGGAGGGTATCGTTGAAGGAGGATGGACCTGGGTGGGTGGCGGATGGGCTGATGGCAGCCCCAAGGTTCTTCGGATGGATCTGTCGACGGGAGGCTCGGGCGGGCGGGACGGCGCAGACGGGTGCTGTTAGATCGATTTCGGTGCCGACGGGGCAGGGCGACTCATGGTCCAGTCATGTGGGATCTTTGAGCGTGTTGTTCCTGCGCAGCACAGACTGGTGAGCTCGCGGTGTCGGGGAAGAGGAGGAGGAGCAGGAGGAGGATGGAAGTCTGATCGTGACGCTTGTAATCGGCAGATGCTAGTCCAGGTCATGCAAATGGCAATTGCCAATTGGAGCTTCGGGGCCCGTCAGCCAATCGAGTGGGCCGATTGGGGGCGGGGCTGCCGAATGACGTCTCTATGGTCACGTGCTCGGGAATCTCCGCTGGGCAATGGCCCGTGCTGTAGTACGTACTTGATGCGATCTCAGATCCCTGGGACAGCCCTCAATCTAGAGCGCACCGAGGAGACTATTCAAAAGAGCCACGACGGCTTATGAGACTGTCATCCTCAATTGCATTGTTGATTCGACGCGGTTTCTCATGGGACTAGCAGGTATGCATTCGACTGTGGTCTGTGCTTGCGGCGAAAAGCGGGAGGATTTGCTTAATGTTGGATCCAAGGATTCGATGCCGACACCCATGCTGATGCTGCGGTTTTGACATCTGCGCCCCTCTAACGGTCTCGCTGCGTTTGATGCATTTTGAAGGCTGGAACAGTTGTCCATCATGCGGTTGTAAGTGCGATGCATGCTGAGTAGGGGGGGCGGCATCGATAGTTGTCATCGACGCTGGAAGACAAGCTGCTTAAACCGGTTTGTGGCGATGAGAGCACAGAGGAGCAGGCATGTCCGTGATGCCTAGGCCGGTGAGATAAAGTTACCACGGAGGATGCCGACTGGACAGGAATCCGTGGCCGTCTAAGCGCCCACGCGTGATGGCGCCCAGGATCCCTGATGCCATCACGCTGCGCCTCGAAGCCAATGTCGACTCGAATGATGGGCGTCCAACAACTGGTCTTGTATGCTGACACCGGGCTACATACACCTTATCGATCCTGCAGTTCGCTGACCCGGCAGCGAGGTGCTTGCGTATTCAGGCCGCGAATACTTAATGCTGAAGACGGCTCCTTCGCGATGTTGGCCAACCGATGCTGAGAGCTCACGATGCTGTGTCTGCTGCTGCTCGTCCCAAATGACGAACGACGTGAGACCAGGTCATGTGGTCGTTGCCGGGTCTCAACCTTGTCATCACCCGCAGACCCTGCACACGTTGAACCCCGGCGCCAGGTTGTGTGCTATTCTTAAACATAGACTTTGCTTTGCTTTTTTCTCTTTTTGCCCAACTCAATCGGCTGGTCTGTACTGTAATCTCGTGTTGTTGAACCTCGGAAGCCCGGGAGGAGGCTCACTGACCATCCACCTACGTAAGGAGAGGTGGCAGCCTGGCCGTCAAGTTGGGAGGGCTTGGGAAAAGCACGACGTCTGCTTTAACATTCGAGCAAGGGTCATCGCCGAGGATGAGAGGCTGCGACTCGTCGACACACCGAAGACGCGAACCGCTGTTCATAAGCCCCGACCTCCGACCTCCGACACTGAGCTGGCATGGCGGGATATGCCGTCCGTCGAATCATGAATCACGGTTGGAAATGGCGTTTGACAAGTTCGCCCAGCGTTGTAGAATCGCCTGAAAGTGCCATTGGACGTGAAGGGCAATCGAGCATGGATGACCCAGGATGCGTGGATGGGAATTGGTATCAGGTGTAGGGCGAACCATCACCGGCCGCAAATTGGTCAACCCTGGAACAATAACACGAGAGGAAACTAGAGGAACTGCCCGAAATGCGGGTTTGGTAAAGGGGACAACGAAACAGAACTGCTGGCCATGTCTAACCCGTCCTGGGGCGGTCCGCATTGTAGTCAGCATCCGAGGCCCTGACATCCCGTCTCGACGGTCTCGTAACTTCGTAAGGCAGGAAGGAAATCATGAGATTGTCACCGGACTTGTCAATGGGAAGACGCCAAGAGTCTGTGCCTTTGGGCAAATGAAGGCGAGTTTGTGCGTGACTGGCCTGAAGCAGTTGACGGAGACGCGTCCAAGCGTTTTGGCAAGCACCTTCAACTCGGAGGACGGAGAACGGGTATCAAACGCACCCTTCGTCTCCGAGGGGCGAAGCATGCCTTTTGTCTTTTTTTCCTCATTCCCTCCCTCTGTGGATGGAAATGATTAGACGGTCCCTCTGTCCAAACAAGGTTGGACTGGCCCGTATTCCGTGGGAGCACAATGTGTTGTCTCTGGGTAGACCCTGTCATGTTTGTAAGACACGGGCCGGGAAATGTTCTCTGCTTTCTTTTTTTGAATGAGGGCATTTGTGAGGTGGCAGGCAGTCAGGATAGATCTTCAGCATCGTCATCGCTGGCCTTCAGCCGCCTCGCCCTCGAGCTTGGCATCTCATCTCGATTAGATTTTACAATTCACATGCCTTGCAAAGTGGAATGCTGACGTTTAACATTGGACAGCCGTAACTTTGATGACAGGGACTCGCGAAACATTCTAGTGAGGTCGTCACCATTCCCGGATGAGAAGTAGCGTCAGGTACAGCAACGCCTCGTTCTGGCGGTGGAGTTGGGCTGGAATGTCGAGGTGCAGATTGAAGTGAATCTGACGTTTTCTCTCTGGCAACTCCATGTAGTTGTGTGAAGTACCTTTTTGGCGGCACAGTGGGTGAAAGTACATGACAGGCGCTGGAGGGAGGCTCAAGTTTCGGTTGCCGGCGGCTCTGGGCAGAGGACCCCACTGAACAGCCTTAAGGTAGGTTCTATGGATGATGACAACCTCCCGGTCGGGACACTCACTGCCCTGGACCTCAGTGAAAAGGTACCTTACCTCAAGATGGTGACGGGGAAAATGGAAGTGCATGAACATCTCAACAAGGCTGAAAACTGCCCCACGCTCTCTGCCGGGGAAACCGTCTCGTCTCTCGCTCGCCTGGTTTCGGCTCTTGTGTGTGGCCCAGTCGGGACGTCGCTCTGGCTGTTCCCTTGGATTTCGACTGAAGGAGCCTCGTCTCGTCTATGGCCTCTAACACCGTCCCTGCCTGGCTGCTGTCTGCCTTTGAGGCATGTATCCTTTCTTGTCAGGCGAGAGGAGGTACCTGCACATTTGCAGCGGGTGGTGGTGGTTGTGCTGGTACGAGGATGCCTGCCTCTCCCTGTCATTGGTGCAGAATGAGAGTGCCTTGAGGAAGGTACTTGCTTAAGCGCCGTCTTCGAATCGGGAAACAGCGAGCACAAGTACTCTCCCCCCGAAAACACATGGAATGATACTTTCCCTGCCCTCCTGTGCGGCATGTACTTCGTCATTCTCGACTCCAAGTCCTCCTACCTTACTGCGCACACCGTGAAGTACCCTCCACCCCCCCTCGTCTATACTTGTACTTGTACCACCCTCGAATACTCCCGCGACAGCGAATCGACGGTACCTCGACATCCATCACAATCCAAACAGCAAAAAGACCCTCGTTGTCGTTGCATTTCGAGCATTGCGCCTGCCATCGTCTGCTTTACATCGTCGCGACTGCTGCTCTTCCGTTGAGCTTGTTTGCTCGGACTCCCGTCTACAGTCTGAAGATCAACATCGCGAAGCCGCGAAGAGAAAAAAGGACCGGCAGCTGAAGGTGTCACGCGACGACCCTTTATTACCTATTACCTTCCTCGATACCTTCGTCCAAGTACTGTACCTACCAGTCATTCAGTGACGACCTACCTACCCACCTATTTACGGCACGCCCTACCTACGTCGAGTCACAGGTGCTGCCTCCTCACGTTGCCCGAAAGGTACCTGATCGATTCCCAACTCCGCCTTTCGCTGTTGCTGCTGCTGCTGCTGCTGCTATTGCTGGCGTGATCTCCTCCTTGACTTGCCATTTCAAAGACTAACTGCGGGAAACAAACAGCTTCTTGTCAAAGACAGTCAAGCAGAACCAACAAGCAACGACGACCCCAAATCTCCAACTCTACACGAACGCGCGACAGCCCCCGAGTCTCCCTCAGGACGCCGCCTGCCTTTGAGTCAAGGCCCCGTCGAGTTCCAGCGCAAGCCCAGGGGTGTGTCGGGGTGTCACCTCCTGCCCTCGCTCTCTCCACCGCACCGGCACCAGCCATTGCAGGCCCCCAACCTAACTGCCTTAGCCTCTCTCGCCACGTCCTCCGTCGTCCTCCGTTGTGTCGTCCTTCGCCCTGGAGAGCCTCGACTCCCATCCATCTGCTGGAGGGATCACTGCTGCCGCCCGCTGTTGGCTCCCTGATGGTACTTCCTCGCCCAGCGTTGCCGCCGCCGTTGTTTCCGTCGTCGTCCACTACCTCAACGACGTCTTCTTCTCCGGCCTCTCCTCTCTGTCGACCTTGTCTCTGCTCTTGTCCTTGACTCTGTCGTCCGCCTCTGCCACCGCACAAAGACACGCCTCCGAGTCTCCGACATTGAGTTCAGCCCCCGTCCACAACCTCCACATCCACGTTGGGCAACACAGAGACCAGATTACATACCTTTTCGTCTCCTCTCTGAACCCACCCGTGTCTCTCCCTGACGTACTTCGACCCCCAACCCGCCTCGCCTCGTCTCCTCCTACGTCTCGTCACAATTGGCGCTACATCCGTCACACACAACAAAAAACCATACGTTTGCCCTGGTTGCCCTCAGCCCGGCACTGCGCTGCAGCACCAAGCAAGCACAGGTACTTCCAACCCCCGTCTTGCTGCTCGTCATCCGCACCAAGAGGTCAAGGTACCTAACCCCACCAACGCGGCCCAGCAGACTACTAGTCCTCCTGCTGCTGCTCCTCATCCCCCGTCCGTCCCTCACCGTCCGGAGCCTCTCCATTACCATTTTCCGTGGGTCAGGCGTCAGCGTCAGCGTCCACCATCGTCCTCGTGGGACTGGTCCGCCTTTACTACTCAAACGACCTTTTTGGTGACAAATCCCCCGATTCCGCGACAAATCGACGACAAACATCATTCACTCCGGCCCCGTCATCCACGCGCTCGTCGACGACCATTTACTCATCGGGGGCTCGACTCCCCGACCTGCCCAAAGCCCGAAAACCCCGCGACTCCCTCGATCGGCCGACCGACCCTTTGCTCGCTCGTCCTTACCCGCCGTCGTCGTCTTTGCCGCCCATTTCTCCCACGATGAGGCCCGCAGCCCCCTCAATAGAAATCATGGCTGCCCAGTCAGTCACCCCGGACTCTCGCTCCTCCTCGTCCACAAACTCCCCCGCTCCCGCCGATAACGAGGAGTCTGATTTCTTCATCGCCGGAAACGACTCGCAATCCTCACTCGGCGTGCCCAACATCGAAGACATGCAGGTTAACGACGACCCGTGTCAGCCCGCCGTCAACCGGTTGCCCAGCGAGATCCTCATCTCCATCTTCGCCAAGCTTAACGGCCCTAGCGATCTCTTCCACTGCATGCTGACGTGCAAGCGATGGGCAAAGAACTCCGTCGATCTACTGTGGCATCGCCCGGCCTGCACAAACTGGAAGAACCATATGTCTATCTGCAGCACGCTTGGAATGACTACGCCCTTCTTCGCCTATCGCGATTTTATCAAGCGCCTTAACTTAGCCGCGAGCCCGCTCGCAGACCGAATTAACGATGGAAGCGTCATCCCTTTGTCTGTCTGCAAACGCGTCGAGCGACTCACGCTCACCAACTGCAGACAGTTGACCGACAACGGCTTGACTCAGCTGGTGCAGGGCAGCGCGTCCTTGCTCGCTCTCGATATTTCCGGGGACAGAAACATTTCGGACGTCTCCATCAGAGCCATCGCAGAGAACTGCCGCAGGTTGCAGGGACTCAATATTTCCGGTTGCACCCAGATCACAAATGATAGCATGATCGTGCTCGCCGAAAGTTGCAAGTTCATCAAGAGGGTACGTTTAATTCCACGTTGACTCACCGAAGCCTGTTGCGGCTCTCGCCTAGTCCTCCATGACACCGCCTCGCAGTTTGGGACTTTTGCTGACACGAGTCTGGCTCCAGCTGAAACTCAACGAATGCGCCCAGCTACAGGATGTTGCGATTATGGCCTTTGCGGAACACTGCAAGAACATTCTCGAGATCGACCTCCACCAATGCTCACAAATCGGAAACGACCCCATCACCGCCCTCATCGCGAATGGGCAGTCCCTCCGCGAACTCCGCCTTGCCGGCTGCGAGCTCATCGACGACAGTGCATTCCTATCCCTGCCGCCAAACAAAACTTACGACCACCTTCGCATTTTGGACTTGACCTCATGCTCAAGACTTACCGACCAGTCTGTGCAGAAGATTATCGAGGCCGCCCCTCGGTTGCGCAACCTGGTGCTGGCAAAGTGCCGCAATATCACCGACGTCGCTGTTAACGCCATTGCGAAGCTAGGCAAGAACCTGCACTACTTGCACTTGGGTCACTGTGGCCACATCACCGACGAAGCCGTCAAGCGTCTCGTCCTGGCATGCAATCGTATACGATATATTGATCTTGGATGTTGTACGCTTTTGACAGATGACTCCGTGATGCGCCTCGCCCAGTTGCCCAAGCTCAAGAGAATCGGTCTCGTCAAATGCAGCAACATCACTGACGAGTCTGTGTTCGCCCTCGCACGCGCAAACCACCGTCCCCGGGCACGTAGGGATGCCAACGGCAACATTGATGAGTACTATGCCAGCAGCTTAGAGCGCGTCCATCTCAGTTACTGCACAAACCTCACATTGAAGGTTAGCAACCCTTCGTTCCAAAAATTGTACATGGCTAACAAACAACAGAGCATTATCAAGCTGCTCAACTACTGCCCGCGCCTCACGCATCTCAGTCTGACAGGAGTTACTGCCTTCCTCAGGGAAGAGTTTGCAGAGTTTTGCAGACCTCCTCCACCTGGTACGCTCCGCTGATGCCGAAAGACGGAACGTTTGCTAACTGTATTAGAATTCACCGACCACCAGCGCGGCGTCTTCTGCGTATTCTCCGGCAACGGCGTACAAAAGTTGCGTGAATACCTGAACACCTCTGCAGAGTACGAGGGCTTGCGCGATTCTCCTGGCCCGCGATTCTCTGGCGGCTTCTTGCCCCGCCGTAACATCGGTGCCCATGCTTCTACTGCTGCAAATGCAGGAACGGTGAACGGTGACGCCGAAGGGGATGATGGCGAGGCCGCGGAAGACGACGAGTTCGAGGGTCTCGACGGTAGCGAAATGGCCGTCGATGGTCAGCCACTGCTCGCGCAAAACCTCGTCAACGGTGACGCACAACAGAATGGCCAGGCTCCGCCGCCCCCGCCAACCCATGTGCCCCCAACTGGAGCAGTGCCAATGTTTGCTCAACCACTTGGCCAGGCCCCGTTGTTGTTCAGCCCTACCAGTCCTAGCTTCCCCCAGTCGGCTCGTTCGCCGACAACAGCGGGTCCCGCGAATCATCCACCACCGTTGGTCGTATCTAGTCACTACTCGCCGACGTCTCCAACAGCGACGGCAGGACCCAGCTTGTCAACCGCCACCGCCGTCTCGCCCCAAGGAACGAACCTAGGCTTCCCCGCGTACACCAACAGACGGCCGGCGCCGCTCGGTGCCAGCACTGCGTCAATGGAGGCATCGATGTTGAGCCCCGCATCGCATCGCAGCCGTCCGGCGAGTGTCATTTCCATGGAAGCGTCAATGCTTGGACCTTCGGATCCAGACTTGGCGGAACCAACCACACCGAGCGCGGTGCAGCATTCTTAAAGCGTCATTGACGAAAATGGACTCGGCCGAAGCCAGCTCGAGTTCACAGGGCAGAGGTTTTGACACGTACGGCATGAGATACGCAACGGCAATTTATACCCAGGAGCGCGCGGAAAACACGGAACACACTACTAGACTGGCACAAGGGACGTGTCGATAGCCTTTTGACCCTTGGTTGGGCTTTTATTTTGGTCCTTGTAGCACTTTTTTGGCATTTCTTGGAGGAGAGAGGTTTGGGGCTACATCTCTCCCCGAGGCGTTGACTGGTGTCTTCCTTCAGGGTTAACCCCCCTTGGTTGTTTCGGTTCTCTTACACAAATTTTCATCATGCGGTTTTTTACCCTTCAGTGGTGTCAAGTCACACGGAGGCGGTGGTAGGGGGTTAGACATTGGCCTTTGGTTTTGTTTTCTAGCGCTTCCAGCCTTCCAAGTTTGGTATCACACGGGAGTGACGAGGAGCAGAAGTATGGCGATGGGGGCGAAATCAAACATTGACGAATAACAACGAATACGTTACTTTGGTCCAGGAACGACGTTCGGCGACATCATAGTATGCAAGCCCGAGGTTACGATCATAGAGAATGCAGCAGGGTGGTTCAGACCATAAATGTCCTTGTAGGCATTTTATTTAGGGGTATTCTATCATCTACATTACTCTCGAAGCCGTCCCCTCTCTCAGTGATTGACTGACTACATACGACCATACCCATTGGAGCCGTAGTCTCCACCTGAATACGCTGTCCTCTCGCTGACCTTGAACCATGCGAAGTAAATATCTATAGTAAGAGATGTTGAAATCGGCGCTCCCAACGCGTCGGCTACCAAAAGCCCATGACGTCTGGGTTCTGGTTTTGAACCTTGAGTTCCTCACACTTCTGCGTCACGAACCAGTGCACCAGGTCTCGGGCCGCCAGGGCATCCTCCAGGCTGTCGTGGCCCATCTTCCCAACCTGGATTTGCCGACCCAGAAGGTCTTGGGTGAGGTTCTTGAGCGAAAGGCCGCTGCCCTTTTGCTTCTTTGCCCTGTCCTCCTTCCCCTTCTGCTTGCCTTTTGAGTTCTCATTTTCTGAGTCAAAAGAGATGAGATCCTCATCCGGTACCTCAGTCTCTTGGATGTTCTTAGCTTCCTCAGGGGCTTCGGTCTTTTTTCTCTCCTCTTCCTCTTCCTCCTCTCGCTTCTCCTTCTCGGCCTTGGCTGCCGTAGCGAGCAGCATTGAGTCGACGACGAGGGGATGAATCCAGCGCAGCGAGCTAAGATCATTGTTCACCCCGTGTCCGACGACGATCGTCTCAGGGCCGACCCAACGCCATACCTCTTGCCGTGCCGCGGCCACGCCTCCAGTGATACACTTGCCCTTCCGCCGGGCCTCGTCCATAGCTTGGCGGGAAACGCCCGAGTAGCGAGTGTTGAAGTGCGTCATGCCAACCGCAGGCACAACAAGGCTGTCCAGTAGAATCTCGGAGGTGAAGTAGTCGACGAGGGTCAGGCGAATGAGCTCGGATTCACCATCAAATGCGACGCCCATCTCGCAGTCTATGGCCACCGCGCGGCGCGACTGACGAGGGCCGGAGGGCGTGTAGGCGTCTGTCAAAGAGAGGGAGATGAGTGGATCCGGATTGAGGTCGACGAGGGTCGACGGAGGTGTTCTATGGTATTGGTGACGGTCGAAGAGCTCTTTTTGGGTGTACGCCCTCGTAAGATGTTCCGGGGCAAAGGTGCAGCCGGGGGTAGAGGCGAAGGTACGACAGCAATTCCAGTGCTTTGCGGTTAGTTTAGGGGGCGAAGTGCAAGCGGGACTGAGCACTTACCATGTTGAAAAGGCGGCCAGTGTGATATCGGCACTTCAGAATGGGTTTCTTCTTGTCCTTGTCGTCCTTGCCGTCGTCCTTGTTGTTGTCCCTGTCCTTCTTGGCGTCTCCCTGGATGTCGTCCAAGTCGACGATGGGAATCGACCTGGGCTTGGGCTTGGGCGGTGCATGATTCTGACGAGGATTTCTATTCCCCTTCTTTCCATCTTGGGCGTCCCCCTTGTACTTGTTTCCCCCCTTGTTACCTGTCGAATGTTAGCCTTGAAGCTGGACACGAGCAAAGGTGACTCACAACGTGCATTACATCGTCGGCAGCGCTTCTTGCCTTCCACGTCCGACAGAGACAGCTGGGCAATGATGAAACCACTCTTGACGAGAAGGTCTTTGTGGTGCGTCATAGACCGCAGCTGCTGGACGTACGCTGGAGCTGGTTCGATGGCTGCCGAAGGAGGGCCGTAGGGGTTCCGGGCAGGAACCTGGGCAGTGACTCGCGTCGAGAGCTGAGGTACGAAGAAGGACATTTTGAGGTCTGGCAGTGAAGTTGGCTGGAATCTGAGGTGGAATGAGTGCGCGCAAGGTAGACAGAAGATATGACGTGAAGGGGTGAGGTCTTTGAATATGAGGTTGTAGTTTGTGAATTGCGAAAAGAGTGATGTTTTTCAAGATGCAGGCGGAAAGATGCAAGTTGCCGTGGGAGGCAGGCAGCGAGGGTTTGCCACAATGTGAAGGAAGTCGCGAAGGTGAAGTGAGTTTAGGTGAGGTGAGGTGAGGTAGGCGTGGCGGTGGACGACGGCAGGTGGGTTCCTGCGCCTGCAACCGTTTGTCTCAAATGGGGAGTCGCGTCTCTGGACCGTTTGCTCTTACCCGTTCCGTCGACAGTCGCCTCAATTGAGCAAGTGTACTTTACTTGACCCGTCGTCTTCCCTTCTTGTTTCCCAACTATTCTCATGCGAGGTCCTTGGCAGCGTTGAGGGAAGGCGCAATCCGGCGAGGCGCATCCAGGAAAAGGAAGAACAGAAAAGGACCCACCTCGGTTGATGTTTTTGACGCCGGAAGTCGCGATGGGCCTCACTGCCCCGGCCTCCGATCCGGCCAGCTCAGCTCAGCCACGGACCAACAGGTGCATTCAGAAGAACTTGGTCGGGCACATTCGAGAAATCCAGTCTTTGATGCATGGGGAGGCGCTCAAGTGTAAATACTGACGTGTCTGGTCCTCGGACAGGAAGCTGCTTAGACCTTGGCCAGTTCGGTTTATTGAGAGGCCCACGCAAGCCTCGCGAACTCAAAAGCCAGGCAGGGCATTCGTAGGTATCAATTAATTGTCATTAATATCGATTGATGTCAATTCCTACGAGGACGTTTATTGTAGAATATGCACACGCCGGGGCTGGCAGGAGGCGCAGTCTGGTAGTCTGACTCTTGGCCTCGATGGCCATCGCCAGCGAGATCGTGTACATGAGCTCCCGTCAAGCCGGTCGTGGCATGATGCTCTTAGAGATTGATTAATGGTGAATGAAAGAGACTTTCCTATTTTTCAGGTAATTTGACCACCGGTTAACGGATACGGCTCTTGTCATCACACAATATTTCCGTTCCTCCTACCCTATGACAGTAAATTAGGACTCAAAAAAAAGGGAGAAATAAATTCACAGCAGTCAGGCGATGGCCATTGAACAGCCAAACTCCCCATAAAACAGCTTTCATAAGTCTCAAGGTCAGTCTTGAATACTTTAAATATCCACAGACCCATCTAGACACTTCATAGAGTTGAAGTCAATCTCCGGGAACCCCTCCGGAACCCCGGTGCACGGCCGACGTCACATCAGTTCGAGACCTCGCGTGCTTTTGCGAGGGACTTAGTTCAAGTAGGTGGAAGGTTTATTGAATAAACGATGGGGGCACCTCTGCTAGGTGGCTTCGTTGGGTGCTGCGGCAGTTGTCATCACAGCTGGCGGGCGTTTGTGTAAAGGTGGTGAGCCTTTGGCAATTGTGGTTGAAGACAACAACCTCTGATTCAGGCTGTAGTAGCTTATGAATGTCGGGAAACATCACGGCACAGCTTTGATTGATTAGAAGGCGTGCTTTCCTCTTACAGCAACGAGACGATGTCCTTCGTGATGATCTCGGTGAAGAACGACCTCACCGAAAGAAGCTCACCGAGCTCCGGTGCACGGATCTCCCTCACCAAAACCCTGGCACGTGATGCCGCCCCCCTTCGATTTTGTGGGGCATTGGTGTCTTGATCCATCACACTGTATCAATGTTTGTGGACGCGACGCTTAATCATGAGACGCGTCAACAGTTCACTTGATCTTGAGAGACGAAGATGGAGTTGCTTGCGATTTCAAAGTTTGCATGGTTCACTGATGACACTAGCAAGAAACAGAATACGAAGCTATGTTCTCGAACTCCCGTCAACCTTCGCTCTTCCTCGACGGCATGATGACCAACCTGGCTGATCTCAGTAAGTACATCGGCCGCAGTACGAACATTCCTGCGAGCAAGCCGTGAAATCGCGGTCATCATCGTCGCTATCGGTCCAACCCAGCTCGCCTCCTCCCACATCAGAGTCATACTCGCCGTCGCTACTGAACATGACGGTGCCAGCGGTGCCAGCGGTGCCCAGCCAGCGTATCCACTTGAACAGCACGCCCGCCGAACACAAACCAGGCAAACCGGGAGTCTGCTTCAAAACTTCCAGCTTCCCTGGCACACGGTGCGCGATCTCCAGCCTGTGATTCGCCTGGGCAACATCGATGATGCGGTGCAGAAGTGCTGCCAGCTGGGAGAGCTCATTCTTCTGCTCCTTCTCCCAGTCCTTGAGCTTGGAAGATACGTCGATGACTTCAATGTCGTTGAAGACACCTCGGCTATGATATGCCAAGACGAAGTTCGGTATCTGCGCCACCCACATGCGAGGAAGCTCTTCGCCGAGGAAGTCGCGGCCTCGACGAATGCTAGATCGTGTCTTGAGATCGAATACTGCTGATTGCGGAACCTTGAAGCCCCCGGATAGCATTTGCAACTGAGAAGAAGTCGCCGGTATCTTCGAAGTCATGTTATTGTCGGCCAGGCTAGCGACGAGATCTTCGACGGGATCTGCAGCTCCACGTTCACGCTTGGGTTGCACCGTCGAACCCAGTCGGTCCTTCAGATAGCCGTCACCCTCGTGCCGGACGATGCAGCCTAGTCCGCCAAAGTCGTATCTGAGAATCCGCTGGTGAGAAGCCGAGCCGCGGACTTCTGCATCCCAAGTCGTGTAGGCCTCTGGAAACGTGTGGCCGTAGCCTCGAACGTCTGGGATCGTTGCCGTCGGCGAGTTTTCTCTGCGGATCAGGTGCACCGTGTTGCCGACGACTTCTACCAGCATCCGAAAGGGCCGCTCGTCGCGTCTCACAAATCGAAGAAGATTGCCCAGTGTGCTCCCACAAGCAACGATATTGACTTCCTTGGTGGGCGCCTCCGGCTGCATCGTCAAGATGGCTCTGACGGCTGGCTCCATTGGGTGCAAAGAATATCTCGCGGCGTTTTTGTCGCGAAAGTAGACGCCGCTGTCTTCATACAATTGACGAGGCGCGCTAAGCGGCGTCCATCTCGGTGGTGCACCTTTTCAATTAACACGGGCAGCAAGCAAGTTGCCGGGACGAATACACACCTGGGACCTTCATTGTCGGCTGCGCTCTGTCCAACCAATTATACGATGCAAGGACCTCACAGTCAGTTACTACAGCAGAAGACGAGTACTTGGATGCCGATTTTGCCAAGTCGGCGATGGCGATCGACTCTATCGGGGGCCCAAACGGAGGTGCTGCAGCATCCAGTTCCAAGTTAGGCCGCTGGGGCCGCTGCCAATTGTTGTTGCGACGATACATGGTGTGAAGTCGTTGATCTGATTTTCCGAACGAAGGCTCTGGAGAGCTGTTGCAACGGTTTCGAAATCATGCTGGAGAGGGCGCGTCCACATGAACGCTTTTAAAAGCAGTGCGGCTCGCCCTGCGGTTTGCCTCACGTCGATGAGCCACTCACAGCCTCCCATGCTGGAGGCCGACCACGACCCAAATCACGGCCCAATCGAGCAGCCAACAGCGGTTCGGATTGGCTTTGGACAGCACTTCGCTGCTGCTTTTTCTACTTTCTCAATTCAATTGCCCCAACAAAGCCGTTGGACGTCAAAGCCTAACCTTGTCTGCCTTGGAGAAGTTATCAGCATGCAGCATGTGATAAGTATCGCTGCTCCTGGCATGCTTACCCGTCTGTTTTCAACATTACTTCTCCCATTCTTCTGCTGCCAAACCTTTCCTCTTGATACCGTACCGGAAGGCAATTCTTCGCGACGCCTTCGTTGTGTCTCCAAACTCTGCCATTCATTGTCTTGATTGTGCCTCGATCCCATCCACACTCCCTCAACCGCCGCCAGCTTCAGGAACCATGGGTTCCGTACAAGGAGATCCCCAACGCGCTGCCCGTCTTCTGAAAGTCTTCAGAGATGTCACCAAGGGTGGGCGATCCATCACGACGGCTGCTAATGCCCGCCTTTTCCTCGAGGCCGTCCGGACGAACCCCTCACCGGTCCAGTGTTTGGAGACTGTCACCGCCAGCACTGCTGCCAAAGACGCCCTTCGGTACAGTCTTCGACTCGACTTATCTGTTTCCTCTATTCGGTCCCATGTACTGCCTTTCATCGAATACCTGAGCGATCCCGGCGTGAAGATGGTGTACAATGGCGAGCTTTTGCACCAAATCCTTCTCCTCATTGCCCAACCACCCACGCTGTGGAACAGCCTGATGACGCTGTATCAAGAGTCTCGGCTCGACGAGAACGATCTGTTCGTGTTTGCTTGGCTTTGCCTCGAGCTTGCCAGCGTACCCGGAAAAGAGCATGATGATCTCATCAATGACATCTCGTCTGCCGTTGATCAAAAGCCGTTCCAGCAGGCCCAAGATCAAAGAACTCGGGAACTCATGTACAGAACGAAAAAAGTCCTGGCGCTTCGATCTTCGCCTTCATCTGACAGAGATGTCAATGGAGCCGGGGGCCGACATGACAACGACTTTGCTGATTTCCGAGATGTCTCCATCTTCCCCACGAGCGATGAGTTCCACTCGAGTGCCCCTCCCTTTTACCGACGGGCGGCCGAAGTCACGGCAATCGACCCTTCCGACCGGCCTCGAGCACACCTCGACAATCAGTTTCGCCTTCTGCGCGAAGACATGCTTGGCGAGCTACGCGAGGACTTGACCGTTGCCATCGGGAAGAAGAAAGGCAGAAGAGGCATGCCGCAGATTCTTGCCGGCCTGACTCCTGTTGGCATTGACACCGGCGACGAGAAGCGAGGCCGCTTTTGTGCTGTCCTTCTCAGCTGTCAAGTGGGGCTTGAGGTTCTGTCCAAGTTGGATGGTCCTCAGCGGGTGAGGTTCTTGAGGGATCACAAAGGCTTTCTGCGCCATCAGTCTTTCGGAGCCCTGTGCAGCAACATCAAGATCATTGCATTCGCTTCATTGATCCGGGACAGCGATCGACTGGCAGAAGAGCCTCCAGTGATCACGTTACAATTCACCAACAGTGACGCGCTTGCCAGAGCTCTACTTGCTTTACAGTCTCCTGCCGATCTCCGTTTCGTCTTGGTTGATACCCCGATCTTTGCGTACCAACCGGTGCTGGAACGACTTCAAGAGATCACCGAGATGCCTCTCGAAAGAGAGCTTCTTTGTCTCAACAGCAACAGTCCTGATGCCTCTCCCACCACATTGGACCAATCCGTTCATATCGAGAATTACATCAGCCAATTCAGGCAGATTCTCGAAGGAGCCTCCTCGACTTTCAGCATGGGTAGTCAACAATTCCAGCTTGATAAATCCCAAATCCGATCTGTGCTGAGCGCGCTTCAGAGTCCGTTGGCTCTGGTGCAAGGCCCTCCCGGTACGTCGTCGCAGGCAAACAACCTACATTGTGACATTAGCTGACTGCAAACCTAGGCACCGGAAAGTCGTTTGTGGGAGCGCTAGCAGCCAAAATCCTGCTGAAGGACCCCAACAAGCGCATTCTGGTTCTGAGTTACACCAACCACGCCCTGGATCAATTCCTCGAAGACCTGATGAACATTGGCATCTCGCCTGACACCATGGTTCGTCTGGGATCCAAGTTCACGGAAGGAACCGAAAAGCTTCTCCTCGAGAGGCAAATACGAAACCGTGCTGGTTGGGGTAGACTACCATGGGATAAGATAAACCAAGCCAAACAGAATATGTCGAATGCGAGGGCCGAGATTGATAAAGCGTGTGGAAGTCTTGTACGAGGCAAGATCAGTCTTCTGGAGATTCTTGACTACCTCGAGTTTGAAGAGGACGCCGAGGACTTTTACGATGCTTTCACGTTGCCGGAGCAGGATGATGGCTTCCAACTTGCAGGAAATTCTCGCCAGCCGCAGAAAGCCATGTTACCCGACTACTTGCTCGACCGATGGGCGCGGGGGCTGAATCCCGGTGAACTCACCCCTCTAATCTCACCCCAGAGCAGACGGATTTGGCAGATTCCGGAGGACCAAAGACGAAAGCACATGGCTACCTGGATTGAGAGCCTGCGCGGCGAGCAAATCGAAACGATCCAGCACCTGGTGCGTCAGTTCGACGATGCTCAGCGAGAGGTAGACACCCTCTACAACGAATCCAAATGCAACTTCGTCCAGAAGAAGCGACTTGTCGGATGCACCACCACAGCCGCAGCGATGTACAAGTCGCTCATCAAAGCTGCTCGGCCGGATGTCGTTCTCGTTGAAGAAGCTGGCGAGATTCTCGAGGCCCATGTGCTGACCGCCCTGCACTCATCAACGAGCCAGGTAATCTTGATCGGCGACCACAAGCAGTTGCGCCCGAAGATCAACAATTACGCACTGAGCGTGGAGAAGGGGGAGGGGTTTGACCTCAACCGCTCTCTTTTCGAGAGACTGATTCTTCAGGAGCATGAACATACGACGCTCCAGAAACAACACCGCATGCACCCCGATATCTCAGATCTCGTTGGACAGATGACATATCCGCTACTGGAGGACGATGAGAAGACTCTCTTGCGGCCGGAAGCAAAAGGGTTGCAGGGAAGGGTGTGCTTCATCAACCATAGTCACCCAGAGGACCTTGCAAGCGGGATCAACGACCGGGACGGTGGCGAGGTCTCTGCAAGCAAGAGAAATCGGTTCGAAGCCCACATGGTTCTCAAACTTGTGAAGTACCTAGGACAACAAGGGTACAAGACCAGCAACATCGTCGTCCTCACCCCATACATTGGACAAGTCTCCCTCCTCAGGGAGATGTTAAGTAAAGAGGTGGACCCTGTGCTGAACGACCTGGATTCGTTCGAGCTCATACGCGCTGGGCTAATGACTGCCGCTGCTGCGAAGGTCAAAGATGGGTCAGGCCAAATCAAGCTCTCGACTATTGGTATGCATCTATCTTTGCCCTAGAAGAAAACGTACTAACTCTTTCAGACAACTATCAAGGAGAGGAGAGCGATATTGTCATAGCATCTATGACCCGAAGCAACAATAATGGCGACATAGGTTTCATGAAGGCACCCGAGCGACTCAACGTTCTATGCTCCCGCGCGAAAGAATGCCTGATTATGATCGGCAACATGGAGACATTCATGGCATCTGCCCAGGGCAAGCCTGTCTGGTTGCCGTTCTTCGAGATCCTCAAGGAGAAGGGGTACTTGTATGATGGTGTACCTGTGCGCTGTCAACAGCATCCTGAGAAGACGAGTTTACTCAAGGAACCGAGCGACTTCGACGCGAAATGTGCCGATGGAGGTTGTGACGAGAGCTGGTAAGTTAGCATACTCTTTGCATCGATGAAATAATCCTGTGACACGCTGACCATGTCGACCCAAGCAATGCATTGCTTTCTTGCGGCAAGCACAGATGCCAGTTACGCTGCCACCGCATCAAGGACCACGCGAAGGTCACCTGTCATGAGCGGATCAAGAAGACTTGCGACAGAGGCCATGACTACGCCATCAGCTGTAGCGCAAAGGAGGACGCTTGTCCAACTTGCGTCAAGGAAGATGAGGACAACCGTAGGAGGATTCGGCGAAACCTGGAAATGGAGAAGGAGAGACTCCTAGCCCAGCAGCGATACGCGAAAGAGCTCCAAGTGATCCAGGACGAGCTCGATCATGAGAGGCGAAAGCTTCAGTACGCGCAAGAGGACGACGACCAGAAGAAGAAGTTGAAGCAGGCTCAAGCTGATCTCAAGGACCTAAGGGACACTCGTTCTCGTGCGGAGGCCATGAAGGCGGCCCAAAAGGCCGCGCCAAAAGCTCCGGATGCCGCGGTCAATGGCGGACCACCGCCGCCGCAAGCAGCCATTGCGCTGGGGAGTGCCCAGGAAGAATGGGAGCATATGAAATCGCAGCTCGGTGCTAGAAGTGACCCCTTGGACACGCTCATGGGCATGATCGGGCTCGAGAGCGTCAAGCAAGAGTTTCTTTCAATCAAGTCCAAGGTCGATGTCTCTGTTCGCCAGCAGATCTCCTTGTCAAAGGAGCGGTTTGGCTGCACCCTCCTAGGAAACCCTGGCACTGGTAAGAATCTGCACAATCTTCTGACAAGTCTCCTATCGAGCTAGCCACTAATTATTGATAGGTAAAACAACTGTCGCCCGTATATACGGCCAGTTCTTGACATCGGTAGGCGTTATTGCCGGCTCCTGTTTCAAGGAGACATCAGGGTCGAAGCTCGCCAATATGGGAGTCACTGGCTGTGAGAAGTTGCTTGAGGATGTCCTCAACACCGGTGGCGGAGTGGTCTTCATCGACGAAGCATACCAGCTCTCATCTGGCAACAGTCCCGGCGGCAAGGCTGTACTCGATTATCTGCTCGCCGAGGTTGAGAATCTCACCGGGAAGGTTGTCTTTGTCTTGGCTGGGTACAACAAGCAGATGGAGTCATTCTTCGCGCACAACCCCGGATTTCCAAGCCGCTTCCCGCTGGAGATGAAGTTTGAGGACTACGAAGATGCCGAGCTTCTGCAAATTCTGACATTTCAGATCAACAAGAAATACGGAGGTCGCATGAAGTGGCAAGACGATCTTTATCTCCGAGTGGCCACCCGCAGACTTGGCCTGGGCCGCGGAAAGGAGGGCTTCGGCAACGCCAGAGCAGTCGAGAATCTGCTCGCCAAGATAATGAGCCGCCAGGCAAACAGACTCCGCAAAGAGCGGCGGAAGGGTGTTCACTCAGATGACCTTCTCTTCACCATGGAAGACCTGGTCGGGCCCGAGCCCTCGAACGCCCTTACGACGAGCAAAGCCTGGGCTAAGCTACAAGGGCTCATTGGACTGAAGTCTGTCAAACAGTCGGTCATGGCACTTGTTGACAGTCTTCAAACCAATTATCGCCGGGAACTCGCCGAGGAGCCTATCCTCGAGTATACCTTGAACAAGGTATTCCTCGGATCCCCAGGAACGGGGAAGACGACGATTGCCAAGCTTTACGGAGAGATACTCGTTGACATTGGGATGCTGTCGAATGGTGAAGGTAAGTGCTGAAATGGCATCGCATCTTTCATGAGGCTAACTTGGCAGTGATTGTGAAGAATCCTTCGGACTTTGTTGGGGCGGTCATAGGAGGCTCAGAAATGCAAACCAAGGGCATACTTGCGTCCACAGCGGGCAAGGTCCTGGTCATTGATGAGGCCTACGGTCTTTTTAGCACCAACGGAAGCACCCCATGCCCGTTCAAGACAGCCGTTGTCGATACGATCGTCGCCGAAGTGCAGAGCGTCCCTGGAGAAGATCGGTGCTTGCTGCTTCTTGGCTACAGAGAGCAGATGGAGCAGATGTTCCAGAACGTCAATCCTGGACTTAAACGCCGGTTTCCGATGGACTCAGCCTTCACTTTTGAGGACTTCTCCAATGACGAGCTGCGCAAGATTCTCGACATGAAGATCAAACAACAAGGCTTCAAGGCCACAGACCAGGCAAAGAGGGTGGCTATGGAAATGCTCGAGCGTGCGCGAAACCGGCCCAACTTTGGCAACGCTGGTGAAGTGGACATTTTGCTGAACGACGCGAAGGCGCGCCATCAAACGCGGCTGTCGGCAAACGAGACAAGCCAAGTTTCCACTCTAGAAGCTCTGGACTTTGATGAAAACTTTGATCGTGCTGAGCGTAAGCACACCAATGTAGCCAAGCTCTTCGAGGGCACTGTAGGCTGCGAGATGATCGTGGCGAAGCTCGAAGGGTACCAGGAGGACGTCAGGTCAATGAAGGCGCTTGGGATGAACCCAAAGGAGAGCATGCCCTTCAACTTCGTCTTCCGTGGACCACCCGGAACGGGCAAGACTTCGACAGCGAGGAAGATGGGCAAAGTGTTCTACGACATGGGCTTCTTGGCGAGTGCCGAGGTGCTGGAATGCTCTGCGACAGATCTTATTGGCTCATACGTTGGACACACCGGTCCCAAGGTGCAGAAGCTCCTCGACAAGGCCCTTGGAAAGGTTCTCTTTGTGGATGAGGCATATCGCCTCAATCAAAGAGGCGGCCAGCATAACTTTGCCAAGGAAGCCGTCGACGAGATGGTCGATTGCGTAACCAAGGAGAAGTACAAGGGGCGCATGGTCATCATTTTAGCTGGCTATGACGATGAGATCAATGAGCTGCTGTCCATCAACCCCGGAATGTCTAGCAGATTCCCAGAATCCATTGACTTCCATCCTCTCACGCCAGAAAACTGTTTTGATCTCCTCGCCAAGCTCCTACAAAAGCGGAAGCAGGGGACCGAGAGCAGGAACCCGATGAACAGCGTACTCCTGGCTTGTTTGGAGCAGCCGACCTCGACGTTCAAGAAGGAAATAATTGAGAACTTTGGAAGGCTTTCCACTCAGGCCAGCTGGGCCAATGCTCGCGATGTGGAGAGTCTGAATAAGTCAATCTTCAGCTACGCTCTCAAGGCTCGCCGGGGCACATGCGTCACCATCACGGAAGATATAATTCTGGGTGAGATGGGCAAAATGTTCAAGGAGCGAGAAGGCCGCAACAGAAAAGCCAAAAGGACCAAGCAGGCACGACAGAGTAGTCCGCCGACAGCTCCTGCCATGCCGCCTCCGCAAGATCCTCCAGCCCCAGCCTCAACTGGCACCGCGACGCAGCAGCAGCCGCAGAAACTCCCGGATCGCACCAAGGACAAAGACACTACAGCAGAGAATATTGATACAGCTAGATACAACGGTTCGGGGGGCGTACAACGAGATGCCGGGGTCAGCGATGAAGTCTGGGAGCAACTTGAACGCGACAAGAAAGCCCAAGAGCAGAAGGAGGGCAAGTATCGCTCGATGCTCCAGGCTCAGAAGGCAGCCTCTGGTGCCGCCAGAGACGCGATCTTGAAACAGATTATTGAGGAAGAAGCGCGCCGGAAAAAGGAAGAGGAGCAGCGCAAGAAGGCTGCAAGACTGGGGAAATGCCCCGCTGGATATGCCTGGATCAAGCAGGACCAGGGGTTCCGGTGCGCTGGAGGGTCTCACTTCATCTCTGACGAGCAAATCGCTCGAGCTTGAGTATAGATAAACACTGAACTTAGATTCTGAAAGAGAAGCGAATATCTAAATAATGTTTCAGATTTCTCAATATAGCAATCGCACGACCTGGACCCTTCGAGCAATCTTGGACGGCATCTAGAAGCGGGCCGTTGAAATTGGGGCACCAGAGCGACAACTTCGTCTTGAAAACGCCGTCTGCGCATTAAAATACCGACAGCTTGGGCCCAAGGCTATGAGCTTAACTTGTCCAAACGTTGATTAGAGTTTTATATGTCACATTCATCTCTCACATCATTTCGGCTTCGGCCGAGTGCTTGGTTTCGTGCCCGTAACAAGGCTTTGCCTCGATACAGCTTCACCGCAAGCGACGTTGACTCGTGCAGTCCCATCCTCTCAAATAGGCAGTTGCCTAATTCATATATAGCCGTGCCGTCAACCCGGAGGTTCGATTAAAATCCGGGGTTGGCAGCCACGTTGTTCGTGCTGGTTGGGGTTCATCCGTTCATCTTCTCTCGTCAATCGTTGCCACTCGCGTCGATCGCTGAATATTGGCCAGTACAATCTCTCATCATTAGACATTCGTTCATTACTTCAAGTGTAAATATTCCATCTCTATTCCTTACGCAATCATTTGAAGATGCAGACCCCTATCACCTTTGTCGCGACCATTCTCGCCCTCTCGGGCGTGGGCTCCGCGTTGCCGTAAGTCTCTCTCAGTCGCCCTTTTCGCCATGCGATCTGCCTTCCACCCCCCAAATCTCCAGAAACCAGATACTGAAGCTCTTTCTCAAACAGGCAGGCAATCACGGGAGGGCCTACTGCCTTTGGAACGTACTTTTGCCAGACTCGTACCGACGCCGGCAGCAAAGTTGTAGCCAACAATAACTTTTGTAAGGCGGCTGGTGGCGCAGTTTTGGCGTCCGAGGGTGTGAGTAGACATCTCCCATTACTCTTTACAGCCGTTCGAAAAACAGCCTCCGAATCATCTGAGAAATGGGCCGTTGAGGAAGGCCGCTAACACGACGGCCTCGTAGTTTTGCTGCATTCGAAACGACAATATCAAGGTTCAACAGGCCATGTTCAATGGCTGCAGGGACAACAAGTTGGTCTTCAGCCAGAATGACACTCCCTGCTCACCTTGAGTAGTTGGTTTATCATCGGACAGGCTGGCGCTCTTAGTTGATGACTGAAGCAAGGTTCGAGATGTGTTAGAATGCATTGGAAACAGACCTAGTGCCATACTACAAATAAATTCATCTGAGAGAACTCATTCATCCGCCGAGACTCATTTGGTCAAAGTTCCAACAATGTGAGGAATGACTTCGTTTGGCGACTCGCCCGCCGGTGCAGCCAGATCGACCTCCGCCCAAGGGCCAACTTGTTGCAGAGTCTGCTTTGTTCGCCGACAGAGATGACAGGAGCCCATCGCTTGTTCCCACAAGATATTTATGAGTCCTGGCCAAGTTAGCGGCTGCTCGGCGACACAGAGGTCCGACATCTTACTCTGGTAAAACGGGATCATCAAGCCACGCTCAGCCTTCACGTGCTCATACACGTACCATCTTCCTCCTTTCTTGAGATAGCCGTAAAGCAAGCGTATGTTCTTCTCGGGCTCTGGGATGCTGCATAGACACTGAACAGTCATGATGCAGTCCACGCTCCCAGGCTCGATCTTGCCTCCCCATGCCATCTCATTCTGCAGGTCCTCGATGCCGACCGGAACAACCTCGTACGTCTTTTCCAGTCCTGCCTCCTGTGCTCGACGCTTCAGCGAAGCAGCAGACAGGGGGTTTGGTTCGACACCATAGATCTTTGTCGGCCCACGAAGAGCCTGTGACTTTGCAGTGCTGAGGACTTTGACATGCGCGTCCATCCACATGCCACTGCCGGCACCGACTTCAAGAACGACCCCCTCGAGCGGCTTGCCGGAAATCTGAGCCGAAATGTTGCCTCCGCGAACGCGACCTTCGAGCAGCGGGAAAACCATCGGTTCTGCGCCAGCTTTGGCCTTGGGGCCCATGACCACCCAGAAGTTACCGAACCATGCTTCTTTGAAGGCGGACCATGACAGGAATGCTTTGACGTCACCAGAGGCGACCAGCTTTGCGACCGTTACCGGGAGATAGACGAGGGAGAAGGCCATGTATAGCCATGGCTGAATCAAATAAGTGAGCATTTTGCTAATTAGATGAGTGAAACCCTATTGGATTAGTGGAGGAAAACGAGGTTAGTTCAAAGTCAGGTCATTTATGTAGCGGAGCTGGACCCCGGAGAGTTTGTTGCCCAAAGTGTCCGCGAGACCCCTCATTCAAACCCCGCCCGAACCACAACTTCGGCCGAGGGACACGGGCGACTGTCGGTTGTACAGCACTCAACACTCGGACATGCGAGCGATTATCACTGATTCATTCACAAGCAAATTGGTTCGTCGTATCAACCGATGAAAGAGAGCTTGAGTTACACAATTACACAAACCATGTACAGTATTCATGCATGGGAGGCCAAAGCCCGAGATGAGATTTTCTATGTACAAGATCCGACTAAGTCTATGATGAGATGGTAATATTACAATGAGGGATCACTCTTTAAGCCTCTAGAGCTTCTTGGCAGGCTTGACGGCAGGCTCCTTGTTGACGCGCTTGCTTACGCTGTCCTGCTCGTGCAGCTCGGGCTTGGAGTCCAGGGGACGGTCAAGGCCGAGACGGTGGTAGGTGCTGTAAGAAGCGATGCCACCCTCGGGATCCGCCTCAGTCACGAGCTCCTTGCGGCGGGTGTCGACCAGAAGACGGATGAGGTCGGGGCGCATGTAGTGACCGGCAAAGTCAGCGAGGACCTTGGTGAGGTGGTTCTCGTTGAGGTCGATGTCGACGAACATCAGACCGTCAAAGTCCTTGTCGGGCTTGGCGACCAAGCTGCCATCGGGCTTGTAGATGCGGGCATGGCCGTTGTAGACGGAGGGATCGGTCTCGGGCTCGACGCCCTCGGGAGTGTTCTTCTTCAGACCCTCAACGGAGAGGCGCTGGAAGGGAGCGAGGACCCAGGTGCCGGTCTCGATGGCGTAGGCAGGGGTGACGAGGTCGGATGCAGGGTCGGCGTAGTTGGTGGCCGGGTCGGGGGCGACCTGGCGCTCCTTACCGGGGTAGACGGGCCATCCGGCGACGTGGACCTGCTCGCCCATGGAGACGTTGAGGGACTTGAGGAATGGGTTCATGTTCTCCCAGCAGTTGAGCTGGCCGACGCGGCCGATGCCAGTCTCGGAGACCGAGAGGAAGGTGTCGCCGGAGCCGTCGCCGTAGACGAGCTTCTCGACGTGGGTGGGCTTGATCTTGCGGCGGTGGTTGATGACGGTGCCGTCGGGGGAGATGAGGACTTGCGAAAGGTAAAGAGTGGCGTGGTCGAGCTCGGAGAATCCCATGGAGACGTAGATCTGGTTGTCGCGGGCGGCGCGGCGGATGCGGCGCATCTCCTCGGAGTCGACGCGGAGGGAGTTCTCACGGTACTTCTTGAGCATGGGAAGGGATTGCATGTAGGTGACCTTCCACATCCAGTAGGGGTAGCCAGGAATCCCTGGAAGAGGTCAGTATGCTGGCTGCTTGATGAAGACTGGGAGACCACTTACAAACTTCGGGGAAGGCGACCAACTTGCAGCCGGCCTGGCCTGCCTCGTTGATGAAGTTGATGGTCTTCTGGACACCACCCTCGAGGTCGAACCACTGTTCAAGTTAGCATCGGGTCGAAGCTGGGGGAGGGAGAAATATTACACCGGGCTCGGAGGTGACAGCGGCGGCCTTGTACTTGGTGATAGGCATGTTGGCGATTGTTGGTCGAACGAGTTCGAGATGTGAGATGATTGTTTAAATGAGACTGTGAGTCTGGATTGATGTGTTTGTGTGTGATGCTCCAAGAAGAAGACCTGGACTGTCAGAAGAATCCAAAGTCCTTATATGGTTTCTAGGTTTCCATAGCCAGAGTCTGTTGAATAACGAAAGACTTCATGTCTGTCACCGGGCTTTGAGCAGCATGGGCAGACTACCTGTGTCACTCTATTGTTCAACATGGCCTGTATTGTCAGTATGGGCATCAAAACGCGTACAAACGCCGTTGAACGCCTCATCAAATGCTCAGTATCAATGCTCAAGCAGATTCGCGGTTCAAGTTGAGCAAGTTTCTTCAAGCCCGAGCCCCGTTCTACGCCGTCTGGATGTGGCGTGATCGATATCCATCTTTTCCGGGAACCACGGCGGAACACCGTTGCTACGAGTAGAGGCACATCAAATTTTACGCAGCCATTACTTTACCGTCAAAAGCCAATCTGGGGAATGAAGCTCGGACTGCTCCCTAAGGAGCAAACACTTTGAAGTCTGATTCCGAGAATTGGCGAACTTCCTCCGGAGTCACGCGGCCAGCAGAGCAAAGGCCGCGACCTGTCGTGGCACGACTGGTGTGACGTAAAGCGACCGCCGACTGCCGCGTTTCTCCGGATCGATCAGACCAGATCGGTGGATGAATTAATTTAGCTCCCGTCTTCCCGGCGGCGCAGATCAAATCTGCGCCCCTCCGGGACCATCACCGGTGGTGGGGCGCCGGGGTCTGCTGTTACGTGCTGTTTTCAAATCCCGGCGGGGGAGCGCAGACACCTGCATCGTCCGATGTTCGGGAACGCTCGATCCCGATGGCAAATAATATGGAGATGGCCGGTAGTCACGGGGAAAAGAAGATATGATGAACGCCTTTGTGTATTGCTTCTGTGTAACTGAATCCTGCTACCTCCAAGCTTTGAGACCTTAATGTCCTGGTTACAAAAGGTCCTGTATTCCCGTTTTCCCAAGTGAACGCCGAAACCCGTTCCTCCGTTGTCCATCAAATCAAATCAAAGACGACCTCTATGAATCGATTCGGAGTCATACGTGCCTGATCTAGTTGAGCAAGTGGTCGCGGCCAAGGACGGTGAGCATGACGGCCTTCCAGAAGGGAGCCTTCTCGACGTAGTCGCCACCGGCATTGTTGGTCTTGTCCCAGAGGCTGGGAAGACCCTCAGCACCGTACTTCTTGCGAAGCTCTTCATACTTCTCCTTGTCGTAAATGGCCCAGAATTCCTCCTCGGTGTAGTAGTGATGAGCGTAGAGCCACTTGAGGCCACCGAGCTGGCGAACCTTCTTCTCGATGTTGCGGTTATCCTCGACGAAGCGCTTGAAGGCGGCGGCACCGATGGGGCTCTCGTACAGAGGCCAGGAGGCAGTCTTGAGACCCCAGAGACCGACGTTGATGATAGTCTGGTCAGTGTTGAGACCGTTGGCGAGGTGAAGGGTGGCCTCGGTCTTGGCCTGGATGGGACAGAGCCACATGGGATAGACGTGGAGGGAGTCATCGGCCCACTTGAGGAACTTCTCGATATTGTCCTGAGGAATAGCCAAGTCCTGGACGATGAAGGCCTGGGAGCGACCACTGTGATGCATGGTCTTGTAGAGCTTGCTAGTGTGCATGAGTGGGTTCATGAAGTAGCGCGAGAAACGGTTGAACAACGCCGGCTTCTGGCCGTACGTTCCCATCCAGAAGGCGCCTCTGTCGTAGCGGAAGAGGTAGTCCTTGACAGGGACGAGCTCGACGACGGTACCCTTGGCGCAGGGGTCGCGAGCCTTGGAGTAGGCGCAAGTGTCACAGTCAGTGTGACGAGCGTGAGCAACGGACTCGTGGGCGTGGAGGTAAAACCAGGGGTCCTGAGCGCGGCTGAACCGGACAATGGGGACGCCCTTCTTGGCATCGTCCGTGAAGGTGCCGAGGATGATGACACCGCTGGTAGGGCCAAAGAGGATGGCCTCGACGAAGTTGACAAACGAGACATTGTCAGTGTAGAGCTTCAGCTTCTCAGTAGCGTCCGAGATGGAGTGTACGGGGATGTAGCGAAGCTCGACGTAGCGATGAGCCTCAATGAGCTGGATCTCGAACAAGGTGCAGACGCCAAGGGTACCGCAAGCTCCAATGGCTCCGTTGAAGAGGTCGGGGTTCTCCTCGCGAGAGGCCTTGATGAGACGACCGTCGGCAAGGATGATCTCGACAGAGATGACAGACTGGTCGAAGTAGCCGTGCTTGAACGAGGAACTCTCGGCAGCGGTGCCAGAGAAGCTGCCTCCGACAGTGATGCCAGGGAACTCGGGGACAACCTTGGGAATGAGACCGTGCTTGAGAGTGGCGGTGACGAGGGCGTCCATCGAGACGTTGGGCTCGACGATGGCGACCTTCTTGGCTTCATCGATCTTGATGATGTTGTTCAAGTCGCTGATGTCGAGAACCTCGGAAGCCTTGCGGGTGCTGGGGCGAGTGCTGTTGGTGTCGCCATGGTAGATTCTGAACTTGGTGCCAGCGGCGATGAAGCTCTGGATCTGGGCAACCAGGATCTCGGTAGCAATCTTGTGCTGCTTGAACTTCTTCGCGTCCATGATTGCAATTGGCGATGCGTAGATCGTCTTCTGATGGTCGAGCGATGATTTGATGATTTTTGTGAAGCCAGTCGAGATTTTGACCGAGGGTGATTGTGGGTTGAAAATATTTTTGAGGGCAGGATCGCAAGAAGCGAAAATAAAATTCTTCAGGTAAGCAGATCCCATGGAGAAGACGACTAAGCGGGAAGAATAACAGACTGGTGAAGCGGAGGAGCTGTCCGGAAGGCGGCGGAAGGTCCTGAACAGCTTAGTCGTTGTGTCTTGCTCGGGAGTCTCATCAGCAGAGTGACTCCGTTGAGCTCGGAGCGAATGAGAGCAGTGAACTCAAGTCTAACCATGTGGAATTGACCAGCAGTAGATTGAGGAGTAGCAGAAAGGACAACATTGAAGACTTTAGGGGATTGAACTTGGCTGTCCTCAAGCACAAAGCATTTGGCTTACACGCAGCAGGATCTCAGAATGTGACGCTAGGCTTTGGACTGCGGCTTTATGACATGTCTGACTTCTTGGGATACAAAGGTTCTGCTAACTGTCAATCAAAGACTGCCTGAGATGATGAGGTGATGTAAATTGCAACAAAGTGATCTTTTGGAGATCTTTCAGGCGAAAGTATGTATTCCAGGGTTGTCTGCCAACTATGATGGAATGTTCTGGTGTGAGGAGTTGGGATGAACTCTGCTGGGTTTGGGTGTGTGTAGATTTTGCCCAATGGAGATACTTCGCACCTTTCTACATACCTGGAGTTGTCTCGGTGAAATTACCCAGACAAGGGCTCTTATATATGTGTGAGTTGAATCTAGATTAGGCACTTTTGCTTGAGACGGGCTTTGGTGGTCGCGACGCTGGTTGCAAGCAAACTTGACGATTGCATGGAAAGCCGCATAGACAATTGAGATGAGGATTATGATCGGAGACTTCAATCAAGAAGTACTCCCTGAAAGAAAATATTACGCATCGAATTGATGTGGTCGCCCTATGCCAGATGCACACATGCCATCATGACTCGGCTGCGTATACCAGCTCGCACAATGGCATGGGAGATATGACATGTGACGACAACTGTGGACATTTACATCCAGTTTAGCAGCAGGGAAAGTAGAGGTCATATTACCAAGGGAAGGAACTCCGATACAAAAGCAAACTTCCCCATTTGAAGGAAGATTGCACTGATTGTTGATGGCGGGCCGATGGGGCCCTGCGAATCCGGATGCATGAGGCAGCGGGCGATTGGCTGCTCAAAGTTGGATCTGATAAGTCAAACTCTCGGCAATTGCTCATCTCTCTAACGGGAAACGTCGCCTGGCTTGCTTATCGCCAGATGAAGCCACCTTTGGCTGGGCTCTCAGGGTCCACGAGGTGGCTTACAGCGTCTTCCAAATATTGGACGTCACCACCCCCTCAAAATCGGCGGGACCGCTCACCGGCGGCACCTGCTTGAAAATTTTCCAACGTCCTCATGGAAAGAGTCGTTAGAATCCAACGTTGGTGTTTCCATCTTCATCCTAAGCTGCTGGTGGGAAAGAAGCCACCGGGATGCCATCCGAGATGAGGAAGGCCTGACCGACGTCCCCCCTGATACTGTCCATGCCCGTCGAACCCGCCCCTTTGCCCTTTTCTGTCACCTCAGTCTTCTTTCCACAATTCACTTTGCTCTTCCGTTTTGATCTTTCCCAGTTCCTTCTGCTTGCCTTTGTCACCTGACTGGGAGATCGATGGCCACTTCTCGCCATCCCGACTCCCGCGTCGTGGTCGTGGTCGTCAAACGTCCCTTGACGTCCTGCATCGTCGTCCTCGTCCGTCATCTGTCTTCTCTTCATCCATTTCCTTATCAATACAAGCTCGAGGATCTGTGGCGTGAATCACTACACCCGCGATCGCAAATTTGTCTATACTGTATTTCAATATCGACCTTCGCCGCCCGCCTTGTCGCCTTCGCCACTACCACAACCTCGTTGTCGGACAACATCCAACGCCCTCTTTTGCTTTCAACATGTCTCGTAATAACAGGCGACTTGCCAGTTCCGGCGTGGTTCTCCAAACTGCGCTTAATGCACTGCGCCAATTGCATCGCCTCTTCGACAACGCCCCCGCGGAAGAATTTGTTCACTTCACCTGTATGCTGGCCCTTGACGCATGCGGCGACAACGACTGGGATCTGCAGTCGGAATCTTCAGACTCGAGCGACGACGACGTCGACGCACCTGTGGCGGATCCTGCCGACATTCCTATAGATCCACCGGACAATGAGGACCATGCCGATGCCGACGGGGACTCCGAGATGACAGACGCCCCTATACAGGAATTTGGGACTCTGCTGGATCTCGACGACCTGTTTGAGACCTTTAGCCCGGTAGACGAATTAGATCGTCAAGACCAACGATCTGACGCATCTACGCTGAGGGCGCTAGAGGCCCTAGAGAATTTCACGACCATCCAAATCCATCAGACCGCCCATGCAGAAACACTGGACGTCCTAGAAGCAAAGCATACGAGTAGTCAAAGCAATCAGAGCAACGTTGTACAAGCATTCGTGACTTCAGGAGAGTACTCATCAGATGGGGCTCATGCGGAGCATGTTGAGTTCGCCAAGGACGAAGAAGTTGGAATGGTTGAGCATGTAGAGTACGCAAGCTCGGGGCAGGACGAGAGCGACGAAGAGGGCGGCGGATACGACGGCAGTGATAACGACACTGATTCACAGCCAAAAGACCCCATGGAAGAGCTCCGACAAGAGCTGACGGACCAACGTACTGACGTTGATGGCTATTACGGAATGACACGCCGCCAGCCGCCTTTGAATCAGGAGATTACGGCACCATATATCTACTGGTGGTACCTTCACGTCCGTAACACGCTTCCGTACCTCAGACATCTACGTAAAGATCTACGAAGGAAGACTGCAACGGCCCTCAAGCTAGAATACGAGCGTGGTAAACAGGCATCTAGCAGATGGAAGGAGGCCAGCGGAAACTCCCGAGACCAAGTGAGTCCCGTCAGACCTGAACCTGATTGCATACGACGCTTGAATGGCACGCGGCTCCTTCAGGCTGCGCGAGCAACGTTGATCTCACAGGGACGGAACGTTGACTGCGCGGAACAAGTACGAAGGAGAGGGTTGTTTCGTGGAGTATCGGTCGCAAATCGACCGGTGGAAGACTCCTGGCCTGGCTCCTCGCAACACTTCTCACAGAGGCACTCCTTGGAAAAATCATTGACAATGGAGGAGTATGAGAAAATGGAAAACCTGAAAGATGTTTTCCCGGAGCATACGGAGCCCGAATGATGATGGGCAAGACGAAGGCAGCGTTGGATCATGATGTTTTGGAACAGCGAATGAATGACGCGCTTTGGTAGATTCTTAGATGCATAAATTGAATTTACCAAGGTGCTTTCTGCCATTGACTATTCTCTGTTATCTGTGTCCACATCCTCTTTGCTATGAGCATCACCAGGATAACCGCACCGGGTACGTCAGCATGGCGAAATGAAGCTTTAGGGTGAAGTCGGAAATGTCAAGAGCAAGGGAAATTCTCAGCAGCTATTTACAGTGTACCGGTCATTCTTTCTCGGGATCCTGTGAGCGACGACGAACCCCTGGATCCTGGGTCTGCTTGTGGAGAGCAGTTTCAGTATCATTTCCAACAGGCTTTCCAGAAAACACTAGAGGTACAGGTTAGTGTTCGGAACTCGAAAAGACGCTGAATCCGGCGGCATAGGTGACAAGAACTCACAGGCTTCCATCTCCTCAAGAGACTTGCCCTTTGTCTCCTTGATAAAGAACCAGACAAAGACAACCAGAGCCCAGTTGAAGATGCAGAACATGAGGAACGTCTTCCAGCCAAGGTTCTGGACGGCGTGTGGCGTGGCTTGCGAGAAGACGAAGTTGAACAGCCATTGCGTGGATGTTCCGATGGCGATGCCTGCCTCGCGGATGCGGGATGGGAAGATCTCGCCCATGTAAACCTGAAAGTGGTCAGTACGTGTTTTCTCTTCGCGGGATAGAGAGTGTGGAGACTCACCCAAGGCGCTGGACCCCAAGAAATGTTGTATGACATGGCTTCCAAATAGATCATTGTCATGGACGCGATGGCAGTAGAAGTCAGGCCCTGGTCAACGGACTTTGGTGGGTTGGTAGCTGTGAGGCACGCGATGATGAGCATGTAAGCTCCCATGAGGAAAGCACCGGCCAGAAGTGAGCCTCGGCGACCCATGCGCTCGACAAGGAAGAGCAGGTAGAAGAGGCATGAAACTACTTTGACGACACCGAAGAAGCCGGTAATCAAGAGGTTGTCTTGGCCGGCGCCGACAGCGGCAAACACCTGGGGTGCATCTGTAAGATCAGTTAGTATCAAAAGAAGGAAGAATCGAGAGGTTCTAGCTCTAAACAGATGGAATTGCTGCTTGCTTACAGTAAGCCAAGGATGTATTGCCGGTGAGTTGGACGCCTGGTAAAGTTAGCATCGAAGTCCAAGAACAGCTCAAACCGGTGGCTTACGTACCAATCTGAAGAGCAATAATCAAGAGAATACGGTAACGGTTGGTGGGCTGGACCAGCTCCCTCCATGTCAACCCCTCCTTCTGGCTTTCCTCCTCCTCGATGGTGGCAATGATCTCAGCGAACTCTTGCTGAACCTCAGGCGTATTCTCGCCACCGCGAACCCACACAAGGGATTGCAGGGCTTCCTCCCTCCTGCCAGTCTTGGCCAGCCATCTCGCACTCTCTTTGCAGAGTAACATGCCCAGGCCCAAAATCGCACCAGGGACAAGTTGGAGTCCGACGGGAATCTGCCATTGCTTCGTCGAGGGTTTGAGATGCTTGCTCACCCCGTAGTCGATCCAGTAACTCGTCATGACGCCCATTGTGAAGAAGAACTGAAACATGCTACCGAGCATGCCTCGGATGTTCTTGGGCGCCATCTCGGCCGAGTACATGGGGATGACCACGGTGGCCATGCCGACGCCGACGCCGCTGATGACTCGAGCTACGTAGAATGCGGCGAGGGAGTGGGTGTTGATTGTTTGAACTACTGCGCCAATGCAGAAGATTGTCGAGGCGAGGATGATGGACCATCTTCGACCGTATTTTGCGGTGAAGGGCCATATGAAGAAACAGGAGAAGAAGGCTGGAAGGGAAGGCTGTTAGGATTGTGTGGTACATGATACTCCTGCCGAGAGTAACTCACCACCTGCCTGCAGCAAGCTCGTGGAATTAGAGCCGACATTTGCCTTCTGCGATGGGCCGTATCGAAAGTCGGTTTGAAACCCCTCGAAGGTGAGGATCCCGCCGATGATGCCGGTGTCATATGCGAAGAGGAAGGAGCCTACGCAGCAGAGTGCTACGAGGTAAACGGCTCGGAACGTCCCAAGTGCCTTCGACATATTGAAACAAACAGGATCCAAGCTTTGATGACGGTTTTCACTCAAGAATCCCGAGGCACCGGCTATAGTTCATATTAAGGGATTTCATGCTTGAAATACTGATCCAAATTAGAAATCCTGACTACCTTACTCTGTTCAGCACAGTCCAGCACGCCATACCGAGACGCCCAATAGCTGGACAACGCAGGATTCACGAGAACCGCAACATTCGGGCGATTATTGAAGTCCTTCAAGCACGCAATGAGACCCTTGACCCCAAAATCAGGGCCTGCCATGCTCACCAACCAACTTGCTCCATTGTTGCCCCGGCTTGTCTGCCGGATGTCGGTCGGGAGGCCCAATCTGGGCTGGTGCAATGTTCGGAGTTGCTCCACATTCCACTTTGGGCCACCGGACCGACTACCGAGCCTCTCGGCCAGCTGCGGGGGACATCTCCGGCGAAAGCTAGGAGAGCCGCCCATCCGGAGCCATTGACCTCTCAAATTGTCTGTCCTGTTGATGTTCATGCCGGATGTCGCGCGGGCTTCTGCTTCGAGGAAGTCGTTGGCCCACGTAAGGTACCCAACGAGGGGCACTGATGGAACCGTGATGCGCAGCTGTGGAGGGGCATCGTTGCAGCATGGAGCTATCTTGAGCTCTTATCGAAGCGTTATCTGCGCAAGCTGCCGTATATGAGGCCGACGCGTTCGTTGAGAGATTTACGTGTTTTGCTCAGACTCTTTCTGCCTGGTAATTCTCCCCGTTCGATCTCAATTCCGTTGACTGTCTTTCAAGATGACGACCCAGAGGCCCAACATCATCTTCATCATGGCTGATGACCATGCTTCCAAGGCCATTAGTGCCTATGGAGCTGGAATCAACCACACGCCCAACATTGACCGTCTAGCGAGCGAGGGTATGAAGTTCAACCACTGCTACGTCACTAATTCCATCTGCACACCGTCGCGAGCAGCGATCCTGACCCAGCGCTGCCGCAAGTGCAAGTCACTTGGCAAGTAATACAAGCCAATCGGCCAAGTTGACGCCATCGCCACCACCTAAGTAAGCAATTTATCACCCCTCAATTGAATTGTTAGACTTAATATCTTATTTATAAATAGATCTAACTAATAGGAGGCTGTAGATTAGTTAGCGCCCTATTTATTCTAGCATATATAGTTACTGAAATATAACACTATTGCTAACATCATAATGTTTTTATATCTAATTAATACTCTATAAACTGTCCTCAAAATATTAGACTTTAAGTAATCCCTTTGAAATTTTCTAAAGAGGTAGAAGTTATTATAGCAGTTTAAATAGTATAAAAAGTATTATAATCAGCTGTTTTTTGCAAAAGATATTTATTATCCTATATCTTCTTTATTATTTACACTTATATATTTATACTTCTTATAATATTAACTGCTGCTATTATTTCCTTATCTGCTGCTAATGCATATACAGTTTTAAATATCCCTCATACTTAAATCTTAACTTAAGTTGCAGCTGCTCTTACTACTAGCATCCCTCTGAATCTTATAATTAACAACCTATTTTATATTATTATAAGTAACTAGAGGTATATAGTTAAAGAACAGTTATTACAGAAGTAAAGCAGAGATTAATTAAGCTAGATTTAGCATTATAGCTACTTTTTTATTAAGGTTATATAGGGCTAGGCTAGCACCTCCTTCTAAAGTTGCTAGTAATACAATATAAAAAGAGCTTTATAGCTATTTAGCGCTCTTACTACTACTGCTAGGTAAGAGCACTTACTTTAGTATATTAGTTTAAGCTTTTAGACTATATAAATCACACTTTGATAATGCTAAAGCAGCTATAATATCTATAAGATCTCTCCTCTATTAGATAAAGACTTTAATAGCACTACTCTTACCTTCTTACCTCTTGCATTAATGCTATCTCTATATAAGAGATTTTGCTTTACTAACACTAATATTCTAAAAGCTAAGATTATAACCTTTAAAGACTTCTATATTACCTCTATTATTTCTGCTGATCTGCTGTTTACCTACTTTAAAAACATCTTCTTCTAATAGATCTTTTAGTATTATAGTATAGAGGTTGCTAGTGAGGTCTTATAAGGCTAGAGCTCTATCTAAAACTAGCTCTAAGACTTCTTCTAATATAGTAAGGCTTTTATAACAGCTGAACTCTATTTAGCAATATTAAAGATATATCTATTATTTAATTTATAGTCCTCACTTAATATTTATATCTTTATAGCAGTTATTAGTCATTTTGTTAATAATAAAGGTATTTTATAGTTATATCTTTTAGCCTTCCCTCAGTATTATAGAAACTATAGCAGCTAAAGCTTTATAAAGACCCTTATTAGCATTATTAACTAGTATCAGATTTAGAACTATATTAAAGTGATAGTTGCTAATAACGCTATGAATAATAACACTTACCTCTAGGCTTTTTACTAGCAGATTAACCTAGAGATAATAGAGATAGACGTCTAAGCTTAGCGTATGCAGTGCTATAGCTACATCCTTAATCTTACAGCTTAGGCCTTCTTATTCAGTAAGGACTGAGGAACTCTTAAGGCTGAATTAGACTATTACTAGCTTACAGAGCAGCATAATAAGGATCTAAAGGTGTAGCAGCGTTTTAAGCCTGTTAGCTAGCTTTAGAATATTATTAAGTTTATATAGGCTTCTCTGCAACAAATAGAATAGTATTAAAAGGTAGTAGCAGAGATTGATAACAGCTTTAACTTCTAGATCTTTTTTAAGTTGCGCTAAGAGGCCCAGCTTATACTGAATAACAACATCTGCTGAAACAGTATATATCTGATAATTAAGAGGGCTGTAAAAAAGAAAGTAGAGATTTAAGCCTTTCTATTAGTTAATAATAGCAATAATAACATTAAGCAGTATATATTAAAGTTAGACCTACTTTCTGCTGATAATTAGAAAGTTCTTACTGAGATCTTAATAATCTTTAAGCTTTTTTATTACTAAATAAAGCAGTATGAAAGCTAAAGTATTAATAATAGATATAGCTAACTTTAAGAAGTTATAATAGGTATTAAATATCTTCTCTTGCATTTTATTAACTAGAAGATATATTATAACACTAGTATTAATCTTAAGGTTAATAATAATAATAAGAGTGCTTTACAGCTGTTATAGCTATCTTAAAAGTATGCTAGCTAGGCTTAACACTGTTAGTATAATATCTAAGCCTTACCTATCTATATGCAAAAGGACTAAATATTACCAGCTTTACAATTTGCCTTATAATTTAAGACTTTTAATAAAAAGTAGCAAACCTTCTTCTATAGTAATATTAAGCAGGCATAGCAAAAGCTTTTTAACTACTATAAGCTTCTCAGAGAGTTACTACTGTTCTCTAGTGCAATTATTCTATACCTATTATATAGTATTTTATACTTAAGAGATATATAGAGTGAGAATTACTAAAAGGAATAGATTAAAAAAGCTTTAAGTACCTTTATAGAGTATTTTAATTAATAGTATTATCAGCTTAATAAGATCTTATTATTAAGCTAGCAGGCTGATATGCTTTTTATTAATCTTAGCACTAGAAATACAAAAGATATTTACTACTAGCAATAGGTTAACAGTTAATACTATTAGATATCACTCTAAATAGATAAGCTTAATCTCTATTTCTATCAGCTTCTAAAAACTACTTCTAACTTAGTATAATAGTAAACAGACTATATAGAAACCTTCCTAAAGCTTTTCCAGCTTGCTATTAATATCTTCACTATACTAGTAATAGCAGCTAACTGCAAAAAGGCTTTTAATACTGCTAAGTTAAATCTCTTATTGCAAAAGCTCTTAATAATGCTAAATACTATAGAAACCTTCTAACTGAGCAAAAACTAGCTGAAGAGGGAGGTAATAATACCTCATAATCACTTTAGGCTGCTGGGGGCATTATGACTTTATTTACTTATTACCTAATTAGGAAGTAGTGATAATATCGTTTACCATAGTGTTTAACTTGCCACACTTACAAGTTAGCCAATAATCAAAGCCTAGGAAAAAGATCACCAAGTTGACAAGTATGGGGGGCAAAATTGACTTGATTGCACTTGCGGCAGCGCTGTCCTGACCGGCACTCACAACCACGTAAACGGTGTGATGACCTTGAACGACAGCATCAACAAGCATCTTCCCAACGTTGCGAAGCACCTCCGAACAGGCGGTTACAACACGGCCATGGTGGGCAAATGGCACTTGGGCGAGGGCAAACAAAACGAACCCACTGGCTTCGACTACTGGTCCGTCCTCCCAGGGCAAGGTGACTACTGGGATCCAGAATTCATCGAGCCATCCGGCGAAAAGATCGAGGAGGGATACGTCACAGACATCATCACAGACAAGTGCCTCGACTTCATCAACAAGACCAAAGACACCGATAAGCCCTTCTTCGTCATGTGCCACCACAAAGCACCGCACCGTTCGTGGGAGTGCGACGACAAGCACAAGAACCTCTACACCGACCCGATCCGCGTCCCCGAGACCTACGACGACGACTACAAGAACCGCGCCAAGGCGGCGAAGATCGCCAAGATGCGCGTCGCCGAGGATCTGACGTACCAAGACCTGGGGCTCGTGCAGCCGGACGGCGGAAACAGGGTCGGCGAGCGCGTGGTGCAGGAGTCGAACTCTGCGCAGCGCAAGATCCCGACCGATGCCAAGAGGCTGATTGACAAGGAAGATGGGACGGTGTTCACGTTCAATAATGGCGACGACCTTGCGCACTTCAAGTTCCAGCGTTACATGCAGCGCTACCTTCGCGTCATCCAGTCTGTGGACGACAATGTCGGCCGGATGCTGAACTACCTCGAAGATAACGGGCTGGCCGATAACACGATTGTGATCTATACCTCAGATCAAGGGTTCTTCTTGGGTGAGCATGGGTGGTTTGACAAGCGCTTCATGTACGAGGAGTCGTTCCAGATGCCGTTCCTCATTCGCTATCCCGCAGCAATTGCCAAGGGCTCAGTATGCGACGACATCATCTGCAATGTGGACTTTGCGCCGACGTTCCTCGACTTCGCGAACCTGCCAGTGCCAAGTTACATGCAGGGCGTGTCATTCCGAGACCTTCTCAGCGGCAGGACACCGGCAGACTGGCAGCAGATTGCATACCACCGATACTGGATGCACAACGATATCATCCATCATGCATATGCGCACTATGGTGTTCGAGACCAACGATACAAGCTCATTTACTGGTACAACGAGGCCCTGGATGTGGCGGGCGCCAGGCCAGGCGGCGAAAACGATAAGGAATGGGAGTTGTTTGACTGCGAAAAGGACCCTTTGGAGCTGTTCAACGTGTATCACGACCCTGCATATGCTGAAGTCGTGAAGCACATGACGGGACTGCTGGAGTTGAAGATGGTGCAGATCGGGGATGAACCCGTTCATCCAAGGCTTAGTGCGACGAGTGGGTCGGTTGAGCTCGCGAGTAAGTTGTGAGACAATCTCGCAGGTCGCATCTGATGTTTCCACGGGCAGTCTGAATGAATCATGAAAAGTTTATTTTGAATTATCAGCTGGGTGAATGTTCGTCCTTGTTTTACGGTTTCTGTCAAATCCAATCTGACACCGAAATGCTGCTGAAGAAGCACCCGCGATGTGGGATTGCAGACCAGCCCGATTCCCCAGAAATTCAATCCGACATGATGATAATTGACCGGGGCACAGCTCCCGTAAACAAGTTGCCATTGGCTCATGAAGCTCCGTCTTGGATGTCGTTACCCAACCCACTCCTCACGTCATGTAGACCTTACTTGAGTAGGCAAAGCGCCAGTTCTCCGCATGCCCAGAGAAGAAGAAAGGCCCCGCCATTGTCCAGGGTGTCTTCGGCACCGGGAGACGGGGACGTCATGTGGGAAGGCGCAAAAAGAACCCTTACCAACCGGATTCAAACATCTGTTGCGTTGAGCAGACGTTCTTCAGACTTGCGTCTCTAACTTTCACCGAGAACCCCGCGGGCCCGATAAACTGGTTGAGTCGCGACAGGCATAACGACATGAGACGAGAGCTAAGACGATGAACCGGGATCCCACTGTTTCAACAACAAGATGATGGACTCGTTCGTTGGGTGCTTCCAGGCCGGACCAGCCACCGCACGTCAAACATGCTCACAATGCAGATGGCGAAAGGTAAGCGACACCGACAGCATGGCCCTCGGTCCATCTCCCGTCCCTACCCAGAGTCCTTTGGCCTAACTCGGTTCAGGTCCGATGCGATGCTGGTTCCGAGCAGTGCTGCGGGAACTGCTCACGCCTAGGGCTGAGTTGCTCTTTTTCAACAGCAGAGGAAGACACCAACATAACAATGCTAGCTGCGCACCAGCTCGCTTCGACTAAGCCACGGCGACTGCGGGGAACCCGAGCATGTCGGAGCTGTCGAGATAAGAAGGTTCGGTGTTCCGGAACATCTCCGTCGTGCACAAATTGCAAACGACAAGGGCGAGAATGCACATACCCCAGCCCTGCGCGCAGTGTCCGGGCGCCATCTCCGCAGAGCACGTCCACCGAGGGGGAGGACTCTCTTCACGGTGCCGAGATCGCCCAGCACATACCCGTTTGCGTAGAGTCCTTCTTCGAGAAGGTTTACCCACTTCCGTCCCATGCGTTTCTTCATCCGGAAACGACGATGGACAGATGCCGGGCTGGCAAGATCGACCTGGCCTTGGCGTATGCCATATGCGCCCTGGCAACGCTACACTCGGCTTCAGACCTTCAAACCCGAGAGAGAGCCACTCCATGGGTTCAAACGGCTGAACAGAGAATATGGCAACACCTCGAGTGTCCTACAATAGCACGCCTACAGGCTCTTTTGCTCATCATCCATTATCAGATGGAGACTGGACGGTTTCAAAGGGCTTTCATGCTTACTGCCACGGCAGCGAGATTTGCTGCCGCCATGCGGTTAAATCATGAACGGCCTGATCTAGATCTCGTTGCTCAAGAGGTCCGGCGGCGTATCATGTGGTCCCTCAAGATCACGGAAAGATACTTTTCGGTTGGACTGCCGGAGTTTGAGGCTTGCCCCATCGAAACAATCTATTTACAGTTCCCATCAGCCGAGGAGGAGTTTTGTCCAACGTTTGAGCCAGGGGATGGCAGCTGCTACAGGCTATACGTCAGGCTTGAGATTATCCGGAGAGACATCATGAAGTTGACGAGAGGCGTTGCACTCTGTGACCAGCCTTTCATGCCCCTGGCCAAACTAATTGGGGATTTTGAAAGAGACTTGGCTGAAATCGGATCTCAGATGCCTGATGGTACAGAGTTCCCTCTATCTCAAATTGAGGCGCACTTCAATGACCGATGGCTCAGAAGACGACTCATCATGCACGTCTCCTTCCATCAAGCGCACTGCGATCTTTACCGAATCTTGCTCTCTGGATATCCTGAAGCAGCACCTCTGGTGGTCCTCGACGCCATCGATGAAGGCTACATAACGGCTGCATACCGCAATTGTCTCAAGCACTCTACATCTATCATTCAGATTTTGACCAACTTGAATCATCACAGCCCGAGCCATCTGCTTCTGGAGTTCGATACCGCAATATGTGCATATCATGCTACAAGGCTTGTGCTGTTCATATCTCGCTCTGGGAGATCGCAAGGTTTACCATCTCCCGAGTTTGCCCAGAGTCGCGCAGCTCTGTGCTTGGCTGCGCTGAAGCGGTTCTTCCCAGCATCTGCTTTGGTCAAGCCCATAATCAATGACATGGAGCGATTGACCCAAGGACATGCGCCACAGGAAACAGGGATCGGTGGGCTTTCGTCGCCAGAGTTTCAAGAAGGGAGAAGGAACTTGGAGCAACAGCTCTCCACAGCCGCTAAAGCCAGACAGAGGCTCGCCATACACAGTTTGTTGAGACAAGCCGATTTTACCGATGAAGATGACGGGGAACAGTCGTCTTCAATGTCAACAACCGGACTATCCCCCGTTTTGACAAGACAGACGCCGTGAGACCTGGTCTCAAACAAGCCTCTGTCAGCTCAAAGTTTAATTAATAGATGAAGACTCAAGCTTTCTTCAGCTCGGAAAGTGGGTTGAATATCTGCTTAGCTCCTAAGGAGCACTATGAAACTATTAGATTAGTGGAGTAGGGCCATGTTTTAGTCGCGAGGCCAGAAGTTTGGTTGGCCTGGAGAGTTGCACCAAGCTCTCTGATTCGCAAATACGACGGATGAATCCGATAGATGCAAGGATTTACACGAGAACAAAACTTATCAAAATTGGCCCAGCCGGAAGCTGCGGCCCGTTTGGATGGCGTGGCCCATTGTCGCAAATAGAAAGACTTGACACGCGCGTGCGCGCGCGTTAGGGCGCAGAACGGCCTTTCCAGCATATCAGCAGTCGCTTATCCCCAAGAGTGCAGTTCATGATCTCGAAATAAACTTTCGCATCCCCCGCAGGACACTTATTTATTCCGTACTTCGCCTTGTAGAGCCCCTCCTGTCTGCGACTACTCTGCGTTTCAGCGCGCCTCACGGCGTGCCCGCCCTGTTGGTACCCTAGAGGCCTCAACTGTCAGATGCCGTCTCAACATCCCTGCCAACTGACTCGAAGTTGTCACTATCATGGTGATACTGCCGGTGGGAGGACTTGGAAGTCAGCAAACTGAAGAGGATAAATATCTCTTGATTCTCTGGGAATGATCACGCAATCACTCCAAATCAAGTTGCAATCATTCAGTCTTCTCTTCAACATCTTAACTAATACACATACAAACGACTTGCCGGTCAAAGTCTCATTATTAAATTATTCAAAATGAAGTTCTACTCTGTCCTCCTCTTCGTCGCCTCCGTCGCTGCTGTCGCTCTCGACACCGACGTTCCTCCCGAGCTTCACCAGCCCGGCCGCCGCGGCGTTGACTGCGGAGCTTGCGCACGCCTCAACTTCTGTCCCGGCAAGCCCAACAACAACGTTGAGTGCGAGCTCGACGGCTGCTGCAAGAAGTAAATTACTTCAGCTGATTTTCGAGTCACAAAGCTACCGGTAAGGGATCCAAACATATTGAACGATTCACTAGAGCTCCTCGCTAACTCGCCCTAGAGACATGCAACCTGATACCCTAGACCAATGGAAGCTACTGTGGTCGAGAACAACTTGGGAGTGAGAGGCCCAGAATGGTTCTGAAAACTACGTCAACTTAGGAACATGATATTGCAATAAGATACCAAATTTCTCGCCCAAATGACTTTCAAGCGTGTTTCTACTTCGTGACAAAAAATGGACCAACTTTAGTACGAGTATCCGCAACAACAAAATTGTGCCTGGCAACTAAGCAGTCTCGGCACAACAAGTATTGGGATATATACTGTGATGAACTACGGAATCATGTTGCATTTTGTAACGGAGTTATGTTGAGATGTACATTTGAAACAAGAGCGCCGTTGAGTTACCAGTGAATTACACCAGAGTTGCGTTCAAGCTTTGCAGATCCTCAGTCCTGGAGCTGCTCCCCACCCAAAAATTGTAAAGCCCTGTCTCAACCACCCACTCTCCATCGACGAAATAGCCGAGCTCATTGTATGGGACTGTCAGTGTGACTGCTTTCGATTCGCCTGCTGCAATTCCAACCTTTTGAAAGCGAATGAGTTTCATGACTGGAAACTCGATCTGGGTATATTCCGAGCGGTAGTAGAGCTGAACAACCTCTTGGCCGAAAACACTCCCAGTATTGCTCACGTCAACTGTGACAGTCACCTGGCTGTTTTGATCGCATGAGGTGAAATCGCTGCTGTTGTTGGCAGATTGACATACAAGAGAAGGCGACGAGATGTTGAAAGTTGTATAGCTCAGTCCGAACCCGAATCTGATGGGAGCGTAGCGTGTCAGTTCTGGAAGATGCCAGTCGTACTGTGTAGCGCTACCAAAGCCGCCTTCATCGTCTGACGGAAAGTAATCATAGGCAACAGGAAACGCGCCCTCTGCTTCGGGAAATGTGATTGTCAGCTTCCCACTGGGGTTGACTTCCCCGAAGAGAATCTCGACCAAAGCGTCAGCCGTGTATTCTCCAGCGAGCCAGGTGTGGAGGATCGCTGTCGATCTCTTAGTTGACTCGTTCAATAGGAACGTCTGTCCACCGCTGAGTACCAATACTGTTGGCACACCAGCATCAAGGACGGCATCCAAGAGATCTTGCTGCAGGCCAGGGAACCCAAGATCAGGATGACTGAAACCTTCGCCGTCGGTTCGATGCAACGACTCGTACGAGGTATCGAACGATCCCCAACCAGATCCGAGAACAACCACGGCGAGTCCGATCTCCTTCGCAGCGGCTACGGCTGCATCAATGCCAGAGCTATCGTTCGTCCTGAGAATGTCGACACCAGCCACATACTTGACATTATCGGCCCCAAGCTCCCGCCCAAGGCTTGTTCGAAAAGTGTCACCGTAAGATGGATCTGATGCATTGTTGGCAGCGTACTGGCCGGTGTTAAGGATGTCAGCATAGGGTCCGAGAAGTGCAACGCGGGAAACATTGCGTCTTTTCAAGGGCAATGTTCCGTCGTTTTGGAGCAGAACAATAGCTTCTCTGGAAATGTTTCGGTTGATTTCGAGGTGCTTCTCGTTCCGAAGAGTTGCGTTCATATTTTCGACGGAGGGTAGAGGAAGATCGAAGGTTCCAGTTGCGAATTTGATCTGCAGGATTGCGTGAACTGCCTCGTCGATAAGCCCCGCGATCTCTGTGTTGTTGATCGAGTCGATCAGTGTTGGGAAAGCGGATGGTGGTCGGGGAGACAGCTCATGTTCCAACCCACCGCGAAGGGCTTTCAAGCCGGCATCTGCATACGACTTGGCAACCTTTGACTGGGTGTACATGTTTCTGATCGAGCCGGCGTCGGACATGATCAGCCCCCTGAAGCCCAGCAAGTCCCTCAAAATGTTCTTGTTCAGATACTTATTTCTGGACATGGGTATCTGATCCACGCTTGCATATGAGACCATAAGAGAAAGGGGGTTGGCCTCTCTGATAGCCTTGACGTATGGGGCACCAATGTCGTTGAGAATGTGGTTCAGTCCGCCCTGCATGCTGGCTGTGTTGACTCCACCGCTGCTCGAGCCATAGACCCAGTGCTTGATCGTGGTAGCCACCTTGACAAAGCCATTTTCGTCTTTCTCTTGCATGGTGTTGATGTAGCGCGAAGCAAACTCGCCAACGAGGTATGTATCTTCTCCAAACCTTAAGGCGGAGTTGGTGAGTTGAATTGGGTCAAGCGGGAGCATGAGATTGGAACTTACATCTCACCATTCCGACCATTTCTCGGATCTTTTGCCAAGTCAACTTCGGGCGAAAGTACCCAGTGGGTCCCCACCGCCATGTTCTCATCACGGATCGCAGCGATACATTGCTCGTAAAGCGGGATGTTCCATGTTGCGCCCATGGAGATGGCCCCTGGGAAGATGGTGGCACCTGAAATCATCAAGCCATTGACGGAATCGGCGATTGTGATGTACGGAATACCGAGACGCGTGTTGTTGATTTGCTCGGCCCGCACCTTGTTAGCGATGGGCAACAGCTCATAGGCATAGTTGGTAGGGGCACCGAAACCTGCAATCGACTTAGCTCTCCAACAAATCATTGCGTCTACATTAAACCTACCAATTTGCCCATTCTGTGTCTTCCGAATTTCCTCGAAAGAGGTCTCATTGTAAGACAGTGCGCCATCAACCCTCTCGGCAAGCCGACGAATGCCGCCCAACTGGCCAACCTTCTCCTCCCAAGTCATCAACTTGAGGAGGTCGTCGGCTCTCTCTTTTGGTGACCGCGATGCATCTTTATAGACTGAGCCGTTGGAATGAGGTACTATAGATGCATGCGCTGTGAAATGGCACAAACAGATGGCGAAAAGAGCGGCCAAGAGTTTCGCCATCTTGACTATGAGGTCGGCCTGATGATCAATGTGGATGAAACCACGATCTCATCCCGTACTTTGCCTGCTGTTTATATCCCAAGAAACCAAATCATAGAAGCACGTCATTTGATGAGTCCCACGTTGAACCATCAAGCCGGTGACAGAGTGCATGGCTCCATGTGTTCGGCAAGGAAGCCCGGAGCTGGTGACCCACTTAGGCCCCCGGGCCCCCGGGCTTCAGAGCCGGATGTCGGTCGGAAGTCCCGAACAGGAAGGGTGCAGAGCAAAACATCCAGGCACCCCCGCTTCCTACCACGGCGCTAAAATTGCGCCATCATAGCTGGCGGTGTGTCGGCTTTCACACCTCGGTGACGGCTATCATGGTCGTCCGCTGACCTCATGCGGAGCTTGATACTACTTAACATAATGCCAATTCCTAAGCACGAGCATGGCTGCTCGAGATGGACTAGAGACGCGTCAAGTTCTCCAGCTTTACTGCTCTCGTTTTCTAGATTATCGTTCTATCAGTATCGCCAGTATAACTCAGCTGCGGCTCGATCGCGCGACATTCATGTGCCTAGTCAAGGCCGCAGCGACGCCCGAGCACCGTAGGGGGCATGAAGCCGAGAAATCGCAATCAACGCGCTCACTGGCGAGAAAGGCTCGCATAATTTCCTAGTCCGAACGCAGGAGCCGACTTGATGAGGGCACGTTCAGTAGATACCGACAGCCATCGAGGAGAGAAGAAGCCATCTTGCGGCTCGAAGTAAGGGGGCATAACACGATTCCATACCCAAGGCTCTATGTAGAACTTCTAGCTGCAATCATTAGCTGTAAGAAGACATACCAACGGAGAAATACTCGATAGCGGTAAGAGATTAGCCGAAGCTGGTGAGGTCCTCCCTGCTCGTCGTTGGCGGAATAATTGTTGCTTGGTGAACTATATGAAGCCGAGATATTGACCACTCGTCTAGATCAATCAACTGACTCAAATGATCACATCTCACTGTCCAGCCAAGCTTCGCTCCCCTGTACTTATCCACTCATCTGATATTCGTGGACACTGCAGGACGATACAAACATCCCAGAAACGCAAGAGTGCGGTAATTGGTGTTTTGAAACCCCGATCTCCTAGTGATTGGTTCACATTGACCGAGCAAAAGTATATAGCTGAGCTGCTGAGATGAGCTGAAGCAGAAAACGAGGGTTACTGCGCAGGTTGCATATTTGAGGTTGCCACCCAACTCGGGTATCTCGTTTGAAGGAACGGTGTGCCAACATGCTGGCGATCATTGTCTTGCAACCATCGTCCTACTCGGCGCCATTTCCGTGTGGTCATTCGGCAAGCTGGCGATTCATCCCATTCGTGCGAAATCCACGCGATGACGATCACAGCCTCACTCGGGTGAGGCGTGGAGAAGCATTGGGTTGATCGACGCATGGAAGCACCAATGCTGATGGCAGCATGTTTGAACCTTGGTGTGAAGTCAACACTCGGAATGCGCGGCAAGGTTAGACTAAGATCGGGTGGCAGCAGTTTGCAGCTCTGGAGTAGAAATTAGTGACTGTAGAGTCTGTCTTTCGGCTGTCTCGAATATTCTGCGATCATAAGAGGCGGTCGGTCCTGTGCGAGTGAGGCAGCCTACCTTACATGTAGAACTACTGCCTTGGAGTCATCACCGGACTGTTATCACATTCTCCATCCAAAGCCTTCCATCCGCCCGCTCTTTGTCTCTGCTTTTCCCTCAAATAGAAGAGATTCCCGCCTCTTGTGGAGTTTCGGCCTTTTCTCTAGTTTGAATACGAGCTGTTAGGAGTTTCAGGTAGTAATCTCCTGCGTTGTATCCGTAGCCATGAAAAAGGTGCCAAGCCTGGATCGATATAAAGCTCTTGGCGTAATTGTTTTGGTTGGGCCGGCGGGAGATCACAAAGACCGCACCAGGCGGGCGAAGCAGAGAGGCGCAGAAGAGGAGTCGGGCTGGCGAAAGATGAGAGGTGAGGAACAGATGTGAGAGGGGCAGTTGCGCAGAAAACTTACGGGTGATTGGCAAGAGACTTTGCCAATGCAGAATGCCAATATTCGCAGTCTTGGCGGCCAATCCCCCTTTTCATAGTGCTACACGCCAAGACCACACTTCTCGTTCACTCACTTTGTTTCTCACTCCATCGGTCGCAATCTCACTCTCTGGTTTTTGAAAAATCGAATCGACAACGTCCAAGCTTTCGAAGTCAGGGAAGACGGTCGTAGAGATGTCGTTGCACGTTCTTAAGATTATTGGCTTGTATTTAGGTGAGAAGGGTTGGCAGCTGTATTGCGTCTCACTGAGTTATGGAACAGGGGTCTACCCCCTCCTCTGGGCCACAGCACGCAACACCCATGTCTTCCCCCCATCCGATCAGCAACACGTCTGCTCAGATAGGCGACGGCTCCCGCTGTAGCTGCACGGCGACACTCTCATTCAAGTTCTTCCTCCAACGGCCAGCGTGTGTTCATTTTGAGGAGTCCTTGGCATTCATCTATCTCTGAGATGCCGCGCGCGCTACCACATTTTCAAACGCTTGAAACATGCACGCTTGGCACCTCTAGCGCAGCGTCACACAATCGCGTGCTGGGCAGCAGTACTGCCCATTTTGGGGGCTGGCTGGTTCGTGGTTTCGACGATGGGTGGGTAGTCGCTAGTCATCCGATGAGCCTATTCCCAACCCCTGTAGCCTTCTTCTTCACTTCGTCTGTTCTTTCCAGCATCCCACTTGACAACGTCCCAGTACCACAGCTACATTCATGACATGCCGAATCGCAAACGAGCTCCTAACTCCACACAGCAGGCTGGCCACTGCCGGACCCCTTCCCGTTCTATTTGTCTCCTACACTCTTTAGGAAGTCAAGCCATGCCCAGCCCGCTGGTTCTGGCAAACATGCCAGCCATACGGGACCAGAAAGTGAACCTCCTTACTCGCGCCGTTCATTTCAATGTGACGGTCTCGTCTGAGGCCAATCAGATCTCATGGTGGGCGGTCACGGCCTGCTCTCTGTCCACGGCCTTTTCGTCCCGAGATTCCCAAAATCCTGGCTTTCCTCTGAGGCTACCCTAGTCTATGCTGACGGGGAAATAATCAAGGGAGTCGATGGAGCTGCGGAGTGCATGCGATAGGTTGAGATGATTCTGAAAATCAACGTGGGTTGACCTCGTTTGCCGCTTCTAGGAATCAAGAAATACCCCATCCAAAGTAGAAGCCAAGATTTCGGATCTTCGATCTCTGTATATAAGACCTCAGTTATCGTCCCAAGTTCTTGCCCATAGCTTCTCTTGCTCCTCATTCGCGTCTTCTTCAGTCTTTCATTCTACCTTCAGTTCATCCCATTATTCTGACCAACGTCCAGTGCTAGTCGCTCGGTTCATACTACGTTAACTCCCTTTCTTATTTTAACCAAAACTACCTGCAACAACCCCGTACAAATATTAAGATGAAGTTCTCCGCCGTTACCCTCATGGCTGCCCTGGCTGCGGCTTCGCCCACCAACATCCTCAGTGCTCGCAACGAGCTTGCTCGCCGCCAGGCCGCCGAGGCTTGCAACATCGGCTACTGCACGGAGAACGGAGGTACAACTGGTGGTGCCGGTGGTGACACCGTGACTGTCAAGTCCGCCGACGAGCTCGTCGCTGCTGCCAAGAAGGAGGGCCCCCTGACTATCATCGTCTCCGGTGCCATCTCCGGCAGCGCTAAGGTCCGTGTCTCCGCCGACAAGACCATCATTGGAGAGAAGGGCAGCTGTAAGTGGCATACTGTAATCAAGCAGCCAGATTGGTCGACATTAACTGACTGTTTTAGCCCTGACTGGTGTTGGCCTGTATATCCGCCAGGTCAAGAACGTCATCGTCCGCAACATGAAGATCGGCGGTGTGAAGGCCACTAACGGTGACGCCATCGGCATTGACGAGTCTACCAATATCTGGGTTGACCACTGCGACCTTTCCGGTGATCTCTCCGGAGGCAAGGACGATCTCGATGGTCTCCTCGACGTCTCCCACGGTGCGGACTGGATCACCGTCTCCAACGTCTACTTCCACGATCACGTATGTTTATCATGATACACAGCACCATCTCAAAGATATACTAACAAAGACATAGTGGAAGGGATCTCTGGTCGGCCACTCTGACTCCAACAGCGGCGAGGACACTGGCAAGCTCCACGTCACGTACGCCAACAACCACTGGTTCAACGTCAACTCCCGCACTCCCCTCGTCCGCTTCGGTACTGTCCACGTCGTCAACAACTACTACGACAGCTTGATCCTCACCGGTGTCAACACGCGCATGGGTGCCCAGGTCCTTGTCCAGAGCTCCGCCTTCAACAAGTGCCCCGCCAAGGCCATCTTCTTCGCCGACTCTAAGCAGACCGGTTACGCTGTCGCTGAGGATGTGGACCTCGGCGGCTCTGAGAACTCTGCCCCTAAGGGCACCCTCACCTCCTCCTCGCTGCCCTACAAGATCGCGGCGCTCGGCTCCAGCAAGGTTGCCGGCGCCATCCCCGGCACCGCTGGCCAGAAGCTGTAAGCGGCTCTGTGAGACGTGGACTGAACGTGGTGGGATGAACGCATCTTTCTTTGTACATACTTGACTCAGTATATATGATTGGCGGCGATGGCCTGTTGATATACGTCCCCAAAGTGTACATATGGGGTCGAAATGTTTTGCCAGAGCTGGATATTTGGAGGCATTGTATATAAATCTGCCGTCTACTATCCATGTAGACTGAACAAGATCTGCTCCCTACAATTTGGGTTTCTTGCATGAACATAAATCTTGGTGCTTCTCTAACGTTGCAATACTTCGAGAGATATTTTGGAAATGTGTTTGGGTTGATGTCCTACCCCAATATCGGCATCCAATGATCTTCTAGCCTCTTGTACTGTGCCACTCTAAACGTACATGATTGAGTGTAAAAGCCTAATCTCTCTTCTTAATCCGAGGGAAACACAGCCATACGATAGCGACCATAGCAATCAGAGCCAAGATGATGGGCTGCAGCACAGCGACACCCTTGCTAGTCGCAATCGCGCCAATGATGAAGGGGAAAACAGTTCCGCCAGTGCCACCAATCGCCATTGCAAAACCGATAGCACTCACATGGATATGCTTAGGAAGTAGCTTGGCAGTCATCATCACAGCACCAGGAAACATGGGTCCCAGGAAGAAGCCCAAGAAGGCCACAGCAATAGCCGAGACAACGAACTGAGGAACGAGCCAGAATAGCAACTGAAGGGCAATACAGAAGGCCAAGTAGATGGTGATGCACAGTCTTTCGCCATAGCGCTCAGTCACGAAGCCCAGACCCGCTCGGCCGAGGGCTTGTCCGGCCCAGAAGCCAGTGGCGGAGATACCAGAAGCATAGGGAGATGCTTTGCGAACCCGCAGCATGAAGGTGACGATCCAGCCACCAAGGCCAACTGAGGATAGGATTAGCTATGAACGCAAAGCGAAGCTAAGCAATTCGGCGACATACCTTCGACGCCCATGTATGCCCAGAAGAAGAGGGAGCAAAGCCAGGTGACCTTGGACTTGAGTGCAACTCTGGTGCCAGCGCCGCCCTCTTGATCCTCGTGCGCGTGCTCCGCGCGGTAGACTGCGCCCGTCTTTTGCCAAAAGGTGATAGTCAGACCGACCAGCTCAATTACCGACATGCCAACCTGAGTAGTGGTTAATATAGGCTCTTATATGGCTTGGGTCGTGTTCCTTACCATAAAGTAGTAGTAGTTGTACCACGGTAGTCCGGCCTTGACCACCATTGACGTCGCGATGAGAGGTGAAATAAGGGCCCCGACGGAGTAGAACGAATGCAGGAAGCCCTGGATGGTATTGGCCTTGTCCATTGCGCCAATCCAAGCACAGAAGCATGCGTCCACCAAACCGTTACCGAAACCGCTGATTGTGTTGGCGATGACAAGGACAGGGTAGGGAGGATGGAGGGCGAGGATGATGTAACATGTAATGTGGCAAATGGGTGCCATGATGGCGACGCCTCGCTGGCCAAACTTCTGGTGAATGCGAGCATTGGTGAAGGCCGCGACGGAATAACCGGCGAATGGGGTCAAGAAGATGAGGGATATGATGGTGTAGCTGAGGTCATAATAGGTTTCGAGCTGTTCATCAGTGAGCGTTGTGGATCCCGCGTCTTGAACCTGGGAGCATGACATACATATGGGATTATAGCCTGTAAACTGTCAGTCACGGTTGCGAGTCAAGAAGAGGTGGTATGACTTACACCAATAGCAGCGTCATTCATTCCGGCAATGATGAAAGAAACGAAGCAAAAAGCAAGCCGGCCCATGTTGCCCTTTGGCGAGTTCCATCGTTCAATCTCTCCATGAGCGTTTGGTGGCGGGGTAACATCGCCGCCCTTCGAGTCGACAGACTGATGCTCTTCGGGCCCGTCCTTCTTTGGCGAAACGTTTCCAACAGAACGACCGTGGCTTGAGCCAAGATGGCCGAGCTCGTACGCCTCGGGGCCTAACGCCGTGTGACGTGTGTCAACACGAATCTCTGTAGCTGTTTGTGACATGGCGATCAGGGACGCGACTGCACACTGTCGTTGCAAAATCAAAGTATCTGACGATGCCACTTGAATTTCAAGAAGATGAAGATTTCAAGGTGGATTAAAATACGGTCAGCGGGCTTGACTTGGTCCGCCCTCGCTTTCGCATCCGATGGTTGGGAACGGCGGGGCGGGGATGCCGGCCATGGTGCTCCGATGATTACCCGGACGATCGGAGACTCAACCGGAGGAGCTAGCGGAGTGTCCCAGTAAAGTGGTTCAGATCATGCGGGCCGAGTCAACAGAGAGGAAGGTCTCCGCGGCTGAGCGAGACAGCGAACGCGACGCTTTTTGTCTGACTGAGATTCTTAACAGCCTTGTGTATATGTTGATGATTGAAACACGAGATTAGCTTTGGCAAAGTCTGCATATTGATCGAGGCGCTGCACTCAATGACTGACCGGTCACTGCAATTCCTCATCTGCTCATTCATAATCCTCGTCTGCTCATTCACCGATGAGAAACCACGGGACATTGTTATGTTCATGGGAGGATAAAATTACGTACAACTTATTAAAGGGGCGTGGCTTGTCTTATCCATGATGTAATTCGAAGCTGGGGTAAGAACCTGGTTGAGATGTTCGGCGCTCGCTTGTATGCCGGGCGCCGACAGGGCCGGGTTGCCCCATATTTTCGGTGCAGACATCGGTCCCGTACTGAGTCTTTCATCCGGAGGCGCGTCCGATAATTTGGCTGCGACTTCAAATTCATGATGATAGATTGGTTACTCTATTCAAGTTGTCTCCTCGATCATTTGAGGTAACCACTCAAAACACCCGAGTCACCGGAAACAACCTGCTGCGAGTTTCTAAGCTGTCCAGCCTACAATACCTTTCAACTCGATTACGCCTCGACTTGATGCTCTGGAAAGATGCTCTACACAGGGAAGCGCCCTTGGTGGTGATCATAAGCTTAGACGATTCTATTCGCCCGCTCGACCACTCGTAAGCATGAAAACCCGCCGTGTCTTTATGTACACACAACAGAGATTAGAATGATTCCGGTAGTCCCATTCGCTTAATTCACGGAATGGGTGAATCGGGCTACATGTCTCAGGTTGCTCATTGCACACTCCAATTCAAGTTGCGAATCAGAGGATGCGCCGGAATGTGCGGGAGCCTCCCTTTCGTGACAATGGGAAGATCCGGAGTGTGGGAGCAAGACACGAATCGGAAATATCCACAAAATCTCCTACTCCGGCAGACTGGCCCAGTCATGCTCCAGCGGACTTTGAAGTCATTGAAACATGCGCCAATCACCACGCTAAATGGATGCCATTAGCGGGGAATTGCGCGTAGTTAGGTAATCGCGTTGTGTCGGGAGCCGTCATTGAAGAATCATTAGCGGCGGATCCTTTGTTCGCTGTGGCATGGTGCGGATTGTCACAAGGTGCCGTCTTAAAGCGAAGCTGACACCCGGCTCCCGTGGGTGGTATCTGCTACCCCGCCTGCACGTCAACAGCTGTTGCATTTCCACGAGAACGCCGCACAGTTGCAGATCACAGGGTTCCCCGGCACTGATCCACATCGCCATGGCTACACCTGGTGACGAGTCGGCGACAAGGGCGGGAGAGCCGCCTGAGTTCATTGAAGTGGGCGACACGAGCACGCCTGAAGATGCGTTTGAACCTGAAGACTGGGATGCGCGCTCATCAACGTCGACCTCGCTAGCATCCAGTATCCAGCAGCATGCGTTCGCTAATGGTCGGAGGTGAGATTGATACCCTTGGCAGTAGCACCACATGAGGACTGACAGGGTTATCAAGGTATCATGCTTATCGCGATGGGCGATATCCCATTCCCAACGATGAGACGGAACAAAATCGCGAAGATATGAAGCATGCCATGGTACTAGAGTTGAGTGACGGGAAGCTTTTCCATGCTCCGATCGGCGATCACCCCCAAAAGATTATCGACCTTGGAACAGGCACTGGTACGGTCATCCTGCAAATTCAAACGAGGCGAGGTGTATCCTAACAATAATTCATAGGTATTTGGGCGATGGAAGGTATGTCAAGGATAACGTTGAGATCCCATGTAGTTCGACGGGAGCTGAGACGATCGATTCAGTTGGAGACCAGTACCCTGGTGCTGAGGTGACCGGCGCGGACTTGTCCCCGATTCAACCTGATTGGTAAGTCATGCGTAAATCTGCCCTGAATCCCTTGTCATGCTTTAACATTATCAAGGATTCCGCCGAATGTGCGCTTCATAGTAGATGATGTCGAAGACGAGTGGCTGGTAGGTGTAATATGTATGTCATCATCAGTGTAAAGGATTGTTGCTGATAGAGTGCCGTCCATCTCAGTTTGACAAGGACTTTGACTTCATCCATATGCGCAACCTTGCGACTTGGGTTCACAATCTTCCCAAGCTCTTAGAACGCTGTTTCGCGTAAGACACTTCGTTTCCCCTGAAGTTCGCATTGTGCTCTGCTAATTCCGGACCTGTAGTAACCTTAAGCCCGGTGCTTGGGTTGAAACTCAAGACTTCAACGCCAACGTCGGTTGTGACGATGGAACCATGCCTGACGACTGGGCCCTCATCAAATTTTGGGCCCTTCTTCACGAGGCAATGCTCAAGCTAAATGTTGACATTCGGGCTGCTCCACGAATCGGCGAACTGATGGAACAGGTCGGATTCGTCAACGTTAGAAAGGAAGCCTACAAGGTGCCGATTGGCACTTGGCCTAGAAACAACATTCTTAACCTTGTCGGCGAGTATATGCGCACGATTATGGAGGATCTGTTGGGCGCAGCGGCGAGCAAGCCCCTCAAGACTTCGGGAATGACGGACACGGAGATCCAGGTCTTTCTTGTGTCTGTACGAAGCGCGCTGAGGGATCGTAACGTGCACGCTTATGGCACATATTACTCATGGGTTGGGCAGAAGCCGCTTGATGCGTAGTAATGGCCCACAAGAATTGCTATTGCCATCCTTGGTTTGAATGTACGATTGTTTTCTGTCAAAGTATTTAGCGAAATTTTGGCCATCAAATAAATGGCTGCGCCTTGTGTTTTTGGACTGCCTGTCTACAGCAACCTTCGGTTAGGCCATTTACGAAACAGCACAGAAGAAACGCATCTGTGGTAGAACTTTGAGTAACATATAAACAAGAAAAGTAGAACTTGTCTCGGAACCAAGAAGAATCTGGAATACGGCTGGAAAGACATCTTGTGGCCACTCTCAGCTGGCCAGAAGACAGAAGAAGGCTTCAGATACTCAGCCTTAAAGTGGCCCCCTTTGCTTTTGAGGACTTCTCCAATGTCTCTTCAAACTTCCAATAGGTCAACTTCTCGCGATAAGCAGACAGGACTCGGGGGCTGGAGATCGGCCAAGACGAAAATCGTCAAATCACACACCAACGGCAGCGTTGGTTTGGTATGCGCCAACAAACTCGTTGCCTGAGACTTGGCGCAGATCGGGGCTTGCCAACATCGTATGTGCTGTGGCTTGGATCGGTACCAGTCTGAATCGCATCGTGCAATGCGAACCGATCGTCCTGAACCATGCAAACCTGTGCGAGGACTTAAGTGATGGCGTTTTCATGTTGCTACGCAATTTTCCATGGCCATTCCAGGTTGAGTTCAGAATGCAAGTATCGTTTGGCATGTAGACGCGAGTGGCACAGAAGTATGCAAGTTGCCGATTGTGCTTCCCTATTGTCTCGAAAAACCACAACCGTCCAACAATCCACTCGCGCGTCAACCCTAGTTCGCCCAGCCATGCAGGTGCCCTTCTGTGAAACCGGCTGAAATTCTGTACGACGTTGGAGAAAGAGGGGATGATCAATTGTCTGGGAATGATGGCTTCTTGACCTGGGCCAAGACGATATCGGTATGTTTGTCGAAATGCCGAGAGAAAACGATCCATAATTGGATTTTCTCCTCCATCTGATTCACTCGAGCTTTACTGGGTCGGGAAGGCCCCGGTATCTCGGTAGTCACAGGTAAGACATTCCCAAGTCCACTCGGTGTGAGACATACCATGTGGACTTGGCACATCTGCAATAATAACGCCAGATGCCCGTGGCTTTGGGCCAGCGAATCCTGCAGACAAATGTTACTCAACTTTAATGTTACTCAACTTTGAATGCCAACTGCACTCGACCGCTGTCCTCCGGTTCCATGAAAAAGGGGGCCCATCTCCGAGCTGCCATCTTGTCAACTTTGAGGGGCACAGTGTTACGTTTGTCGGAACATTACAGTCCACACACCGTTACTTCTCGTATTACACACTGGCATATTCTTATTTGATCTCTCTCCCCCGCTGCCGGCATTGCCTGAGCCCTTCAAGCAGCATTGTTCACAGTACCAACCATTGTCAAGGTGGACTTACGTACCCATCGAGTCTCCAAACTTGACGTCTATCAGCATGTCGAATTTTCACAGCGACAGTCATGAACCGGGGCAGGCTTTTCCTCGGGACATTGAGCGCAAGGCAAGCGATGCCGAAATCAGCAATACCACCCCAGATGCCTCGTTGAGAGAGAAGCACAGCACCGCCCATATTCAAAACATCCACTCAATCGATGACGATGACGCAGCAAAGCTTCGGTCTACTGTTGTGCGCAAGTTTGACGTCCGCCTGGTGCCAGCAATGTTTCTGGCTCACCTTCTATTCTTCCTGGACAAGGGAAATATTGCTCTCGCCCGTATCAACGGTCTTGAAGATGATCTCAACCTCAAAGGCAACCAATTCAACGCATCATTGGCAATGTTCTTCATTCTCAACATTATATTCAACATCCCTGGAAACCTCGCCGTACGTCGTGTTGGTGGTGCTGTCTGGCTACCTTCACTAATTGTCGCATGGGGGCTCGTCACAATCTCTTCAGGCTTCATACGCAACTTTGCCGGACTATGCGTCACTCGCGTCTTCCTTGGTCTGGCCGAGAGCTCATTCCTTGGTGGTGTCTTGATATACCTCGGCTTCTTCTATACGTCCGACGAGCTTATTCTGCGCGTCGGACTCTTCTACTCTAGCACTGCCCTGGCAGGATTCCTTGGAGGTCTTCTGGCCGGTGGGCTGGGGCAAATCAGGGTCACAGGCTACAATGGATGGCCATGGATTTTCTTCGTCGAAGGATCCCTGACCGTCATTCTTGGAATCGCCTTATTCTTCTTCCTCCCACATACCCCGGCTGACGCAAAGTTCTTGTCTCACGCAGAAAGAACGCTCGCTGTCCATCGCATGCAAGCTCAAGATCGCTGGCACTTCCTGGAACCCCAGCGGTTGGACTACCGTGAATCTTATGAGGACGATTCAGGCATGGAAGCGACCGTTTCGAAAGACCCTCTCAACTGGGCAACAGTCAAGAGCGCCATCTTTAACGTCGTCACTCTCACAATAGCCGTCGGCGCCTTTTTCTCTATCGAGGCCATTTACAGCTTCGCCATGTTCTTCCCGACCATCATCGCTGCTATGGGTTACAAAAGCCTCCAAGCATCCTTGATGACGGCCCCGCCCAACTTGCTCGCCCTGATCTTCACAGTCGGCATTTGCTTCTGGAGTCAAAGATCCGGGAAGACAGCCCTACCCCTGAACATATGCAGTATCATTGGTGTTTTGGGATACATGATGCTCATCATTGGAGCAAAGGCTGGCCCGTCACCGCTTGGTATTGACCCCAAGATCCAATACGCCGGCTCATTTCTCGTTGCGATGGCAGTCAATGGAACACCACCTCTAGCCCTCACTTGGCTTAGCATCAACGCATCGCCACATTACGTTCGAGCCATTGCTCTGGGATTTGTGCTGTCAATTGGAAACACTGCTGCATTTCTGGCATCATTCACTTACGTCAAAACGGAGGGGCCTCAGTAAGTTTCGCACTTTGATTCAAATTATTGATGCTGACTTTAGACGCAGATACATCAAGGGGCATTCGATCAATTTTGGATGCTTACTTGGTCTCCTTATCATTGGTGTCACACTTCCACTGTACATGAATTGGGAGAATAGGAAGCGTGAGCGGGGCGGGCGAGATTACAGGCTAGATGAGAGCCGGCAGAATGGCTTGTCCAAGGAGGAACATGAGTTTGGACTTGGATGGATGCATCCGGGTTTTCGTTTCAAGTTCTGAAGAGTTCTTCAGAAGTTTCCTGGGCGTTAGGCGAGAGAAAGCTCGTAAACATGAGGTCAAGTACACATCCACGGATGGGAGGGCAGATGGTCGATACGTTGTTGGGATACCAAAGGGAATACATCACAACCTTACTTCGAGGACAGTAAGTATCATCTTGAAATGTGCATCCACTTTGAGTTCACCGCACGCAACTAATACGTATGGTTCATCTGCCCGTCTATCGAGTCAGGAGTACCCAGAAGCGCCTGGAACTCACGACCAAACATGGCCCGTGAGTCTGTCATGAGGTTGCCTCCAGCCCACGACGCATCTTCCTTACTCGTGTATCCAGCTGACGCGTTTATCCAAGAACCTCAATCAACGATCAATGCAGTCACGGACTAGTCCAACTTCAAAGACAAAAGAAACGAGGGCCTTTGTAGGTTATCATCAAGGTCGTCAACAAACAGACCAGACCGATGAAAGATACGTACCGGATGCCAGGCTTAAACGCCGATCCGGTCGGTTATCGCCGCCGTGCAGCCGCCGTCACGACGCTAAAACACAAAACACAGGGGGCAAACAACAACAATTTCGATCCGTTGCCGAGGTGGATCCCCCCGTCAATCAACCTCCTTTCACCCTTCACTTCGACTTCGGACGACACCAGTCTTCGGCACTGAGCCGACTTCATCTGTGCGGGCCGTGCTGCGTGTTGCGAGACGGGCTTCATCAGAGCGTGCATACATACAGACATAGACATCAGGAACGATGACGGGCCATGGTCTCCTTTTCTTCATTCCGGGCAATCCAGGCCTGGTCGATTACTACACCGACTTCTTCGACTCGCTCAAGGCCCGCATCGGATGGGCGGATGGTCACATCCACGTCCATGGCCGCGATCTGTTTGGCTTCCGCGACGACAGTCATGAGCCATTCAGCAACGAGCATCCGCCGTTCGACCTGGAGCATCAGATCGAGGCTGTTTACAACCATCTAGCGTCGCTGCGGCGAACAGACTCGACGCGAAATGCGCCGGGAAAGAAGGGCGAGCCGTATGACTTCATCATCTTAGCGGGACACTCTGTGGGAAGCTACATCGCGCTTGAGATTTTTCACAGACACCTGAAGGACCCCTCACGTGCACCGCACCTCAAGCTTCACGCGGGTATCTTGCTGTTCCCGACGGTCACGCATATAGCTCAGTCTCCCGCTGGGAAGAGGCTGGAGCTCATCCGCACGACACCAATGCTCAACAACACCGCACATGTCATCGCGCAACGGTTTTTGGACCTGTGGCCCGCGGCTGCATTGCGGTGGTTTGTAAGCAACGTGCTGGGGATGGGTGCCAAAGCCGCAGAAGTCACGACGGGGTTCTTGAAGAGCCGCGACAGTGTATGGCAGGCTCTGCATATGGGCAAGGACGAGATGAAGGTCATTACCGAGGAGAAGTGGGACAAGGAGTTGTGGGAGATCGAAGAGGACGACATCGGCAGCGGCAGCGCGAAAAGAACCACGCCTAGGTTCTTCTTTTACTTTGGAAAGAAGGACCACTGGGTCGCAGACCATTTCAGAGATCACTTCATCCGAGCCCGTGAGAAGCACATTGAGAATGGCTGGGCACGAGTAGAAATCGACGACAAGGGACTCCCTCATGCCTTCTGCACCACAGAGAAGAACAGCGAGCAGGTTGCAGACAAGGTCGCACAGTACTTGAAGGAGCTTTGGGATGGACTCAATTCATCATCAGAATCATCGTAAGGCGGAAGAGATTAAGATTTTAGAGGGTTGATACTAGACAATAGACAATAATTGTATTGCTCCCATCGCTCTTTTGATATCCTACACACAAAGAAAAAAGGGTTTGGTGTCAACAGTGTGCTTGCTCCGAAACTCCGTACACTACCGATGCATCGGCTTGCCTCCAGTCTTCCACTCTTCCACTCTACATGCGTGCCTCCCGTCGTCGCCCCTGAGGGCCCTGTCGTCTTGCTGACATTTAGCTGTGGTCTATATTTGCCGAATCTCTGTCACATCCTCCGATTCCTACGTAGAATTTAGTTAGGCATCGGCCTGCCAATTTGCAGGCTACTAACGCTAGCAGTCTGTGACAATTGTTAGTCATATATCGATCAAGTTCGCGTCTCAATGACTCACCTCCGCCTCCGCCTTCTGCTTCTTACGCCTCATTAGGCCATAAATGAACACTCCCATTGCCAACAGCGAGACACCGGCTGCAGGTGATGTTAGCTCGAATCCAAGTGGAAGTTGCGCGATAGGAACTTACCAACGCCACCAAACACACCCAACAACACAACAGCGGTAGGAGTTCCACCCGCACCCTTGGGCATAGAGCTGGAAGAAGCAGAAGATGCCGGGGGAACAGCCGCCGCGGGAGGTGGTAATGGGTTTGCCCCAGTCGGGGGAGGAGTGGCACCAGGGGGGATAGGAGGCGCGAGAGCTAATGAGGAGCTCATGGGGGGCAGAGGAGGCGGCGGCGGATTCATGACTGGTGGAGGAGGTGGAGGCGGCGGAGTGTTGGCCGGGGGCGGGGGAGGAGGAGGCGCCGCACTGGTGACTGGAGGCGGCGGTGGCAGCGGTGCTGGCTGAGGATTGATCACAGGAGGCGCCGGCGCCGGTGTAGCAGTGACCGTGACTGTTGTCGGGATCATGATCATCACCGTCTGGGTGATGGTCGCAGCTGACGGGGTCACGGTGACAAAGATGGTGACCGTCGGAACGTTGGCATTATTATTAGGTGGCAGTCCGTTGGCCGGGGGAGCTGTTCCTGGGGTTCCCGGCTGTGGCTGGCCATTGTTGATGATGATGCCGCCAGCTTGACCCAACACAGACAGAAGTTGGTTCGGATCGATGGGGAGAGCGTTGGCATTGGGAGGGCCATTCGCAGCTGCCGCAGCCTTTACCGCGTCGGGGTTGGTCTTCGCATTTTGCTCCGCGCGCTCGACAATTTCCGCCATTTTGATATCTGTCCGACTCTCCTTTACTTCAACTTGTTCCTTTCCTTCCTTCTTCTTCAAGACAACCCAGGTCTTGAGTCTGACCAGCGAAGGCGAGGGTCTTCTTCGGTAGACGGGCCGAGAGGCGACTACACACTTGCAAGCATATCACAGATTGCTTGCCGTACGAGACCGATTTGTTGAGCGACCTAGAGAGAGAGTGGTGCTAAGGTGTGATTAAACAACCGCTCGCACTAAGTAGACGTGGAGGCACCCATGCAGTTTTAATTCAAGCCCTGTCTTGGACATGCAACTATTTGCCTTCTGGCTCGTGTCAAACTTTCAGGACCGAGGCGCCACCACTCGGGCCTTCGGTATGGTCCTACGGCATTGGGACTGCCTCATTGGGTAAGTGGGCAGCAGGTTTCTAGGTGAAGATGCTCAGGTTTTGGGTGTCAAATCCAATGTCCCCGAACACTGGAGGAAAAGAAGGTGTAATTGTGGGCTTTGAGAGAACGTGCGCTCCCCGACCCCGTCGTTTCCCCTCATCGTTCTCATCTTCCATTCTGAGTTCAAGGTTCGGCTGCTCTGATTTGCGTTGAAGGGGCCCTGGAGGGGATTGGGGGCCACACCCTCTGATGGGTGTAACCACTGAGACGCTGTGTCGAAGCAGCCTCGGTGTTTCAAAAGATGGTCAGAATTGGTCCAGAAGATGGGATGCCAAATGGCTTTTTGTGTTTTTCGAAACCAGTTTCTGTAACCTGCAGTCGCCGTGCATATGAGAGGGTGGGAGCTCGGCCGTGCGTTGAGTCGCAGGCTACCCCCGTCCAAGTCGTCAAGGGGTCAGACTTGTTCCCGCTTCCTGCCACCCTTTTCCATCCCAATGGGTTGTAATTCATCAGCTTGTTTTCTAAAAAGGATCAATTGCTCCTTGCAATTCTGTATTCGCGATCCTCCTGACGTCAAAGCCGATTATGGCCAGCAAGCGGCTGCGTCACTGCGTGGCGGTGGAAAATAAGGCTTTTCTTCAGTGTGAATCACCGCTGAAGCACTTATATGCTTCCATGCAACCGAGCGCAATGATCATTAGTGCCGCTTAGATAGGTTTCTATAGACTCTCTTCGACCGACGACGACCGAAGAGAAGGCAATATCAACAGAGCTATGAACCCCAGCAGACTTCAATCGCAGCAACAAAGGCCCGGCGTGAAGAAGGGTGTTCTGGGAAGTTTGTCTGCAGCTTCAGCGGCAGCCTACAACTTTCTTGCTCACGACTTTGAATTTGTGCCGGACCGGTATCATGACGACAAGTTCTTTCCCACACGGCTATCTCGGGCGGGATCTAGTATCCGACTCGGTCGCGCTCGCGGCCGGAACAACTATCCACTGAGACCGCCGCCCATTCGGAAGAGAACATGGCAGAAGGATGCGAACGGGGAGTTGCGCAGCAAATCATTCGAGGACTCGCAGTTCAGCCACCCATACGATGAAGCACGCGGAGGAAACGACCGAAACCCGTTCGACGACGCCAATGAGGTGGAAGAACAGGACGATGAGGCCGACGACGACGAACCGTACCACGTCTTTCCGAAACGAGAAAAATGGCTGGTCATTGTGATCATTGCTACAGCCGGCCTCTTCAGTGGATTGTCATCCAATATCTACAATCCGTCTCTTGATGCCGTTGCGCAGGTAAGACTCGGCCCGTTCCAGCGCTCAGGGTGAGAGCGAGGGTGATGCTGATGCTGGTATTGATTACTCGCAGGACCTCAAAGTCAGCTCCTCTCAGGTTTCCCTGACAATCACGTCTTACCTTATCATGCAAGCCGTGTCTCCTCTCCTATGGGGACCCATGTCAGACACATTGGGCCGGAGGCCGACATACATAGCCTCTTTTGCGGTCTACATAGGCGCCAACGTCGCGCTTAGCTTCTCACCGAATTATCCGGTGCTGCTCATTTTCAGGGGTGTCCAGGCCGCAGGGAGTGCGTCAACTGTCAGTATCGGTGAGTTGACTTAGTCTCCGTTTCTCCCTTCGACTACCCAATTTGGCAACTGACGGCAGTTCCAAGGAAATGGAGTCATTCAGGATATCTCGCCGACTTCCGAGAGGGGTGCGTTCATCAGTTTCTATCAAGCCAGTAAGCTAAGTTATCAACATGCTACAACAACCATCAACTGACACAACTGCAGTTCGGAATTTCAGCACAGCGATAGGTCCCGTACTGGGCGGCGCCTTGGCTAATTCACTTGGCTTCCGCTCGGTGTTTGTCTTCTTGCTCATTGCCTCGACGCTAATCATTATTGCAATCATTGTGTTTCTTCCCGAGACAATGAGAAGCATCGCTGGCAATGGTGCAATAAGACTTAAAGGTCCAGTATACAAGCCTTTGATCAGGTACATCAGGAAAGAGCCTAGGTATATGCAAGACCCAGACGGTCCTTTGATTTCCAACAAAGTCACCCTCTGGACGTTTCTCAGACCCTTCAGACTGTTCAAGGAGAAGGATCTTGTCATCAACCTCGTTTGGGGTGGGTTCGTCTACGCTATCTGGAACATGGTCACCACCAGTACCACACCCGTTTTCAAAGCACGGTTCCCTTTCCTGAACGAGCTCCTCTTGGGTGTGGCATTCTTACCCAACGGTAAGTGGAGACTCGCCCTCCAACCCTTCCCTCAGCTGCGACGAATCCCAACGATTCTTTCGGCCGAGGGAAGCATGTATCAACTCGACTGACTTATCATGTGCAGGCTTTGGAACCATTGTCGGCTCTGTCTTGGCCGGGAAGCTTTTGACTCGGGATTACAAGGTCATTTCGGCCGATTACAAGGCAACGCATAACATGAGAGAGGACGAGGAGTTGTCCCCAAAAGACATACCGCCAGATTTCCCCCTGGAGAAGGTTCGCTTACAACGGCTTCCGTGGATTGTAGCATTATTCACCGCTTCCATCACCGGCTACGGCTTTTCCTTGGCATACCCTGCGGCGACATCTCGATCCGGTTGGATAGCACTCCCTCTCGTGCTGCAATTTCTTATTGCGGCCTCGGCAAACGCTATATTTGCTCTCAATCAGACAATTATCTCGGACCTTTGTCCCGGCCAGGGTGCAAGTGCAACAGCAATCAACAACTTGGTGCGATGCGGTCTTGCCGCTCTGGGCGTTGCCTTTGCGGAACAGATGATCAACGCTGTAGGACCGGGTACAGCCTTCCTGGTGTTGGCTTTGGTGGTCATAGCCGTTTCGCCCATCCAAGTTCTTAACCAATACAGAGGGCCCAAATGGCGGGCGGACAGGGCAAGGAGAGGCGGCTCAAAGGCCACTGCGGCGGTAGAGGATCGACAAAAAGCTTAGGAATGGGTCTGGCATAAGGCGAAAACATTTCGAACATATGTCTGCAATGGATCTCATCGGGAATCATATTGGGCGGAGCGAGCATACTCAGCATTTTTAGACTCTACATGACACGGGTCATCACATGAAATAGCATCATAGAGATTGTTGGGTGTAGAGAATAATCCAATTACAGCCATCGCTAAGATACACCTGTTGGTAGAATTGATACTATTGCTGTAGATCTCTCGAATTTTATCTGCTCTGAAGTCACCGCAGTGAGATTGCCTCTAGCTCTAGTCCATGTGAGATATCATAAGACCCTTCTCGAGCTGGAGTAGACTTCCGCCTTATTGCTGGACGTCGTCATTCACTGCTATCACCATCGAAGTCAACTTTGCACGATCATCTAAATGATCCTTCGTGATCAACCTACCCATGTTGCTGGCGAACGATTCGACCAGGGTAGCCCCTTCCCGAATACAAATCTTATGGCAATCATTCCCGCTGAACACAGTTTAGAGTTGCTCAGGGGGCGATCTTGTGCGTTGCAGGCCGTCTGGTGTTTGCGTTGAAACACGGGACTCAGGTCCTTGGGCCAAGGAGATCCCGGCAGCAAAGCATACCAAACCAACGTCGGTGGTCCGTACTCAATGCCTAGTTGCCGCATAGGTTTCCCAAAGCGGTGGGCAATGGCGCCACTCGTCGTGCGCCGAAAGCCGCATTCACGTGGCATCTCGGCTATTTGGCATTGTCACATTTGATAGATTAGACAGCTCCTGTCAGATGGAGTACGGAAAAATTTGAAAAGAGCCGGTCGCCGGATTTGCGGCAGCGCTAAGACTGCAGGATTCGGCATGCTCATGTCAGTTTGACAGATGCAACTACCGTCTTCCGTAGCCGATGTGTTGGGTGATTTCAACCTGCCCACCTGCTTATCTGTGAAGGTTATTTCTACCGCTACCCTTTTCTATAGCTTAGCCTTTTTAACTTGAACGCTTTCGCCAACGAAGCGGAGCAGCCCGCTCTCTTTCAAAAGTCTACTAGAACTGAACTGCAGATCCCATGCTCACAGACCATGGGCCTGAGCTTTGGAGGCTAGGACATCCCTGCGGCGCAATTACACCCAATGATCTGTTTGAGCGGCTGTTGATCTGGCCAGCCAGTCTATCTGAACCCAGAACTGACGAACAACTTACATCAGCCGCCAGAACGTGCCGCGAGAGGACGAAGCTCAAGCAGCAGTTTGGACTGAGAAGCTTAGGCAAACTCTGCTGTCTTCGGGATCAACAACCCGGGAAGCATGTTAATGATAAAAGGGCATGTCTCGCAAGTTGTACTTTTTGAGACGAGCCGGATTTTGCAGACGTTTCCGGCGTTTATTTTGATACGCCGATCCCTTTCGCAGTAATCCAACCCCGACTGAGCTGTGGAGTATCGGGTGCGTGATTCAATGAAGTGCATGTCGACGAAGATACAGGCGTTCGCCCGTATGATTCACTGCCTAGGCTGCGACCATTTGAGAAAATTGTATCGATTCACTCATGATATGAAAAAGGGCGTGATGTATTTAAGGATGGGAACTTATGATCTGTGTCTGGTCTCCATCCTCGAAAATAACACTTCAAAATTCCCAAGAGTGTGCAGCAGCAAAATACATAGGCAACAGAAAATGGTCGACTTCATGCCTCTCCCAAGGTCTGATAACTATGAGCTAAATGGGGCAAGGTATCTCATTCACTTTTCGCTCCCAAACGACTCAGAAAAGTGGCATGTCAAGTGCAAGAATCTTGCGGCGCTTGCTAAGGATGATCCAATTTGGGCTGGGACACGTCTGATCCTCTGCCTGACGAGAAGTTTGCAAGCATAGAACGAGGACTCGAGCAGCTGAAAATGGACGACATCAGCATTAACATCAGAGATGACACAGAAGACGTTGTCTTGATCACTGGCTTTGACGATGCGTACAGGGCAAGACAGAATGCAAATTTGAGAGTACCGGATCTAGACGACGATATCGCAGAGCTGCTCGCCCAGTTTCGATACATCGCCTTCTTCTTCTATGAGGTCGAGTTGCTCACTGCTGTTACTCACTACTGCCAAGGGGACTTCGAATTTCCTGGTAAGAACTTCGCGAAATTTGTGAAAAGAATACCCCAGTCTGGCCAAAGCCTGCAGGAATGGGTTGCCCCTGGCAAAAGACAACACATCATCATCTACTTCAGCCACAAGAACTATGAGAATATCTCAAGATCGACAATCAGTCTGTTCGACCGATACGACATGAATCAGGACCCAGAGTTCCTCTTCATGAGTGAGTATGCGACTAGCTATGATTCGTGTGCTTCCGAGTCACGAGCGCGCGGGGAGCTGCTACCTCAACTACTTTTCGGACTGGACGATGACGCTTCTGATGACGAGAATGCTTCTTCGCCAGAGGAGTGCTTGGTAGATCTTGGCCGTGATGACGTTCCTGGGCAGTAAGTAAGGATCAACAAGAAAAGAAATGGCTCGGCATTGTAGATATTCAGACAGGCAGTGAATCAAAGCTTTCGTTGATTGAGTATCTCACCTTGGTTGAATGAAGATCTTATGATAGACGTAGATCTGTACGCATTTCTTCATCTTCAGTGGCACCGTGATTCTTGAGAGAGTGTAGGATACGTCAAGCCCAAAATCTCACATACATAGCGGTTCTCTCGAGAAACGAAGAGTACATGACTCAGCCTTCACCACTAACACGCTGAATATAAGTCTCCCGTTCGACTTAATGACTGCTAGCATGATATCGCGGCTCCAATTGAGCATAATCTCTCGAGTTTATGAACTTTGTTCTCAAGGATGGATAGGATTCGTGACACCTGCTGACGGACAGATTATGTATGAGCTTTGCTAAGATGAAAAGTGACTTTATACCCTTCTTGATGTTTTGGAGATCTTAGTAGCTCATTTGTAACATTGAGGGATCATATTAGACCCGTGACGATAGAGGCAGGCAGGACACGTGGATCTATTATAAGTCCCTATCTACACATGTATAGAGGAAGCCAAAATAAGCGTTAGAAACCATTGATGGTCACTGTCCATCCTCATGATGTCCAATATTCCGTCGTCTTATGAGCCTTCTCCGGCACTTCACCATCAGACATCACCCCCCGAGCATCGATGCCGTTACGGCCCACAAGCACCTTTCTCTCGATATCGAAACAATTGTCGACTTTCGTTAGAGTACAAAGGTCGTACAGCCTTTTAACTGTCATGTCGCAATATTTCCCTTCCCTGAGAGAAACAACATCCCATCCATCGGAAGTTGTACTGTTGCATACAAGCGAGGCTTCGTGACCTTCGGCTTCTGTCACGATGAGATGGCTGGGATCGCGGTTGGATCCTCGCCGCTTGCTGAAAATATTCTCAGTGTGGTTCCGCGCGGGATCCGGGATAGAACGCCGCAGCTCCTTGATCGTCTTGATGCCCTTGATCTTAGGCCTGGTGTAGACGCTTCTGTCCCATTCGACTCTGTCGACAGCCAACTCGGGACTTTTGTCGCAGCCCTCCAGCCCCGTCTCCTTGTCCACATCATACTGAAGCGGTGGCTTGAAGAATGGAACAGATCCATCAGGCTCAAGGCGTCGCCACCAGCCAAATCTTGGTGTGCTCCTGCAAAGGTACTTCTGCTGGTCCTTGCGATACATCTGAATCTTGGAAGGTGTTCCGAGCATATCGTTTACATGGAAGCTGATAGACCGAGGATAGTTATCGACGATACCACCAGCACTCATATACACGCATTTTGGGTATTTGTCCCCAACTTTGCGCTGGCTGAGAAACCATTTCGCACCGCAGTACATGGCGAGGTCGCCGTACCATGTTGCACTGAGTTTGCCGTTAGAGACCTGGACAGCGGAGATGCAGATGGTCTCAGAGTACAACTGAGATATCATCACGTACTGCGCTGTGGCCATTGGGTCCCTGTTCTGGGTGTGTGGGATCTTGTAGATGTTGTCATTGGGGTCGTTGCTAACCGGCAGCTTGTTGTTGTTGTCCTCGACCCAGTGTTGGCCGATTCTTCTTCCATCGTCGTCCCAGAGCGAGATAAAAGGCTCAGAACCGGACGCTTCCAAGTTGGCGCCATCTCCAGTGACAATGGTCACCCAGGTCTCGGGTATGTGTTTGTCGGGAATGCCAGCATCGTGTGACCACTTGAACGGGGAGATGAGGCTGTCTGGGCCGAAGAGAAACCCTAGAATACGGGCTCCGGCGGCGAGGTTAACGTTGACCATCATGGATTTCGCGGAAGGAGGAAACCATGATCGGATCACCGAGGCAGGGAGTTGATGGCGTTAGGCCCGAATCTTCGGGTTTCGGGCTTCGTGGGCAGAAGAAGGAACAGGGCATCCATACCTTTGGGTTCGGGTTCTGAGAGCTGAATTTATATCACGCAGTGTCCATTTACGTGGGGTTTTGAATTATCGGAAGATCGCTTCAAGGGACGTTGTTGGTGGAGCTGACGTGTAACGGCAGTTGCCCTACGACGAATATGGTTATCACATCGCTTTGTTGCCTCGCCCATTTTCAGATGCCACCATAAAGGGAGAGACGCATGCGTCTCGACACGAGTATTTAGCGTTCTACAGTACCACACAACTGGTGACATCTTTCAGGATTTGTTTCCCGGTGGTAACAACGTGAGGGGAGTCTTATTACTGATGCTCTCTCACGGACGACTGGCGGGTTCGCACACTAGATGCATGTATCCATAAAGCTTCATTATGCACCCAAGTCATTCACAAATGGCGTTGAGTCCTTTCACCAAGGTCTCAGACTGAGATTGAAGCTGTTTTGGAGAGTGAATACGAGCAAGCTCGGCTCGACAATAATGAAGTCTTGACATCAGGGACGGGGTATCTTGCGATGCAGATGGTTTCAATTACATTGGCATTCTCTTATCAGTAAGTTGCGGGTGGATGCATCTCTTTCTTCAGCCCCCATTTTGCAGCATCTAACAGCCTGAATATGTGTTGCTACATCTACTTGATCTGGTCTTGATGTGTGAACTGTGCTTGCTGAATCCATCTCGGTATTCATGAGATTTCTCATAACGAGATGACCGGTCTGTGCGAAAAGTCTTACCACTCAAAATTTTCAATCGACTTTTACACAGGATTTTCCCAGAACAATATTCTAATAAATATCACGAGCTCATTCCTGAGAAATTTGGGGGGCAACATTCATTGTAGCATTCGAGGAGATGTTTCTCATCTTAGGAAAGTAATCGCGCTTCCCCGGAACTCCAACGCCTAAAAGACTAAGCTTAATCTTGATGAGGAAAGTAGTCGCCTCTTTCGTTGCCATCCAAGAGCGCACCAATGATGTAATTTGGAGGCATACGTTACACCCGCCATGGAAGGCTTTCGGCGGAAAGGGGTAAACGGATGAGGCAGCTCGGTTGCCGAGTTTGTAGTGAGCCTTTCACAATCTTGGGATGGCATTGCGTCTAAGGGCCAAAGTGTTTAGCGTGGTTAGCAAGCGCCAACTCTACGACTAGAAGCTTTCAAATGGGGCAACAATGTAAGATGGCGAGACCGAGGTTTCCGCAAGTCCAAACCGCATGAGGCAGGCAAACATTCTCGTGCTAGCGTGACCAATGCCAAGATGCAGCGGCCATTTCTTTATCGTGACCGTTCTATTTTCATTCTGAGAAACACAGTGGAACAACCATGGCTTGGCCCAACGCACCGTGTTTGAAGAGTGTCTGGCCATAGCCATCCCACTGAAGAGTATTGCACCTCGCGAGGGCTATCTCCTACCGGGAAGCAGATCTCAGAGCCAGACGTGTTGAGCCATGTTGATCGTACGTAACCCTCATAAAACGATTGGGAAAAACTAAATCAACGGCTCGTCAACGAATATGGCTATGTCATTGGCCCGGGCGTGAGGCCACACGCATCAACGCACCCCATACGAGAACGACGCTGCTTCAGGAACAAACTTTATAGCCGTGCCTCGCGGCGTTGAAACTTTTTAACCTGCATAAGAAGTTTGCTTAACAGCAATAAGCTTCACAGTATTCTCCGCTAGCCAGGGGCCGGAAACGACCGAAAGGGACCAACCATGTCACGATGAGGCACCAACGTCTTAGAACGACCAACGATCGCAGGTCATAAATCATGAATTTTCTGAAATCGTACCTATGTACACAGTACCAAAATTCCCCCTATTCCCGGCCAAAGCCATCCCATACCACACCAGGCACCGTCAACCCCTTATTCGTCACAATTCGGTATTAGACACCAGAAAGAGTTACCGAGTTAAAAGGTTTAGATTGATTACCCACGAGCAATGAAATGACCGTTATCGATTTGAATCCAAGCTGTCTGTTCCCGTGTGATCGCTATCTCCGTAGTGTACGCTAAACTCAATTCCCTGCACAAAGTGACTCGTCAACACAAATTCACTCGGCTTGATTTCTCGACGGAACGGCAAGGGGTAGGCCCGCCGCTCCGGCCGGCTTGGAGGGAGGGGCGACACCGGGCTTCGGAGGCTGAGTACCGGGCTTGGGACCCTGAGCACCGCCAATGAGAGCACCGGCCTCGATGGCTCCCGGCGGTGCGGGAGCCGGGCTAATAGGGTCGTTGCCTTTCTGCGGCGCAGGGGCGGCGGCCGGCGGCGGCGGCTGCTGGTGTGTTGCTGGAGTGCTGCCCGGCTTGGGCTTGACACCACCCGCAGCAGCACCAGCAGCAGCACCACCTCCGACCAGAGCCCCGGCCGCGACAGCGCCAGCGGGAACGGGAGCGGGTTGGTTGCTGTTTGGTGGTGGAGGCTGTTTACCTTGAGTAGCGCCAGCTGCGGCAGCACCTGCATTGGCAGCGCCAGCACCGGAGGCCTTCTTCGGAGCGGCTGCGGGAGGAGCGGCGGGGACAGCGGCGGGAGGTACGGCGGCAGGAGGAGCGGCGGGAACGGCGGGCGGGACTGCTGGAGCTGCCGGAGGAGGCGGAGTGCTGGCCTTGGCTGGAGGAGGAACTGTGGCCTTCGCCTTCGCCTTGGCCTTCGCCGGGGTGGCAGCCTTGGCAGCCTTCTTCGCCGCCTTCTTGGCCTTCTTCGCCTTCTTCTTCTTCTTCTTGCCGAGAACCTTCTTGAGCAGGCCTAGCAGCTGACGGGTCTGGAGCTCGGTGTCGTCGCCGCCGCGGGCGGCCAATGCAGCATTAGGCTGTTCAACAGCGGCCACATCGCGACCGTTGATCTGGGGAATATCGGCCTGGGGACCGAGTTCACTGCTGTTGTTAGTGACCGAATTACCTGTAGTCTCCTGTCCATATGTGCCTACTTGAAGTCTCCTCTGGCGACGTCCGTTCCAGCTGGAGCACCGTTGATGCCAACCAGGAGGGCCGAGGCGAGCAGGAGTAGGGGAGTTGAGAACCTCATCGTAGTGAGTGAACTAAATATTGACTACTAGTATGATGAAAGAGAGATGAAGTATCTTGTGACCAAGTCAAGCTTGGTGCTCAGTGGGAAAATTTTCTCGTATCTGCAATGCCTTGGGGGTGGGCGTGAACTGAGGGACCTGCCTGCTCCTCCAAACCAGAAATTGGGTTGGGCCATCTTCCTTTAGTAGTTTCTCTGAATGGCCTCGACTCTGTGTTGTTGTCAGGGATAATCTGCCCTCGTCCAAACCTTGGGCGAAGTCGTCCACACTATCCCAACATGCGGGTGTGCCGATCGATTGGTCGCGATTTCAGATTAAAATTCGCCGGAAGGACGACTCGCGAGTCTCTGAAACCAGTAATCGCAACTGCAGAGAGAGAGATGCCAAAGTTCACCGGTTCGAAGTGCCCGACCCCGCGTGAGCCCTCGCAGCTCCGCATGTTGCCGGATCGACGGGGACGGGGATACCACCTTGCATTGGAGTTTGCTATGGATCAGCGCAGATGAAGGCATTGCCCTGCGTCGCCCGATATCCTGACTTATTCGGGCGAAGTGGCGTTTCGCTGTGGTGTTTCGGGGGTGGGGAGGCTCTCCTCGTCTGATGTCGACGATAGGCAAACTCCTGCAGGAGGAAGCGAGAGATATCGATTCGTCCCATCTGATGTGGTTTCAGTGCCCCTTCATTGGTGGTGTGCCTGAAGGCGAAGCTCCTCACAGTCTTCGGCAAGCGGAGCCCTGGTCTTAAGCTTACATAGGGCACGATGTTGCGAGCGACAGGGGCGTCCAGGCAGGGGGATGGTGGTCATTGTGGAGGGGAGCCAACTGGCGGTTCGACTTCGCCCGATGCAAGCTGGAGGCTTCGGGAACCTTGCACCTCTCGACCTTTCCCTGATTCTGACGATAGTTGGAAGTTAGGTTTGTGTTAGTTCCACTTCGAAAACGTTTTGGAAGTCAGAGGGCGCGCTGCGTGGCCTGGGTCTTGGTTGGCCACCTGCAGGCTGGGAAGTTATTCATCGTCTGCCGAAAAAACTAAACTTCCCAGCCCATGCGTGGGAGAAAATTGTATTCGCCCGGATCCATCTCGTCCTAGAACCCACGTTGTCCCTCGCGCGCGCGCGCGGAGAAAGGGGGAGAGATCAAGGGCAGCATAGTTGGATTAGCTTGCGGCTCTAAGCAAAGTTTTGCCTTTGCTCACGCAATGCCAATCTTGCGTCACGAACGAGGCAAAATCGACGTCGACTCCATGATGCGACCCCACGTCGCTGGCAATCCCATATCCACAATCGCGAACAGTGCTTCCTTGAACGTCAAGCGATCCTCACAACGGTGACAGCTGCCGTGTGGAACGACAGTGGGTTGCTTCAGATGGCGTTGAGAGAAAGCGCAGCATCTCGTAGCGAACCGCAGTTGCAACAACAGACAGGAGACAGTCAGATGACAAGACCGGCGCTCATTCCTGTTCTCATGCGGAGGCCGTGGCAGTTCCATTCGCAGTTGAGACGGCAAAGCAGGTGTCCGCTCACGGACGTGCCTCGGAGACCAGCAGAACATCGCACGACCCGTGTGTGGCCCCCAGGTGAGGTGCATGAGTGCGCGGGCAGGCATGGTGCGAGTTCATGTGTGTCCGACGGTGCTCTCCCAGCGGCTTGGGATGCGCCCACTGGGATCGACGCCAAGCGAAAATCGTTTCATGCGCGTGTTCGAACGAGGGAGGATGGGCAACTATGGCCGACAAAGGCTTGCCAAGACTGGGTGTTTGGGACTCTTGCATGGGGTGATGGATGGTGAGAGGAGGCTGTCTGGGCTTATGCGGAACGAATGAGCGTATCAAAAGACAGGATGTTATTTCTGGCGGATATGCAGGTACGGCGACGATGATCCAGTGATATCCAGTGCTTTGTGATCTTGTGTGCATGTTAATTCGTGAGTGAGGCGGCTGTCGTGTGCGAACAGAGTTTCTGAGGGCTGTCGCGGCTGTCCGTCGCATCTCTTCGCCTCGGGGCGGAGATCTCGGCAGCAACAATAAGCAAGTCATTGGGCCTTCCGCTTCACCACTCGCCGCGAGGATGTCTCCGCGCAGAAACGCATCCCACGGCAAGGCAAGGACCTGTCGCAGCATTGTGAGGGTAGAGCCCTTGGAGAATCAGCATGTGGTCCAGGCCCCCGACTCTACACAGCCACATATGCATATTCGGCGGGGAACGTTTGTTGCACGTGTGAAAAGACCCCGGCGGATGTCGCTATTTTCAGGATTAAACATGCTCAATTGAATGGGTCCATGATCTCCCAATCGGATCTAGGCAATCTCTGCACTCAATCTCATTACCAAAAGAAGGGTTTCTCAGAGGTGCATGACCGAGTCAACGAAGGCCTGGAGCTGGTTATGTCATGGCGTCCGAGAGCGAGGTGCTGCTGACGTACGCTCGTCAGGCACGAATAAGGGCAGGAAAACTGGTCCGTGAGGAAGTGAAGGCATCGCGAGCCAGTCGTAATGATGACATACGCAGTCCGAAGGTTCCGACCGCGAGAGTCTGGCGTCCGGAGATGAGCCGGAGTTGGTCCGAATCCACCGGCCGGAGTCCTTGCCGCCCGGAGGTACGTATCGGTCTCCACCAACGGAGTTTCCCCCGCAAGTCACCGGAGGGCAGTCCTCTCTTCCCCGCGCGATCCTTCTCCGCCCTCGAGGGGTTGGCAAAATGCGTTGCTTGTTGCTTCGTGCAACTCTCGCGCTCAATAATCACCCGCATCCAATTGTTACCGATAATGGAGCAGTGCTGAGGACTTGTCTCTCCGCTCATGCTGCGTGTAACCGAACCACTTCCCAATTATTTACGTCATGACTTTTCTCCCCCGGTTCTTATCAGAATGAGCTGCCTGTCCGGGTCGAGGACGCAATCAATCTGGGCCGGCTCAAGCTACGCGATCCCCGGAATTGCTTATCACTCGCTTGCCGTTGTCGGTGCCGTGCCGAGAGAGACACTAAACCACGCGATGCACCAGTAAACCGTGCTAGACATGCAGGACGAGATTGGCCTGACCGGGATATCAACATGCATTTATACGTGCTCGCGTCCAAGTTATGGTCCGAGCAACCTCAGAAGCCCGTGAAGCATCACTCAACACCAAACCAATTGAGCTGGTCCCAAATCGCCGACGCTTGCCTCCCTCCTCTCATCCTCAAACATGGCTGTGCAACGGCCTTTTCCGGCCCTGGCTCTGATCTGGCTGAGACTTGCCAGTATCGTGGGTTGCTTGACGGGTGCGTGTCGGCCGGCCAGTCATCTGTCTCACGTTCGTGAATTGACTTTCGTCTCAGTCAAGGGGACCCCGTTCCCAAGTCTCATTGATGTTACCATTGATGAGCTGGCGGAAGGCCTGGAAAACGGCCTCTTCACCAGCGTCGATCTTGTCAACGCCTATCTCGGGCGTATCGGCCAAGTCAACAGCACGCTAAATGTCGTGACGGAGGTAAACCCTGACGCGGCGTCCATCGCAGCTGACTTGGACGCTCAACGGGCCAATGGCACTATCAAGGGACCACTTCATGGGATTCCAATCCTGATCAAGAACAACATTGCGACGGCTGATCAAATGAATAACACTGCCGGATCATGGGCTCTAGTTGGCGCCAAGGTTCCCCAGGACAGCTTCATGGCCAAGAAGCTTCGTGAGGCTGGTGCCATCATTCTGGGCAAGACCAACCTCAGCCAGTGGGCAAACTACAGAAGCAACAACACCAGCAACGGCTGGTCTGCTTACGGCGGGCAGGTTTATGCGGCCTACTATCCGCAGCAAGATCCCAGTGGAAGCTCGAGTGGCAGCGGTGTGGCATCGGACTTGGGACTTGCCCTCGCAGCACTGGGCACTGAGGTTTGCTATCATGAGTGAATTATTCTCGTAGCTCAGACTAACAACACGTAGACTGATGGTTCGATTGTTTCCCCTTCACAACGCAACAACCTTGTGGGCATCAAGCCCACCGTTGGCCTGACATCTCGACATCTTGTGATCCCCATCAGCGAGCACCAAGATACCATAGGACCGATGGCCCGGACGGTCAAAGACGCAGCCTACATCCTCCGCGCCATTGCCGGTGCAGACCCCAAGGATAACTACACGTCGGCAATCCCCAACAACGGCGAGATCCCCAACTACGCAGCTGCCTGCGACATGTACGCCCTCCGCGGCGCTCGCATCGGCATTCCGCGTAACGCTATAGAGCTCTTCTCCGACAACACCACCGGCACGGAGACTGATGCCTTCGAGGCAACTCTTGAGGTCTTCAAATCAGCCGGTGCGACCATAGTCGACAATGCCAACTTTACCGCAGCAGCCCAGCTAGCCAACTCGAGCTCGGAGACGATCGTGTTGAACGCAGACTTCATCACCAATCTCGCAGCCTACTTGGCTGAGCTGACCTTCAACCCCAATAACGTGACATCCCTCGCGGATGTGCGCAAATTCACGCAGGAGTTCGGTCTCGAGGACTACCCAGACCGCAACACGGCGATCTGGGATGACGCCCTGGATGTGCAGGGCTTCAACAACACAGACCCGCGGTTCTGGGCTGCGCTGCAGGAGAGCAACTACCTCGGCGGCGAGGGCGGTTTGCTCGGCACGCTGGAGAGGCACAAGCTCGACGCCGTGATCCTGCCGACGAGCTTCTCCAGCACCTGGGCGGCCATCATCGGGGCGCCGATCGTGACGGTCCCGCTTGGGTTCTACCCGGCGAACGCGACGGTTATCAAGAACAGGAGGGGTAATTTGGTTGACACCGGCCCACACGTTCCGTGAGTCCCTTGATGACATACCGAGGACTTTGCAATCAACTGACAGAAATCAGGTTTGGAATCAGCTTTCTCGGGGCCAAGTTCCAAGAGGCAAAGCTCATCGGGCTGGCGTACGCCTACGAGCAGAGGACGCTGACTAGGTCTAAGGTCCAGCCGTACATCACGCCAAACATTGAGATTGGCGACTATGCTGGGTACTAATGGAAGTTTGTACGATTGTGAAAGAAACAGGGACTGCCTGTAAGAGATTATGACTATACTTCTATTCTGCAGTGCTCGCGGATGCCATAAATACGTTGGAAATGCCTGCTGCATTCGGCCAGCAAGCTACCGGACCTTTACCATTGTAAATTTTTCGCGTTGAATACATATCCATCTTGAATCGTATCGCAACGAAATCTCGCGTGATGAGACTCTCACAAGAAAAGTTCTAGTACCGCGAACCGTCCGACACGTTCCCGGCCCGTGTCCCCACTTGGCACCGAACAGCCGGCCCGGTTGTCTGAGGCCTTGTCCGGCTTCACGGATGAGGAATAGCACTTGAGCGTACGCATATTTCCTACAACGATCGAATCGTAGTTACGCGATGCGACCGTGCTGCATTGCAGCCATGGTACATGTATGTTGCCTTATCTTTTGCGCCCAGCCACATCCAATCTGTGGAGGTTTCTGCCACGCTTTGAAAAATTAGTTTATGCTTCGATAGATGCCTACTGAGTGAGCATACATGAGAACCACGAAAGCTTCCATCCAGGTTCGCAAGAATACTGTCGGCGGTACATGCATGTTTAACAGGAGTTGTGCACGCAGAAGAAACGGGTTTCCGAATCGCCTAGGTAAGGACCGGCCTACATACAGCCTCTGGGAAATGCGAAAAGGGACAGCAGTGCTATGTAAGGGAACATAAAAAAAGCAAAAGAAAAGTTAGCACAACCTGGTTTCGATCCAGGGACCTCTGGGTTATGAGCCCAGCGCTCTACCCCTGAGCTATTGTGCTTAATGATTGCTTGTATCAAACTTTGTTCTACACACGCCCATAAAGGTTTGAGAGATGTGACTCATCGTGCGGTGGGGAGGAACCACCACGCTAACCCAACACAGACACAAACAAATTTAAAGCCGATGATCTCCGAAGGGCCATTCAATGCATCCATCTCTTGTCTTTCAAATCACCTTGCATTCACCATTGAGTCTTTGACGAAACTATTTGCGCAAAATCATGATGCTTGGTCTAGATTGGGATATCTATGGAATGACTAGGCGGACCAAATCGCCTTGGTATATTCGCAGGACATGATATTCAGAACGACAGTAAAACACCCTTTTCCTTTTCCCATTTACAGCAGCCAAGAGAGGAAGACTCTGTAGAACCATCCACCGCGGCTCTCCTTGCCGCCGCGAGCCTCCTGCTCGGCAGCCTGGCGGGCCAGGAACTCCTCCTCCTCACGGTCAATAATGTCCTTGCCGGTGTAGAAGTCGGCCTCGTGGGGCTTGACGCCGCGGGTCTTGTAGTAGAACTTGTGGCCGAAGATGAGGATGAGGTAGAGCGGGATGCCGAGGTAGCCGGTGATGAAGGTCTTGTACTTCTCCTTGCCGAAGTCGCCGCCGGTGAAGACGTCGTAGTTCTTGGTGAGGGCGACGATGCAGCACATGGCCAGGGCGCCGTAGGAGCCGTAGATGCCGAGGGGAGCGACGTAGGGCATGATCTCGTCGGGGATGTTCTGCGCGACGCGAGCCTTCATCCACCAGATGTGGGTGACGAGGATGGAGATCCAGGTGAGCAGACCGAAGATGGTGGTCAGGTTGACGAAGTAGCCGAAGATCTTGGTCGAGTCGCTGGAGACGTTCATGAAGGCGAGGAGGGCGAACATGGCAGAGAAGCCGAGGGCGTAGACGGGGACGCCGCGCTTGTCGGTGCGCTTGAAGATGGCGGGGGCGGATCCCTCGGAGGCGAGACCGTAGAGGGTTCTGCTGGCGATGTACAAGTCGGAGTTGGAGGCGGAGAAGACGAAGACGCAGATGCAGGCGTTGATGATGTGCGGGACGACCTTGACGCCGGCAACCTGGGCAGCGACGACGAAGGGGGAGGCGGAGGCGCCGGACGTTTGCTTGTTGGCGAAGGCGAGCTCGGGGGAGTTGTAGGGCACAAGCATGCCGATGAGCAGGACGCTGAGGCAGTAGAAGAACAGGATGCGGTAGAAGGTCAGCTTGATGGCGCGGGGAACCGTCTTGCGAGGGTTCTGGGCCTCAGCGACAGTGACACCGACAAGCTCGGTGCCGAGGTAGGCGAAGGTGGCGTTGACCATGCAGGACCAGAAACCGAAGAAGCGGCCGGCATCACCGGTGTCGATGTACTCCCTGAAAGCACTAGAAGCCATGTTAGCGAGGGGACATGGCGAGACTGCATCGAGCCCAACACATACCCAGGGTCCTTCCAGTAGCGGAAGCCGGTCGCGTCGTGGTTGGGGCCGCCACCGCAGACGAGAATCAACGAGAAGAGGATGATGGCGACGATGACGATGACCTTGAAACTGGACAGCCAGAACTCGAACTCGCCAAAGAACCTAATGCCGAAGTAGTTGATGCAGATGATGACGACCAGGAAAATGGCGATGAAGACACCGGGGTTGACTTTGTCGCGGTCAACCCAGTATTGGATGACGAGGGCCGCGGCGGTAAGCTGGTTGGGCGTGACGATGATGTACTTGAACCAGTAACTGTTTGTGACGCGGATTAGCACTCTGCCCGAACGTTTGCCACGGGGAAGATATCAGTGAATAACTCACGTCCAGCCGAGCGCAAAACCAAGGGAAGGGTCGCAGAATCTCGAGGCGTAACCAGTGAAACCAGAAGAGATGGGCAGCCAAGCGGCCATCTCACCGAGACCAGCCATGACGAGGAAGACGATAAAACCGACGAGAGTGTACGAGATGAAGACGGAGCCCGGGCCGGCCTGCGCAAGGGCCTTGCCGGTTCCGATGATGAGACCGGTACCGATGGCGCCGCCGATGGCAATCATGGTGATGTGGCGGGCCTTGAGACCTCTCTCCAGCTTGGTGTCGGCGCTGGTCTCGAGACCGCGGATGTGGACATTCTCGGTGTCGTCGTAGGTCTTGGTCTGGAAGGCCGTCTTCTCGGGGTCGTGGGCGCCCTCCGAAGAGGACGTCCGCTTGACGAGGCCGTCGCTCATGGTTGCGGCGTGAAGAGGAGTGGTGGTTCTTCTTACACGTCAAACACGGGACTGAGACTCTCTTGTCTGTAGGAGAGGGATATCAAAAGAGGGTCTCGATCGGCAGACAAGAGCTCTAGGAGCGAGAGAGGGATGAGAGGAAAGAAGAGGAATCACGACCGAGCAGAGAGGGGGGGATTGGAGGTTCTTTAATTAAGTTCTGGGTGCCGCCTCGACGGGACGGAAGACGGGGGGGCGGACGCGATAGAGGCGTGTACCGCATGTGAGACGGAAGCACATTGGGACTGGCATCCGGCGCACCGCACCACAAGCTGTGTCCCTCCCGTTCCCGCATGTAAGAGACGAGCTCACCTCACGTCCGAATTCCCAAATTCGCCTCGCGGGTTCGTGGGCTGGACCTGGAACCTGGCGGCACTAGCTGGTCTTGGGGGTGATGGAGACTGGGGGTGCGGCCGGGTTGGCGTCGTACGCTAAGATAGACCCCGTCGAGCAATCCCTGCAGACGCCGCCGGGTTGTGTTGGGTTGACTGGCTGCCACGGCGAGGTACCGAACGGTCCTGACTTGTATGTATTACATCTAGGTTATTGACTTGCTAGCGCGGGAGGCTGCTATCTTGCTGCTTGCCTGCGGTATCTCTATCTCTTGTGGGTTCCTTTTGGGTTGGCCCGGTCGTGTTCATGTTCCCCGTTATGGAGTCAGTGTCCCGCACCGAGCTCGCGGTTCCTTCTTCAGTGTGGAGACTGGAGGCAGACCGGAGGCACAGTGAGCTGCGTGCGACGTGCGTACGTCCCCTTGCTGTGTCTCCATGTGTCTCCTCAATGAGCTCCCCCTCCCCGTTTCTCTGTGGCCAGCGGTTGGGCCAGCGGCGGCCGAGGGTTCTCGCGAGCATGAGGGGGAATTGTCATTGCCAATGGCCAGCGGGTTGGAGGAATGGCGTCTGGCAGCAGCTAGACCGCACTGGGAGACAGAGCTCAGAGAGATGGGGTCGTGGCAGGGGTACGGTAGGCGAACGGAGGTGGTGGTCGCTGGCCAAAGACAAGGATGAAGAGGGTTTGGTCTTCGGTGGCTGCGGTCAATCATGGCGGCAGAGGCAAAACCGTTTGGAGCCTGTCGTGTGTACTGCAGATATCTCTGACGGTGATTGGGTGCGCATCCAACGCCATTCAGCCTTGGCGGACGACACTGACGGCAGGTGAGAAGAGAGTGAGAAACTTGATCGTGCGGGGTGGGCGTGATAAAAGTTGGGGGCGCTGTCACTGTTCATCTCGAGAGTTGTGGATGATGATGGCGGTGGTACTTGGCAGACAAAGTCACTCGTTAACGCCAAGTATCGTCGACCGCCGAGCACGAGTCGTGAGTTTGCAGCTGACGGCCCTGGCTGCGGTGCCTGAGATGCCTAGAGATTGCCCAGTCTTGGACAGCACAAGTTGGCGCGGTGATGCGGGCAGTTGGGAGAAGCTTAGACGGGACAAGCAAAAGGACCAAGACGCAAAGTACCTGGAGCCGCGAGACAACCCAGACAATCTTGGGACTACTGGCCGAAGGGTGGGCAGCCATCGGTGGTACCAAGAAAACACCAAGACATTGGGCAAATGCAAGAGATTCCTTCCATGCCTTGCTGCTGCACGCATTCGGCGTGCCCTGCTGAAGAGCTACAAACAGCGCCCGCAGACACGGAATTGCCATTTCACCCCCAAGGCGACATCATCAGAAAATTCTGCACAAAAAGAGACATGTCGCGTGTTTGAGTTGCTGCTGAGACCATGCGATGCTTATCTCTGGGGCGAACTGAATGAAGACGATTGAAGGTTTTTTCCTCGCTAGATTTCCTTGATCGCAGATTTTAGTGGCTCCAACAGCCAAAAACAACCTTGTCTTGTCCGCTAAACCCACGCGAATCCGCCCGTCAGACACGGGATATTTCGTCAGCCTGGCGCGGATGTCAGGGAGTGCAGCTGAAAGTGCAACAGCAAGAGACTGTACACGTACAGAAGAAAGCCTACCTGCCAGAGCAATCACATTTTTTGAATTAAGGTATCCCTCTAGAGTGGTAGAGGCGTGGGTGACCCGGACAAGGCGCACCTCCAACATGCAGTTTTCCCAGTGCCTCGGGGTGTGTTGTGTTGCCAGGGCCACCTCCTCCACCACACCACCATGACCACGGTCTTCATGTCCAGCAACTCACAGAGAGCCAAGAGATAGAGAGCTCACGCGATGCGAGTTCATTCGGGCAATCTGCGGGGGCATATTTCAGCCACGATTCAGCATCTTGCCAATCATGCCCCAGACGCTCTGACCCAGAAAGGCTGCTCGCTCGCTGCTCAGTGCCTCTCATCACTCACTCCCGCTGGTGAACCGGGTCCTTTCACGGCGGCTGCTGGGAAGACCTAGCAGCAAGGGATCGCCTAGGAAAGTTCACGAGACGTGATAGATATCGGCGTGCCCGTTCATCCAGTGACTTACTGCTGAAAGTGAACTGACACGGACAGCTACAGAGGACCAGGCCATTCACAGCCTAGGGTAGAGCCGTCTGCCAAAGTGGCTGCATTGGCCCTGGAGCCTAGGGTGGTGGAAAAGTGCCCTGGCGCATCTGCAAGAGCGGCTTGTCCATCTCTTGGTGGTTCTTGTGGCCTCGAACATCCCGTAGCTAGGCATTGCTTGTTGCTCAACACAGACGAAAAGGGCAGAAACGCCTGGCAGACGTAGGGGCCGCGATTGGACGCCTCCCAGCCTCTCCCGGCCTGTCTCACCGAAAGAATGCCCAGCAGCCTCAGCTCATATCTCAGGGTCCTTTGCGAGAGCCTCGCGGGTCTACACCAGGTCCGGGTCTAGGTCTAGGTGCTCGAGTCACGATGTTTGTATACTCACCGTCAAACACTGCAGCAGAGAGAGACTGGGCTCTGGTGCAACCAACTGGAGCACACAGCATCTATGTCGTACGTACTCGTTATGCGAAACTGTTAGGTGTCCAGCTGATGGCGGTACATGACTTGGGGCCTAATCACCACGCTGACACTAACATGAATTGATAATATCAGCGTCCCTGAGGATTCCATTTTGCGTTCTAGAAACGAAGGATGCGTCTCTCACCTCGCACAGCTCCGCCACCCTGCCACCATCTTCCCTGCTTGCCCCTCCCCCATCACTTTCCCAGCTTCTCCTCGTCCATTCAGAGGCGTCCATCGTCTCCCCGCCAAGACGTTTATCTCTGGCCTAAATAAGCAGGTCCTTATCTCCTCCACATGACGGGCCCCCTCCCCTCCCTCCCCTGTTCACAGTTGAGTGGGCATTCCGAGCATGGGTTTGGCCGAGCTTATCCTCGCCCTTGACCGCACTTGGCTTAGACTGCCGAAGGGCCACTCCGGATGGCTTGCGATGGCCTCGGGCAGATTGTCTACTCCTGACAAAAGTCAATGGCTGGAATGTTTCGACAGCAAGCAAACACGCACACAACTGTTGGCGCTGTTTGTAACTTCGGACCGGCGTTGGCTTCAGGCGGCTTTCGAGTTTTCTTAGTCCCTACCGTTCGTTGCTGACACGGACACATGGCCGAATGCGTGTTCCCTGCTAGCACTCGGTGTGTTTTTTTTTATTTTTTACGAATCAGTTGGCGTCTTTTGACGTGCGGGAGCCATTCCTAATGGGTGTGTAGCCCTCTCCCACATTCCACGCCCATCGTCTGATTTTGCATATGTCGGGACTCCTGGCGCCTGGCGTCTGCCCTGGCGCTGGTGTACATACATACCGCGCATAGCATTCCCAACAGCCTGGGCTGACGGGGAGGAGGTTCCAGCTCAGCTATCAGCCCTCTTCTGCCCTCTGTACATAGTAGACGGGCAAAACGTGAAGACGCGATGCAACGGTGGCCTGGGCTTTCTCATATGCAGCCGGCGAGGACCTCGCAGGGTCGGTTAGCATGCCGAGAAAACCATGACGGCTTCATCGAGACTCGATACACCGGGCTATCATAGGTCCTCCGTAGCTAGTCGAGGTCTGCCAAGTGCACTGCCATCACAACGTGTCCTTCATCGCTCATGATGCCTGACGATCAGTGCGTCTTTTGCACGTTAACGGAACGGTCAACGAACCCCATCTTCCCCTTCATCACGATCCTCCAAGACGGCAGCCCATTTCGTCTCCATATTCTGCCGCAGACACCTCTGCCGACAGACGACTCAAGACGCGCCAGTTCGTCATTTCAACAGACCCTACGTTTAATTCCCGACGTCCATCCGGCGGTGCAAGATCTGGGATCTTGGGCGGGTCAGCCACCGGGTTGGCCCCTCTCCAGCAGAGCGTCAGGGGTGATGCTCGCGCGTCGGTGAAGGGGCCGTTGACGGTTGAGGACCCTTTGGTCTCCGTCTTCCAGTGCGCGCCCTAGTTCATGACGAATTCCATCTAGTCACCAGTCACCATAAACCGACCGACCGCCAACCAGACCACCAGACGGTGTGGTGCCGCGAGGCGTTCCCCAGTGCCGGGACGATGTGCGCGCGTCTCTCCCCACGACCCAAGACTCGGGATCCCGAAGTCGATAACAAACGGCCTCCGCTCCGGCGCTTCCAGCGCAGTGCCTGGGCGGTGATGGAAAGACGAAAATTGGAATTGCGCCATTCGTGACCCGGGCCAACTTCGCCAAGACTTTGTTAGATGAGGTATTTTTGACAGGCAATCAAGTCAAGGTCAATTCCTGCTCATCGTTTCCCCATCGCATTCGTATGTGCGCCCGCGTTGGACATGGGCAGCATGGTCTTGGCCCCGGCTACTCGGAGACGTGATGTGGTATTGATCGACTATCAACACGATCTCGAGCCGCATTGAGTTTACGGCTCTTCCGCGAAGGTTTGTCGCATCGGTGAGAAGACGTTGTCAACATGCTGCAGGCTTTTTTTTCTGAGCCTACCCTACGATGCGCTCCGAGAGTGATGTTCCCGTCGATGTTTCTCATGAATGGTGTTCATTCTCTTACTACTGGCTTCAACTGCGTTGGTCTTGTATGTTTTGGATAGGGAACAAATGCTGGATGAAGCCATCGCCGGCTTGGGTACCACCCTACCACCCCCCAGCCTAGACCTTTTCGGCTACCGACGGGCAGTCCTCCGTTTCTCTCGTGAATGTTTGAGTTTGTCCTGCGCCTTAGGGCTCTTTGCCGGTCCAACCCAAAGCTGCTCCTTCGTAAAGCCCTGTCAGACACTAAGATAGCGTGCTTCCATGCATTTTCTAGCGCATCCGCCGCCGTCGCCTCACGTTCAGCGGTGATGTGAAGCAACACCGTCGACGGGATGCGATGCGACGCGATGCCTGCCAGTGCCAGTCCGTCCCCGCGCGTGTCACCTCAGAGTTGAGTGTGGACCTTTACCCCAGTCTCCAGCTTTCCCCCTCTCCGTGAAGCTGTCACGCCCCCAAAGATCAAACCCCAGACAGGGCAGTGCAAATGCAAGATGATATTAACGCCGGTCCGTGGTTGCTTCCCAAGCTTTTCCAAGCGTCCAGTGGCGTTTGGTTTAATTCCACGGAAAGAGACGCACAGTTGGGGAAACGGGGTAAAGAATGGAAACGATGGGGTAATGTTCTCGTAAGAGGTTCGCATCGTAGCGGAACCGTTCTGACGCCATTCCAACGCATTGGCCGTCTGTAGGTCTGGACAATTTGGAACCAGCCGCCGAGAAGAAACTCATTACGTGAAAAATAGGAGACGGATTGATTGAAAACGTGAAGCGATCTGGGGTAATGGGGTACGGGGGAGGGGAAAGGGAGGAAAGCCAAGATGCCGCCGCCGGTGTTGCGGATGCTGCGGAGAAAGCAACGACGACGACCTGACGCATTGAGGCCTGGTTCGTGAGGAATGGGAACAGCACAGCGGAGGCCGCGAGATGCGTCTTTCTCAAGCCCGGCGGCCACATGCGCAATCAAAAGTGCAATTCCCAATGGAATCAGCCTCATGTGTCGTGCTATTGAAAGGGAGTTCAAGTGAGCCCGGTGTCTCGGCTGCAGCCCCCCGGGCGGCTACTTCAAGTCGGCGTCTCGGCTCAGCTGAAAGCTAGCCGCTGGTATGTGAGGCTTTCTTGCTGTCGCCAGAGAGCCTCACTGCCGATCTTTATGCAGGGCCAGTTGTCTGATGCCGGAAGGGACCTTGAGTCGCATGCATGACGCTGCACTTTGGAGCCCAATCGCGAGAATGTTGTTGTTGTCCCGAAAGCTTGCTCCTACATCCAGCACTCAGGCTTCGTCGTTTTCAGCCTCCAACGCAGACCGGTCTCAAGGCAGACTTCGACCAAGACATAGGTGTAGATCGAATACATCGAGACTGAGATGCCGGCTGGGAGCTTGATAGCCGTGGCCAGACAAGCACACGCCATCGCCGTGTGCCCGACCAGTCTTGGGCCGACAGACACCGGGGTAAACGGGACGATCGCCTGGAATTACTCAACCAGTATCAAGCTGTTTTTTTGTGTTTGACACGAAAGCTCTAGCTGCCTATCCGGTCTTCGCTCGAATTGCCCATATCAGTGTCAGGCTCCATGAAATTGCCTTCACTTGCAGGCTGACGCTCTTCTCCAAGCGTGAGGTAGCATGATGGAGAAGCGACGTCGAGCTGAACCAAGATCGCCAGCGCTGTAGTAAGTCTGACACCGACTTAGCCATGGTTGCCAGGGTAGACTCTGATCCAGCAGTTCCAAGTTGAGTGAAGATAGTCTTGTACCATTATTGCTCGCCTCTGAGCCCACGTGCCTTCCCTCTTGGGTATCCGGCGTTTAGGAAGTACAACCATGAAGACCCCATCTCCCGCGCTATCCGGTGTACAGCATACCAGCAACGCTGGCGGAAGTCAGAGTCGACAGGATACCGGCAAACAACGCGGAGACGGCTACTCTGGAGACGTCTGCTGCACGACCGGGTGCGATCTGAGAGAGAACGCCGATTTGCGTGCCGAGGGCACCGACATTCCCAAAGCCCTATAAGTTGTGTGAGTTGAGAGACGGACACGTTACCGACATGGAAGACGTGTACTTACACAGCATGCATACGTAGCAATAAGCCGCGACCGAGGTGACATCGAGACGTAAGGCTCGACGTTGCTTGATAGTGACTTGAAAGTCAGAAATTCGTTCGTGATGATCTTGACCCCGATGAGTTCTCCTACGACCAGAAGGTCCTTGTTCGGCACCCCAAGGCACCAGGCCACCGGGTAGAAGACATATCCGAGGATGAGTTCGAGCGTCAGCGGCGGGTTGCTGATATTCAAGTACCTTCCCCACCAACCAAGGAGGCCATTGATGAGAGCCACGAACGAGATCACGCAGAGAAGAGTTGCGACGATCATGCCCGCCACTTTGACTCCCAGCCAAGCCCCATTTGCGAACGCATGTAGGGCATTGGCAGCCTTATCTTCATCTTCTGGAACCGTGATCTTCCCTGAGCTGATGGTCTCTTCAGTCTCCGGGTATCGTAACTTCGACACAGCTATGCTCGCAGGTATTGACATGATGCATGATGAAACGAGGACTTGCGCGTTAAGGCCGAGGCTGATGTACCCGACCAGCACCGATCCCGCTATCGTCGCGAACCCACAAGTCATCACCTGGTGTATCTCGGCGAGAGTCAGATGGGGGATGAAGGGCTTGATGAGCATCGCTGATTCTCCTTGCCCCACGAACGGGGTCGCGGTGGCCACCACGGCTTCGGCGCCAGAAACCCGGAGGGTCCAGTAGAAGAAGATGGCGAACTTTCCGATGAACCACTGGAGTAGCCCGCAATGATATAGTAGCTGCACGAGAGAGATGAAAAAGATGATTGGCGGGACAACGCTGATGAGGAACCAAGTTTTTGTTGGGACCTCGTCGTCTGTGAGAAACCGGAGGCCATCCTTTGCAAACTCAAGGAGCGTCCTCGCCATCTCTGAGATGAAGGCGAAGATGTCGTATCCCACGCTTGTCTTGAGGACAAACACGGCGATGAGGAACTGGGTGAGCATGCCTCCGATGACTGTGTGCCATGGAATCTTCCTCCAGTCTCGGGATGTGGCCGTGAGAAGGGCGATCAGGAGGAGGAGGCCGAAGAGTGAGATCGCTCGACTTGCACGGGTGTTGTCGCCGACTTCTGCGGGAATCATCGCGCCGACTATGAAGACTGCTACAGTGATTGCAGCGGCGATCGGTTTATGCAGCTTTTGTGGCGTCATCTCATACGCCCTGAACATCGTGTTTCGCCAGATAAAGCGCAGAGGGATCATCGCCGAGGCAGCAGGCAGCCATAGCGTGATGATACGGATGGTAATGGCAAGGTACACCAAGAACGGCTTGAGCCATCCGAGGTTGTCTGATCGATGGAAGATGAGGCCGACAATCCACCATCTGTTCGCCCGTGATGTCAGCTCAAGACCTCCGACGACACATGTTGCGGTTATCATCTACTCACGCCGTCCATGCCAGCCATATGGCAACGTGTATCGGAAGCCTGTACTTTTTGTAGAACTTCGATATTCTGAACTTCTTCCTCTTCTTCTTCGTGTCTCGGACGCCTTCCATCTGCTCAACACCGGCCTCGAGGTCGCTTCCATCCGTGCTTCCTCCGGTCTTCGGGCTGTGATCCTCCCGCTGCTTTGAGTCGTCATTTTGCGTCTGTTTCGTCTTCTCAACATCACCTTCATTGCTGGTTTCATGCGCTCTATCTGCGGATGGCCGCGCATCTATTGAACTCATGTTCGCTGGCGTTGAGAGAGCGTCATGACCAACGCGTGTCTTCTGAGATGAGAGAGAAAGGTGAGTCTATCTTGGATGACGTTGATAGTGAGAACAGCACGGGAACAGCAGATAAGCTAGTGAACAAGGTGTGGCGATTAGATCACCGTGTCTTAGTTCGATAGGGACATCGGACGATGATGCAGGAGAGTCGTAGAATTTGTGTGGAATGCTAGTAGCGAAGCATGGTGTTGGTTGGAGACGGAAGACAAGATAATCATAAAAGACGGCCATTTGCGAAAAGTGATTTTCATATCTTCGAATACCAAAATACCGTCCTCGTTGATGCCGAAGTTCATGAATCGACGTGCATGGTGGCGGCCAGCCAGGTGCATACGCCAACGCGGCGCCGATGCCGCGTCGCACTCAAATGCTCCCACCAAAATCTAGTGCGATCTTATCACATAACATATCAGAAAAAAAAGACATTGCTTCAGACGAATGTTGAAGTCGCGGAGAGAAGTATCATGGTGCAAGTGAGCTGCCGGCTGGCCGCTGTTCTCCGCACCCGGAGGTCTTCTGCGCAGCAAGGTGTGGGGTAAACGACGGTGACGTCGATGTTTCACCGATGTCAGCCGCGCTTATGCATGGTAAGGCGGTCCGGATGAACTCTATCTCAACAAAAACCTTGCCGAATTCGAACGGCCTGGACGGGCCTGCTGATCACTCGGGGATCTTATCTATACACTGTCTATTAGATCGTGAAGTCCTTGCGATGGGTTCGCAGGCAGACCTGAGCGAGGGATCTCAACCCCAGAAGCCAGTCCTCTTCTTGTGAGTCACCGTCGAACACCATCAACATCAACCCCGTGAACTCGTTGCTAACCCATGCACTGCCTAGCGACATCGACAACTGCTTGTATTCGAGAGGTGGGCTCGTACAGATTTGCGAGTGGGAATGAACGCAGCGGCTAACCGTTGAGATAGATGCTAAGATCTTTGACTTGGTTTCCGACTTGATCGATGACTACTTTGAGAAGCACCTATCTCTCACTCGAGAGGAGGCAGTAAAGCTACATCACCAGTACCATACGGACTATGGACACTCAATCGAGGGCTTGGTCCGACACCACAAGATTGATCCCATAGAGTACAACGCCCAGGTTGATGATGCCCTGCCCCTCGAGGATATCTTGAAGTCAGATGAGCAACTCCGAACGCTGCTTGAGGATGTCGATACCTCTAAAGTCCGGCTCTGGTTATTGACCAACGCGTACGTGACTCATGCTAAAAGAGTCATCCGGATTCTTGGAGTCGAGGATCTCTTCGAGGGATTGACGTACTGCGATTACTCGCAAGTGCCCTTCATCTGCAAGCCGAATAAGGATATGTTCCTGAAGGCTATGAAGGAAGCTGGGGTGGAATCAGTTCAGAACTGCTACTTCGTCGGTACGGCTTCCATCACTGATAAGTTCCAAGAGACGTTTCCACGCTGACACAGATGCCCAGATGACTCTTATGGGAATTGCGTCGGCGCTCGGAAGGCTGGCTGGACAGCGGCTCACTTTCTGGAGAGAGGGCTCCCGATGCCTTCCAAGGCGGCATCACAGCATCAGATACAAAGTTTGGAGGAACTCCGAGATATCTTTCCTCAGTTCTTCAAGTCTCGAACTTGTTCCAAGACCTCATGATAGAAGCTAGGAGTGGCAGTGACGATTTGGGGTGAAGATCAGCACCGACAACTAAAGGAGATGGAGTAGACGATAGGTATATCTTACAATCCAGTGTCGCAGGAAACAAGACGCTATAAACACTAGATTAGAACACAAGTTGTTTCCTGCCAAACATCGACACCTTGTCTCATACTGTTCATCCTTGATAGAGTCGACTCTCACAGCTAGCAAGTTTGAGGAAGGCATTCCCAATGTGGCCTCCCAGGTACTCAGTCATGTTTATCTTTCAGTCTCCCTTGCAACGAGATTTTCCCCGACATTGGATTGTCTTGGGACAGGACTGAGACAATCAAAGAGCTGGTAATCTCGGCGACGGCCTGTTTCTCCACTCCGGAACCGGAGACACATGTGTTATCCAATTAGACCATCCCTTTAGAAGCTTTAGTGGAGCATTAAAGCCGCTATTTAAGGTTTCGCGTCCGAGTCGTCATCCCCGCCGTCCACCGCCCAGACGGACGGAGAGGCCACTTTGTGAACCTGCTGCTCGGATCAACCCCATCAGAAGACTCTAGAATACGAGACATCAAATCCTCATTTGACGCGCGTGCATTGGCGGGGGATTCTCAACATGTCCTGCGAATCGGGTTGCTGTGGTCCACCTAAGGATCCAGCGCCGAACCCCGGGCCAACTGCCCCCCATGGGACGAAGAGCAGTCTCATCGACACAGATGATCGGGACGCACAGGGCGATGGCAAAGACAGCATCGGCAACCTTGAAGGTTTGAAAGACGGAGAAGGCACAAAAGACTGCTGCGGCTCTGAGATCGACAAGCCAATCTTATGCTCTGAAGCCAATCCCGTGGAGCTCAAAGAGACCTGCCAGGATCAATGTTGCGCTTCAGCCGCTGCTGATGAAGATGGCCGCGATGCCGAGAAATCAAATGATGAAGACGATTGTCAGGGAGGGCGCTGCGGTACTGTCAACGTGGAACAGGTCGATAATGGGAAAGTTGTTAGTTCTGCGGATACCAGAGTTGTCGACTCCTGCTGCATTTCAACCACCGCAACCGAAGAGAACTGCAAGAAGGGATGTTGCGGCGACGACACAATCAAAGAAATCAATGTTGCCTCCATCGATAAGGTCACCCTCAAGGATGATTGTAAAAAGGGTTTTTGTGGTGAATTCGTCAAAGATGCAAGTGGGATTGTTGGCAACAACGCGAGCAAGCCAACTGAAAGCTGTGGTCCACAGGTCAATGCCGAAAAGAACTGCAACAGATTATGCTGCGAGACAGTCGAAAGGAGCAAGCCCATCCAGACAAGTGGCACTTTGAATGCTATCGCGGATGACTGCTGCGTTCCGGTTGCCAAGGTTGAAGAGGATTGCAAGAAGGGATGCTGCTCCTCTCCAGTTTCAAAGTCTCAGGAAGAGAAGGTTCCTAGTTGCTGTGAAGGCAAGCCCTCTCCTTGCTGCGACTCGACTTGCATTGATCGTCTCGCTCTACGCGAGTGTACCAGCGGCAAGCGTTCCAACAGAAAGAGTGAGTCACACGCACGCCACCTCAATCTATTTGCGATTGACACGGCTCGTAGCTCGATCAGAGGCGGAAGGCTGCACTGGTGGAAGGGACGGGAAGCCATGCCGTGGCCACGCCCGCACCGTTCGTGAGACCTATCAGGCAAAGCTTGAAGCCTTGGGTTGCATCTGTCGCGCCCTCCTCGCTCTCGGTCAAGGATCATGCTGCGCGCCCCACGATCGTTCACCTGTTGACAGGAAACGGGCATCGATCACCTCGCGTCGCACCCGCAGTCCAGTTGACTCTTGTTGCTTGCCAGGGCCAAGCAAACCGGTCTGCGCAACCAAGAGAGGTCTCAGGACCAAAAGGGCAGGTCGGTCTGCAAGTCCAAAGTTTAAAAGCGGAGGGTGCGAGGATGAATGTTGTGCCAGAACCAACACTCCGAGCATTGTTGGTTCCTGTGCGGATCCTTATTGTGGCGATGGGGATCCGCCTGCCGCTTCCCAACCTCTCTGCAAGTCTGGTGCAGACATCACCAACGATAACGACATTGAGAGGGGTGTGTCTGGAACAGAGCATGTTGTTCTCAGTATCTCGGGCATGACATGCACGGGTTGCGAGACTAAACTCAGGAGAACGCTTGCCACCGTGGACGCAATCAAGAATCTGAAGACTAGTCTGGTTCTTGCGCGTGCAGAATTCGATCTAGACGTCGGAGTTGGCTCGGCCGACGGTGTCATCAAGCATCTCGAACGAACGACGGAGTTCAAATGCGAGAAGATCACGAGCCAGGGGGCCAGCATCGACCTCCTATGTCCTGGCCAACCGGAGGTTCTGATCAACCAGCCATGGCCTGCGGGTGTCACAGACATATGTGTTGTTGACAGCAAGACTGTTCACGTTGAGTTTGATGCAGAGGTTGTTGGAGCTCGAGACCTAGTTGAGAAAGGCTGGAACAGTCCCATGAAACTTGCGCCCCCTCGAGCCGACCCGACACTTGAAGCGGGCGGCAAGCATGTTCGCAACGTTGGCATGATGACTTTGCTCTCCATTGTCCTGACTATTCCGGTTCTCGTGATGGCTTGGGCACCCTTGCCGGATAATGAGATTGCCTACGGTTCAGCCTCTTTGGCATTGGCAACTGTTGTTCAGGTTGCTATTGCTGGGCCATTCTACCCTACAGCACTCAAAAGCTTGATCTTCTCTAGAATGATTGAGATGGACTTGCTCATTGTGCTGAGTACTAGCGCCGCCTACATCTTCTCGGTGGTGTCGTTTGGTTATCTCGTTTCTAAGAAGCCTCTCTCGACTGGGGAGTTCTTTGAGACAAGCACACTCCTCGTCACTCTCATTATGGTTGGCAGATACGTCAGCGCGCTGGCTCGTCAGAAGGCTGTGGAGTCTATTTCCATCCGATCGCTGCAGGTGACCACCGCGACAATCATCGACACCTCGGGCCAGGAGAAGGAAATTGACTCTCGGCTGCTTCAGTATGGAGACACTTTCCGAGTTGCTCCCGAGTCTCGCATTCCAACCGACGGCACAGTTATTTCTGGTTCGTCTGAGCTAGATGAGTCTATGGTCACAGGAGAAGCAAGAGCAATCGAGAAATATGCAGGTTCTTCAGTCATTGCAGGCTCGATCAATGGTCCTGGAACCCTCCACATACGACTAACCCGTCTGCCCGAAGACAACACAGTCAGCAACATCGCCGGGATGGTTGACGAAGCCAAGCTATCCAAGCCCAAAATACAGGATATAGCAGACCGTGTTGCGTCATACTTCGTCCCAGTCGTAGTCACATTGACGATAATTACATTTGCCGTATGGATTGCCGTTGGCGTTGCTGTCCGCAAGCAATCTGGCTCGGAAGCAACGATCCAAGCAGTCACGTACGCAATCACTGTCCTCATCGTGTCATGTCCATGCGCCATTGGGCTTGCAGTTCCAATGGTGATCGTCATCGCCAGTGGAGTCGCTGCGGAAAAGGGCGTCATCTTCAAGTCTGCCGACAGCATCGAGGTCGCTTACAAGACCTCGCATGTAGTTTTCGACAAGACGGGGACACTGACCCATGGGGAGCTAAGCGTGTCTAAAGAATCGTACGTTACTGAAGACCCAGAAGCGACGAAATCATTGCTTCTTGGCCTTGTTGGTAGCATCAAGCATCCCGTATCCGCATCGATTGCCGCCCACCTAAAGGCGAATAGTATATCGCCAGTGCTGGTATCCGATTCCAAGACTTTGACGGGTAAGGGTGTCGAGGGAACCATCTCTGGTCGCCAACTCCGCGCTGGCAACTCGAGATGGCTGGGTGTATCGTATGATCCTGCTGTCGAGTCCTTCTTGTCGCAAGGATACACCGTCTTCTGCTTCACGGTCGACGCGACGTTGGCTGCATTGTTTGCGCTAGAGGACTCGGTGCGGCCCGAGGCTTTCGCAACCGTGTCCAAGCTGCAGGCCTCCAACGTCTCGGTCCACATCCTTTCGGGCGACGATGACGGAGCTGTCCAGGCGGTTGCTTCTCAACTCAACATACCCGAGGCTAATGTGCACTCGCGATGCAACCCCGCAGACAAACAGGAGTACATTCAGCAACTCTTAGCCACACCCTCCACCAGCGTCTCGAAATCGGGAAAGAAGCCGAAGAAGCCCGTCGTGATGTTCTGCGGAGATGGCACTAACGATGCCGTTGCACTGGCCCAGGCTACAATTGGCGTCCACATGAACGCGGGCACTGACGTGGCTAGATCTGCTGCCGATGTTGTCCTGATGCGACCCAGCCTGACCGGTATCCTCACCGCCATCGCGGTGAGCAGAAAGGCCATCCATCGCATTGCATTCAACTTTGGCTGGAGCTTCGTCTACAACTTGTTTGCCATCCTACTTGGCTCAGGGGCTTTCGTCAACGCCCGCATCCCACCGGAGTTTGCCGGCCTTGGCGAACTTGCCTCCGTCTTACCTGTCATCGCCGCCGCGGTGCTGTTGCGTTGGAGCAAATTGTAGGGTAATCAGGCTGATAGGTAGTCATAGCTTCCACGAGGGTGCTTCCATGAGGTGGGTGTCGGGATACTGGCGGAAAACACTGGCGGGAAAACTTTCCTGGAGAGGAGGGTCACGGCCAAAGGGGGGCGCCTGAGGATGTGCGTCGTCAGGCAGATTCAACATCTGTTCTGCAGGTTGAGACTTCAGTCCACAAAACTCCATGCTTTGATTGGGCGGTTACGGCTTTCCGCAGTGTTGATGTGGAAGCATGCTACCTCCCGAACGCGATCGATTAGTTTCAATAGGACAGTTTGTGATTGTCAAAGTCACAATTCACATTCATCGGGAATGCCCCACGGTCCCCACCTAACCCTGTGTGCCTATCGTCTCGCGGAAGCCGGATGATGCGCAGCGTTTACCCACTTGGGAATGTGTCCCTGCGAAAGGTTGCTCATTTGGAGCCCTGTCAGATCCTTTTGAAAATCTAGGCAATCTTCCGACTAGGGACCTTCTGCTTTGAAGAGCTGGCTTTGCTTGCTAGTTCGCCCTCGTCCGCCCGCCCTACCGATATGAACCCTGCGAGCCTCAACCCAATCTCAAAGTGAATGAAGTTGAGATCTTTGCGTTTCTCCGGGGCGCTATTTTGCTTTTCCTCAATTTGATGCAGGGTTTCCAGACAGGGTGTGCCGCTTGCCGAAGTACAGGGTACAAGTATCCGCATATGGCCACTTGTCAAGACGGAGGCAACGGACCAAGGGCGTCTCGCGCCGTCAATTGGCTATCTCCCACTAGCTCCTGATCACTCTTACACATATGCGATGTGCAGCCCCTTTTAGCTCTAGAGTATCGCTCCAAGGATCGTAAAATGACGCGAAAAGACCGGACTCCGATGTGAAGCCTGCGGGACGGGACGAGCCAAGACGCCCAACTCGCTTGTGTAGCGCTAGCACGTCTCTCAGACATACACACAGCCCTGGATTTTCAAAGCAAAGCTTACTCGCTCAGAGCAAGTTTACGAGACTCCTTGCCTCGGGCTGTGATTACCAATGATGAGGGCCACCTGCTACTGGGTACCGATCGCTTGTTCCTTCACCGGTAGTTTCTGCGCCATGATGAATTTGATGATTATGCCCGCGGAGATAGGAATGACCCCACCCTCTCAGTAGATCAACCTTGGCCGAACGAGGATTCGAATAGCGACAGGCGCATTTTCAGACAATGGTGTCTTCCGTATACTTGGGCAGGACCTTCACATTTGGTACCCTACCTGAACCGGTCAATCCTCCACAGCCCAGAGTCGCACGAAGAGCATGGCAGCACATCGGATCACCCGTCCGTGTTCCGCGCAACGCACGACATGCTCATGTGGTCACTGTGATCACTGCCAAGAGTTCCCCTGCCCCTCTCGGTGACTTCAGGCTGTCCGGGATCTGAGGTCTAGACTTTCGGTGACCAGGTGTCCTTTGGCTTCACCGGGCGTACACAGAAATATGTACGAATAAGCGCAGCAGGCTGTGCCGGGACAAGGAACCACGACCCGCGGCATGATTTGGTTGGTTAAGGGCGCAAGAGATGCTAGTATTTACGGCCGTTAACAGTGCCGCAACAGTGCCGCATCGAACAGACTCACCTCGAGCCATGGAGCCGGCGCCGCTAGGGCCCAAGGCCTCGGCTGAGGATTCAGGGTGCTGTAAGCCTGCCAAGATTTCGTGCAGAGGTAAATAAAAACAGCTCAAAAGAAGAAAAGCACAACATATGCAAATCCGAGCAAACCGAGCTATTTCTCACTCGAGGAGGATAAGTGAGCGGGGTTCTATCCGGAGCCTATGTTCCGGTGTCGGAGCCGGACGCATGTGCCGGAACAAGTGGGTCCGGCGTGCGATTCATGTCCGAGCGGCCCCGGTAACCCCGGTATCCAACCACCGCCAGGCAATGTTTAGATTGTCATTAGTGTTTCAAGGCTCTTTTCCTCCGCCCGCTGTAAGATTGTACTAAAGGGCTTGTTTCTGAGATCCCGCCGGCCGGGGGCGCATCAAGGCGGTGTCTGAAACGAAGATGTGGAGGGCGGGCAGAAGACATCAAGTTTTCGAAGGCTGGGTATTCATGCAACTGGAACAGGCTAAAGGGTCTTTCTTGACTCATAGATCAGCGATACCACGGCGGGTTGGCGCGAATAAAGATTGGCGTGTATTGCTATGGGTGTGCGAACTCATCCAGAAAGCGATCTGCGCCACCGAACTTGCGGTGTAGTCAGGGGAGACCTGATTGTAAAGGTTCTGCCAGTGAAGTGTCATAGGGGCTCCCGTAGGTTCTGATGGGAGAAGTCGTCTGGAGTTCAGCATGTCAGCCATTGCTCGAAAGAGACAAATTACCTGTGTCTTTCACTGTCGGCATGCGGTGGCTGGTGGGCCTGGTCAGAAGTAACAGGGTCGCAGCAGGACGCGGCACAGTGACGAGTGAGATGCAGATGCAATGCGACCACGACTTCAACACCCATGATAAGGGTAGTAAAACGGGAAAAGCAAACATGCCATAGGCAGCTGACCAGGGCCGCGCCGTGCCACAACGCCCCGTGCCGGCCGTTATGTCGAGTGACGCTGGCGAGGCATGTTTTCGAGACAGCAGCGGAAAGCACCCGGCCCACTCCCGCGCCCGACTGGATGGCACTGGCGTCGCAAACATCCCCGGGCCTTCGGCGGTAAGCAGCACGTTTGTACCCAAAACAGTCCTCGACCTTGGTCCTGAGAAATCAGCCTAGCGTCGTTTCCTCTTTTCTCTGTAGATGATATCTGAGATCACTTTCACGTAGTTTTTGTCCGATGCCAGTGCGTGATCTGGCAAAAGAAAGTGATCAAAAAGCTCGCTGGGCAGAATATTGACGGTCGCTTGGAATATTTGGCAGGTGTGGGCAGAAATGGAAGCTCTTGAGCTTCCCAAAGCAAGATAGCGACCAGGCACGCAACGTGGGCATAGGACAATAGGTGGGAACCATGTCACCTTGTCCTAACCTGCAGTTTACTGCGGCTAGTGAGGACTCGAGGAGGCTATGTGAGGAGGCATACCTGGGGATGAACATTCTGTCATAACCTTCCTTGCTTGGGAATGGCCGCATCCCTCTCGGACTTGGGTGTATTGCTGATAGTGCCAACAAGGAACCATGGTCGAAGCGGATGGAGCCATTGACTCGTGGTAGATGCAGTTTGGAATCTGAGCATTGTCGCGGCCTCTGAGCAGCAACAAGCCGGCAGACCCCGCTGAACAATCATTGGCGATAGCCTCGTGCGGAGGGAGTGGTATGGATCCTGTGGGCAGACCCAAAGTACTGTGCAGATAATGATCTATCATCTCATCTAGTTGTTTCTCAAAGGAACTTCCGCCAAGACTGATAATCCAAGCTGAACCGAGACGTTTGTAGCTACTAATCTAGTGCCGTCTAGTGCCGTTACAGCGAACAGATTGATGGTCGAGTACGGAGTTTCGCTCGCTCATCCTGCGACTTTGTCGGAGTTTGGTGCGTGCCAAGATTCATCGGGCCGTGGAAAAAGAAGCAAGCTGGGGGACACACCTTCTGCCCACGACCGCGTCGGCCGCACGGGTCTTTCTCCCCAGCCTCTGCAGCAAAATCAGCAGAGGTCGGCTTCTACCATAAACGATATCTGATAAATGATAAGTGACCCGCCTTCAGATCCCGGAACATCAATGTATTCAAATCATAGTACCGCTCAAAGTATTGCCAGCTGCCATATACTACTATCATGATGAGATGGCGCTGGAAGATCAGTATGGCGTAGGTCTATCCTGGATCCGTACCTGCTCGCAACCGCTTTGGCGGTATTCCGCAAAAGGTGCTCACATGCGCAGCGTACATTGTGCATGCAGGGAGCCTTCTCACCTCACTCCTCATTACGTACGGACACTAAGAGTCTCAGATGCAAGCCGGTAGGCATGCTGACTGACTAAATCCCAATGCAGATGTGTTCACTAATCAAATGGCATTTCGTACCGCCAATCAAGTTCTTTGGAGTCTCTCGCCCTATGAGATCTCTAAGTTGGTCCGGATGGCATCCCACCAGTAGGTTGCGAAGAAAGCACCGGGGCGTCTCCTGTCGCCTACGGACTAACGCGAGGCGTGGGCAGAAATTTGATGCAGCATGTCAAGGAGAGCCCCTACACCCAGCCCGCGCAGCAAGTTGCTGCTGCTGCAGGCAGTAGCCGTTCGTGACAGGAATCATCATTGTCGGCCTTGTACTAACAAGGCATTCGATTACCAGGAAGATGCAGTTCAGCATTATTCATGGATCGGGAGGCTATGGAAAGTACACGTTGAATCGAAGAAAAGATGTGGAATCGTACTACACATGAATCCTAGGCCGGGTCAGTCTTTAGAAATTGGAAAAGCGATCGCATCTCGGGTTTTCCACGCGTCCACTACCCGTTATGCTTCTGCTTCCCTCTGAAGTCCTTTCCTCTAGTCTTTTCGATTCAGTGCACATATCAGAGTTGAATCCATAGATGAGGTAGAAGATGCCGATATAGGCGTAAGTCGTTGTTCAGGAGCTTGGGAACATTTCGAAGCCCCAAGCGTTTCTAGGGGTGGAAGCGATAATGTCACCGCGCTGAACAGCCAATAAAAAAAAGAGTTAGGTAAGTCTTCATCTTTCCTCAGCAGTTTACCATCCAAACCATCATTCCTGTCTCTGGAAAACATGAAGAATGTCTCTCCTATGCAAGAATCAAGCAAATGAGAAGATCAAAATGCAACATTGCCTCTCTTAAACGCACTTTAGTCGTCACTCTGGTCGATGGGTTGTCGACTCTTGCCCTCGATGCTACAGGGCAAGCTGAACTGTAGACAACGGTATGGCTTCTTCCTTATTTCCGTTGTTTCTAGTATTGTTCGGCATCTCGCCCAGTCGTGCCAGAGGTGTCTTCGGTCAAGTACAAAATATCAACCGCAAAATCACCTGTTCTTAGTTTCGATCCAAACATTCTCCGAAACCACGCTGACAATGTCTCGCGCGGGCCGTGACGAACACTTGTGTCTTTGTATTACCATCCCTGTGGGAACTAGTGAGCCGTTAGGGAGCAGTTGAACTGTCCCTGGCTTTACCAATTTCGCAAGGAGCTGGTATTCTACCAAATGCTGGTCTTGATGTCGCATGACAGCATAATAGGGGTTGCTGACACGCATTCCAACCGTTATTGAAGGCTTAATTCGGTATGATGACATCGTTTGTCCGTTGACAAGATATTCGGGGGATGATTTGCCACACCGACTGGATTGTACCAGCGACAAGGGAAATTCAGACCGGTGTTGGGGAGGAAGCGCCTCCTTCTTGCACAATTTCGACATATACAAATCAACCAATGGTAACTTGCGTTGGCCACGTAGTTGCTGTTGGATGGTTGGCATGATCGGAATCGCGTCAGAATGCAGGGTATTTCGCCGAGTAACGTATGGTTTGATTCGAAGGCAGGAAGAAGTCGGTTGTAAGGATCGGGAAGTGAACGGTCTATCGCTGAGGATTCATCGAGTGGATGGATAACGCGTATGCGATGGCTTGGAGTTCGTCGAGATTCGTCGATCGAGGTAACGGGATACCTCGATAGGTAAGGATTGAGGATCCTGCAAGTCTTGAGGTGGATGTGTGCTTCGCTTCTGTCGGATGATGCACTACTGGACCATCACAGAGTGATGGATATCGAAGCGCGACATCTTGCCTGATGAAGCAACCATCTTGATGCAGAAACAAGAAATCTTCAACTATGACGGTGACCACAGGAGTAAAGGGAGGTTGAACGAGGTAATTTCGGCTGTGGGAGCAGAAAGTCTGCTACGCGTACATCGGGCACCATCAAGTTTGGTCGTAAGGCATCGCGAAGGCGACCCAGTCATCAGAGCAGGGAGAAATACCGCCAGTAAAACGCGAACTTTTGTCGATGACGGCCGTGGTCGGTCTTTCTCAATGGGAGAGATAGCAGACATGATTCAATATTCACTGGGGACAGGTTACGATTGGGTACTTTGTGTGGGTTGTAGCCCCCTTTTCCTTGCGGGACATCAGCACACAGCATCTCCATGTCACTATTGCTCAGCCCCAAACAAAGCTCCAAAACTTTGAATGGTTACCAAATACGCACAATAGGAAATGAGGAATGAAGGAGGATGCCCTTTTGATCGTCAAGCTCTCCTCAATCTTGGCAAGCGCCTCTCGAAGCGCTCGAAATGACCAGAGCTGAATCAATAGCTATCATCCACAGCAGAGTACCCAAATAAAAAAAAAAACAAAGCCCGAGGCCAAAGCTTTAAGAATCTTTGTTCGCTGATTTGCCGCTTTTAGGGGGTCTTGGCACTGCGGTGCAGTCCGCATCGCGAGCGCCTCGCGAGCGCAACGCATCGTCACTGTTGCAACAGAAGACTTTCTTAGACGCAAACCTTGCGCTTGCACATCAAATGGAACTCACGAGCCCACCCTCGAAGGGGTTTTCACGTGTAATATTATCTAAAATGAATTGTCAGCGTTGCGGATGGTATCTCTGCACTGGGGAGATGTTTTAGATTTGTCTTACTTCTTCGTCACCCCTCTCAGCATGTTTCACAATGTCTATCAATCTAAGACTCTAAGAAATAGCTGTACTGATTCAAAACAATAGAAGGCTGACTGACGGCTGTGAGCGCGTTTCGCCGAATAGCGCGTGGGCGCCTCTTTGGAATCAATGCTCTGTCAGCCGTCTTATTGTTGCGCTTTTGTTTCGTCCGACGCCTTCGGTCCAAAGGAACTCCCCGGCCCGTTAATTGTGGAATGGTATGGCAACCCGTCGCCTTCGGCCCCGACAAGCACGGCTGGGCGGGGTTGGCAGAAACATGGAGAAACATTCAATCGCTGTTGTTCTTCCCACAGGACCGGCCCAAGGTCTGTCTCCCTGCACACATGCGGGAGTTATTTCGCACATATCTGTTTCTCTTGGCGGTGTGTGGAAATAATGCGGATGAATCTCTCTCAAGACTGCAAGCCCCATTGCATGCGCATCACATGATATGAGCAACTGCACCAGCTGGAAAGCTGTTCGCCGTGAAAAAGCAAGATGGTCTCCACAGTGGGCACACACCTCGAGGCTTTCTTCAACTTGAGCATGTCCAACCTTTCGGGAGCAGTTCCTTTACGAAGAAGAATGTTGGCTCAATATTCTCTATTCCTCAAGAGAGAACATGTAAGCTTTACAATTCGTTCCGTTTGACTATGGTGGCTACTCAACTTCAAGCTATCCGCAGATCTTCTCCGCGCGTCACGGGTGCTCAGCATAGAGCAGACAGCGTCTTACAATTGGTGACCAGGCCTGTCGCTCCGCTATAATAGGACACGCTGATTCGCATGTATGCATTTTCCTTAAAAGGAAAGGCGCCCATCCACCGGACCCGGGCCGTGAAGTCCTCTCCATGGACCCTCAAAAAGAGACAGTCCCTTGATTTGATGTTTCCACAAAGACACCCCCAGATCCGAACCCCCAGCAGCCGTAAACATGTCCACTCTGATTCTGTTCTACCTCCCTCACCCATGTCCTTGTAACGACCTGCAAATGCCACGCGCTAGCTTTGCCCATGCGCCCCAGGTGCCTTTGACATTGAACGGACACCCCACCCCGCCGTCCATCGGCCACACCTCGTCTGGTACATGGGCAGGAGTATACGCAACGACCAAGCAAAGATCTATACCATGATGAGACGCTCGAAGCTCATGCCGCGTCAAAAAAGCAAGCGACATGGCAAGGTAACATGGCAGGCCGCAGAAAGAATTACTGTTAGGGCTGTGGCCTATGCAGCCATGTCACCAGCCCATGCTAAGCATGTTTCTGCGATAACATCCTCCTCATATTATAGGGCTCCAGTATATCTCTTTCACACTGTTCATCTTAAAGCTCGCAACTATTGTTCCACTGCTGTCCTCTTTTAATCTCGTCCGACAGAAACCTCTGGTCTGACCACTCGCAGTGGCATACTTTGTTCCCAGTCACACACAACGGTTCACCTGGCATGTCGGATCTGACAAGATCTATCAGATAACCATACTGGCCCAAAGCTGTGTATCCTTGTCGCATAGATCCTGCACACCATCGTCCGCTACGACCCGGTCTTCTGGTCGGCATAGGTGCTTCTAGGCCCGATTCCGTTTTACCCACGGACATGTCCATCATCTGATCGCGGAATAAACAGCCCTCGGTACTATTAGGTACTCTTCATTGAAAGGTCTGGCGAATCACAAACGAAAGCAATGGAAGTTGAAGGCGGACAGTGGAGTCAGCATGAGCAGCCGTTATGGCCCAGAGCGGGAGAACCAGACAGGCTGGTAAGTTGACGCTGTCATGTTCCACAGGAATAACTGTGTCGGAGATACGAGAGAGATTTCTAACACAATACCAGCACTCAGAACGCTCGTATCTCTCAAGCACAAGCTTGCCGGGGCATGTCGACAACCCGGCGTCGCAAGCAGTAGAGCACTTTCCTTCGGTGTTTCCTATGACAGCGAATGGAATGGCCCAGTCTCCTCGCAGCAGAATCACGACGCCAGTAATGCATTGCTTCGGCGGTATCAACATGTTCGGATCTGGCGCCAATATGGATCCGCAACCTACGAGTACACAGTACTCTTGGACGCAGGATGATGGCATGTTCGCTCCTTCGCATCACATCAATGCCTCCAATGTTTTTCAGTCCCCTATGTATATCCCTCTGCAGCACTATGAGTCTGCGCCCTTGGAGAAGCAGACTCTACAGCAGCATGCGAACACGTCTATGGGATTCGAGGGCTGTGATGCACGCATACCGTTTTCGGGTTTTGGGCAGATGCGGGCAACCGATGCAGACATCCATCCAAATGGGGCACATTCGTACCATTCACCGCCAGAGAGCGAGACTAGCTCGCAATCGTCACAGGGATCTCCTCCTGAATCTTTCAGCTATCCCTCACACGGAGACTCAACTCCCGGCGAAGCATCGAAGTCGCCATTACTTGAACAAGAGTTCCCCAGAGACACACAATCTACGACGCCTATGGACCCAGAGCTTGGTCGGCCTTCGTCTTACTTTGCCTCAAAGACGGCCCATCAGCCGAGACTTCAAGCTCGCCACCCAACAAGCGTTGACTCTCAGTTGATGCCTCCCCCTTCAGCTATTCCTGCGAAAAGACATTTGGTGGACCTGGAGGCAGAGGAGGGGCTTTGCAAACCCCCCTGTCGGGGCGGCCCTTTGACGCAGAAAAAGCGACTGGATGCAGCATCGACGAGGAAGTTGGGGGCATGTATACGTTGCAGAATGCAGCATTTGACGGTATGTTTTGGTCGAGGGTTATGAATTGTTCAGCAGACGCTAACCCATCCACTCACCCATAGTGTGAACCTAATCCTGAGCATCCCGAGGGCCCCTGTATTACCTGCACAAAGCTCAACAGAAAGTCGCCCAAAGTCGTCCACAAGAATCTTTGCTGTCGAGCCAAGATGGGCGAGATTCAACTTTCCTTGCCATGCAATCTAGGTATAACAGAACGAAAGTTTCAGAGCCTCGCGGAGCACGACCTCACTGATGACGAGTGGATGTCCAACAAGGTTGAAACGGTTCAGCTTATGACTAGAGGATTGTGCCGGCATCCCCTCAACATTCGAGTGCGACTTTTCTCCCAGGAGAGATACGACAGACTCAACTACTCGATCAGGACAAGATCTGGAGATAAAGAGCATATGCATCTCCCGCCATACGCCTTAGCCAATGTGAGGGATACGAGGCGCTCCTTTCAAGCATACTTGGACGAAAACTTCATCACGAGCTTGAAAGAGCAGATCGACAAGGAAGGCACTCATCCCATTATCAGGGAACACTACTTGGAGGCTTTGATGCATTACGACAAGCTTTGTGACGACTTTGACGAGGACAACAAGGAAAGACAAGTTCTCAAAGACTTTTTCAAGCTCAGAATGGCACTCCGTAAGTGTTTCAAACAACAAAGTCTCTACATCGAGATGAAGACCTCTCCAAGCTGACTTCAAAATGGTAGATCACTGCATGAGTCCTTCTTGGGTGTATGATGAGTCTACTGGGAGCCACAAGTGCCTCGGGGTCTACAGAGTCAAGGACGAGAAGCATCCTCTTCTTCACCGGATCCCAACACCTCGAATGATTGTGGCCCAGCTTTACGCGATTGTTTGTACGAAATTTGTGGACACACTTACCGAGAAAGTGCTCCATAATCTCGAGCAGCTTTACAGCAGAGCAAAGTTCCAGCCGTTCTTCACAGTCTACGTGGTTACCTTTCTGCTTCTCCACGAAGTCTCATTGACTATTGGCCACTGGAAGGACGGACGGGAGGTTTTCACCGGCATAATAGTAAGTTGATTCTCATTTGTTCGTGGGTATTCCTCCAACCTGATATATGTTCACAGAAAGAGCCGATGTTGCCTCAAACAACAGACCCTTTTGTCGCCAAAATGTGTCACAACGCAGAGATTCTGTTGTTGCATTGGCACTACTACAGAAGGAAACCCAATGCTTCGGTGGCAGGCGACAACTTCTATGGCGACGACATGAACAAGGGTTTCCTGTCGGACGTCTCTGGAAGTCAGAAGTTTCTTGTCAAGAAGACTTGGGTTGGCCTCAAGCAGAAGTTTACAAGCGAACGTTTGGAAGAATACGGTATTCTCAAATGGTCCAAATCTTTCACAAGTATTCGCTAACACGTCTATCAGATTTCCAAGGCTCGGGTGGACTTGAAGTAGACTTCCATCCCTTTTACTGGGCTTCGCAGATGTTTGTTGAAAACTGGGTACCCTTCCAACACGTCTCAGCCCGTCGCAAAGGTACGTCCACGACCTCGCCGTGGACACCAAAGACGCCACCAGAGGTACCATCGCTGGGAGAGGATTGCCGCACCTGATCCAAGTTGGCCGGAAGAAGGTCGTAGAGTCGGGTTTGAAACGTCATGCTATCCACGAATTGACGAACTCATGTAGGGGAAGAGGGGAAGCATTGAGTGGTCGATGTAACCTTGGCGTTGATTCAGTAGAGAGAAACGTGGTTTTGTCCACACTACCATATTCTGAAGACAGCTTTTATGCTGAGACTGTGTCTGGGTTGGCATATTGTTTCGATCACGTCCTGTTAGGTTATTACTATTCAATCCTGTAGGCAACAATACATCGTTTCGCTCTTTCGCATTACATAAATATTTTAATTTTCACCTTCCAAGATCGTGTGCTAAGCTCTGAATGCGAACGCCAAGATTTCACCCCAGTCCATTTCAATATAAGTTGATAGTTCTAAATATATTATACAAAGATCCCTCGATTAAGCCTACAGCAACCGTCGTTGCAAAGCCAGCAAACCTAGTTGTAGTACGTAACACTATCGCGCCTTCAGTGAGTGGCCTTTTTTGCTACTCTTCCCAGATGAGGACTTGTGCCTCTTTGCGTTATACTCTAAGTCGACTCTGTAGTTTGAGCCTCGACCTGACGACGATGACGATGTAGATGAGCCATATGAAGTACTGCTGCCGGCAGACGACTTGTAAGAGACGCTGCTCTGTGAAGAGGAGCCGGAAGTCGATGTGGAAAATACTTCTACGTCCTCCTCCACGGGAAGAAGCCCGTTGATCTTAGACAGAGCCGAGCCTCGACGGTGAGAACGGGTAGCGGAGCTGTACCCAAATTTGCGACTGGCCGTCCCCTTGCGAAGCTCGCTGAACGTCATATCAGGGGTTGTTGCGCGAGTTGGGACTGGGATTGAGCGGTTAGCTACTCGGCCGACCGACGGGAAGATGCGAAGAATTGCTTACGGTAACGTGCACATTCAGCGCAACATCCGTGATCACATGTCTTGGTCTCCTCCGTCGACATGCCGTTAGAGTCCCGCACTGGCTTCGGCATGGTACACCAGCCCTGCGTGTTGGGTCCCTGACCACACTGGCAACAAGTCCAAGTTCCACCCATGGCCTTATACTGACAGTTAAGGAGGGGGCAATCGGCATTGCTGGGCTGGGCAGTTGCATAACTCAGGTGGGTGCAAGGAGTCTCCACGCCAGTCTCGAGATCAATGAGAGCCGAAGGGCAATAGTGCCAATTGATAGAGGTGTGGGAGCAAGGATGCCAGCGAGGATGACCGTGACACATTTTGGACTGCTTGGTTACTGGAAACCGATGAACTGGCCTTCGTGATGGGAGGTTTTGAGTGAGGGTATGCAGCGACTGATAATGCTGTAAAAGACAAGACCATATCATATCACTGCATGCCACCTGCTGCATCTTATATACTCTGCGTGGTCTATTTTCAAGCAGTTAGTGGTAAGGTCGTGTTCTCTCATAGCCAAGAGCATTCAAAATGATCACTATTCCACTTGGTCTGCCGGTGGACGCCTCACTTGGTTGCTTTTCCCACCACCTCTGACACACATTTACTTCTCGCCAACCATCTCGAACATGGTCACGTTTTCGCATCGCGTCTGTCATCATGGCTGCTTCACCGACAGTAAGGATTGTGCTACCCTGCAGTGGAGATGGCCAAAGTTTACTCTATCAGGACCCAATGTCTCGGAACTCGATATTGGTGAATATGGTGGTGTGAACGAGGTGTTGTACAGCTTCCAAGCAGGAAGAAGCCTTGTATACAGTGTCCAATAGGATTCTTACGCGACGTCGCTCAAAGACATCAAGGACACCGTAGACAAATCTGGGTGAAGTCCCCGACGGCTACCTGCAGCTGGGGTTACACCGATCCACAAGTATTGAATCACGGCGATCTCGTCAAGCCTTCCTCGGTCGCACAGCTTACTATTCTTTCGATGAGTGGGAATTACTCCACGAGTCAGCGATCAGTGGAAATCAATGCCGGTCTCCCGGTGCCTTGGGTAATGGAGATCTTACTCTCGATATGTTGAGCAAAGTGTCTCGTATTCACCTTGTTGGTGGGGTCTCACGATAATTGTGAGACCATGGGGCTGAGATGGAGCCCGGGACTATGGTTTGCGAATCGGCTGGTATGGCATCTGAGTGGACAAAAACAGTACTGCGCACGGGTGTTGGAGACGATGTGGCTGGATCGAGATGCAAGAGTGCAGGATCTGAAGGCTTATCAAAGGTTCCTTCCACTTGGGTATCTGAGAAGCACCCGATCTCGCATTTGCAGTAGCTTCAAGCGCTTGTGCGAGTACCGGCAATGACGGATCTCATTAATCAGTAATCTCGACAACCTTTTAGGCAGATCCGTAGATCACTCGTCACTCGGCCGAATATCAGGATTATTCGGGAACATGAAAAACGGGTTACATGAATAAATCTTGGTTACTATGTATGATTGCCACTGAAATCGTCTGATGATCTTCAACTTTGAGTAACTTCTTCATAAAGATGTCTCTTTTGTAGGGCTTAGGATTCCTTTATCTCTCATGAGCTGCCAAAGGTTCTTATGCACACTTAAGCCCCACCCGACTCCATTGTGGACAGGAACTTCTTGAAATCAAACAATAGTTACAACATTACTTGAGCGGTAAGAAACGACGTCATATCCAATAGAGTCCATGCTCACTGAAGCCGAGTGCCTGATCTCCTGAACTCTCAAGACTACTCTCCCTCATCAGCCGTCCAGGGCAGCCGTGCAGGTGTTGCAGCAGATGTGCTCGCAGCGATACTCATTGCCGTCAATGATCATGACGCAGCTGCAGCGACCGCCGTCGTTCCAACCCTTGCCACACCAGCAGCAGTTCCAGCAGCGGTTGCGCATCTCGTAGGGGCAGCTCTCGAGGGGGCACTTGGGTAGCGGCCGCTGGTCATATCCAGGAGGAGGGGGGTAAGGAATGTTTTGCTGAGTGACGTCTCTGCAAGTCTTGCGGTTCGACGAACTCTTCTTCGAGGCAGAGGGTGCTTTGGAGCAGTAGTTGGTTTGGGACTTGACGTGCTCGCACGGAAGCTTGTAGGAGATGATGTTGCACATATTGTCTTGTTTCGGAGTTTTCAGGGTTTTTAAGATGTTTATAAGATGAAGAATATGAATGTTAGAGATTTTTTAAGATTTCAGGGGTGCATAAGCAGTATTTGAAGAAATTTTGATAATTGCTCATGCAACGAAGGAAAGCTGATGCCTATCTGATCTAATGCTCTTAAACTTTTCCGAAATACGAGGCATCTCAGCTTGATCTTTATAGTCGATGCCTACACTCTGGATGCAAGATGGTTCGCCGATAATTTCTCCTCTATCCCGAGTTTTCAAATATTGAATGACGTGGAGGCGGCCACGATCTCAACTATTCCCCTGTCGATCAGTGACCCTCCATCTAGATGAGATCTATCCGAGAGCCCGTCGTGTTCCGTCGCCAAACTGACGAGGACTGACTCGCAAGATGCATCCAAAAGAGCAAATAGTCTGAGGGTTATTGAAGAGAAAACGTGGCAGCCAGGTTTCTGATATTTGTCAGTGGCCACTAATAGCTTGTACGAATGACCCTGAAGTCCGGAACCGGGTCCGTCACCGGTGGAAGAATGCCAGTATATCGCAAATGATTCCAGGCAAGGCAAGCATGCGAACCATGTGTATGAAACATGCAACTGCAAGGAAATAATAATGATTGGTCTATCTTGCACAACGAAGTATGAAGGCTCCCAAGCCACCCTGAATTCCCTGTTCAGCCTCGCGCCAATGATGGACTGTTGATGACCGCCTACTGTTGTAGCCGGTTTTCGGAGGCGTCCCTTGTCGCTATTGATCCACGTCGAGAAAGCCCCGACCTTCACTGTGACTGGCTCCCTTGCGATGTTTGTACCACATACTTTCAGCTCTCTGAGTGCGGCTCGTATGTCTAGACTCCGCTAACCCTAAAAGGTAGGCCCACATCAGATACCGAGCACTTGGATATGACAGCCGGTGAGTAGCATCAGTCGGCATGTGGCGCTGTCTAGACTCCGGGTCCCAAACTTCTTCTGTCCTGCAAGCTCTTGTAATCTTGCAATTCTGACAGACTTCAGGTCCATCTTTGCTGGGCTTTTCGTGTATACCTTCCTCGTCAATTTGTCATTGCTTATGAACCGAAATGGCTTCGAAAGCCTCTGGATTTGTGCCGTGGTTTTACCCGAAGGCTGCCTTCATGTGGCGGAGTCTGGAGTGCAATTCTGACAAACTCGGTGATAACAGAAAGTGTCTGGACTTTTCTTCATCTTGTGTCGACACCATCGGAGAGAGTTGCTGCCGCGGCTGCATTGGCAGCATATCCAGTGCCCATTGAGTTCCTGAAGGCGGCAGTTACCGGAGCTGCAGTCAGGTGAGATGAGACATCCTCCCGTAGCGCAGGGGTTGTCGAAGTCGATCGACTGAACTGGATCGTAGAAGACTCTCTCGCACGGAAGTCGAGTTCTGCCGTCAGAGTCCACGCCGGCATCGCGACAGAACTCGTAATGCACGACATAATCGATCGGTCGAGCGCAGGGCTGGACATGATGATGGTGAAGATAAGAATAGGTACACATTGTTATGTCTTGCGACTTGCGCACTTGTGGCCTGATATCTACGTATCGATTTGTATGTTTCGAAGCAATCGAACGGTTGAGTTGCTTTTGTGTTCGGTGCTTTCAGACACCTCGCCCTGGATTAGGCAGTATCGAGCGATCAGCGGTCCGTCCCGAATAATGAGGTTCGTGATCGGATATCGAGGTGACACAAAGTGGTGGGCCCAGGACGAAATTGCTTAGAGCTGTTTGATTGGACTTCCTGGTGTGATTATGGCGAACTCTCGGCGAACCAGGGTGAGCGGTTTCGATGAGGCCGGCGGCCGACTCAGACAATAAATAGATATTTTTGCCTGACCGAGTCAATGAGGACAAACGGCCTGCATATGCAAGGCAATAATCAGCCAGGGATTTTATGGTAATGAGAATGGAGTGCTTAAGCTCTCAAATCGAGATTGAGGGGTCAGAAGCGAGCGTTTGATCTGTGGGCTTCCGGGTTGAGTTGCTTGGTGAGGGTTTCTTCATGTTTGTGAGTGGAGTATCAATGGTCTTATATGATCATGAGAGGTGAACATCTTATCCATAGTGTCTTCGTTATGGGCCACCACCGCGTGTCTCCGGCCTCAAGGATGACACATACCAATCTCGCTCACTCGGCCATTCATGATGTCGTTCTAGGGTGCCAATCACCACATCTTGCTGGCAGTCGCCTTGCCATAGACATGAGATGGTATGATTCTGGTACCAGGCTTCAATAATTGGCCGCCATTGTCAAACCCGTGGGTCGCAATTCCTTCCTGTTCTTCCGGAGGATGGCAAAGCACGTGGCGTCCGCATGCTTACCGGCCCTGCACCCGCAGACCCTTTCAGAACATACCACCAGTGAGAGAAAAGAAACCTAGACAAGGGGGCGCATGAATGTAACAACACGCGAGCTTTGGGAGGTCATCTTCCAGGCTCCCATATGGGAGCCACATGTGATGGTCGTGGCAACGAGCCACAGGTGCGAGAGTGGCTCTTTAGGATTGCGTGTTTATCCCAGCTACCACGAGCGTTACCCTCCATTGCAAAGCCTCCTGTTTCAAATACCGGGCTTGCCATGGAATTCATCCAGTTTTCATGTGCCGATGGAATATTCCAAGGGCATTCTGGAATCTAGTTGGTGCGGAAGATGTTTGCTTCTGGCTTGAAGCTCGTGCGACGACATGTACCCCAGAGTTGCCTTATCACACGACGTCCTTACTCGATATGTTATCACAGCTTATTCCCGGGGATTCTCGAGGTGTCAGTGTCAGTATGAGTCAGAAGATATTTGTGATGAGACTGACAGGACTTCATGTTGGGGATTGATTGCTGCATGCACTTCATCGGTGATCACATCATCATCGTCTCGGAAATGGTACCCATGCTTCCACGGTACGAAGCACTCGCACTCCGACCAAACCCGTTCGTATGGAGACCGGAGCGGATAAGGAGAATCAGACTAATTTTCAGCTTTCAGGTCTTGATACTCTGACATCTTGACGTCTGTTTCCTTTCTTTGATGTCTCAAACGTCGGAGGGAATGAGACAGGCAGGTGACTTTGCCACTTCATAGCATCTCACGAACCCGGATAGATACTGACGGGCGGCTCCGGATCATAACTCTGAAAATTTCTCTTGGGTTCACTGACTGTTCAGAAGACTGCTAGTCTAAGAAACCAGACTGACATCAAGGCACTGAGAGCAGTTTCGATATCTACGAAAAGTCAATGACGTGTGTAATGCTACAACGGATCTCATGAGGTCTATGGATAATCGAGTCTTGCATCAAACAATGTCGGAACCATTCTTTTCAATCAATGGTTCAATGGTACGGTCGAATTCGGCTCTGACTCTCCCATCTGAGCAGGCCTGTCTGCTGCAGACGCAATGCATGGTCATGAGGTTCTGCTGATAGCCAAGGCATTTCGGGCACATCCGACGGGCGTTTTCCTCGGTTCCGGTGGTAAGGTAGACTAATCACAGAGCCCCTCACTCCACCCCCGTGGCTGTTTAGAAGAGGTTGCACAACAGAAGATCAGCACACGCCAAGACCATAGGCTTTCGAGTTAATGCAAGGGGACTGGACTTTAAGGGGGTTGCCCAGTCGGTGAGCCAACAGCTGCATACAGCAACCTTGATTGGTCCTTGGAAACGGGGTCAACTCCCCGGTGAGCAGGTACTCAAAGAGTCAACACCGCTTTGGGCGTTGTTTCCTCCCATTTCTTTTTCTATGATCTTGGGGTTGAATTCGCAGCTTTCAGATCGGTCGAAGAGGCTCCCAATATTCTGAACCGGCTACGACCTCGAAAACTCCCAGACATTCAGCCGGAGCATATGACCGCAAAGGGAACATTTGCCGGAGATATATCATACGACATCACACCCGCGTCCTGAGACTGGGATGCAGCTGTGGCTTCCCGTGGGTTGCACAAAACTGGCCGAACGCGCATTACGCTGCTTTCAGCTGGGCTTCCAAACTGCGCTGAGTTTGAATTTTCAGCTATTGATCTAAAGGACACGTTATCGAGAGGGCTATGTTCATTGATGGCGTCGGAAGCTGATCAATAGCCTAAAAATTATCCAGCGATTGAGGCCTTACGGCCGTGTGATCAAAGGCAACTCTATCTTGTATGTCCATCATTTCCGAAAGAGGCTTGTGCCGTGCAGATGCTTCGTGTCACGAGGGCGTTTGATGCTGAGTGTGGGTATTTACGAGGGGTTACACCAGGGGCCTGGACCAATTCCTCGGGACAGAGTTCTGTTCAATGCCGAAGGCCACCGAAAGAGGAGACTTTAAGAACGGATAGTATTGCAGCAACTCGCATACCGGGGGAGATGAGCCGGTGCCGCTGGTCATGTCGATTCCGGGCACGTCTGACTGAACCCACCGCCAAATGGTCTTCACCAGAAAGTCATACCCAAGCCTGAGTGGACGACGAAGGATATGAGTTTTCCAAATTGCGCTTCAAAGATCCAAAACACATGTAAGGATAGACACCTGCTTACTTTCGAAATTCACGGGTTGGGGGATTTCATTGTCAAGATCCATGTTAATATTATGTCTTCCCGCCCATAATAAAGTGAGCTTCCCTTTTTGGATGGATTGTACCAGGAGCTTTCTGGCCTAGCCGTGATTCGGCAAGAAACAGAAGATAAGAAGATGAAAAGATGGAGACGGTTTGAATAACGGAAAAACATCAAACTAGTAAAATATTTACCATAAGGTAGGGGACTCGATATGTTCAGCGTGGTGTCAGCTGGCGATGCTTCGAAATTCCTGAGCTCAGTAGTGAAACATCTGCATTTTGCCGTTTCTTGGCACTCACGGTGTCTTGCAAGCGACGCAGTGATCCTTTGAGTTCAAATTAAGTCCAGAAGGTCTGCTCTATATATGCAACTTGAAGGCATGTTTCGAACACATCCTATCACGGAGGACGGAAACAAGCAGGATCAAATAACAATGCCTCTGCATCATCTTTGCAACGGCCCGTCCCTTGTGCGAGGAAGAAGCAGCACTCCGTCACAATGCAAGCTTCAAGTTTGAATTCGTGGTACGCACAAAAGCAGTGTGCCATTGCTCTATGCTTCATCTCGATTCCGCACCAGAAAGTGGTAACAGCTTATTTCAGGGTCTCAGACCTCCCGCATTCTTCTCGTTGTTTGTGTAGGAGCCACTGTGGACAAGAATTTTAGCTGGTTCATCGATTAAGATTACCAAATGTCTCAGTTGCTTGGCAGCTAGGCAAACAAAAACACCATATGTACAGCTTCCAGATTTTCTCCATCAGAACCGTATTTTATGGGTGGCGCCACTCCATTCCCGACATAAAACATCACAACTTTGACTTTACCTCTCGCAAGCCATATCACTGAAGTATATTGAACACGGCTCGTGAGTCGACAAGTGGCGCAATCATGTGTATTACGTTACGTTCCCTCCACACGAGGGAGAAGCCTTGAAAGCTACCGCGCTCCCGTCGTGAGCAAGATTAACGGACTGTACTTGTAGTCCTGTGAGCGTATTGTATCAATTCTTTTGAGCAGGTTCTGTAAATCAGCTTCGTGACAGCTAGTCTGCCTCTCAGTCGTCACTATGCTATCACTAAGGCAGATCTGGGTCATCGCGACTGATGTTTCGCGCTCACTCTTTGGCGATCCCTTGCTAAGAGATGTATCACGAGGTCACACAAAGTTCGACTTGTCCAACAATGTCACCGCCGCAAATGAATACCCTGGATACCCAGATTTTAGCCCAACTGGCAGCAATATTGACCACTTCACATGCCAGTATCCCAGTATGAAAGGCTGGCATTATTGCGGTGGGTCTGAAGATCAATCATGCTGGCTTCAGAACCCTGAGACTGGAGAGCAATTCAACATCATCACCGATTACGAAGACCAGATGCCTCATGGCATTGATCGCTACTTTAACCTGGATATCTCAGATGGTTGGGTGAATGTCGATGGACTGAACTTCACTGAAGCAAAGTTGTTCAACAACACCTTTCCCGGCCCTTTGATCGAGGCCTGCTGGGGAGACCGAGTCCACATTAACGTTACGAATTCTCTGGGGCTGAACGGAACGAGCATTCACTGGCATGGAATTCGGCAAAAAGACACGATGCACATGGATGGCGTCAACGGTATTACTCAATGTCCCATCGCCCCAGAAGACTACTTTGTCTATATCTGGAACGCCACACAATACGGGAGCTCTTGGTACCACAGTCACTACAGTGTCCAGTACGCCGATGGTCTTCAGGCTCCGATTGTAAGAGCGTGTCAGCCGGGAGAACGATGTTTTACTGACTTGATCTAGACTATTCATGGCCCTACAGTAGCTCCGTATGATGAGGCAATCGAGCCACTCATCATCACTGACTGGTGTGAGTCAATACGTAGCAGAGCTGTCTGTGACTGACACAGCTGACCTGTACGAACTAGTGCACAACGGTGCATTCAATGCGCTTTACCAAGATGCCGTATTTCCTGACATCCTCCTTGGAAGCGTCGGGCACACTGTTGGTAACATCACTCGCTACAACAGCAGTGTGGAGGCTCTTCTGCCCGTCCCGACACCGTATGAAATTCACTTCGATAAAATGGAGCCCAACCCTCTCACAAGAGCCAAGCGTTATCTCATACGACTCATCAACACATCCTGGCAAACGACCTTTGTCTTCTCTATTGATAATCACCTCTTAACCATTGTCGAAGCCGATTTTGTCCCCGTCACTCCGTTCAATGACTCGTCGCTGCTGGTCTCAATTGGACAACGTTACAACATTATCGTTGAAGCCAGTCCTTTTGTAAATAGCAGCAATCCAGCGCAAAACCCTCTGCCAGAGGACTGCAACTTCTGGATTCGCACCTGGGTTGCAGGAGACGGCGTGGAATGTGGCAGGATCGGGACTACCACGGAGTACTCACAAACAGGAATCCTTCGATACAACGCAGAAAGCATGACAAACCCAACCAGTCTGCCTTGGACCTTCAACCAAAATTGTTCCGACACGGAAGCGAACTCCAGACTGGCTCCAGTCGTGCCATGGACGGTAGGAGCCCCGCAAAATAATAAGACCAACGATAACTTTAACGTGTCTCTGCTTCATGGGGAAGGTCCTTATGGAACTTCTTTCTTCTCACTGGACCGCGCGGGGAGCGACAAGCAAAATCCATTCCAGACCGACTATGGTAACCCGACATTTCTAAACCTTGCCAACGTTCGGGAGAAGTGGCCTGTCGGATGGGTCGTAGTTCCCGAGAACTACACTGAGAAAGATTGGGTGAGTCTGTTGAACAATGGTGTAGGTATGTGTCTTTTCTGACCAAGAGCCGGCCTAGGTTCACCTGGTAATGTTCGGTGCAAATGACCCATCACAGGGGACCTTTGGGCCCCATCCTGTAAGTCAAACTTTGGCCAGTGATCCGGTGTCTAGAAATTGACACGATCCAGATCCATCTGCACGGCCACGACTTTGCCATTCTTCGTGAAGTGGACAACGAGCTCTGGGACCCCGCAACATACGACCCGACTAAGAACAACTTGATCAACCCTCCCCGCCGCGATGTCGTCCTCCTGCCTTCGCAAGGCTACGTCGTCATTGGCTTCAAGACAGACAACCCCGGCGTCTGGCTGATTCACTGCCACATCGCATTCCACGCCGCGGGCGGGCTTTCGATGCAGATTATGGAAAGGCAGAGCGCAGCTAACGAGTTCTGGCCGCCTGGGAACTCGGCAGATCTGGACGAGGCGTATCGATTGTGTGAGAATTGGAACAGTTGGGCATACGATTGCAGAAATCTTTGGCCGGGAGAGGTGCCTAGGAAGGATAAGGATGGGAACCCGACGAACCAGACTTATTGGCCGGCTTGTGAGGATGCTGTTATGCTGCAGAACGACTCCGGGGTGTAAGCACCAATCGACTGGAAATTGTCATGATTATGAGTGCAAAAAGGTGACGATTTTAGAGCGCAACACGGCACATTTGGAAGCTGCACCGCAACGGATGCCGTCCTGCGGCGGGTTCCGCGTCTGGTCCGGCTTTGCGCCCCACCTCGCCGAGTGTTGTGTCCGCTGCCCCGGTCCGACGGTGGGCGACCTGCAGACTCTGTTGAAGGACGGGGCGAATGAGAAGCCAAGCGCCAAGATTGAGACATAATCCCTTTCTGTTTCCTATTGCCGGGATTTAGCGGCACTGAAGGATCCGTTCTAATGCTGATGCCTTGCGCCCGTCAGCATTAAGACCTGCCACCAGCCCAATATCTTATTTTTCCCGCCCATGAGGCCAGGGACTTCCGAGGCAATTGGTCCACAGTCAAGCCTGGATCCAATGTGAAAGATCAAAATCTCAAAGCTCAGCCCCCTTCCAAACAACTCTTACATTGCTGCGCTGGCATCTCTCAACCCCTGTGAGACCCTTGTCAACGCGATCCAGAGCGGCGGTACGAGAGAAAGGGGCTTATCAACGGCCAATACGGGAATGGCGCCGCACACCCGTTGTAAGCATTGGCGACCAGCCCGTCAGCCGCCAGGCGCTTTCGCGTGGCTTCCTGCTCGGAACGTTACAGGGTTCATTGTCTCCGTAACTGGATCGGTTCATGTTAGTGCTGAGCCTCACACAAAACCTCATAATCAAGGGAAGGATGATCTCTTAGGAGGAATTATTTACACGGTCTACCCTTTTGAATGAGTTAAAATGAAACTTATGCGTCCTTGAGGCACTGGAGACAGATGGATGAGTTGTTCGACCTCGCTGCGGAGTATTATGAGTGGCTGCTGGAACAATTTACGATGCGTCTTCGGAAAGATATAATCGCAACCACTCCGTCTCGATATATTTATCGCTTTTGGCCCCGGATTCAACCTCACTTGATCAAACCAACCGGCACAATGGCATCAACAAGGCATCTCACGACATCACTGAGATCATTCCACAGATTCGCCGACCTCCCCGCCGAACTCCGTCTCAAAATATGGGAGGACGCATCAACAGGACCCTCAATGCACGTCTTCGACGTCTGCTTCCCATCCTGGCGCGGCGCAGAACGCAGCAAACGCGCCTTCCAAGACGCCGACGGCCACATGTCGGAGGCGAATCTGGCGCGCTGGAGTAAATACAGCCAGTGCGTCTTCCTCGACGCCTTGGAGGCTGGGCCGGAGGAGCTGACACGTTCAACGCGCGTCGCGAGACATGCGCACGACCCGAGCGTGTATAAGTTACGCCGCTCGCAGCGATTGACGTCTGCCGAGGCTGCGGGAGCGACTGCGAAGCCGGTGAGGGATGTCAATACTGTGTGCCTGCCTGGGCGGAACGAGACAGTTGTGTACGACAATGAGGAGGATGTGCTTTTCCTGAGGTTTAGAGACGGGGGCGCGGTGACGGAGCTATCGCAGGGTGTGCTGTTTGGGGAGTACGATGCCTCTGGGGCGAACAGTCTGAGCGAAGTGCTCGAGGGGCCGTGGAGCGCGGAGATGGCGGCGACTTTGCACGGCGGGAGGAAGATTGCGCTGGACGTTGCAGAGACGTGGACGAATGAAACCGTTGGAGCGGTCTTGCTGGAGGAGGTTGCGTATTTGGGGTGCTGTTTGCAGCAGGGGCTGCGGGTGTTGTACTTGGTTGATCATTGTCCTGGACGGTGTTCACGGTGCGGGAGGAAGCAAATGGCCGCGGATAAGTTGCAGGAGAGAGGGGAGCTGTACCGGCAGTTGCATTACGACGAGCCCCAAGGCCGGGAACCGGATGTGGTGAGGGGGGTTGGCAAGAGGTATCGCGAAGTTTTTGATTTTGAGGGGATGGGGTGGTCGGATAAACACCCGAGTTTTGTGTTCGCAAGAGCCATGGATGAAACCATTCGGAGCCAGCAGGCTGATGCGGATGCAAGGAAATTTCAGGGGGTAAGGGTTCTGGTGGTTGAAGACGAAGACGTGGATGGGCTGGATACAACGACGTTGATGGACTGTAATCCGGAGGGCGCTCCGGAAAAGAAGATGGACATGGTCTGGGAGATGAGCCTGCGATGGTCGTGCTAGGATCGACCAGAGTCGAATGCATACAGGAGATGGAAGAGGGTGTAAGCTTACACAAGGCCGGATCCGATGTTTGGCGCTGACGTGTGTTGACGAAGTGCGAGCGATGGGTAAGAGGATGATGGTCTGGGGTTGGCTGGAACACCTTGTATTACTATTGCCTCGAATGGAGACGGATAACAACGTGGCCACCGTAAACAACGACAAAACGTGCTGCCCTCCAGCTTTTCGACTGGGAATACCCTTTGACGCCGTACTATGCATATACCACAAGCTGAAACTACAATAATTACCCCACTAGAATCTGTCGGCATGTTAGCTCCGCCTGGGCATGGGATGGAGTTGGCTGCAAAGACTTACCGTATCTCATAGGAACCCGCCCTCGTCATGTACCGCACCCACTTGACACTAGAATAGTTGCTCTTCTCAAATACCTTTAGATATCTAACCAGCAGCCCGGAACTTGTAAACATCAACAAGCTAAAGTTGAGGCTCAGGGGCGGCCGCGACCAGGCGCGCTGATTCGTCGTGCTCGACAATATGGCCTCGGCGCTCAGCACGAACTCGCTCTGGCCAGTGAAACGACCAATCTTCCATACGATGTTGTTCTCGCTCGGCTCGTACTTGGCCTTGCCCTGGGTGCAGCGCTCCGTGATCTTAGCAGTGTTGAGCGGTGTCGGGATACGGACAACGACGTTGGTTGCGAATAGCTTCGAGCCAAAGTTGGCCTTGATGCCGATGCTGTACTCGACCTTGGTGCGCCCGACCTCGTTCACAATGGCGTGGACCTTGAAGGGCAGGTTGACGTTCTCGGTGGCACGGTAGCGCATGAGCTCGAACTCGCCGTCGGGGGGCACGAAGGAGATGATGCGGTCGCTGTCGAACTTGCCGAGCTTCACGCACTGGTGGAACTGGCAGTCCTCCAGGGTGACGCTGCCGGCAGCCGCCTTGGTTGCCTTTGTGCCCATTCTGTTTCCGCTCGGTAGACTCAGGAGGCCGTCGTTGTCGAGGAGGAGGCGGTCGTTGAGGCCGAACTTGCACTCGGGGGTGCCGGAGAGGTAGGCGCGCATGATGATCTGGCCGGTGACGTCGGCGCGGAGTACGGCGCCGGTGGCGGACATGAGGAGGTTCACGTCTTCGATCACGTCGACGAAGGCCTCGTTCTTCCTGTACTTGACATCGGCCTTGCGCCATGACAGGGCGCCGGTGGCCTGCATCGTAATCTTGGCCGAGTCTTCAGCGGCGCGTTCTGACTTGACACCTTCGGTGGTGATGTACATCTTGAGGGTATCGGTCTCGGTGTTTTGGGGATAGCCAAAGTCAATGATCTCTGGCGCGGACCGTTAGAGAGAGAGAGTTTGTAAGCAGCACATGGGGGGGAGCGTGTACCATCGAGCAGCTCATAGACAAGCACGAAGTTGTTCTTAACAGCCTCCTCATCAAACTTGCCAAAGTAGCCCCTGCCGAGGCCAATCAGGCGGTACAGAAACTCGAAGACGAGAGCGGCATTGGCATTGCTCTTGGTGATGGCGACCAGGTAGATGTTCTCGTGCTTGACATGGCTGAAGGTGGTGCTTCCGAGGGTGAGGATAGGAGACCGGACCTGGGCGTTCGAGATCACTTGAATCCGGAAGACGTCGGCCAGGCGGGGTCTGCAGTCGTTGCGGAAGGCACGGAAGATGAGGTTCTCGCCCTTTTGGTTGAAGATGAGGATGCCGGACAACATGTTGGGGGGTCTTGTCGGCGCCCACGGACGGCGGCCAGCGATTCGGGACTCGGTATCGGTGGGAGGATGGGTCTTGTCGAGCCGGGAGAGAGCTTATGGACGCGTAGAAGAAGCTTCGAAGTGCTTGTCGCGGGCAGACGTCGCAGGGCGCAGGGCGGGGTGGGAATTGGGTCGCGACGGGATCTCGGTCGGCTGTCAGGGGACGGAGACGGGAGCGGGAACGGGGAGCTTCATTTCGAGAGTTTCGGGCTTGGGCGCTGGCTGCGAAATTCTGCCGTCCATTGGAGGGTCCGGGCGGTGAAGCTAGGGTGCCCCGTGCTGGTAGTGGATCCAGCATTACGTGATCCACCTGCCAAATGAAGAATGGCACGTGCACGCAACGGTCTGTGGTGGGGCAGCAGCCTTATGTAATCACGGTGCCAAAAACAGTGCGTTGGCAGAATTGGCACTCCTCCGTCCTCCTTCACTTCACCATCTCGTCTGCTCTACTCTGCTCAACCACCAACATCGTCGGACGACATGATTTCTAATTGCAATCCGATCCGATACCATTGCCTTCTAGGGCTACAGTACGGAATATCACGCACATTGCTCCTACATTCAGTCTCCTTGCCTCTGAGATAACGAAGACAATCCAGTGTCATCGTCGACTGCCGCACCTTGTCAGCACAGCCAAGATGGCCTCGTCCGCCGGCTAAAGACCACTGCTGTACTCTGTACCTAGAATTGCTTTCGCCCCTCTACGCCGTCTGTCTCGATTCAATATTCAATCTGCACTTGTTCCATCAGACTTCGCGTCGGCATTCCTCGTCAGTCAGTCATGATCGTGTCTCTGTCCAGACGACATGAAGTCGTTCAACCAAGAGATTGGCCGCAACATCAATATCCATCATTCCCACAAACCTGGGAGTGCAAGATGCTGATCAAAGCTTGTCAGGCCAAAGCAATCACTATTGATTGCATTTCCTAATGGTTTCATCAACTCAAGACAGAGCCGAGTACTACTGCACCACACACAGCCGCTGCCCGACCACCAACAACCCCAATTTCCCCAACTCGCTTGCCATCCCCTGCCGTCCCTTGCGTGCGGCTCGGTTCCAGCAAGCAGGAGGACAAGAGACACACATCGTCGCTGATGGTGCCTGGAGCCAAGCCTCTTTCGCTACGCCTTCCGATCACCCAGCTCAGTTGTCACCACCGCTGCTGCTACGCCTGGCCGCCACGTCTTCCGAGAATGGACTCGCCACGCCTTCATCACGCAAGCTTCCGGTAATTGATTAATCGCGCCCGGCAAGCCTCTCCAACCAGCTCATCTCGGATGCTTCAGCCGGTATTCCAGCTCAAGAATCAGTCGAAATCCCACCCGGCCGGAAAGATTTGAAGCCTTTCCGACCCCTCATGGCACCCTTCTCAACCGTCTCCACATCCGCCGCGCCCCCATGACCAGATCACTCTTCCGTACACGGCTATCATGGAGCGTCGCCTCCGAAATAACTTAGACTGCGTTACATCCAACCCGAAGCCTGGCCACGCCTTGGTTGGCGGACTTTTCCCAAAAACGCCATTGAATATCACCATCAGCCATATCAAGATGCGCCTTCGACGAACTCTACCTCAATGCCCAGCTTTCGCCCCCGGTCTTGACGTGCCATCGTCCAGGTTCAATCCATGGAACCGATTCCAGCTCCGGATGTCTCTTCCACAACCCCATGGGCACGATAGCACAATGGTTCCTTCGGCTTCGCCAGTGCCCTCAGCGCTTGTCTGAAAGGGGCAAACTGGGCTCAAAATGCCGAGACCTGCCTCCGAGATCGTGGGGCAAAGACCTTCCTGCTTCGCGGGCCCAGACTTCACTCATCCCGTTGATCCGAAAGCCTACGTGGTGAACCCATCAGGAGCTGGCAGATTATCATGGATCAAGACATCATAAAAGGGCAGCCGCCCGGTTTCCTTCAAGGTTTCCATCTGTCAGACACGGACAACATCACCAGATCAGCCAACAACATCTTCTTGAACTTCATCACAAATGGCGGCTCGTTCGCTCCTTGCCGCTGCCCTTTTGGGCAGCGTTGCCTTTGCCGTTCCCATCGAGGAGAGACAATCTTGCGGAGCCGCCTGGTAAGACCATCTGAAAGATTTCCACATGCGCAGACTAACACCATGCAGGACTCAGTGCGGCGGCAACGGTTGGACGGGCGCGACGTGCTGTGCTTCTGGCAGCAGCTGTGTCGTCACCAACGAGTGGTACAGCCAGTGCATTCCTGGTGCTGCCGCTTCGTCCGCCACTTCGACTACCCGCGCAAGCTCCACCACTGTCGCGAGCACGTCTCGAGCCTCGTCAACCGCCGCCGGCGCGACGACCACCCGCGTTACTAGCTCCGGCACCACCCCCGTCCCTACCGGCGGCGCCACTTACACCGGTAACCCCTTCGCCGGCGTCGACCTCTATGCCAACTCGTACTACGCCTCCGAGATCTCAACCTTGGCTATCCCCTCTCTTACCCCGGCCCAGGCTACTGCGGCCGCCAAGGTTGCCAAGGTCCCTACCTTCATGTGGATGGACACTCGCGCCAAGGTTCCCTTGGTTGATTCCACTCTCGCCGACATTCGCAAGGCCAACCAGGCTGGCGCCAACTATGCAGGCCAGTTCGTCGTTTACGATCTCCCAGACCGTGACTGTGCTGCCGCCGCCTCCAACGGCGAGTACTCGATTGCTAACGGCGGCGTTGCCAAGTACAAGGAGTACATTGATGCCATTCGCACCATGATTCTCAAGTACTCCGATATTCGCATTCTCTTGGTTATTGGTTCGTCACTCTATTGTCTCGTGGCTGCGTCGTGCTGTGTCTAACAGATAATCCAGAGCCCGACTCCCTGGCCAACCTTGTCACCAACTTGAATGTTGCCAAGTGCTCTGGTGCCCAGGCTGCGTACCTTGAGTGCACCAACTACGCCGTTACCCAGCTCAACCTTCCAAACGTAGCCATGTATCTCGATGGCGGACATGCCGGCTGGCTTGGCTGGCAAGCCAACCTTGGCCCTGCCGCCAACATGTATGCAAAGGTTTACAAGGATGCCGGCGCCCCCAAGGCTCTCCGTGGCATCGTTACCAACGTTGCCAACTGTCCGTACCTGCCTGCCGTCTAATTTAAATCATTTCTGACACCTTTTGCAGACAATGCTTGGAGTCTGAGCTCTCCCCCCTCCTACACTCAAGGTAGGCATCATGCCCTACGTCTCCAGTCACTAAATCTAACCTACCTTAACTAGGTAACTCTAACTACGACGAGAAGCATTACATCGAGGCACTTGCCCCTCTTCTCAGCGCCCAAGGGTGGAACGCCCAGTTCATCGTCGACCAAGGCCGCTCTGGCAAGCAACCGACTGGCCAGGAGGCGTGGGGTGACTGGTGCAATGCTGTCGGCACCGGCTTCGGGCTGCGCCCATCGACCAACACGGGCTCTTCGCTTGTTGACGCCTTCGTCTGGGTGAAGCCTGGTGGCGAGAGTGACGGTACCTCTGACACCAGTGCGGCTCGCTATGACTTCAACTGTGGAAAGAACGATGCCCTCAAGCCCGCCCCCGAGGCCGGCACGTGGTTCCAGGCCTACTTTGTGCAGCTTCTTACTAACGCCAACCCTGCCTTTTAAGAGGCTTCGTTGGGTTCTGATGCACCCTGTCATCTTTCAGAGCGGACGTAAATGTCTTATTTGTTACTTCTTGTACATACTTACCACCATTTCGGCGAAGGATTGTATATACAGCACAGAAAATATTGCTTGGTTCTCATTGGAGCCCGCCTCTGCTAACGTTTCCTGCTTGTGGCATACTTTGAGGCACTACCTTTGTGTCAGCCAACAAAGTCTCTGTACCTTCCAACTGGCCAATAGTGTCTGGCCTCAGAGTATCAACGGCTGAAGTTGGCGTTGAAACATATAAGCCCGTTTGGCTAACCTTGCTGTCCTTTCAATCATTCAACAACTATGTCTAATGGTCATTCTTCAACCCGGGACGACAAAGCACTTCTCACCTCAACATCAAACCCGAGTTTCGCAACGGCTATCAATCAAGCGACTTCTATTCTTACTCTAGGGATCTTAGTGGACGAAGAACCGGCCGAGGTGCTTTTACTGTATGTACCTACCGTGTACTCTCTTACGGGTGGGCTATGAAACTTCCTCAACATGCTTACTTTGAGGGCTCCGACATGCGGTGGACCGATACTAAGGCCCCTTGGTTTGATTTTGACTCGCCCTCAATCTTGGACCCGTTTCCTTTCCAGTTGGACTGGACGCCGCCCAAGATGCCGTACGTACACGGCTTATCCCACGATGCAACTTTTGAACGAACGACCACATGCTAACACTCGCAATAGAGACCTCGATATGCCTTCGATACCCTCTTGCGACCCAGTCCTCGACCGCTTCGGTTCTCCGTCACCAAATCCGACCGAGGAAGAGCAAGCGATAAGATATTTTGTACATCGTATTATCCAACACAGATGTCCCAACTGCCAACGGCAAACTATGACAGATGACAGCAGAGTCCTCTTTGCGTACACCCAACGTATGATGGAACAAACCATCATGGCTGCCGCGTCCAAAGGTGATTGATGCTTCTTAGCGCACTTGAGTTACACGCAGTGCTTAGTGTCAGTTTGCTAACGGTTGACAAGATCCTGCTTTATCCCGTCTTCCAACTTTTACCAATCCTCGTTGGAGCCCCAAAATTGCCTGTCCCTATCCCGACTGTACAACCGCATCGTGTCCTTGCTGCGCTGCCGAATCTTCTGCTTCAATATCTATCGCACCTGAATCTGAAACCCATGTATGGTGCTGCAACGGAGGCCGTCTTTTCTTTATCTTCGCACTGCTTTGCGGTCCGTATTGGCATCCTGGAGACAACTCCGCGTCTATCTATCAAGATATCCAGGTGAAAACCAGGTCATCTCGCGCTGGCCCGAAAACGAGAGTCAACACCGCACCCGATGCTGGAACGGGCTATAGTGGCTCTTACAGTAGTGCTTCATTCAAGGAATCCAACCAGATCTCGCCCAAGGACATTTCTCAGAGCCTTGATGTCCTCCCAGAGGTGTTCACCGCCCTAGCAAAGGCCTGGCCTTCGAAGTCTAGAAATAGCAGCGCCTTTGACAAGAAACCTCCGCGTCTTCTCGCTGCCATGACGCGGCGAAGCCCTCTTGTCATTGAAATAGCCAGGCTCATGCAAGACGACTGCATCGAAGAGATTATGCGTCGACCCAAGCTATACAATTCATTGTTCGACTTGCTTCTGGTCTGGAATCAACGTCACGTCTCACGCCTGCTTGTCGCTGGACCCCGGCCAGAACACCCTTTCGAACAGACGCTTCTGCCCATTGCATTTAGAAACACTGATTGCTGGCTGCAGGGTTTCCGTACAAGGATTCCCAACGAAAAGGACAAGGAAAAGCACGACAGGTCGGAGAAACTAAACATGCTACCGCCACTCGTCAGCCTGTTCTCTGGTCTAGCCGTCCCGGTTCGCATTGCCCTAAAGTACCACAAGGATAGCGACAAGCACGCACAGCAGGTACGCGGTGTGTATGATCGCATCTGCAAATTCGCCGCACAATATGAAGCTTATCAGAATGCCCGTCTCTCTGTTGACGGCGCCGCCGCCATGGGAAAAGACGAAACGCCCGTCATCGAATCCCGCAGTGCTGGAGAACAACGTGCAGAAGAACTCAGGCGAAGGCTTTCTGGCAGCGGTGTCGTCGAGATTGATGAAAAGGCATGGCACCGAGAATATCACTTTGCCAATGACCTGAGGATGACTGAGAAGCACACCGCTCTACCACGTCGCATGAAGCGCCTCGTGTCCGAACTCTCAATCCTCCGAACGTCAATCCCCGGGGGCATCTTCGTCCGGCACCATAGCGACCGACTCGATGCCATGACTTTCTTAATTGTCGGACCAGCCGGGACACCGTATGAGAATGGGCTCTTCGAGTTCGATCTCTTTTGTCCCATGAACTATCCCCTGAGCCCGCCAAAGGTGTTCTTCAGGACTTCTCCGCCGGACCGGAAGTTCAACCCTAATCTATACACTGACGGTCTTGGTGAGGTTTTTCTCCATCTGTGTCCACTTTAGAAGATCTCTGCTAACCACTTTTGACGCAGTCTGCTTATCCCTTCTCGGCACCTGGAAAGGACCCGGCTGGGACCCCGAGAACTCGACCCTTCTGCAGCTCCTCGTCTCTATACAGGCGATGATCTTCACCGAGTCGCCGCTGTGGAACGAGCCAGGCCTGGAAGCAAGGCTGACGCCGCTGCATTCACGGGTGTACAACGTCGAAGTCCGGGCCGACACGACGCGGTACGCGCTGGCCGAGTGGCTGAGGAAGCTCAACAGCGGCGAGCTCGAGTCCAGCCCGTGGCGCGAGGTCGTCGCGACGCACTTTGAGCTGAGGTGGGAGGAGATTCTGGCGGCTGTCGAGCGGTGGGAGGCGGACCAGCCTGGGGAAGAGGTACGTCTTCCGAACCAGTTTTGGGAAGGCCAGGACGGCCTGAAGGCGGCCGCGCACACGAGTCACCGTGCTCCGAAGAGGTTCGAGGAGGGCATTCGGATGTTGACAGAGGGGTGTAAACGCTGGAGTGAACGGCCGCGAGTGTGTCTGCCAGTCGCTGTTCCAGATCGCCATCTGAGCACATGAGATAGGTTAAATTGCACCAGTTTGGCACAGGAGCATTCAGATATGGCTGTGCCATGGGGGATATCAGACATCCGAATGAAAAGCAAGCAACCCGCGAGCTTTGGGCTAGCGCTGCGTGAGGCTGTGAAGCTGCAGCTATTGTATCGAGTGTGAATCACGGATTTGAGAGATCTTGTGTCACGTACTGACGGCTTCCGCAAGATGAAGTGCCGGCTGGTGCTGGAACAACAAGAGTTCCTCCATTTAGAATGAGTAGCAACATGATTCACACTTGAGGTCCGGATGTCTTGCTTCGTGGAGGTGACTTTCAACCCCTGCAGACGGCTTTACGGCATACCAGTATTGCGTAGCTTGAGGGCGTCGTCGAGACGAGGTAAGATGGGAAATCTGCTAGCATCCCTTCTCCCACAGGGGGGGAAGGCGGGTATTGAAAGGCATCAGTTGTTGCATCTGCTACGTCCCGAGCCTACCTCTAGAACAGCAACCAAGAATGCTCCTCGCCAGCTTGTTTGTGTCATACTCATACGCGCGCGAAGCTGAGCTGTTTGTAACCCTAATGCGACATGAGCTCCCTCCTTGCAATAGCACCCGATGAGTGTGGGACACTTCAGCGGCCCAGTCTTTTAGTGGCACTTCCAGACGATGCTATTGTCGCCTGCGAGCAGCTCTGCGGCGCTCTGGTCGAGGGCAGGTTGAACTTTGGACAAGTTTGGGGATGTCAATCCTCGTCCCGTCACTTCGCCAGGCGGTGATTATCAATGCAGTTGCCCGTGAACAATGCGTTTCATGAGACGACGACAAAGCCCAAGACTTTGACCGTTCGTTTGCCTGCACACGGGCAACGCATCCCAGAGCAGACGGCAAACTTATTTGAGGCACTGGCCTGTCTTTTACTGTGGTCCTACCGCCCCCCCTCCACGGGAAAAAGAAATCTTGGCTACAGTTGGAGCTGGCTCCGTTGAGGGTTCGTCAGTCTCCGCCGCCCCGGCGCTGCAGGGTGGGTGGCCAGTGCATCCGTTGACAACCTGCAGCACGCAGACGGCAGTCGGCAGACGCTTGTCAGGGCCGCAGCTAACAGCCGGCAGCGGCCCAAGCGGAAACGACGGCGAGCTAAGAAGAAATTGTGCCCTGAGACAGGCCGGTTGAGTCGGGCTCGTTGCGGGCATGGATGCTGAATCAGTCTTGCAGCCCGGCAGTCGGCGTCTTTCTGACTTTGACCGGAGTTCAGTTTAGCCCTGACGAGCTCAAATTGTCTCGTTGATATCGTGTTCGGGGGGGGCGATCGTCTGGCGGTCGTTACTTTCCCCGGCACGGTTGACGCATGTTTGCTAGGAGGTTGATTGAGGGAAAACTCAGACGGCGCCTGCGGGTAGCATCTGTTTTGGACTGGCAGATCGCCCCCACCACAGAGCGACACAGCGTTGCAAGCAAACAGCCAGGCCCCAGGGTTTGCGGCTGAAGCAGGTGTCGCGGAGACTGTCCAACGATCTTGACGACACGCGACCCAGGCGACACGCCTCCGCGGAAGAATACAAAAAAAGTTGGCGCTTAGCGGCTGTCGCGGAACTAGGCACGCAGGTAGGTTTGTGGTCATCCAGGATAGCCATCTGGATATCGGGGTGAAATGCCAAATATGTCGGCAGCCACCAGCCTTTTGGAGGTTTCCACCCGACCCGAACTTGGAGTCGTATGGGGACTCCCAGGAATCTGTTTCCCACCTGCGGGAAACCACGTGGAAGAGGTGGGCACAGTGACTCGGACCGCGTGTGAGTGGGCAGCAGCCGTTTCCCGTCGTAATCAAGTCCGAGCCGAACGATTTCCATGACTCGAGGCCGGCTGGCGATTCTGAGCCGTTCCGAGAAAAGGGCGCCGGTTGCGTTGGACATATTGACACGACGACCAGGGTTGGAAATTAGTCTAGTCTAGTCTAGTATGGGCCATACTAATACTAGGCTAGTCTAGTAGGGGGGTGTACTAGTACTAGACTAGTATAGTATGGCCCATACTAGTACTATACTAGTCTAGTACTAGTATACTAATTAGTAATTAAATAAAAAAATTCCTTTTTAATTATATAAGCTATATATATTAAAAGTAAGTTAATTATATATATTTATTTTATTTTATAGTATATATTAGTAGTATAATATTAATATATATTTATATATTACTAATTAAAGTATTAAAAAGTATTACTTTATTAAAAGTAATATTAAAAGAATTAGAAAGAAGATTAATTATTATTTTCTATTAATTAATAACTATATAAATTAAATAACAATTTAGGGGTATTTATTTTTCCTTGCTTCTGATTGGTTAGATTATTCAGGGGTACTTAAAAGTTAGTTTTAACTTAGACGTTTACTTATAAACGCTTATGCGTTAATGTTTAATAATACGTATTAAAGGTAGCAAAATAAGCTAATTAATAGTAAAGTAATTAATCTGAGCCTCTGATTGGCTGGATTGTTCAGGGGTACTTAAAAGTTAGTTTTAACTTAGACGTTTATTTATAAACGCTTATGCGTTAATGTTTAATAATACGTATTAAAGGTAGCAAAATAAGCTAATTAATAGTAAAGTAATTAATTCTAGCTTCTGATTAGCTGGATTGTTCAGGGGTACTTAAAAAAACTTAGAGATATTAATAATATTAAAGATAATATTATTTTTTAATAATATTTTTTAAAAAATCTTAAAAAAAGTATAATAAAATATTATATATAAAATATATTAAAAATAATTCTAAAAAAATCCTATTAAATATAATCTAACTAAAAGCTATATATATACTATTTTTATTCCTCTTCTTTTTCTTTTTCTCTTATATTTTCTGCTTCTATAATATTATATACTTCTTCTAATTCTTTTAAAGAATCTATTTTCTAATACTTTAAAAGAATTAATCTTTTTACAGTAGAAGGGTGTAATTTATTTCTATTTCTAGTAATAATATTACTAGAAACAGAAAATACTCTTTCTACTGGAGCTGAAGTAGAAGGAATTCCTAAATATCTTTTAGCTATAATAGCTAATATAGGAAAAATAGTAGAATTATTTTTCTAATATACTAAAGGATCTATTTATAGTAATAATTAGTATAATATTAATAAATATTAAATATAATAAAATAACTTACGTTTAGATAAGCATTAGGCTCTCAAAAATAAGCAACATATTCTAGTTCTATATTTTCTGTTCTAATATAGAACTCATTTTCTGAATCTGAATCATTAATAATATTATTATCTAATATTTCTTCATCAGATTCAACTTCTTCTTTTTCTTTTTTAACCCTAAGTATAATTAGTATATATTTAATAAATAATAGTAATAATAAGTATATATACTTATAATTCAAATTCTTCTTTTAATATATTAATAATATCAGCCTCTATATTATAGTAATAATATAATAAACTATTATATTTAAAATGTAATAGTTTAATTCTAAGGTCTAAAATCATCCTTAGTATATGAGGCTTATACTTATTAATATTAGAAGCAGTTAGCTTCTTATCAAAATAAGTAGATAATTTAACTACGCCTATAGTTAAACTATCTAATAAGATAGTATAATAAGCAGCCTAAAAGAATATTAGTATATAAATATATAGAAATAAATATTAAATACTTACTAACTCAGGTAGTCTATTTTTCATTTCTCTAAACTTTAATATTAACTCATCAAGCTTTTTATATATTTTATAAATATATAAAAAGCTTTTATTTAAGTTAATATAAAGCTGAGATTGTAAGCGAATAGAAGGCTTTAAAAAGATTTCAAAAATAGATTTTAAATCTTCTAAAGCCTTAAATTCACTTTTAGTAAAAAAGAGCTTTTTAAACTCTTTATTACTAGTATAAGTAAAAATATACTCTAAAGGCTCTCTTAGCTCTAGAGTAGTATTAATCATATTATAAATAGAATTCCACCTAGTAGAATTATCTATAATATTATTAGTATATATAAATAATTATATATATATATATTACTTACCTATAGGTATAACTGTTTTTTTATAATTAGAAAGTAAAGAGCTTGATCTTTTAGCTCTATCTATACCTTCTAATAATAATCTTTTAATTTCGCTAGTATATTTAACCATAATGCAGATTTTGCGTATATAATTAATAAGACCTATAAAAGTATTAGTAAATATATATATATATATATATATATAATATAATACTTACTACTTAAAAGATTATCTGTCTCAGAGAAAATATTATCCTCTACTGCTAGATTATTATTAATTATACTAATATTTCTATTAGTATAATTTAATAACTTTTCTTCTATAGTAGTATTAGATATAAAATCTTTTAATATATCTTGTACTACTATATTAATAATATAGGCAACACATCTAATATCGTTTTTAAACTCTTTATTAAAAGATAATTTATAGTTATCTTTAAAAGAATCTAAAAACGTATTATTATTAGATGCATTATCTCTAGTAATACTATATTATAATTAGTATATATTCTTTTAAAAAGTATAAGATATACTTACCTAAAGATAGAATCTAACTTTAGATTACTATACTTATTAAGAGAATCTAAAACCTCTTTATATAAATAAAGACCAGTATAAGCTTCTTTAAGGTCTTTAAATACTATATATATATTAGTATTATATATATATTTATATATATAAAGGGTATCTACTTACCTATAAGCTTATATATAAGCTTAAAATCGCTATTAATATAGCTAAGTATTATACCTAAATAAGCATCTTGAGGCTTGGAGGTCCATATATCTAAAGTTAAGGAAAATTTTCCTAAACTTTTAATATTTTCTAGGATTTCTTTATCTATAATAGATAAAAATCTACTATAAGTAATATTAAGTAAATCCTTAATTTTATGCCTATTTAAAATAGGATTAGACCTAAATATATATTAGTATATATATAAATATATTAAATATAAAAAGTTAACTTACTTATTATAATAGTTTAATAAGTCTTTAAAAGATTTAGAATCTAATATAGAAAAAGATAAATTATTTTCTACTATTAGATTTAAAATCTTTAAAGAAGCCTCTTCTTCTGTAAATTCTATAATAGTACTAGTTTGAGGTCTTTTTCTACTTTCTATAATAGAAAAAGGATTCTCTCTTAATACTATATCTGATTCTATAGTATAAAGTTAGTATATATATAATAATAATATTAATTAATAAATACTTACTTTTTTTAAGACTTTTTTCTGATTTTTCATTATAAGCAATAGTAGGGTGAGAGGTTCTATAATGTTTAGTAAAGTTAGAAGTTTGAAAACCTTCTATCTTTACATTCCAGCTTTTATTACACCTATAATTATATTAGTATTAATATAAATAATATATAAATATATTTACTTATATAGTAATAACTTATATAAGAATAAGTTATTACTATATAAGTATATATATAATAAAATATTTACTTATATAGTATAAGTTATCTTCATTTCTCTTTCCTTATTATAATTAATAGGTAAAAGAGACCTAATAAATAACTCGTTTTCAAAGATATAAGCCTTACTAGCTTCTAATTTATAGTCCTCTTTATTATATAAAGAGTCCTTAAATTTATTACTAGTAAGGTTAGTACTACTACTAATATTAGTAGTAGACTGAGTAAGAGGGGGGCTAGAAGCCCTACTAAGTGAATCCATAATAAAAGAATCCATTATAAAAGAATATTTCTTTTATAAGAATATAAATAGTACTTTAAAGAGGTTGTAATAAAAGGTGTTAATAGTATAGTTATACTTATTAGTATAAAGAGAGAAAGAAAAATAAAGCTTTAAAGTGAAAGAGAAGCTTAGTTTTATAGTTAGCTAAGAATTCTATTACTTTCTATTAGTTTCTATAGTATTACTAATACTTAATTAGTATTAATAATATATAATTAAGTATTAATAATAACTAATTAAGTATTATTAATATTAATAATATAGTATTACTAAGCAGAAGCTTCTAGAAAGATAAAGAAGTATATAGAAACTACTAGAATTCTATTAATAATACAGTATTACTAATAGATTATTAATATATAAGTATATATTTACTTATATAATAGCTTTATTATAGCTATAGTTATAGTTACTATTAGTAGTATATTATAGAAACTTCTAGAAACTTCTAAGAACTAATAGAAAGTAATAGTAACTAAAAGAATATTAAAGAAACTAAAAGAAATAATATTATAAATATTAATTAATAATATATATACTACTATAAATAATTTAATAATATTTTTTAGAATTTTTTTAGAATTTTTAGAATAATATAAGTATATATTCTATTTATAGTAAAAAAGTTACTATAAATAGTATATTTTATACTAATTAGTATACTAGTAGTATACTAATACTAGTCTAGTATTTAACTAGTAATACTAATACTAGACTAGTCCAATTTTTGCCCTACTAATACTAGACTTACTAGTACTAGACTAGACTAGTACTAAATACTAGTAGTATTTTTTCCAACCCTGACGACGACAGACGGATGAAGTCAAATGAGAGCCATGGCGTGGCCAGGTCCGGAAACGAGGGGGTTTGGGGGTCGACATGCTTAATGAAACTCAAGAGCTGGAAAGTTTCGATGGACCAGGGCGGGCAGGCGAGAAGAAGGAGTGCCCAAAGCTTTTTGAGCGACGTGAGGGGGCCCAAGAATGAGATGAGTTCCGCCTGATGAGCTTGAAGAACCCTGTCATGGACAAGGACGTGAATCATGAAATGGGCAATTGCCAGCCCGAGTGATTCGTTCAAAAGGCAATCCGAGATGATGCTATGTTTAAAGATGGCACAGGCTGCGAAGCATGTTCCACGGCAGGCAGGAAGTAGCCCTCAACGGGCCATTGAGCGATGGGAATGTGCCGTCCGTTGAGATCAGAAAACCCATGCAGTCCACGAGGCTAGGTAGTGCCTGACGGCCGGGAATGTGTGCGTTTGCCACGTGCGAAGCATGCCGCGGACGAGGCAGAAGGGAAAGGCGTGGAGAGAGGGGAAGGTGAGAAGATGAGGGGAAGCAGCCACTGGCGTGTCGAGATTGACAGAGTGGTATTGAAAGTGGTCTGAGGAGGGCGAATAGGTCGTATCCATGGTGTGAGAGGACCGAGGGCCACAAAGAGGCATACGATCTGAGACGAGGCCATGTGTGCGTATAATTGTGAAAGTGTGTGCCATTCCCGGCCAAGTGAAGAGGCCAAGATGCTTGATGGACACGCGAATTGCCGGCAGGTGGCTGGTCTCGTCAGATGCCGATCGACAGGTGCAGGCTCAGTGATCGATAATCGTCATTCAATGGCCGTTTTCGAAGAGGTGAAGCGCCATTTGGCTTGCCTCGCCTGTCTCGATAAGCCAGCTGCGAGCAGTATGGCACTAGTATTGAAGACCGTCGTCCCCGTTATCCTCATGGCCTACCTGCCACCCCTGCCTGGCTGGCACATAATTTGCGTGTTTTCCCCTGTCGGAGAAGAGAAGAACTGGGACTGATGCGTTGCGGCGTCACAGCGTCGCAGTCAGGGTCTTTTGGGCGTGTTGGAGTGTTGGCCAAGACGAGATCGACGGTGGGCTAAAACGCATTGCGGACTGGTGCTAAGCTGTAACCATCAGTACGCCGAAATGACCTACAAGACATTAATGGACAGCGGCGATGGCCACATTATGGTTTGAAAGTGAGCGAGACCTGTCTGGCTGCGAATGCGTCTGCCAGGCGCGTCCGGCAATGTCAGTGTCATTGGCTTGTCTCCGATATCTGAAGACATGTTAGACCAGAGTGCGAGATCTGGAGGCAGGCGGGGGATACGACGAAGGGTCGATAGTCGGAGTTGAGGCGAGTTAACCGGAGTTGAATGCATCGTGCATGCATCTGGGCCGAAGCAGGGCGGGCTACTTGGCATGTACAATGGTAGGCGCTGGATAGCCGCAGTGGGAAGCGGACCAAACTCAATTGATGCAGGTGACACGTGGATTTGGCGATGTGTTCCTGGGCAAGTGTCTGTGGTTCTTGCGAGTGGGTGTGAGGATGAAGAGGCAGGTTAAACGGTGATTGACTGAAGTGGCTCTCGGACCCCGTAGGCGCGTCGAAAGGTGTTGGAGCCGGCGAGGAGACACAATGCAAGGCGTCGCGGATGGGATGGATGTGACTGGCAGTACTCTGTAAGTTAAGGTACTCTGCAGTGTGGTGTAGGTACTTTGGTCTGAGGTGTATGTATGTATGGCCCCCTCCTGCAGATACCTCACCTAGTGTTGAGGGACGTCTAAGCGGGCCCCTGTGAGTTCAGCGCAGCGCATCGTATCTCCGTGATAGCGGCCATAGGCGTAAGCCGGGGCACAGGCACAACAGGGGCTAGGCTCTCCTCTCCTGTCTCCCCCTTTCTGTGGTGACTTGGGCGTGAGGGAGGCCGGAAGGGATGGATGGATGGAAGTGTGTGTGTGTGTATGTGTGTGTGTCTGTATCGGGCTGTAAGTAAGCGACGACGGGTGGATGGCAGCGGGCAATGATGATGGCTGGTGGTGGCGGGTGTGTGGACTGGATGAAGGCGGGCGGGCTGAGTGATGTGTGGAGTGATATCAGCAGATAGCGACATTGGCTTGTAATCCAGTAGAGTCGGCAGCGGCGGCGAAGGCGGTTGGGTATGTATTTTTGACGAGGGTGAGATCTGGCAAGGCGTGGTTTTGAGGAGTTGCGCATGTGTTTCTTCAGCTCTGGTGGACTGCGCTGCAGGTCGGACGCATGCGGCCAAGAACGGGAGGCGACAATGGGCGGCGGGGGCCCAGACGCGGTGCAAACCGCAAAGTGCAAACACTGCAGCCGGGGGGGCATGGGCTTCGGGGCATCCAGACTTAGCATCGGGGGATATGCGACATGGGACGGGGGAAGAGGGCGGAAAAAACAAAGATTGGGAGAAACAGATTGGTGGGTGGGTGGGTGGTGGACGTGATGGACTGCTGGTGTGCCAGGGTGAGGGTGACGGATGATGGATGGGTGGATGGATGGATGGGAGATGGGAATGGAAAAGGCAGAGGGAAACATGGCATCCACAGGACTGGGAGTTGGGAACGAAACCCCCAAGGCAGGCACGGCAGGGCAGGGCCGCAGGGCAGCCAGGCCCGGCATAAGGAAGCTGATATGCCAGACAAGACCAGTCCCGACATCCACATCCATGGATGGAAGGCACGAGGGAGGAAAGAAGCAACTCCCACTCAGGTATCCGGAATGGCAACAACAACCCGCGATGCCCTTTCCTCCCTCGTTCCTTCCTCTTTTTTTTTAAGGTTGGTGCGACTGTATCAAGGGGAAGGAAGGCACCTCCATCGTCGGGTCGGCCTGGCTACCTTAACACTGTTGAACACCAGGCTGTTCCTGCCACGGATTGATTGATTGATTGATTGAATGCCTCGCCCTACCTTACAGATACCACTGACCCGTGTAAAGGAAGGGACGAGGAGTACGTACCCGGCCCCTCCGCAGGTACGTACGCGTACCACAGGAAATGTCCGAACGGGAAGGCAGATTTGACGGTGGATGTGGATGAGGCCGTCAGCGGTCCTATTTCTGGCATCTGCTCATGTGGCTTAGATACACTACCTTACGCAGTACTATGCAGTAGATGACGGGACATTTCAGCAGCAGCAGAGCTCTCCCCTTACCAGCTCCCCTCAGCTCGAGACCCCTGGGGAAAAGAAAAGGCTGGTCGCAGTCAGGTCCGTCTTAAGACGCAGGAACTGGTCTGTTCTGTTGGTAGGGCGGCTGGGGATGGCGCTGCACTAGATATTAGACATAGAGACGCGGAGCTCTAGATCTCTGCCCTAGATCTCGCGCGCTGTCTGTCACTGAGTCTTCTCTCGGTGGGTGCGTAAGGAGAAAAAAAGAAGCTGGTGCAAGAAAACGGCGGGCATGGATCGGCCCTGAAGATGTGTACATGCCCCCGTACTAACCATCTGCCCAGTGGCCAGTGGCCGATGGTCTGGCCCCTGTCCCGGGATCTCTCCAGATCCCTGACCTGCACATGGCTTGCTGTCTGCGTGCCGTTTTCTGCTTAGCGGGCGGCCCGCCTCTACCAAGTATCCGTCCTGTGCCTCTCTCTCTCTCTCTGTCCCCCTCTGACAATCACCTACCTGTGTGCAGCGGTTACTGGTGACTGTGACTGTTGCGCTGCTGCTGCTGCTGCTGCAAGTCGCTCTGTCCACATCGCAACCTCCCGGAAAAGGCCCACACAGGGGAGGAAGTCGCCCACTCAGGCGCACCTTCTCCTGATCTCGTTTGAGATTTGGGCCGCCTTTCCCAGACAGGCACTCAGTCCCTTCCTTGCTGCGTGCCTGCCATTGCAGCCGGGCTCACTCACTGCAGGCAGTCTGCACCTGCAACTGCACCTGGTGCACCTGCCTGATCGTCACTGGCCATAGGTCACTGATCCAACCACTATCTTGCAAGCAGGTACGGTTCCGTGGGTGGAAGGAGGAGGTTGCCTTAATCGAACGTGGCTGCCCCCCTTCGTCACCTCCCGCCCTCCGTTCCTGCCTGACTTTTTGCTTAGTGCAAGTGAGAGGTAAGGTACCGAGCCGACCGGCCTGGGTACCTCGAGTACCTTCCTTACCTGAGTGAGGTGATTAACAAATCAATCCCGACGGCCACCGGTTCTCATCTCTACTAGTCTGTCTTCAGTGTAAGGTGGCCTTAGCCTCTGCACTCACTGTCTGCAGACGGGCAGTGAGGTGGTGAATGCTGTCCCTGACGCGCTCCTTGCCGGGGCTGCTTGCTCGAATAATAATTATTTGCTCCCTGCCTGCCTGCCTGCCTGCCTATCTTCCTTCCCGTGTCGTGTCCCATGCTCCTTTCTGCCGTTACCGCTGCTGCTCTTGCTCTTGCAATTGTTCCCTCACCTTGTCTCGCTTGACTAAGGCAAGGTACCGCCTGCCTTGCACTTGCACTTGCTCCTGCTTGCTTGCCTTACCTTACGTCTCCGTACCTTCCTTTCCTTACCTTACCTTACTCTGTGCTCTGCCCTTGCTGCTCCCCGAGTCGTCTACTCTATTAACCTGAGTCTCGACTTTCTTCATCTCCATCTCCCTCTCCTCAATTTCTCTCTTCTCCTCTTCCCGGACATCACGCTGCCTTGCTGCCCACCGCATCATCGTGCCCACGACCGTTTTGCACCCGATACGACCCAGTCCCCAGTCCGGACCCATCGATCGTCCCCCCCGAGCTTCAATCTCGCCTGCCCTGCCCTCTCTCACCTCCCATTTCGATTCCACTCTGGCCGACACACTCTTCGCCAACAATCCACCCGGCTCTCCTCTCAACCACTCAACAACCTCAAAACCCTTCTCCAGTCCCCGTCGCTGGTCTCCTCTCGCCTCCATACCTTACCATCACTGCCCGTAGTGTACGCATACACTCCAGAATACCCAATACCGGCCACACCCCCCGAACCGATCGAATTTCTCCTCTTCTCGCCAAACCCCCGGAGCCCCTACCGACGCCTGTCGTTGATTCCCCCGTTGCCGCTGCCGCTGCCGCCTACGGTCTGGTCTATTCGTACCTCGCCTACCTACCTACCTACCTACCTACCTACGCTCACGCCGCTCGCCGCTGCAAACCAACCCAACCCGCAGAGCCCGCTCGCTCTCTTCCGTCATCCCAATTGCGCCCTGCACCTGTCTGCCTTGGTCCGACAGTCGTGAAGCAAGCCCCGGGCTGTGGAAACTCGAACCATTCTCTCGTCAACGAACTGGTCCCGACGGCCACTTTGACGAACCTTTTCAAGCAGGGATCCCGCCAAAGTCAAAAATTACAATGCCCACCTCACTCGATTCCTCTCGTCCCATCATGGCACCCTCAGTACGTTCTTCTGTCTCCTGATGTTGCCTTTCGCGCTCTAGCCCTCACCTGCCTTGTCCTCCTCCTTGACGTCTCTCCCGTTGGCTGCTTGCTTGCTTGCTGGCTGGCTGCAATCCGTCCGTCCCTTCTGCTCCCTACTGCGCCTCGTCCTCGATCCCTTTTTTTGCCTTTTTGGCTCTTTGACGCCGCACCTCCCGACAGCTCATCCCACACGTGGACCTCCTCCGTTCCTGCTGCCGCCGCTACTGTCTTAATCCTTACTCCTCCCGTTCGATCCCCTTTCCTTCCATCCCCCTCTTCTCTTTGCCCTACCTCCCAAATACCGCCCGAAATGACCGCCGTTCTGACCGAGACTCCCATTCCACAGGTGCGAGCCTCAGTGCGATACAGTACCTACAGCATGGCGCCCTCCTTTGCGAACACCGTCCAGACCACCGACTCGGCTCACGCTGAGATCGCCGACATCGCGACCGGCCTCGACCGCATGGAGAACAAGGCTCTCAGCTCCCAAAGAGTCACCCTGAGCGAGGAGAAGACGGCCAACATGAGCAAGCTGGCCCTCGGTGCCAAGTTGGAGCGTGCGCTGGACCGGAGAATGAGCAGCCAGGACGCCGTCATGCGCCCCCGCGGCAAGACCTTGACCGAGAAGACCACTGCTGCATAAGCGACGCTGCGCCATCCGTCACTCAGTCAGTCATGGCAAATGAAAACAAACGGCCGCCAGAGTCCACGCTCAACACCAACCCGAATGTCGACGAGGGACCAGGGCCGATGAACAGCGGCCGACAGGATCAACAGGATGAATGATTATGTTTCCGGCCCTGATTGCGGAGGAACCGAGGCGGGCAAACCCGCATATGGACGAATCGGCCTTGCGAAGCTGTCGAGCCGAACATCAACCTACGGACCTACAAATGGTAGCAAGGGAGGATAATGGGAATGGCGGCTGCGGACATAAGCACCCCTCACGCATGTTTTGATTTGGTCTGTTGGGATATCCAGAGGATGTCGGAGCGAAACGCCATGATGACATCCCACGCATAGTGTTTAAATGGTTTACTACGATGCTCCCCCCGTCCACGTTACATACATTTTTCTTCTTCATTTCTCGCTGCAAGGCATGACTACCACAAGATGCGGCTTGAATCACGGCACGGGGTTTTTCTTCCTCTTCCTCCGCAGACTTGGGGTTCATAGTCATGATATTGGTACATGTGGTATACTACTAGAAATGCTAAACGACCATATCTCCCATCTCGGTCGGATGCTCACGACGGCCATGTGAACACCGCATGATGTATGTGTCCACGCAAGTGCCCAGCTCCTGCAAGCCTCGGTGCGCATGCAACAGCCCCTCAGCGCCGATCTATCAGGTTGCGCCCAACTCCCAAGCTCTCTGTCCTCGGCCTGGCTCTCCTCCGCTGGCTCGCTCGTGTCGCTTGTATGAAGCCCTCGCGACGTCTAGGTGCCTGATCAATCAAAAAGAAGTTCCTGCTCCAACACCTCTCCCTCAAGCACTCTCCTTCTTCTCGATCTTGGCCTCAATCTCCTTCAACTGCGCAACCAGCTCGCCCTCCTCGCCCTCGTACTCGAGCGCCTTGCCAACCCACTCCCTCGCCTCCTCGAGGCGGCCCATCTCCATCAGACACCTGCCCCTGCGCCACCAGGCCTTGGCGTTGCCGACCTTCCTCGCCTCGACGCTCGCCTCGGCGTCGACTGAGCCCTCGGCCCACTGCTGCAGCGCCATGTGCGCCTGCGCGCGGTTGGCGTACAGGCTGGCGACCTCCTCGCGGACGAGCTGGGAGGGCTCCCACAGGGGGCGGGTGAGGGCCATCTGCAGGCCGAGGGTGTAGAACTTGACGGCCTCCGCGTACTTCTTCTTGTGGAACTCGGCGTTGCCGCTGTCGCGCAGCTTGGAGACGTTGGCGGAGCGTTTGGGGTTGACGGGCATCGGCGGCGGGGGCACGCCGTGCTGGGTGGTGGTGTCGGAGGTGACGAGGGAGCGGTGGAGGGCGTTGAGCTGGGCGAGCTCGGCTTGCAGGGCGCGCGAGGAGGAGGTGGAGGAGATTGCTTTGGACTGGGGGTCTATTTGGAGGGGGAGGAGGTCGAAGTGTGTGAGTTCCGACATGTTGGGCGGTTTTGTCACTGGTTGTGTGAATTAAGGTGAGGTTTCGTCTTCGGGTATCTTTTCGGGGTGGTGAAGGCGACCGTGTTCGTGACGGCGTGAGGGTTCGTTTGCTGTGGTGGCTGTGGTGATGAAGACAAGAAAGAGAGAGGTTGTTTGTTGCCAGACGAGCGAGCGGACGCCTAGGTGGTTAGTTAGTCGGTCGCTTTGCGCAGGACCTCTTTGGGGGAGAGGACACTTCTCCGAACGTTATCCTTATCGGGCCTAGGCGGTAAGTGGGTCACGTGCTGATAGTGGGATTGACCGAGCTCACCGAAGTCGAGCTCCCTCACCTTGATGGCGGCAAAGAAGAGAGACCTTTCGTTCCAAGGAGTGAAACAGCCCTGATCTAACATTCCGATCGCGTCAATTGTTCCAGAACACTGGCCTGGGTTGTCGGCTCACGCCTCATTGTGGCTTCAACATGCATCCAGCGGAGAACATGTCGACGTCGTGCGGCATCTATCAGTGTAAGTCATGAAGCTTGCGCTGTGGCAGGTGTACGTCTAGCTAACCTCATCCGCGACTTGCGGCTCTCTAATGAAGATATCCTCAACTAGAACCTATTAATATCTCATTATGCGAGTGATACCAAGAGATAATTTTCACATCACCCTCGCCGCAGCGGCTTCCCAAGCCGTCAAAACCTCATCGGACCACCAGGTCGCGAGTCCCGAGGTGAGCCGCTCGTAGACTTTGTGAAAGTATCACCATGTTGCTTGACCAGCGACTTGAAGTCACTCGATTCAGACTCATCATCATGAGCCGTCCATGTTTCTGAATATAATAACTCCTTCGTTCCTTTGGTGACAGTTGATGCACCGGCCCATCAGAATGCTATCCGCCATCCAGCCACGTTGAGCGCCATGTTAAGTTCCTTTTTCCCAGACTAAATCCAACAAGCAGATGTCCACCCCAATGCTATGTCTCATCCTGGATATTCAATCTTCATGCTTCCTTGTAATAAGACTTGTTCAACCCCTTCTCAACTGCCGCAATCTGCAGCGCCAATGGCAGTGAGAATTGGCGGCAGTACATGAAGCTGCCGGTCATGTACCAGAATCCAGGCACGCCTGTCGATCGCCACCACTAAACCCAGTCAGCATCAAACCATATCGTCATCGGAACCTTGACTTACCCCAGATCGCTCCTGCTCCTCATCCAACTGCCCAAACTTGCGCAGCTTCTTCGACACCTCCGAGCCCATCAGCTTCTCAATGGTCGTGGTCTCCTTTTGGAAACCGGTGGCAAGCACGACAACGTCCGCCTCAAGCTTCGTCCCATCAGCGAGGACCAGGCCATCCTCCACAAACTCCCGCACACCCTCCTCGCATCTCTTGATCTTGATCCGGCCGTCGATGATCATCTGATTTGCCCCTTGGTCAATGTAATACTGGCCCCCCTTGATGAGCTGGTAGTCTGCCAGACCGTACCCATCATCGCCTTCCTTCAGCGCCAGACCGGCCTTCTTCAGCCCGTCGTGGACGACCTTGTCGTGCGCCGCCATCATCTTGGTCAGCCCGATGCTCATCTTCCGGATGACCGCCAGCGGGATCGCGTTGCCGACGAATGTCGGCCTCCTCCGTGCTGAGGCCGGGGATTTCCCACAGCGCGAGCATGAAGTTCTCCCACGACTCGCGGGAGATGGAGTAGATTGCCCGGCGCTGCATCATCGTCACCTCCTTGGCGCCGTGGGCGACAAAGTCTGCCGAAATGTCGTGACCGCTGGTGGCTGAGCCGATCACCACGACCTTTTTGTTGCCTACATCGGGGATGTCGGCGGCGGATCTGTGGTACTTGGAATGGTAGATCTGCCCCTTGAAAGACTCTTGGTTCTTGAACTCGGGGACGATGGGTTCATCGCCAAAGAGGCCGGTGGCTAGAACGACGTGCTTCGCGGAGAGCGTGCGTGGTCCCTCTGGTGTCGTGACCTGGACCGTGTACTTTTTGGCAACTTCATCGTAGGTAACCTTTGTTACGTCACAGTCGTACTGGATGCCGAGACCCATCAGCTGGCCGTAGTGCTCCATGAACTCGGCCACCTTGTCTCCGGTAAGGAACCTGGGCCATGTCTCGGGGATCTTCATGTATGCCCAGTGATCCGTGTAAGTCGGCGTGTGGAGCGTGACGCTCTGATACCTCTTCCGCCAGGATTCTCCGAGGCGAGAGCTCCTTTCCAGAAGACGGGTCTTTATGCCCATATGCTGGAGCCGCGCGCCGAGCATCAGTCCAGCTTGCGCTACCATGCTGTCAGTCGCTAATCTTACCAGAGCTCATGGCAACTCACCAGCACCAACGATCAACACCTGCAGTTCCTCTCCGTCCGTCCCATTCGTCCCATTGGTGCCCAACGCAGGCGGCACACACGCAGCCCTCTCCTTCTCCAACTCCCTCTGATAATCCAGCCTCTCGAGCTGCGTGAACACGGTCCAAGCCTTCCACTCTCCCACGCCCACGTTCATCAGCTTCAGCAACCCCTTCCCCTCTCCATGAGGCGTCCGGAACGTGAATCCAGACTGGATCCAGATCTGCCCGCCAAAATCGACGAGCAAAGGCTGCAGGCCTCCGAACTTGTTCGGCTCAAGCTCCGAGAGGCCGTGTTCTGCCGAAGAGAGGTACGCCGCGATGGCCGCCTGGCCTTGTTTGCATGAAAAGTCCCATGACAGCGCGACGATGTCTCTCCACCAGCAGTTTTCGATGAACAGGTCAGAGAGGGTGAAGTCCTTGTCGGCGAAGCGCTGGGAAAGGGTTGTCAGCCAGGATGTTGTTATTTGGACGGCGTCGACGGATTCTTTAGTGACGCCCGGTTGGAGCTGGAGGTCCGGTAGTTCGGGTAGTTTCGTGCCGTCCATGATGTCGGTGATCTAAATGATGCAAGGGGACGGGAAGAGGCGCTGAAGAATAACACCGATCGTGCGGTCGAGGGGGCGGGCGCAGCATGACTTACATGGGATTTCCGCGCGGGATGTACATAAACCAGCGCGATAGCGTCCGATAGCTTAAACGGGCCAATGCCGGACTTCTCGCCCGCCGGGCGCCGTCCCCGCAGCACGTCTTCATTGGCGGGGCGCCCTCGTCCCACCCCGAGTTCGGATGGTTCCCGGGGCGAGCGTTCAAGTCTTTTAAGGTTGATGCAACGTTGTGGCATGGGATAATCTAATCTGATCATCCCCCACCGATGATCGCGGGAGCAGGCCAATTGGACAAGGGAGGGGCATGGCGATGGAGGTTATGGCCGGTGGGATGCGGTGGTAGGAGGCCGGATTATGTAAGAGATGGAGGTGAAATCTGGGATCGGAGGGCCTTGGCGAGGGGATGGTGGTGTCTGCCCCTCATCTTGCAACTGTGACGTGAGAAGCGGGTTCATAAGAGTGTAGTCAGTGGCACGATGTTAGAGGTTGTTTTCGACCTATTGAGCCATACGCAGGCTACAAGTAGATCACATGTTCCAGCAAGTTTTGAGAAATTAATACCGAAGACGTCGATGGGGGTCTCTTTCTCATCGACATCATGTTCCCTTGTACCGAGTCATTTCAATTGAAGAAGCCTTTCCGTGTGAATCCAGCCCTCGCCGAGGAAACTTATAGACCCCCGAACAGCCCTTAGCTCCCCGTAGCAAAGCAACGTCCCGTCTCACGTCCCCCGAAGGACACTATCCATATTGTTCTCGACGGCTGTATTTGTGTGTAAGAGCCTCCTCCAACTTTGCCTAAGCATCGAGGCGGTTTGCAGCCTGATGGACGTTGCATCAAGAGAGGCTATGTTGATGCTCTGGATCTTTCTCTCCTGATGGTCGCGCAATAGCAAATCAGATCCGCCGTTCGCCGTTCCTTACCCCAGGATCAGAGTGTCAAGGAAGGCGAAGACAACAGATATAAGCACGAAATAGGCGACGGAAAAAGCAAGATAAAGTAGTAAGCTTTTGGTGGGGGGAGGGCGTCGTGGTCATGGTAGTTGTAGCTGGAAAGTTGACGATAATCTGCTCTGTGAAAATAACTTTCGTCCTCAATGAGTCTTGTTCATGAATTAGGGGTCTCTTGGCGATCAAGGCTAAACCTCAGACACGTCGTAAAGACCCCCCCGCGGAGGGGTCGTGTTGTAAGATACGGACAAGCGAAGCCGGGAGCACTGTGATTATCTATGTCAAGGTGAACGAACATCTGCTAAGGCCCTAGGCCTGACTTAAGATGAAGCCAAGACGAGTGATTTGCCAGCATTAGCAGACAGCTCGTACCAGCAAGTGTCACAGTAATGGCAGAAAGGTAGGACTGATCTGAGCATGTCGACTCAGCCATATATAGCTTATGTTTCTGTATTTTCGTATTGGCTACATCTGCTTTCCTCATCTGGTTTGGTCTTATAAACCTCTAAGACACTTACGATATGGTTTGGGAGCACTAAATCCAACCATCCCTCGGTTCTCGTTCAGCCAGATGCGGCATCCCGTCCCACTCTTGATTTCACGCGACACCGAGAGTGGCGACGGCATGGTGCTAACACAAGCAAGGTTCGCGCAACCAGACACAGCAGGAATACGGGAGTCTCGAGGGATCTGCCAGGCGAAAGGCTGCCTCCAGGCTTGCGTGCAACCATCAGATCGATCTGTACCACAACAGCGAACTCTTGAAATATGCAGAGCCACATCTCTCCAAGGAGAGGAGTATAGGTATTTGCGGTAAACAGCAAGCCCACAATCAAAATCCAGCAGCAATCTGTACTGAAACGCTTGAGTAAAGCAAGATGCAGGATTCCTCGTCATACACGTCACCACAATACAGATCCAATGGTCGGCAGTCTTCCTCTTCCAACCGCGACCCTTCCATCTCAGAGGAATTTCCTCTTACTCAGGATGATACTAGCCAAACATCACTCCATAACCGTCCTATTGAACAAGCCGTCAACGGCAAAGCAACAGAGAGCAACACCTCTTTCAATTTCAACCTTGTCGCCATCGAGGAGGACGATGCCGCTTCTGAAGTCAAGGGCGCACGACACCGAATGGGAGCAGCGGCTCTCCTCACTCATTGCGCTGCGGTGGTACTGTCGATGGCAATGGTAGTATTTGTCTTGTTGGTTTGGAAGCTGGATGGCTCTGAGGTCGTCAACAACTCGTATGCCCGATGGGAAAACGCCATCACCATTGTAAGTATCCAACGTCTTAAAACTAAAACATCGCGGGAGTGCATCTAACTTTGGTTTTTCGGTTTAGCTTGCAACCTTCTTCCCCATTTTTTTCGCCTCGATTGTCGGCCGACTGATGACAGAAGCCACCCGGTGGAATCTAGAGAAAGGTTCCACGATCGGCCGCCTCGAGCAACTCATGGGGAGCCAGACAGTTGGTGGATGTGTCCTTACAATACTACGGCTACGTTCTATGAACGTTCTGTCCCTGCCATTGCTCATGATTTGGTCCTGTTCCCCGCTTGGAGCACAATCATTGTTACGAATGACGGAGTTGCAAGACGGCTCTCGTGATAGACAAACAACTGCAACCTTCTTCGACACTACCGCCAAAAGCCAGATTGCCGACTGGCACAGAGTAAATGTTAGCAGTGCATCAAGTAGAGGTGCACTTGCCAACCTGTCTGTCCTGAAATCATTGTATACCACACTTGTGACCGCGCCCGAGAAGATCAAAAACGACAAAATGGACATTTGGGGAAATGTCAAGATACCTGTGCTACAAGACGTTGAAGGACCTTTATGGCAGAATGACCTGCAATACACGTCTTTAATGGGAGTGCCTATCAACAACATTCGCGAGGGCAATACATCATTTTCCCTCGAATCCACTTACGTTCAACTAGAATGTATCAACGCTACGTACTACGATGCGCACACAGGGGCAGGTAAACCACCCCCTCTTGGGCCGGTGGACAGCGAAGGCTTATACAACGCCTCTGGCCTCTACAATCGCCATCGAGAAGAAATATACAGCCTGCCAAATGGCACATGGCACGGATATACTACAAACTCCAAGAGTTGGGGTCTAGCGCTTGATCGTTTCGTGGATTCCCTTTGGTTGGGAAACAACGGCACGCACCTCTCACCCGTCTATCAAAATTTGCTTTCAGGCCGCGACGGCGAAATGGACCGGCCCATTCTTTTCCTCGCAGAGGTAGGAGTGGATGCGGGCCCTACTTCAGTCCTTTTTACCGCAGACTGCAGATCACAGTACAGCGAGCTTGATGGTCATTTCAGATCATTCTGTGGAGTCAAGCAAAGATACGTCGAGTCCGTCGTTCGATGTGCGAGTTGGGCATCCAAAAAGGAATGTGCTGTTGTCGAACAGAGACGTTCACGAAAGCCGCACCCACCTGAAAATATATCGCAATTATCATTCCCGGGAGTCTTCTGGACTCTTCTCGCAGGAATGTCCAATAACAACGACATTACGTATCAATCCGAGTCATCTCTTTATTACATCAAAGACCCATCACTGAAAAGCCAACTGTCCCAGAACGTCGATTTTCTCCGAAACGTTACCAGAGAAGACATAAGTATTCGGTTGACGCAGCTAATCAACACATTCCTTCAACTCAGTCAACTACACCTTAATAGCACAATTGGAAGCGAAACAGACGCAAGGTTTGAGCCGAACATCACAGTTCCCGCAAGGAATCAACAAGTTTTTCTTTATGTTTATGTGTTCAATGGTTGGGCATTTTTATCTTTGATATCTAGTCTTGTTCTACTTGCTGCCAGCATTATGGGGGCTATCCTCGAACATAAGGCGCGGGGGCCAGAGGCCTTAGGCTACGTCTCGACAGCATTACGAGATTCACGATACATAGAGGTCGATTCGGATTCAGGATGGATGGATAGCATGGATTTATCGCGAAGAATGAGGAATGAGCGAATTCGACTGGGAGTTGTTGCCGTTGGGAATGACAAAATCCCTGTCTTGGGTATTGGGCGCCAAAAGGATACAGATAAGATGTAGGGTTTTGCAGATTTCTTTATCAGATTGCTTCTATTGTCTTTCACCAATGCAATGCGTGTAAAACTGACAGCAAGCGGAGCTGACCTGAAAGCCGGGTCTTTGGATTGGAGACCGCCTGCTTTTCCTGTGCTAGAGCGACGAGTGTTTCTGTGGCTATACTCTATGTTACCGTCGTCGTCGTCGCCGTTATTATGGTTACTTTTGTCCCCGTCGTCCTCGTCGTTAGTATCGCTATTGCTACTATCGTCTTCGATAGGGGTAGTTAAGTACACAGGAATTATAGCCGCGCAGACACAGGAAAATTAGGCGGTCTCTTAGATTGGACCATCAGTAAGGCGGTAAGGAGAGGAATGGCGCGCGAGGGCAGGTAAAGAGAGGTAGAGAACTCAGCAACTGAGATTGACCACAACGTACGAGCACCGCAAAGTAGTTGAAGAGAGTATGCTACAAGAGGAGAGACACACTGCAGCTGAGCCCCAATCCATTAAAGATATCCTAAACGATTTTGATTTCGAGTAAGGATGGTGACTTGTGTGCAACCCTATCAACGTGTGATTCTTCATCACCATCCCGATTCAGAGTTGTGGGATGAGGCCTTGAGAAACGGGCAGGCGAAAGAAACACTTCACCAGAAACGCCAAGGCGTACACAGATCGTACTTGAGCTACCTCGGACTGAGACTGATCGACCGCCCAAGGCCTGCAAACTCTTTCCTGGGCAGGGCTTGGGCAATCTCAAAATTGCACGCCGAGATCACTCTCTTCGGGCCAATGCTTGGGTAGGCATGGAGGTCATCTTGCACCGTCGAAGCGGAGTCTCGACAGCAATTCACTGTGAAGTGACATAGTGTATTAAAGTGTACTTTTTGGGAACTCTGGCGGGCTACCCCTATAACTACACCCTTCTAGCTATAACCTTACATGCTCAGCTTCAAAAATTTAGCTTGATAGAGATAATAACCTCCTTAACCTTATTGAAGTAGTTAGTGTGTTTTATGTGATTTAATTAACCTCTTTTATATCTTTCTCAGAGGCTTTCTCTCTCTTTAACTTCTTATAGATTTCTCTAAACTTTATCTTAAGTATATCTATACTATTTAGATTACTGTTCTAGAGTTTAAGTAAGTAGACTGCTACTTAATAGATTAAGACTCTTTTTATATATAGGTTTATCTTAGTATTAAAGTGGATTATCTTCTTAATAAAAGGTATAATGCGTTTATAGTAATTATTAGTAATAGTAGTTAAGTTATACTGTTCTTTCGTCTTAATATTAATAGTTTTAATTATAAAGAAGTTAGCTAGAAGTAACTTATCTTTATCTTTAAGTACTTTAATATTATCTATAGTAGATATATTTATATTAGATAGGAATTAGAGGGATCTAGTATTTTAATTCTTTCCCTCTATATATCTATTAGTAACCTTCTAAAGGTTTTTATGCTATTAAGGTTATAGTAGCTTCATAACTTTAATAAGTTATGCTTTAGATTTCTTAGGTTTTTGAAACAGTATTATGGTGCTTTAGTAGGCGCTTTTATTAGTATTATCAACAGAGTTTTTCTGTGGCTTTCATACCCCCACAAGTGGATGTGGCTGGGCTAAAGAGGTAGAAAGGAGTCTCGACAGCAAAGACACCAAGAAAGATCTACAGCCCTTCTAGCCTAAAACCCAGGCGCGCCGAGAAGCTCACCGCACCCGCTAAGAACTTCGTGAAATGCCTCAGAATGAATTCCATCCAAATATTTGGTCTGCCCCTTTCCGTCGCCAAGACATGTCCAGTTCACCAAGGACGAGGCAGTGCCGGCGACTGAGGGAAAGTCGCCCAGGTGCCAAGCCCGCTTACCGAGATGAGCAGCCGCGTCACAGCCGCCAAGATATCACACATTGAACGCCACGAGACGGGTAAGTCACTTGAGCAATTGGGATACAATAAGGTGAACAAAGAGAAAAAGGGTTCTATTCATCGCACAAAAGACACCTAGAAAACAATACAAGCCTCTTTTCGCGAGGCCAGAGTCATGAAGCAGAGTATAGCTGCTGCCAGCGAGGTCCCAACGCCATGTGATGATGACAATACACAAAAGAGCCTCTCATGCCATAATAAAAATGAGTAATCCTGTCGAGCCGTGACTGTATTATACCAGGGTTGGCAACTGATGCCACCCTGCTTGGATATCTTACACGCTCGCATAATAGTACGTCGCCCATGTCCCCTCGGGCGCCCGGTTTTGGTCCTCCTCAAATCATCAGGTAGTTGGCATCGCTCACAGAGCGACCATGGCGGCACCGACACCGACGGCAGCGACGAGGTAGGTGCCGACGGCAACGGAGCCGAAGGTGAAGAGGGGCTGGTAGACGCTGCCGGGGGCGGCGTTGCCAGAGGCGCTGGAGCTGGGGTTGGCGGTGGAGTCGACGGGGGAGGTGGCGGTGGCAGCAGCAGAGTTCTGGGCCTCGGCGGAGGCGAGGGCGGTCTTGCAGGTGTCGTTGGTGGAAGAGGGGGTGACGACCTGGGCCTGGCCGTCGAAGTCGCAGGAGGTGCTGGCCTTCTTCTGGTTCTTGTAGTAGGCGTCGAGGACGAAGGCAAGCTTCTGCTCGGCGTTGCACATGCTGTAGGCACCGTAGACACCGGTGGAGGTGTTGGCGGAGATACCGGAGCAGGCGGAGGCGTCGGCACCGCAGATGAAGCCGAACATCTCACCGATGGCGGAAGCCTTCAGGCCGGACTTGGGGGTGCAAGAAAGGCTGGAAACCATGCAAGAGCAGAGGTCCTTGTTGGGGGTGGGGGGAAGGGCCTTGCCGTTGACCTCCCAGGTAGAGCTGACGGCGGGGCACTCAGCAGGGGAGTTGGTGGCCTTGTAGGAGTCCATCTGGACGGCGGAGGGATTGGCGGCCAGGACACGGGAAGCAAGAGCGTCGTAGTTCTTCATGGTGGTGGCCTTGCCGTTGGAGACCTTGACGAGACCGTAGTCGTTGGCCTCCTGGTGGAACATGTAGACGATACCGCCGGAGAAGACCTCGGTCATCTCGGTGTCGTACAGGGCAGTGGTCTCCTGGAAGATACGGCCGTCGGCACCGTCGGGGATGTTGCAGCCGTACTCAGCGAAGAAGACGGGGACAGAGTAGTTCTTGAAGAACTGAACCTGGGTCTCGTAGCCAGAGCCAGCCATGGTGTTCTTACCGCACCAGGAGTAGATGTTGTAGCCCCAGAAGTCGATGGCGGAGTCCTGGTCGCCGCAGTTGAAGTAGTGGGCAGAGTTGTCGCGAATATCAGCGTCATCGTTGGCAGCGTAGCCAACACCCATCCAGCGGTAGCCCTTGTCCTTGATGTACTTCTTGGAGTCGCGAACGGCGGCCTTGACGAAGGCGGAGGCCTCGGTGTTGGTCTTGTTGTTGGAGACCTCGTTACCGGCGAAGAAGCCGATGGTGTTGTCGTACTTGGCGAGCTCGTCGATGACGGCGGTGTAGCGGGTGTACAGGTCAGTGTTCCACTGAGCGTCGTCACGGTTGATGGAGGTCTTGGGCTCTCCCAAGTCGGAGACGACGTAGATGCCAGCATCGGAGAGGAGCTTCATGCAGGCGGAGTGGTCCGCGGTAGGGTCAATGGCGTAGGTACGGATGGTGTTGGTGCCAGCCTTGGCCAGGATGGGGACGTCACGCTTGCAGGCGGTCTCGTCGGCGAGGGGGTCCTTGAAGTCGCCAGTCTTGGACTCACCGCCGGCGGCGGCGGTGTCCTGCTGGTAGGCGATACCCTTGATGAAGAACTGGGTGCCGTTCTCGTAGAAGAACTTGGTGCCCTGGGAGGGGTGTTAGCCTGGTGCAATTGGGTCGGAGCAGTGCCATGTGCGCGCGGCGGCATACCTTCATGACGATAGGGTCGAGGGCGGCGGCGTTGCTGGCGAGCAACAGGGCCGCGGAAACAGCAGCAGCGACTTTGCCCATTTTGATGGATTTGATTTTTGGGTTGATTGATGAAGCGGTGGAATTTCGGTAGTCGGGATCGATGTGGGAAGATGTCGTCGGTCGGGTGGATGACGTCGGATACCTAAATCAAATCGGAGACTGTAGAATTCCTTGGGCGCGACGAAAAGGGTGGTAAAATAACGAGTTCTGGTAATGAGTGTGTGAAGTCGAGTTTTTGGTTGGATTGGTGATGAAATTAAAAGAATAGGGTTTCAGAGACACAAACACATTCGGCAAGACACCTCAATGAATAGTTCTCTTCTCTCCTAAAAAGAATAGTTCCCCTAAAAAATGAAAAAGCGATTGTTGAGGGAGTGACGGTTTAGAGGAAACACACGGGGGAGAGAAAAGGAGAAGTAGCAGGAGGCAGGAGGCGATGTGAAGGGAGGGAGCGACGGTAGAAAAGCAGTTGGAAACGGGCCCTGGAATGGAATATCTTGGCGAAGCGGGTCCTGCTCCCATCCGTCTCCTCGTACCGTTTCCCTCCCCCGTCGCCCACCTCCACTTCCACTCTCCACTGGGTGAGTGCTCCAGTGCTCCAGAGCGACTCCAGTTAAGAGAGATTGGGGAGGATGCAAGTGCCAAATGGGATCGCCTGGTGTGCCTGGGCAAAGCAGCAGGAAAAGCAGGCTAGACCACTGCTCACCACTGCGAAGGTCGCTTTACTTGGCCAAGGTGGAATTAACAGCGGGCAACAAGGTGCAGCAACTGGTCCTCTGCCACCTGCGGATAGACACTGCGGGTGCAGGCTGCAGGGTTGCGGCAGGGAAGGCGCCAGGAACACGGACAGGGGGTGGGGGCCAGGGGCGCCTTCCTTCCTGGTTGGTGCCACTTTGGGACTAGCTCCTTCCTTGCAGGTAAGCTTGAAGGTTCTTTCCTCGTCCTCTGTGTCTGTTCCTTCTTCTTCAGCAGGTGCAGCAGCAGCAGCAGCAGCAGCGGCAGCAGGTGCGATGCGATGGAAGCGCGGAAGGAAGGAAGGACAGTGTGAGTGAGTGAGTTCTCCTCCTCCTTCCTTCCCCTTCTTCATCCCATTCCTCATCCCGTTCATTCCAATTACTGCGTACTTCCATAGGTACCTGAGGAAGGAAGGTTTCTTAGGAAGGAACCCGTATCCAAACGGTCGTCGCACGTTTCGAGGAGGCGCAGCTGTTTAGTCTGTCTTGTTCACTGCTTCAGCCCTTGGCCAGAAACCACCGCATCCCATCGCGTCCCATCGCATCCCATCGCATCAGACACCAGCGGTCGACATGGCATGGTACCTGAGGCCGCTGCGAGACATGGCTGGATCACGAGGTACCTGCGCACCCAGTCACGCATCACTCTCCCGACCAGAGTTAGCCCCCGGGAACCGCCCAGGCCAGGTTCATCTCGTTTCAAGCCTGTGAGAGAGAGCCTCCAGCTTGCCTGCCACAGGCCACCACACCACAGTCTTCCACAGTGTGCAGACGGTCAACAGTGACGGATCAAGGCCGTTAGTCAAAATGGCGAGAAATAGGGGCAATCTCCACACAGGTGAGCTTCGGCCTGGAGTAGCGGCTGACTTTCCCAGACCGGGACCTACGGACGCCGGCCCCCCTACCATCCACCCATCATCATCGCACATCCCTCCGGTCAATGATGCAGGCATCGAGTACCGCCCGTCACGATCCAACGGTAAATCATCGCCAATAGACAATAGAGCCCGACAAGCCATCGCAGTATTGCCACCCAGCACCGACTCGATAGGCCATCGCCAGATCCTACCCATTCACCAGCCGTCAAGACCGCCAAGAGATCAATCCGCTCAAGCATTGGCATTTCTTGTCGTCCATTCTGCGCCTCTTTTTTATCCCCCAAGACCCCAAGACCCCAACTCTCGCTGTCAACCCGCCCCTCCTCCATCTGCCCGACTTGGTCGAGGTCAAACTCATTTCAGCTGCCTCTGCCCAGCCCTCCGCCCAGCGCGACACCGTCTCTCCTTCAGGCCGTCCAAGATCTTGGAGAACGCTGCCAATGCGAACTCATCAACCAAGACCGCTCGGCCAAACAGACGTCGAATGGGAATCAGTCGCCGCCGGCACTCCTTGCAATCGTTATTACAATCAACATTTGGCCATCGGATATTGCTCCACATCAGTCACCCTTCCTTGTGTCCCCTAACCCCCCCGGCGGCACTTCATCAGAATGAACCACATCCAATGCAATGGCAATGCAAACATTCACCGAACCAAGAAGACCAAACACTACTGCGTACTGCCGACGGACGGTCCAGATCTCCCGTAGACCTGCATCACATTCACAGCCACTCCTCGCCATCCACTGAGGAGACCTTGCCGACTTGCCTGGATGCTTGGGAGCTTCACAGAGGGGCCGTTGGCGCCAAATCTCGGTCCAGTCCACAGACACTGTCACGGACGTCCACCTCCAATCATCCCACACGTCCATCTGCCACCCATCGTCCATCGCGCATCCATCAACCTCGAACCAACCGGTCCGATGTCTTGCGCTGTACTTGGTGACTTGCTATCTCGTTCTTCTATGACGACGCTACTGTGCCAAGCTGCATGGCCCTACTGCACACTCGTCCTTCGTATTTTAGACTTTGACTTGAGTTTGGGAAAAGTTCAGCTCAACCACGACGAGACCAGACGACGCAAGTCAGGCAGAATGACGATTATCGATGCAGCAACACATCGAAATTCCATCAACCCCCGAGAGAATACGAGGCACACTGCAGACGGCTTCCAAGGTCTGCGACCCAGGCCACCCGAGTCAGAAACGTAGGTACAGTGCGCAGATCACCAACGTTCCTACGGCCCCCCCCCCCGCCGATAAAATAATACACAGTACCTTAGCCTGTAGGAATAAAATACCAACAAAAATAGTGATGGCGGCGGGAGTCAATTAACTCTCTTTTCTTGGGGCCACCTTAAGTTAATTTACGCGCTTTAGCCCAAACAAGACGTCCAGTGGAGCCGAAATTGGCCCAGCACACCCGATTCGACAAGTCACCCGCCTTCATTGGCACCACCTGGAATTTGATGTTCATGCTCACTGTCCACTGCCTGTAGCAAGACAGACAACTGCCTGGCACAACTGGGAATCGATAATTGTGGTCTTTCGGTGGACCGACCGACACTTGTTCATCTGCCATGCAGCACCATCATCCAACAATCTTGCTCCCAGTCGCCATGTTCATCATTGCTTGTTTTTCTTGTTTCTAAATCTATTCTCTGTCTCCGTCCCTTCACAGGTTGACGGGAATCGTGTCTCCAAAATAAATCCATCGCACATCCCCATCTCTGGCATTGCTTATCAAACTTCCGGCAGTGCCTGTGCTGCTCCATTGATGTTCATCCCAGCCCGCCCAAACTCTGAAGCGGAAAAGTCTCGCGTTTGTCGACTCCCCCTGACTGCCCGGGTTGACGCTGTTATTATTGGCAAACCCGCGTTTCGCCCCTCCGTCACCGCGTTTCAATCAATCCAAATCGTCAACAACAACAACAACCGCAGCTGAGCATTGCCATCGCATCGCATTGTCAGTCTTTCAGCTCGTCATCCCACCCGTCCCGCTGAACCTCCCCCGGCCAAACGCTCCTCCCGCGGCCTCCTCGCAGCGGAATCCCCGGTCGCCGCCTCGCCTCACCCGACGTCTCGTTCCATGCCACCCCCCGACAACCCTGGGTCTCCCCCCGTAGGCAGCACGACGGCCGCCCCTCAAGTCCGTGTCAAGTTGATGGGGTCGCGCTCAGTCGCTCGCTGATCGAGGTTTTTTGTGTCGTCCACAGTGTCAGTGTGCTGTTCGGTGCCCGACGTCATCGGCGGGCGCTCCGTCTTGTCAATCTTCATCTGCCCAGCGTAGCGTTCGTCCCGCCGCCGTCATTCTTGTTGTCGTACTGTCCGTCTATCGTATCGTATCGTGTATCCATCCGCACGCGATCGTCAAAGAAGGGGAGGGATGTCCCAAAAACAAGAAAACCGAAAATGCTTGATGCTTGATTCCACTCAGCCCGTTCTCGTGTATCTCGTCTCGGCGAATTAATCTGCGTATGCGACCCCGTAAACCCGCAAGGCTCCCTCCAAAGTGTGGCCATAGAAAAGGCGCGCGCGCGAATCAATCACCATCTGCCGGTGATCTTGAAGTAGGCCTTGCCCACGCCGTAGCAGACGCCATCCCAGACCTCGTACGTCTCGCGCCAGACCGTCCTGAGCGGGTTGCGCCCCGAGCGTCCGTGTCGGTACGTCTGGCTGACGGTCGTCATTGTTTTTTTGTGTTGTTTGCCGTTCGCTGGTGGTGTTGATTGATGATGTTTTCTCGATAGTAGGTTATGGCTTTAGTTTGCTTTTCTGGTGACTGCCTCTCTCGACTCTCTGCTTCCGGTCTTGATAATTTCTTCAACGACCTTTGCCTGTGATTTATATATGTCTAGGCATCACCAAATGTTGTCAGCCTACTTGCTCTCGACAGTCACACACACACATGCCGCATCGCCGCCCCAGCCGCAGCACGGCAGTCAGGTCACGAGCCACCTCACCTCCGGCTCCCGCGCCGCAGCCACACAGGCACCCGACAAAAGCACACTGCAGCCAAAAACTCCCGCCGGCGCTCCCCCTCCACTCCCGCCTGACAGCGGGTTCCACTGTAGCGCCAACAGGCAAACCACACGCACCCGACGAACCCCGACCGGCGGTGCACCACACCACATGCCCGCAAGTCAAGTGGCTGAAGGTCTCTGTCATTCGTTCGTTGGGAGGTGTAGCTTGTTACTTCCATTTCTACTTCCCCGCGTCTGCGTCCCCCGTGTGTGTGTGTGTGTGTGTGGTACAGCCCGACTTGAAAGTGCTGAATCAGGCAGGATAGGCAGGCGGGCTTCTTGGTGAGGCGTCCGCTGCTTGTTTGAATGTCGCTCAAGCTTGGGGATTGGCGAGTGACGAGAGGAAGGTTTGTTTGGAGGATTCGCATGCAATGTGCTTTTCGAAGGTGCGCTTTCCTTTCGGTGAGGTTGGCGATCGTCGTTTGACGTGTTTTCCCGTCTGGGGCATGTTTGCTGCATGTCAGCTCCCGCAATCTCACAGGCCTCGGAAACTTTTCCTCACTTTGAATCGTAAAAGTAAAGCCTGGAAATGATGATCTGTGCGAATTTCGCAACGTGTCTGCCGCCTGCGGTGTCAGTGTCGCCTGGGCTGGGTCGACCGCATCTGCGCAGAGGGTCTTGAGCGGGCTTGTCTCACCGCCCATCACGGGACGGGTGCGAACCTCATTCGCCACATCTACTTTCAACATCACGCAGGTTGGTGGATTTAAGCTAGGAAGCGAGTGATATTGTAGAGAAGCTATCTCGAATGTGTGACTTGGCAGATGATGGGTTTTCTCCCATTCGCCACCTTGGCCGTGTGTGATGAAATCCTTCGATATCGTCACCATATGCCCTGTGCATCGTACGTAGCAAGTGTCAAAGTAGAAATTGTCGCACAGCCCCTTCCTCCGTTTCGAACCACCGGTATAGGTGTCGTGTGGCTCATTGGAAGCGAACCGGATCAAGTCCCGCGACTCCTGGATTTGGTCGGGAAGGCGGGTGATATCTCAGCAAATCTATCTGACAATGTCGTCATATGGCGTCGGGTCGGAGCAAGTGTAAGTGTATTCTTCCTGTTGAGCAAAAGTCAGCCTTGCCGTTCTTGCCTTACGAGGTCTTGTGGTGTGACTGACAATATTTGAGCAAGTAACGCGGATCAGTCACTGTCCGCCTGATATTCAACGGGTAAATGAGCAAAAGCCGTCGTGACTTCGAGGATCTAGTCGACCCGCAGGCGCTTTGTGCCTGTTTTTTCCATGTCAGCGATGTGTTGGGTGAGGCCAAATCTCAGATCAACGTACCTCTAGGGCTGATATCGGTCACAAGGATGGTGAACTTGGTATCACCCGCGGTGATGGCAATCTCAACGGGCTGCTTGCCAATGTCATCATGGACTGCATGTTGTGTCTGGTTGTCGGCAGGAGCACTGTCATAGATGGTGACGATGGGCGACATAGCCATCTTGCGGCGAGGCCTCTTGATGGCGGCCTTGGGCTTGGTCGGGGTCTCGGGAGGCGTGGCAGGCGCCTCCAAGGCAGCAGGGCTGTTCTGATTGGAAGCCTTCTTGCTCTCCCGATCCATGATGAACAACTTGTGGCGGTCCTTGAACTGTTCAGTGGTGACATAGTCGCAGTTGGGGGATCCCGTCGAGTGTTCATCAAATGGGTCATCCTTGCGCTTCCACTGCCAGGCCTGCATCTTGCACGAGAAGCAGGTGACACTATCTGGCGTCTGCGTCTCGTTGCCTGTAAAGTAGAAACCGGCGCCGGCCATGTCCTCGGGACGAAGGGAGTTGACCGGCCACTTGGAGCCCTCACCGTCGCCAGACTCGGAGCCCGTGGCGTGGAAGGTGAAGAGACGTTCGAAGTAGGTGTCCATATTGAGGATTGTAAGGAATGTGAAGAATGTCAAGAAATGAATGAAAAATGAGGTTAGAAGTTTGGTCAGAAAGGAGAGACTGCTTGTGCGAAAAGAGAGTTTGCTTGAAACTACCGTGGTTGTGGGAGCGAAAGGTTGAAGAGAGCGAGAGGATTGAGGCAAGAAAAGAAACAGTTGTGGAGCGAGAGTTGGAGGGGCAGGGGCAAGAGCAAACTTTTGCTTTTGATCGAACTGCTTAAGGTATGGAAGAGAAGGAGCGACCTAGGTTGTCAAATAACGTCGAGATGTGCGCTTTCCTGTTTTGCTGAAAAGACCTCTCGGGCCTAGCGGAGGAAGACGAGATGAAATGCTCGCAGAAGCAAGCTTCAATACCGGCAAGAGATACCATGGGTTACGGCGGATGCCTTGGGAGTCAAAGAACATGTTGATAGATCTTCCATCTATTTTATGAGAATTATCATCACTCCCCCGATGCTCATATTGGAGGCTAGAATTTGACGTGAATTCCACAGTTCTGCATTCTTTGACAAATACTGAAGGTCGGAAGTCTTGTTGACCATTTTCTGCAGTTGCGAGTCGTTATGAATACCTCAGAGAGAACGACTGGAAAAGAGACCAGAAATCCGTGTTCCATCACAACGACGCCCCGAGAAGCTCCCCCACAACTGCAATGGAGTCCTTCTTCTCCTTAACCCAATACTGAATAGAAGCCAACCCCGTCACAATCACCATGTCCATGTCGATACTCTGCGGCGGCACGTACACCTCAAAAGTCGGGCTTGTCCCATTCCCGTCAGGTTTCCTCTTCCATCTCGCCAACAACCTCCCATTCCCGTCCTCCATGAATATCGTCCCTGTAGAACCCGTCCAGCTCGATAACCTCCAGCTGTACCGCACTCCCATGTAATCAAACTCGTGCCCCATGCCTAGATCGTTTCCTTTCATCCTAAAGGGCATTCCGCGGAATACGACATCAATCTTTGACGAGAGCGAGTGCCGCTGCGCCGTGCCAAGGGCCTGATCCGACATTTGCTGCGTGCGGGGATCAGCGTGGATGACGGCGATTGATTTCTCGTTGTTGTTGTGCAGGATATAGAATGGTGTCGCGAAGCCAGTGACCGGGTCGATGCGGTCCACTGTCGTTTGGGCGCCGCCGAAGCGCTTGTTGACGCGGAGGACTTCGCATGGGGGGCCAGTCGGCTGAGGCTCGTCGCTCTTTTGCAAAAATGGCATGCTGCTGGTCAACTTCGGTGCGTGCCTAATATAGAGACTGCTGGTAATTGAACGAATTGTTGATGGGTGTGTGTTGCAAATCGAGTACCGTATGATGGAAGGATTGGGCAATATTTTATCTTCAACCTGCGAAGCCACCGATGTCAGCACACCTGCTGGGAAAAAGCTCTATCGGTATCATTCAGGGTAAGACATCCTGTTTCCCGCCCGCAGTTGCCGCCGAAAGACACAGCCAGCGATGCTTAGCCATGCTTGAGTACTGAAATTCGCCAGGATTGGTAATCCGTAGGGCTGATGACGTGAACTGAAGCGAATTTCAGCCGTCAAGAACAAGAGATGTTCTGCCAACAAGTCGGAACATGCTTGGCAGCTGAAGACTTGGCATGCGTAATTTGACCTCTCATTATTGTTCGAAGCTAGTTGGACTGTGGCTGACGAGTCTTAGACTCGTGCTGATTGGACAATGCCACAACTCAGAGATTAAGGATTATGTGGCTATGGCAAGGTTTTGTTGCCTTTTTGAGATAACGGAGTGCAAGCTGACACCCTAGCGCGATGATCTGGCGAGTTGAGAGCATCGACTTGCTACTTCCTAAAACGGAAAAAGCCAGTCTCGCGCTGAACATGATGCTGCGGCAGACTCAACGTACAAGAGGTTATCTTTCCGGTAGCAGCCAGTTTTGGGCTTCACTTCATTCAACAAGAAGATAGATGTCTTCTGAAATGATCATTCGTGAGAGCACAGCAGCAGCCGATATTTCGTCTGTCGAAAACTGGCTGAGTCTTTAATCTACATGTATGGCTCTATTTCGAACATGACTTTGAAAATTGGTGAATTCGGCCAGAAGTCGTGCTTCTCGAAACCCCTAGAATCTTGTACATGCCCCATGGCTGAAGATGGTTTCAATGGTGGACATGCACTGGGTGAGGTTGCGCCGCCCAGTTCACGGAGCTGTGCAGCCGCCCTTGAAATTGCCGCAGAATAATCAGATCACCCCTCATCAAACATGCAATTGTCCGAGTGGATGAATCCGACCACCTCGGACAGCATCCCGATGTCGATGGATATTTCCGGGTTGAAGTAGCGGTGCGCGGAAATTCGCGAGACTCGGGAATCGGCGCTGACCAATCAGAGGCTGCGGATTGTGGTGTTCAGCACGATTTGGGCATTTTCGCTCCCAAATCCGGCTCGACTTTCCCTCCCTCGTCTCCACCTTCAGCTTCGACATCGTCTCGACATTCCCTCCCAGTCACTAACATCAGTTGGGTTTCGTGAGAGACTCGCTTGAGTTGTCGTATAAAATGAGTGATTTGGGAGGAAATCTTTGGATCAAGGCTAATAGTAATTGTGTTTTCACCTTCACACCCTTTCAATCATCGGCAGTCGCTTGTTTCGTTTGCACAAGTTGAAACCACCGGCACCAACCAAGATGACCGTCTTACATACCTTCAACATCACAGAGGCAACCATCGGCCAGATGCAACATGCACTGTCAACAACAAGACTGACCAGTGTTGACCTCGTGGCGCGCTTCCTACATCGCATCGCGAAGTATGACTGCCGGGGCCCTCTCCTCAATTCGATCTGCGTTCTCAACCCCAAGGTCTTTGAAGAAGCCCAAGCGTCAGACAACTACCGAGCCTCTGGACAGCCAGCGCGACTCCTCGAAGGCATTCCTTTCACAATAAAAGACAGCTTCCAAGCCAAGGGTCTCACAGTAGCTGCAGGCTCACCGGCTTTCGAACACCTTGTCTCGTCATCTGACGCGGCAGTCGTGAAGCTTCTCCGCGAGGCTGGCGCCGTGCTCATCGGAAAGACTAACATGCCGCCTATGGCTGATGGTGGAAGTCAAAGAGGCCTCTACGGCAGATCTACCAGCCCATACAACCCGGAGTATCTCTGCACAAGCTTCGCTTCTGGTTCATCTTACGGATCTGGAGTGGCTACCACGGCGTCGTTTGCTCCCATCAGCTTTGGCAGCGAAACCGTCTCATCAGGCCGAGCGCCAGCCTCCCACAACGCTCTCATAGCCTACTCTCCTTCAAGAGGAGTCATACCTTCTCGAGGGCTCTGGCCGTTGTATCCCACCTGCGACGTTGTCGTTCCATATACCAAGTCAGTGACAGACATGCTCCAAGTTTTGGATGTCATTGTTGCCGACGACAAAGATCCGAGAGGTGACTTTTGGCGAGAACAGGCGACTGTTTCTGTCCCACGGGTTTCAGACCTTCGTCCTCAGAGCTACAGCAGCCTGATGGATCCTGATTCGTTGAGGGGTAGGCGCATCGCGGTTCCCAAGTGTTACATCGGCAAGCAGACATCGTCCGGCTACTCCGTAGTTTGCACGGAAGCCACACGTCGATTGTGGGAACAGGCTCGTGCCGACTTGGAAGCATTAGGAGCAACCATCATTGAGACGGATTTCCCCATGGTCGAAAACTACTCGAAGCAAGATTTCCCAGGACAGGCTGCCAACGTCCCAGGAATGCCAGACATGTGGATGGACACCGAGCGATGCCAAATGATCGCCACCGCCTGGGATGATTTTCTCAAGTACAACGACGACTCGAGCTATTCGCGCCTAGAAACCGTGGATAGTCGAAAAATCAACCCCGGGTTTGCGCCAATGGACGATCCTGCAGAATTCACCGAGCAACAAAATCACGTGCGGTACTCGGAGATGATTGACTTTATTCGCAACCGTCCCGATAAGATCCAGGACCTGCCCGGATGTGCTGAGGCGCTGATAGCCTTGGAGGCCGCCCGCAAGAGGGACTTGGAGGATTGGATGGACGAGAATAAGTTCGACGTCCTCGTCTTCCCGACTAACGGTGACGTCGGAAGGGCTGATTCCGAGGAGAAGCGCGATTCAATGCTGCATACGCTGCAAGATGGCGTAAAGTACTCCAACGGCAATCGAGCGATGAAGCACCTCGGTGTGCCGGCGGTTACAGTGCCAATGGGGACTGTTTCTGATAAGAAGATGCCAGTTGGCTTGACGTTTGCTGGAAAGGGTTGGAGTGACAGTGATCTCCTTCGATATGCGTTTGCGTATGAGACTGCGACGAAACGCAGAGAAAGCCCCCCAGTCGCGCCTCGGTTGGAAACTGACGTTCTGAAGCTTTCCGGTGCATCTTTGCGCGGAAGTGTCAGTCCAGACTTAGTGATCGAGGACCTCCTCGTGGAGAACGTCTCTCAAATGGGTTCGGAAATCCGAAAGGTTTCGATCAGGGGTTCGGTTCGTGCGAGCGATTCTGCTTTGTTTACCGAGAACATCCAAGTATATGCCAATGGCGAGCCGTCTTCCCCGGTTGAAATCAACGGGGACACGTGGGATTGGCAAGCTAAGTTGGAGCGAGAACCTGTGATGGAGAAATACCCGACACCTGGAAAGATTCCAAGAGATCAAATCATGTTGGTGATTGTGGCTACAACTTCTAATGGGAGATCGGCTGGACAGTTGGTTATGGTTGATTGATATAGCTGTTCGACGCAGGAGATGCCTAACCACTGGTCACTAGAGAATAGATAGGTGGGAAATATGCATGAATATATCCTTGAATAAGCTTAATTATGGTGAACCAGCGCTTACGTCTACCTTCTTGGGTAAACTTCTGACCCGCTAGCCGTGTCGTCTCCCTGAGACCCCTTATGATCACGATCTCTGACATCGCCAAGCGGGTAGCACTTGCTACATCTGGGAACTCCGAGTCGTTTATGCATGAGAGTGGTTCATCCCCTCGGTATCCCACCGGTCGATGCATCATAGCATTCCTAAAGGAGCGTCCGATCAATCAGTCTTGATGCAGAAAGATCAAAGCAGCCAATGACTGCTATATACCACCGGCACCCCCGCTTGAATACAGGCTCAACATTGGGTTCGGTTCATCTGATAAGATTAGATGAGATGTGATCGACAGGATATCCCACTGGCGGTGACCTCGGAACTGGGAAGCTTTCCGCGAAAATAAGCTGCTTCACGCCGGTGGGATCACCAAGTTTGTCTATAAATGATGGGTTGTTGCGCCAAGTGACTGAGTTTGATATTCAGGCTCAACAAAGCTCAAGAAAATTCATTATATCCCAACACCGGTTGTCTCCGCTCATCGCCACCAACCCGCAAAATGCAGTTCTCTACCCTCACCACTGTTTTGGCCGTTCTGGCTGCCGCTGTTCCTGCCATTGCTGCTCCCGCGGCCGAGGTTCTGGAGCAACGCTGTACCGTTGGTGGAAGTAGGTTATTCTTAAATCATCTCGAAAGCTCTTCTGTCATCACTAAACACAGCTGGACATCTGGTCGTTGATCCTCACGAGAATGAATGCTGACTAACTCTTGAAATAGAGCCCTGCTCCAGCAACGGCGACTGCTGCTCTGGACACTGCCAGATCACCATTGCCGCGACCTTTTGCTCCAACTAAGTCACTCGGCTGGGTTATCGGCTGATCATCGGATAGTTGAGGAAGCAAGTTGAAGCGAGAACTCGGAGCATGAACGAAAGCGCCTTCAAAGTATGGTTGAGCAAATCCTACCTGTCAAAGCCAGACGATGCTAGCGTACAAATACCCCGAGAACGATAATACACAGATTTGTGGCATGTCGCGCTTCCACACATGACCTTCGATTTATCTTCGCTGAGACAAGACGTCGTGATCAAATGACCTATGATGATTCAGCGAACTGAAAAGTCAGAGGATCTGTTTGTTACGGGATAAGGCTTCCCGTGATGCATGGAAGAGGTGATTCGGCGCTATGTACTCTTAAATGGGACTTCTAATGATGTTGGCTCAGCAAGCCGAGAAATCAGAAGACCCAATTACTGCGTGATGATGAGCTTTGGTCCTCATTTTGATGTCCGTCGCTCAGAAGACAGTACTGAGCGGTGTCGTCAAACCGAACACCGACTGTATTATCATTTGCGTATTCAATGATACGAATGATAGTGGAGATGTGAAGGACATTCTGGTCACGTTTGTAAACAAAAGAGACGATGAATATCCATCCATGCATTAACTCCTTTTAGGATGTGTCTATCCCCCACTTCAGTGTTGGCGAGGACTCAGAAGAAGAAAACTTTCCTGCAATATTGTAAGAACCTGTTGCCGTGATGTGGTGTGACGCATGACGTGAAGCGCAGTGCACTGAGAACCTAGGCAATTCGAATACCCAATCTACGCGCTTAGACTTTCAAGATCTGGTCGCGGGTGAATTTACAATAACCACAAAAAGCGTCGTTCGCAACAGTTGTGACGACAACTCTTTTCCCCCCACACCTATCAGCCACCCTACATCTGCTGATTATTTCAAAGTACGTCCTTCCTTATATCGGCCCTTTGCTGAGTCAACCACAACCTGTTGCGACTTTTCACCATGCCCAACCTCAACCCTACCAATCAAGATATGACGGTCAAAACAGGCCCTTGGATGGGAACGTTTGCAGCATCATTACCACTCGATCCAAAATGGGACATCCTGCTGGGCGATATTCCTGTTTCCACCAGCGATAAGATCGACAAGGTGTGAACAGTACTTTATACAGACATTATCGTTAACCTGGAAGAAAAGTTTCAAACCAAGCCCCTTCTCATATCCACATCGGCTCATAACGACCTGAAGACCGGTTCCAGTATTAATACGCTTACCGTCGGCGTCACTAATGATGGCCTGATCGTGGGAAAGGTCGACGGAAATATGCACGTGTTAGCTGAGGTTCTAAAGCGCCACGACCTAGAGAATGATCTTGAAGTCATGCTAGTACACTAATCCGGCTTCATGGCCTTGTGTAGTCAGCCCATCTACTGAGGAACCTCCCACATCAGTGTCACACTCATGACCGACGTACGACCAAGGTGAGAAAGTCCGTACTCTTTGCTTGATTCTCAGCACTAATCTCATTTAAAGCTGGAGCCCACGGATGGCGCATTTGAAATACAATCATGACCTTGATTCTTCATATGGTACATTGAAGGGAACTTGCTGTGGAGGGCTGACCCACAGATCTCCTGGGGCCTCTTCGCCGTGAGTGATGTGCTGGATTTTACAATTGCAAGCTGGAATGTTTAGGCGAAAGCGAAAGCCCTGTGTCTCATCTCTCCCTTGTGTATATGCTGTGATGCCACGCTTCAGTCCTGCTGACTGGGACACAAGACTTTATCTTTGAGACACTCTGCAGTGAAACCTCTGACTTTTGAATTCCGACTGTTATCGTCCCCGCGTCCTAACGTCTGATCTGCAGCGTGTCACTTACAATGCAGTGTCTACTAGATGCGGGGAAATTGCATGTTTGTTGTCATTGACTTGTTCACCAACGCGGGCGTCACAGCTCATGTTCTGCTGATGTTGGGGACAGACGTCATGTATGTACCACCGGGCTCGCCAACGGGATGACATAAGATTCATGAACAAGAACTTATTAAGCATCGTCACATGCATCCAGCGGGTGAACAATCTACCCGATCCAAGTCCTTAACCATTATGGCTATTATGTGCTCAACATCATATTTGCCGAAGTCGACTGAATCATGGTGAACAAAAGATCGCACCGCGGAGGCATCTCCGCTGCCGGGACGGATCTTTGGAAGCCGATGCGGCCCAGAGGCTAGAACTCCTCACGGGTCTCGGCAAGCTGCCGGTGTCGGGAAAGGTACGGACATAAAATCGCTCAATTCGTAAGATCTTTCGGACTTATTGCGAGCGGCTATGAGGAGAAAAACCTGCAGACCGACAATGGACAATGAAATCGCAAAATTCTCGTGAGGGGACTTCAAAAGATCCTGGCGTTTCTACCGGTTGCATACCGGTTGTCGCCTTTGAGCAACGCCACTGTAAGACAATTCTCGTTACATAAAAGTACCGGCCTATCAATTTTTGCTGCGCCCTCTTACAATGCGGCTCATCCCATTGGCGAAGACCGGCCATCTCCGCTGGATGGATACAGCTGCAAGCACTTTTGGCCAGAACGTCGCGAGACCCATCGCCAGCTGCCGACATGACGCCAACGCTCCGTCACGCATCCATCAGGACCGCTGGGACGAGAAGTTTTCTGCCCGGCTGACGGCGTGGGAAGCTGGCGGCGGGACGGGACAACTGGGCAGAGGAAGCGGGGAGTACCGCACAACCAAGTCTCTCTGCTGCGCCGTGTGCCATGTTCGTGGTGACTTGGAAGTGGAAGAGTGACCTAGCGCCCTGGTTCCTTGGAAAGTTTTGACGAGCAAAAAGCAAAATAACAGCTGGCACAAAAAGCCGCCAGGCTTGGAGCCTTGTGGGACTTGCCGTGGACCAGTTGGAGCGGTTTCTGAGGAAAAGTCTACTTCCTTTGGTATCAAAGTACACCGTATGGTTGCACCGCATCTTTCTGAGAAATCCGCCCTGACGATCGCTGCAAAGCTACGTTGTCGTGGCTGCTCCAAGGCTTCTGGATGCGAATTCTCTCGTTCCGACTGGATGGACCAGCATGTCCGGTTCTGCGGGTGACCCGCCGACTGTTCCGCGCCGAGTCAAGCGTCAGGGCTGGAACCGCGTGGCGTCAGGTTCCCACGCTCACTCTAGGCATTCTGTTTCGTCCGCGGCTTTTTTTTCTCGCTTCTCTGTGTTGTTTCCCGCTGAGCGGTACGCCGTGTACCTGCATGATCCATCTGTACCATCGTTGATCCGCCGTCCCGTCAGCCCAAGGAGAGGGGAAAGGCGACATGCAAACGTGTCTGTTGGCGGACGAGCACATGACACATCGCACGCATGTCCGTCCCATGTCCGTCCCATGAATCCTTTGTATCGTCCGTCCACCGACAATTCAGCAAACCCTTCAACAACCCACTACCGTGCCTAGGGCAAACTACACACAAGCACCACCCAAACCAACATGACTCCCGTGTGCCGTGCCGTCCACCACCTTTCCTGACTCCCGTAGCCCCCGCTGTGCCGCCTCTTTGGTCCCCCTTTAGCCCGTACTAACAGTAACTAGGCCTTCCCTCGGCTCCTTTGGGGCTTGGGCACTCCCTTGTCCGGCGCCCAAAGAACGTTTGGTTCCTGGCGGTTCCTGTCACTAAACTCTATTCGGTCGTCCGAAGGGGACCCATGAGCGATTTTCACCCCTGACAGCGCGCATCCTCCTTTCCCTCTTGGGCCTTGGCCATGTTTCCTCATGGCTGATTTCCCCGAAACCGTTCACAATGGGCTTGAAAACTCAACCTTCTGGAGGCGTGTTCCCGGCCTAGCGTTGCGCTCTTCCACCCCCTCAATTAGGGCTCTGACAACTCTGTTTGTGACCCTGTTTCTCCATGTTGCGATGGATCACCGCAGCGTCGGGGACGTTTCCAGTGGTTCCACGACTTGCTTGTCAGATTCCTGGCACTTTTTGATTGACCAGCTCGACCCGACTCGCGCCTGCGGGTCGGGAGGCACCCACAGCCTCGGCCCTCGCTGACTCTCTCAATCTCACTTTTCCCCCAAAGGATCATTTCAGCCGACCGTCATCATCGACTGCGGCGTAGCTGTGGGGTCGCCGAAGCCTGGTACGTGGGTCTCCGTAGATGGACCGAGTACAACGCTGTTATTCAGCTTTGCCATCCGTTCGTTTTGCAGACATGGGACTCTCATATATAAGCTCCCCCAGTTTCATCTTCTCCGGGATGCTTCTGTTCTGATCACCAACCAACCATCCTTACTCTTTCTTCTCTTCCTCCAGTCACTCCCTCGGCCGGCACCGAAAGCTCTACAGATCAGGAACCACTCCTTGATACCAACTACTAGCTTCACTCCTTTGCAAGCATACCACATCCAGTCTTTCTGAGAAAGAATCTCATACCTCGATCTCGAGCTTTCAACCCCGGCAACCGACCCATTTTAGGAACAGATTCAGATTTCATATCTTACACTTCAACAACCGCCAATATGTTCGCTACCGCTTTCACCACTCTCCTCGCTGCTTCGGCCAGCTTGGTCTCCGCTGCTTCCATCCCGATCCGCGACTCCGGCAAGGCCGGTACCGCGGGCATGACCCCCCACGACGCCTTTTCCTCCTCCATCGGCGTTCTTGGCTGCAAGATTAACACCAACCGCGTCGCCTACTGGCCCAACTCCGTCGGCTGCGACGACATCTGCGTCAAGGTCACCAACGGCGAGCGCTACGTCCACCTGCTCCGCATCGACCAGTCCGGTGGTGCCTACGACATCTCCTACGACGCCTGGAACTACCTCAGCACTGGCAAGGGCGCCGCTGAGGATCCCACCCAGGGCGGTGCCATCTCCATGGAGTGGGAGGCCGTCCCTGCCAGCGAGTGCGGTTTCCTCCTCAAGGACAACGGCAAATTCCCTCTCTCTGCCGCCAACAGCATGAACTACCTTGCCTCCTGCCTGGCCCAGCCCAACAGCTTCGTCGCCAAGAACTACGCTCTCTACAACATCCAGAACTCTGCCTGCACCTGGGGCGTTGACGAGCTCTGCAACCTCGACCTCGCCGTCAGCAACCAGGCTTCCTGCCCCAGCGGTCTCGGCGTCACGACCGCTCTCAAGGACCAGCCTGTTACCAACATCGCTTACGGCACCGGCGTCGCTGCCGTCGCTGTCCAGTAAGCGCATTTGCACGGGGTGCAACCAGCATACCACATTATGATGCATACGATCTTATGATACTTGTATATATTATATAGAAAGGCTCCGAGCTGGGCCATTTTTGTTCGCAAACACTGAAGTCTTTCACTTGATCCTTGTGCTTTGTATCTTTTCCATGTGAATGTGAAATTGGTCGATATTTTCTCGATGTAACGTTGAAAAATGTCACCCTGGTCGTTCGCCAATTCAGTGTACGTATCCGTTCGGCGTCGATGTGCTAATGTTGATCCCAATCCACCACCCTTGGCCCAAAAGCAATGCGAAGTCGGTTCGCTCAGCATCGGGAAATAAAGTCAAATGTCGTCCCACCCACCTTGAAGGTGTGATAGATCATCGCCGATGGCCTGATACTTGCTTCTTGTTGGGATTTTAGCCATCCATGCGTCTTAGCTGGCAAGTCTATGAACCAAGGCAGCTTGAAACAAAACTGCCATGTTACTGGTCAGCACAATGCGACTCCTCATGTAGGTCAGCCGCGCTCGATGCCGACAGAAATACCTCGTAGGATTCGCTGTGCCGCTCAATCCAACGTTCTAGTGCCTGTTTTATCACTGTGCAGTGCCTACCAGCCGCGGCTGCAGCCCAGTCGAAAAAGTAAATTATCAACGCGGTTGCATTGGCGCCAACCCCCAAGATGATGCCATAAAAAGAGCGATCACCATGCCATATTTATCAGACATTGAGACAGACTTGCTGACAATGCGACACGACTGCGGGGCCACACACCTAGGTGAATGAAAGCCGACCTCCGACTAGGACATTAGAAACTTGTCGTAGAGCTAGATTCAGAGACCGGCTTATTTCCCTGTGCTAGACCGACTACTTTTCTTGTGGCTGTGATCTACTTCAGCGTTGACCAGAGTGAAACGTACAGCATACGGTCTCACGATTGAGCATCATACAGATAAGTTGGTTCAGAGACTTGAAGAAATTATTGTCCGTCGTAAAATTAGCTTCAAAGATGTTGGGACAATATGAAGCATGTCTTTCCCTTCTTTTGAAGACTAGCAAAGGCTCATTTTGCATCGACGAGAATACTTGACAAGCTAGCAAACTTTTACCCATGATCCGCCGTCCATAATCTGACTTGGCCGTAGAGATGCCACTCCCACCATTTTATATGTGTTCTGATAATGTTCCTCCGGGTTTTCCACCAGCTGCCGTATGATCAGACCGTGCGAAACTCGTAAATCCATGCTGTTATGATCCTTATCACAACCAATGACAGCAAATAAGAGCTCATGAACCTCGAAATCGTCTCGATCGTCAAATATGGCGTTCTTCAAGAGCTCATCCTTTGAGAGCTTCAAATCTTTGGCCAGAGCGCGTACAACTGGAGCACCGCTGGTAGTCCTCACGCCGGTAAAGCCCATGGAACCTCCGGAAGCCTCGCCGATGAAGGGGCTTTCAAAGTCATTTGTCCACTTGACACTGTCGAACTTAAGATCCATGTACTTAATAGTGCCCATCTTGGAGAACCATGACCAGCTCGGCACATGGCGGCCTGATGGCTGTGCAATGCTTTTCATTGGTTCGGCTTGGTCTCGCCTCCAAAGAAGCCCGCGATGCAGGTATATCGCAAACAGTCCATATGTTGCCCGAGTCTCGAAGGCTCTTGCCAACCGTTTTTGAAGACCTAGTATAGCGACTGCGCGGTCTGATGCATACGAAAACTCTAGAGCAGAGTAACGCTCGTATAAGTCCTGAATCAGCATCTGCCGGCCATCCTTGTAATGATTGAGCGCTGAATGGGGGAAATTTGCGTCGCCGAGAAATGCGGCTTTGGAGCTGAACGCATATAGTTAGTATCTTGTCCATCATTTCTATCCGTCACGGATGGATGCGATTACTTACTTGTAGAGACGCCTCAAAGTCTCGCAACGGACACCTGCTCCGCATTCCCAATACACCTGTGTCGAAGTGTAGTAAATAGTGCGACGTGAAAGCGCTCTTTCCTGCAACACCCAGCCGCGTTTGCTGATCTCTCCAAGTTCAACGTCTCGGTGGAAATCATCGATAGCTGGGCACACATAGAGAGGCTGCTTGCCGTCCATCTGAACCTGAACACAGGCTCGAGAGGGCCTTTCTCCCAGGAACCCGTCTAGGGATGATTTGGCGGACACTGCACTTATAGTCACGTATGCGGAGCTGAAGACCTCTTCCATCTTGGAAGACTCTACTTCCCAGTCTTGCGCATCGTCCTGAATGATGCAAATAGAGTCAATCCAGAGGTATCTGATCCCAAGGCCTCGAGTGACGATTACGGCGTCTTTGAAATTCTGGGGGAGCAGCTCAAACAGGATCGATCTCTGCAGTTGGTTGATGTTGTCTTTGTAAAGGCAGAACCTTTGATGTTTCTCGAGTTTTCCCCAACAGTGACTCAGGGCAACGTAATCAGAAGCTGACACTGAATCAGATGGCACGAGGCGAAGTCCATCGCTTAAATCAATGAGACGTGTCGGCAAACTACTGACATCGTGATAGTTGCTGCGGCGGCATACTTCGTGAGACGCATCGGAATCGCATGACCTTATCCACTCTCTCAACAGGGTGAACTGTTCACGACTTGCCTGACTGGGGAGCACTGGTAGGCCTTCCTGCGCTTCCCCTTGCGAGATAGTTCCTGATTCCATTGTTAATTATTGGATCATTTGATGAAGTATGTGGAACATCCAAATACCTGGCGGTTTGTAAATTGAGAGGAGATCTGGGCCATTCTCTACGCGTATTGTACCGTGCTGAAATCGCAGTATTGGCGACAGCGGCATGCCTGCTCCTTGAAGAGCTTGGCGGATGAGATTGCATAGTCCACATCCCTGTTGAAATGCCCATGGTCCAGCTGATTTGGCCATCTTCATTACGATGCATCGATTGCATAACGTTGTGTCGTCATCCTGGCTTGGCTGCAGCTGACGCCAAAGAGTCCTCTTGGTAAGTCTCGCTGCAAGGTCCTCGTCTGGAGTCGAATCCCATACGTCGTTGAACTTGCTTTCTAGCTGGTGCATATTAGCTGGGAGATGTCTTGCTTAGACCCTCAGAAAGGTAACGCTTACGATCTATACTTGGTTAGAAAGTGTACTTGGGTTCTAAAAGGTAAGCTGGCGCGTTGCTCAGTCACTGGTACTCACTATGTTCTACGTGGAGAAAAGAAAGGTGGTAGTTAGCATTGAACATTCGCACGAGCCTCCACTAAGACTTTACCTACATACTTCAAAGTCTCTTGTTAGTCTCAAGAAATGTTTGAGGTGTAATTCCACGCTGGCTGGCTCTTACTTCTTGATAATCCGCCTTGTTTCGAGAACTCTGATCTGAGTGAAAGAGCCCACCATTGCGTTGGAGACGAGGATACCTGGACGACCGCAATGGAATGTACCGCGGATCTTTCAAGTGTCTGCTAAATTGTTCCAGGAGTGTCTCCGCTTTGGGAGCTGTCAACCGGTGTGCCCCAGCCGGATTTGGATCATTTGGTGAGTTGAAAACTAAAAGCTGATTGACGATGAGATCGAAAAGGTCTCCGTAAACTGTGTTGGGTGGGCAATCCTCTCTCATAATGTCAATGCACTGTTTCACGACCGGATTTATGCGATACGACTTGGTCAAAGTTTTGGGACCAGAGACCCGTTCCCAAAAGAAGTCTGGCGTGCTTCGTTGAAAGGTTTCAACATCGTCGTTACCGTATGCCAGCCATATGAGCAGCTCGAACATAACACAGCCCATAGACCACATGTCATATGACCTTGAGCGAGGCGGATTGCTACGATGGTATTGCTCTCCATCCGTTTCTGGTGCCTGGTAGCGACGAGTGCCGGTTGGCGTCGTGGTTTGAATGACGAGCTCCTCTCTCTTCCTGGTGTCAGCATCCAGTTGGTGAAATGTGGCTAGGCCGAGATCAGCAATCTGAAGCTCGCCTTTATTTCGTGCATCCTTGAACCACAGTATGTTGTCAGGTTTTAAGTCACCATGTCGACAGTTGGAATCGTGCAGCTGGCCGAGGGCTAAGAAAATACCCCTGAATTGGTCGACGATCCACTCCATCCCATCTGGATCGAGGGGACCAGCCTTCCAACATCTCCAGCAGTTGCTCAGGCTACCTCCCTCCGCCCACGGGAAGAGTAAGCACTTGTCTCCGTTAATTTCGTAAGCAGCTATAGGCTTAATCAGATTTGGGGTCGTGTTGTTCTTGAGCGCATCGAGGTTCTTGGCTTCTTTTCTGAAAAATTTGGCGAGGTCTGCGTTGTCATTCGCCTTCTTCACAGCAAGTTTGATTGGAGGCTTTTCGGTATTCTACTACTACTTAGCCTTAATCCCGGAGAGTGGTCAAGAGGCTAACCTACCGCACTTGGTCCAGGAAAGCGTATATGCGCGGCGTGCATCTCGTAGCAGGAGACTTCACCAAAGAAACCCCTACCCTGGGGCTTGAGAGGAGCCTTCATGTACGGCATAACTGTGCCTGCAGGAAAGCTGAAGTAGAACCTTGCAGTCGTGTCGAAGAATGGCACTGCAAGTTGCCACTGATATCGTTCGAAGGCGTCGCGCACGATACGGGTCCATTCTGGCGAGAGGGGACCTGTTGCGTTTTCCGGCGATTTGATCGAGGAAAGTGTCCATCGCCGTGACTTTCGATCAGCAGCGAATTCAACAGGTAGCCATTCATCCGTAAACCCATTCTCCATCAGCTCTCTTAACAAGTGTATCTTCTTGTCCTTGACTGTTGACATCAAGACGAGAATGAGGAAGGTCTTTTGAGCAAGTCTGGTCGCAAAATCAAGTAGATCCGGCGCATCCTGGACGGCAGCGTCTCTCAATGCTCCTTCTACTGTTTCATGCACGACCAGTTCGTGTAGCCTGTTGTAAGGTAGAAACTTCTGTCTCTCATGATTGAACTCAAAATGAATGTCGACTTCCTCTCCTAGCTCGTCACAGGTGTACTGGATTTCACCCATCCTCTCCAAGATGCCACTTAAGAATAGCAATAAATAATGAACGCCCAATTGGGGGAGACTTTTCTCGATTTCGGGTGAGGCTGGCAGAAGAGTATCAGTACTGCTTGTAGTCTTGGCGCTTAGAAAGCCTCTCAGATACTGTGCACCGTGGCACACTGGCTTCCAGCTTGTGGTTAAGTTCTCAATCTGCGGCGTTGTATCGAGGCACAAATCGACGAGGAGAAGGCTGATGCACGTCAGGCGGGGCATACCACCGATGCCAGTGAAACCGCCAAGCAATGGCTGCCTGCTAGGACAAATATTCGATGCCAGTCTGGACAAGTACAATGACAAATCGAATAGCGGGAAACTGGATGGGTTTTGGAAGAGTTATCAAAAGCAAGAACGCATTGAAGGGACGACGTTGGCCTATCAAGCACCTGAGTCATTCGCGCAAGAAGCCGTGGAATGCAAGACGTTCTCAGGATATCATCAGCTTGTCGTCGGTCTCCAGCGGACAAGATACCTTAGGTCGGAGATGGCGGGATCCTAGAGTCGCCTTCGTGGGTCGCAAGTTCAGCAGGCAACCACAACAGCAGTCAGCCTACAGGATGCTTAATCTGTCTTAGAGCTAGTTGCATATGAGGGATTTTTCTAATTTCGGCGAGACACAATCAGGCTGTGGAAGTGCAATGCGCCACCACTCTGACACAGCCATCTTCACTCACCGAAGAGTTGCACGCATCCGACCATTGATACGTCACTGCCGCTGACTGAACTAGGGTTAATCAACCTTATCATTCGCGGCGTTGGTATGTCTGAACGACTGACTTCGTCACGCATTGATTTTGCGAGGTCTTATAATACCTCCGTCGCCGGCGAGCTTTCGCGCATGAAACCACCCCAACGCTACGATCAAAAGTAGCACTTTCTTTTCCTTTGTTTCCACTTGGAATTTCGACTATGTTCGCGACATCGCAGCCCGACCTCGAGTTCGTCCGGCAGGATCAACATGTCAAGGTTTTGACGGAGCATCACGACCGTATACGCCCGCGAGACTTGTCCAAATTTCTTTCCTACTCTTATGGAGACAATAAGTTCAAGATATTTCTAAAAAGAAACATCTATATTATCTATGTCAAGCAAGAGCTGGGGAGCGAGCAAGCCAACCACCTGGTACGACCCTATGGATTGCATTCTGCAGGCGTTGAACTAATTGAACACCGCAATAGTCCACAGCCCAAACAGACCGAACTACAGGACCAGGAGAGCAGACTTCGAAGATCCTCGAGTCCCAAGATTACCGTCAAAGGCTCAAAGATGTCGGCTTGGCTGAGAATATTCTGAAGATGACTAGGGTGGCAAGACTACAGGCGTAAACCCAATCGTACGTGCCCAGAGGCAGTACGAGCAATCACCGTCGTCGTCGTCGTCGTCGTTATCAAACATCCGTACAGCCAGATCCTTGACACAAAAATAATAATGATCGAAACCAAACGAGACAATTCAATACGAGAGAAAATTAGTCTGAGATAACGAGACTTCTGTTGCCCCAGGAGGGCATAGTTCTACAGGTGGAGTGCACGCCTTCGCAGATCACTTTTGTTGAGGAGGCCAGCATGCGGGCGTAGGAACACATTTCGGGCATGGGCACGATTTCGCAGTCGTAAGAGATCCTATAAGAAGAATAAACTTCAAATTCCTTGCTTTAATGCAAAATTCAACGAAAAATTGAATCCACGATCGCATTCCTGGACGATGAAGGGCCTCTTCCGAGTGCGGGAACGAGGCAACGAGGCATCCGAGACAAGGCAACCCTTGGCAGTCAGATTCCCAATGATGTGTAGCTCCGCAGACTCAGTTGCCTCGGTTGGTCTCGGAATGGGGGCAGTGCATGTTATCTTGGCTAATTCGTTGCGCAGTATCGGGCTTCAACCAATCGATGGTGCAGTAGCATATGAGCTAGATGACGCGCGAGGTTGTGTCCAAGACCCGTACCAAGCCGCTAGGTCACCAATGATGGGCGAAAGGTTACTTGCTGAGGCACATTCCGCACCAATCGAGACACCGAAGATGAGGCAGAAGACGATGAATTTCGAGGGCGGACACAAGGCTCTCTCTTTATTAACTCGTAACACGTGCAAGAAGGTACGGGGTGAGGTGCATTCCTAACATTGAAATCGGGGCCCCAAGTAGCCTCGAACCAGCACCGTCCTTCAGTTACCTCCCATGAATTCAAGCGAAAGTGTTTTTCCATTGTCCTTGATGATTTTTAGAAGCCAACGCAGCTTCTCCCAAATTTGCCATTCGAATTTCCTAGCCAAGTCACTCGTCATTCACCAACTAAGTATCACAATCGAATAACCATCCCATGTCGGCCGCGTCCGAGGTTAGTCACATCGTCCGTCAGATGGTTAATTTTCCGAGCCTTCTTTCAAAACGAGGGGAAGTTCTTCCAGCCCACAATTAAAACTGACGATGAATATTAGGACAGAATGGCCCGGCATCCCAGTGATACGCAGGATCACGAAGTACGATATACTGGCGGGATTTCAGCGACAGAATCTTTGCAAAGGCCTCTGTCTATCTGATTTCGCGAAAGAAACTCGTCCATATCCCTGTCGTCTGGGAACCATTCCAGTCCGGCGATAGTCCTGTCTCCAACCGATTCTGCCTACAACACGCCCACAAGGATAAGTCTTCCGTGGCAAAACAACTACTTCACAGGAGCAAGAGAGACATCCTACGAGGGTTCAAATAACGTGCTAGAAAGCAGACGCTCCTCGATAACGTCAGGCAGTCGCTCCGTCTCACCTGTACGAGATCTGGGCATCAGCGCCACACAAAGTTCTCGAAGTTCAGTTACCAGCGACGACGGCGAAGACGACGGTATAAAATTTCCGATTGAAGGTTACATCCGCCAGAAGATTAGAGACAGATTGGAGTGGAATCAGATGCATGCGGAGAAGAGGGAGCAGTACTTGCCTATTGACTCTTTTGAGGAGATCTTTACATTCTTGAACATCACACAATTAATGAAAGAGAAGTTTCCCGAGTTAGTCGGAGGAGGTCTGGAGGAGAAAGTCCTACGAATCACTCAGTGCGAGAATAAATGCCCGGCAGAACGAGATGGTAGTCGGATAATGGGACGGCGACGGATCCTCGCAATACTCATCCATATGGGTCAACTAGACCACATCGATGCATTCATTCAGGAGAACGTGTGTGACGGACATCTACCTATCCAGTACACCGAGAAAGACAACAGGGTGTTCGTCGACCGCGCGTCGCAGTATAATGAAACGCTGTTCCAGAGTTGGGAAAGATTTCATATTGATCAGTTTCACAACTACCAAAATGTCTTCTTCGTCCCGTTTTTCAACATTGGCACGGGTTTTGGAATAAATTCATATGATTTCGAGTCTGATGTCAGACTTCCCTGGAAGAAACATGAGCTTAAAACCAATGGTGGAAACGGAGTCATATATCGGTTGCTTATGCATCCCAGTCACCACAATTTCAAGGAAACCAGAGTGAGTTCCCCAATTACCAGGCTCTCATCCCCTATCATAGCCTAACAACTGCCAGTCATCAGATGGATCTATCTACTTTGCGGTCAAGGAAGTTGATGCCGTTGACCGATTGAGCTATAAACAGGAGCTAAAAGCTTTGGAAAAGTCCGGTGCATACGTGAAGCAAGAGAAGCATCTGGTTAAACTCTTGTTCACCTACCAATATCGAGGGAGACTCTATCTTGTTTTCGAATGGGCAGACGGCAACCTGATGGAGTTCTGGCAGAATCCATTGGTTCACCTTGAGCCTCCCTTAACAAGAGAAAAATGGGCGATTGAACAATGCTGGGGCATAGCTAACGCCATAACCTTGATTCACGGACTGTCTCGCTTCCAAAAGAGCGAGAGGTGCTCTATGTCAGACTCGGAAAGAAACGCATACAGCAGTTGGGGTCGCCATGGAGACATCAAGCCAAACAATATTCTTTGGTTCTCATCATACGGAAATGACCGTAATCTTCTTGTGGTTTCCGACCTTGGGCTCACTAGATATCATTCGGCGGCCACAAAGTCACTCGTGTCGCGCATCGATGGCTGCACCCCTACGTATCGAGCCCCAGAGTTCGATTTGCACGAACCCATTACTCCCACTTACGATGTCTGGAGCCTTGGCTGTGTTTATCTCGAGTTCCTCACGTGGTATATTGAAGGGATGGATGGTTTTGGAGAATTCGAAGACGAAAGGACCAACGATTATGACGACTTCGAGGACGTTTGCTTGCCTGAGGTGCTAGAGGATAACTACTTCGTCATTTTGCAAACGAAATCCGAAGGGAGGGGATGGAGGCATGCAAGACTTAAGTCGAGTGTCACAGGGGTAAGTCTCACCAAAGTTCAATCCAGATAATGTGACTAACAGTGTTCTTTTTAGTGGTTAGACAGATTGAGACGCAACAGCCGTTGCACATCTGCGATCTCTGAGTTCTTGGACATCATCCAGCAAAAGATGCTTGTTGTAGATGCCAAAGACCGCTCCCGCATGGACATGATTACAAGCGAGATAGCTGGGATTTACGAAAAGCTGCGGTGATACCCAGCCAGCCTCGTAGGTTTCAGGCTCTAGAGGCTTTTATACATATATATATTATAGAGGAGAAAGTTGTGTCAAAATCCAAGTACCACAGTTGCCTGCGTCTCAGACACTCCGCGGGTTATGATAGACTTATCCGTGATGCCATGTGTGGCCAATGCCTTTCTGCTCCCAATCTTCGAATCTCTTCAGCAAGTCGTCCTGTTGATCTAGTCCCGTGATTCTGCTAAAGTCCTTGGCCACAGATGTCCAGTACCCTTGCCCACCAGCTAGAGAAATGTGTCACCTTTCCTTCTCTGAGCGTAGGCTATCGTCGTGTGTCCAAGACGATTGAAGACAAGGAAAGAAGGACTCCATGTCTGAGATACCGTTTGATCGTTCCTGGAATATAGCGCGTCTCTGTGGCTTCTTGAGATCCCAAACGAAGCAGGCGCAGTCCCAATGGTTCTTGTGAAGTTCCCAATCGACTGCTACCAAAGATACACTCTCTTGGCTGTGAACGGCTCGCCACAGCAAGTAGGACGTCGAGGAAGTATCGTCCTGCACGCCATCTAAAGGCCGACACAGCTGTTGCAAGTTTGCTTCTGTCCACTTGTCTAAAACGCCCTGCGAAAAGTTGGGATTAAGGGCTTCCATATAAGACTGTTCTCTGGTAGCATATGAACTAGAGTCTGAAAAAGCAAATTGGACATGTTGTACGCGTGTGGAGGATGCATAGGTAAAAGCTGGCGTCTTTCTTCGAAGGTTGTGGCACGGATGATTGAAAGGAGAGCGGGCATACCGCGACCCAGCTATTGGAGGCAATTTAATTAGAAAATTATGTCCATAAACTTGGCTTCTCAATCTGGAAGTTAAAAAAGGAAACAAAGGGAAAAGAAGAGAACTCACATTCTATTGTATCATGGAGCAGATGTTGGCGTCGTAGTCCCACTGGACGGGCATTTTGCCCCAGTCCACATCGTGAGCGGCAACATCATCGTAGGCTGTAAACCTGATCAGTCCAAGTCTGCATTCGTTAAGGCAAAGTTGAAGCGGCTAACCCTCGGCTGCCTTGCGTTCGAGATAACTGCACACAAAGAGAATCTGCTCGTTGACCCAGGGCGAGAAGGGGTGGAAGAAGTGTCGTGTGATATCTTCATCAAGAAGGCGTCTGCCCACGTCATAAGGGATGCAGAATAGATTTCACATGATCTGGTATCTCATGAAAGCTCTGTTGAGCCGGAAGATTTCCTGCTGTGATGCCTCTGACGCATGGTCTGCCTCAAAGCTACTCATGAACAGCGGAAGCCCCCCCGAGATCAAATCCTCTCTCATTATTTCGATCGCTGTCAAATCACGACTGAGAGCAGTATACGCAGTAATGGGGAAATGTTCGAAAGAATTGGAAGCGTTCTTGATGCGAGATTCCAGTCGGAGACTTAGATCTTTGACGGAATCATGGTTGCTTAGGTCGACTACGTTCGATTCGAGGAGTGCGTTTACGTACGGAAACAGTTTCGGTGGTATCTGGCTTGATAGAATGCTGCGACATACTGTCTGAGTGTTATGTTTGAAAGAGTTATGGAATATGCGGCGGCTTCAAATGGCGATGCCAACCTTTGCGATGGTGTCCAGCTGGTCTAGGATGCCAGAAATGATGTGCAGTGGCAGTCTGTAGATGAAAGTCATCGTATCCGCAGTCTCTCACGTTCTTTATCTTTGGTGTTGTAGGTTCTAGGCTTCCATCATGAGTATCGGGCGATGGAAAGAGGGGCAAGGCGACGTCCGGGCCGCCGTGAGATCGGGATTCGTTGATTGGGTATTCTTGGCTGTGCCGCACCGACTCATCTGGGAGTCAGTAGGCTACATCTTTCGGGGATTCAGTTTCGCACTTCGAAGAAAGAGATCATGGTGTTCAAAAATGTGACTCTAGAGAAGCTTCAGCTGTCTTGTTGCTTGTGCAGTGAGCCTGAAACAAAGGTGAGGGACAGAATGACAGCCATGACGGCGATGATAGCAACGACAATTTGCAAACCAGGAATGTCCGGGAAAGTCAACATAACAGCGAAAGTGGATAGAAACAACAGACCCAATCATAAATGGAATGGAGCAAATTGGAGATTATCAGGTCCGGCGTGCTGTTCTCAATTGTAGGCTTGCCCCTTCGAAGTCCAACTTGCACTTGCAATCGAGGTCTGATTCCATCGTAGTATGAGAACTTCGGTGCGTTGATGGTAAAAGGTTTTCGAGAATGGGGGAAACTCTAAAATGCATGTCTCAAGCAAACACCACAGCCCGCGTGAAGTGCACGAAAGTTCTTCTCGAAGAGCGCAGCTCGTCTCTTTTGGAAACAGAACTATACTCGTAGATAGCTTCGCTTCTTTGGGAACTCGGTCGGTATGTGCGCATGTTGTGCCAGAAGAGAAATTGCGGGAAAATTCGGCTTGTGGATTCAACAGTCTGTTTCCGTCAGTCAAGACTCAACACTGGGAATTGGGCGAGAAACCCACGAACTACGGTCATTTAACTGCAATCAACTCTAATGAAGACTGTTGCAATCATAAAGTCATATTTGTTAGAAACAAACAGCATGGTACATTGAACATGAAGAGAATGATTGCTTAGGGTTAAGGGTTACGCATTTCGATGGAACTCTTGAAGACCCTCAGATTGAAGCCATCTAAAAGAACCGAGGATGCTCGGGCATTTCAAGCGCTCTGGTTCGTCAGTTTGAACATTTCAGGTACGTATCAGAGCTGATGATCCTTCCTCGGTTGCCTCCAGTCATTCCCTGTTCCTTCAGCGCCAACCTGCGGCGCAGAAATGCAGCCTTGCCCATTCGGTGTCTATTCTACGGCGAAGGTTACACCTAGACACTCAGCCTGAGGCTGGATAGCTCTCCTAAGGCAGGATCACGATGGAGGCTGGGCTGGGCAGAATTATACGTTTTAGGCGTAGCTTGCGAGTCTACTCTGGTTGGTCTTCCGAAGTGGTGGGAAGCTTCTCGAGATCAGAGCTACCAAGACCCGACCGCGTGGCACTGTGGTGAAGATCTCCCCAGTCATTGGAGTTTGTGTCGTTGAAATTAGCTTCGGGAATCATTCAATCGGATACAGGAGATGGTGATCGTCGCCCAATGACACGCCGTAGAAGGGTTGAAGTTGCCGAGGTTGGGTGAGGGGAAAGGGTTGGTCGGCCAGGTCTAGAGCTGCTGGCTCCTTCTGGCGCGGGATCTGTGATGAGCGGCGGCTGGCTGATGGAGGGTGGTGTGTCTGCATCCTTCTCTGATTCGGAGTGAGGGCAGAATCGTGCATGATCTGAGTTGCGGCGGTGCGGTGGCCAACGACGCCGGGGGTTTTGTTGATGGCTGCCCGAAGCGTGGCATGTAATTAGGGCGCAGGCAGCGAGCGGCATGGAGTCTAGACCCGAGTATTGTCAACGTGCCAACGCAAGGGAGACTGGACACGATGTCTGAACCGCGGGCACGGTAGTGGGAAATGTTGTTCGAGTCTTCTCTGTCTAGGTACTATATCCTGGGGGAATGATTGGCGCTAGGGTGTTGCGCATGAGACATGCCACTTCGAAGACCGCTGCGTCGGGAATGGACAGTGATTTTGGTCCGCTGGCGCGCCGCTCGATGCATTCGACGAGTCCTTGACGAAGAGCTGCGCGGAAGAGGGTTGCACTTGGGTCTGCCAAGGGTAATAGGGCCATCTTGGCGCCATTGGCAGGCGAGGGTTGATGGGTGAGGCGACGGACTGGTTTGATGAGGTCTCGGTTGGTCTTCTGAACTTAGATAAAAAGTGTAATTAAAGCGAAGTTAGGCAGAAGATGGAGAGCTAAGCCTCGGGGTCCGACACGGAATCCATTTCCACACATCGCTGCTGCTGTTCTTCCGGTCATTCCAGCCCGGGCCGGATCTGCCATCTGAAGAGATGGGCAAAAAGATACGGTCAAGATGCACGGTGACAGATGTGCCATCTTGGCCTTGTGTCTCCATAAGTTATGTCACTGCTGCAAGAGACCCTCAGATTTTGTCATTTGAATGGAGAACCAGGCAAATCATTGCTGGATGCTATGCGTAATCCGGGTGTCCCTCATTCGGTGCCCTGTCTGCTCCGTCGATCTTCCCTCTCCCCCCTTCCTCTCGCAACTCCTGCAACCTGTTGCTCCACGCCGCCCCAGGGTCGTATGTAGAAGCAGGCAAGCCAAGCAGAAAGGCAAGACAGATATCCAGGTGTCACGTCGACATTGCTGGGCAGCTTAGTACGTTCTCGGGTCTCATCGCGTGGGCTTGCATGCCTTAGCCTGAGCTTCGCGTCTAACACCGAAAGGGGCAATTGACCGGCGGGCCGTCCAATCGCATACCCGCCAAGCGGTCCCGGCGCAAAGTACCGAGTCGACCGGCCGAATCATGACTTTGCTGTTCGGATCATTCGAATTGCTTTGGGCTGTTGGCAGGTCCCGTTACCCCGGCTTTTCTGAATGTGTGGTCTTTTCTTAGGCTTGGCCGCGTAGTCCATTTCTCTCCGCCATCTAATGATCCTTGATACGGGAAGAGAAAGCAGCGGTTGCGTGGGCTGAAGAGAGAGAGGGAAAGGGGGGAGAACCCAGGTAAGACGAAGGGCAGAGTTGACAAGGGAGGCTCCAGACTCTCCACCTTGACCCCATGGCGAACCCCATCCATCTCCATCATTTCCCCCCTCCCCCATCCCATCGTGCGTTTTACCCCGCAGCCAGCGACCGGGACGAACCCACTCCCTCCTCGTACCCCGGATTTGACACTGGTCTGTTCTGTGTTTGCAGGTGGTCCGGGTTGACGGGGGTTTTCCACATTGGTACTAATTGTCAACTGACTGATCAATGGGACTGTTGCTGAAGAGAAGAATACAAGAAAACATGGGATTGTGGACTGTATGCGTGGGAGATTGCCAATTGACGTCTGGGAACGTGGGCGGTGTCTCTGCCGGGAGAACATTGCCCGCCTGTCTCTCTCTGTGTCTTGCTTTTCTTCGTGCTCTAATCCTACGTCTTTCTCTGGGCCCTGAATGTCTCTGCCAGTTTGTGTGCTGTATGTACTTCGCCGCATGCCCTACATCCTCATCTGCCTCCTCCTGCCCATCCTTCCTTATGCCCTAATGCGACCACACCTAGCCGTGCATCGTGACTTGCTTCCATCCCCCGGGGTCGGTCGCCGGTGCCGCCACCCTCGGTATCTTCTTGTCTTGTTTTGAGTTTGATTGGTTCCCCCGCAGCCAGCAACACACCCCAGAGCTAGCATCCAGGGTGGGTTCCCCCTCTCCCACCCCGGACGAAGGCGGGGATCTCGCGACTCAAACTGCGGTCCAAGTGTCTTGTCGTACGCACGCCGGAGGGCTGGCTTCGGAGGGCGGTATCCTCTTTTTTTCCTGGGGAAGAGACGAGAAACAAGGGGACGCCAGCGGTTTGGGATGGCTTCGTGGGGATTTCGTTAGCCTCAAAAGGGAGGTCGGGAGTTGTGGGCTGGGGTTGTGTTCACTCCGCCGTCGTCTTTGGAGGAGTATATATCTCCTTATCAACGTCGTGTCGTCTGATGCTACCTTCTCTTGCCCCCTCTCCTCTCTGTACACCCTCCAAGATTTTGTCTTTTGGGTTGAATAACCTTCTGGCCTTTCCCGCCTTCCGGACCACGATTGTCCCTCCTCCTCGTGCCTCTTCCCTGTCCCACGTACGGCCCCAACACACAAAAACGAGCGGGAGTCCAGCTGAGCCCCAAGCTCTGTTGTGCAACACCCACGACACGTACAGACAAACCAAGGTTTCTGACCCTTTGCCTGACCAGAGCCCACCCTCCATCCTTTGGGTTGGGTAGACGCTCAACTCGCAGCTGCACGTCTGCGTCTTCTCCGTCGACAACTTATTCGTGACCGCCCCCTCCCGGTCCTGATCTTCCTTTCCAGACCACCAACTCAATCCGTTCACGGGAAAGCGCCGCCAACATGAGTCACAAGCACTCCGACCCGTACGCCGGCTCGGACCCCGAGAAGGTCGGCTTCGAGCACGCCGACAACACCGCCACCTCCGTCACCGGCTCGCACGACGTCGACGACATCGATGGCGGCTTCACCAAGGAGGAGCAGCGCGCCATCCTCCGCCGCGTGGACCGACGTCTTGTCGTGACCGTCGGCGCCATGTACTGCGTCTCGCTGATGGACCGCACGAACTTGTCCGCGGCCGCCATTGCGGGCATGACGGTGGAGCTGAAGCTCATGCTCGAGAACCGATACGTGAGTTGGCATTGAAGCCATCGGTACTGATTTGGCGTGGGGTTTGCTAATGAATGAGCCGCGCAGAACATTGCCTCGCTTCTCTTCTTCATCCCGTACATCATCTTCCAGCCGCCCTCGACCATCATCGTCCGCAAGATCGGCCCGAGACTTCACCTTGGCGGACTCACCCTGCTCTGGGGTGCGGTGATGATCGGCATGGGTTTCACGCGCACCTACTCGCACCTTTATGCGTGCAGAATCTTGCTCGGTATTCTGGAGGCTGGCTTCTTCCCGTCCTGCGTCTATCTTCTCAGCACATGGTACACGAGATGTGAGATTCCCCCTTCTCACATAGACGGGAGATGAGAATGAACTGACAAAACCAGACGAGGTCGGCAAGCGGTACTCCGTCTTTTACCTGCTCGGCTGCGTCGCCTCCGCCTTTGCTGGTATCCTCGCCTACGGCCTCATGCAGCTCAACGGCCGCGAGGGTCTGACGGGCTGGCGCTGGATCTTCATCATTGAGGGTGTCTTGACCTGCGGGCTCGGAGTCGCCGGATACTGGCTGCTGGTCGACTTCCCCGACTCCAAGCGCAAGTCGTGGAACTTCCTCGGCGAGCGAGAGCGCGCCTGGGTTGTTGCCCGCGTGAACCGTGACCGTGGCGATGCGCACATGCCCGCGTTCAACCTGAAGAGGTTCCTCAGCGCCGGCACCGACTGGAAGATCTGGGCCTACGCCATGATCTTCTTCAACACCACCACCGTGTCTTATGCCCTGGCGTACTTCCTCCCCATCATCCTCCAGGTCAACATGGGTTTCAGCGTCGCCAAGGCGCAGTGTCTCGGTAAGTTTTCTTGCGGAAGATCGGGCGGATGAAGTCCTAACGTGGAGCAGTCGCACCCCCGTACGCCTTCGCCGGCATCGTCATGTACGCCACCGCGTGGCTCGGCGACAAGTACAAGTTCCGCGGCCCCGTGATCCTCATCAACATGCTCTTCCTCATCGTCGGCCTCCCGATCATGGGCTTCCACCCGAGCTCCGAGGTGCGCTACTTTGGCGTCTTCCTCACGACCGCCGGCGCCAACTCCAACATCCCCGCCGTCATGGCGTACCAGGCCAACAACATCCGCGGCCAGTGGAAGCGCGCCTTCTGCAGCGCGACGCTGGTCTCGTTCGGCGGCATCGGCGGCATCGCGGGTAGTTTGCTGTTCCGCGAGCAGGACAAGCCGCACTACCGCCCGGGCATGTACGCCTGCATTGCGTGCAGCTTGTTGACGATGATTCTCGTGGGGTTGTTGAGCCTCGACTTTAAGCGCCAGAACGGCAAGGCGGACCGGGGTGAGAAGGAGCTTGAGGCGTCTGATGTGAGTATCTCCGCGAACCCTGAGGTTACGAGTTGTGTGCTGACTGTATTTCAGGAGGGTGCCCAGCCTGGATTCCGGTATACCTACTAGTTGCTGCGTGAGAGGGTGTTATGAATATTTGATAATGAGAGGGAATCGTGAATGTTGCAAGATATCCATATTCTGAGGGCCACGTCTGAGATAGCATACCCAAGTGAGACGCGCCAATGAGTAATGAGAGAAAGCTGAAATGACAACGCCATAGCGTGCCTCCCTTGTGATTATATGCCTGTGCCATGGTAGAGTAATCGTTTAGTGATCGCCCGTCAAAGCCGAGGCATGCGACGGTTCTTGGTATTCCCCAGACGAGCGGTGCATGGTGGCAGCTGCAGGGCTCGTGTAGCCACCCCGCGCTAGGCGTTTCCGGCGTCGTGGTTGGATGGGTCGCTCCGTTGCCGTGGGGGTTTCGGCGCCGGCGCCGGCCGGTGGGCTCCGGAGGGCAGGGAGGTAAGCACTACGGCGTCGTTGAGCTTAACGTCAGGCAAAGTTGCTTAGATTTGGGCGTTGCATTCGTTGACACAAGAAGGGCCAGTGCTGTCGACTTGAGGAATTCACGGTGTTAACAAACGCATCTCATGAGATTCTTGAAAGCCATACGGCTTGTCATCTAGTCGGTTGGGCGCTGGAGCACCCCGGAGGATAGACTGTGATTTCTTCCGCCTCTCATCGTAACCACAAGCTGTGAACGGGAAACGGTGGAAGCAACTTGGACGCGAAGATTCCCGGCGTAGCAGATGTTAGCCTTGAGGCAAAGCTGCTTGCCTGGCCCCAATGTCGTTGCCGAAGCTGTGCTACGGGGCATTCGGAAAGGGACATGGATGACGTGGCTGTGGCACGAAGCGGGCTCTGATGACCTTACCATATCAATATCACAGCCCAACGAAGGTGACACTGGCTCGACTTTGAATCGAACGTGATTTTTTTGCATGGCAAAGCACACTTCAGTCAAATGATGTCCTCTGCGGCTCGGACAAGGTCTGAGTGGAACGGTGGTCATCGCCAACTCATGCAACATCACGCACATATGTATTTCACCAACCTCGCACAGCAGCGACACAATGGGCTGTGAAGCAGGGGACCATCTGATCGTGGGTGACATGTCTCCTAGTGAGGGCATGAACATCCGCCGCTGCCGAGAGAAGGTGATTCGACGGTTGAGGCCAGGTGTTCGTGGACCCTATCATGCTGTGAACTGTGACATTCGCTTGGCCGTCATGTCAGATTGAGTGTCTTGAGGCAGGAACGGCTGGTCATGGACCCAGGCTAGCTCTTATGGCAGAGTCTCCAGGTTGAGACGGCATTGATGGCACGTCTATGCCGTAGGAGTTCGTGAGGGTTCGCACTTGCCTTGGCTCAGGTGCAGGTTCAAGGCATATTCAGCAAAGCGCGCTCGAGCCCTGTTCATTCGATAGAGACGACGATCGCAGATGCCACGAGACGAGCGGTTCATGATTGCATGAGGTTCTCAACGTTCTGTGCATGTTGTCGGAAAAGCAAGCAAGCAGATGGGATGAGAGCCGTCGACCAAGAGGGTTTGACAGGCGAGAGGCGCTCAGCAGGCGGTGCGGGTAATGCAAGCAAGCTAGCTATGGCGTGTCAGGGTGTTGACTGTTCACGGTGCTGTGGGACCGTTTGTTGACGTTTGCTCTTCAAGTAAAGTCATGATGGGGGGCAAGAAAAGCCAAGCTTGGCTCCCTTGGGCCAAGGCGCTGTTTTTCTTGAGTTGCTCGGCTCGCCACTAGGGATACCGTCTTGGGAGTCTTGGGGGGTTAAGGGAGAGGACAGAACGGGGCGGTTAGCGTGTTGTGATTGAGTTTGCAATATCCGCAGGCAATGTGGAATAATAATGAGGGTTCTTGGCAGGGGTCGGTGAGAACGGAGGCGGTGTTTTCTGTGTTTTTCGTAGTACATACGCGTTCCTCGACACGTACAACAGAGCAGAATGGGAGACGGAGAATTGGGCAATCAGTTTTTGCCGGTGAGTGATGACGGGACCTACCGTCCAGCAGCACACTAGCAGTGACTAAGGTACGTAAGGTACGGACGGCGGATGACGGCATTACTCAGCGCCCCGCTTAAAAGACGGGGAACGGACAGCTGCGGCCAATAGAAACGGACTCAAAGCGGTTATGCCCCGAAGGGAAGGCACACCCAGCGTGGGCCAGGGGTACGTACCGATGCAGCCGGTCCGAGAGGGTCAAACCGGGGGGACACTGCTCGGTGTTTTGGCTGGCGAATGGGGGGCCTCCTGGATGGATTGTTGCAAAGGGCTGCCTGTACTTTGGGCAACCTGGAGATGATTATGTATGGTCAGCAGGATTCAACTGGTAGAGAGGTGCAGGATGGCTGCAGCAAGTGGCACTTTGTATTCTCACCTAGGTAGAAGACTGAGCTGCAGAGAGTTGCTGAGTTGCTACAGGCTGAGAAAAAGTCTAGAAAGGTGTCGCTTGTACCTCCCCTGCCAGATCTGGCGGGGAGAGTACATCAGCTCTGCGTAATCGCCCCCGGCATCAGGCCTCCCTCCCCTCCCCCTCCAGCGATCCGCCCCTCCCACAGCACACAGGGCACACTCACTCGGCACCTTAGCAATGTACCGCGCCACCTAAAAGTGTATGCAAAGTGACCTCGCATCCGCTGGTTCCACAGCCAATATGGGCGTTACCGAAGCCTCCGGGTGTCGCCCAGCAAAGCCACTTTGGTTTGATTTGAGCCAGCACTAGGAACAGAAGGAGCACCAGGACACCTCAGAAAGAGAGAGCGGCACTCCCGTCTTGCTGTCTCTCCTTGCCGTCTTCCGGCCTGCTGCGAGCCTCATTGGGTTCTTTGTGTTTTTTTCTTTTCTCCTCCGCCTCGCCGTTTTTCTTTCTTCCTCCATCGCATCGCGAAATCCGACAACCACCACCAACGACAACGACAACAACACCGTTCCCGCGACCAACGAGCGAGCTAAAGATAGCGACTCCGGCCCCCCCCTGGTCAGCGCGACCGAAGAGTCTTCCCCACGTACCATCCATCCATTACATTACAGATACCGTGGTAGGCATTCGCTTGTTCTACCGTACGGATACACTCTTCAACTCGACTCGCCTCGCTTCTTGCTTGGCTTCCATCCCGCGCTGCCTGCGGTGCGGCACTCGAACCACCTCCTCGCCCGTACGATACTTTCACCACAGAGTCGAGACGACCGCCCGACACCACCCCTAAACACCCACCACTCGTCCGAACCTCGCCAATTGCGTTGCGACGCCGTGACGCCGCCCCGCTCGACAGGCCCAAGTCTGTGACACGTCTGGCTCCAGCCGCCTCCAGGGCCTCGCACTTGCACAGGGGAGCCTCTGCCTTTCGAAACGCCCTTCCGCACCAGCACCAGCACCAGCACCAGCCTCTGTGCCTACCACCATACAAGCTTGGTCCGGTCTGGTCTCGCTGGCACCAGCAGCAGCAGCAGCAGCCGCCGCCGCTGTACGGGAGTAGTCATGGCGCTCAACCACTTTTCTACGGCCTCGTCGCCGCCTTCCAGAATCCCATCCTCGATCCGTCTCTCCGCAGCAGCTGCAGTCATCCTCACATCGCTCCCCATGGCTCTCGGTCACGAACACGGCGTCAGCCACATCCAGGAGGGCGAGACGGTCTCCCAAGAGCCCATCGACACCATACTATGGATTCACATCTTCATCATGATGCTGGCCTTCGGGGTCATCTTCCCCGTAGGCATGGTGCTAGGAGTAAGCGACGACTTCCCGTCAATATCCGACACTTCCGCCAAAATGAATGCGCGAATGCTAACATGCCCTCTCCTCCCTCTCTAGCTCACCAAGAATCGCTGGCATGTTCCTACACAGGTCCTCGGCACCGCTCTTGCCATCCTCGGTTACTTCCTCGGCCACATGCACGGCGGTAGAGAATTCGTCCACGGCAACGTCCACTCGGGCTTCGCCGGATGGTTGATGTTGATGCTCGCCGTCCAGGTCGGCGTCGGAATCTACCTCAAGTTGCATCTCGAGAAGGGCTTCAACGGAAAGATTCGCAGGGTCATCAAGCCAGTCCACGGAGTTCTCGGAAAGGCGTTCCCCGTCCTCGGCTGGGTCCAATTCTTGTTCGGAGGCATCACTTCGCTGGGTTTCTGCCAGGGCGACCACCTGGGCCAATGTCTGGCTCACTTCATCATGGGAAGCGCTTTCATTGCTTACGGCATCATCCTGACCCTGCTTCTTCTCGTGGGGCAGCTGTGGCTCCGACGATCCGGACGATCCCAGGAGTTTTTCGACAGCATTGTCATTGCCGCGTGGGGCTGCGTCAACACCTTCACCGAGCACCGCTGGGGTACCGAATGGGTTAGGAACGACTGGCAGCACACGACCATGGGCATCATCTGGTGGTGCGCCGGCCTGGCAGGCGTCTGGCTTAGCCGCGATCGCGACGGCTACCCCCAGCGCAACTTCATCCCCGGCTTCGTCCTCCTCATGACCGGCTGGGCCATGTCGGCGCATCCCCAGGAGCTGCCCATCAGCGCCATGACCCATGCAATGTTCGGCAAGACCCTGATGGCCGCCGGCATCACTCGCATCATCGAGATTGCCTTTGTCGTCAAGGATGCCAATGGCATGTCCGCCGACGGCCGCAAGACCAACAGCTTCCAGTACATTCCCGTATTCGTAAGTGCTATCTCTCCAAAGGCTCTCTTTGGATGTTTCTGACATGATTGTCGCAGCTGCTGTACGCCTCTGGATTCCTCTTCATGGGTGCGACCGAGGAGCAGATGAACCTCGTCGCCAACTCTGGACTGGATCATGTGTCCTATATTTTGATTCTCTACTCCTTCGCCTTCCTGGTGTTCCTCTTCTCCAACATGCTCATCCACCTTTTCGACCGCAACTCCAACGTGGACGGCAAAGTCAACCTGGACGCACCGGTGGCAAATGGGCGCGCGGAGAACCGCCAAGTACGAGACGCCGAGGAGTTTGAGCTGGAGGGCCTTATGAGCGATGACGAGGACGACGCGCAGAAGGGCCTGCGCGAGGATACCGACGACGACCAAGGCCTGGGCAGCCCGAGCACGGTGGGCAAGAACAGCGACCGAGTGGCGCGGTGATAAGAGCGGAAAGCGAAAGCTCGGTGGTAGTGGGATTATAGACAGGGATGGCATCATGCATTGAAGGCTGGCGTTTGGATCCGGTTGCCGCATACTTTTTAATGGGCTGGAAAGCGTCTGGACAAACAAGAATCCTCCTGGTTACGTCGACCTAGAAATGAAACCTTTTTTTTGGTTAAACATCTAATTCGCTTATCGATAGCTAGGCATCTTTTGTCATATGAGAAATGCATTAATCGCAATGTCAAATCCTGCATTCAGGATCCAGAGACTTTTGATATGCTCCGGGTGATTCCCTGTCCATGCCTCACCCCGGTGAGGACCAGGTGTGCTCGGTGTGGTCGGTGTACTGTGGAGTAGCTCGGTGAGGGGTGCGGGGCGAACCTACGGTGTCTGGACCCCGACCGCCCGGCGCATCCCACCAAGCTCCACTAAAAAAAATCCCAATCGCCAAATCCAATCCGCTATCAATCGCATTCTCCCCTTCACATCCTGCCACTTCCACTTCCTCCACCCACCCGAGAAACCACCACCACCACCACCACCAAAAAGCTCCGCCACGATGCCGTCCGTCAAGAACCCGAACCACCGCTCCAAGAACCGCCTCGCGGCGCAGGCGAACAAGGCCAAGAAGGTGCGCCAGAAGCGGTCCGAGGAGAACAAGCACAAGATCGCCAAGAGCGACGCGCAGAGGGGCGCGCGGCCGGGCCTGATGCCCAACAGCGGGCCGAACGCGCCGCTGAGCAAGAAGAAGGCCAAGAAGCTCGAGAAGAAGATTGCGCACGCCATTAGGAGGAAGATGGCGGAGGATGGGGAGGTTGAGATGGCGGGTGAGTACTCGGTCTTGGGGTGGGGAAGGTGGTGAAGGTGGTGGTTACTGACGTGGTGTAGATCTCGAGGTCGAAGAGGAGGCGGAGGAGGGCAAGCCTGTTAATGAGGTGGAGATGGACAACATTGCGTGAGAAGGGGGAGAGAGGGTTTGCTTCATGATGGGAGGACGTGGAGGGGATTCACGGGGGGCGGATGTAGACATGCTTTGTGAGTTTTCTGGTTTTTGCTTCTATGGATGATCTATGATAACTAACCTTCCCAAGTCTAGACATTGCACAAAAAAGGCGAACGAGTTCAGTCCGAATACAATACACACGATTTGATACCCCAATAACAAAGATTGTTTGCATTTTGCGATTACAGGTCCTCTTCCTCCTCTGTAGACTTGCCAGATGAGTCTGCTCTGGTGCTGTGGTACGGCGGCTTTGAGCCGAAGATGCTGGACGGAACTTGCTGGGACTGCGCCAGACTGGTACCGAAGAGACCACCGCCATAAGGACTGTGAGCCGATTCCCCGAAGAGGCGGCCTCGACCGGGAGGAGGGGGGGCAGCCTTCGGAACGGAGGCGTTGTCTGTAGTGCTGCTCCGGGCTGGTGCTGGGCTGTAGAGAGCTAGCCCAAAGAGGCCGCCGCGGCTGGCAGTAGTGGGAACCGACGAATTGTATTTGGGACTCTGGACTGGCGCTGGGTTGTAGTGCTCCGGGGCGAGACTATTCCCAAAAATGGAAGAGCGGCCGGGAGGCGTGGGAGCAGCAGGTTTCGGGGCGAGCTGTGTGCCGAATCCGTCCAGCTCTGCGGGCTCCGTGGCGGACGTCGGCAACGGCGCCGTCATGAGGGAATCGCTGCTTTCCGGGGTGTACGTCTGCGCCTGCTCCATGGCTCTGCGAGCACGCACGCGGGCCCGGAGGTCCCGGACGGCTTGGTGGGCGATTTCGGCCTGGCTGCGGCGGTTGGACCTGTTGGAAGTTGTGCCGCCGGCATCCAGGTCGAGGAGGCGGTCGCCTTCGCGGTACATTGCTTCCATCTCGCGCTCGGTGGCATCTTGGGCTTGGGCCGTGGATGAAGTGGAGGACGCTGGCTGCTGGCGAGATGCCTGGGACAGCGTACCCTGGGCTGAGTGCGTAAAGATTGGGGGTGCGCGGTATATGCTGCGGCGCTGCAACGACTCACCGCGGGACGGAGGCAGGCGGCCATTGGATATGGGACACGACAAGCCCGGGCCCCTCGCAAAGGTCCTGGGCGGGCCTGAGGATCCGACGGGCTTGGAAGACCCGGCAAGAGTCGTCGCGTCAGGAGGAGGGAGGAGAACCCCGTTGCGCTCGATGAAGGAGGGGCCTGGCTGGTACGATTTCCACAAGTCCTTCAGGTCGTTGGTGTCTTTCCGATCATGCAGAAGCTGGTCGAGCTGCCAGTCTAGGAGCGGAGCAGGTGCTGTCGGGTTGGGTTGGCTTCTTGGTGCAGTGGACTCCATCGAGGCATAGCTGAAGAGGGATGGCTGACTCCGAGGACCAGCTTGGCTGGTATTGTTGGGTTGAGACGGGCTGAAAAAGGGGCTCCCGACGGAAGGACTCCCAAAAGATCCCGTGTTGCCGGGCGACTGAGGCACTACCGGTCTGTTGCTGTGCAAATTGCGCAATGCTTCGCCAAATAAACCAGAGCTTCTGGCGGCCGGGTTCGTGTGAGAAGGTTGGGTTGTTGGCGGCACTTGCCCACCTCTCCAGGTGCGGAAGGCCTGATTCACGGCGTCGACGGAGCGATCCTGTTGCTGCTTGTTGGCAAATGAGCCGTTGGGACCAAGACCTTGTTGGTCCTGGAGTGAGGGCGCCTCCACGGAGAAGCAGTGAGAGAAAATGGCCCGGCGCATCAGACTCATCTTAGCTATCTCCACAGCGATCCTGTGCTCCGACTCGCGGGCCTCGCGCTCGTAGTTCATGAGAATGGTCTTGGTGTCCATGCCGGCGAGGATGTTGGAGGTCTGGAGTTGGGAGTCTTGGGCGGTGGGCGCAGACGAGGAGTTCTGGAGGAAAGAGCTTGTCGTGGGCGTGTTGAAGGGGGTGCCGGACGAGGAGCCGACAACGATGAAGCCGTCATCAGCCTGCTTCTCGGCTCCGCTGGGGGCAAAGAGCGGAACATCGGGGATGTTGAAGACCGACGCGGTGCCCCGGCTGGCGACTAGATTCGCGGCCTCTGGAATAGTGGCTGCGAGCGGAAACGACATGCACATGGGAACGCCGTGGATGTGCGTGTTCTTGTTCATGTGGAGATTTCTCCGGGCGAGGATGAAGTTTCGGAGAGAGTGGATCGCGTCGTGCCAGCCGACGAGGTACGTCGCCTGGTCGAGGGTTTGCGAGCCTGTATCGCGGCCGGCGTGAACCTTGGCCTCGGCGCTGAGGATGCGGCAGACGGCTTCGAGGGCTTCACCCGCATCGTCGATCTTGACTGCGTTGTAGATGAAGTCTGTGGTGAAGGCCAGGGAGTGTCTTGGGTGGAATATGAGGCGTTGTTCGGACATGTTGGCGTCTTTGGTGAGAGTGGGAATGATTGAGTTCGAGAGTTCAGAGGTTGAGTTGTGGATGGCGATGGATGAAAGTCACCTGTGGGGAAGGCTGCTTTTGTACGTGGAACGAACGGTCTCTCTGAGGAGGAATATGACAGTATCTACAAGCTTCTGGAGTTGCTTAGAGGGTCGCCGGCTGAAGGCCCGTTTGTCTGAGTTGAGACAACATCCCGCACGACGAGAAAGTGCAGTTTCTAGGCTTTCATCACCACCTGGCAGAGTGACAGGTCTCAAACCCGAGACTTTTCATGGGCCAGAGAATCTTCCGTGTCTTTCTGGGTGGTCACTGGATAGGCCTCTTTGCACTTCTTTGTCTTTGTGGGAGCTTTTGATTTTAAGGAGATGAGGAGGGATTTATTGTCATCACGGACACCCGCAGAAAGCACGGAACTTCTCAAACGACCATCAATCAACTGCTAAAGGAAGCTTCATCACCCCACCATTCAGACTCTCCCCATGGGCCAACTCCCGGTCCTTTGAAGATCTTCCCGCCCTTCCACACCCAGCCGATGTTGGTGATCTCCTGGAGCACCTTGACATCTTCCACCGGGTTCTCCAACACGCCAATCACGTCCGCCTCATACCCAACCTTCAACTGTCCCGTCTTGGGTGCCTGGCTCCCGACGCTCAAAGGCCCGTTCGCTGTGGCAGCCTTGATGGCCTCCAGGTTGCTCATCCCAGCCTTCACAGCTGACTCCAGCTCAATCGCCATGTTGAACCCCGGGGCTGTATCCGTGCCCAAAGCAATGGGGAGGCCTTGCTCGATTGCCATCTTGTACGCCACCAGATGGTTCTCGGCGCATATCTTAGCCTTCTCATAGGCGTACTTCGGGATGCCCTCGCCGCCGCTGTCAATGATGATATCCATGATGAGACGCGTAGCAATGTATATGGTCCCTTTCTCCTTGATGAGATCGATACACTCCTGGTCTGCAAATGAGACGTGTTCCACTGTGGTCACGCCTGCCTTGACCGCCGCGAGGATGCCAGGCTTGCCATGCACATGCGCCGCAACAGCTCTTCCCTGCCTCGTCGCCTCCTCGACAATGGTCTGCAGCTCCTCGGGACTGAACTGCGCGTACAGCGGGTTGTCGTCGCGGGACATTACACCGCCCGACGCAAGGATCTTGATGCACTTGGCCCCGCGCCGGATCTGCAGCCGCACCGCCTTGCGACACTCGTCAACCCCGTCTACGAGCATGGTCGAGAAGGTGCCAAAGTGGCCCGGGGAGATCTGCGACACGCCGAGGTTGAGGAGGACATCCCCCGCCGGCAGCGAGAAGATGTCGCCGTGTCCCGCCGTCTGGCTCAGGCACGACCCGGAGCTGTACACGTTCGGCCCGACAATGGTGCCTTCTTCGATGACTTTGCTGATCTCGCAGCCTAGACCGGCGACGTCGCGCATGGAGGTGTAGCCGCGCTGGATGGCCAGCCAGCAGCCGCGGGTGAGGCGCGCGCCCATGGCGGAGGGGTGCTCGGTGAGGATGCCCAGGTACGCGTCGCCGTTGCCAGCGTCGTTGGGGCTGCCCATCAGGAAGTGCGCGTGGCAGTCCCATAGTCCCGGCATGAGGTAGGGCACGGTGTAGGAGCGGTGGGGGGCGTCGGTGTACTTTGACGGGATGTCGGATTGCGGGCCGATCCAGGCGATGAGCTTGTCTGCGATGACGAGGGCGGAGTCTTTGACGGGCTCGCCGTCGCCTGGAATCAGGAGGCCGGCTTTGATGACGGTGATGGTCACTTTCTTCTGGGGTTGGATGTCTTCATTGCGCAGAAAGCACTTTGGGCGAAAGGTACCGCCGAGGGACGTTGAGTACATTGGGGCTGGCTGTTTGACTAGTCGTCTGGTCATATTAATGGCGATGCTGGGTTGTTGGGTTTGATGACAGATTGCATGTGAAGGAGAGTTGGTTCAGAGATCTGTTTAAAAGTCCCATGGAGCATTCTTATGGGTGAATCTCTGCATTCCTCTCGAAGCTGTACCACATTGGGATCGAGGGGGCTGACTGTGCGGTTGAGTCGACCTGAAGAGGAAGGTAAGGTTGCTGAAGGATCGGTGGCGGGCCAATCGGGAACAAATGCTACACAGGGATTCAGGCCGCTTATCCGCTTGCTACATGACTGTGAACAGCCAGCAAAGATGAATGACAAGTCGGTCTCTGACTCGTCCATCTTGGCATGATGCTAAACTTATAATTGCTCAGCCATGATTTCGAATGAAGTGATGGACTACTTCGAGGACTTCTATCTTGTCAGATCTAGTACTAGGTAGGCTGATGACATAGTCTGACTTACTCAGTGGGACGGTTTTCCATCGCTGCATAGTCCTCACCGTAGCTTTTCTACCTATTCAAGACACCGTACGAAGAAGTTTCTGATTTTATCTTCGCTCATATTCCTGCTGACTCTTGACGTGAAGTCGCAGTCTGTTCCCTCAGCCCTACGATGGGCCCCATCATGGACCCTCTGTGGATGCCTTCCTCATCCACCACGATGCCCTCATCTCCACCCAAACGCACAATTCGACATCAAATACTGCAACCCTGCCCATCCGCAGCATCGAAACACGAGCATTAACACCGCGCCGATGGTTTAGTGGTAAAATTTTCCGTTGCCATCAAGCAGCGTCGGGGAGCCGGGGGTTCGATTCCCCCTCGGCGCATTCTTTTGCTTCTGCCCCTCAAATGAGGGCTATCTTTTTAGCATGCGGGCACCCAACTCCCTCAGTTCGATTACCCAAAGGAGCCTAAGGGACCTCGACACGCTTTACGCAGCACAGTGGCGTGAATACAATTAATTGACTTGCCCGGGCTTGGTGTTCGGAGGCTGTCGCCGGATGCCCCACCTTTGCCGGACGCGGCTCGGCCCCCTCCCGTTCTTGACTTTGGTCAGTGTCCCAGCGGAACTGCCCTCCCACCCATATACATGACACGGTGCATGGTCTGTTTAAATAAACTTCATCGACTTCGGACGGTCGTCACCTATCCTGCCTTACTGCGGGGGAGGCTCATTTGTGCTTCTCTGGCAGGCAAGTCGGCTCCGAAGTACTGAGCCATATTAACCTCCACCTACCGCTGGAAGGTCTGAGTGAGACCTAAGTTCGCGAATAAAGTGTTCGCGAATAAAGTGAAACATGTCTTCTTTATCAGGAAAAACAATCGCAATTACTGGCGCGGCCTCCGGTATAGGTCTCGCAACAGCACGCCGCCTGGTGTCTCTGGGCGCGAAGGTATCGCTTTCAGATAATAACTCCGCCCTCCTCGCGAGCTCAACACTCAAGCTGTCCACTGCTTTTGGTCCAGAAAACATACACTCCAAGGTTGTGGATGTCCGAGATCGTGATGCCGTAAAGGCCTGGATCACGGAAACCGTTCAAACGTTTGGCCCACTCCACGGCGCAGCCAACGTGGCAGGCGTCCTCGGTGCCCAAGGTAACAATGTTCGCATCCCCGACATTGGAGACGAGGACTGGAACTTCGTGATGGATATCAATGCTGGCGGGGTTCGAAACTCGATGAGCGCCGAGATACCGGAGATGGTTGATGGAGGAAGCATCGTGAACGTGGCTTCTGTGGCGGGGAAGATTGGACTGCCAATGAACGGCGCGTATGTTGCAAGCAAACACGCGGTTGTTGGACTGACCAAAACCGCTGCGAAGGAATTCGGGGGGAGAGGGTTGAGGGTGAATGCTGTTTGCCCGTGAGTGTATCTGCTAGATGAGTGCACCGGTACCGGACTGATTCCTTGTAGTGGGACCATCGAGACACCGATTTTGACACAGGCTCTGGCGGCGCCTCAGGCCGAATTTGGGCCACCGCCGTGTTTGTTGGGGAGGTTCGGGAAGCCAGAGGAGGTCGCAGATTTGATTGCTTTCTTATTGGGCGACGGAGCGTCGTATATCACCGGCCAAGCCATTTGCGTCGATGGCGGGATAGTAGTGTAGGAATATGATGATTCTGGATATGTCCTAGACACGAAGGGGGACGTGATGGATGACTAGATGGGACTGAAGCGGAACACGGAACTTGGTGGTCACATCGGGCCGGAGGTTTGGTGTCATTGTCTGCCCAAGTCGGCTTCACATTGGCGGACTCCGAGACAGAAATCTGACTGTGTCTCCTATGCTCATTTCGAGCACCAATCATTGATCCATTGATTTCGTGCCGAAGGGTTTAGGATCAAAGAAGCCTTCATCCTCAGACCATGTGACCACTCCTATGTAAGAGTTTACCCTGGAGTAGTTCGATTTCTGCCAGAATGCGCGACACGTGCCTCGGAACACCAAGTCACATGGGAATGATTGATAGTATGTTATTTGTGAATTGGTCCACAGAAACTAAAAGTGAATCTAGCAAGCGAGTGCCATAGTGGTATCAAAGCAAGATATGAACAAGAGTATTATAGACGATATTCCCCCTTCTTTTTGATTGTCAATGTGACAGTCTATGAACATTCCACAGTAACCTCCATATTGATATTAGCAAGCTTCTTCGAAGGAGATGACTTTAAACGGTCTTCTCAGGGAGAGAGCTGTGAGCAGAGCCGCCAACGGTCTGGTCGTGGCTGCTTCCACTGCCGACGAGGTCGGAGACGTGGCGGGTAACCTCGACGTAGTCGTAGGCGAACTCGCCGAGCTGGGTGTCATCGAGACCAAGGTCCTCGTCATCGACATTGACACGGAGGCTGAGACCGGGGATGAGGTTCATCAGGAAGAGGATCAGGCAGGTCAGGACGAAAGACCAGGCGAAACCGGCGACGGAGCCGGCGAGCTGGTAGCCGAGCTGGACGTAGTTGTGCTCGATCCAACCACCATCAATGACCAAAGCACCATCGAGAGCAGCGATGTAGGAACTGCTTTTTGTTAGTTGTATTCTGCATGAAAGGGTGCGAGGGACTTACGCAGCGAAGATACCGGTCATGATGTTACCAAGCATACCACCAATGCCGTGAACGGCGAAGACATCCAGGCCATCGTCAACGCCGAGGAGGAACTTGAGCTTGGTAGCAAAGTTGCAGCCAATTCCACCAACGATTCCGAAGATAACGGAAGCCCAGGGGGTGACAAAACCAGCACCGGGGGTAATAGCAACGAGGCCAGCGATGGCGCCGGAGCAGAATCCGATCGTGGACCACTTCTTCTCGAGGCGGTAGTCGAGCAGCATCCAGGTCACACCACCAACACCAGCAGCGAGGTTGGTGTTGAAGCAGGCCATGACGGCACGGATGTTAGAGGCGAGAGCAGAACCGCCGTTGAAGCCGAACCAACCAACCCAGAGGAACACGGTGCCAAGCACAACATGGGTGACATTGTGGGGACGGTAGGGGAGGCCGTGAACCTTGTTGTAACCGGTGCGCTTGCCGAGCATGAGGGAGTAGGCGAGAGCGGCGGACCCGGAGGAAATGTGGACGGGAGTACCTCCGGCAAAGTCGAGGGAGCCGAGAGTGTACAGCCAGCCGTTGCCGTTCCAGGTCCAGTAAGCAATCGGGTCGTAGACGATGGTGGCCCAGATGAAGGCGAACACCATGGCGGGGAGAATGCGACCGCGGTCGGCGATGGCACCAAGAGCGAGGGCGGGACTTTTTTTTTCGTGTTAGTTCCTGGTGCTTTCGGCAGAATTTGAGACCTGCGTCGCAGCGGGCGCTCTCATGCACATGTGCGGCGTTGACCAAAATCTCACCACAGATGCGCGATGATACGATGGAAGAGGGAGGTCATATACTCACGTAATGGCAGCGAACATGCCCTGGTACAGGCAGAACAGAATATCCGGAAGCTTGGTCGAGCCGACAGAGGGCTGAGCGACGACGTCCTTGAGGCCAAAGTTCGACATGTCGCCGAGGAAGACGGAGCCGGTGTGAGAGAAAGTCAAGGTGTAACCCCAGAAGAACCATTGGAAGCCCACAACTCCGACACATATCATCGATATCAGAATTAGGGACAGCGCCGACTTGCGGCGAGCAAGACCCGAGTAGAAGAAACCGACACCGGGAATCATGAGCAACACGAGTGCTGAGCAGACCATGATCCAGGCCATATCACCAGACTACCAAAGTCAGACATGCTCGAAACCCCGTGTCGACGGTTAACTGACCTCGTAGAAGACGTTGAAGTCGGTGACATTGGTGGAGTAGCCGGCGTCGGCCTCGCCCTCGGTTCCATTGTAGGGAAGGGCGTAGAGAGACGACATCTTGGTGGTTGTGCGCCGGCGCGAGTGCGGTCAATGGATATTACTTGGCGAGATAGAACCTAAGAATCGTCTCTTCTTTCGCCGGGCCACTCGTCCTCGTGAACGGCGAGCAGACGTCGAAGAGGGTGGAATGGAAATGGGGTGCGGCAGGGAGGAGAGGGACGGAGGGAAGGGGGAGACCACGATTATGAAGTCTTGCGGCCGGGTCTAGGCTAGCTAAATAATACGGAGCAAAATTGTCAGGCAGGCCGGGGCGTGGGCGTCGCCTTGGACCTTCGGTCCTCGTGGTAAGCTGGCCGACATTGTGCATACAGTATCTCTTGATATGGAACTCCCCCGAACAGGGTAGGGATAGACAGCCCATGGAACTGGTGCAGAAGAGATGATGAAGGGGAGCTCAGAGAGGGAAGAGATGGGACGGGGAGCAAGCTGATTGCTCAGTCCTCTATGCCGGGAACACCAATAGCGCAGGGCCAAGGGGTGGGGAGGAAAGCATAAAAAAGGGCGAGATGGATTCGAGGTGCATGCTGAGAAGGGCATCTTGGGACCGAGCTTCCCAAATCCTTCTCTGTCTCCGAGAGACGAGACTAGGCCGCGCCGTGTTCGTCTGCCGGGTAGCAGTGGTACGAGGCCATCTGGCTGTGAGAGAGCTTCATCGAGAACGCCCTATCCCACGCTGATAGATACGTACTGGTACACCCACCACATGCTTGCGAACCCATGCTCGTGGCCCATGTCTCCAGGTCTTGTGTGGGTCGGGAAAATATGTGGGAACTGATAAGGAATTGGGAGTGAGAGAGACCGGGGTGTGGACGGTCGTGAGGTGAGTCGTCTAGGATCGGGGGGCTCGGATGGAAGCTAATTGAGGCCCTTCGACGGTGCCGTGGCTCTTGGCAAGCCGGCTCATTGAACGTTTTTTGTTCCGTTGACCACAGTCAGACAACATTTTGGCGCTGAAAAGTTCTTCAAAGGCCTGTAAACACGATCATGTGTTTGCCCCCAACATCGCTGATGGCTTGTGCTCAGTTGATCAGATCCCCGTATGCGGAGAGAATCAACAAATCCCCAGGGTCATCCGCAGGCTCAGCAGCCCGCGGGTCTGGATGCCCCATCGTCCGGTGTTGCTCTGCGTTTGTTTATCGGACGGCACGGAAAACACGTAGGGAAACGGTAGGTAACTTCGAGGTTTTGCACCGCAGCACAAGGTAGTCCCTCGGGCTCGAGAGTGTGTCGACATTGAATGCAACACTGAAAATCAGGACAGAGTTTTCCTCGTCTAGCACCCAGATTGCGACACGATCCAGACGGTGCTGGCGCAAGCAACAGCTCGACCCGAGACAGCCAAGGCTGCAAGAAGTAGGCGATCAGAACACTTTGAGATTGAAGGAAAACCGATGAGGAGGCATGCCGTGCCTCAGCAACGCGAGCCGCAACGGCAGAGACGCACTCGTGAGGCGCGCGGCCAATTGAAAGTGTTTCATTTCCCTTCCCTGCGAGATGCTTAAGGCACCTCGTAAGCCCGCGCTCGCCGGCTCTTCCTGGCCACGGCCGAGTGGGGGTGAGTTCGGGGCAGCAGCAGGCATCGCCGTGGATCGGATTGCATGCCTTTTTTCAGTTGACTTGCGTATTGTTTTGATGCAAGAACATCTGTATGGTGCCATCCGAGAGAACGTTCAAGCATTCAATATCGAGTAAATATTGTTTTTTTTAATCCCTAGCCGCCGCCTGCTGTCTGAGAAGCAATGACAACACATAGCGGCACTGGTCCAAGATTAGAGTCAGGCGCCAAACGAATCCTGCGCGTTGCCGCATTCCAGAAGACTTCCGATCGGAGACGCGGACGGGACTTGGTTTGAAGCGGGCCGCTTGATGGGAGGATGCCTGTCATCGCACCGACTGAAATCTTTGCACGAGCGATTGTGTGCGAAGGGATGCATGCGGCCGTGCCTGTCGACAGGGCTGGGGCATGGTTTGCAGCTTGCGCGACGCCACAACCTCATTCAATGTTGACATCAAACATGGAAAGCTGTGTCAGAGTTGCACGACTTGTTCAGGCCGATGTTGTGTCTGATCCTGCCAGCTTCTACAAATATCTACCAATCGAGCATTGACAGACCACGCTCACTGCCGGCAGGATCAGCAGTTCCGAATCCTAGATACGTTGACGCAGCCACAAGCTTCTGTGCGCAGTGAGAAGAAGGCTTGGATCGTCAGCAAACCGCCGTTAAGGTTTGACAAGACTAGCTTCGCGCCATCTGCTAAGCTATCGAGACGTTCGGGACGGAAAAGCAATAAGGAGGGAGCGTTTTGACGTTGGAGAAGATAGCTTCCGGTCCCGTTTGTGCGGGAAGAAGCAACGATACCGGAGAGCCTCTTGATCAGCGCCCCGAGGGAAAGGCTTCACAAGAAGAAAGCCCGATGTCGCAGGCCGTGCTGGATCGCGGACTGCGACTTGGGTGCCAACCCTTTTCGAAGCTGGGCCAGGTCTCAGATGTCCAAGAAGTGCACTCAGCAAGACGGTCTGGGAGGCCCCAGGGCCGGTGGACAGAGACCGAATCGCTAATCTGAGCTTACATCGGAGCGAGCTGGATGGGGATATGTCGGACCCCAGAAGCGGAAAGGTGGGTTGATTAGGCGAGCGTGGCCGGGGCTGGTTCCGTGGATGGCTTTGATTGCAGCGGCTGGCCACGTTGATTCGCGCAGGACCGTTGGAAGGATGCAGCAAGACGCAAGACTTTTGCTTTTGTTGGTCTGAATTCTGCTGCTGCGCCGTAGGCTGAAATGTCGGGAATCCTTCAGGTCCACCAATAGATAAGACACTGGCACATGTGTACTAGGCAGGCCGCGGGTGCTCAAAGAACGTTGAGCGGTAAGTAATTGGAATGTCTAAGAGACGCCATCGAGTGTGGCCTGATATGGCGTATCTCGTCGACTATGGGGTGGCTGTTGGATATCGATGGTTGACTGATGCAGCCAAGCGACTCGTGGATGACGGGGCTGGCTGGCGGGCATTGGCAGGTGACGGCGAATAGCTCAAGGTCGAGATAGTATGGGCATCGTGGGCTTGAGGATATCGATTGATAGCCAGAATGACTTTGCTTGAATTCCACCTACCGAGCTGAAAAAAGAGCCGTGGCTGTGGCGTCGCAGATTGCCCACGATGCGGGTGACGAGAACGCCAGGTGGACGACTTCACAAGCCAAAAGTGTTTGGTGGTGTCTTGGAAGAAGCCTATATGTCGTCATGGTCGCCCGGATGGAGCACGGAGATGTTGAAGCCAAGACATTGAATTGCCTCCGAGACCTCTCATTTGATGGCGGAGTCTTATGGTTGTTCAATATGATCCATCCAGAGGGGATGGAATGTCGATAGTGGTGGCACGCAGTATGGATCATGGACAGACGGAATGATTTGAAGTGGATGAACCAAGGCCAGTGCTCACCTCTTTTTCTCCGGATGCCCAGACCGAGGCTTCTCCAATAGCAGCACCGGGAAAGCGTCTTGTACTCACCGTGTATCCAGAGGAAGGGTACGCTAATAGGAAGCTGCTGCGTCTGTCTCCATTTCTGCTGCCTTGTGGACAGTGGACAATCTCCCAAGTGACAGGACATGAACCACCACCATCCACCCGTGCCACCCACTCGCCCGCCTCGAAAGACTCTCTCTCCACTGCCACGAAGCCTTTAAGAGAAGCTGCTTCACAAGTGCTCCCCCATTCGCCAAAGCTTCTTATCTCTCGGCACGGTGGAGGCTTGTGTTTAGCGTCATCTTGGCACTGATAAGGCCAGCCAGGGTCCGCTGGAACCAACCCAACCCATGCCCGTCATGCAAGGGTCCCCCCATGTCCCCCTTTCCCTTTCCCACCTCGACCGGGTGAAATGGACTGGACCGTTGAAGGTGAGACTGACGGCCGACCAACTTTGACCGAAGGAAGCCTGAAGGAAGCATTGCAGGCAGCCTGTTGGGTGACATTGCACATCTATCCTGCTGCTGCATTTTACGGAGCACTCGCTCAGCTCACAACCCAGGTCGTCGGGTTCGTTCGTCCAAATATGGACCACCGGAAAATGCCCCTCATTGTCTACTTCATGCGCTCAACGTCACGAGCTCATCTCTATTCAATGAGATTCACTCGCCTTATCTAGACACAGACAATCCGGTGTATTTCATCGTCGATTGAGCTCTTGTAAAGCCTTGTAAAGAGACGGGTCGTGAAACTGGCCGTCTTGCTGCACCTTTACGGTCGACCGCCACAATCCCTACCGTCTCATATCCGCGTCCCCATTCGCGTCCTGATTCGACTTCCATCCCCGCCCAGCCTGGACTGCATCGGCTCAGAGAAGCCGGATAGCGCTTTTCTGCTCTTGTGATGCAGATAGTCTGATACCGCAGATATCGCTGCAATCTCTGATAGCTGGTCACCGATTGTCTGACACGTCCTTACCCCTCCTGCTGGCCATGCGCTGGCGCATTTTGATTCAGCTGTTACTCGCTTTCCGTCCTCGGGGTCAATCTCATCCCCCGTCATTCCCTTGGACTTGCGGCCAACATTCCTGCCAAGCGTGCCTCTAAGTGAAGATCAACTCAATGCCAGATCTAGACTTCGTACCTAGCAATCTCCTCACAGGCGCAAAATTCAATACCCGCGGTCTACCGTGAATCTGAAGAAGTGAAGTCGAAATAGACCATCTTGAAATATTAGAACACTCTTCATCACGTCACACAGCGGCCGCACGGAGCTTTTAGAGTTCTTAGACCACACCTGTTCCTGCTCCTGCCGTCCCGTCAATCTGGTATCGTCCCACTGACTTGCGTTCTTGCGGGCGTTCTCACCCATCCATGTCTTGGCCGAGCACCCGACCAGAACCACTCAAACCATCTCTTCGCCATCTGAGCGCTTGCCGTAGCCATTCACGTGTCTGCGGGCGCAAGACTCGCGGGTTACTTATACCAGCTTCATCCCTCTCTTTCAATGCTTGGTGATTGCGCCGCGAGGGTTTATCTCCCTTGACATTCCAGCGACTACCGAACGATGCGTGATGACAGCATTCACTCGCATTCCTACCTGCAACCGCAACGCCTTCGAAAACCGAGCCATGCTATATTTCACAGAGGTCCCTCATCGAACAGGCTGATACCGGTATTGAATGGAGAACGGAACAAGAAACAGACTCACCTCGTAACAGCGTTCTCGATAGGGTTGGCGGTGAAGATTATGATCAGCAACATGGTATCCCTACTTTTGGTACGCCGAAGAAACCAAAGCTCATCTCACGAAGTACGCAGTGCGAGCTTCAAAACGGAGTTTCTATTATTGTTCGCCGATACCAACCGCTGAGCATGAGGTTTTCAGTGACGATGTGGACTTGAGATGGATCTTGCAAGTGCCACAAGCCTGATCAATCAGACTTTTGAATGGGCACTGGATAGTGAATGACGAGCAGATTGATCCCTGAGATAAGTGGAGAGACTTGAAGTCTGGCAGTCGCCTTCATGTTTGATAGAATCAATAACCGGGTGCAACAAACTCCGCCAAGGGATTTATCTTTGGCACTCTCACAACTTTAACCCTTTTCCTGTTGAGAATGGAAAAGACGCCTCAGGTCTTTTGGCAATAGTTGGCTCGGCAAAGGTAAACGGGTGCTAGCCAGTCTCGTGGGCATGGCACATGACCTGCAATCAAAGAGTGCTCGGCCAATGCTATCCAACGTCACCATTTGTAATCAGTTGCGAGAATGATCTATAAGATCAAGAGTCGCAACGGCGCTTTTTCATTCATCAATTCATGCTTTGTTGTGTTGACTATAGCAGCGATGTCATTCACGGCGTTTAGACAAGTTGCCGCTTGCTTCACGGGCTCTTGTTCAATAAGGGACTTCAACTGATCGATGAAATTCCCGTAAGTGCCTTAGGCGATCACGACGTCCTCGTCCAGATCAAGGCTATATCCCTCAACTACCGAGACCTCGCCATCCCCAGAGTACGGGCTTCTGAAACCTAGTCTAGTCAGTTTTCTCTGCTCAGGTGCTTAAAACCCCAGGGCCTATACCCCTTCGAGATGAATATGCCTGTTATTGCGGGCTCAGATGGCGGGGGCACGGTTTTGGCTGTTGGGTCCAAGGTGACAGACTTCACTGCTGGTGATACGATGTGGAACTTGTTCAACAAACTGCATCAAACCAACCCTATCACACCTGACGCCGTGGGCAGTGGCCTTGGTAGGGCCGTGGATGGCACTCTGCGCACGTATGCCGTGTTCCATGACCATGGCCTGGTGCGTGCACCGTCGACCTTGAGCTCTGTTGAGGCTAGCACTTTGACTTGTGCGGCTTTGACAGCTAGGAATGCCCTTTTTCGGTCTGAAGAAGCTGAAGGCGGGCGATTGGGTTCTACTTCAAGGCACTGGCGGCGTCAGCTTGGCTGCCATCCAATTCGCCATTGCGACAGAAGCACCAGTCGTGGCAACGACATCTTCGAGCGACAAAGCTGACATCCTGAAGAAGATGGGTGTTTCTCATGTCGTCAACTATCGAGGGGTTGCCGAATGGGGAGATGCCACCAGAGCCCTCACTCCGAAGGGACTGGTTTTCATCATATCCTCGAGATTGTCGGAGCAGCTACTGTGTCCGAGTCATTGAAAGCTATCAAACTTGAAGGCATTATCACGATCATTGGCTTCTTGACTTCCGCCGAGAATGACAAACAGCCAAACTTGATGGAAGCCCTGACCCATATCTGCACCGTTCGGGGTATATTTGTCGGGTCTCGGGAGCAATTTGTAGAAATGAATCGTGCAATCGATGATTGGAAGATCAAACCTGTCGTGGATGCCAAAGCCTTTCGCTTCGAAGAAGCAAAGATGGCTTATGAATGCCTCTGGAGGAGAATCAACTTTGGAAAGGTGGTTGTCAGCATGTAATGGTGCTTGCTTGCCGCTTGAAAGGGTCGTTGCACACGGATATTGACTTATTCAAGCAAACAACGAATATAGCACCAGCGAGCATGATCCTAGTCTCAATTTAGCTGCCCTCTTGTATATGTATAGTGACTAGGTGACCATCATCTGTCTTGCTCTTTTTGAATATCTGACAAAATTCCACCAAGGAATCTGTTTTCCATCGGAGCGACTTGTTGTGACGACTGGCTGTTACAAATTTTGGCGCGCTATTACTGTGGTTCTAATTTTCGACACCAGAGCTACATTTAGGCTCAGATCGCTTCGTGAAGCATACGTCAAAGCTAAGTATATATTCCGGGCTGGATGTTTGTCACAACAGAGATTGAGACCTCGTACGTAGTATGCGGGGCTTGTACCTAGGCACGGTATTGCCCGGCGGCCTGCTTAAAACTCCTGTTGTGGACCGCACTTCCTCGGGGGTCCGCCCCTCGGAACGTCTGTGAGTTTCGTTCTGTTTGTCAAGTTTAAGCCAGGGTACCTAGCCTGTGACATCTTGCAGGTCAGATGAACCTGAGTTGATGATATGATAAGTAAGAGAGTCTAAGTTGACCACGCTCTCTATTTCTATGTTAATGAAGAGTGAGGTCGTAGCAATTTGATCAAGGTATCTCTCTCTCGTTGACTGCGATACTCCATTGCATAAGACAAAGGTTTCCGTCCGCTCTCATCTTCTACACTGGGATTGGCCTGGCCCATACTTAATAAAAGTGATGCACCTTTACTCCAACCTTTCTGGGCTGCATATGAGAGTGGCGTTCGACCTGTGTGATCCCTAGAGTCCACCTCGACCAAGCCAGTCTCGAGTAGTAGCTGGATGTTAGCTGGAATATAGGTACCTGCAGCATACGAGAGAGGTGTTCGACCCATGTCATCCCTAGAGTCCACCTCGACCATGCCAGTCTCGAGTAGTAGCTGGATGTTATTTGAATCCAAGCTACCTGCAGCATATGAGAGAGGTGTTCGGCCTATGTCATCCCTAGAATCCACCCCAACTACACCGGTCTCGAGCAGCAGCTTGAGGATTGTGGTGAAAGGGCTAGCTGCAGCATATGATAGTGGTGTTCGGCCTGAGTTATCCCTAGAATCCACCTTGACTACACCAGTCTCAAGCAGAAGCTTGATGCTACCTTGGAAAACCCCGCTACCTGCAGCATGTGATAGTGGTGTTCGGCCCTTATTGTCCCTGGAGTTCACCTCGACCATCCCAGTCTCAAGCAGAAGCTTGATATTACCAATACCTTGAATTCCGCTACTTATAGCATGTGAGAATGGCGTTCGGCCTTCGTGATCCCTAGATTCCACCTCAGCCTTGCCAGTGTCAAGTAAAAGCCTGACAGTTTGAGAAGTGCCAGCTGAGGCCGCATATGATAATGGTGTTCGGCTAAAGATATCCTTAGAGTCCACATCAACTTCACCGGTGTTAAGAAGTAGCCTGACAACGTTGTGATGTCCGTATGACGAAGCCACAGATAATGGGGTCCTGCCGTCAACGCCTCGAACATCAATGCGAACTCGACCAGTCTCAATAAGGAGCTTGACAATAGCGACATGCCCGTTTCTGCAAGCATGCAAGAATGGTGTGTGACCAGTTCTGTCCATATGGTCAATCCTGACATGACCAGTCTCAAGAAGCAGCCTGCAAATAGCGTCGTGTCCGTTCTCAGAAGCATGAGAGAATGGCGTGCGGAAATAGTCTGATTCATCCTCACTCTCAATATCGACTTGGCCAGTTTCAATGAGCAGCCTTGCAATAGCTTCATGCCCGCGCTTAGAAGCATGGAGAAATGGTGTCATGCCGTTCTTGTCTTTTTGGTCGATGTTTAAGTTGCTGATCTCCGAGAAGAACTTGCACATGGCCAGATTTCCGCTTTTAGCGGCATATGAAATCGCCTCCCTGAATCGAGGGTCTGCGACATCAACGTCGGCCTCTCCTAGCTCGAGGAGAAGGGCAACGACCATTGTATTGCCAAGCTCAAAGGCATGAAACAAGATGCCTTTTTTGGCGGTGAAAGTGAAATCCCGTGATGGCTTGTCCAATGTGGTCTTATGCTGACGGCTTGAAGTTTGGAAGTCTTTGAGTGCTAAGCCGTTAGGGTTGACCTCCTTGTAGGCCGTCAAGAATGCATGTAGAGCGTCAAAACTCCCAGTGGCCATGGCGGCAAGAATTGGGGCACCATATCTCTCATCTTCGACATTGAAGAAGGCCAGCTTTGAGCGGTTGATACTGATTAATCTGGCTCTGTTTTGCTCAGCTAGGATGTACAGCGGGCTGGCATTGGGGGTATGTCGACGTATTTTGTGCTTTTCGAAGACATTGTCCAAGATTATCCAACCAGAAAAATCAAACGATTGAAGAAAGTCAAGCTGGCCGACCCCTGCTTCTTCCGCTGCGTTGGAGTGATACAGGACCTGCTGCGTCGCATATTGCAGAAAGGGTAATCTCTTCTCTGCCGATTCTCGCAGTTCGTAGGCTTCTCCGGATGATGCATGAGGGAGAGTCTTGCCGGTTTCCATAGATGTGGCAACATCAAGATAGTTGACGCAGCAACGTTTTAATCTTTCGTGACATTGTCCGCTGAAGTTACTCCCAAACTCGGACCAAATTTGACTCAGTCCATCGTGCTTCAGAAGAAAATCTCTCACTGACTCGTGGATGAACTGAACCGTCGGGGTCTTTGATTTGGTGACTTCAGTAAGGCCCTTGGAAGAATCAAGGATGAATCTCTTCATAATGTCGGCTGTGATATCCTCAGGGTCCCAGTCAGACAAGGCTTCGGTTGAATCGACCTCAATCCCGGACAGTATCGCAAAGTACAGCTGCTCCGGTCTCAACGGCTCCTTCGCGAAGAGCACCCATTGGATACAAAGAAGCAGTTCATCCCTGTGGTGGCGATCGCGGACTAAAATGTCTCGAAACAGAGTGTTCAGGTCGCTAGGGATTTCTCGAAGTCTTTGTCGAAGTCGATGCATGCGACCGCCGTCGTATTCCTTGTTGAGAATGTCCACGACCAGAACAACCCACATGAAAACCCCGGACGCCTTTTCCTGAAGATCATGGCGGATCTGCTGGGCGACTTTGCTATCCCCGATCTTCAGTTCGCTGCTCACATAGTTGATAATGTCATCCTGGTGCCCTTGTTGTCCTTCAAGAACGAGGCTGACTGCCTTCGAAATCGTGATGTATGGGTAATGTCTACTCGAGAAGCAGACCTGGAAGCTGACGCTCTTCCGCGTAGTAGCTTCGGCAATGTGTTCGAAGAATGACACCATGTTTCGTATCTCGTCTTCGTCGCACTCATCCAGTGCGTCTATGAAGCAAGTCACGGACAGATTCTCCAGGTTCAAGACTGCCTCTTCGAAAAGGTCTTTGAGGGACTCAAGGGTCCACTCTCGAGGTTCGTTGGTTGGTCTCACTAGAGCTGGATAGTCTAAGATCGTCCGAAGCTGAGGAAAACCCTCAATGAGTTGAAAAAGCAGCGATCTGTACATCCCTATTGTGGACTTCTCCAGTTGCTCGCCTCGTGCGTTGAAGAAGAAGGTGATGAGAGTGCTTCGCTGCATTTTCTTCCGGTAATTTGTGGAGATGAACTTCATCAACGTCGATTTCCCCGTTCCTGGTTTTCCTTTGATCCATAAGAAACCGTGGTGTGTGTTGCGTTTGGCATGATCCAGCCAGTCAAGATACTGAGAACTTCTCAGCACCCATTTGCACGTTTTGGCGTGCGCTCTCTTAATGGTCATTTGCCGAGCATCAATTTGGTTAAACGTCAATGATTCCAACAGTTGCTTTTTCCGCTCGTCAATCAGGCGTTCCCCATCAACCGCAACCTCTGGGTTCCACAACTGAGTTGATGTCGGAGCTGGCGAAGGAGAACATAGCGGACTAAGCTCATATAGGAAATCTTTCGCGTATGCAGCAGCAGCCATAGCTGCATATCCTTGCCATGCTTTGTTCTTGTGAGAGTCCGAGTAGTCGCATATGCCACGTATAACTAGACAAGGAAGGTTGTTGCTTAGGCCTGCAGCTTCCATTTCAAAGCATAAGAGATTGTTTTCTGCAGCAAGTTTATCCCGAGTCAGGGCGTCTTTCATCACCTGGTTCGCCGAGGCTATTGCTCCGTAGTGAACAACAAGCCTGTCTACAGCCCGTGCAGGTCTCATCACGAGTTTTGAAGGGTCATCTCCGCAAACTGCGGCGCAGGGTCCCTTTACCTTTGGAGGGTGGACAACATCGCTTCGATATAACTTGTCGCTGTCCAGACCTGGGCGGGCATGATCACTCCTCAAGTTTGGGTTTTCATCAAGAATACCATTGATGATCTCCTCGATTTGGTGCCCGTTTCTCCTGTGTCGGGCCTGGAGTCCGTTGACCGCGGTGCTCAAGCGCTATGGCGGCTGATTCAACAGACCGGTTTGCTGAAAGCCTTGACCTTGTACGGCCTTTCCGAAGTCATATTGAAACACACTGCTCTGCCCATTGCGTGCAGTACCGACCACGATGTCTCCGAGGCGGATGTCGTTGTTTTGGCTCGGAGCGCCACCACCGATGCCAACCATCAGACCGATGCTGACGTTGGGATAGCTGTGCAGCATATCCCTTGCAACGGCTGTCGCGGCTGATGTGCCATATTCTGGTAACACCGCCATGACAACGTTTGTGACCCAATCCTACCCAGTGTATAATGGCCCGCGTCGTGCGAGGGGAGGTTGTGATGGCGCTCGTGCTCTTCGTCCAAAAGCGCCTGTCCCGCAACGTATTCCAAAACTATAGCGCAGATCCAGCCCACAGTATATTCGTGACGCGCGAGTCTGGGTTTTGCCTCTCGTGCGACGTAGCGTCGCTTGTCAAGGTGCGCGTGTGGTGCATAGTCGGGGATGTCGTGAAGAACTTTTCGTTTCGGCTCCATTCGAAGAGGGACGCGGGGGTACCGACTTCGTCACAGGAGGCGGGAGGCGCGAATGGGCAAGGGCAAGATACGTCAGGCTGCGCGGGAAGTCAGCGTCATTTGGCTTGTTGGGCATTCTGTTGGTTCCCTACTGTGCATATAGAGGCGTTGGGCTTCAGGCTGGGTTCAATGGGAGTATTATCAAGGGCTCGGCGACTTTGGCGGTGAAGGCCCACGATACGTCCTTGCAGCAATCACGAGAATATGTACGAGCGACGGAAACGGCGACGAAGATGGAATGAGAAAATGGATCCTGCCGTGCCCTTCAGCTTGATGCAACCCGGTCTGTCTCACTACGGCGACTGTGCCACCTTCACGTCTGCTGCAGGTGTTATTGGTGGAGGGTCCCACTAACACCCCCTGACTTTTGCATTGCAAGCTGCCCGCTGATTCTTCGCCCGATAACCTGCCTTGGGTAGATGGCAGTGCTGCCAAGGCGGCAGGATGTTTTGCAGGCAACAGTGTGGTGGTTTGAGGCTGTGGCCGAATGGCATTGTCTCACGAAACGATTGAGCAATGTCAACCAGACTTTCACAATGCCACGGGCATGAGAGGCATGAGAGGTGTCGATCAGCTGGTTGGGAATTGAAGATGTAGCCTGCAATACCGAGTTTTATTTGGAGATGGGCGTTTCCTCAAACGAAAGATGATGATTGTGCTATTTTATCAGTACATTGTATGATCTCACTGCTGGTGAAGTCCTCAGCGTCGAAGTCGTGACGCCGGACAGGCATTTCACACCGTACTCGAACAAGAGTCCCAATTTCTTAACATTTCAAAGGACTCGCATTGGCAAGCTTTGGCTCCTAAAGAGAGCCGTAACCAATGAGATATATGACAATATGAACCTTTCTAGGCCTGACAGTATAATTCGATCTTCGATAGAATTATTGCTACGAACTTATCACAGTAGTTGTGATTGTAAACTCTTGATGGACCCGGATGACAGAACGCTTCCTTTGAGACGGCTTGCATTTCTGGCCTTCCTGCACTTGGACGGGAACAAGTTCCACGTCGCTACGACTGCTCTTCTTCCCATCTGACCAGGAATCGTCTTCCGACTCTCTGCCCCTGCGTCCTGAAGGGCAGGTTTCTGCAAACGCAGGTCTGTTGATCTCAATGCCGCTCTCATCATCACCTTCCGATCTTCGATTGACTTTGTGGTGTCTATTATTTAAACTGTGGTTATGACCGTAAGACGGTTTAGCGGCAGAGTTAGCGTCAAGCCGAAGTCGAAGGTATTGACGTAATGATGGGATACAAGCAACTATCAGCGCAATGTGCTCGTCGAGGATAGACCATATTTCTTGGGCAGATGTCTGTCAGCACTTGGAGTCCCCGGGCATACCTTGAAAGTAGGTATGGGCTCAAGTTTGAGCCAAACTGATAGAGAGAGATTACGAATCATGGTGAGCGATTTTGAGGACGTTGGCTCAAGTTGTATAATCAAAAACCTCGCTAAGCTGATGGCAATATCAATCAGACCCAGGGCGAAAGTCGTATAAATGCCAATCACGGTGCTTCTCTTCATCTGTAAACCCTTAAGAATGAAGAATGGCATAGCCAGTACTTTGCACACTCGTTAGCACCAATTTGTTGAAAGCCTGGCAGCGGAACTCTCGACTAACTGCATAGATTGGCACTAAAATGCAATGCCCACGACACGTGGAAGATAGTCGTCATGATTTGGACGCTGCAGAGACCTGCAGGATTCGAGAAAAACGACCTGGAGACGTGGCATTAAGCAAGAGACTAGGGGAAGGGCTTTTCAGGGGTCACCGTACCAATTACGCTCGATGGGCCAGCAAAGGAATAACTGTAATGAAATCGAAACGATATAACCGGAGACGCAAAAGGCAATTGTGGCGTAAAGCATTTTGCGCAAGACCGTCATAAATGGTGGGAATAATTGGAGGTATGTCGCGAGTAGTGCAAATTTGCAAAAGTAAAGAGCGCTGAAGAAGGGGAAAATAGTCATCCAGATCAACTAAACTCTAGACATGAGTTTCTTCCGATTCAAGTGGATGCATGTGTGGTCACTCACCTTTCTCACATGTTCAAGCTTAGCGGGGTCGGCCTTCCAGTTGATGAGGATGTAGTCGATATCGGGATGCAGTACGTCTTCGTTGAGCATAAGAATTACCAAAACGGCTTGCGCTAGACAGCTAAACCATGCAATGACCAAAAGTCCATCGCTGAGTGCGAGAGGCTGCGACTGGATCTGCAGCCGAAGCCACAGTCGTGCTAGGATGAGGAGACCTGACAAACCGAGGAGCGTGAACAAGCAGCCCTAACAACAGCGGTCGCAATGTCAGCCTCGCCACATCTAAACTTCATCGTTGAAAAGGTAGGAAGCATACTAGCACTCCAGCAGCAGAGGGTGCTGCCATATTACTTATCATTGGCGAGAAATCGTCGATGTGAGATGTGGAGAGTATTGGGAATGCACCATCTACTCTTGGTATAGATTCCAACAAAATAAGAAAAAACGCCAAACGGAATGGATTAAGTTGAGGACTTTTCCCGTGTCAAGCAGCATTCAATCGCAGTGTCGTATCAACTTGAGTTGAGATTCAATAGACCCAGAGACTGCATTCCAGAAGGTTACACGGACAGTCAAGTCAACTCATCAGAAGGTTGGGTCTTTTGATGAATTTTTCCAGGCCCTGGAAATTTAAAATCACACGAGGACTGTTCCTGCCAGGGTCCACCAGCCTGCCCCTTGTAGTGACTTGTGCGGCAAGCGATACTGGGAAACCAACGCAAGCGATGTGAACAAGGTTTATGACAAAGTGTTGCGAAAATTTTACCTTGCGATATCCCCATGCTGTGATACGGATGTATCCAGTAGGTCTACGGAGTAGAACTTACTAAGCCACGCGGCCTGGGATTTTGATGGACCTAACGTGTTCGAAAGACAAAACGAGACCGCTTGAGAGTTGGGTCTAGCCTCTATTTTCTTGCTTGCGCGTATCTTTTCCATTCCAAAAAAAAGGGGAAAAAAGAGAAGGGAAAAAAAAAGACCAGAGGGATGGTTCATTATCAGCTCCAAAGTCCCGTAAAGCTAAAGGTGTCTTGATCTAACGTCCAGAGACTGAGCTTAGCTGGGTTACGCAGCCCTGACACAACATGGCTGGCACCGCCAAGTGGGATCGGCAGTTCAGCACAGCACCGATACTCGTGTCCACGGAGACGTATGGGCTGCAGCCGTTTAAGATTGGAAATCTCATCAAGCCGAGGAAGATCTGCGTACGAGAGTGCCGGACTTTGCAGGAAACGAGTCATTTTCACCGCTTCAGTCGGGCATCTTCGGCCCCACTACCCGGGATTCAGGTCCCATTTTCCATGCCGAACGGGGTTAGCATTCAGCATAGATTCGGAACTGTCCTCGGGGGCGCCTTCACTGGTAAAGACGTTAGTTATCCCCTGTTACCCTGGCAAATTGTGAGTCTGCTATCGGCGGCCCAAAGTCCTACAGAGCCAATGCCTCTTCTCAACATGACAATCGATTGCCGTGTGGCTTCTGTTTGCCTCGTTTGACTCCCTCTCAGTCAATCTCATGGCCTGCATGATGCATAGAGACTCCTTTTTTTTCTTCTTTTTTTTTCTCGAAGCCTCAGCTCTAGTTTGTGTTGCCTGCTTCGCGGGCTTACACTTCTTCGGTTCGTTCAGTGTTCTCGTCAGCTGTTGCAGAAACAATATCCCGGCTCGACGCCGTCCTATATTTACTCGCTGTGCCTTCTATTAACCAATGGGCCACCGCGCAAACCACCATTGTCGATGGGGTTGCAGTTGGTCAGTTTTTGAAAGACATGCTCTGGGTTGGATACCATCTCATGCACTTCAGATGCAACGAAGGAAAACGTCGCCCGGGCCGTCATCTATGTCTCCGCAGATTTTCTCCCTGAAGGGTCTCTTCAACTGACGGATCAAGTTCTTGTCAATCTCATAAGGCTAGTTCTTACTGAAATCTCATATATTTCGGCGGCAATATCACTGGAAAATGTCGAAATTCATCTCAAGCGTGGTACTGAGCGCCGCAAGATGTATCCCGGAGACCTCCTTTGGCCCAACGAAATTTCCTGGAAAGCTTTCAATTTGCTTTTTGGCGACGTGTTAACCAAGGTTTTTCCCCTCGCATCCGCATACGTTGATTGTTTCAGTAATCAGGAGGCCGCCAAGTGCGCAATCAGCAGCACTAGACGGAAGGATTCGTTGTTGTAGTGAGTCAACTTCAGGGATATGGGCCTACCATGAGCACCATCTGAGCTGATACTCGTGTCCAGCATTTCTGACTCTAGCTCGGCAATGGGTTTCTTCTATCAAGGGCTCACATCCCCCCCTTCTGAGAACTATTCCATCTACTGCACCTTGGGAGGATTTCCGGAGTACGTTGTTGAAGCGACCAACGTAGCCCAGATGCACCTTGCGGTCAAATTCGCCCACACTTATACCTTGCGCCTTGCGGTCAAAAATTCCGGTCACGACTTCAACGACCGACTCTTGGTCTTGGTGCTCTATCAATCTGGACGAACAAGCTGAAAGGACTAGAGTTCTACAAAGATTACAATACCCCAACTTACACAGGATCTGCGGTGAAGTTTTGGGGCAGGAGTTCTTAACTACGAACTTTACGAAGCTACAGATGCGCATGGTGTCGTTCTGGTTGGAGGAGAGGGCAAGACTGTGGGCTTCGAGGGAGGCTACATGGGTGGTGGGCAATCCCCTGTTAGCCCATAGTACGGTCTTGCTGCTGACCAGGTCCTCAGCATCGATGTCGTGGCGCCCGATGGTAGATTCATCACTGTGAATAAAATGAAGAACAGCGACCTGTTTTGGGCTCTATGGGGAGACGGCGGAGGCACCTTTGGCGTCGCGACTTCGTACGTCATCGAAGCCCATCCCAGCCTACCCGTCATCTCCGTTGTCAGTTTCAGCTTCGGTATTGACGGTTAAACGGTCACCTATGAATCATTCTGGGAGGCTGTGCGAGCTTAATGGGAGATGATACCCACTTTCAACGTTCATGGAAACTACCAGTGCTGGTGTATCTGGCCTACAGGGCCCAAGAAAGCCTCATTTGTCATGTCGCCCTGGTTCGCTCCAAATATGACAGTGGCCGCAGCAGCTGAGCTCACAGCGCCGCTATGTGCAAAATGGAAGGCTCTCGATATCAATGTTGAACCGAACTGGTCGGAGCAATCGACATTTCTCCTGGCATGGACAGCCGGCTTCCCGGTTGAACCTGTTGAGTCTCGCTGAAATAAGATGGCATCACGCCTCTTTCCTCAGGAGAATCTCAGGAATCATGTGAAGTTCAGCAAGACGTATGAGGCTTGATGGATATTTTAGACCGAGCCGGAACACTGATTGGTTTCGGCATCACCGCTGGTCCCGGCCCGCACCCTGACAACGCGGTGAACCCTGCCTAGCAGGATGCTGCCATGTTCGCGATCTCTTGGGTTGCTTGGGACGCAGATAGTTCGCTTTCACATATAGCCAAGCTGAGCAAGAACCTAATAGAGGGTTGGAAGCAGCCTTGGCGAGATGCAGCCCCAGATTCGGGGGCTTACGCCAGCGAGGGTGCTGTTTTAGAGCCAAATTTCCAGCACTCATTCTCTGGCAGCAATTACAAGCGACCGTATCAGGTCAAGCGGAAGTATGATCCATCTGGGTTATTTCACACCCAAATAGTGGCGGGTAGCGAGAACTGGTACGTGACGGGCCAGTTGAATGGGTTGCCTACACAAAATGGCCATCTTTGTCGCGTATAGAGGGTCGGCCTGATCTGCCTGCATTGCTGCCATTCATTTCAAGACGTGCTCAATGATAATCGAAAGGATGAGGAATGCAATAAAGTCAAATAAAAAAAATGGAACCGTGGAGCTAAGCCATGCCAGCTCAGCTGAGTTGCTCTCGACTACGCCCCAGTCTGTTGTCGGACCTGATTGGATCCAAAGCAATTTCTTACACTGAATTGGTCAACCAGGCAATGAATTGAGACAAACGACTAAGGCTGGCGTCATTCTACGTCGAATTGAGCTCGCCGAGACCACGGACATCTTTCGCAGCATTGAACTGTCCGAATTGTCCGATCCCGATCGGTGAGCCAAACCGGCCCCGTGGAACATCCCACGTCAGCGTGTCAGACCCAGCCTCAACGCCGACCGCGGTTCAATCAGTGATGCTGCGCCCACGACGGATACAAGCCAATCAGATTACGCCAGTCCTACGGTTGAAATTTGTCATTCCTAACCTCTCGGGCGGCCATCAGCCTGCGTGCGGTAAGCTGGGCTGCGTGAAGGGGAATGTTGAAGCATAGAGCAATCATCGTGGTTTATCCACATGTGAGTTACGGACGCTGATGTGATTGAGTCGACATTAAGATATTTGGAATACAAACAAAAAGATATCATGATTGATTCTGTATGAGTTTCAGCAGCTATATATATGGATTTGTCGCGACAGGTCACTAATGGACTTGAACTCAGAGCAAGCGCAAGCATCAATACAAGTAATACAGCTCCCTCAATTCTTAACACAATCACCACCTTCGAATTCAACTCAATCCTCACCTTCAAACCCAACAATGATCGCCAGTGTCATTAACACCGTTCTCACGGCTACCTTGGCTCTGTCTGCCCTGGGAGCTGCTGCTCCTCATCGCAGAGACAACGGCTCGACGCCAGGCCTCAGCCTGACAGCTCAATTGCAACTTGCCGACACGTATGTGAACTCATGGATTCTGTAGGCATAGCTGACAAGAAAACCAGTGCGGTCGATCGTTATCGCCTTCTTCCAAGCGATGAGGACTTCGTCTTTGACTTCAAGAAGACTCAGTCCTTCTTCGCAAACCGCCAGACCTTCCCTGCCCTGACTGGTCTTGGTGGGAGCATGGCTATCGCGGAAGTTCCTGGTAATTGTGAACCCCAGACTCAACTTCCCATCAGAAATTAACAACCAGACAGCCTGCAGCATGAGCTTCCTTCACACTCACCCGCGAGCCAGTGAGCTGTTCGCCGTGGTCTCCGGGCGTATTCTCACTGAAATGGTCACTGAAGCCGGCGTGGTTGGAGCCGATGGCAAGCCGCGAGTAGTTCGCGTCGACCTTGGGCCCAGTCAAATGACTGTTTTCCCCCAGGGCGCCTTCCATACTCAGGTTAACCCGGAGTGCAGTCCCGCCTCTGTTGCGGTCTCCTTCACCTCTGAGGAGGCAGGCGTGGGTCTCATTGCAAGCCAAACTTTTGCTCTGAGCGACGATGTCATTGAGCGTTCCTTCGGAAACACCATCGCCGGCGAAGACATTGACAAGGTGCGAGATGCTATTCCCAAGGGTATGGCTATCAAGGTGGACGAGTGCCTGAAGAAGTGCGGCATTCAGAAGCGTGCTGCTTAGGGTCTGGCTCAGACCTACCTCTAGGTCCATGTACACACAAGAAGCATTGGGCTCCAAGGCTAAATGCAACTTTTTCTCCCCCCCTTTCTTTTTGTTTTTCACAAATCTTGGCCAAGTTTTCCTTCATTCCCCACAATATCAACTATTACCTTCTTACATTCATTTGAGACACACAGGCTAGATGAGATATATAGCAGAATAGAAGATACCGAGCTCGGCGTCTGATGCTTCCTCGCATACCAATTCGGGTTCCGACTGTTCCATTGCAACTGGTGTGTGATACAAGGGAAAAAGCCAATCACCTTTGAAGTTACGCCCAAAGTCGAGGCATTTTATCTTGGCGACATACTGTCTGAGAAGTAAGAATTGCAGTTGTGAACACGGCCGAATGTTCGGCAAATTGAAAGCATAATGTCAATAGCCGTCAACGGGGCAGCAGCGGATACCATGACGTATGCCTCCGCTAGGATAGGGGGATGGTTTGTGGTCCTTTGGGTCTTGGATCCGGAGCCGGTGATCTCTGCCCCCAACAGCAGTTGCACTTATTAGTCAATGCTACTTCGTGAGATAGCAACACCGACTTTTGTTATTTCGTGAGCGGATCTCATATACAGCTTTTTCCTAATATGGCGCAGCGACGCGGTTGATTGGTGGAACGACTTGCTTAACCATGATTGCTATTCTCTACGGCCTCTATACTGAATGCCGGTATCTCGAGGGGAAAATCTTGGGAGGAAGGCTGGAATCACCTCAGTATTCTTTTCGATGGTCGCGCTCATGATGAGAGCGATCTTTTTGGATATAAAGAGTGATCATAAACCCAACTAGATAGTGTATAGAATGAGACAACCAGCGGTTTCTTCTCGCTTGAGCTCTTTGTACATTCTCCTCAGCAAACCTTCCTCGAGATGTATCTGTCAGTCAAGGCTTTGGCTATTGCCTTGGTCACGCTGAAATTCAGAGTAGTTCGTGGCCAGCAGCTTAAGCCCATGATTCTCGCAAATACTAATCGCGACGGCATCGTGGATGACAGCGAAGCCACGGACAGAGCACTTTGGACACCTTCTCGTGGCACGACCTTCCTACCAAACGTCGGCAACTCTCTTAACCGATGTCCTAATCAGGATCGTCAGGGCAATCCTCTCAGTAATCACGAGCTAGCATCTTGCTATGATGCTTCTGGCCACCTACTTCTTGAGCTAAGTCTAGTTGCTCCCCTGAAGACCATCCCGTTGGAAGTTTCAAACGACACCATTGCCCAACCACGCCTGACGCTGCATCTGAAAGGATTTGTCTCTTTTATATGAACAATTCGTCCACCAACCCTGCTGAGACTGCCTCTTGGAGCTTTGTGGATCCTGAGTTTACCTTTAACGCAAGCTATGTCCAAGCTGGTATTACTCTTGGAATTGATGGGGGTGAGTTTGCGAAGGATTTGGCAAGACGGAACGGCAAAGTGAGGGTGCATTTTGGTGTTCACACTAATGGTAGTGTCATATCCGCTTAGCTCTTAGTGACAGCAGATGCGATACCCGTACGCGAGATAAGGCTCAGGATATAAACCAGAGCGATCCTGTGCAATCAAGGCTCGAGTTGCGAAGATGGCAGTCTCAGTGTAAGAGTGGTTTGATGAAACTGGCTGACTCGGGAGCATGCTCATTCTACTCGAAAGCGCCAGGATGCCAATGAATTGAGTTTGTCAGTGGGTCTTGTACTCTAATTAGGTGTAAGAGCCTCTTTATTTCTGACGAGTTAACTTGCTTGTTTGGGCTATGCATTCTGCTCAGGAGAGAATTATTGACATCGTGGCTTTTCTACGGAGTGACGTTCAGCTCATGCATTGAAGTTGTCATGTTGGCAATACAGGTTGGTTGTATCTATCTTCAGTGTGATCAATGTGACATGCACAGCACGTCGATGAAGAGGGCTAGGGAAATGCCACCAACGGATGAAGGTCGCTGCACGTGGGAACCTCAAGCAAGGGAAACCAGGCTAGTCTTATCACCGCTGCCAAGCCAAATCTAAGCTTAGACGGGGTTACACGGGATGAACAGGAAAATGCTGGGATTCGTGTCGAGGAACTTTTGAATGGCTGAGATGAAGCCAGTGCTTCTTTTCTACCTTAGCTGTCGGTCCAGGCGAGTTTGTCGGTGTTACTCGCGTCAAACGAGCCGAGGTTGTTTCTACGTAAGGTATTGAAAAATGAAAAGCCCCATTCCACAATGCCTAGAAACATATCAAGCCTTACGCAATTCTGTTCACAAACTCCAACAGCAAGCAACAGGAGGGAACGTCTCCGGCACCGACAACCAGAACCACGGGGGCGGCGCTGGGCCGCTAATTTCGGGGTAGCATCGACCTGCCGAATCGGGGTAAACTCCCCCGCATCGTACGGAGCTCCCGCGGGGTCCCTGGCGGCTGGCCCAAGGTGACACTGGCGCAACTCGGCGAGGGGAACGACGCGTGTGGCCCAGAGCTCCCTGCTCGCCTCGCGTGTCTGTCCTTGCAAGATGGCCTTGGCATCGCGGGATTCATCAGCCCATTGGTGAAAAAGAAACAGCGATAAATGATTGTCTGTGGTCGGGCAAACTTGTCATACCGCAAAAGTTCCTGATAAGTGGTTCCTTTGGAAACAAGTGCGTCAGCAGCTGTATGTCTTGCCAGCTGCCTCGTCGAGTACACGTCGGGTACACGTCGAGTGACGCTTGGCAATGATTGCGTCGGTTTGTTCCATCTTGAACCATCAAGATAAATGATCTCGAACCAGTTGCTAACGACAAACAGCACTAATCTGTTGTCGACTGAGGTCTTACCTGGCCAATTGTCCCTAAACACAGCAGCTAAATGTCTTCGAGTCCATGCTCACCGACGTTGGGGACGTTGCAAGACGCAAGGCAGGCAGGCAAGGACAGGCCTGGCCAACGAGCCTGGCGATCAACATCATCATGCAGCTGCACAAGCCCAGGGTATGATCCGGGCGGAGCAGGGCAAATGAGACGGCTTGGCAGACATGCTATATAACGCGCATCACCGGTCTTCGTCGGGTTGGCGACGCCTTTGCTCCCCAGGTCCCAGCCAAGCCTCCGCAAAACCATTTGTTCGATCGCCAGTCCTTCACAATGAAGACTTCCGTCTGCGCCCTCCTCTCCCTCGCCCTTCTCGGCGAGGCCTGCCTCCTCCCCCACGAGGCAGCCGGCCGCAAGATTACCCGCCGCCAGATCAACAACAACACCGGTGTAGCCATCGGAACTGGCGACCGCTTCGAGGGCGGCAACAAGGTCCCCCGCGGACTTGGCACGCAGCCCGCCGGCACCGACCTCGCGACTCTCCTGAACGTCAACGAGATCAAGAGCGCCGTCCGCGGACTGGTCAACGAGTACAACATCGAGTACTTCGAGGCGCCCTTCAAGACGTACCAGAATGCCACCATCTTCGGCGCAAAGGTCGGTGGCGCGGGCAACTGCACCGATGCGTATCGCGTGTACTTCAACGCCGCGATCCATGCCCGCGAGCGCGGCGCTTCGGACAATATCATCTACTTCATCTCCGACCTGTTGTACGCCAACAAGCACGGCGAGGGGCTGACGTACGGAGGACGGACGTACTCCAACTGCGACGTCCAGCGTGCGCTCGCGACTGGCATCGTTTTCACGCCGCTGAGCAACCCCGACGGTGTGGCGTACGACCAGGCCACGGGCAGCTGCTGGCGCAAGAACCGCAACCCGGCCGCGTCGGGAGGAGACCCGGAAGCGGTGGGCATCGACCTCAACCGTAACTTCGATTTCCTGTTCGACTTCCTCGAGGACTTCGCGCCCACTGTCGGACCGAACGTCGCGTCGGAGAACCCTGCGGACGAGACCTATCACGGCGCGGCGCCGTTTTCCGAGCCCGAGACGCAGAGCATCAAGTGGGTTATGGACGAGCACAAGCAGGTGCAGTGGTTCATGGACATCCACTCGTACACCGGCACGGTGTTGTACAACTGGGGCAGCGACGAGAACCAGCTGCGGAAGCCGTACATGAACTTCATGAACGAGAGCTACGACGCGGTAAGGGGCTTGATGCCGGATACGCCCTCCGACGGCGGGTTCTACGGCGAGTATGTGCCGACGAAGGACTGGTCTGACAAGGTGTTTGCTGCGATGAGGATGGGCAACGCCATGGATGCGGCCGTGGGAAGGCATCACGAGGTGCAGCAGAGCGCGTACTTGTACCCCACGTCTGGCGCCAGCGACGACTATGCTTTCTCGCGACACTTCTCGGATCCTAGCTTGAGCAAGATCCATGGGTTCACGGTGGAGTTCGGATTCGGAAACGAGGAGGTTGACTGCCCGTTCTACCCGACGGCCCAGCAGTATCACAACAACATGCTTGAGACGAATGCGGGCTTCATGGAGTACCTTCTCGCAGCGTCAGAGATTGGCATCGGTGAGCCAGCCACATGTGCTTGAGGGGTCCCCAAAGATGGGGAGCCTGACAAGAGCTGCACATTACAACCATAAATAAGTCCTGGATGGAAGGGGCATGTGATAATATAATGAGTGTATGAGATACCCGTCCTCTTAAATTCCGATATGGTGATGCCCCAGTCAATTATGTTTCCGTCGTACGTAGAACAACCTAACGAGTTGTGCAAGAGGTCTCCATCGCTAGCGAACAAGCTGCAGGAGTCTCAATTTTTCATGTTGAATTAACGATAGCTCGCTTGACAACTAGATTTTGAAGGGAACTAACATTCGTTGCGACGAGATCCATAAATCGTGCTGCAAGGCCTGACCAACACTCCCCCCAGCCGTCTTTTCGATCTCAGCTGCAACAAACCCATCTAATGCGGCGATCTCAGGCCGACAAGCCACCGACTCCGGCCGGTGATCGCGGTGGTGGAGCGAGGTTCATCGCCGCTCTCCCGGCCAGACCTAGTTAGGATTCAAGTACTAACTGAAATTTCACCGGCTGTGTGTTCTAGTGGTTCATGATTTCTCGTTCACAAGATGTGCACTTGATCCCGAGAAGGTCGCAGGTACGAGCCCTGCCACGGTCATGGCAAAATCTTTTTGCTGGGTTTACGAATGTTTTGCGAGCCGGCTCGACACGTCGTCGCTGGACGCAGGACGTTGAACCTCATGCGCCATGTCCGCAGCTCACCAGCGATGGGTGTCGACACAATCTGAAGGCCCTGGCTGCACTTTGGTCAATAGTCCAAGCGAACCATTTCTCCCGAGCTCAAAAGTTCCAAACTCACGGCCGAACATTGGATCCTTCTCAACTTCCCCGCCTGCCGGTGACGACTGAGCGAGCTCGCTTGGCTCTCCGGAGCATGTCCCGGGCCTGTCCGCATGAATCCTCCGGCGCGTCCCCCTCCGTGAGGGAACACTGAAGCGCATTACCAATCATTCCCAGATCACACTCGCCAGCTTTACAAATAGACAAACACGTTCACAGACAGAAAGACAATTCATCCCAAGAGGACACTCTCATCCCCGCCATCACACACAACAAGCACCATGGCGACAACAGCACCCCCGCAACCCTTCCGGGTCCTGCTCTTCAGCAAAACAACCGGCTACCGCCACGACTGCATCCCCACAGCCGTATCCGCCCTCCGCGATCTCGGCGCCCGCACCGGTCTCTTCACCGCCGACGCCACGGAAGACGCCGAGGTCGCACTCACCCCCACCTCCATCGCCCGCTACAAAACCGTCGTGTTTCTCCACACCACCGGCACCGACGTCCTCAACGGAGCGCAGGTGGATGCGCTCAAGGGCTACATCCGCGCGGGCGGCGGGTTCGTGGGCGTGCACGCCGCTGCGTCGGGGCTGAAGGGCGATGAATGGTACGGCAAGCTCGTCGGCGCGCATTTCGACTTCCACCCCCCGCCCGAGGAGGGCACCGTCGCCGTGGAGGACGAGAAGCATTTCATCATGGGAGACTGCGGCTGCGAGAGGAAGGGCTGGATGGACGAGTGGTACAATTTCACAGCGCACCCCAGGCGTAACGAGAACCTCCACGTTCTGGCCCGGGGCGACCCGTCGAGTTTCTCCGGCGGCGCCATGGGGGATGATCACCCGCTTGCATGGTGTCAGGAATTCGAAGGCGGGCGGTCGTTTTACACTGCCCTTGGCCACTTTGACGAGGCTTACAACAATGAGTGGTTCATGGGCCAGCTTCTCAAGGGCATTATTTGGACTGCTCGCGCCGAACAAGGGCGGGCGTAATTTGTATAGAGTAAAGGGTATTATACGTAAATACACGGCAACTCCGTGATGCCTGACTAGCCCGCCATCGCAATCCCATCTTCCGGCCCCCCGCTAAATCGCACCTCGATCCTGGACTCTAGGGATTCAGACCAGATGTCATGTTCGAACCCGGGCAGATGAAGCAGAACGCCCAGTTCCTGACTCGTATACCAGCTCGCCCGGTCCAAGTTGCCAGAGCCCATGAGGAGGAATTCCCTGTCGACGAGTGTCATTTTGAGGTGAGAGACGACAGGCTCTTCTGGGTCTCGTGCGGCCTTCGCCTGGAGATTCGGGCGGTAATAGAAGATGTCAAGACGGCCTGGGCGTTGGACCTGAGACTCGGCGTCTGCGGTGCGCTTACAAGAAAACTCCGCGCAAAGTTGGGTGTACTGTTTGATGAGAGATTTGAGGGTCCATTCCGTGGTGGTACACGCTGTGACAAGCTGCTCGATTAACATCATGTTTCTGCTTGTTCTTATGCGGACGTCGACACCGCGCCGGATGGCATCTATGAGGGAATCGACGACGGTCCGGCAGGTCAGGTTTGGTGTCACGATATCAATGTCCTTGCAGGCATTGGCGAACAATGAAAGCAGAGCCGCATTCAATGGGGTTGCGGGCGCTGTTGCGCGGCGCCAAAGAGGTATGTACCGGAAACCGGGATACCAATGATGAGATGAAGGGAGAATGATGGTCGGACATGCTGGTAGATTCGCGAGGCTCAGCCGCCGATACGCGGTGTGCTCGTCTGATGGTTGGCTGGTCTGGCCGGCATCCCCGCCTGCATCCTCCATTCCCTGGCCAGCCTCATTCGTGATATCGGGGAGTTCCCGCGCGCCGTTCGGCTCCCAAACGCTGGCGTAGAACTCCACAAGCTGGCCGACGGCTGGCCCGTCAAACTCGATGCAACCCTCGAACCACGACTCCCAGCTTACATTGCAGCTTGGCATCCAGGCGCGCTTACGGTCGACAATGACAAACTTTGGGTGCATGACGCTGAAGGGTAAAAAGAATAGGCTCTTGACAGAGAGGTCGATGCGGGCCGCTCGGAGGGTGGTGTCTGGGGGCAGCCCGAGCTTTGGCCACGCGGCGTTCGGGTACGCGTACCCATCCCTGGACCATGGGTGAAAGATCTTTTGGAAGAAGCTGCGCGAAGAGAAGCAGATACGGACGCGTAATGGGGCAACTGAGGCCTCGCCAGCCACGCGGATTGCCTCTTGTCGGCGCTCAGCTAGAGTTTGAAGGGTTTCGCGAAGGGCATCAAGCGTGTCGGACGGCGCCCAGAAGCACGTAACTAGGATGACCTCGTGTTGAGCGGTCAGGATGCCTGGAAGAATGGCGGTTCTGTAGATGGAGGCACCGTTACCGACGGTGAGCGTTTTGGGACTGCATGTCGTCACCAGACTCTCGGGGTCGGAGAGGTGGTAGTTTGGGAAGTCGTTCAGTTGTTCTCCACGGTGAGACTTGAGCGTGTGAACCCAGTGGTCAAGAAAGGACGATGGGAACGCTGGTGATGTCATTTCGGAGATGGTGATTGGCGTGGGCTGCGGTGTAAAGTCGATATTGGGGATCAGGGGTTTGACCTAGAAGCTTTCAGTTCCATTCGGAGGACGGAAAGGCTGTGATTCGACTGGAGGGCTGAGATGTCGTCATGGAAGTGGTCGAGGAGGCCCGACGGCGCCGAGTCATCAGTCGAGAGCGGCTGTCAAGGCTCAGTTTTCTCGTAAAGAGGGTTCAGTTGGTGAGATGAAAGGTGCGGTGATACGCGGTTAGGGCATCGCATGGGCCTCGAATAGGAGGCGTTTATGCTGCTTCCAAACGGCAGCAAAGGCAGAGAGCATGAGGATGGGGTGAGATTATTGCCGAGACGCCGGCTTGATCCCAGCAGCGTGGGCCAAATTCGGTGAGAATGAGTGAGGCGCAGTCGCGGGAAGCTTCAGCGATGCAGCGTCTCCGTGCGACGAATGAAACTGCACGGCGGTGTTTGACGTGAGGTGAGAGCAGGCAGGATGCGGGTTGCTGACTGATGTGCGCTTGAACGCGTGTGGGTATTCGTAGCTTGTAGCAGGAGTGATTGATAGGTATGGGCTAGGCCGCTAACCGGCGCATGAAGATAGATCGTCTGCTAAGCTCCGTCGCATACAGTTGTTTCCGAATTGTCAATGGAGAAGCGTCGCATGAGAAACAAACGGCCGATGTCAGTGGCGGGAGAGTGCAACAATTGCAACAACAAAAAACTCGTTCATCAAAGTGAGACCGGTTGTTGGCGACAGCAAGCGAAGAGAATTAGTCGTTACGCTTCGCCGTAGCTGCTGCCACCGAGGCACCTGATATCGGACCGTGACGCTCGTCGGACATGTGTCGCTCTGCGAGTGAGGTGAGTGAGCGACTGTTTTCAGCCACCATCACCCTTATGGTTCAGTTAGCGCACCCACACCGCAACACAGAGAGAATAATACGTTGCGGTTGGGTAATAAAGCCTGCCCGGGTACAGGCGGGAGGATTGCTAGCGGATTGCGGCGAGGACAACCCCGGATTTCGACACCTGTCCAGAGTGTGTCAAGTGATCTAGGGCGAAAACTAAGTTTTGTCCTTGGGAACGACGGTTTGAGAAGTATTGGGAACGGCGTGTCCGTTGGTAACGGCGGTGTCTTATTCTCCTCCAGAATAGTTGTGGTAGGGCCAGTGCCGTTATGAAGTGAGGCGAGACAGTCGTCGATACAGATTACAGAGGTCGAGAAACAACCGAGACCAGTTGGAGCAGCGCCAAGACGCCCGAGGAAAGGGCAGCTTGTCCAGTCGTCACCGGCGCACCTTCTGTATTCCAAGCGTCGACGCACTTGCTGCAGTCGATGTGTCCGAATCATCCAGCCCCTTGGATCAGTGGAACCACTTGCCCGATGAAGTGACTCGTGGCAGCGGCAGGTGGCAGCATCGCTGGCGCCGGTTCTCTGCCACTGGCGTTGACCAGTGAGTCTACTATGCACTCACTATTAGTGAAGGGTCACCGGCGCTGGACCACGGCCTGCAGCAGCTCGAGGCCTGGGTTGGTCTGGGCTGCTGAGGGGCGGTTGGTACCTACACTGCCCTGCTCATATACCATCAGATTACGGTACTTTCAAGTTAGCGGGTGAGCAGATTTTCGATGGGAAATGATGAAATACGTACCAGGGTTTGCGCCTCTTGATGGCCGTTGATGGTCAATGAGCCCATCCATCCCATCCGTCACATCTTTCCAATGGGCAGTGCCAGGCGAGTGTGAGCTCATAATAAGCTCAACCTCCCGAGGAAGGAAATGCAGCCCAATACCTAGAAAAGCACTGGTCTTCCGATACGAGAGCTTCCTGGTAACCCAAAAGCCAAGCCGAGGGAGCTGGGGTTTCCATCTTGGCTTTGAGGCTCGCAGACGTCTCCTCCGGACTGCGCGTCTCGCCTATTGGTGTCTCCCACGCACGCCTGAGGCTGCTTGGCAGCAACAATACCGGTTGGGTAGCTTTGAAAAAGTCCACGAGGCAGGGAAGGCAAGGGGAACGGGTTTGAGACTGTCTTGAATTCTGCTTCTGCCAGCGTCGGCGCCAGCAGCAGCAGGGAGAGATGGGAATGAGACTGTAGCCCATTGATTGATGGGTGGTGGTGGACAGACAGCAGGGGGTCACCCCGTCCCCAACGACCCGTCTCGATTTAGCACAGCCATTGCTCCGTGTGGGTTGTGGGTGGATAAGATCGGTCGTGTTCCTGGATCCCAGTTGCGCGGCATGGCAGAGGGTGTGTTGATCGTTGATCTGGACAATACGACTGGCTGCCATGTCTTCGTTGACTATCCATCGCTAAGACCAGCCAGCAGAGACCAACCAGATAAACCACCCTAACGCCGGTCCCACAGGTGGTGTGTGGTGGTGGTTGGTAGCTGGTGGTTGGTGGCAGGCAATAAAAGCCAGTTGAGAATGAGTCCAGGTCCAGGTCCGCGTCCCCGCGACATGGCGCCGGAAAAGTCGCCGACGAAATGCGAATGTGCGACTGCGACCCTGCGACCGCTCATCAACCGCCGGATGGCGACGATTGTAACGACAAGTGTGAGAGACCATCAAACACGCCAGCGACGGTCAAACAAATCCACCACGGGAAGCGGGCTGGGCTTTTTCTTCTTCGACTGGAGAATGGAGACTGGCGGGAAGATGGGGGACTGGAGAAAGCTGGAGTAGGTAGGTGGGAAACATTGTCTTTCTCGTCTTCCACTCTCTGTATCGCAAGAGGGCCTGTCCCTGCTGGCGAAGACGACGACGCATTGAGAGAAGAAGACCGTCGGCAATAGGTCTGGCTGGCGTGGATGAGGCCGGGAAGGATCTCGAAAGGAGAGAAAAAGGCGGTCGCTAGTGGTGGAGGAAGCGCGGCTTGTGGCGGTTGGCTGTTTTAGCCAGCTCAACGGTCTTGTCTCTGGCGGCTGCGTTCCCTCCTTTTCTGGTCATCCCCTCCTTCCCATTGTCAATAACTGCTGGGGTGAGCCATGGGGGCGCTTTCCCTCATGATCATGGGAGTTCCTTCCCGCTTCGTTGTCATCGAATGACGGGAGCAGACCAGAGCAGAGCAGAGCAGGTACGTATCGTACGCGAATACCTACTGCACCGTATTCCTTACGGAACGAGTGAGAAAGCCAGCGAGAGTTCGGCTCAGTTCAATTCAGTTCTTCAGTCGCATCTACGCCAAACACCCACCCCATTTGACCCCTCTCATCAACAGCACCTATCGCAATGAGCAATTGGATAATTAGCATCTCCCGTAAGCTTCAGGGGGGCAACACTCCCTTCATATCAGAGGCAGGTCTTGGGTTATCCGGCTAAACAAGCTCTCCACTGCACCATTTCCAACTGGGGCTTCTTGCAGAGGATGTGCAGATTGGCGGCACGGTCTTGCAGCTGCCAACCATTAACAACTACCTTGTTCCACCGACCATCTGCAACAGCAAGCGAAGGATGGCAGCGGACGGCTTCACCACGATCCAGGCCTTGCTTGAGCTGCATGTCGAGCTCCAGTTGCGGCGTTGTAGGGTAGTATTCGCAGTGAGCGTGCAGCAAGCAGCGTGGGCAGGGCAGGGCAGGGGACACGGCGACAATCTTGGGGTGGCCAGCTCCCAGTCCTTGGTTTGCAAGCTGTGGGCTGGACCCTTTTTTCTCTCTCTGATGCTTGCTTGGTGTGCTCGGAGGTTGGTACCCGTTGAAGAAGAGATACCTGCATCTCCACCCAGTTTCGTGCGACACAAGGAGTAGCTCCCCTTTCTCAGGTACCGGTGGTGATGCTCCGTACCCCGCCTCCAATCTCTTTCCCATTCTCGAAGTCGTCGAAAGGGTGGGGTGTTCTGTCGCCGTCGTCTTCTTTTTGTTCTCCCACCGATGCTCCCCAGCGGCCCAGCACCCAGCGGGTGGTAACGGCCGGGGCATGCAAGCAGGGGCAGCAGGGCAACAAGATGTTGGGACCACGTTGGATGGGAAACTGGAACTGGAAACTGGAAGCTGGACATGGCAACAGCAATGGTGTGTGTGGTCAATTCTGTCTGCTCTGCTGCATGTCATTCATTCATGGCTGTCTGTCTGTCTGCCGTGCTCTGATGGATAAGACGGACCTGATACGGTAAATGTGAAAAGCACGTCGAAACTCAGCATGCGCGTACCGTAACAGAAATTCTCTCTCCCTCTCTCCCTCTCGACGGTGCCTCCAGCAAGCTCAAGCTTGCTCTTGCCTCCCCGACTGACTGACTGCCTGCCTGGCTGCAGCGCCTGCCTCCCTCATGCGTGGGCAAGTACCAGGTGAGTGTGTGAGTGATCCCAGGGAAGGTGCTGCTGCATCCATGATCCCCCTTCTTTCCTTCCACTCAGGAGTGACACACGACCCACCCCACCAGGTGAGGTACGTACCGCGTGTGCCTTAGCCCATGCCTTAGCTTGCCTCCAAAACCCACCTCCCGCAACAGAACAGCACCACACCACACCCCACCCAATGCTTGGGGACCGCTACGCTAGCGTTGTGTGAGGTCGAGACTGCCACCACGCCGTACCGTTCCTGCTGTCTGTATCTGTACCTACCTACCTTACCTACCTTACTGCTTGCTCCAATGCTGGACCTGTCTCGACCAGCAATTGCATCGGCTTCAGATGCACCTGCCGCACCTGCCTCTGCACCTGCATATCTGAGAGGAGGTGAGGACCGTAAAGAAGTAACTGACTGCACACACACCACCTGCCACCAACGGTAGGTAGAGAAGAGAAGAAGGTGGCACCTGCATCGCTCCTACTCCTGCTGCTGCTGCTGCTGCTGCCGCCGCCGCGAATGACGGAAATTTCCCAATCCATCAACCGTCCGTCGTCGTCCCTGCCCTCGTCCCTCGTCCCCTCGTCTTCAGTCTCAAGAAGCTGCCCCTCTGGCAGGTGCACCTGGCAATCCGTGTTCACGTTCCCAATTTTTTTCATCAGCACCTCTCCCAAGCCGTGCCTTCCTTGCCTTGCTGCCGTGCACTTGCTTCCCATTTTTAAACCATCTGCCATCCCTCCCACCCCCTTCCACGGCCCTTCCTCTACCTGTCCTTGCTTCCCACCAAACCCACGGTACCTCTCCCTCGCCTTCTACCCCCGTGCCTACCTTACCACCTACAGATACTCACGCCGTATATCTTTGCACACGAATCCCGTCATCCTCCCTGGCCCATGCATTGTCGACCATTGCCTGGCTCCGTCTCTGTCTCTGCGTGATAATCGCCAATTCGCCACTGTATCCTCTTGTTTCTCAATCCCTCTCTTCCTCTTCTTCAACAACCCGCCGCCAGCCCTTCGTTCCCTCGATTCCTTTCTCACCAGACAGACACACCACTCTCACTTACCACGCGACACCACTATCCGCCGGCTCGTTCCCACCATCGTTCGTCTCCCATCAACAAGACACACCCGTTGAATGCTGGCATCCACCTGATCTCGACCCCGATCTCGACCCACCTCCCTCCTAATTGCCACGCAAAGCCAACAACCGGCTCCTAATTATTTACCACGAACCGCTCTCGTTCTACCAACCGTCGAGCCCAATACCGCAAACATGAACTTTACCAAGAAATTCGACCGCGCCTTCCAATGGGCCGGCGAGAAGATGGGCTCCGAGTCCAAGACCGGCCACTCGGACGAGTTCAAGATGCTGGAGCAGGAAATGGCCCTCCGATATGACGGTACGAATCTCGTCCACCCAGGAACCATCCGACTGGTCCTCCCGCTGTATACGCAAACATGCTAACGGTGCCGTTGTTCAGGAATGGAAAGGTTGCAAAAGTCGACAAGCACCTACGTCAAGTGGATCGCCCGCCGCGGCGAGGGCTTCGAAGACAAGGAGAAAGGCCTTCCCATAGCCTTTGTCGGTCGCATGATGATTTCCCACGGAGAGGAATTCGAGGCCGATTCGGAATTTGGCGCTTGTCTGCTTGGTATGCTGCATTCCGCACCCCGCAACCCGACTTGGCTAACTCAGTATTGACAGCCCTCGGTCGAACCAACGAGCGCCTCGCCGGCATCCAAGAAGGCTATGCAACGGAAATCACCAACAACTGGCTGGAATCCGTCGAAAGATCTCTGGCCATGATGAAAGAGTACCAGGTACGTACCTACGTCATTGCTTGCCCAGAAGTGGTTTCAGCCCGTCCCATCTGACACACTCCCCGCAGGCCGCACGGAAGAAGCTCGAGTCGCGTCGATTGGCCTACGATGCGAGTATCAGCAAAATGCAAAAAGCGAAGCGCGAGGATTTCCGCCTCGAGGAGGAACTCCGTACCGCACGTGCCAAATTTGAAGAGGCTGGCGAAGATGTGATGCGCCGCATGCAGGATATCAAGGAGGCCGAGGCCGACAACGTCCGCGACCTGACTGGCCTGCTTGACGCCGAGCTGGACTACCATGAGCGTTGCGCCGAGGAGCTTCGCCGTCTCCGCAACGGCTGGGCCGGCAATGCACCTTCATCCCCGTCAGACCGCCGTCTTGGCAACGGCCGCGGCCGCTCCAACACTTCCCGCTCGTACAACGACTACTCCACCCGCAGCCAGCCTGTTGAGGAGGAACCCGAGCCGATGCCTGTCCGCATGCCCATTCGGTCGCAACGCTCCGAGAGCACTCGAATCGGCGCAGCTACGGAGCCCGCGAGACCGTCCATCAGTAGGTCCCAGACGTTCCAGGGCCCCGCTGCTGTCGAAAGACGAACGGCCGCGAACCCTCCTGTACCGAGTGTGCCCAACGTGGGCTCTTTGCGTGGAAATTTGAGGCCTACAGGCAAGTCTCTGGGCAGAGACGATGTGTTTGCCGACCGGGATGATGACCACACGACAGCCAGCGGTAGCGGCAGTCCGGAATGGGGCGACCGCAGCGCCAGCCCTGCGACGAGCATGGGAAGCCTTACTAGAAGCACGAGTAACCTGCAGTCCAAGAAAGCGCCGCCGCCTCCTCCCCCGAGCCGTGCGAAGAAGCCGGCACCACCGATTCCGGCCAAGAGAGAGGTCGGGTACTAGATCTACAGGGCCTATTGACATTGGGTCTTTAGACTGTGCGGGCATTTTTCCTGGCCGCAATGTGTGCTATACTGTTTGTTTCCGTCTCGTTGCATAAATAGACTGTTTATTCCGTTGTCGGGGGTAAGGGAATCCGACGGGAGCATGGCGTTGGGGCGCATTGATATCCGTGGGCTGGATCCGCAATCGTTGGTTCCCCTCATCGCATAGCTTCTGCTGTTGGGAAGGGAGTGATTAGACGGATGGCTAGGCTCGGTTCGAACATGGATACTACTCTATAAACTAGTTGAAAAGCAAAGTTATCCCAGCTGACGCGGCCGAGTTACAAATGGTTAGTGTGACACACAAGGCAATGAAACTGTGCGATCGCCCTACTGCGCTCGTCACCAGCACCGAGGGCGGCTGCCAGAGGAGCGTGCCACGGCATAATGTCCCGAGTTGGGGCGCATTGAGAGGAGCCGTCAATGGGAGCAACAAGCAGGCGGTTTGTGTGTTGCGATCTTCTAACACCTGGGCTCCAGGACGATTGATGTTGGACCCTGAGAATCTGACTCGTAAATCCCCCGGTGGATATAAACTGTTCTAGGCATGTAGGCCGGGTTTGTTCCGACGCCAGGACCCGCATCGATCGGAGGTGTCCAGCCGTTCCTTGTTCTGAACTGCCGGTATCCGGGCTTGCTGCCGGGGGTCAAGCCACAGCCAGATATCCTCCCCGAAGTGTGGCCAGTAGCATCACGTGAGGGATGTGGCTCGAGCTTCTTATCCGCTCAACCTAGGCAGCGATAAGCAGCCGCGCCTTCTTTGTGAATCGCGACGCCTTTTCGAACTTCGACCTGGCAGCAGTTCCTCGCACGCACAACCGAACCTTCCCATCCATCTGTGGCACTCGTGTTGCATTCCGTGACGATTCAAACAGGCGCTGCCTCTTGTGGTGGATTGGTCATAGCACCTTTCTCGATCGACACATAACTATCCGCAACTAGTCGACAATCCGTTTTCTCTGCAAGAGTCAATCGTCAGCTTAGCGCGGTCCAGCGCAATCATGGCAACCGAAGATGCGCGATACCGTCTCTCAACCCAGTATCGGCTCTGGTCCTTCTCTCCGTCGAAATTGGCCGAACTTCGAGAAACGACGAACAGCCTCGCCAAGACAAACATCAGCGCTCGACTCCTCGAGCTGAGAGGTGGCAGCCAGGATGAACCTCTGCCCGAGTTTCTCACGGCCGCCGAAGAGACCCAGCTCCTCAAGTTCTTCACCGTCGAGCTTATCCGCGCCGCCACCTTCTGCGGCCTGCCGACGGAAGTCAGAGCTACGGCCACTGTCTTCCTCCGCCGATTCTTCATAACCAACTCCGTCATGACCTACCCGCCTACCGGATTGCTCAAGACATGTTTGTTCTTCGGGAGCAAAGCAGAGGGAATTTACACGAGACTTGCGAAGTTTGCCGACAAGTTTCCCAACACGAGCGAGGAGGAGATTTTGGCGGGAGAGTTCTTGCTGTGCCAAGGAGTGCGATTTGCCTTTGATGTCAGACATCCGTTCCGCGCTCTGGAAGGGGCCATCCTGGAGCTGCGCAGATATCCCGAGCTCGAGGTGAGTTGACAATTGTCGCTAGCGTTGGAAAACATAGTACTGACGAAGGCCAGAAATCCCGAGTCGAGACCGCCCACCTTCGCGCTCGAGAGTACCTCAAGTTTAGCTCTCTCGTCACCGATGCCTATTTCCACTACACCCCCAGCCAGATCATGCTTGCCGCCCTGTCGCTCGCTGACCGGGAACTTGCCGAGAAATTTGTACAAGGAGCCTTTGCTCCTCCTCACAACGGCGACGGCGCCCAGACGACGGATCCGACACCTCGATCCGACCTCAGAGACAAGGTGATGGGAACAATAGAGTCGTGCCGGGAGTTGCTGGCAACAGAACCCCCAGAGCGGCTGGAAGAGTATTGGGGCCAGGTACATTCATCATACAATTTCATGGTGAACAAACTACCATGGAGAACTGAAAAGATCGATTGCTAACAAGACGCGTAGCCTGAAAGCACGAAGTTGATCCGCCCTCTTCTGCGAAAGCTGAAGAAGTGCAGAGATCCTGATCGCGCAGACCTGGTGGCCTTACAAAAGGCCCGGCGGGAGATGGCGGCGCAAAAGGAGCCCCGCCGTCCGAAGGCCGAGGGAGACGGCTCTGCGTTCGGCGGAGAGATCGCAGGAGCCGGTGCGAACGATGCACGGGAGGCGAAACGCAGAAAGGTGGCCGAGGGAGGAGACGATGTCTTTGGCCCAGCGTTGTGATGAGCTGGAAGGTCTGGACCGCGAAGTCGAGCTGGCATTCCTCACTGCCCTGGCGCGAATTCACATGGCGTAATAGAGCTCCATCCACGGCGCTTATAGCCAAGACCAATGGCCGGGCCGGATGATTTGGCCCAATTCATACATACGAAGATACCCCCCAAAATTTGTTGCGTGGCTTGCTTGCTCTGGATGGTGAAATTGCGACGTGGCAATGGACAAGGCGTCCCGGTTCTACTAGTTTCAAACACCGCCCTGGACGGTTGATGGGATTCCGAGGATGCCCTGCCTTGGGTTTCCCTGATTTTCAACATGTCGGTTCATCTAGACGACGCCCGGAGGCCTCAACGGGGTCAACTTTAACAAATTCGGATGAGTCCTGGGGGCAATCACCCGCCGAGATGCGAGCGCCAAGCTGGCGTGTCGGTGGCAGGAATGCGCCATTGCATCGACGGCTGGAACAAGCGCCAAAGTCGCGATCGTGCCAGCAGTATCGATGACGCACCCATTTGAAGATGACATCGCTTTTTACTGTGAGGGGATGGGCAGAGTCGGCACAGCCGGCCCCTGGAAAGGCTTGGGGTCCCAAGAAGCTTCTCCATTATTCGTGCTTGGCCATGCTCCCCGAGGAGCTAGGCCTTTTACGGACAGCTGTCTTGGGGAGCTAGCAAGGATCCCCCCTCATTGGCGAGCTTTCGCAGCTTCCACAAGCTCGAGACATTCAAGACATGCTAGACATTGACTGGTCGAAGCGAACTCAGGGGACAGCGGGAATGGCCCGAATGGCCCTGCATCTGGTGTGGGATGCGGGCTGTTGGATGCGGGGAAGAAGTCTGCAGTCGATACCCTGCCCCGTCCCCTTCACCTCTTCTGCTTTGCTGCCCGGGCAAATGAGATACAATATCAAGACACCACGATTGTAACCATCCCCAGTCTACGGCAATCAGCAACAATAACATGCATGAGAGTCTCAGTAATGATATGAGGCTTAGCATGCAGGAGAAGACACCCTTTGGGCTTTACGAATAATACATGACTAATTCGCCATGTTGCCAGGTAGCAATGGGAAGCCAGCACAGCGCGTCGCCGGCGCCGTCGGAGCCACTCCCGTCCCCAAATGGCGCTAGGCTGACTATCCTGACGACATTGACTTTTTCCCAACTCATCTGTGAGAAGCTGTGCCCAACGGGAAGACAGGCTTACGCAGCTCCCAAGACATGGTGCGATGCCAATGGCCTCTTGCGTCTTGCGTCTACTACGCAGTACGTTCCCGGCGGCGATGCAATACTTTGCATTCCGCTCTCCGTTTGGTGCTTTTTTGCGATGACAGGTCTGGGAATGCCCAATTCCGCGGCAATGGCTTCGTCCCAGATTTGCTTGTTCAGATGGAGCTTTCCCTGTAGAATCAAGCTCTATCGAAGTGTTCTCAGGGGCTCCATAGTAGCTTGTAGGTTTAAGAGACATAAGGTACCGGCTAGACCGTGTCACCACCGGCGAATCAGGCAACCGTTCCCCGGGATTCGATCCGATCATCACGGGGACAACACACTCACTCACCCCGTACCCCCGTACTACCGGCGCCCCCAGCTACTTCCTCTCTCCCACGATCGACTTGGCACTTTGTTGGCGATCCTGTACCCAAGCCTGCCCAGCCTAGCAAGCGTTGTTATTGTCGCGCAAAGCGAGGGAGGACTTCTCCACCCCCTCCCACCCAAGGCGTGTTCGGTCTCAATCCCTGGCGCCGTCGTGATGTCGACCAAGACCCTTGTCTGGGGTTGCCGACGAAGTAGCCCGTGTTTGGGGGCTACCGGGCAACAAGCTTGATTCTTCCGGCCCAGCGCGATGGGTATTGGTCCCCCCTCTCGGTTTCGAGAAAGTGTTTGTCATGACTCTTCATCGGTTGGTCGCGCCAAGGAGAGAGGGAGACTTGTTTCTTTAAAGAGTGTGCTCTTGCCCCTTTGCCCTTCTTCTCACTGGCAAGCAGTTCGACAAGCTTAGGATTTGAGTGGAACAGCAACACCTTCTTTTCATAGCCACACACAGAACAGTACGTCTGTCGACACCAACACACAATGCAGGTCAAGAACCTCTCCCTCCTGGCTCTGGCCGGCACGGCCTTTGCCCAGCAGTCGAACCTCACCGAGGTCCTGACCTCCCAGAACTCGACACTGTCGACGCTCATCGGGCTCCTTGGCCAACAGCCCGCCATCATGCAGGGCCTCGCTCAGGCCCAGAACATCACCATTCTCGCGCCCTCCAACGCTGCTCTCGATGAGTTCCTCAAGACACCTGCTGTTATGCAGGCTGTTGCCGCGGACCCGGGCTTGGTCTCCGCTATCCTCAGCTACCACGTCCTGAACGGCACGTACTACGCCTCTGCCTTCACCGAGCAGCCTCAGTTCATCCCCACCTTGCTCCAAAACGAGACTTACACCAACATCACCGGCGGCCAGCGCGTGCAGGCCCAGACCGTTGGCGGCAACGTCACCTTCTTCACTGCCCTTCGCGAGAACTCCACCGTCTCGCAAGGCAACTTGAACTTCACTGCCGGCACCGTCCACATCATCGACAAGGTCCTCTCCGTCCCGGGATCCATTAACACCACTCTGCAGCAGGCCAACTTGACCGCTGCCGTCGGTGCCATCCGCGCCGCGAACGTCACCAGCACGCTTGCTGCCGCCAAGGACCTCACTATCTTCGTCCCGAACAACGCGGCTTTCGCCGCCATTGGAAGCTTGGCTGGCAGCATTGGCTCCGCTGAGCTTGCACAGATCCTGTCGTACCACGTTGTTGGCTCGGTCCTGTACAGTCCCCAGATGACCAACACTTCTTTGACTACCCTCGGCGGCGGTAACGTTACCGTCAGGGTCATCAACGAGACTGTCTACGTCAACGAGGCTAAGGTGGTCGTCCCCAACATCTTGGTCGAGAATGGTGTCGTCCATGTCATCGACGGGTAAGCAAACTACTACTACGTTCAAGATAAGATGGAACGGAAGACTAACGTGTGAATAGCGTCCTGAACCCCAACAACACCTCTGCCCAGCCCGATACATCTGCCTCGACGCGTGCCCCTGCCTACTCTGGTGCTAGCACCGCCACTGACGGAAGCAACCCCTTCACTAGCGGCGTTGAGGCTCCTTCTACCACCGCCCCGGTTGCCACCGAGACCGGCGCTGGTAATGGTGGCGGAGCAGTCCAGACCACCAGCAGCAGCACCCAGGCCGCGCCTATGAGGACTGCCGCTGTTGGTGCTGCTGCCTTGTTCGGCGGTATGGCTGCGTACATGAACATCTAAGTAGGATGTATGGTTCGAGAAAAGGGTGAGGTGGTGCAGGTGAGGGAAGGATTTGTTATACCATGAGAAAGAACGATGTTTTACCGTCTGACTTGCAGATGTTCATTCATTTATATCGTCAATACCCTGAGAAGAGTGTCTTGTAACAGTAGCACGAGAGTGGAGGAGGACGGTTTGGTAGGAAAGTAATGAGAATATTGTCATTGCCACATTAGTACCGCAAGAGGTTGAAATATGAAGAAATGTGTAGGTTTCAGAAAGCAATGGTATTGAAATGGCGTGGTACCATAGTTTCTGGACAGTGGCTGACTGCATGCGAGAATCAACATACGTTAGATACTGGACTGGCAGCGTTATCTGACCAAATATCCCTCCAGTTCTTGTTACTACTACTCCTTAATCTGGGTGAACAGACATTACTAACGAGAAAAGCACATAAGGTTTGACAGAAGAATGCAACCCTTTGAACTCGTTTCAATTCGAGTGCATAAGGGATTTGACATAATCAGGGAATGAATTACAATCACCGCACACGAAAGATGATTGGAGAACAACGAAATCAACGGATTTATGATGTGCCGTAGGATGGAAATAGCGTCGGCGATACGAGACTCGGGCTTCGGTTAGAGACGCATGACTTGTTGTTGGAAATGCGGAACTACCAACCTTCTTCCAACACAACACTGCTGGACGTCCGGTCTTTCAAGTGGCCGTCTAGGATTCGCCGCAAGTCACACGACTCAGAATCCGAACGGGCAGTTCTTTGAGATTAGTCGCGGCTGTGTGGTTACATCAGCACTTGCGAGTTGTTTCAATGCCCTTTGATAGTGGTGGCCTAGCAATCTTCCAAACCAAAAGAACCATTAGGCGATGGCTGCTTATCGCAAGAGGAAAAGGAAACGCCATAGCATTCTGATCGCCACTGTTCATGCGAGGACCCCAAATGTCGTCATGCGTTGCCAACGTAAGCCTGGGTCCATATTCAGACACTAAGAATACATACCAGTATTTTACACAAAGACCGCATAGATCAGGTTAACATATGGGCAACCAATCTGATGCTATGTTTGCAATTATGATGAGCAAGCTATGGCTTCGAGAATTTCGCGATGTTGGTTCTGGATTTTTGGTAGATCAATTTCCCTTCTTGACGGAAGTAACTTGAAACTTTGCCGAACAAGAGCCAATGACACTGCATCTGTTTGATGCTCGGGTTCGCACTCCCATCGGTACATCAAAGAAAGGAAGAACCAACAGGAATATTTTGCCGGCCCGGAAAGCCATCTGAATGTTTGCGCAACTTTTGCAGAAACCTTGTGGCAAAAGCCCAATAGGAGAAACTCCTACCGGCAACCGGGCCAGTCTGGAGCGTGCCCGCCAGAAAGCATGAAACATGGGGTTCAACTCTGCTGTGCGTCCGGGCGAGTACGAGAGCTCCGTAAGGCAGCTGAAGTCCCTGCGCTTGTTCTTCGAGGCCCGAGCCTTGCATGATCACGCCATTTTCAAACTTGTAGGTGCCGTGGGCCGAAGATTGGCGCAACTCTCGCGATTGTATGACGGCGATTGGGCCGGGATGGCTCTTCATTCCTATCGCCCCCATTTCTAGGGAGGGGACTTGATAGGCCAGCATTCAGGCGACATGTATCGACTCCCGTCTTCTAGAGCTGTTCCATTTGAGCCCAATCCCTTATTTCTGCCCACGAGCAAAATAGCTAAATGGTTCGTCGTCGCCACGTGGGCGGGCCGTGGTTGCATACATCCAATGCTTGCTCCTTCAGCACTTCGGCCTGACGTTGATGATGGAGTTGAGGTCCCAGACACTCAGTATCTGGTTTCTCTGCGGTGTTGCCCTGGCCCAGAATGCGACTGAGCCGCCAGCGCCGTTGTCAGCGAACGGTTCGCAGCCGACGAATGGTACAAGCACGACGAATGGCACGTCTCCCGTGTTCCCTCCGTGCGCTGTATGTTCTTTACGCATAGATAATCGTGGTTGCATTTCTAATTCCTTCAGCTGGACTGCATCTCTCGAGAGATTGTTTTATCACCCTGCCAGACTGTCGACAACACCACATGCGTCTGCAATGACCAAGGATTCTACAAGCAAGTGGAGACGTGCATCATGGCGGGATGCACACCTCGAGAAGGAATTGGTGAGCAGGACAAATATCCCTTTCCTTCCCAAACGCCATTCCCTCGTACTTATACCTTGCACAACAGCTACACAGAAGGCCAAGGCGCAATACTGTCACGACCCCGTCCGCTCACAAGTAAAAATGCTCTACGGACTTCGATCACTAGAGATAGCCGCCTGGTTTCTGGTTTTGTTTCGATTCTACGCTCGCTGGGCTACAGGACTACGATACGGATGGGACGACTATATGATGATGGCAGTAGCGGCAAGGATCTCCGTTCTAATCGACCACAGAAGACTGAGAACTAACATGTGGTAGATAATTTATATTCCCGAGCTGGTCATTAGCCAGTTGAGTATGTTTGATCATATCGCTATTCGCGGGCAGGCTCTAACAATGCTGCTAGTGGATGACAATGCCTTCGGTCGTGACACTTGGAACTTGGAGTGGGATAAGATTATGCTGGGCCTGAAGGCAAGTTTCTGCGGTACGGGACGCTTGCTTCTCCTAACACACTATAGCTCTTCTTCGTTCAAGAACCGCTCTACCTTCTGCAACTCGGACTGACAAAGATCTCCATCTTATTTTTGTACTTGCGAATCTTCCCCGGCAAACGCTTCAAAAGAATCACGTACGCCTTCATCATCTTTGTCGCCGGCACCACGGCCGCCCTTGTTGGCGGATCCATCGTCGAATGCTGGCCCATTGGATATTTCTGGGAAGCATGGAACACAGAATACCTAATTCACACCAACAAATGTCTCAACTTGACTGCGGCGGTGTTTGTCGCTGCGGGGGCTTCCATATTTCAAGACATCGTTATGATTATTCTTCCCATACCACCCTTGCTCAAAACGCAACTACCGAGGAAGGACAAGATAGGAGTCTCTATCATGTTCATTCTGGGCCTCCTCATCACTGGCGCAAGTTGTTTTCGCCTGCAATATATCAACGTCGCATACTCACCCAACCCTTTCTGGGACTTTGAGCCAGCCTTGCTTTGGTCTCTTGTCGAACTTGCCATGTCTTTCCTCGTCACAAGTCTTCCAGCAATACATAGCTACCACACACAAATAGTAAGGCCTAAAGTTAGGGCTTATCTCCAATCACGGCGCGAGGCGAAGTCCTCCCAGAACAGCGGCAGTGGGCCAAGTGGGCACATGCGAAGCAATGGGCGATCCCATCTTAGGGCTGGACTGGTAGGCAGAGGGCAAAGAAGAGGAAACAACAATCTAATATCGACACTACTTTTCACACCAATATCGTGGAAGTCATCTGCCGACCGAGAATCTCGTCAAACGAGAGAAGGGTTCCCCACGCCACAAGATGACAGTGTTTTTGGGAGCAAAGCCCCACAGATCTCACTGCAAGATCTTGGCGGAACGTCAGGGCTGCGAAACCTGTCAGATGTGGTCAATAGCAGAGACTCAATACAGGAAGAAAGGGAAACAGCACACGGTTTGGCCTGGGCTAGTAGGTCCGCTCCTAAAAATGCCGAGTCAAAGGGTGGAGAAGATGAAATTATATCCCCGTCAAAAAGTACACAAACACCAAAAGACTGGCCTGCAGGAGATGACATCGTGTAGAGATTGGAGAAAATAGAAGATAAAACTTGCGCGTTCACTTTAAGTAGCAAAAAGACACGAGACTGATTCGCAGTCAACCCGGTGGCTTCAAGCAATTAAGACCGCCCTGGAAAGAGCCCCAGGATTGATGTCTCATGCCAGTAAAAAGCTGAATCGCGAAAATTTGAGTCCATGGAAGGTCAGAGTTGTTCTTTGGATTGTCTTAGATGAATAACATATGGAAAACGGGCTGGGAAAACGACTACTAGCAGGACAAAACCTCATGCATAATCATCCGGAACGGAAAACATACTAAAAAGAGAAATACTACTGGTATCGAAATATTCCAAGAATTGACTTACCGAACGGCCGTTTAATTGATATTCAACCATTACTAATTAGCAACAAATCCGGCGTATCCGTGATCCGAGTCACGTGTCGGCAAAGCAAAGGGTCCGCTTGGTGACCCGGCAATGTGGAGATCGATCCGGAGGAAAATCTCTTTTGTGGAGCTCCGTTCCGCCGATACCGGCTGCCGTCAGCCGGGCGAGTATCTGACCATACTGGGAAGACTCTGACACTCTGTGCGACTCTCGCGACTCTTGCGAAACTTATTCAACATCTGCCAGCTGCACGACGGTGTCTGGGTAAATCGTTGTTGTCGCCCACCACAAGTATGGACAAGGATGGCAAAGTCGTGATCATCGGCGCTGGTGTCTTTGGTTTGTCGACGGCTGTACAACTTGCCACCGAGGAATTCAAGGACATTGTGGTGGTTGATAGACATATGCCCCCTGTATGGATTTTCCCTCACTACCGTCGACGCAGGGCAATGGCTGATGGTTTGACAGGTTCCAGATGGATCGAGCTGCGACATCTCTCGCGTCATACGATTTGACTACGCCGATGAAGACTATTTGGATGTTTCCTATGAGGCTTATCTCAAATGGAGTAAAGACCAAAAGTTCAAAGGTATATTTCATCCTGCGTCTTACATACTCACGGGTAGTATGACCGGCGGAGATGAATCTTGGATCGACAGGACGACCAGGCAACTGAGCAAGAAGGGATTGGCCTGGACCAAACTTGATGACGTTGCAGCCGCAAAGCGAGCATTTCCAATCCTTTCCGGCAAGCTTGCTGAGCCAGGGTTCAAAGGCTACTATAACGACGCAGCGGGATGGGCAGACGCCACGAAGGCAATTATCCAGCTTCGAGATGAGTGTCTTGAACTAGGCGTTTCATTCATTTCGGGCCCAGCTGGAACTGTGGTTGGCTTTGATACGGACTCAGAGAACAAGATTCAATCACTCCAGACACTCGGAGGCATTCCAATCCCAGGCGATCACTTTGTCCTCGCCGCGGGCGCTTGGTCGTCTAACCTAGTTCCGATGTACAACTCAACACTGGCGACAGCGCAGGTGATTGCATACACCCCTCTTTCCGATACGGAAGTGCAACGCTACGAGAAGTTGCCTATCTATGCAAATTTCAACACCGGCTGGTTCAACTTTCCTCCACACAAAGACACGAAAACCCTGAAGATGGCAGTGCACGGATGGGGTTACACTCGTACTCCTAGCGAGGGGGAAGCATTAAACCAGACAAACATCTCTGCACCCCAGGTGTTTCCAAGTCGCGAGCGTCCCAATTTCTGTCCTCCCGAGGGGGAAGAAAGGCTCCGAAACGGCCTTCGCGAGATACTGCCAGAACTCGGCGCTCGTCCTTTCGAAAAAGTGACCATGTGCTGGTACACCGACACTCCATCAGGAGACTTCATTACGGATTATCACCCTGATTACCAAAATCTGTTTGTGGGAGGAGCAGGAAGCGGACAGTAAGTTGGGGTCATGATTGAATAGAGCAACAAACGAGTTGTACTGACTGCTGTTGCTCATAGTGCTTTCAAGTTCCTCCCTGTTCTGGGAAAATACATGTCTCTAGGGCTGAAGAGAACGTTGCCTCAGAATCTGTCCTCGAAGTGGCGATACAGAACGGAATACAAGGATCGAACCGACGTTTTCGAGGGGGATGGGAGTCGAGGGGGGCCTGCCAGACGTGAACTTAACTCAGAAGAAAGAGCCCGCCTGGATTCGGTGGTTGAAAATCACCTCTGAAGGCGTAGAGATTAGGCTAACAAAGTTCAGAATCTTGGGTTGACAAATATACTATGAGAAGAAGAGTCCGTTTCCTGATCCGACATCACTTGGTAGTCGGTTTCTCCATACCAGTGGGGATCACTTGCCAGCCCTTGTTTGTCGCAGCCCGGTCGCGGATCCAGGAACATCGACAGCGGAACTCGCTCCTGTCTCAGTTGAAGGCACAGGCAGTCGTGCTAGCTTCAAGAAGGCCTCCTCTTCCGCTAACTTGGCCGATCTCGATTTCTCAACTTCCGCCGCTAAGCGGACTCGGGTAGACTCCTCCTCGCTCATGGGAGGATCAATACTCCCAAGCGATTCGCTTTTCACATCGTCCCATCGCAGACCCTGCCGGCGGTCCTTCTCTTTCTTGATGTTCTCCGCAAGCTCCGTAGTCGTATTGAGCTGGACAGTGTACATCGGATTACCGTTCTCACCCGCTGAAGGAAGCAGTCCTCCAGGCTTTGATAACGGGATGGCCCTGCAAGCTGCCACCAAGGCACAGTGGAACCTGTTGCTGCGTTGAGATCGAAGCTTGTCGTCGGACCAGTTGTTACGATGAGTGAACGCCAGTCGAAGCTCCATCTTATTTAGTTCATGGAGGCTGACGACATTGAGGCCCAAGCTGTCTGGGACATAATCTCGTGCATTGTTGCTGAGAAATTCCTCCATGATGGTACGGAGTCGTACAATATCCCTGAAGCCGGTTTTGAAGTCCACAAACATTGAGATTCCTTGCCGATTGATGCCTGACCTTGAGAAGTTCTCAATGCGCTTCTGGGAAAGTCGATCATTGGAAATTTGCAGATCGCAACCGTTGTCGAGCCGCCTGAAGACCGTGTACAAGAGAGACTGGCGTTTGACGATGCACTGAGTTCCAACAGTGGAACCGGGGTTGTAGACATTGACAACATCGCCCACGTCGTAGGGATGATCAAAGAAGACGAATACAATGCCGACCAAAAGATGGTGAAACGTTCGGCCGACAGCAAAAGATAGCCCGATCGCTAGGCTAGACAGAATCGTCTGAATCTGCTTGATAGCCGGCACGTATGCAACCACTTTGACCAATGTAAGCCTATGACCATGTAAAACCACCTGCACGATACTTACTGATGAAAAATATCATTACAGCTGCGAGAATAAGCAGGAGAAACCAATCGAATGTGTTGATGCAGTGGTCCATGTTGGTCATGTTGCGATATATGTTGTGTCGAGTCTTCCCACCTTCGGTAATTATGCCAACGAACTCTTCAATTCGAATGTCAGGACTGTTGTTTTCGTTCAAGGTCTTGAATATGCGAATGGCCTCTTCCTTTCGGTAAGGGCCCAGGACGTCGATGATGTCGTTAACAGTAAGACCTGATTTGCCCTCTGCTACAAGTGGCAGCCAAATGCGTCTTGCCAATGCTTCAGCTGAGACTGGACTAGCCCATGCCCGCTCGATAACTGCGTAAGTACTTGCAGGTCGAAGCCAATGTGCATTAGGATCGTCTGATATGAAATTGCCAAAGAGACTCGTCACCTTGTAGCCGTCGATACCCATCCGGGCGAGGTAGCTGCTGACCCTCGTTCGGCCAGACGCGTGGGCGTCGCCTTTGGCGTTTCGAATGAGCATATCCTCCCGGGCGAACAAGGCACGATGGGGAGGGTGAAGATAAACGGAAGCATCATATAGTGTGATCAACGCATTTTGCAATTCTCTTGTCCGGGTGAGTTTCACGTTGCCACCCCGATAATGGTAGTGAATCGTGATGTAAGTGATGAAGATCTTCTCGATGAAGTAAAAACAGACCCAAAGGATCAATTGCTGGAAGACATCGGCAACAACGTCATCCCACCAGAAAGCGTCTGCGGGCTTGTTGATGTTAACCGCCAAAAGATCGTTGTCGACGATGCACTGCCACAAGACATGTGTTAGCTAATGCGGTTGGATCAGGGCTAGTGTGGAGTGAACGTATTGACATACAGCCGCGAAGAAGATGTAGGTAACCAGTGTTGTGCCGAGAAAAGCTATCGGTCGCCGCATGAACTTGAAAACCCTCCAGTACTTTTGATGGGAGGGATTCGTGTATCTACGTTGGTTAAGATTTGGCCGGAGAGATATTCAAACAAAACAACATACCTAGCAATGAACCTGAAAAGATACGGGAATCCAAGACCAATGAGGTCTGAACCCACGGCTGCCACCCATGTAACTATCAACCACAAGCAGATATAGAACACGAGGTTGCTATACTGCTTCGCTTGAATGCTTTCAATAGTGCTGTCATCGGCAAACTCGGCGTCATTGCTCAGGACAATTGTGGGGACAAGAAGTGCCACGAAGATAATAGCAGAAATGAAGATATATCGAAGCGCCCACCAAAATAGTCGACGTCTGTGATGAGCCACAACGACTGGTGGAATTTGCTGTTGAATCGTGTCTGAATGCGTTTGAAATGCTTCTAAGCTTTCAACCTCCCGAGCCCCCGGGATAGGTTGGTATGCTTTGGAATCGGCCCATGTTTTGGTCGGCGAGTCTTGTGTTGTGATGGACTCGATTTGGGGAAGCATCTGAGGATTGTAATTTGTGTTTGGCAGGCTTGACGAAGATGACCCGGGTGGAAAAGATTGAGGTGCTGATGGGACTGACTCTTGTTGGCTTCCTGGGACCGGTTTCCGGTAGCTCGGCGGGAAGCTGTCTCGCGATTTTGGATCCATGGTCTCTTGCAGTGCCACCGAAAAGTTCAACAACTGAATGAAGGTAGTTCTAATCACAAAACTCAGGATTGTGTATAATGGTAGTGGGTCTTACAGCACTTTTCAGTCCCTCTGTATTCCAGGGAAGCTGCAGCGCAATGCTGCTTATTCGAGGGGCTGTGATGTCCCCCCCATGCAAGCCACTCGTCAGACATTATACTTGTGGATATACTAGAGTGAGTCTTGGCTTGAAATAGTCGTTTGAGAACAAGTGAAGGGTCTCATGTGTGGCGACTTAAGGTCGTCCCTCGCGCCATCAAACATTAAGCTCTGGCTTGCCACGTCTAGTGCTGACGGACCCAATCCTCTCATAGCCACCATATGCACCGTAGGCTGCCAATTTCCGCAATTTCCAACATGATATGAGCATGAATTTGAGGAAGGATTCCTGGCGCCGCAGGGCTGAAGGCCGGACCGTTCACAGACCGGTGGCTGAAAGGGCACGGTTGCAAGCGGAAGCGAAATCAACACGACGCTAGTTTAACGGTAAGAACTTTATGATTTCGGCTTTGCTCTAAGCGTTGATCATCGCCCCCACACCTTGGTGGCTTTAAAACGTGGCCCAGCCGGTCGCTCCATCGAGCCGCATGCCTTATTTATTTCGTTGCCTGGAGCACGTCCCGCCATGCAGTTTGACTTGAAAGTGGGCTTGAATGCGATGGCTAAGGCTACAGCTTAAAATGCGTCTCGCGACACAATAGTTCGTGACGGTTGTAGAATGAATGACAACGCGCCTCAACAAATACGGTAATGCGTTCTTACGGTTCACGCGCAATAACAACGTCAGTCTGCATAGGCATGCACATAGAATGAGGAATAACATTGAGGAAGCTTGCTGCTAATCTACACTTCCATCGGATGCAGACATGATTGAGAGGGTCTCAAAGCTGTGGGTGTCAACAAGTCAATGAGACAAAAGCTGGGGTAGACAATTGTTGGTCTGAGTAAGAACCGATTGCTGCTAGCAGCCTGTAACGCATTGATATGTCGTAGATAACTACTCGTGGTCATCAGGATGAAAAACAAGAGCCCGAACTTCAATGCTTTCCCGTGGCGGCGCATCTGGTCGAGCGGTGGGATCGACAAATGCCGTATGGGGCACCCTTCGCGCCCTTCCATCCGTCTTGGTATCGAAGCACTTGATCAAGATGACCTCTTCCGGCGTAAGACCCGCTTTGTAATACCACCGGTGGCCAGCCTGATGCTTGACTTGATAAGTCTCTCCGCGTCGGTTGGGATAAATGAGATCCGTCACAACCAGATCCGAGTCTGACACGGAGCCGGCCTCGGCGACGGCAAGTGGGTCTCGCTGTACCGTTTTGATGGGCCGCCAGACGTTGATGATCTGTACCCGGCCCTTGAGCAGCTGTTCGGCATCCTCCGGCAGATGGTGGGGCACTCGCGAAAGCGCGGCTTTGTAAGACTGATCGATGTGAACCCTCTGAACGGGGCCGCGAGAGACCCGATCTTGGGTTGCGGCACTGGGCGGCTGTCGTCGGATGGTGTGATCAAAGATGAAGATGCGACTTGCTCCGGTGCTATGGAAGTTGTCAGTCAATGTCCCGCTTGGCCTCTTCACGCCGCTATTCCGAGTGGAAAACCATACACGCTCTTCAACAGATTTTCTACCTCCTCATAGTATCCCGACTTGATTTGGGCGTCATCAAGGAAGTGCTTCTCTGCGGACTCGTGACGATGGATCTGAAAGCCATGCTGGTCTAGAGTGTACTTCTCTTCATCTCCAGCCACATCACGGATCTTGACTTGGTGGGTCTCGAATGGTCTGTTGTAAGTCTCGGGCTTATCGACATAAGTAGGATGCGGCGGCGAGCCGTCCTCGTTTTCTTTGTGATAGTGCAGCTCTGCGAGTACGTCTCTCTTCAGTGCAAGTGGGGATGTGATTCTCTGGTTTGGTTGACTTTGTGTCAAACCAAAAGGTGGAAGACCCTCGGAAGGGGATAGATGTTGAACAACCGTGGTGGCCATTGGGCGAGTAGATTCAAATACGGTCGAAATGCGAATGAATTTTTGAGCTGGCTGAGCATGAAGCCTGGCGCTGATGCAAAACCCCAACATCTGGCAGAAGCAAGGGTCTGGTGTGTATATATACCCCAGATCTACATGGTCCCCGCAAGCACGCAATTCTCGTCCGACAGTAGGAGTCTTCGGATTCATAAGCTGCCCAACGGAAATTATCTCCATTCATTACCAATTTCTCCGCACATGTTCCAGATGTACCGGGTAGACATAGATACCAGTTACATGTGATCCTGAGGCGATTTCAAATCAGTCCGAGGCTCAAAAAGGGCCAGTGGATTACTCCGCCAGTGTGGCAGATTTATTGTACCACAGAAGATGGAGGGATCATCCGAATGATTAATAATGATGATCTTGTCGACCCTCGCCAACCCTCGCTGAACCTCGAGTCGAAGCTATCTATCGATATTGTAGACACGTTACTCACAGAAGTAAGCTAGGCTGTGAAATAATTCGAGTATTCGTTTAGACGATACATGGACTCCGAATATCAAGGCTCGCGCGAGATAGTTCTTATTTATGAAGTAATTCTACAAGGTGGCTCCAATTATTAGTCCTTGAGACCCAGTACGGGCTCAAATATCAAGGTTTCAGTCCATTGGAGTATGAACAAGTTTGGTAATTGTTGTCCCATCCCCAAGAACCTCTTCCTTCTCTTCAATCCTGTAGCCTCTCCAACGCGGGACTAAAACGGTCCAGATGTACCAGTAAATCACGCCGGCACCCAAGCTTGGATTATTAATCAGCAATTAGCCACAAAGAAGAGGGATGTAAGGTAGACACGAACATGCTAACGCCAACGATCGCGTAAGTTGCGTAAAACAAGCCGTTGGACGGCTTTACTTTGGGTGGAAAAAATGGTGCGGCTAGCAGAGCCAGGCTCAAGCTGATCCTTAGAATCACAGCCGGAACCCATGCCTTGAATGGTCTCTTGAGATCGGGTCGTTTAAACCTCAACCACAGAAGGCCGGATCCCACTGCTAACGCCATAAACTGGCCTGGATACCCTTCAACCTCTAGAATGAAGGAATAGACTTCGCCAGAAGGAGGAGGCGCAATGACCAGGAACGACGGGATATAGTGCACCAAGAGACCACCCAAAGGTGAGTTGAACGGTTTTGTGGATGAGAGAATATCGGAGAAGGGGAGGAAGCCTTGCCGAGCAATCTCTTGCTTCACTCGAGCCTAGCAATGGTTAGCAATGATCAACAGTCTCAATCGAACGTCCCAACCTGAGCGAATGCGACCACAAGAACATTGCCCCCCGCACTCAGTGCAACAGCAAGTGGTAGAATAGTCCGGCCGACACCTTGTCCAAATATCCGTTCAAAGAACAACGCTGCAATTAACTCGCCGCTTTGCTTGATTTCATCAATGGGGACGACGAGAAAGTACGCTACGTTGATGAGTAGGTACATTCCACAAGCAGTCGTTAATGCGGCCACAGTCACAGACCGCAGCGTACGAACGGGGTCTTTCACCTCGTTGAGAACGAGGTTGGCGTTGTCGAGACCAGCGTAGGAGTAGAAGACTTTGAACAGGGATGTGGAAATGATACCCCAGTTCCAATTCGTGCCTTCCCATAGATTCTCCCAGGAGATGATTGGCATTGTCGTTTGTGCCGATTCTGTCGATGGCGCAAAGAGCACAACGTAGAAGCCACAGAGAATCATGAAGACGACGAGGCCAACCTTCAACCAGCCCAAGAAGTTCTGAAGCTTGATCCCCAGTCGAGGTAAACATCCATGAATGAATGTAACCGTCGTAAGCAAGCCAACGGCGATCGCCTTGCGAAGGAAACCACTTGGGTTGTCACCTCCCAATGCAAATAAAAGATATTCGCTGAATACAATGCAGTTGCTGGCAGTGAATCCTAGGAGGACGACGTGGATAGCGATGAGGGTTGATGCCAAAAACCGTGGTCGACGATAAGTGAATTCCAAATAGACCTTATCCCCGCCGGACCGTGGTAGCATCGACCCAAACTCCAAGGATATCATGAGTCCGCAGGCCGCGATGAGGGCTCCAACGAGCCAAAGTGAAAGCGAGAGACCAGGACTTCCCACTGATCGGAGGATTGCACCTGGAGTGGCAAATATGCCGCTTCCGATCACCCTTGAGATGACCAGAATGTAGGCGCTCTGCCAGGTGAGCGTGCGTCCGAGAGTCGAAGCTTCCGGGAGGACATCGTCTTCAATTGATCTCGAGGGATGGACGTTTCCCGCTGCTAGTTCTGCCTCCGGAAGCGAGGACTTCCCCGAAAAAACCGAGTTCTTAGGAGCACTAGCTGATGGGATAGGCGATGAAGGGGGCGGCGTTATCGACAGCAGAGGCCGCAGCTCGGGGTCGTCGAGGGCACTCATCGTTGGGAACGTGAACAAGAGTAGTTCCTAAGGATTGTGATTCTAGACAATCGTGAGGAATATTTCATTGGCAAAGAATTGAGACTGTGTAACGGGGAGTGATTCCCACCCTGTTATCGAAATGATATCGCGAGCAGCGGCACATGGTTGGAGTCGGATGGGTTATCATGCCGTCTGAAGAATGACACAATTGGAGTGTAGGCGACAGGGATGTGCATCACGGCCTCGTGAAAAGCTTACGCGCAGTGCAGTAAAGCGATCCAAGGGAGGGTCAGCGGCAAACGACACATGTCCACGGACGTCTGTTGATTGATAAGAATGTGGATACGACAACACTTCGATTAAGTCCCGTGAGGTGTGTCTCGAATGGCGCAATATTGTTTCAAGAATGTGAATTTGGGAGGGCGAGCACAGAGAATGCCCGATTGTATTGGGGCGCGGATTCGCACGCCATCATGGCGCAAGGTGACGAGACATGGGTGCGGCCTTGTTACCTCCCCGATCTTGCCTGGCTTGTCTCGACACCTATTGTAGGTACCGGACTGCCGCCCGTGCTATGGCCCGCCGTGTCCGTGCTACCGCGGAACTTCGGAAGCCCCCACTTCGGCCGAACTCTTCACATGTGTGAACGACGAGAAGAGCCGTTGCATCCTGTTATCCTCATAGATATGTTATCTCAGTTTCAAGGCTTTTCTGATTGCCGATTCCTTCCTAACTACTCTATCTGAGTTTGAAGGCGTGAATGTCGCGCGAACTATGACTCTTCTAGGAGCTGTACTGCAGACTTCCAGGGAGCTGCATGCTTCCTTTAACCCCGCAGCTGCCCCAAATCAACCTCCTAAACCGATTGCCGAACCTACCGAAGATCGCTCGCAGAAATTGGCCGAGGCAATGAAGCAAGATTGCTCTGAACTGAATGAGAGTTTTGCCAACCACCATCCTCGAATACGGATTTTTCAGGCACAACCGCAAGTGATCTCGCCAATGTCATTGCGTCACGGCCGGCGATCCGAAATGAAAGCATGATTGATAGCGTCTTCGTCGTGTCCCGTTCCCCCGAATGTTCCCCTTTTACTTCTCCTGTGATGACTCTGCAGACTGCAATATCAAATTCCCCGAGGGCCTGAATGAAAGCACCAATCCCCTGGTCGTAGTTCTCATCGGAATCTGATCCCACCAGTCTAGGCATTAATACCTCGACAGTGACAAGCCCAGCTTCCCCGCAGAACCAGTCTGGGAACTGACCCGGAGTTCCTGTTGCCCCGTAAGACACAAGCACGTCAATGAGCTCGACTGTGTTCTCGTTAACCAGTTTGAGATGGCTAGAAATTGCTCTAACTTGAGAATGGTTGTTCCGATACTGTTTTAGTAGGTTGTTTCTGGCCAAATGTACCTTTGCTTGGCGGCGTCCAGAGCAGAGAATCTATGACTGTTTCGTGTCAGAGGATCGGCGCCTTTTTCCAAAAGCCATTTGACTGACTTATATGCTCCCACCAAACTGGCCATATAAACCGGAGCCATCGCAAGAGGTGACAAGAGTTCGTTGACTTGGTGTGGAGCATCATACTTCTCAAGCAAATGGGTCAGTATTACGTCAGACATGTTGTGCTGCTTGTGTGGGAAGCCAGCCTTGGTGATATTGCACAAGGCTAGGTGCAAAGCTGAAGCTGGTTCCTCAGGAGAAAACGCAACTCGAAATCCGTCCGAGCCTCCTTTGTCGGGTAGGTTCAAGAGAAACTTGATCCTTTCTGCCGCATTCCTGGTTTGCATATGGATCAAACCCCCTAGTAATGTCCTATGGGTGCGGGCCACCCTATGATTCTCAGCACCTTGATCGTAGAGATACCGAACTACCGTCAAGTTGCCGGAGTAAACGGCTGTTTCAAATGGCGTCCTGTCAAGGGATGGCGAGGTACCGTCGATGGGAACTCCAGTTTCCAAGATGCTGCGCACGGAAGAAATATCGTCAGATTCCTTGGCGGCTCTTGCCAGAGAACTGTCTCCCCACCGACCCAGAATTGTCGTGCTTGCTCCAGCGTCCAGTAGTGCTTTGACCATTTCGTGATCACGATGGTTGATGGCCATGAAAAGAGCGGTTTCTCCACTAAAGCCGATATCGATCTCCGTATCAAATCCACAATTCAGACCAGCAAGCATAATGTCAGCTGCACATTGATGGAATGCAACAGCACAAACGGCGGGCATTTTCGTACTGCCTACTTCCAAGACAGCATCCGTGGGAGCACCGTGGCTGACGAGTAAAGAAATAGCATCTCTCGTCTCATCCCCAAAACTTTGACCGTGTTGTAGGAGTCGTGACCAACGGGAACTTCCTTGCAGAGGTCCAAAGAGCGGTCGAATAACTACATCCTTTCCTTGGACCATCGGCACTGTGGCTAACACTCCTTCACTGGCCCCTGGGTTTTGCAGAATCCGACAGAGAATCGCCGAATGACACATGTAAGATGCCATCTGCAAGGAATCCAATGGTACCGTGTCTCTGACCTTGCAACGTGCACGGAACAGAGGATCTGAGCCAATAGCTATCAGTGCATCAACTGCTGCCAGATTCTTCGCCGCGACTGCCCAGTGCAACGGAGTCCATTCTTTCGTGGCACTGGCAGGCGGAGGCTGCAAATTCCTCAAGTACTCATCCCGCACATACGTAACTGCAAATGCGTTCGGCCTTCCACCCTGTTGCGCAGCAGGTGCGCTATGGGACCCGCGTCGGAATCGGGAAAGACACAGAGCCAATGCAGCGAACAGATACCAGAGTTGTCTCCTATGCTGGCATCTGCTTCCTTGTTGGCCAGCAGCTTGACAATTTCCACTCGGGCAAGTCTACCAGCAATCAGCAGTGGACTTTCACCGGCTTTTGAGACTGACTGGTTTAACATCTCGGGATTGTTCTGGATGAGCTCTTCCACCAAATCATCCCTTTCGTGGATTATGGCTAATACCAATGACTGGGATGTAGAAAGTTGTCCTCTAAATTGAACGTCATTGACGGCCTGCTGTGACTGAAGGAGATCAAAACCCTCGGACTCCAAATGCCTCATCAGGCTTGCTTCCTTAGCTGAGCTCCACGACGAAGCTGATGCCTCCTCCAGCTTTTTGAGCGGCGTGTCACTGCCTGATTCAGCGGTTCTTTTGAGCCAATCAACCCACACGCCCAAAGATACGGTAGCATCTGGGGGTCCTTGATGGTCGAAAATGATGGTAGAAAATGTTGATGAGCATTGCCTGTGCTTGCTCGTGGCCCCATCTCGCGGCACGAAGTAGGAGGTCATGAGCCATATTGATGTCGAAACGAACTCCAACACTATTGACGTGAGCAACAGCAATGCTGAATGCAGCAGCAGCTCTTAGCTTGTTGTCGGTAGAGGCGAGGCAGATGGACTCCAAGCTCTGAACGATGTCTTTCTGGATGCGCTTGGGCATCTTTTAGTAAATACTGGTGGTATCTCGCAGCTTGCATTGCTTCAGCATACTAGTCTAACCTGGTGACAACCTAGAGTCTGGGGTACTTACATTGGGGATGGAGTCTAACCCACGTCGAAAGTTGAGTTTGTCTTGGAATATGATTGCTCTCAACATCAGTATCTGCTTATATGCTCTTGCTCAGTTGGCTTACATTAGTTGCTAGGAGTTTTCGGCCGAAACTTGCCCTACGCTACAATTTGGGCCCGGTGTCAAACCTGCCAGGTCCACTAGAAACTAGACAAAAGACTTGACAGAACCTCAGTGCTCTCTTGCTAATCTTGGACTGCACCACATGCCTGAACAAGCCCGCCCATAACCCGCTTCGCAATGAGATTATAGAGAGGCTTCTCAAAGTTATCGCCCTGCATAGCTGTTTTGTTCGCCAGGAGAAGAATATGGACGATTTGTGCAGTAGTATCGTAGAGTCTCTTAGCATCAATGGGCGGCATCTTGACTGATCCAGAGCCCGGCGGGAGGTTTCCGACAACCCCTTCCGCAAGCTTGAGGCAAACGGTAGAAAACATATCCGACGATGCCCCCCGGATGATAGGAGTCCCAGAAGTGAGCTCCCGAAGTGAATCGAGTGCTCGTTGTAGCGGGGGACCATCCCCAGATTTCGAAGGGGCAGATTCGAGAGAGCTGGCTGCATGTCTCAAAACTTCGAATAGACTCAAGATCCGATCCATGAACTGAAATCGGCTTCTGGGAGATGCTTGCAAGCTGTACCGCCATATTTTACATAGTATCATTAGAGGTAGATCATCATTCTGATGGCTATTGAGTATGCGCAAGGGGATGAATGTTGACATAATCCCCGAGGACCTCATCTTTCGTAGATTATCCTCGAGTCCTTCAGTTGGAAGATTGTCATAGAAGGCCGAACCTGATTCGAAGATGGCGAGCAAAGTGAGGCCATAGCTGTAAATATCCACCTGCTTTAAGTAGGGCGGACGAATGTTCGCTTCGTATGACTCAGGAGCACAGAAGAACTCTGAGTGTCCGATAATATGAGTGTCGTTACTGGAGAGCGAAAATTCAAAATCGGAAAGTTTGACGATGAAGCTCCTGGTCCCGTGCTTGCAGATCAAGAGGTTGGAAGGCTTCACGTCGCCGTGAATGGTACCGCAATCATGCAGCGTCTTGAGGCCTCGAGCAGTGTCGATAGCAATTTGGATTTGGTCAATAAATGATGAACCGCCACCCTGTTTCTGGAACGTCGTCAGGCTTCCGTGTTCTGCATATTCGAGGACCAGAGCGGGCATCATGGGTGGAACATCAGGCGAGGCGTCCCCGTGTCATGATACATGACGGCCAATCGGTCAATGATATTGTCGTGTCCTTTCAAAGGCGGGTGACGTAGAATTTGCAGCTCAGTAGCCGCGTCCGCGAATGCACCGCTGTCGCTTTGCGCTGTTCCGAAGTTGGCTTTGGGATGCTTGACAATGACGAAGTCCCGTCCTTTAAGAATGCCCTCCCCCAGGCCACTCAAGAATGATGAAGTTTTGACTTTTCTGACATCGAAAGATCCGCCACCGATCGTTACATCTTCAAAAGTGGGGAGAATATTGGTGGTGAATGGGTGTAGGCCCAGATCGGTGTCTCCACTGAGGCAAACACTCAGAAATCCAGCAAAGTGAGGGCATCTCGAGCTTCCACCAATATCGTCGGCATTACCCCCGACGATCGAGTCATCTATGGGGTTTGGAACGGGTCCTTTCTGCCGAAATGTCGGAAAACCACTCTGGGAAAAGTCCATACTTCGTAGTCTGTAATGGGTTGATCGGTCGGAGTGCTTGATAGAGCACCGGAAAATGACGGCGGTTCTTAAAGTCCAGCTGGGGGATGGCAGCCTGCAGGTGATTCTCAGCCCCTGGCCCCGCACCACCCGAGCTGAACACAAACACGTCATATGATCTCTGTGATTGAAGAAAACATGATCCGATAGGCCAAGCGAAGGATGACCCCTGGCACCTTGTGCATATACGGACGTGCCACAATCTTTGAGGAGATCTCATTCTCCCCCAAGCACAACACTCCTCACAATGTCCGCTGAATTTCAGATTGGCGTTGCGGGCCTCGGTATTGGGGCCTTCAGTGGTATTCTCGACGTTCTGTCGTCTTGCAACAAACTGTACGGGATGTGGCGAGCTATGCGCGGTCTCGACAGCCATTTGAACATCCTTCGCGCAAAGCTCCTGTTGCAACACGCCCTTTTGGAACAGTGGCAGCGGGACTGGCTTATATTCCCAGTCACTCCACCCCAGATCCTTACTGCCAGGAGGCAAAGTTTGGCCAAACAGCACGAGCTTGCAATTATGGAGACCTTGGAAGCAACTCACTCCTTGCTGCAGGATCTCGAACCTCTCCTGCATGCTACTTCACAGAATGAGAAGATGAAAACAGGAATGCTAGTTACTACAAATCGCATAATATGGGCAAACAGCAAAGCTCTAGATAGCCAGAAAACTTTGGACCAGCTTGATTCACTGTTGGCTGGTCTCTACCGACTCATTCCACCCCGAATCCCGAACACCGAAGCATCGCAAGTCATTCTTTCGATCGAGGATATGATCAACGACATAGAAAACGAGAAAACATTTTCGAGCGCTGAAAGTTCAAAGTTACAAATAGCATGATCTATAGTTGTCCTTGACTGCTCGACATTTCAAAAGACGATCGGTCTTCGAAGTCTCAAGACTGAACTTGAACAAGACCTCAACAATCGTATCAGCAACTTCATGCACCAAAGATCAAAACTAGACCTTGCCATTAAGGGGTCGAGGGTTCAAATCAAGCGAAATGATGATGTATCGGCTGGCTTGCGAAGCTTTGGAATTCTTGATGGGATGGAGTCCGTTATGATCGAATGGAAAACATACGACGCGAGCTGGCAAGGCCAGAAAGGCATTGCTCTCACTGGCAGGATTCTCAACATCTCTCATGTCCTCAACTCTGAGACCAAGCCAGTGGAGCTTCTAACATTGAAGGGCCTGGGATTCTTCAATAACCCGCAACGGAACGCATACGGATTCGTATTTTGTTTACCCCCGGAGGCTACTTCGTCTTCGACTGAAGCCCAGACAGTTTCACTGAAAGAGCTACTTGACACGCCAAGTTTAGAGAACTTGCCGACGTTGGAAGATCGATACAATGCTGCTTATGCACTTGCATTGTCGCTTTCAGTCATCCACGGAGTATCGTAGCTTCACAGAAGCATCCGAAGTCAGAACGTACTATTTCCTATCTCGACTAGTGGGCGGCCTGTCTGGTCTCGGCCTTACATCGTGGGCTTTGAGTTTTCCAGACCTGACAGTGTTGATGAATCATCAGAGAAGCCGGAGCAAAGCGCCCGGTTCAATGTTTATAGACATCCAACAGCGCAAGGCACACCTGGCGAGGGATATCAGAGAGCATTCGATATTTGTAGCTTGGGTGTCATATTGACTGAGCTTGCGATGTGGCGCCCGATATGGAAGATGTATAAAGATGGTATGGAATCCGAAGTCTTCCAGAAAGCTTTGGTCAGGAAGGTACATGATTGGGTTGCGCACTTGATGGGCTCACAGTACCAAAGCGCAACTCTCACGTGTTTGGAAGGAAACACTGAGAATGGTCGAGACCGGAATGTGCAGTCATTCTACATCAATGTTGTCGAATCGCTAGGCCGTGTTATGACTGACACTATGTAAGGTAATTACATACGTTATGAACGATTACATCAATCCAAGCAGGCAAATTGGGCTGATGCATTAGCTCTAGGCTTGAGGGCTTGAAAGATCTCCCATGGGCCGGACGCCGGACGGTGCACCGTGTGACTTGTGGAACCGACAAGCCGGGTCGTGTCACGTTCGGGGACGGGGGAACCGGTGGGTCACCGGGGGACCACCGGAGGGGCCTCCGCGGACCGGATTATAGTTAATCCCGGCAGAGTTTTAAGAGACCGTTCGTACAATTTGTAGTAAGGCAGGTTCGAATAAACGTCAAGACCTACACCTAAGGGGCGATCGCCGACTCTAGCACTCTGCGCGGAACCTGATCTGACAGGTCGGGATCCGGTGTATCGCCCGGTAGGCTCAGGTTCTCGTCCCAACTCTGATAGGCGATGTCTTGCATGAAGGTGTACGCTGTAACGAACCTTGTGCCACTGACTTTGTTATTCTCAGACCCAAAAACTCCTCAACCTGATAGCCGGGACAAACGCGGACTTGAAGCGGAACATTCGTTACAAGCTCCCCGCTTCTACGCATCTTGTGGTGGGAAAGGCACTGCTCATAACTTGGTAAGGTAGATGGATAAGACTTCTTGATTGATTATCTGAGAAGCCTTATATAGCTCTTGTATTGTAGTATACCATAGCAAACCCGACTCATGGATCCGCAACCAATATGGGCCACATCAAATGACTTTATCAGGCGTCTCTGGGGAGGATGACATAACACCCGCCTCAGCGTGATCGATAGCGTGGCCTTTCTTCGCTGCGCGGACCAAGGCCGGGTTCTCGGCCTTGAGCTCAGCAAATTTCTTTTCTGCGTCCCAGTTCCAGATGCTGTCGCTGGCAAAAACGAGGTCCATCTCCTCCAAAGTGCGCTGGTTAGACTCTGGATATAGCGCCCAAACGATGACGATGCAGAGAACATTAACGGCGCCGAAGAGGTACAGGGTTTTCTCGTTAAGTTTCTCGAAGATCGTTGGCAGAAGCAGTACCTAGGTTGATCGTCAATCAGTAAATAAGGTGAATGGTGTTTCTTGAGGATGCTAACCGTCCACCCATTTCCGATAGACCACCCAACAACACCCCAGGCATTGCCCTTCGCGCGGACTTGAAGCGGGAATATTTCAGCCGGATAGAGCCAAGGAACAGTAAGCCTTCAAAAGGTGTAAGTATGCATAATTAAAATGAGATGCGGGCTCGACTGACCATGTGGCACCGAAAATAGCAGTGTATAAGAAGACGAAGAATGTTGCAGCGCCACCGAGCCCAGAACGATTCCCAGGGTCGGCATTCAGAGTCGCGCGAGCTAGTCCGCCGGCACAAAACATGCATATTCCTTGCCCGGCTGCACCCCAGTACAGAGTCCAGCGGCGACCAATGCGATCAAGAGTGAATACACAAATCAGGGTCGCGAACTACCATGGGTTAGTCGGTTGAAACAAGAGGAAAAGGAGATGAATGAATTGTTCACATACCATGTAAGTAATGTTATTGACACCACTAACCCAAAGGCGCTGTTCAGAGCTTATACCGGCAATGGTAAAGATCGTGGGCCCATAGATTGTGATGCCCGCAATGCCAACCCACTCTTGAAGAATCTGCAGCCAAACCACAAGCTGTACGCGACGAGCCGTGTGCAACTTTCCGGAACCCCAGCCGAAGAACATCGCAACGTAGCTCTGCTGCTTGGCGGTATCATGTTCCAAAGCTTTGATGTTGATGATATCCTGAAGTTCGGCCTCGGCGAGCTCACCGTCTTCACCTTCATTACCACGGAGTCTACCAAGAATAAAACGGGCCTCTTCCTCACGCCCCACTTTCACGAGCCATCGTGGTGACTCGGGCATAAACCATATCATGAGAAATAGAGCGATCAAAGGGACAATCTGAAACGCAATCGGGAATCTCCAGATGAAAGAAGATGTAGGGTCTTTGTACTTTGATGTGCCGCTGGAGAACTGTTAGCTCATTTGACTGTCGTTGTTTCTGTAAAACCCACAATTGCAGCCAGTATGCAACAACAACACCGAAGATATTCAACGTAAATTCCATAGCCACGAACATGCCTCGTGACGTATGAGAGGCGATTTCAGTAGCCCAGACAGGGGTGATAGCGTTTAACATGCCGGTGCCGATGCCATTCAGGACTCGAGCTATGGCCTTCGTCAATAACGGCGACTTAACTCTAACAGGATCAAGAGAAAGCGGAGATGTCTTACCACAAAACATCCAGTTCGCATTCTGAGCAGCTGACTGCAGGGCAGCAGTAAGAATCGACCAGATACAAGCAACTCCGATGGTTTTGAGCCTCCCATAGCGATCGCCAAACCAGCCACCAAAGAGGCAGCCGACAAGTGTTCCGGGGAGGTAATACACCGCCACCTGACGCTGAATGAGACATTGCAACGTGACAATATGTTTGAGAACTTACGATTCCACCTTGTAGCAACGGCTTGTCTACTACGACAATTTGTTCATCTTCGTCCCAGTGGCCGAAACCCATGAGCTCAGCATAATCCCGCGCGGTGTTGACGCCTCCCATCAGTCCTTGGTCATAGCCAAAAAAGAAGATTGAAACACCGGCGACCAAACACACAGTGTTCAATAACGGGGCCTTGTAAAGCCTATTGGCGATGTTGTACCGCCCAAGGCGGCCCGGAATGCTGGACATTGTGACAGCTACTTGCAATGTTAGAATGGAAAGCCGTTAATTTGTCTTTCCTTCGAGCGCAAATTTCCGAATCCCTGGGGACGACGAGATAATGTGTGATCGGCTTATAGGTAGTGAGGCACGGCAAAGGTCGGGTGAAGGCCGGGGCATTTTCCGAAGCTTGCAGCGGGGGCGGGGCATGGCGTTCACTCGCTCCACCGAACAAGAGTCCGCAACGGTTCGGGGGGACAATCATTTCTTTTTGTGGCATGATCAAGTGATGCGATGCACCGGTGAGCAGTGATCCAATTCGCACGCATAGCAGTCCGGGCAGAACCCCGAAATCCCCGATGTCGCTGAAAAAAAACCACTCCTGATGCACTGCGCTTTAGAAAAGGCTTCGCTGAATGACATCGTCCATCTCAATCAAGCGGTCCATCGGAATAGATCAGCCACCAACCGATGTCGAACTGGCCATCCCCGCACAAGTGAATCAGTTGCTGACTAGCCCCCGCACCGAACGTCGGAGCTGGGGAGGCTCTGTTGCATGCATACCGGTTCGGGAAGTTTGAAGCGCAGCAACGTGTAGGAGGTGAACTCATCGCGAAGAGTACTTTTTGAAGACGTCCGTGACGTCAGATCATCACTGTTTTGCGTTGCAGCAATATCTGCGCAAGTGTGAGGCGGCAACCTTGTGGGGATTCGTTTAAACGCGGAGAACACGCAGTGCACTTTCGCTGAAGACCGCTGGGAACATGTTGTATGGAGGGACGAACTATTAAAACACGACAGCTGCCGCGATCTTGAGATCAGGAAACGAGAACGCTGTCAATTTGTTCTTATGGAGCTGCAATTCTATGTGCAGCCTGACGGTCGGACGTAGGCGTGGTTCTGGGAACCGCCAGCAGAGTTACCAGAAGCAGGCCCTTGATAAGTGCTGAGCAAGCTGCACGATGTGGAACTGCCCTGGTAAAATGATGCAGCAACGCAAGCTGCGTTTGCGGCACATTTTGAAATGCAATCGCCCAAGCTAGTAGCATCAACGTAACCAAGATAATCTCCAGTGGCCAGCCTGCCACAGTAGATTTGGAATTTCTTGGAGCTCAACGTCAAACAATAATTGTTGTTGGTAGAGCACGTTGGATTGCTTGATGCCGTGCCGGCACATGCTGGTGCAGGGCAGGCCGAGCAAGTTCCAGGAGAGAACGATGTCTGGCAGCCAAACCCGCAAAAGTCGCTTGATGTGCCACAATATCCGTTCTTCGAGCTGAAAAGAACAGAAGTCAGCCATCTTTGCTACTGGACCATGATCAGCCCTATTATACGAACTCACCAACACGTTCCTGATGGACAAGTATATCCATTTGAGCCTCCGCAGCTGTTGTCTGGACTTGTTTTGGTGCCCGTTGACGCAGGTTTCGCAGTGGAAGTAGTGGCACCACCACCACTCGACGCAGAACAGGTTCCGAAGGAACTTTGGCAGCCAGCAGCACAATGGTCGCTTGACGAGCCGCAGTATCCCCACTGGCTGCAGCAGTCGCCGAAGCTGCTTCCTTGGCAGGTGAACCCCGCAGTCCCACCACAAGTTCCATCCTGGCTTACTGATTTCCCACCGACGGTGATCGAGCTGCAATCTCCGAACTTGGACTGGCAACCGTTGAGGCAATGGTCATCCGAGTTACCACAGTATCCCCACTGACTGCAGCAGTTGCCAAACGACCCCCCTGTGCAGGTGTACGCATTGATGCCTCCGCATGTCCCATCTGGGGAGATCTTTGTCGAAGAAGACGACGTTGTCGTGCATCTGCCAAACTTCGACTGGCACCCGGCCCCACAATGGTCATCGCTGACTCCACTGTCGACGGCGTCAGTCGCTCTCCTTTGAAGGCTCATCTCGTGCGACCATGTGCAATACCTACCACCAGTCGTATTGACTGCAACACAATGAACCGGGACATGTCAGTCCTTTGGTGCCCCCACAGGTGTTGTCAGTTGAGACGGCTGCCGCTGCAATACCCACCAGAGAGAAGAGCGCGGTGACGATAGAGTTGACCATTTTCTCCTACGTACGGTGTGGTTCGTTAAGAAACGTGTAAATCAATCAATTCTGAGATAACAGCTCGTCTTTGAGTCTGGTTGATGAAGGATGTGAGAATTGGATCCCATAAGAAAGCAACTGGCTCGTAATGAGTTATTAACGAAGACTGGCCTCTTCTGTGGTTGCTGCTTGCGAACAAAGGCATTCCGACGCGTCCATTGCATTGCGTCGACACGGTTCTGAGGATATGTCATGGTTGTCTATCGTGCACAGAATTGAAAATTCGCCAAGTCATGGACTTTTGGTTAGCTTGAATGTCTTTTACGCAAGTGGCTAGATAGCCTACTGCTTAGCGTTGTTTTTGGGTTTGAGATGCTAGCTTTGATTGCTTGCAAGTGTCTGATCTCTCAAGGTATTTCTACGCTAGTCCTAGGTAGTGACCTGTGCTCAATGTGTGAAATCATCGCTGCTTCCGTCAACTTTGTTTTCTTCTCTGTGGTATGGGAAAATAGACGTGCATGCCGTTGGTGTTTATGATCGTCATTAATTACGTCTGAGCTCCTTTATCCCCTCTCGCGTTGGAGGAAGCGATTAAGTAGCCACGGTCCGCCCGGTGGCGCAGTTCATTTCCGGTCTAGCGCAACTCTGTGTTGCACTTGATTGCTGTTACCCCAAGAAGGCGGTATCGCTAGCACCGTACCTAATGATAACGTATTAACAAGTAGGCGCTTGTTCCTATTCCATTCCAGATGTATTGCTATTGAAGTTGGGTCGAAGTGTTCGATATGGAGGTCCAATGAGTTTGCAAATTGTTGTAAGACAGCGGAGGACGATTGATCTTTGTGCCATATGTCTAGGACATTCTTGACCAGCTTCATGAAATGCCAAGAGCCTCAACTGCAACGCGCCACATGCACCAAGATAGCAGCCCATTTGCTACCGGGTCACCCCAGATACGACGCCGCAATGCCATGTTCACACGCCCCAACCTTTCACGGAACCAGGATTCACCTTCAGGACGTTGTTCGATAGTTTTACCCCAGCTCTCCGCATGTTGGCAACTTTCCTTGAAGTCCCTGGCAGACAGAGGCGCGTAACAATTCCTCATCAGGAACTCTGCACTCCCACCGGCAATGGGACGCTGCGAAGCAATCCATCCTGATGTTGACCTGGGTTACACATCAGGCCGAGTAAGCCCCGTCGAATGTTCGGTTGTGATTTTCCTTGGCCTAAGAAATAGCAGCAGCTTTCAGGTTTTCGAAAGACCATAAAATCCTCGGAGAGCCTACACATCTTCTGCTTGAATGTATGTAGACATGTCCACCATTTAACATGTATTTCTCGTCCATCGTTATCTCGACGACACTTTCTTTACTGGCCGTCGCATTGCCTGCGATTCCTGACGTGCCATGGGCGAACGTAGCCATCTCAGCTTCCCCTGACCGACGGTATTTATACAGGACCAAGACCGAGAGGCCATTTTTCTGGATTGCGGATACGAACTGGGAACTCTTCCATAAACTGAATAGAACCGATGTCGACATATATCTTTCGGACCGCGCTGCCAAAGGCTTCAACGTAATTCAGGCAGTTCTCTTATCCAAGTACAACGTCACCACTATACCGAATTTCTATGGAAGTCTTGCCATAGATAACGCAGATGTCACTCAGCCCAACCTGCAATATTTTGAACATGTCGACTGGGTTGTTACCCGCGCTGCAGAGTACGGGATTCTAATCTGCTTTGTTCCAACCTGGGGCCGGTATGTTAACTGGGGTTGGTACGGCACCACCGGGTACAAACTATTTGACGAGGACAACGCTGAGTGGTTTGGCCGGTTTCTGGGCAATCGGTACCCCGGAATCCCGAAGATGATGGGTGGCGATTCCAACGGTTTCTGGGCCAATAACGTACCCCAGGCTCGCGCGGCCTGGCGTGAGGATCCCGAGTCTGACCCGAAATCTCATCTCGGGGCCGTTGAAGACACCAGATCAATATGGGCGGCCATAATGAGAGGATTCAAGGAAGAGGAAACGAAGAAGGGATACGATGCGTTTGTCACTTTCCAGCCTACGAGCCCTTGGATAGCTGACCCACCCACCCCTCTGCCATACGGACACAACGTAAGAATACAAATCCGTACTAAGATTGCGTTCTAACATACGTTATTGCAGTTCATAAACGGGAGTCTGGGGAACTTAAGTATGAATGCCGTTCAATCGGGGCACTAGAGTCCAGATCCCAAGGGCGTTGACTCTGCATTCACTGTCCTTCGGCCGTGGGATTCACGTAAGAACTACGAAAACATCATCCAAATGCGACAAGAGTTCTCCGGGCCTGTCATGGACGTCGAGAATCATTACGAGGGAGCCCATGATTCGTTCAACACAAGCAAACGGGTATGGAATGAATCAGATGTCCGGCATGGCTTCTACCCTGCCGTGTTTTCTGGGGCTTGTGGGATCACATTTGGTTCTCTTCCCGTTCAACAGTCATATGAGAACATTTCCCTCATCGCTGGACCCGAACATTATATGCCGCCGCAACTTGGGCTGTCCGAGAATGCGAGTTGGCATGAAGCGCTCGACTGGCCTGGCGCAACTCAAACCGGATATGTTGGACATTTGCTGGCGGATTTGACAGACCGTCAATTCAGAAACCTCACTCCCGCTCGCGAGTTGATATCATCACCACCAACTTCATCAGATGACATACTAGCATTCGGGGCCGACCGGTATATTGCCAGCATGATGACAATCGGACGCTTCTGGGTATATAGTGGATGGGGCGACGCTTTTGACGTCGATATTCAAGCTCTAGTAGCAAGATGGGATCTGACTTCTGTGAGGATGACTGTCAATTGGTTCGACCCACGAACGGCTGTACTAACGAATGCGAGAACAATTGACTCGTTGTCAGCGGGTGGCAGGATGACTTTCACGCCGCCAAGTCATGGAGGGATGGATTTTGACTGGGCATTGAGTTTGAAGGCTGTGTGACCACATTAGACTGGGTTGGGTCAGCGCTGCATCGCCTGTCAAATGCAGGGAACGTTTCACTGGATAACTTATTTAATCTAGATTCACCAAACCTTTCCAACTCCAAAATGTTCACTCAGGCTCTTTCTGGACGTCGCACTGCTAATAGACTGCCTGTAACTTAAAGGGAGTGGAAAATGATATAGAGGCGGAGAACTCTCTTGAGGTTGTAGGTAATGTACGAAGAACACCACTGCATCAATTTTGTAGCCTCCATAGAGTCATGACGAATATGCGTTGCGTTGGCCATCAGTGCCATTCAGGCAGGTCTCAACGGGTGGTTAAGCTATGTAACTTGGGAATGCCATGCAACCATACTATATACTACCTGAGCGCGGGGCAGGCTCAGACACCAGACTACCGCTGCAACACTCCGCCTGCCAATGGACTTCAGGTAAGATCGGTGCTGCAACATCTCGGCGCCGAGAACCAAGCAACTGATCTACCAGGCTGACAAATCTTCCGGGAGCAAGTCCACAGCCCACGTCTGAACAAGTGAGGGGTTGCATTTAAAAGCTTTCCTATATATTACATTAATTCGCCTCTCAGTATCATATTCTATTAGGCACTTCGGACCTCAATTGCCCAAACAAGCCTAACTTACGACATGGGAGTTCCAAAGACTTCACTTATACCATGGGATCCTTCAAACGCTGAGCACTTTCGGCGGATGTTTGACCAAAGGGTTGCGTGCGGCTGGCGATGCGAGGAGGTTCCGGAATGGAGAAATAAAGCTATTACGAGGCAAAAGTTTCTTTACTGGGTGGTCTGTTCTGTCTTCCTTCCAGAATAGAATTGTACCTAGATGCTGACGTTTGGAAGATACTCGCGGATGACATCCCCCAGCGAGACGACCTGCTTGCGAAACATGCTAGTCAGTACCCGAATGTAGGTGGCAAGATTTTGAAGACCCACAGGTCAAGAAACAACTGACCCATGACGCCCAGGAGTCTGTTGAGCTGATAGATACGGCGAGTGCGGTTCTCCAAACATCTCGCAAACCAACACACCGACCCTTCCTACCCGTCGGCCATATTGCCCTTGAGCTGCTCCCGGAGCAGAATGAGCGGTTAAGTCTCCCATCTTCCACAATTTGGGTGATGTCTCTCTACGTCTCATGGTACGTAGATCACGAGAAAGTTGGAAATGTCTCATCGGCTGTTGCTAAGCAGATCAGGGCTCTTCAAAGTGCTGGCCTTGGCCGCAGTGCAATGGCCCAGGTCGAGAATCTCGCTAGACTCCCGCCATTCAACTATGACACGATCGCGCTTGACACGGTGCAAAAAGACTTTCAGTTGTCACAGAACAACTTTGGGAAAGCCCCTAATACACCTAGCAAAGGGACCCGCACAAGCGAGGAATGGTACTCACGTCAAGGATACCAGGCCATCGCAAGAGTAGATAGAGGATATGATTGGATGGACCCCAAAACGCAGGAGCATGTACTAGTGCCACTGGTGTATATGATTAAGAAGCTTGTCTAGACACATAGAGTCGGATGAGATTGCCTATGTGAACTGCATATCCTGCCTCAGCATGTTAGCGTAGGACCCAGCTAACAGAGTCTTAAACTGGCATATAGCTTACGCTACCCAAAACTACAGTTTCCAGTGACGCAAAGTAGCTGCTAAGATGACTGCTCTAGCTGGTGTTTGGAATCAGACGAACAATTCATGTCAGTATTGTTTATTAGAGCTAGCCCACAGTGTAATCAGGTCTTATGATCTCTTTTTCAACAGCTTGTAAACCCATGCTCTTTAGTTACTAGAACCGAGCTAACTGCCTTTTTCTCTCTCCATCACTACAGTCAGGAGGGTTTGAATGCTCAAGTATATACTCTAGAAAGCCAGCTATTTCCTTTTGTCCGTAATGCTAAGCCTTATCTATAGAACTTCTTTCTGTAATATTTTCAGCTTCTATAAATAAGATTCTCTTTGCATTCCAATAGAACATCCACACCTCATCTCTAATTACTTCATTACCATCTTATTTCCTAAGAACGTCAGCTTTATTATCTATATCTCTGCTCTAACATACTAGCAACAACAGCTTCCACTTAAAGCTGTTAAAATCCTCACTAAAAATTAAGTAGGTTTGTGCAGATAGAAAGTTGAAGCTGTTATTTTCTAGCTGCAAAGAAGCTATTAAGATTTCCTATAGTATAACATATAAAATATTACAACCTGTACACAAGGATAACGGTTGACTGACCTACTTAGGCGTCAGGCGGCAGGAATAGGATATTTATACTATAGGATTATAGGAATAATAGGGACTTACTTAGAAACAGAAGAACTATAGTATAAGTTACATAATAATAAGGAATAAGTATAGATAAGGGACCTATAATGAGCGCTTAATAGATATTAGAATGAGCGCTTATTCTACTTTAGAATAAGTGCTTATAATAATAAGGAGAATAGCGCTTATAAATAGCAAAACTGTTCAGATAAGAGGACTTATATATAGTATAACTTAAGCTTTACTTAAGGTTAGACTTTTATAGCTCTTCAGTAATTAATTTTATATTAATCTTTATAGATACTTTTAGCTTATTTTTACTATAAACTACTTATTAAGTTTAAGACTGATCACTTTAGCTTCTGAAACCTAATTTATTACAGCTTATAATTTATAACTTAGTTATAACTATAATTACTGTTTTTAGTATTAATCTCTAACTTCTGTTAGTAGATCTTACTGTTAGATAGCTAACTATAACACTTTAATTGCTTTTATTTAGTAAGTTAATTATTAATGCTTACTAACAGTATAGATATAATATCTTCTTGCTATTCTGTTAAATCACCTACTTTAGGATCTTTATCTTCTTTTAATAAGCAACTTATCTAAAGCTTAGCTAAGGAACTTAAAGGAGTTCTAATAACTATAGACTTAGATGAGGAAGTTATCTTTAAGAAAGAGATCTATAACAAACTCTAAAATAGAGTTAAAAAGGGAGATAATAATATTATAAAAATATAATTTATATATAACAGTATAGCTGTTAAACTATAGAACTTCAAACTTATAATATAATAATTTAGCAACAGCTTCTAGTATATTATAAACCTTAAAACTAAAGTCTTCTACTTCAGAGAACAGCCTACTAATATAAATATTTAACAGCTCTAAAAAGAAATTTAAACCTTCTAAGGTGTTGCTAATATTATTATAACTTCTATCTATAAGGGATAATAGAAGCTTAAGCTTAGCATTTTAGTTATTTATAATAGCACTTCTAAAAGCTTTAAAGGATTTTTAATTTAAGTTAAGAACTATTAAAACTTTTATTATAGAGATTTCACTAGTAAAACTGAGAAGGTAGTATATATAGCTATTTATCTTAAAAGATAAGCTTTTAAATAGTTTAAATCTATTTAAAAAAAGTATCTCAATAAGGAAACTTTTAATAAGTGTTCTATTAAGATCTATAATATTTATACTAACTTTAACAGCTTTAAAGAAGCTTTTAAATCTCTTATTACAACCTATAAGCAAAAATAACAGCTGAATAACCTATTTAGGCGTTAAGCAGCTAGAATAGGATATTTATACTGCAGAATTATAAGAACAGCAGAGACTTACTCAGAATAGAGGAATTATAGTATAAGTTATATAACAATAAGATAAGAGATTAGATCTATATGCTAAAGATATAGAGGCTGTTATCTGAATATATAGCATCTGTATGAATAAGAAATAAACCTTATTAGAATTAGAAATAATAATAGAATAGTAAAGCTGTTTAAAACTTATATATAGTATAACTTAAGTCTCACTTAAAGTTAAACTTCTATAGCTCTTTAGTAATTAACTTTATATTAATTCTTATAGATACTTTTAGCTTACTTTTACTGCAAATTACTTATTAAGTTTAAAACTGATCACTTTAGCCTCTAAGACCTAATTTATTATAGCTTATAACTTATAACTTAGCTATAACTATAATTACTGTTCTTAGCGTTAATCTTTAACTTCTATTAGCAGACCTTATTAATAGATAGCTAATTATAATACTTTAATTACTTCTATTTAGTAAGTTAACTATTAATACCTACTAATAGTATAAATATAATATCCTCTTATAATTCTGCTAAATCTTCTATTCTAAGATCCTCTAGCTCCTCATACTAGCAGCTTTAGAATCTAGCTTAAGAACTTATTAATATTAAAGACTTTAATATGCTAAACTTTTGCTATAACTTTAATAGAGAAGAATTCTTTATTAAAAAAGGATATAATAAACTTAAGAGGATTATCTAGAAATAAGAAACTAAAACTAAAAATATATAGAAAATTATTAATAAAAACTAATAAGTTATATAAAGACTTAATAAAAAACTTTAAAATGCTACTGCAGTCTACTAAAAACTTAAAAAGAATATTAAGAGAGATATTAACTTTAAGAAGATCTAAGAACTTTAGAATAAGCTTAACACACTTTAAGCAGCTGTAAATATTATTATAACCTCTATTAGAGGATAATAGAAACTTAAGCTTAGCACTCTAGTTATTTATAATAGTACCTCTAAAAGCTTCAGAGGATTTCTAATTTAAGTTAAAAACTATTAGAACTTCTATTATAGAGATTTTACTAGTGAAACTGAGAAGGTAGTATATATAGCTATCTACCTCAGAGGATAAGCTTTTAAATAGTTTGAACCTATTTAGGAAGAGTATTTCAGTAAGAAAACTTTTGATAAATGTTCTACTGAAACCTATAATATTTATGCTAACTTTAATAGCTTTGAGAAAGCCTTTAAATCCCTCTTTTAGAACCTTAATAAGAAATAATAAGCTGAATAAAACCTTACTTACTTCTATTAAACTAAGTCTACTAAGGAATATATAGCTATATTTAGATAACTTAGCATCTGATTAGATTTTATTGAAGAAACTAAGATCTTTATATTCTATTAAAGACTTAAGAATAAAGTTAAAAATGAAATTATTAAGGTTGACTAACCTGTTGACTTCTTTTAGTATATTAAACTAGTAATTAAAATTGATAATTAACTATTTAAATAAAGAAAGGAATAAAGCAATAAGTGATAGACCTCTAACTTAGAATATAAGTATTAATAGCAACCTTAGTATAAATTTAATAACTAGTAGAATAATAATAGGCTTTATAATAACTAGAATAGCACTTAATAAAGCACTGCTTATAGATAATATAGTAGATCTATAGATCTTAATATAACTACTCAGAACTAAAATAAAAAGGCTTAAAACTTAAAGTGCTATAACTGCAACTAATATAAATATATTTCTAGGAACTATAATAAGCTAAGGAAATTAAGCTGAAAGCTAGCATTAAAAAGCATAAAATAAGTTAATATAACTATAAAAACACTTTATATATCTATATTATAAATTAGATGCTATAACGATAAATATTAAGTTTACCTTAAAGATAAAAAAATATTAGAACACTATCTTAGAAATAGCAACTTTAGATAATTAGGTTATAATATAACCCTCTTTATAATAAAGACTAAAATAATTACTATAGCTTATTAAAGTAATAATAAGTTTATTAAGAAAACTACTAAACAGCTAGATAAAATGCTTTAAGTTTTATAACTTAAACTTACTGATATATCTGCTCTATAAGCTGTTAATATATAAGAATAACTATTTTATAAAGCTTTAAACTATATAACAGAAAAATAAAAACTTAAAAACACTATTAAAAAAGAGTTAGAAGAAAAACTTAACTACTAATATAACCTCTTAATAAAATAATAACTATTTAACTTTACTAATAATTAAACTTTTAAAGAAAGAGAAAGCTTACTTTATAATTTAGATAAACTTTATAATATTGCTTAATAATATACTTAGGTAGAGATCGCTTATAAGCTTACCTTTAGTGTGAATAACACTAGCTCTAAAGAGGAACTTAAAGAGGATAATATATTTAAATAAATTATATATAAATAGATTAATTAATATAATAATGAACAGTTTATTAAACTATATAGTGTACTAAATATAAGGCTAAGAATGCACTATACCTCTAAATTTAAAACTAAAGATCACTTCTACTTTAGGATTACTAACTTTAACTATTAATACCTCTTTTAGGCATAATATTTCTTTAACTACTGCAAAGTTTATATAGAAGATAAGTATAACTACTACTTCTAACCTAGAAGGTATAATAATGCTTCTATGCGAAATGTCTATATAATATATACTCTTATAAGATAGAAACTTAGAAAGTTTAATAATAATATTGCTATATTCACTTTTAGTTAATAGTACTTTATAAAGTATACTTATAACTAATGCATAAAATAGGATGAATATTAATAAAATATATGCTTAATTTACTACTAAAATAAAGCTTAAATATAGAGGATTCTTAAGAACAGACTTAATATCCTTTATATAAAAGTTAAAGAGAATAGCTTTATTAAGGTATAAAAAGAAGGAAAATATATTATATACTTTAGATAATTTAAGCAATTAAAAAACTAAACTTACCTACTAAATAAGAACTATAATAAATAACTATAATAAGGTTTATTTATATTATAATATAGAACCTATAGATATACTTATAATTAGAAGTTATAATTAATAATAAAAAAGTGATTATGCTTATAGATAGTAGATTAGAAGTTGATATTATTATACTTTAAGTAGTAAATTAACTATAAATACTATAAAAGGCAAAAGAATATATATATAAACTTAATAACGCTAAGGGAAAATAAGTTTATTATAAAGGAGGAACTATTAAAAATGAGACTGCGCCTCTCAAAATAAGTTATTTACATTAAAAGGAATACTTTTAACTTAACCTTATAGAAATAGGATTATATGAAATTATATTAGAAATACTATAGTTAGAATGAAATAACTTATAGATAGATTAGAAAATAGGCTAACTTTATTAGGACTATAATAATTCAGTTTTTAAGAAGCACTATAGAACTTAAGCTTTAAATAAATCTAACAGAAGGATAGAAGAAAAATACCTCTACTATTTCTATATAAAGGAAATTATGTTATAACTTATAATAATAAAGGATTTTAAGAGAGGAAAAAAAGATTTAATTTTATTTATCTTAAAAGAATATTAAGTTTATAAGAAACTTTTTGCTGAAGAACTAGAAACTAAACTACTATAATATATTTATTTTAACTATAAAATCCTTATTAAGGAAGGAAAAGAACTTAAGTTTAATAAAATCTATAGACTTAACTTAATAAAAATAGAAGCTTTTAATAACTACTTTAAAGAAAACTTATGAAAAGAATATATAAGGGAATCTAAATTATTAGTAGAAAGCTTTATTCTATTTATATTAAAAAAAGAACAGCAAACTATAACTATATATTAATTACTAAACACTTAATAAAATGATAATTAAAAATTGCTACTTTTTACTGCTTATTAATAAAACTAAACGCCTCTTATTTAGAGCTAACTAATTTATAGCTTTTAACTTTAGAAAAACTTATAATTTAATTAGAATGAAATAAAAAGAAGAATAGAAGATAGCGTTCAAAATAAAGAAGAAACTCTTTAAATATTTAGTAATACTTTTTAGCCTCACTAATACACTAGCAACCTTTTAAAGTATAATTAACTATATATTTTATAACTACTTAGATGTTTTTATTACTATTTATTTTAATAATATTTTAATTTTCTCTGCAACGCTTGAAGAATATAAGAAATATATCTACTTTATGCTATAAGCACTATAAGAAGTAAACCTCTTTATAGAACTTAAAAAGAGTACCTTTTATATATAAGAAGTAAAATATCTTAGATTTACTATTACTCTAAGAGAAGTATGCATATCGAAAAATAAGATTAAAGCTATTTAAGAATAGTTAGTACTAAAAGACCTTAAGGAAGTCTAAAGATTTCTAAGTTTTATTAACTTCTACTAAAAGTTTATTAAGAACTATAGTTAGATTAATATAGCTTTTATAAAATTAAATTGCAAAGGTAAACCTTTTAAGTAGGAAAAAGAACAGCAAACAGCTTTTTAAAAGATTAAAAACCTAATTATTAGCAAACTAGTCTTAATAATTTTAGATCTAACTAAACAGTTTAAAGTTAAATTAGACGCTTCAAACTACACCTTAGGAGTATAACTTTTATAATAAGACTTAAAAGAACAGCTACACTTTTATGCCTTCTTCTCTTATAAGCTCTAAAAACTAAAACTTAACTATTAGATTTATAATAAAGAACTTATAGTAATTATTAAAGCCTTTAAGGTATAGAGATTAAAACTCTTAAGAACTATTTATAAAGTATTAATATATTTAAACTATAAGAATCTATTATACTTCACTATATTAAAAGAACTTAATAAAAGATAAATCAGATAGTTAGAATTTTTTTTAGAATTTAACTTTTAAATTATCTACTAGAAAGGATTGGAAAATGGTAGAGCTAATGCTTTTAGCTGACAATTAGACTATAACGTCTTAGTATTAGAAGAAACCTAAGTAATTCTATAAAAAGATAAGAATAGAGACCTACTGCTAGTAGCAAAACTTCTAATAATAGTAGGATGATCTAAAGCTAGCTTAACTAGCAAATTAGATAATAAGGCTATTATAGAATTCTATATATACTCTATATATAGTTACTAAGAAATTATAAAAACCTAGAAATAACTATAATAATAATATAGAGAAAAGGTTATAAGAGAATATATTGCAAATATAATTAAGGACTGTAAAGTATATATAAAAAGCAAACCTATAAGATATCAGCCTTATAGAATGTTATAACTTTTGTTTATACTTAAAACTACTTAGCACTCTATATTACTTAACTTTATTGTTAAGCTACTAAAGTTTTAAGAACCTCTTATAGAAGTTTACTTTAACAGTATTTTTATTATTATTAACAGACTTATAAAGTATGCCTACTTTATTCTATATAAGAAAGTAAGTAATGCTGAAGAATTTGCTTATATATTTCTTAAGTATATTATTACTAACTATAGAACACTAAAGGAAATTATATTAAATAGAGACAAAATCTTTACTTTTAAATTTTAAAAGTTAATTATATTATAACTCAGCATTAAATAAGTAATATCTACTGCTTTCTATTTATAGACTGATAGATAAACAAAATAAATTAATTAAATCCTTAAAACCTATCTTTATGCTTATATTAATTATAACTAAGATAATTAGATAGTGCTATTATTAGTAGCTTAATTTGCTTATAACAGTGCAATTAGAGAAAGTACTAAAGAATCCTCTTTCTACTTTAACTATAGATTTAAACTAACAGCTTATAGAGAACTTCATAATAGCTTAGCTGCACTAAAAGCTGTCGCTATAATTAAATAAATTAAAGATATTTAAAATAATATATATAAAGAACTTAAATTTATATAATAATAAATAATGAAATTTGCTAATAAATAAAGGATTGAGGAACTAACTTTAAAAAAGAGAGATAGCGCCTACCTTATATAGCGAAATATTAAAACTAAATAACTAAGCGATAAACTTAACTATAAAAAACTTAAACCTTTTAAAATCTTTAGATAAGTATTACTAGTTAATTATAAACTTAACCTCTTAGAAACTATAAAGTGCTATTTAGTATTTTATATTTTACTACTTAAACTAATACTATAAGGATTATATATAAATAACCTTATTATTATAGAAGATAACAAAGGGTTAGGGTTAGGGTTAGGGTTAGGGTTAGGGTTAGGGTTAGGGTTAGGGTTAGGGTTAGGGTTAGGGTTAGGGTTAGGGTTAGGGTTAGGGTTAGGGTTAGGGTTAGGGTTAGGGTTAGGGTTAGGGTTAGGGTTAGGGTAGGG